>CM061268.1:18146622-19441622 GCA_030848825.1 Tadarida brasiliensis | reverse complement strand
ATGCCCTATGTTTGAAAAATAATTCTTCTAGATGTTTTAATAACAAGTTCATATTTTTATAGAGTATTTGGTATTGTTGATTTAAAAATGATTTATTTGACCCTTATAACTACCCTCTAAATTCGGCCAGGCATTTTAAAGGAGGAAACTGAGACCCAGGAATATAGAGTTTACTAATGAAAAATTTGAACTAGAATCTGTATCTCCTGACCCAGTTCAATATTCTAGGTAGTAATTTTCTCAGAATATACAGACAGCATCTTGAAATGTTATAAGGATTCATTCGGATGATTGTCAAATTAGGAGCATAAAGTCTTTTTTTTTTTTTTTAATCAAAATAGATAACAAAATTGTGTTCATTTATTTGTATCCTCTACAAGATAGTAATCAACCCAAGACCATTCCAGATGAGTCAGAAAGCTGATGTACACACAAGGGGCAAAGAAAGAACAAACCTATTCTGGAGGAATAATCATGGCCTAAGTTCAATATCAGGCATGCCAGAGTAAGAAACTTGTCATGATAGCTGGTAGAAGGCACGACTGTAATAACAAGGCCAATTCCGCCACACCAGTGCCTGTAGTCTACTTACAACAGCCTCAGCCAAACGGGTTTATGCAACTTCTTGCCTATTATAGGGAATCTAATCTTCATTTGGACACAATATGACCCTTGTCCAGATCGATTTTTGTAATGAAGTTGAACTTGGGTGTGAGTGATAATTTGTATGGTCTTCTTACCATATGACTTGACCAATATGGCTATATTTTCTGACTGTTACTGTTGCCCTATATAATGAATGATTTCCATTGTTTATTCTAGCTGATATGCATCATAGGACTTTATCTAGTCCTTTGACCTGTGGTACATAGTGTTCGTTGAGTAGCGATACCACATGTGTATCCACAGTAGCTGATATCATAATTAGGAAGGGACTAAACAGGTCACAAATGTAACCTGGAAAACAATAATCTTTGATATACTTCCCCAGGGGGTGATAAACAGTAAGGAATGGGTTTCAAAACTGCCATTTATATAGTATTTTTTAAAAATAAAAGTAATACAGAATAAGATCATCTATACGCTGACTAGTGCTGACACACTAATTTCTAGAAACAAATAAACATTACAGTAAGGACAATGTGGCATATCACAATTGGACAACCATGGCCAAATTGTGGAAACACAGGTCAATAGAAAAGAAAAACCAAACAGAATAAAGACATTAACTACTCCAATTGTTTCTTTTCCTCCTCTGTTTGACAGAAAGCAGATCCGACAGTCCAAGTTTCGAAATGGCCTTTTGTTTACACTACCAGAAACAAAGTACTAATCCATTACTTTCATATATCTTAGAGAGGAACAGGACATTGGAGCTAACAGAGATCAGCCTCTCCGGATGCAGAAAATGAAGTCTCAGGAAGTGAAGTGATGCCCAAAATTATATAGAATTGATTCCCAGAAAGAAACTTCACACTCCCTGGCTCCAAACTTCAAGTCCAGTGAATCTTTTCCACTGCACTATAGTTTCCTATATCAGGTTAACAGATGTTTGCATTAATAGTCCTCGAGATTTTCATGGCTTCTTCCTACACTGTCTGGGTGTGTCCATGTGCCTCGTGTTGCTCAATGAGACTAATGCATACAGGACACAGAGACTTCAAAAGTGCTTGGGCACGGGGGCATTTTCATTTTTGTGCACTTGGAATCTGCTGGCCTCATGTAAATAAGCCCAAGCTAATCTACTGGTTGATGAAAAAAAATTGAGGGCAAGATTCCCTTGTTAGAGTCATCCCTAGACCCCTAGCTGACCCACAGATGGTATAAAATGCCTGAGTCCAGCTGAGATGTGCAGAATATGGCTTAGCTGAGTCCTGCCCAATTGACCCACACAATCATGAGTTCATAAAAGAGTTGCGATGATCTCTAAAATAGTGTAGAATCTACGGATATAATCAGTGACTGGCACCATCCAACTAGTTGCCAAGCCAGATGTCTTGACTCCTCACTCTCCCTTCCCATTAAACTACGCATCCAGCCCTGTAATTCTACTTCATATATGACTCATTCTGACTCATAAATGTACTGCTCCTTTCCTCATAATTCCTCTGCCTCTACCCTAGCCTATGACACCATTGTCCCTTGCCTCAAATTTTCATCACACAACCTCCCATCTGGTAGTCCTGTCTCCAATCTGATAGTGTCCCATTCATCTCCTCCAGGTATTTTCAACCTGTTTCATCTCATGGCACACATAAACTAATTACTCAAATTCTGAATCACACCAAAAAGTATATATTTTTTGGTAATCTGACACAAAAAATAGGTATAATTTTGATTCAATCACAACAGATGGCTATCGTTGTGTTGGTTGTTGTCATTATTTTATTTGACAATCTAAGGGGAAAGAGGTCAGTGCCCCTGACTAAATAGTCAGGTATGGCATGTTTTAAAAATTCTTGTAGCACAGTTTGATAATTGATGTTTTACCCTATAGCCAAGGGTATGTTCTACAATTCCCATCTGACAATAATATGCTCTTGTATAAAAATTTTAATGGCTTTCCATTACTTTTAAAATACAACTCAGACTTAATATAATGGTGAGGCAAATATGCTTCTGGGTTTTGTTTTCCTACAGAATCTGCCTTCTAAAATTTAAATTTGCCGGCATTTGGCCCTCCCACCTGGAGATAACATCTTCCAAAGTGCTCATGTGGCCAAGTTCTCAACAATAGAATATATACAATTTTATGCCAGTTCCTTAAAAGGAACTTGTGTGTTGTCTACTTCTTTACTTCTTCCTGTAGGGAAGCTAGGTGTGTGGTGCACGTGAGCTAACTCGGACTATTTGATCATGTAGACAATATCCTAGGGAATGAGGGACACAGGAGAAAGAAGGAACTTGGATCTCCAGATGATCTGATAGAACAGAGCTACCTACCCACACAAGAACACTCACCTTTCTTTGTATGGTTATGAGAGAGAGATAAGCTTCCATCTTTGTTGAGGTTCTGTATGTGAAGTATCTTTTTAGGGTGTCTCAGTGTGTAGCCTAATTCATATACATTACTGCCATGTATCGCTGGCGTACAGCTCTGTCGCCATCCTGGTCCCACCTATTTCAAACCTCCTCTTCATCCTCTGAAGCTGTAATCATCTCCTATTCATTTCCCAGAACATCCACCAGTTTTTTTTTTACCTGAACCTTTCTCTTGGTCTATGCTTTTCCATTTTCTTCCTCCCTCTTTATCTGACTAAATGCCATCTAGTTTAAGCCTAAGCTTAGATTGTACTTTTTCTATAAAGCCTTCTCTTCTTTCCCCCAAGGCTGGGCTATTTTTCCTCTCATGTGTGACTATTATAGTTTGACTCATTCTATTACAGCACAAAGCATGCTTTTTCCATCAGCTTGTCTGTGACTAAATGAAACATTCTGTAAATGCAAAAACAATGTCTCTTGTATTCACCGTCATATCTCCAAATGACAGTGCAGTGCTTGCTATGTGTTGGGTAATATATATATATTAACTAAATAAACTAATGCAAATGTGTGGATAACAAGACTGGAAGAAAATTTAGTTAAACATGAATAGTAGTTATTTCTGGGTAGTGGGGCTACAGGGATATATTCACTTTGTTTATTTCAATATTTTTCAAAGACTCTAGAATATGCACATGTTACATTTATAATCACATAACACAATATAATGAAGTATTTTTTCCTAAAATATTATGCATTGGAAACAAATGCTTATGTACAACCAGGAATATAAACATTAACTAGATAAAACATACTTCTGCCTACTAGTTAGTACAACTGTTGTATGCCCAGGCTAGCAACAAGGAAATACAAAATACAGTCATTGACCCATTTGAAGTTCTGTCCCCAGACAGATGAAGAAAATCAATATGAGCTGTTCCTCTCTCTCTAAGACGAATTTGTGTGTAACAAGAGATACACTGAGGATGACGGATGTGGGCTCCATATATTCCCTTGGTGTTTGTTAGAAAAGGTTTATTTGTCCTGCCTTCCAGTTAAGTTTTTATAAAAGCTTTAAGGATTAGGGTTGTTTTGCAACTGAAACTTGACTCTCTGGAGAAACTTTGAGAGAATCTTATGATCTGGTCTTAAAGGGCATTTGCATGGGACTGGATTTTTTAATTTAGTATGTATAAATTCCCCTATTTCTTCCAGCCTCTAAAACCAAGTCATAAGTGTGCAGTCCATGTGGATTTGAGAAAGCAGAGTGTCTATTGAAAATATTTGCTCCTCACACATGGGGCCAAACATGTTGCTCAGACATGTTGATTTCTTTGTCAGCAGCTGGGAGACATTCTGTTTTTCTCATTTTTGCCCTTGAAATAGGATGAATTGATTGATTTGGTTGGTGTGCAATCAGTTATGGATTTCTTACTGATAAACTCATTGTTTCAAAAGGTAATGTTTCACTGCATGGATTCAAAGGAAATCTCTCTGAAAATCATCAGTTTAATGAGGACTGGTCATTCATTCTGATGAGTTTTTCTCATTTTCTCTTGGAATGAGGGCAAATGTCACAGACACATTATACATAGAGAAAAGATGAGGTAAGGCAAAGGCAGAGATTCATTTAATCTTCTGCTCTAGCTTCAACTACCTACATCATTCAAACCAAATACAGCAACACAAAATTAATAGCTTGACATACTTTTGTATCTGAAATATGGTCCTGCAATTTAAACCAATTCAACACGCAAATTCGACCAGTGACTGAGAACAATTTAGTAACCAAAGAAACATAAACTCAATGTAATTGTGTCATTCCTTCTACCATTATAACTCAGCTGAAGAACATCAGAGAAATTGGAAAAGGGGATGAAAACATTGAACATGTGCACCTTAATATATTAATTATCATCTTATTTCTTATCACTGGTTATATGTTCAGATAAATTGTAGATCATGTGCTAACAGCACATTGATAGATAAAAGGAAGAATTATATCAATCTACTTCCCACAATCTCATTTCCTGTGTTAAAAACTTACCATATTTTATTACCAAAAGGAAAAGAAATGCAATTAATCATATTTCAGATTCTTACTAAAAGCCCTTTGATAAAGTGATCATGTTTAATATAATAAAGTATTTCTATGATAGAAGTCAGACCTGAACTCTGAGATCTTTTCTTTCATTTTCTTCCAAAGCATCTCAAGTAAAATTGAGTTAACACATAACTAAACAAAAGCATGCATTTGGGGTTTGGAAAGGAGTTATTACACATTTAATTAAGTTATATATTTAATCTTTAATTTTCCTCTATAAAATCTTTTTCTAGAAATTTCCCTATGTTGAAACACCTCCAGTATTAGGAAATTTACTATTTTTAAAAGCATTCCATTTCATTCTTGGCCAATTTCATTATTCTTTTTTATCAAGTTGTAAAGTTATTTACATGTTATTTCACTTGAAACTTCTTGGGTGGAGAGGTCTCTATAATTAAGCTATTAATATCACCATTTTTAGATGAGTATACAGAGTAAATCATTTTACCAAGGGCTAATGTTAATAAATGCAGACCTAGGTCTAGAACAGTGGTTGGCAAACTAAACTATGGTCCATGAACAACCTATTTTATTTTTATAATATTTTTTTCTTTGTTGCTTTTGGAGAGAGAGAAAGGGAGAGGGAGAGAGAGATAGAAACATTGATGAGAGAGAACATCGATTGGCCACCTCCTGCATGCCCCCTACTGGGGATTGGGCCCACAACCTGGGCATGTGCCCTGACTGGGAATTGAACCGGCGACCTCTTGGTGCATGGGTTGATGCTCAACCACTGAGCCACACCAGCCAGGCAACAACTTGTTTTTATATGCCAAAGAATAGCTTTCACATTTTTAAATTGTTAGAAACAAATAAAATGCAACAATATATCATAACACATGAAAATTCATGGCCTTTAGATGTATATCCACGAGGCAGGTTGCACTGGACCACTGGCACAGTCAATTCTTCACACATTGTCTATGGCTACTCTCGCACTCCTACGATAGAGCTGAGCAGTTTAAAACAGTTAATATTAGCTCTTTTCAGAAAAACTTGCTGAACTCTAGGAAAATGTCATCCAATAGAAAGATAATGTAAGGTACATATGTATTTTAAAAAAATTTAGTAGCCACATTAGAAAACCATAGAAGGAAACAGGTGAAATTAATTTTAATGATATATTTAGAGAAAAATGCTTGAACTATTATTATCATTAAGAAAATTATAAATGAATATTTTATTCTTTTTTTCATATTAAATCTTTAAGATTTTTGTGCGTATTTTATATTCACAGCTCCTCTCCATTCAGACTGGCCATGTTTCTAGTACTTAATAACCAGCTCTGACCAGCCACTACCCTATTGAGCACTGCAGGCCTAGGGATAGGTGTTCTCATGTTCAGAATTTTAGCTACTAAACACATTAGCTACTAAACACATACATTAACTGGGTTCATGTTTTCTGTCCTATTCCTCTGACTTCCCCTTTCCTGCTGGATGAAGGTCCGGGTCAAGGGTGGTTGACTAGGGTTGGGGGTCTTGACTGTCAGGATATAGAAATTAGGTGCTTCTCACTGTGATAGTGGCTCATGGTCTTGGTGGTAAAACCCTGAAAGTGCACTAGCTTATTTCTATCCCAGTTCAAGTTCCAAATTCTGACCTGAACCTGGTCATCTCGGTGTCGCCTCTGCATTGCAGAGAAGAAATGTCACCTCCTTTGCTCTAGAGATAATTTTGCTGTTCATGTCATCAAGGTCCAATTAGCTTTCGTGGCAGATACATCTCACCGTTGATTCTTATTATATCCATGGGAAAATATCAGTTATCTTTTTTTTAAGTGTTTCAGTTAAAGCCACATAAGCCTGTCTTACACTTCAGTAAGGCTTCTCCTTTGCTTTCGTACTTGTGTGTTGTGATTCATAAGCTCTGCTCACATGGAACACGGAGGGCTGACAAATGGATCTGGTTCTCCAGCTACCAAAAAACAATGTCCCTATTTCCATTTTTTTTTTTTTTTTTATTCCTCACCTGAGGATATTTTTCTATTTATCTTCAGATAGAGTGGGAAGGAGGGAGAGAGAGAGAAACATCAATGTGAGAGGGACACATCGACTGATTGCCTCCCGCACGACCCTGACCAGGGCTGGGGACGAATTGCAATGTGCCCTTGACTGGAATCGAACCCGTGACTAATCATTGGTCCACTGGCTGACACTCTAACCACTGAGCCAAACCAGCCAGGGCCCCATTCCCAGTTTGAAGAGAGCAAAAAGAAAACAATAATATTGATGTAAGTTTATATTATTTGCCTTACATTTTTTTCTGAATTAAAAAAAAAAAAGATTCTTTATTGATTTTTAGAGAGAGGAAGGGAGAGGGAGGGAGAGATAAAAACATTGATGAGAGAGAACATCGATTGGCCACCTCCTGCATACCCCCAACTGGGGATTGGGCCCACAACCTGGGCATGTGCCCTGACCAGGAAATCGAACTGGAGACCTCTTTGTGCATGGGTAGACGCTCAACCACTAAGCCACACCAGCTGGGCTTTTTCTGAATTTTTATTGTTAAACACCATGATCATAAAATATAATAAAAATTATTTTATTGCTAGAAGAGCTCAGAAAAAGTCACTCAGGACTTCTTAGTTCAAACACTTCTTTTTGTGAACTTGTGTTTATGGAGCTGTGATTTTATAGTATATTTAATTTGCATGGTACTGTTTCAATGCAGTAAATTTGTCCCCAGATTTTTAAGGTGAAATAAACCACATCAAAATGTATGTCGTTAAAAAATTCCATTTGGTTGTTTCAGATAACATCACATTTCCACGTGTTACAGCATCTACGAATGTTGAAGATTCATTGTTCTAGAATATATTTCGTGTTTTTTCATTAGTATATCATTCTTCATTTCCTTACTGTTTTCACAATCAAAATCAGAGAAAAATAAATACCACACAATCTCACTTATATATGTAATATAATGAACAAAATAAGCTGATGAACAAAATAGACCCAGAGACATAGAAAGGAGTATGGTTCAGACTGACAAACCTCAGAGAAGAGGGGTGGGGGGAAGGGATGAAATAAACCAAAGAACTTATATGCAGGTATGCATAACCAATGGACATGACAACAATGCCTGGGGTGGGGGGGGGGGATCAGGAGGAGAATGTCCGCAGGGAAAAAGGAGAAACATCTGTAACAAAAATTAATTAATTAATTAAAATAAATAAATGAAATAGAGTACTGAAAAGATAGTGAGGAATATACATCCTGAATATAAAAAAGTATACAAATCAGTTCCTATTTTGCCATCTCAAACCATAAGATAAAGCAAATGTTAGCCACTGCAGGGTCTAAGAAATGATAGTTTGATTATTATAATTATGGTTCTAAAACAATGGTTATACGTTCCTTCTCAATACACATTAAGTACTCTCATATTTCTCCAGTGTTGCACAGACTGTCAGAAAACTCAGTGAAAATAAAAATTGAAAGTAATATAATAACAGTAGCTAATATTTTTATGGGCTTAGTATACAATACAAGCTGGGCAAAGATTTCGTACATAATCTCTCTAACACTCACAACGTCCTTATGAGATTACTCCCAATCCTGCTCCCATTTTATAGGTGAGGAAACAGACTTACTGAAATAGAGCAACTTCATCAAGATTAAAATATAGAGAAACATTGATTATTTTTAAATAAAATGCTGTGTTTTGGTTATCCATTGAGGGACTAATGATAAAAAGGTCTTCATTTTGCTAAGATGGTCTATCCACTTTTAAAGCATATTTTTGTGAAAATTCTAGCTTTCTTTTCCTAAACCTCTAACAGGAACAACTTTTACGTATGCTGCCTATTTTCCAAAATAAGTCATAATTTCATCATGAAAAAATATCTCTGCAAAACCAGAATACAAATAACGACAATGATAAACTGTATTATAAACAGTGCCTTTTCTCTAAGGACTAGAAATCACAAAAGGATATAAGTGAATTATATTATCGATCACAGAATTATCATCTCCCCTGCTGAACTTCCTTTTTTCCTGGTTTTCTATTTTTTGTGAAACAGATTTTCCTTCTCCAATTTACATGGGTTAAAAATCCCATAATTTTTACTTCTTTTCTCCCCACATGAAATAATTTATCGAATTTTTAAATAATCAACAAGTGCATTCCCTCTTTTTTATTTTCACCTCACCAGCATAAAACAGGCCCTTGTTTTGCCTTTCCTGTTGCAATTACCTCCAAGTTCAGGTCCTTGACGCTGGTCTCTTTTTTCTGAATCACCTTGGACATTTCTGCAAAATTACATTTTCTGGAGCACAGTTCTGCATAGTATTTAAAAGTATATATCCTTGCCCTGGCCGGTTTTGCTCAGTGGTTAGAGCGTCAGCCTGCAGACCAGAGAGTCCTGGTTCGGTTCCTGCTAGGGGCACGTACCTCCATTGCAGTTTGTCCCCGGCCCCGGTTGGGGTAGTGTGGGTAACAACCACTTGATGTGTCTCTCCCATGTCGATGTTTCTATCTCTCTCTTCCTCCCTCTCTCCTTCCTGCTCTATCTGAAGATAAATGCAAAAATGTCCTTGGGTGAGGATAAAAAAAAAAGTATATATCCTGGAGTCAAGTTACCAGGGCTCAAGTTCTGGTTCTACCATAAACACACTCTGATTCTGGGCCCGTTCCTGAGACACTAGGCTTCATTTCCTTGCTCTACTAACAACACTGCCTATACCATTAAGATACTCTGAAAGACCATATAAGATAAGGTATTCACGCAGTTCCCAGAACAAAAATGATTAGCTATAATTACTATATTCAAGAAAAAAAGGCTGCAGGAGTTTTAAGTTTCTAAGCATGGCCTTGAAGACCCTCTGTATCTGGTTCTGATTCATTTTTGCAATCCCATTTTCTTGTTATTCCAATTCAATTCATCGCCTATTTAGCCAGAATAACTATACAATGGAAAGATTGAAAGAGTCAGACATTGTACTCACCTCTAAGAAACTTGCAATCTGGTAAAAACTAACAGAATTGTAAATAAATAACCATATTCAAGCCTTTTGAAAAGGTGCATTGGGGAGAGGCAGAGAAGGCTGCATTGAGAAGGCAATATTTGGACTAGGACTTCTCATAAATGAGGATTTCACTGGACCAGGCCATTAAAGGAAAGGAGGGAAGAACACGCAAAACATTCACACCGTCTGCACCCAGCCACATGGCACCACAGTATGCACCTGCCAGAGTCTTGCCTTCCTCAAGTCTTTTCTACCCACTCTGCTTAGAATCCTTTACTCCTTCACCTTCAAGACATACAAACCTTATACATCTCCCAAGACCCAATTCACATGGTATTTGCTCCAGGAAGCATTGATCTTCACACGCTAGAAACCCTTCCCCTTCTCATTTCCATGACATATTAGCTAAATCCCCCTGTGATGTTTCATTTATTCCTCATTCATCATTATTTATGTATGGAATATAAGCACCTTGAAATTGAGAGCTGGGTAAGATTTATCTTTGAACCTCTTGTAACCCTTGCACAATCATTATTAAACATCCAGAAGGTTTGTGTGATTAGATGAACGCTGTTTTAAAGCCAGAAGCCTCGAGTGGAAAAGTGACTATTCAAGTCACAGTTCCCGACTCTAAGTTCCCCGAGGAGAGAAGTTACGTTAGCCTTACTCCTCGCTATGTTATTGATACAATGTGCCCCAGATGCTTTTGAACCCATATCAGATCATACCAGTGACAGAATTTTTGACTAAAATCCAGTCTTTACAACTCCAAGTTCATTACTTGCTCCTTTGAACTATAAATGTTTGTATTATTTGAAATCTAAGAATTACACATACTTCTCACCATTTTGGGTTAACTTTCTGTACTATACGAATATTACATCTAAATTCACTCATTCACTTGACTTTGTGTAGATGATTATGTACTAACATTTTTATATAGTGTGTGTCTATTCTTTTATGGCTAAAATCTCTGATGTGTATTGGGCCTGAATCTCTGAACACTGTAGACCCATTAGAAGGCTGTTTTGATTGTCACAAATGGTAGTGCCTGAAACCATTCTTAAGCTGATTGTCTTTAAAAAAAAAAAAAAAGAAAAGAAAAAACTTCTTCAAAGACAAAACAAGAACAAATAGTTATGGCTGAAATGTCTTTGGTTCCTTGAAAATGCTGTGTGTGTTTTTTTTTTTTTTTTTTTTGGTATTTTCCATTATTGTAGTTTAGTTTGGACGAATGTATATAGTTCAGAGATCTTCATGTTGGCATGTTAAAGTTAGGTACTGACTTCATCTTTCAAGCTTGAATTCATTTTTAATTTTAATTTTATTTTATACAATGTGTACACAGTTCCCTGTTCTCTGCATGTAGAGGTATAAAAACAATATAAATCTGTTAGTTCTGTAAGTAATTTTTATAATTATGCTGTAACTCCATCCTATCCTTAAGACATTTAAAATAAACCCTTTATGTGCAAAAATTAATACTAATGGAAGTATATTTGTGCTTAAACATATTCTCCACTTAAAGTTTATAGATGGACTTTTTTTTTATTTTTTTGAAATCATGTGAAAGAAAGGAAGCACAGCCCTGGGACCACAGGACTGCCATTTACATGAGTAACTTCAGTGAAAAAGGCCAGAGTGTGAAATTACAGATTTTGTGGAACATTAGAGCTGGCTGAGAAAAAAAAAATGCAGCAGTTTTGTTTATTTGAACAGTGTGTCCAATCCACTTTCATTAGCTAAAGTGCTGCGGGGCCCGGGAGTTCAGGGAGAGAATCCATCCCTTGTAGCTATGGAGATAATGATAACCCATCGTCAAGTCTGGATTTATCAGGAATGACTGAAATGCATTACAGGGCAGCGGTACTGTGATGGTTGGTTTACCAACCAGTGGGGTGGAATTAAAAATGCATTAAAATTTATACAGATGAAAGCAAATAGCAGTGAGTCGCTATTGGTTTTGACACAGTTAAACGAACTGTTATTTCACTTTGTGCGGCTAGTAAAATAAAAACCTGTAAAAATAGAAGGAACATTCCCTTTTGGATCGTGAGCAATGTGGAAATCTATTATTAACCAAACGGGCAGCTTCTTTCTCTGTGCTTGGGAGTGGTGTGCTCACGAAAGCGTGTGCACACAGGAAAAAGAAGGAGTCTTCTCTGACAATGGATAGCAATGGCATGGCTTGTTTCATGACTGAGGTTTGATCAAGCAGAGCATGCAAAATTAGAAAGTGAGACATAACCCCAAGGAGGAGAGGAACACGCACCTTTGATTGTATCTATGAATTCTAATTATGTACATTAATATTAACTACTGTTATTCATTTCAAGTCATTCTTTGAAACTTGGTCATGAAGATTTTAGACTACTGGTCTTCCCATCAATGTATTTCAACTGTCTATCTGTTCAGATACTTAAAAATAGGTACTAAATGAGAAATATAAAATGATTGCCCTCATGTAGTTTGTGGCTTGGCATATGTTAAATAATCTCAAGAATATGATATTACAGATGCTGTAAGGAATTCAAGGTAAAAGCGCAGGACGCTGTCAGCAGGGCTAGCTTCACAGGCACAGGATCTGAGCAGACTCATGAGAGCTCATGCTCAGAGAGGACTCAGAGTTGGTTTAATGCTCTCCCATTACTGTCTTAAAATTCTTGATAACTTTATGTTTGAATTTGCGTGTTATAATCAAGTGTGATACAATGGACCATGTGCATGAGCAGAGGAAATACTGCAATATGAGTGTCCACGATTCCTTGCTGCCCCATTCCTAGGTAGCAGAGAATTCTGGTGGGCTTATGACATGTGGGAGGTCAGTGATACTCAAGGGAGTATAAGTATGTTGCCTCATAGGCTGAGTAAGCAGCCATACTGACGGCCCCTAGAGGCAATACTTCCTGTTCTACCCTGAACTTACTTTGAATGCAGAATGAGGCTAATGATGTTTTTTTTATTGATTTTTAGAGAGAGAGGAAGGGAGAGGGAGAGAGAGATAGAAACATCGATGAGAGAGAACATCGATTGGCCGCCTCCTGCATGCCCCCCACTGGGGATTGGGCCCACAACCTGGGCATGTGCCCTGACTGGGAATCAAACTGGTGTCCTCTTGGTGCATGGGTCGATGCTCAACCACTGAGCCACACTGTCTGGGCGAGTCTAATGATATGGAAACAAACAGGAATGACCCCGAAACCCTGAATATCCTTTCTTACACATGTTATTTTTCTGTATCACCAATCACCTATTCGAAAGATGATGACATTGAAGCTGAAAATAGAGTAACTCAGAGTTCCTTTTCCTTTCAGTCCTTCTTTATCTATCAGCAAGCTGAAATTGCAGAATGTTGGTAGAATGTGTACCTACCAAGAAGTGAAATAAAAACTTCTAAATTCATCTTTTTGTGACATTTGCACTATTCTGGCAAGAAGGAAATACACACGCATGGGTGAGCTACAAACAAGAATTGCATAATTTCTATTTTCATCTACATGTTAAATTCATGTTTGCAATTAGAAACGGCATGGTGTGCTATAAAGATAATTATGAAAATATAATAAAATCTTATGTGATAATTTATACAATTCATGCTAATGATTAAAATTTAAATTTTTTTCTTTCGTTAGAACAGGATTAAATAATTAATTAGAAAAACACCCTGTCAAGTCAAGACAGGCAGAAAAAGGACCTTTAGAATCTAGTACCTTTAATAATGCTTTTGGTTTGCTTTTTGAACAAGGGGTTTGACATTTTCATTTTGTACCAGACTCTGCAAATCATGTAAATGGACCTGTTGTAAGAGTGTATGCCGAAGGTCTAACTTAGCCTGGGAAGTTAGGAAGGAACTACTTGCCAAGTGATAATTAAAGTGACAGAAAAGATGAGCAGGAATGAGACAGATTAAAAAGGCAGTGGGGGTTGGGTGGCCTGGATTCCAGCCAGAGGGTCAGATACAAAGACAGGAAAGAAAGGAGCTAAGGGTGTCTGTGGAACAGAAATAAAGTGTGGTTGGAACTGAATATGAAGGGAAGGAATTGCTTACATTTGTACCATGATGCACCTCTTAGAAGAGAAAGAATGATAGGACTAAAATGAGGGCAACCGGAATACCCAGAATTGATCACAACAAAAGCTACCCTATGTCAAGCTATTCTTTTGTGTCTGCTACGCTGCCAAGTGACTTCCTGACATTAATTTGTGGCCCTCCAACAACAAAGCAAAGTGGGATGTACTGGCTTTGTTATTCAGACAAGGAAATATAAGGCTCAAGATTAAGAAATCTGTCCCAGGTCATAAATCCAGTGACTGGCAGAGTCATAGATGAAACACTATTTTTGAATACAAAGGAGAAGGCAAGCCCCAGGAGGGAAGGAACATGGCCTGTCTTTTTGCAGCTATATTCTTAGCACCTAGACCAATGCCTATCACAAAACAAGTTCTCAATATTTGTTAAACGAATGAATGAATGACTTGCATAAGTCTCACTTGGGAATTTCCTGTGTCTTCATGCCTTCAAATGGATTTTAGAGTATTTAGAGTGATTTTTGTATACTTTGAAAGCCAGTGATATTTCTTTTCAAATGAACTATTTATTAAAAAAAAAAAAGCAGCATGGTTTAGTTGAAAGAGTAAAGACAGACAGAAAAGCAGCATATAGATTTTACCTTTATTAGCTGTACTACCTTGGGCAAGTCATTTTCCTTCATTTCTCAGCTTTTTCAATGCACTAGAACAGGGAATGTGTGAGGTTCTTTCCAGTTCTCACACATTATGGTTTTATTATTCTGTAAACTGTTTGGCAATAATAGAACTTGATGCATAAAGTTTCTCTTTTACAAAAGAGAGGAAACACAAAATATATATACAATTCTGATGTACTGAATTCCTCAAACAAGATCACTCCATTATTCATTCATTCATTCGTTTATTCATTCATTCTTTTAATAAGACTTTCTGAAGGATATATCATATTCCTATAAGGATTCTTCTGCTGAGATGGTGAAATGGAGAATAATCTCTATTTCTGGAATTAGGAAGACCTTGAGCCAGTCAACCATGGGTTAGAGTTTGTCTGCTACTCAAAGATAGTTAAAGCCAAATCAATTTATACTTTCCCTCACGACTCCGGTATCAAACAGAGCCAATCCTGCCATAATGTGGAGTAAAAATGCCAGCACCCTTCAGAATGAATTCTGATGTGTGACTCATTTGACTACTTTCCTCACTTTGATTTTCCCTCAGTGAAAGAGCAAAGACAGACAGCTGTAAAACTTCCTACACAAAACAAGGTCTGTGCCTTCTCCTAATAAAAATAAGTCCCATTGACACAGATGCAAGCCTGTTATCAAGAGGAACAGGGCAGGAATAATGATGAGTTCTGGCTTTACACAGGGTTCAAAAGGCAGGTCCCATGAAGACAAGATAGACACAGTGCTCCTACATCAAGGTATGGCTTCCCTGGTGCAGCAGTAGCCATTTCTTACAGGATACAAGCATTACAAAAGGATGAAGAATGAGGCATTAGGTCCAGATGTCTGGGGAACTTCTGACGAGGCCAACACTTGGGGAGAATAAGCAGCTGAAGAAGGTAAGCTTTACTTAAGTGCTTATCAATAGTAGTAAACATCAGACGGATGCAAACAACTGAACAGTCAACACTGACCAACACCGGGAGCAGTCAAGCAAATACTATGAATTGATATATTTTAAGTTGAAGGACTGAATGAGTTAATTACAGTTAAAACACAATCACAGTTTTTTAAAGGCAAAGAGATCGTAGAGTCCATGAGACTCTGCCCCACACACCTCCAACTTTAGAGAGTCTAACTGAAGAAACTAGGTGATTTGAAGTCAACTGCCACATTTGTACCAAGGCTATGCCGCCATTCAAGCTGCTTCCAGCCAATGATGGAGCAGAATAGACTTGTCTCTGCAAGACAAGGGACTACTCTGACAGCTGCCTCTGTCTCCAGGACTCCCCAACAGCTTTACTCATCTTCTTCAGTCTGCACGGTGATCTGGGTGTTTCCATCCAACCTCCCTTTCCCCTCTCTTTCACAGGGATCAGAGGCACCGTCTTGTTGGATGGTTCCCCCAGCCTTCCTCTCAACTCTGTCTCCATTTTCGTTCAAAGGCCTTACTTTTTAGAAAATACTATCTTGGTGCCTGCTTCTTGGAGACTTGGACAAACACAAAGATACATCTGGTGGAGAAACATGCTGAGTGAATCACTTCGTAATCTCAATCTGGTGAATGAATTATGGAGGAACACAGTAGCTCCGTGCTTACTGAATTGAAAGAAACATGAACAAGCTGAAATATATTGAGTATTAATTATGTGTTGGATACTGTAGTAATTGCTTCTCATGCCTTAACTCACTTATCCTTTCAACAAATCCATGCAGTAGGTTCTTTAGAGATAAAACTGTAGCTTGAAGCTTTTGAGTGTTGGAGCCAGAATTCCAAGCCAGGCCTTTTTTATAGTTTATTTGTTTACATTTTAAAGTCTATGATTTTTACTATGTATACTATATAGAAATGGCCAACAGTGTCCTTGATATGGGGAGAAAATATTAAAAATATGTCTGTAGAAAAAAAACACATCCAATTTGCCACCACTAATACTACCATCATCATCATCATCATCATCATCATCACCCTCATTTCATCATTATCACCAGTCAAAACTCTAAAGAAGACTTGAAGTTCTGGAACATTTATGTATGCATCCTACCCTTTAATTCTCATGATTTCCCAATGAATTAAGCAAACTTTGGAAGTAAAGCACAGAGATGTCTTTCATCCTAATTCCAGCATTTTTTGTTTATGGTATCATATCATCTCCTTCTCGATGCTATGTCTTTTCCCAAACTGAATGAAAGATGTTGGGGATTAAATGCCTTCTTAATATACCTTTTTTTTTTAATGGCCAATAGGACACACTTGAAAACTTGGTTTAATAACTGAGCTTAGTAGGATGAATCCAATATTCTTATTCTAGAATCAGCACCCTCTCCAGGACCAGGAGGATTCGGCAATTTGGGTGGTATTATAGGAAACATTTTGCCTCTGGGTCAAACTCACTGGGCTCCAGACCAAGTCAGTAATGATCAAATGCCCGTCTGTTTGACAGCTGTCTGGTGGCCTTTGAGGTAGGACCTCTGGCCAGCCACTCGTGGGCAACCATCCAGGCTGCATTTGGTGGCTGCTGCCATTTGCAATGACAGCCACAACAGAAAGGCTAGCAGTTCAAATAGGCAAGAAGACCGTTGATATCCATTATTCAAGACCAGCACTTAAACCCCAGTTTAATAACAGCCCCAAAACCAGTAGCATTTTTTCCCCAAACAAAGGACCTTTCTGTGACCCATCTGCCCCCCTCATCACCCCACAACTTTCTCTTTTCCAATAGTGAGATAAAAATTTACCTTTGAATTAAACACAAGGTCAGCTAAAATAAGTCACTGTGAGCAGTCATTACATTTTCTGTCACTGGACCAATTAAGATTTCCAGCTGTCAGTTTCTGATGTTGCAGCTCCATAAAAAACGACACTGAGAAGCATTGATCTGTGTCAAAGCGGCTTCAGAGGGAGAATTGGAACAAAAATAATGATAATTGTCATAGGATGTCACACCATTAAATGAAAACATAAAAAGTAAAATGATGCGGAGAATCTGCCAAGTCATCCTCCTTGTCGAGGTGAGACCGCATTACACCAAAGTAAGCCCACCGCTTCAGTGATTGTCCTAGCTCTGCTGTGGATATCCTCCCCAGTATCTCAGATACGTGCTGCCCAGTTAATGCTAATCTTATTTCAATTGGATATTCAATCTGTACACACACACGTATACACCCATATAATTTGTTCACAGAGCTCTACTTGAAGAAAAGCACAGCATTTACAAGTGAAATGGGGAGTGAGTAGTCAAAGAAGTTATAGTGCATATCATAATCATCCCCAAGGGCACAGATGAGAAAGGGTGCTCCTTGTCCCCCCAAATAATTGAAGAGACAAGAAATAGAGCTTAATGAACAAAGGTATATTGGTGAGATGTGATTGAACTTAGCATAGAATGTAAGAATGGAAGGGGACATGATAATGATCTAATTATTTGAATATTTATTTATTTGAAGATGGAATTCATTATTTTACATTTCCCTAAGCCTGGAACTATATATATATATATATACACACACACATATGTATATGTGTGTATATATATGTGTGTATATATATATACACACACACACACATATATATATGTATATGTGTGTATATATATGTGTGTATATATATATACACACACACACATATATATGTATATATGTATATATATATGTATATATATATGTGTGTGTATGTATATATATATACACACATATATATATATACAATTTTTAAATAACTTTAAACTCAAAGAACCGTATTCAGTCTGAACACATTGTCAGGTTCAAGGTTGGTTTCTTGTTAGAAGGTAAGTGTGTGTTTTTCCATGGGATATTGTTCTTCTTTACTAATTATTTCAATTTATTATTATAAAATAATAATTTGGGTAAGAGTATCTTTCTAGAATCTCAAGATTTATGCAAAGTAGGTAGTTGTTTCCTATACTTTTCATAAGTTCAGCCCATTTGATTAATTTTACCAAAAATGCTAATTCCGTCTAATCTTTGCACAACTGGAACCTACAAACCTTATTGCCCATTAACTTTGAGAGTCACTGACAGACAGTTCTGAATGCAGTAGATTGTGCCCACTGGGATGTGATGAGATACTAACTAATAGTGAGCTGGGGCCACTTGCATAGTTACCAGACTTTGAAGAATTTTGTGAATCAGTTATTGAACAGCCTCTATTAAAAATAAAAATACATAAATTTATAATAAAAACAAAGGCAAAACAAGTTCAAAACTCATCATTTCCCAGTTATTGTTCTGTTTTTCTGTTCACCTATGTCTATTACAATGTATGGCAGAAATACTACAGAATGGTGTGCTACTGCACAGCTCTTCCTAATCCCGGGTTCAGTTATGTCACCTTGATCACTGTTTCAGGGGTTCACTTTTTTTTCTTTATTGATTTTAGAGAGAGAGAAAGGGAGAGAGAGAGAGAAACATCAATGAGAGAGAACATTGGTTGGCCGCCTCCTGCATGTCCTGCACTGGGGACTGGGCCCAGAACCCGGGCATGTGTCCTGACCAGGAATTGAACCGGTGACCTCTTGGTACATGGGTCGATGCTCAACCACTGAGCCGCACCGGCCAGGCTCATTGGTTCACTTTTATCTTACTTCTTAACATAGCTAACATATTAACAACACTGTTGTTGGAATGACACTCATGTGCATTGCACATTGGCTCTGAATACAATAGTTCAGCTAAAATCAATGACAGCATTGCATGAGAATCAATTAGCTCTTTGGAATAAAGTGTACTGCATACGTCATCAATAATTATAAATTCCATGCTGCATATGCATTATGTCAGTAAAATTTATAATGAACTTATGTATGTATATATTCATATTATATATATTTATATATGTAAATATGTATAATATATATTTTTAAGGGGTGAGGAAAGCCAGTTGTTAAACATTTATTAGCAAACCACTGAATAAAGTTGATTAGCAATGTAACACCAGATTAGGAAGTGCCTTACAATCCAGGCAAGGTAAAATACATCTCTGCCATACAGAAGAGTGGAAATCATCTTAATGAATCTTTGCATAGATCTATGAAACTAAGTGGCCTTAACAAAACTTGGCACATCTGCTCTACAAAACCTTGAGTTTCTTTTCAGACTGGTACTTGAGGGAAGCATGGACTAACAAGGATCTTCTGATGAAGGTAGTGTCCTAAATGAAATTTCAAATTGAAGAGGAATCATATTTTTGTGTTTTATTTCTGCATGTTAAAGAACCTTAAATACAATTAGCTTACTGTAATTTACCTTTTCTTCAAGAAGAAGAAAAATAATTAAGCATGATCCACCTTCTGGTCAGGGGTTGCATGAAATAAGGAGTGTTTTGCAGCTCTTTTCTTATAGATACCTTCTATACAGTTCACTTCAAAAAATAATATGGAGTACTTTAAAAAGCACTCAATAGATTTCAATCATAAAATAGATTTCAGCACACAAATATGTATGCACAGAAATTTCTTGCATCATTTGCAATAATGATAAAGTGGAAAAAAAACAACAAAATGGGACCAGCTAGAGACCTTACAGTAATCTACCCAAGCAATACTATTAATCATTGGAATGAAAAAGATCTATATGCAAAAACATGGAATGATGTCAAGCAAATAAAGGCAGACCAGCTGCGTGGTTTGAATGCATTATTTTAAATAAGATATAAGTATATTATATTTGATTAAGAATAATAAAAAATGTTTTGGAGAATTCACTTTAAACTCTTAACACCAATAATCTCTGAGGAATGGGGAACTTGGATTGGGAGCTTTTACATTTAATTTTATTCTTTTATAAAGTGTGCATTTTTCTCAATGACCAAGCATTAATCTACTAATAACAAATGCCCAAGAAATAATCTTAGAGAGCAGATGTTCTGGATAGATGTTGATCTTTGCTTTTTCTTGCAGGTGGAAGTGGGGAGAGAGGGATCAGAGCATTGACAGTTCAAATGTCATCAAGGTAAATCCTTGCCAAGGTTTGCAAAACCTCCAGTTCCTTCCAAGGTTATTATAAACCTTATATTCCAAGGAGGAATGAAGACGTCTTACCTATACACACATGAAAAACATATGGTGGGGAGGTGTTAAATCATATAGGTATTTAAGACCCTGAGCGATCTGGTAAAACCTAACCAGTTCTCTTTCTTATTCATGATGCTATCACATCTGGACTAGAGGTTGCTTAGTGAAGTTAACAGCAGATAAATTAACTCCTAAAAGGATCAGCCTCTATATGTGTTTAGCCAGCAGTAGGATTTGCACACTCCTCCAAGAACACACTAACCCGTAGAAAGGGATGGAATCATTTTGATGACTAGAGGGAAGTTTGCTTGTGTACTTGCTCTTAGTTTTATAAGCATTCAATGGCACACAGTACAGGTATTTTTACCTTGCTGCTGTTAGTCCAAAACTCTTTAAACCTGAGTGGACCACTGCTACGCATCATCAGTTCCACAAGCTCAGACTAGCTCAGAGTGAGAAGTCAGAATGGAAGAGAAATAGGAGTTGAAGAGAAGAGAGCCATAAAAGGAGGGACAAGTGAGAACAGTGGAGAGAAAAGTGAAATAAGTCAACCAAGTCAGACACTAATTATTTTGTTTCATGATGTAAAACACTCACTGGACCTAAATTATTGTCTGATCCCCCTTTTACATAAAAAATACTTAAAGGAAACCCAATTCACGTTATCATATGCACAGATACTTAGCCATCCTGCATAGCAGGTACCACTTCACTCTACCTACTCCTCCCACTTCAATGGTAGGAAATGTTATTAAATTCTAGCCATACTCTCATTTGTTTATTCAGTCATTTTTTTAGCATGCATTGAGCATTAACTCTTTGCTAGTTGTGGTGCTTAATGCTGGTGGTAACAAGACTAAGTCAGATGCATTCTCTGCAATCAGAGCCACAATTACTTTGTTGATCTCATCTCTTCCAAAATCCCCCTCCTTTAGTTTGATTCAGTCCCTTTTCCTCTCCATGATGCCATCTGTGTTCACGCCCTGAGAACTTCGTAATGAGTGGTTGCTCTATGTGGGAAGTCCTTTCCTGACACATCCACATGGCTATCTCCCTCACTGCCATTCAGGTCTGTGCTCAGCTGTCACCTTCTCAAGGAGGCCTACCCTGCCCAACTCCAGCTCTGCAGCCGCCAATCCCCTAGCATGTTTTCTCTTAGCATGTATCAACCATATACTTTACTTAAGTTTGTAATATAGTTTCTATCTTCCTGCTGTACAATAGAAGCTTCTTAGAAGACGGTATCTTATTGATTTTGCTCATTGAGTACCCCGAGTAATAAGAAGAGTGTCTGGTACACAGCAGTTGAGGAAAAAGCATTTGTTGAATAGATGAATAAATGGATGAACATGATAAACTCAAGATATGTTTTTAATTTCTTGCTCTTCCTCTTTAGTTTTGTAAAGGCCTTCCTCCTCTTTCTGACCTGTACTAACTTAAATACCTTCCAATTTCCATTCTGGATTATGATTCTCTGGGTTCAGTCTTCTCCTTCCTTCTGATACTTGGGTCCAGTTGTTTTTGACTACTGTATTAATTGCTTTCTCTTAGAGTTCCCAACACCTACCATGAATTTACCTTTACCATCACCTTCTGCAATATTTAAGTAAAAACACAGTAGTATATAGCACAAAGTGGTTATGTATAAGTAAGGGAAAGAGAATACATGAGTAACATTTAATACTCATAATAATTTAGAACAGTGGTTCTCAACCTTCTTAATGCCATGACCCTTTAATATAGTTCCCCATGTTGTGGTGACCCCCAACCATAAAATTATTTTTGTTGCTACTTCATAACTATAATTTTGCTACTTTTATGAATCGCCATCAGAAATATGTGTTTTCCGATGGTCTTAGGCGACCCTTGTGAAAGGGTCGTTCAACCCCCAAAGGGGAAGCGACCCACAGGTTGAGAACCACTGATTTAGAAGGAAGGCCAGGGACTGGAAAAATAGGAGAACAACTGGGATGGGGAAAAATAGGAAAGAACATTTCACCAATATTTTAAGGAAAGGTGGATTGCAAATTCTCAGACAAAATGACTTGTCTTAAACCTACATAGTAAACTCTCTATTCTTCTCTCAAAGATTATCTGGTTTAAAAACAAACAAACACCAATACAGATGTTTTGATAAACCAAACATCACTAAAATATATTATAAATCCTTCTGGGTCACAAAGACTTTTATTCCCAAGAATTTCTCTCTTCTAAAAAATAAAATTCAAATCAATGAGTCCCATGAACACCAGCCCTGTCTGCCTCCAAGAATAAAAGGCTCTTGAAAATTGTTTTTTTTTTTTTTTTTTTTTTTCTGAACTGCTGCTATATTCCAACCCAAAAGATGTAATTTTTAGGCTTGGATTGGACCATCCTAATCCCCTGAGCTGACACATAGGACTTTCCTGGTTGCGAAAGGTGGTTGAATTGATGAGCTGGCTTGGAGGGCTGGAAGAGTTGTTATGATTCTGCTCAGACTTGTTATATGGCAAATAAAGTGTCCTTGGTGAGTCTCAGTTTCCTCGTCTGTAAAATGAGTTAATTTGAAATAGTGAATCTCTAAGATCACTCTACTGCCTCATATAATATGATATTACAAAATAATGTATGAGCTGTGGTGAGATTTCCCATCCAGCTGGAGGTAAATTATAAAAGTAGCAGCATTTATATAAATGTCTTCTGGGAGGGGACTTCATATTTCTCACTTGGAGAATTGGGAGACCTATCTCCTGCATCTGTAGCCCGGGCAACATGAGCAAAAAATATCCTTTCTCTCAGTTACCTTCTCTTAAGTAACTAACAAGTTACTTAAAGTCATCCAGCTGAATAAATGGCAGGATCAACACTCCTAGCTTTGAGCCTCATCATTTAGTATCCATCATTATATACAGAAAGTGTTTTTCAGTGTTCTTGGTGGAGTCAGCAGTGGTCAAGGAATAACAAGAAAAAAAAAGTATCTGAGAATGGGAGAAAGGTACTTAACTTAATTTAATGTTAAGAGCATACATTTTTATATAGTATGCCGGACCTGAAATGAGGAGTAAATGTTCTATGAATAAGCTACTTACTTTTTAATCTTTTTAATCATTTAACTCTCTAATGGGTAGAAGGGACTGCCTCAACTGTGAACGCTCTGACAGTCTCCAGAGCTGCGTATGCAGGCAAACCGTGCCGTTATGACAATGGTCGCATATGCTTGCAGGAGGTTTCCTCTTGGAAATGAAGATACAAGCTCTCAGTATGGTTCTGAATGCACCTCTTCTGGCTTCCTCGTGGCTGAGACTAAAGACATCTAAAGTTGAGAATTAAAGTTAGTTCTGTTTCATATATAACCTTTTCTCTCAGCAGGAGACCTTGAGAGGCAGTCTAACTTTACAGCCACGTGACCTTGGACAAGTGAATGCAACTCTCTGAGATGCCATAAAATAAGAATGGTCAGAATACAATTTGAATGAAAGGATTTTTAAGAGCACCTTCCTGCTCTCCCATTTCATGGTTCTGGGCAACTTCGTTCCTCTTAACATCATCTTCCTCCTGTTTATTATGAGTGATGTTCTTCATTTGGTAGAAGGTTCTGAGAGGCCCTGAGAAATCGTACCATCACCATTCCTAACTCATTCACCACCTCATCCTAGGTTTGGCTGTTCTGCCTCATGAACAGTGAGGTCTAGTCCAAGCTGTCACCATCCCTCACCCCACTGTCAAGCTCTGTCTCCAGTGCCCCAAAACAAGTCCAGCACCAAGGGAGTGTTGACCTAGAAGGCTCACATTGGAAATACCATGGCAGGAAGAACATGTCGTTGCAAGAAATACATTGGAGACAAGGAAATGATTCAAACTGATGTCATTTATTCATCAAGAATGACAACAAAAAATATTTTTTGTAAACTAAAATTCCAGGGAAGACTCAAGAAACATGTATTACATTATAGGAGATAAAGACATTGTGAAGAGTGGTGGTGTTGAAGAAGAAATGGGTATGGGGGAAGAACATGTGAGGGCAGAACCTGTGGGATCCAGTGAAAGACAGTAAATAATGTTGGAGATACTAAACCTTTCTCACTTTATTCCTGTCACTGAGCTTGTCTGCACAACTGCCAGCAGAATTATGAGATTGGTAGTGGAGAAAAGGAGGAGGAAGTGGAGAGTGCTCTAATAGACCTTGGCTCTACAAGTACTGCAGGAAGACTTACTGGGTTTTGATCATAGTTTTTCAACTCTCAGGCAGTGATGAGTGATGTTTGGTGCTGACAGTCAGGTTGTAGAAGCACAAGGTGGACCACTGAGCCAGCATATGTGTTGGGTTATAGATCAAGGTAACTTTGGTCTTAGGAGAACTTGTAAATTATTTTGTAAAATCACAGGGATGTATGGGAGTGAGGTAGATAAGAAATCCAGGGGATGAAAGACCACATCATCTCAGCAAGATATGCAGAATCAAAAACATGAAATGTCCGCCAGCCAAAGAGATGTCCACTCTCAAGAGTGAGCAGAGTAGGATTTTATTAACCCTACTATTACCTGGGATAGGCATTCTATAAGAATACGGAATTCCAGTAATAGAAAATGTAAAAAGGTTTGGGCTTAAGATCTCTAAAACTTGCTTCTGCCCCCCCCCTCACCTTGACTGAATAACTGTAACCATCTTTATTAACCATAACTTGTCTGTATTATCTATACAGCATAGCTATGGGTTGAGTGGAGTTTTTTGTTTATTTATATTGAAGACATTTCTTCAATAATGACAAGTATGCTATGAAAAAGCCTGCTGTGTGTGGGTTTTTTTTTTTTAATACAACCTTTATAAGTTGTAAAGTTGATTGACATTTGGTAAATTAATATTTTTAAACTGCATTTTAAAAACACATTTGGAATATAATTTTATAAATTGAATTTTTCTAAGTGAAATAAAACCTGTAGGCACCTATTAATATGTCCTAAATAATCATATAAAAAATGGATGGTTGCATTTGTGAAAGTGAAGGCATTTCTATTCTTCAAAATTCTGTCTTCCCAATTCTTGAAAACAATATTTAAAAAGTGGAAATGATAATAACAATGACAAAACAGTTGCTACTAATAATTACTGAGTTGTAGTGAATTCTTAAGTCACTTTTACTTATTTAATATTTTCATCCATTCTGAGGGGTAGGCATGCTTATTTCCATTCACCTTTTACTTACCTTAGAATAGGAACTCTTATTGTAGCATTCACTGAGTTAAGAATATACCATGGACCTGTGAACCTCTTTGAATCAAGTTCAAAATATGTGTGTGCGTGCACATGTGTGCGTGTGTGTGTGTGTGTGTGTGTGTGTGTGTGTGTTTGTGTGTAAGGGTATGCAAACTTCTAAAAGACTAGAATATATGGTTTTCTTCATACTCTCAAAGGGCTCTGTGACCCTTTCCCTTTAAAAAGATTTAAGAATCTCTTGTAAACAGGTGTTTGAAAAAAGTAATTGGGCCCAAGTTTTAAAAGACGATGGAAAAAGTGTATAGACGGAATGGAATGAGTTGTAGGAGATTTTAGCTGGTGTGTGTTGCAGTTTTTCATGAACATTAAAATCTGTCCTTTGATTAGCGATGTGTACAGAGTATTGAAGAGTATACCAGCTTTCCTTCTTTGCTCTTTTTCTGCTTGTATTAAATATAATACATGACATATGACCTAAACTATTAGTCTAAGCATTATTCTCATTTGTTTCAAAGCACAGCTATTGCTCCAAAGTGTTTTTACAAATGGCACCCTGCTTCACCTTGGCTCTGCTTTGCACACTGAAGGGCAAACAAAGCGTGCTATCCCCCCTTCTCCTCAAGGCTGAGCCAGAAAGCAACGCTTGGTATCTCCAATTCCAGCTGTGCTTTTATTGTGCTTTCCATCAATTGGAGCTTCAGAAAGATTCCAGCAAGATTTCTCTCAGTTTTCACATCAGAAGGGTTTTCCCCAAAAATCACTGTGCAGTAGGGGGGCACTGATAAGAAGTCTCAGAAGGAAAGAAAAAGCACCAATAGGGAGGCTCTGGGAGAAGGTTGATGGAAGATTATCAATGTCCTAGAAATATGTTTTCTGGGGGGAAAGCAGTACAATTTGAAGCCCAGTAAAAGACTAATTTGCAATAATCTAGTCTTTCAAGCAACACTGGATGCTACTACAATGCACACAATGTGTAAGAAGAAGGTCAAACTTTACATGGGCAGATGAACCCACTTCAATGCCTCTTGTACAGGTCCCCTTGTCCTCCCAAAGGACTAGGGAGCCTTGTAGTTCTCTGGAAGTGGCCCATGAGAGCCTCTTATTATAATTGGCTGGTCAGTACAAACATTTCTTCCTACTTTCCTTCAGAAATAGTTTTCAAATTGGAGCTCAGATCACTGCCATGTTTGTCTTCCATTGCCACAAAGTCCACCCCCCTCTGTTGCTCTCTCTCTCTCAAGTCTAGCTCCCTCTCATCAATAGGTAATGTTACCTTAAATAAATAACAATCAGGAATTCTTCACTGTAAAGTATTTGGGGAATTTTCAGTGCTGCCTTGCTACCCAGACAGCCCCAGTTATGCCTGGTGTGGCATTCTCCCTTCCATTCTTTTCTTCTTTTCCACTGCCCCCTCCTTCTATTTTTCCTCTCCATTTCCCCCCCCCTTGCCTCATTTTTCTTGACTTTGATTATAAAAGCCCTTTAAGTATTAAATACATGGTAAAATGTTTTGTCATCTACCATATATTTAATCTCTACCATGTCCCAAGAACTGTATTAAATACTTGATTTGCATTCTCCTTCTCATAGTAATATCGCCTATTATCCCCATTTTACAGGTGGACACACTGAGTTTTGGGCATGTGATGCCCATTTTGCAATGTTACACAACTGGATAGTTACAGAATTAGGACTGTAACTTAGGATCTTTCTATTGCAGAGGGCTGAGACCACCCTCACCATGCTAAGTTAACTCAAAGCGCAGAAGAATGGCCACAGCAGATGCTTGTAGACTAGGTACAGGGAGGTATGATGAAACCTTTAAACACAAAAGTCACCTCAACTTCTTAATGGTCATCCCATCGCCAACTAGATGGGAACCCTGTTTCTACCAGCAACTCATACCTCATGGGGTTGTCATGTCAACTAACACAATTTAACTCTACCACACAACACTGAAACTTTGTCAGGTGTATCTCCTATTAACTCACCCATCCACATATGCAATTCAACTTCAGTCTCCTTGGCATTCCCCTGTGATTTATCCTTCCCAAAATACTCCCTTTACATTGATGCACAGGTGAATTTCCACCATCACCTTAAAATCTCTGACTATTCCAACCCACACTATCTCACCCTCTGTACTGACCACTCCCAATACATTCTGATAACACATACCTAAGCACTCGAATCAGTCAAAATTCTTCCTTGGCCAAGTGTCTTGAAGAAAGCAGCTATTTTATATGCATTAGTCTTTTCCTCTGTTTCTTAGCATTGTGCTAAAACAACACACTCACTAGTCTGGAGTTTTCTGTCTAACATTTCTGTTACTAGGCAGGAACTGCAGAAAAGTGACAGAGCTGTCCAAGTGCTGAAACTGTTTTCATTATGGCTGCAGGATATTCAGTATGAACTGGCCTATTTCACATAAATAATGTGTGGATATCTCCATATTTTCTCAGAATCCAACCCCTCATTTCTGTCTGAACTCCTTAATCTTACTTTTATCCCTTGACTGGCTATACACTGGCCATTCACATGATAAATGAAAAGAACTCTCCATGTTCATTTTGTCAAAAAATCCCTTGACTGATGACCCCAAACAATGAGCGACCATAAACAAGAGTGCATTTCAAAGGGTTATCATTTTCCCAAGATATGCTTCTCTTAGACCAACAAATAGACCCACATTAACACTGAATATATAATTAATTAACATATATTATCCTAAATGGACATAAATCACTTTTGTTTCATGTAATAAATAATAAGCGCTCCCTGTAGAAAATTTAGAAGAGCACGATGGCTAAAATAATGCAGAGAGGTAATTATTTAAGTCACTTTACTACATATGTTTCCAAACACACACTCACACCCACTTGACACTAAAAGAGATTACTCTGCGTACATTTTCCTGTGGCTTTCTTTTGTGCTTACTTTGCAAATAGCATGCATTATAAAGTTGCCTATAGTTTCAGGATTGTTCATAAGGGTTGCATTGTGGAAAGAATCTATTTTGGCATTACGGTGTTTGTAAACATTTCATATTATGTTATGTAAATAATATGTATTATACATAATATTATTATGTATTATAAGTAACTCAGCAATTGACAAACCTTGCTTGATGTCACCCTTCAGAAGATGCAAACACAGACCTATATAAAGCCATGAATTGGTGATATCATATATGGCATGGGGGTGAGATGATTGTTTGGAAGGAGAATAAAAATGACAGGGACACTCTTTCAGAGACTCTAGGAGTAACTCAGGTAGGAGAGTATATGGGCTCATAAATCTTAACTTCCTGACTTTGCACTCGATTGGGAGGGCTCGGGAGGCAGAGTTAGAGGAAGTTGAAAGATGGGAGGAAAAATCAGATAGTCACTAGCATTGGTGCTCAATTCAGAGTAAGAGGCTCCCTGGCCCACATTTGTTTCTGAGCAGAAGCTACCCTACAGGAGAGGTCTGGAATGACGAGATCGGTGTGGCAACACACACACATGTTGTATGAATAGTTTCTGGATATATAAACTCATGCTCTTTATAAAGTTGCCAACAGAGGATGTATATGAAGAAGAGAAGTGATCCAAAGACTTAAATAAAGGGTGAGAAGATGAGAAGGTAGATAAAGGGTAATTAGTGAGATAGGAAAAAATACGAGGAAAGTGAGGTATCCTGAAAACCAGGAAAATAAAATATTTCAAAAAGCAAGATATGACTGGCTTTGTTAAAACTATAGTGGTTCAGGAAATTTGAGGATGAGGATTTTTAAAAACTTGAATGAGTGCTCGATTACATAATTTCAAAGTTAAAAAAACCCAAATGGGCAGACAAATAGTGTTCAGGCTATATGAAAATAGTGGTTTAAACAGCTATTTTTCTTTTTCCCTCATTTGTATCTATCTGGCACTTTAGGTAGAAATTCAGCAAATCCATCAACTGGGATATTATGATTATTTGCTGAGACTTTCAGTCCTTAAATTGCCCAGTACGCTCATGGTCCCCCACCTCTAAAATGTTGATAAATGCTTGCCACTTAGGATTAGTGGATAGGAGTCTTGGGATGCAACCTTCCTCCAGGAAGATACAACATGTTATTATTATACTCAGCACTGTTCTCTTTCCTACTAGGAGATTGCTTAAATAATTTCTCAGCTACCCTAGAGCTTTGACAGGGGCTTCTGGGAGGGCAAGCTCGATTCTCTTGCTCTCTGGAAGAGTGTGATAACTGCTAACCTTGCCAAGGAGGCAAAAATAGCTGAAGCCAAGGCATTTTCATCTCCTTGGAGGGATCCAGACGTGGCAAGGCACAGGCTGGCCTAGTGTTCAGTGAGCGGAGGGGTCTAAACACAGTCTTTTGTGAAGACTAAGAAACAAAAACTCCAAAGGGGTCTCAAAAGTAGTGGTAAGCCAAGATTTTCAACACCAACCTGAGGACCCAGTTTGCTGGGGAATGGACGCCAGACCTGCGCTTGTATCTTTCCTGCTGCACCAGGAAAATAGAATGTGGTTCGTGCATAGATTGTTCTTCGAAATTATCGCCGAACATAATAGAGCTGTATGGCCAGCACTGTGTGACTAACGAGAAAAATAAGCAGACCACCTGAACAAAATTGGCTGAACTATTATATTTGGTGCAACTGCACCTACTCACAACAAGGCATGCTTTGGATGCCCACGTTTTATTCTACTTGAGTTTTAAAGGTTTCCAGAGATGACTGTGAGAGAGAGAGAGAATGACAAATCAATATTTATTGGTTTAAAAGACGTAACGATATAGTTTTTTAAAAAGTACCTTAGAAACTTTATTAATTGATTGCTAGCCTATTTTTGCAAGGTGCTGAAATAAAACAAAAACACACAACATGCTTCTCCCAAAATCCACAAGGACATTCTCTACCACCTTGCCTGCCAGATAAAACTGAGTGTCAGGAAAGCTAAACATCTGGGTAGCAGTAGGATAAAAATATCTGGGATGCCACCACCATATGTTGCAACAAAATGGCCAGCTCCATTCATCCAGGCTTTGTTTAGGCTTTATATTAATGGACCCAGTCAGGGTAACCAGGCAGCCAACTAGGAGCATATGCTGCTCAGGCTGTGGGTGCCTTGATTCCACTCTTAGAGGCGGTGCATGGGAAGACAATGCCCTGCGCACCCAACCACCGAAGCTGTGACAGCACCAGGCACTTGGTCAAACTCCTAGAGGCTGAGACAATCACTTTACCTGCTTAACAAATACAAGACTTCTGAATTGATGTTGATGTTTTTCTTGAGAGAATTCAGCAGAAAAGGAGGAGAAAGGCGATGAGAAGATTATGTATATATTTCTATCTGCATTGATTTAGTACACATTCCTACAGATAATAGATATTAACACACACACACACACACACACACACACACATGCAATGCAAGCATGCAATGCTTAACCCAACCATTATCACAGTTCACACAGTTTAGTGCGGGGCCACTGTGAGAATGAGGAGGTTGGGATGGGAGAGCAGGTAAGAACACATCCAAAGATTCAAATAAATAAAATAAATTTTGGCTTTACTGTGCTCATTTATCATTACCTGTCTCTGCTCCCAGCATTAGTTACAATTAGTGATAAGCTTTCCCACTGGCTCCCAGTGCTTGGAGGATCGAGTCTAAACCTTTCCATGTAAGGGCCATGACGACGATGTTGGCTTCTCCTTTGAATGAAAGGAGAAGTGATTAGAAGGATCTGAGCAGAGTCACTGGCTCTGATTACACCCTGCAAAGATCACTGTGGCTGCTCAGTGGAAATATAGATTATAGGGTCAGGAGTAGTGAGAACAGACAATAGGAATCAGCAATGATAATATGTATATGCAGGCAAGTATGCGATGGTTATCCCAACGCTTGTCTCAGTTCACACGATTTAGTGTGGCGACACTGTGGGAATAAGGAGATTCATTGTGGCTTCACCTCACACATTCATTATTAGATAAGTGTCCTCAGCTCCCACTACCCCAAACATGCCAAGGTCATCCCCTATATCCAGAATTTGTTCCCCCTTTTTTTTTCCCATATGAAAATCTTTTCTTCTGACTAATTAAACTCTATCTATCCATCTTTAACTGTCTAGCTCAAGTTCTGTTACCTAAAGAAAAGTTTATCTCTTCACTCCATCCTTAGAATATCTGAAGATCATAATTACCTTCAAACTTTGAGTATTGGCCCCTTATAATTAAATCATTATTGTATTCCAGGCTGTACTGTCAACATGGACAGAAATTAGATATTCTCATGTATTTAAGACAGCAAGCAATGATAATAACTAAGCATAAACAGAAAGCTTTGGGAAGCCCTGGGAAGGTTTTTCAAATAGCTTGAGCATTCATTCATTCACTCATTCAACTTTTTTTTTTTTTTTTTTTTTTTGAGGTTGATTTATTTTATTTTATTTTATTTTATTTTTTTTATTAATTTATTTTTGTTACAGAGGTTTCTCCTTTTTTCCCCATTGACACCCTCCTCCCCATCCCCCCACCCTGTCCCCAGCTTTGTTGTCCATGTCCATCACTTATGCATACATGTGCATAAGTTCTGTGGTTTATCTCTTCCCTCCCCCCCACCCCCTCTCCTGAGGGGTGTCAGTATAGGGATTTAAAGGCACTTGGAACATGGGTCTTGTCCAAAAGGAGTGTCAGTGTAAGGATGTAGGAGTACGGTCTGAGAATCAGAGATGAAGTTCTTGGCTTGAGAGGAAGCAAGGCCTACTAGAAAATGCCCAAGCTAGGCATACAGACCAACAGAATCTGCCAAACTGGCATCTCTCACGTTCTGCATTTAGAGCCTGGTTTATGTGCCCAGGAGGGAAAGTTCTAACCCAAATGCCCCATGGCTCCAAAGGGCTATACAGAATGCATGCGTGTCTGAGATGAGCCTTCAGTACTTGAATGGGAAGGGGCTGCCAGAGACAACCTGAACTGTAACACACCAGCTGGGCAGCAGACCGGGGCAGGCAATGTCAGAGCGCCAGACCCCAGTGCAGGGAGGACCAGCTCGGTCAGCAGCTGCTCTGCTGAGGCCTCTGTGAGGTCCGAGAGCTCCGGCTGCCCAGCTCCTATGGAAGTACTCACTGATGGGAAGTGCAGTGGTGAATAACCATTGAATGAGCTTGTTATGGGACTCCCTAGTTTACTGGTTTCTGAATTTATAGCATGAGGGAATTAGGCAAGAATTAAATGATATTTATTAAATTCCCACCAGGAGTGTTAGGGCCTGTGGTATGCATTATTCCATTTATCCTTGCAATAGCTATGTAACGTCACTACTATTATAACATTTAAAAATGCAACAACAAATTTGCAAGAATTGATAACAGCTAATTATGCGGTACAGCCTCAACCAGCAGCCCACTAGACCAGGGGTTAGGAAATCATGGCCATAGGCCAAACATGTTCTGCTACTTTTTATCTTAAGTATTTTTTTAACATAAGCACACACATATGCTATGCATAATTGATGGCCATTTCAGTACTATAATGACAGAACTGAGTCATTGTAACAGAAAATATCTGCCCTGAAAAGTCAAAATGATTTCTATGGATCTTTACGGAAACAGGTTTCCAAACCCTGTATGAGACTATAAGCTGCATGAGGACAGAGGTGTTGTCTGTTACGTTCTCTGCTGCTTTCCCAGTACCTAAAACATTGCCTGGTATAGCACAAGTGCTGAATAAATTGATTTAATAAATAAATCAATGACCCCAGATCTGTGTGATTCCAAATTACAAAATCTTTACTTCAGTGGGGTGTTTTTATTATTTTTTATTATACATTTTTTTCTGCTAAGTTACAAACTGGTTTCCTATAAAGATCTGCTTAAACAAAAATCCTGCCATATTTAGAAGGAACTTGTCACCAAAATATAATTAAAATAGAAAATCGATATGGGCGTCTCATCTTCAGCCCCAATCCTGGTAATGATTAACAAAAGGCCAGGATGATATTCCAACTTTGGTGAATGTCTCCCTTCCTCACACCTTTAAAACTGTACTGTGCTCTTGAAAAGTCACTTGAAAGACATGGAGAGATTTCCATATTCATTTTCTATTGATGATGTTCTAATACACCTGCTTCACTTTGCGAGTGATAAAAGAATTTTCCTATTGAAGGGTATTATTTATTCATACAGAATAATAAAGACATTAATAAAGGTGATTACGTTACAGCTCTTGCAGTCACCTGAAAATCCAGCTGTGTTCGCCTCACCTTCTTTATAGCTAAAAATAATAGATGCTGTACAACTCAGCCTACAGTTCTGCTGATGAAACACCAGGCTGATGGTGCCCAGCTGCAATCTCTTAGCCAATAGTTTCTTACATTTATTTTTTATTATTGCAGTAAATAGATAAGATAGGTTTGCTCAGATTTTGTTCAAACCAGGTGATTGCTTGACTTCATATCCAAGTTACTAAATCCACTATTTCTTAACCTTTATTAAAAGGGTCAGGCCACTGACACATGATGTCAAAGAAAGTCAGCAGGGTTACATCTGAGAATGCCCGAAGGTTTCCAAGGTACTCTAGTAGAAGCTGTTGTTTTAATCAGCACAGGCTCTAACCCTCATTCTCTAATTCTGTTTTTACTGAGGAAGCTCTCTTCCTCCATGGGACTCTAGGTCATTGTGTTGGGCTTGATGTGACAGTGAGTTCCAGGAAATCAGTCCCTCATGTGGTTGTCATCAGTCACACAACTCTATTTTTTATAACTGCTATGAATGTGTCAGTGACACACACATGACCCAGGGTAGGGCAATGAATGGCAGGTCCTAGATATTTGCTCAACTGCCACTGCTTGGGTTGAAAATGGTGCTAACTCTGTAACTGCTCACAGTCATTTTGAAAATTCAAGGGGGAGATACTGCTTAAGATTAAAGCCAACTCAGAGAATAATTGTTCAAAAAATGAGGAAAGCAAAGTATTATTTATTTTTCCTTCTCTTTTTTTGAATATATTTTTTCTTTATTGATTTTTAGAGAGAGGGGAAGGGAGAGGGAGAGAGAGATAGAAACATCGATGAGAGAGAACATCGATTGGCCGCCTCCTGCATGCCCCCCACCGGGGATCAGGCCCACAACCTGAGCATGTACCCCAACCGGGAATCAAACCGGCAACCTCTTGGGGCATGAGTTGACACTCAACCACTGAGCCACACCAGTCGGGCACAAAGTTTTATTTCTGATAACCTAGTCTGGTTTGACAGAACTAAGAGTACCTGATGTTACCCCCTAAAGTATTCATTTTTGTGACACAATGAATTCTCTCTTTTGCTCAAGGCAGGTTGAGCTGAGTTTCTATCATTTGCAACCCAAGGAGCCTCATGTGAAGATTTATCTTTCTGGGGAGTTCAAATGTTTAAAAAGGATATCAGATTTGAATTGAACAGGAACTAATTTTGGAGTCAAAAAGCCTCAGTTCAAAGTTGCATCTTTTTAATTCTCTGAGTCTTATTGAACTCGTCTGTGAGAAGGCTACAATAATATCTTTCCCTGCTATATTACAGGGTTGTTGTGAAGAACAAATGAGACAATGAATGTGCATATTTTCCAGACACTGAAAGAGTTGTGTAAAAGTAATGGAAGATCAATTTTCTTTATAGAATACAGTGGCCCATTGTGTTTCATAAAAAGATGAATTATCTAATACCTCTTTATTGGTAGTCATTATAAAAGTACAAAGTGTCTCATTATGAAGTTATTGAGTTTATGAACTTGACTCCTGTCGTGCATTTTTAGAGAAGTTTGATGGCAATAGCAAGGAAAGCTGGGGATATTCCAAGTATAGGTTCCTGGGGAGGGTATTCATTCATTCATTCAGAAAACATTTTTGAGCACCAACTATACCAAGTAAGGTACTGAAAAAACCCAGAGATTTAGACAGCAAAAGCACTCCAGGTGTAGCCGGAGACACCCCAATATATAAATAATTGAAAGGTGGTAAGATAACATGCTATATTAGAGATAAGAATCAAATACTATAGAAGCAAAGAGAAGAAATCCAATCTATGCTTAAAGGTACTGGGAAAAGTTTCAGTTAAAAAACTTGACCTTTAAACTCTGTCTCAAGGGATAAAATATAGTGCTCCAGGGAAACAGAACTCAAGGGTATTCTGCAAATTTTAGATGTAAAGGTGACTATGGAGATCAAATAAGCTTTGAGCAACAGATATGATTCTGAATTTTCATTGACAACATTTGTATTTTAATATCGGTTCTGCTGATAACTCACTGTGTGACCTTGCTAAGGCTTCCTCATTTCTTTGGTCTTAAATCTCCATTTAGAAAAGAGGGGGTTAGGTGACCATTAGAACATTTTCCAGCTCAAAAAGCCTATCATGTAAGTCTGAAACTCTATTGCATCGATGCAAAATCTGAGATCTAAGAAAATAAACTGCTCAAAGAATGAATATGAATGGAGAAGACAAGAATGACTGGTCATCAATTCCACTATAAAATCAATCTACCTGTTCAAAGTCATTCTATTTGAAATGGTTTCTCGCTACATGTTTAATTTCTTCATACCTGTTTTTGCGATGGTCAGCCTGAGACACACAAGAAGGGCTGGTTCAGCCTGATGAACCATCAGACACCTGGCTGCCGTCTGTACTTGGTGTACCTTGATCGATGAGGGAAAGAACAGTAATGGCCTACTGTAGCTGGAAATTATACCTCTGTGTTCTGGCACCACAGAAGTTTTCCCAGTAGTTGGGAAAGATCATGCAGCTGTGACAAGAAACAAGACATTACCCTGAATCTGTCCCTGCGGTGGGGGACTGCTGTTAGTATTGGGAACATAGATCTCAAGGAGATTACTATTTCTGGGAAGAAGTGTTAGACTTTTGAACGGGCAAATTCCTATGCCAACTTTTTAGTCTTGCAGAATGATGTCACAGATGAGACTCCTATTCTAGTTATTCACATCTCGTCTGGGGAAATGTTCTCAAACTGGGCATCAGCACTTTCACAGTTAGATTCCACAATATGTCAAAAGCTCTCCAAATGTTCATCTCCCCCAGCGGACATTTGGCCATTCTCAGCGGAGTACCCTGAGGAGACAGACACGTGTTTACTTAGCGGATCTTCACCACTCAGTGGTAACCCACTAAATGTTAATTAAATCGAAGTGGTACAATTTCACGCTGAATGAACACTCATGAGATCCATGTACAGTGCTAAGGTAACAACAAATAGTAGAAATGTAACAACTGGGTTCTAGCACAGTGTCTGATACAATCCTCTTTTCAGGGCCAGTCACATTTTGAGAGTAAGTATACTCTGCATTATTAATCCCTCTTCACCATTAAATATTACATTGCTATTGTTCATTTTTAAAATATAATATACAAAAATCTGAAAATTCACATTATAAAATTTATATTATAAAAGGGTTACTCTCCTAACAAAGATTTTTCAGCCGAATGCCATTCACTACAACAAATTCTGCTTAAAGTCTTATGGCGGGAAAGCATTCAGGGATGCCTTCTAGGAGATAAAAATTTAAATAATATTATCTAATGTCTAGTGAGTGTTCCAAACACCGTTGAAACACTTCACATTAATTAATCTAGTCTTCCCATCAAGTCTACAAAGTAGGTAGTACTATAACCTATTTTTGCAGGTGAGAAAACTAAAGATCAAAGGGGTTGCATAAATTTCTCAAAGTACACAAGTAATAATTGATAGACCCTGGAACGAACCCAGGCGGGCTAATACCAGAGCCTGTTTCCCTAACCCCTGTCTTGACATTTCCAATTATTCATGTTATAATGACTTTAGAATTATAAGAGTCAGGATTGTCTCACCTAATGATTCCTCAAAAAGTATTTTTTTGATTAAGTATTTAATCAAATACTTAATATTTGATTAGTATTTGACAAATATTTAACTAGTTTGAAGTTGTCCTATCCAATAACAATTATATAGATCATATTGAAAAAAAGAAAAAAACTGACTCCATACTATCTCATATTTTTGGTCATATTATTTGCATGTGTTTGTTTTCTGATGGATTTATTTCTCTGGAATTAATTACCTGAGTTCAAAGAACCATTGCCAATATCCATTAAACTTCTATAGATTGGCTGTCTTGAAGAATCAGAGTTCTTATTTTTTGTTTGTCTATATTTTTATAAAATATCAATAAAAGAAATTCACACGGGGGTTAAGAAATAACCATTAAGTACCAAAGATAAGACTCAGGAAAACTGTGTTATTTAGAAAGTAAGCACTAAGGCCTGAAACTTTGGACATTTTTCTCACCTGAGAAAAGCTTTCTGCCTCCACATGGGACTTCTGCACCTCAGCCCCATGACCCGTGGAGACCGAGAGTCTATCCAGGTAGCTGTGCTGCGTGAACTGGCCTAAGAGCGATCCACACAGTGGCTAACGCTTTCTGGAAACTCCTCCCAAGCCATTACCACCAGTTCCACAAGGCCCTACTTAAAGTACTGGAAAGCTTCATTCATTTCGATGAATTCTTCAGTGCTTCATGAAGCAAGAAACATTTTACTGCAAGTGTAGAAGTCTTCGGTCTTGATCTTTCCCCCCACCTCTGAAGTATTCAGCTCTAATTGTTCTCAATATTGAAATGGGTCTTTTTTTTTTTTTCTTTTTTCTTTTTGTGCTACTTAACTGAAAAGAAAAAAAAAAAACCCAACCAAGTAAACACAAAAATGCCCAGGCCCTTCGGGTTTCTAGAAGGTCATTCTTTTTTATACTAAAAATGAACAGAGAAAAAAATATTCTAAACTCTCATTTACTATCATGGAGTTAAATGAAAATCATAAACATGGATTTTTAATGATTACTTTAAAAGAGGCTCTAAGCCCTTTCTTTTAAAGACAGAGAAAACGGAGGTCCCAAAAGTTAAAGAAATTCTCCAGAGTCCTTGTTTAGTTAGTAGAGAATCAAGTTTTGACAACTAACTTCCTAGCTAGTTCCTTATGACTTGCAATACTATCTCTGTTTCCATGAACACATACTCCATTCTAGGCATGGGTGAGGAATAACACCTTTGCTAATATAACTTTGATACCTTTATTATTCTTATAATGGCATCCCTAGTGCAAAGAGGGCAGCACTGTCACGAAATTACCTATTTGAGCAAAATCATAGTAAGTGCTCTTGAGAAGAGAAAGCAAAACAACGATGAAGTTCAATGAAAACTAATTATCTGGGGAAAAGTATTTTCATCTAAGGGGCAAACTCTCACCGTTCAACCTGAAAGACAGGAGGAAAATGAAATTCAAGTTTAATGTCCACTTTGGCAGTTAGCTTGGGTCTTCAATAAACTCTGGATAATTATCCCTAGGAGAAGAGTCCTTTTAGATTGGGTAGTCTTTTTTTTTTACATGCTTCATTAATTGTATTCATTGTCAGGATTAAATTAATACCAACAATGTATTGTTATTACAGCAAGCCTTCGTTATTATATGTGTGCTGAGTAGGACAAAGGTCATGGAGAAGATTCATTCTTACAATATGGCCTTTTCTCCTCTTCCTGTCTACATCTATACTTGCTTAGTTAATACAGACGATCTTCATGCTTGGTAGTGATAAGACACATTATTGATGTAAATACATTTTTAAGCCATAGACTTGCATATATGAGTAAAATAGTTTGGCTGTTAATTAGGATTAATTTGTGATTATCCTAATAGCTAAACCAGGAAAAAATATTCCAAGAAAGGAATGCTATAGATCAGTATCCCTTTATGAATAAAGATCTCAATAAAATACCAGCAAACCAAATCCAGAAATAAAATGTTTTATACCTACACACTATAAGAAATGTCCAGAATAGGAACATTTATAGAGAAAGAATATAGAATGGGGGTTACCCTAGGCTGGGGGTTTGGTGGGGAATGACTGAAAATTAATACAAACATTTGTTTTTGGGTGATGAAAATGGTCTCAATTTAGATAGTGGTGATGGTTTCAGTCTTTGTAACTATACTAAAAACATTGAATTGCACATTTTAAATGAATGAATGACTAATGACTTCATTATATCTTAATGAAGATGTTAAAATATTATAGTAGTAAAGAGAAAAGACTTTATGGTTATTCTTCAATGAACAGAGTTAGAAAAGAGGCTCTATGAGATATATTGGATTTTGTGTCTTTGACATTTTCTTTCCTTCTGACTTCAATGTTTTCTTTAGAGAATGTTTTCCTAGTTTTTTTATCAATATGATTATTAAATGATTACTTGAAAAGTTATTTTTTCCTAGACCAGGGAGTGATTTGTCACGAACAGCTATAAGGTAGGTGTAGTACTGATGTGTAACTCATCATAGTTAAAGTACTATTTTAGGTACTACTTAGTGACATCCCTATAATCTTGTCATCCCCACTCACTTGTGCTCTACTATCTTTTCTACTGTGAGAGAGCTGTACATAGAGTTACAGGTAGTTAATGTGGGGAAAATATTTCTCTTTTTCTTTTAGCATTTCTACTCTTGCACTTAGAATAAGAACATCCATCATCTTGGAATTGTTGGGAAGAGATGATTTGCTTTATCTTAAGCAGCAAAGAGCAATTTATCTGAAAGGTAACAATGGGAGAACAAACGTGTGCAATCCAACCTCTTCTTTGTTCTCCCTTTTGGACTTGCCTGCCCTGACAATGTGTGCATTTTCTTTTGATCTGGACTGAATATGTTTAGGACACCTAACTCAAGACAGATGTTTGTCTTCTATATGTCTCATCCCTCGCTAACCCTGCTATTGGAGCTTGAGGTAATGAAGAAATATTCCTCTTTAACTTTCCAGTTAACACATCTATTTAGCAGATTCATCCTTATGAGAGCTGGCCCAAGGACTAGGCTTGATCATTGCTGTTCAGTAGTAAGAATTAAAAATTCCATGTATTTATTCCCTCATTTACCTTTATCAGTAGTAAAGCTGATACTGAATTACTCTTTCAATGTTCAAATGGTTCCCAAATCGGAGAGGTAAAGGGTGATGTTATTCGCTATTCCCTTAAATGGGGACACCATGGTAGGAAGGGCACAAAGCCTTTGCTATTGGGAATGTCATGGGCCATGTGCACCACAGCAATGGAAGCAGTGCACAGCCAGCTTTCACTTGCTCCACGCTTGCCGAAAAGTAAGTTACCTCCAAAATGACACCAGGTGACAAGTTCATGCCCTAAAATACAACAAGCCTGGACCATATGGAACAGTGAATGCTCCTGAAGCATACCTTCCCACGATGGAATCACGCTGAGTGTCATTTGAACAGCGTGGTTACTGTCTTTGTACACAATGAGGTATTCGCTAGCTCCAGATGGAAGCAGGCTGACACGGTGCTTCTGTATCCATCCTCACTCCTAACTGTGTCCCTGCTCTCCAAGGATAGGCATCCATCTGTCCAGAATCATTTAACTAGAATTTTGCCTGGAGGCAGGAAGCTGGGCAACATGGCCAGACTTATGTAACACTCCCAAAGTGTACTTCCACCCTATTTATTTCAATGATAGGTTTGAGATTTCCTAAGAGAGAAAGGGAAGGTAAATTGGGGAGAGACTGAATTCCTATTTCCCATGTACTTTATATTCCATGCTTGAATTGTTCATCTGTCCTTATTCTCTTTTCCCCGAGTCCTAATTTCATTTTACATTCCCATGACAGAGAGGAAAAGGTCCATTCTATTACCTTTCCCCAGGCACATTCTACTTTTACAGACACTGTTGCCTCCAGAATTCATCAAAACCTTGTATGAGGCTCTCCTTTAAATGTCCCTTTGCAACCCTTTGTATTGGTGACATTGCTACTCTTACCTCAGACCTGTAATTGAAATAAATAGTGCAGAACTGTATTCTGGGCATATTTTTTTTCCTGTCTCTGTGCTGGCCAATTCATTTTATCTGCAAATTTTAAACTGCATGGAGATGAATATTAATGGCCATATTAGTATGTAAAGGTGGCATTGAGATTGATGCATGGTGAGTGTTCCAAATAGGAAGTGTGGAATTGCCTATATCTGCTAATTTCATGATCTTCATACCTAAGGAGACACTTTTGAGACCTATATCTTTTGCTTTTATTCTATTGACCTATGACCTCCTTTCATTTGAGAGACTTCCTGGAGGAAAAATGCCTACCTAAATGCAGAAGAAACCAATGCCCACCATCTATATTAATCAGCATAGACCTTCCCTTGATGGCATGTAAATCAATTCTGGATTACCAGAAATTTGAGAGAAAAATATTAATGCTAAAGATAACTCTTCAAATGAAAAAATAGTATTAACCTAGAAGAAAGTTACTTTAAATGAATATTATGTACATATAGATACATACTATGGCAATTTGTTAAAAGCAATATGCTATTTTAAAAAGTAACAGATCCTGCCTAGCTGGTGTGGCTCAGTGGTTGAGCATCGACCCATGCACCAAGAGGTCGCTGCTTCGATGCCCGGTCAGGGCACATGCCCAGGTTGTGGGCCTGATCCCCAGTGGGGGACATGCAAGAGGTGGCCAATAGATGTTCTCTCTCATTGATGTTTCTATTTCTCCCTCCCTCTCCCTTTCTAAAAATAAAAAATCAATAAAGAAAAAAATAAAATAAATTAAAAAATAAGAGATCCTGTGAATACAAATTATGATTAACACATGATTTTTCCTACTTCTGTCTTTTAACCTTTGCACTAACTTTCTACTTTATTAATTTACTGCTTTTACTAAGTGTTTGCCTCTATCAGTGAGAATTTGTTCTCCCTATATCTTCTTATTCATATTTTTTACATTTTCTTTTCTACTTAAAGAAGCCCTGTTAACTTTTCTTGTGACACTGGTTTGGTGGCGATGAACTCCTTTAGTTTTTTCTTGTCTGGGAATTTCTTTATCACTGCTTCAATTCTGAATGATAGCCTCACTGGGTAGAGTAATCTTGGTTGTAGGTCTTTGCCTACTTTGCATATTTGTGCCATTCCCTTTTGGCCTGCAAAGTTTCTGTTGAGAAATCAGCTGCATTTGAATGGAATCCTGAACCTCATTACCTAACTGGAGACCTGAAAGATAAAAGTCAAGGCAACCTTTCAGAATACAGAGCAAAAAGAAAAAACTGATAGAAAATATGAGAGAAGTTAATTCAGAAAAAGTATAGATTTAGGGGCTCCAAAGGATATCTAAGTGGATTTTCACAGTAAGAGAAATGGAGACAACAGAGGGAAAAATAATAATAAAAGAAAATTTCCTTAAGTTAGAGAAGATCCCTTGTCTTCCAGATAGAAATAATCTCGCCAGTGTCCAATAGTATCAATAAAAGCAAATCTGTATTCAGACTTATATTGAAAAGATGTTAGTACTGGACAGTTAATTTTAAAAGCTTTTAGCCCTGGTCAGTTTGGTTCAGCAGTTAGAGCATCAGCCTGTGGACCAGAGAGTCCCGGGTTCGGGTCCCGCTAACGGCACATACCTCAGTTGCTGTTTGTCCCCGGCCCCGGTTGGGGTCGTGTGGGTGGCAACCAGTCGCTGTGTCTTTCTCACATCGATGTTTCTCTCTCTCTCTTCCCCCACTCTCCCTCCCACTCTATCTGAAGATAAATGCAAAGAAAATGTCCTCGGGTGAAAATAAAAAATAAATAAATAAATACAAGTTTTAAAGAGAGTACGTGTGGGATGCAGGGGAGAAGGAAAGTCTTTACAAGTCTTGTAAAAAACTGATAAATTGAAATTTTTTTAAAGAAACTTTGGATACTAGGGGACAACAACACACTGTCAGCAAAGTTCAAAAAATTAATTTGAATTCAAATTCCTAAGTCTACCAATAAAAAAAACTAGCATTTTAAAAAGTCAGTGGCTCTAAATGTTGAGCTTTCATGTATCATTCTGAAGTAGATGTTCCTGCAGATATACTACGGAAAATATGAACAAGGAATAAAATACTAGCACACTAAAATAAATTACATGTAAATTCGGATGAAGCAAAAAAAATTAGTAAGATTATAAAAGAGAACTACAGAAAGAGACCCTCAAGAAGAAAGTACACCCCTTTCATAATTATATAATTAAGAGATTAAAGGATTCTAACTGCATGATGAAGGCATATGTTTGTGTTTTTTATAAAAAGGAAACAACTCAAGTGTGCAACTGAGCATTAGCTGCTACTAGATTTAGGATCTCCTTGAGAACGGGGCATGTATAGCATTTATCTTTGCATCCCAAGTGTCCCAACATTTAGCATACATGCGTGTGCCTTAGGTATTTCTCAGTTCAACTTTTCCAAATCAGATGTCCTCTCTCATGGTCATCCCCTTAGGTACATCACCATATCCTGCATAGGAAACTAAGATTGAGAACTAACTTCAGTTCTTTATACTCGGCAATTAGAGAATCACCAAGCTTTATTCTTACCTCTTCAATGAAACTTCAGTCCATAGACACTTCTATCTCCATTGTCCTAGCTTGAGTATTCCAGAGTATTTTACAGAGTATTATTCTAACTTCCCGATGGTTCTCACCCTTAGATTAAATCCATCCTTTATACAAAAAATTGATATTATAAAGTATAAAATAGAAAATTTCATACTGAGTCTTATTTCAGAAATCACTATTTTTCTTGCATTATCCATTCTCCTTTCCTTCTATAGCAATATAGCTTACAATTTTTACCTAGCCTTGTGACTGGGGAGAATAAAAATGTCCTATCTACTTCCTTTATGTTTTGGCTGAAAAATGTAGACAAGAGTGGTTGTGCAACTTTCTGGAAACAATATTTAAAGAAGAGGGAATGCCCTCTATTTCACTCCTTTCTAAGAGACTGGAAGGGTGATATTATCACTGAAATGGGAGCAACTATAAAATATACAAAGTTGTAAGCTATATGTTGAGGATGATGAAGTTGGTTTCCTGATTACACTAGAATCCTCATTACTAACCATGGGCTATCTATGTTTATGTGCAAAAGAAATAAAACCATAGTATTATTTAAACCATTATAATTCTGGGTTTTCTATCACTCATGTAAATATTTAACACAATCTAATGTACCTGTTGAATAATATTAGACTTCCTCAATGACCATCAAGGCTATTCATAATGTGTTTAATCTTCTAACATCATAGTCTATTACATTCTGCCCTACATCATATACTCTTGCCACTGCAACCATGTATCATTTTTCTTCTCCTTTCCATCATCCGTAAAGTCTCCCTATTACCTTTGCCATCTTCTCTAATTACTTCCTCTCCAAGCCTTTGATTTACCCATCATGCTCAGGTAGTATTCAATGGGTAAATTAAAAATAAATAGGTGCCGGCCGGTGTGGCTCAGTGGTTGAGTGTTGATCCATGCACCAAGAGGTCGTCAGTTTGATTCCCAGTCAGGGACACATGACCAGGTTGTGGGCCTGATCCCCAGTGGGGGGCATGCAGGAGGCAGCCAATCAATGTTCTCTCTCATTGATGTTTCTATCTCTCTCTCCCTCCCCCTTCCTCTCTCTCTCCAAAATCAATAAAGAAAAAAAGAAAAAAAAGGTTTTCTAGCCTAAATATGTTTTCTTCTGTACACATCAATTCAACAATCTACCAGAAGATTAAGGTATATAGAATTCCTAATCACTTTGAAAACCCAAAAAATCCTATGGGATATCAACCTTACTAAATCACTACTATATTCTAATATATTCACCTTTACTTGGCTTCAAAAGATAAGAAATAAGAGGTGAATTCACTTCCATGTTTTTTGCATGTAAATTATGTTACAATATTTCTTCTTAATTGTGATTAGAGTTTTTTCGTCTATTCTTGGGAAATTTAAAGGTAGGGAGATAAAAATAGGCTAGGTAAGCACACACACACACACACACATTAAAATACGCACACAAATTCAGTTATGCAAAATAAATGTTTTATATTCTTTATACTAATTGTTTCTAGGTTTGGGAAAACCCACTCTTGAATGTGTTTTATGACCTTCCCACCTCCATATACATATACACCATCACTGACTTCTATTTTATGTGTTCTCTTAGTCAGTGTTTTAGTACTAACTTTCCGTTACTATTGAGTCCAAATTCAAATTTTGATGAATACATTCCAATTACATCTAATTTGGAAGCCGTTATGCAATTTATTTTAAAGATCTATCACTTTCATTGGCACTCATTTGCGGCATCATTGTACTCCTTCTCATCTGCCGGGGTGGTGATTGTCAGCCCTCAGGAATCTGTCAGGCGGCTTAAGGGTGCCCATCTCAATCAGAGGGGAAAAAATGACAAAAGAAAGCATTATGCCTCATTAAATGATATTACAGACACTGCCGTGCTCTAATCTGTAATTGAAAATAATTTCAAAATCACACAAAGAGAGGCCTCCTGTGAATTTGCTAACACCTTCAAATTCGGGCCTCGTGTAAGGACATTTAATGATTGCATTATACAGTCAATCAATCCAAGCCAGAAAAGCTGCCTCTCTCCATTCTTCCAATTAGAGCAGAGATATGAGAGACAAACAGAACCATCATGAGACCAGAGACATGGTGATTCACAAAGCTCACTCGGGGGTCAGAATCTTGGAAGAATTTTGCTTTCATCGACTGATGCCCACTATGCAAAGCCTTCGCAACCAGGGGTCCCTGCTGTTGACGCTACAGAGAAAGACCAGGCACCTACATGTGTGCTGGCTCCCCTCTCACCTCCTGAGTTGTTTGTGCCAGGTGAAAGCTGAATCGCAGCCCTGATGCCCTGAGGTTCGCAGTAGCCTGCACAGGCTTTGGAGGATGGGAGAGAGACAAAAGGCTTTCACCCTCTCTGGCGGACAATCAAGTTCCTCTGGCAACAATGCACTTTCACAGGAGGAAAAAGCGAAGAAAAGAAAGCAGCAAGACAATTGCAGCCGTCATTTCAACTGCTGGAATATCTGGGGCGGTTTGCTCTTCATCAAAATGTTCAGTCCTGCTTTCTTCCCAGAAGTGGTCAGTAGCCTCAATAGGAGCGACGGCGGCCACCTGAATGGCATCTCAGTCCATCTTACATTATCTGAGCAGACACTGTGTATCAGTGTGCTGCATGTCAGCAACATCTGGTTTCTCTGCTATAAAAACTAACATCTGAAGGAAAGAGGAGAATAGGGCAAGGGTGAGGCAAAGAAATGCCTGTGCTTGAAATTAACATCAGCTCCTGATACTGACATGAATTAAAATAGTGAGAAAACACATTATGCCCTCAGGGAGTAAAATGCAAGAGGTGGAGAGAAAGGGACTTTGGTGAAATTTCTTAAGTGGTATCCAGAGGAAAAAAATAATATCTCCGTCAGCTGAGAAAAGTATTCTGGATGATTTGCGTGGGCTTTCTTATATTATTGCACCTCATGAATCAACCAAAATCTAAAAGAAGTCCTCAGTCAGGCCACATGCTCAATACATTGGCAGTAAATCAAGGTAAGCAACAATTCGTTCACTAAAATCTCATCACCTTGGAAGGATATAATAAAATAGAAATCTCCAGACCTTTTCAACTGCCCATATGTATTAAAAAAAGATGCTGTACAATGGCAGGGACTTGGACATTTTTACCCACCACACTCCCAGTAACTAAAACATTATAGGGCACTTATCACAGACTTGAGAGTGATGACTGACCAAGTGAATGAAGGAAGCCTTCCTCCAGAGACAACTGTAATGAAGTACTGAATCAACCAAGTATATTTCCTCAAAATAGAAAAAGAATGGTAAGATAACTGGGGTTCCAGTTCCATTCGACTGACAGCAAACCCAAATGCTGTTTGCAAGGTAAATATACCTATGGTAAACAGAGTTTTTCAAAACAGTATTTCTGTGACTAAATGATCAGTTCGAACCCCCCCTCCCCCATAGATTGTTCTTGGCATCGATTCCCTTTCAAAGGAACCCCTCTGCTGATGGGGAGTTTCTTGAATGCCTCCGGTTAACCAGCTTGCTCAAGGGGACTCTCCTTGTGGGACGTGGGCTTTAACTGTGACAGTCTGGGACCGGATGCTGCTTCTGCTGTAACTGGCGACAGGAAGTCAAGCATAGGCTCTTGCCTAGTGGTCTGGCTTTGAATCTTAGATCTTCAACTTACTAGCTGTGTGGCCTTGGGCAAGGTATGTAACTTCTCAGAGCCTTGCTTTCTTCATCTATAAAATGGACATAATAGATGAAAACACTTCAAAAGGTCACTGTGAGGCTGAGATGAGTGAAAGCAAGTAAAGTGCTCAGTCCAGTCTCTGACATATATATAGTAAGTGTTCAACAAATAATGAGAGTTAATTCTGTTTTTTTCTCAAAGAGGTGTGACTACTCAACGAAACAACCCTTCATTGAAACCCTTATCTTAGTGTCTAAAGCATATAATGCTTTTTCCACTTTGAACCCTCCCATTAGACTGTAACAAACCTTGTAATTATTTCTGTGTGCAGTTTTACACAAGGCTTCTGTTGGGTGGAGATACATTTTTTTTAAGTAAATAATAGATGGGGATATCTATGAAATAAAGTAAGAGTTAAGCCTGAATTTTGGACATGGGGTTTATAATGAGCATAGACATGAACTTAAAAGAGAAAAGAAAGAGGGAAGGAAGGGGAAAAAGGAAGAAAGACCAGTTAGAGTAGGACTTTAGTTCACGTGTTTATACTATCTTTGAATATTCTCTTCTAATTTTAAAAACAAAATAGTTTCCCTGAACAGGGAGTCTGCTGTATTTTCAGTGTGGTCAGTACAAGTGATCCAAACTGAAGTCCTCTCAACATTGTACCTTATTGATGATACTGGCCTCGGAATTCCTATGATTAAATATTGATAACACTGATGAGAGTGAAACTAAAAACCTTTTACATCTGTAACTTGAGAGTTTATTTAAAATATTGTCCAGAACCAATCATATCAACTACCCATGGAAAAGGGGGAGGGAGCAGGGCAGAGAACACTTTATGTGGCTTTTATCTTAATTATTTGGGGACAGTTAGAGGCACAGATTTGCTTCTACAGTTCAGAAACAGCACATAGTCCAGGTGAGCTGATGTTACCCATGAGGTGTAGGTGTCAGATTCTTCATTCATTTTCTTTAGAGAGACCACACAGAGTGTGAAATCTAACTTGAAGCTCTGATAAAGATTAACAAATTAAATTCCACAAAATATCACTGAATGCTAATTTGGGGCTAGGCATTCTGTTTGCAAACAGATAGAAATAAGAAGATAGACAATGGGATTTCTGTTCTCAAAGAGCTCACGGAGGGGAGGCAAGAGGAGAAATAAACCCACACAAATCAAATATGTATCAGGTAGTGATAGAACATTTTCAATCAGGAGACCTCTTATCAAGGGTGAATAGGATCTCATACTATCAATATCAGCTCAAGGCTGAGAATAAGTCAAAGAAAAATTCCTTAGAACTCTGGCCACTTCTTTCAAGGATAGCCTTGCAAAATGTCTTACCATATGTGCTAGGGAAGCCTGGACCTTCAAAATGCTCAATGAACAAAGGGTTACGTGATCAAAAGCATTAGAACTAAGGCATTCTATAACTTCTTTTGGAAATGTATATTCAACCCATTCAAAGACATTTTTATTTTGTATTTTACTCTTTGCTTCCTCTCTCCTTCTTCCCCAAAACACGTTTTGCTCATTTCAGTTTGAACCACAACGCTTTCAAGTCACGGGCCTCGAAATGTCATGTTTAATTTACCAAATGAATATATGATCATTTACATTGTCATAAACTGTGCCTTTGTTTGATGAGGCATGAATGTTTGACTTGATTCATGTGAGCTTCAATTTTCTCTCAAGGAAAAGATTCAGCCACGCTGTCATCACTGAGGAGAGAAAGCTGTGTAGCTTTTGGACAGGGATTGCCAGATTCCTAGAACTTCTTGTCCCCTGCTTTGCGATTGGCTGTGGATGCTGATACAGCTTTTGTAAAGCTGGGTTGGGAAGTGAATGGAGGATTAGAAGTGGAGTTCTTGTATAAAAAGTGCAAAGTCTGCCTGGCTGGTATGGCTCAGTGGTTGAGCGTCGACCCATGCACCAAAAGGTCGCCAGTTCAATTCCAGATCAGGGCACATGCCCAGGTTGTGGGCCAGGTCCCTGGAGGGGGGCATGCAGGAGGCGGCCAATCGATGTTCTCTCTCATCGATGTTTCTATCTCTCTCCCCCTCTCCTTTCCTCTCTCTCTAAAATCAATAAAGAAAAAATAATAATAATAAAAGTGCAAAGTCTCAGAATAAGTTGAAAAGCCTTTTTTTCCCCCTCTTCTGTTTCCAAACCTCTTTCTTATCCTCATTCTCTGTTTCACTTCAGTAACTGATTCCTTCTTTTTAATCATCATTCTTATTCTGAACTAGACTAAACTGCTTTGTCAACTATGTAGGGAATAAAGATCATTTCACATGCATCTTTATTTCATTAATACTAATAGAATGTTATTAAAAAGTGGAAACTCATAGTACAGCATCATAAATATGTATAATGAGAGGGGAAAGGGAGGGGGAAATGAGCTTTAAGATACTGGAAGCCAAGGCACAGTGGCTTGGATAGTAACTCTGATGTATTCCCCTTCTTAGGATGTGGTCTCACTAGGGCTCAATTTGTTTCAAGTTTCAAGAGAATTGCTTGTTTGCAAACATGCTCTCAAACAGAAATGAGTAGAGTGTTAGGGGAAAGTACATATAAATAGACAGTAGTATAATACAAAATTTGATATTTTCTGAATTCTGGCAGGAACCCAACAGTGCCCAAATACCATCTCTTGATACAACACGCCCTATTGAAAACAAAGAGACAACCAAACAGCCAGGCCCAGGTATAGTATATCACAGTACAGCTATGTCTCCTTCCTAGGATATCACGTCCAGAATCACGGTGAGTGTGCTTTTTAGTTTTTTATAATATGATGTGTTTCAGGGTGCACATAAAGAAATTCCCAGAGGCTGCATATGATAAGATGTGCAGCTTTGGTGGTAAGCAAGCATTTGAGTATACATGTGAGTGTACACTTACTCCCGATAGCCTACATCCAGGTTCAGTGGGCATCACAATTGGAAGAAGATACTTTATCCCTGCATTTTGCAGTCACGGTATATGCTAAACTCTAGTGTATGGTTAAATAAGTTGGGAACTGGAGGAGGGAAGTGGTTTGTTTGAAGGAATGGGCTCCCACAACTAAGCTAACAAGTCCGCAATCGGCAGGGCAAGCCAACGGGCTGAAAATTCCGGCAGCAGTGATGTGACAGCCTTGAGTTTCATCTGAAGGCAGTCTGAAACAGATTCCTTCCTCCGTGGAGGACCTTAGTGTTTTCTCTTAAAGACTTCAACTGATTGGGTGAGGCCCACCCACATCATGGATGGTAATTTGCTTCACTCAAGGATAATTGACTTAAATCTTAACCTCATCTAAAATACCTTCACTGAAATATCTACATTGATGTCTAACTAAAGAACTGGGCACCGTAACCTAACCAGCTGACACATAAAGGTAGCTATCACAGGAACCAAGAGCCAAGATGTGTGTGTGTGCATATTTCTGTGTGTGTATATAGGTATAACACAGTTCTTTCCACCCATACCATAATTATAAACTATAGTATATATGTATGCCGGTCTGTATATATGGCTGTACCTGTCTATCTAACCTTCTCAAACAGGCTATTTCATCCCAATCTCATGAGTGAAACCAAGTATTAGAAAAAAAGAAGCTGTGAAAACCCTGGGGAAAGATTTTCAGGTATACTCCCAGTTCAGTGTGTCAGAGGTATCCTTTTTTAAAGGCCCATTAAGTGGTATTCTAACAGGTAAAGATTGGACTGAAAGAAGGCAGTATTAATATATATATATATATATAATCAGCCCTGGCCGGTTTGGCTCAGCGGTTAGAGTATTGGCCTGCAGACCAGAGAGTCCTGGGTTCAGTTCCCACTGAGGGCACGTACCTTGGTTGCAGTTTGTCCCCAGCCCTGGTTCAGGTCGTGTGGGAGGCAACCACTCGATGTGTCTCTCTCACATGGATGTTTCTCTCTCTCCCTTCCTCTCTCTCTCCTGCTCTATCTGAAGATAAATGCAAATATATATATATATATATATATATATATATATATATATATATATATATATATATAATCAGATTCAAATGTTTCCTCTCTGTCACTTAGTCTCCTTATGGATAAAAAGAGAATGATAACGCAATGGTCCTTAGCCCCCCAAAGCTCTGAAATATACAAGGATGGAGGAACTTAAGCACTTTGGGAGAAAAGAGAGGCCATAAATACTGCAGCTTATTTAAACTCTTCTCATCGGAGACAAACACCTTCCCAAATGTCTTCTAATTTATCCAGTCCCAGGGTCAACTTAATTAATAAGAACCAGAGAGCCCAGCAACTTTATGCCACCATGGAACACATAGTACCAAAAAAATGGGTTGATGTTTTTTCATCTCTGTCCTTTTCAATTCCAGCAATAATTCAGTTATGTTCAGAGTCTAAGGCCACTGCAGTCTGATTTATTCAAGTCAAAAAATAACAGCCCATTCTGCTCACGTGTTACTTTTATTTTCTCTAGCTTGTTCCATTAATTGTCTGGGATTTGTTTTTAAAAGGAGTCGGTTGAAATGGATGCCCTCGAAGGGCCCTTTTAGTTTTGATTCTAGAATTTGTAGTCATTGAAAATAAAAGTGGTGAAGGGATTAAGAAGAACAAACAAACAAACTCGCAGACATAGACAACAGTGTGGTGCTTACCAGAGGGAAAGGGGGTGGGAGAAAAGGGTAAATGGGGGCTAAACGGTGGTGAACACACACTACAGCATCCAGAGGATGTCTGATAGAAGTGCACACCCGAAACCTATATAATTTTATTAACTAATGTCACCCCAATAAATTCAATACAATTTAAAAAGTAAAATATAATGATATACTTTTAACTGGGAAGGGAAAATGCCATGTACTTTCTGCTCGAAGATGGCACTATTTAGACAGATGTGAAGAGAGAAAATCAGACTGCTTAACTCAAAACAGCCTGCTTACCTTTCCGTTCAGTCGTTACTGCTTCCTCTCTGCAAGAAACTAATGAGGAGAGGGCCGCTGTGGCCCGGGTATAACCGGGCTGTTCTCAGTGGTGTTCTCTCCTCAACGGTGATACATCAGTGCGCTCACCGCCCACCTGCCTTTGTTCTCAGAATAATACAATTTTTTTCATTATCTTCCTTTGGATTATGTCCCTTATAAGACAAGCCCTCCAACTGTTTTTCCCCTCACTTAAAAAAAAACAACACATAAAACATATTGTTTGATTTCCATCCTCCCTTTTATATTGATTGCTGTTCGGTGTGTGTTTGCTTGTCCTTGCCTCCATGTCCTTTGGAAGTTCATAAGACACCCATCCTTGGGAAGTCCTTAGTGCCCATTTGTACCAATACGAGTGTCATGGGAAGAACGGAAGTTTTAGAAACGATCTGGATACATGGATTTTGGTCTTTGTTTGCCACGATGAGACCCAGGACTTGGTCTCTTTCTCCTGTTCCACAGTTAAAATACAGGGTGTCAAGTTCTCTGACCTCTCAGTTTTCTTTGTCCTAAAAATCTGTAATTTATTGATCAGTCTAAATAAAAATAAAGCCCCTAAAAGTGCAAATATTCGTCTAAATTAAGGGAGTAAATTTCTGAGAGTAGATATTTTAAGTCCTCCTTGTTAGTTGAGAAACGTTATGTTATGAATCCAGAAAGAAAAATTTGCACTGCAAAAGACCTATGATGCTTAGGGAGCCTCAGCCCAAGCACTGGGCTTCTGGGCTCCTGGGCTCCTGGGCTCCTGGGCTCCTGGGCTCCTGGGCTCCTGGGCTCCTGGGCTCCGGGGCTCCGGGGCTCCGGGGCTCCTGGGATCCGGGGCTCCTGAGCTCCCCTCTGCACTTGTGTCTGTATGTTGGAGACTCAGTTTTTGAGGGTCAGGTATGGTTTCCAGAGAACAAGGCTGGAGAGATTACAAGTAAATAATGTCTTTTTGTTTTTTTGCTGTTGTTTTCCCCATTCTGGTTAATTCACTAAGTTTAATGTTTACTTTGGGGCCCAGAGGAATCTGGTGAGAACTTTTCAAAATAGTAAAGAAAGAGATCAATGAGCAAAACAGGTTTCCCTGAACAAAGGACTAATTTTAAATGTTTTCTGTTCTGTCTTTTCAATGGCAGAAGTGTATCAAGGGTAGGGTGGGAGTATGGGACAGAATTAGTGAAATGAGGCTTTTAAAATATGAATAAAGCTCTGGAAGGTTATACTCCATTCTGTTAATGGTGATGACTTCAGAGAAATGGAATTCCAGTAGAAGGGAGAAAATTAACTTTTAAAATATGTTTCTCTACTGTGTGCTTTATTATAAGGAATAATAATTGCTCTCAAATCTTAAAATAATATTATTTTCTATTGTTAAATATTTGACAGAATTCGGCTTGGATCAGGATGCATGAGGTTAATAATTATAAGCATCAAGTGAGATAGTAAACCAAAGCATTTCATAATTGTATAAGTTATAAAGAACATGTAAGGGTTTGTCGTTCCTGGAATTGCTCAGTGAAAGCATTGCATTGTCATCCTATTAGGTTAGTAATGCTATTCAGCATAACTCTTATCAAGTATGGTATACAGGTTCATTCTTTGTTCTCTAAAATGTATTTAGTGATCCAACTAGTCTTCAGAAGGAGCTGCTGTGTGCTGGCTTCTCTTTGAGGAATGTGATCCACTGTGAACAAGCCAAAGTACCTGACTTCCTGGAACTTACGGAGAGGAGGAGACAGGGCCAATAAGCTAATCATGCAAAACACAATCACCTGACAATTACAGACTGTTGTGCGTGCTGTGAAAAAATGGCAGTATGGTAGAGGAGAATGAGAAAAGGCCACATTTAGATGGTCCCTATGTGTCAGGGAAGAACCTAATGAAATGTATTTGTGGTAAAATAAAGGGAGTAAGTTGGATCAAGATAAGCAGCCCGATAAGCCCTGTTCTTTCAAACATAGACTGCCATTCATGAATCCCTTGAGGGGTGTGTCCATATGCTATTGATGTTAACTTTTGATTTTCAAGGAAAAAAAACCCCACAAAGTTTGTTTTCTTGCAAAATTTTTTAAAAATATGTTTTTATTGATTTTTTAGAGAGAGAAGAAGGAAGAAAGAGACAGGAACATTGATGTGAGAGAGAAAGAGTAATCAGCTGCCTTCTGCACGCCCCCTACTGGGGGTCGAGCCCGAAACCCAGGCATGTGCCCTGACCGGGAATTGAACCAGGACCTCTCAGTCCATGGGATTACACTCAATCCACTGAGCCACACCGGCTGGGCTTCTTGCATGATTTTTATGAAAAAATTATCAGTGGAGAGATTGGGGTAAGAGGTAACCACATAGTTTCCTTTATTGGGAAAATACAGGGTGGTGATGTTGCAGATTCGGGTTCAGTCCTGCTTCCTTCCTAATTGTGATCTTGGGAAATCTTATTTTCTGCATCTGTATAACAAACACATTGAAAAGATGACCTCCATTATTCCTTGCTTCTGCTGCATGTATATGTCTGAATATAAACAAATAGTTGTTCTGTTTAAATTGCTTGTCCTTGAAGAGAATTAATCCTATATCTAAGAGACAATGAAATTGAAAGCAAGGGCAAGAATTAAAGCAAACTGAAGGACCATAAGGAAAACCACAGATATAAAGCTTTATAAAATTTTTTCATGTCTGAGGTTACCTATTCTATAAAAACTGAGAGGAATTCTATGTCATATACATCTGAATTCAAAATTGTGGAATCATCACTTACTGGCTATATAACACTGTGCAAGTTTTTTCTTTTTTTAAATCTATTTTGAGGTTCAGTTTTCTCATTTATGAAACTTTTTTTTTGGTGTGATGATATTTATGTGAGGAGTATTCTTATTTTTAGAGGAAACCCTTTCAAGCATTTAGGGGTAAACTATCATGACTTGTGCAGTTTAATTTCAACTTTTTTACTGGTCGAATAGATTAGATTTGATAGAAAGATAAGGAAATAGACTGATGAATAGAGCAATAAAACAAATACGAGTAAATGTTAATTTTTAAATATTGTGGTGGGTATATAGATCAATATTACTCCTCTTTCAATATCCTAAATTCTTTCAATGTTTGTACATTTCATGATAAGAGTTTTATTATGATTGATTCTAATGTAAATATAGCTAGAGCTTTTTAGAGAAAATAAATTTCTAGAGAAGTTAAATTCTCTTTGGGTGATTTTCTTTTTTAAAAAAAAAATGTTTTTCTTTATTGATTTTAGAGAGAGAGGAAGGGAGAGGGAGAGAGAGAGATAGAAACATCAATGAGAGAGAACATCGATTGGCTGCCTCCTGCATGCCCCCCACTGGGGATTGGGCCCACAACCTGGGCATGTGCCCTGACTGGGAATCGAACCGGCGACCTCTTGATGCATGGGTCAACACTCAACTACTGAGCCACACCGGTCGGGCTTCTTTGGGTGATGTTCAAATTAGAACAACTACCTGGTTAATTTGGCATGGGTTAGCTATCTTATCAATGTTCATTCTCTATCTTCTTGGTATCAGAATCTAGAAGTTGTGCCCCCACTGAAAACCTCCTTTGCAAATAGTGAAGACAGTAGGAGTAAGCAAACTCATGTCCACTCCAAACATCCCTTTAATTCTTTCCTCTCTCGGTTTGTGCCAACTGGAACATTACCTCAATGGCTGAAGGAAGCATTTAGCTACCATACTGACATGCCAAGGATTGTGCAGTCGGAAGATAGAAGATGCCTGATTTCCTTCTGTCTGTTAATTTTCTACTGTTAGATATATTTGAAAGAGAGAAAAATAAAACCTTTCTGTTTAAGCCACTATCATTTTAAGATCTCCATGATTTTCAGCTTAATCTAATGAATCATCTATAAATAATTTTTCTGTCCAGATGCCCATTGTGGTTATATGAGAAATAAAATTTTGGCTATCTGTTATAAACTGGTTAATAGCCCTCGTGTGATATCCACATCCTAATCTCTGAAATCCGTGAACATTGCCTTATAAGGCAACAGCAACAAAAGGACTTTGATAATGTGATTACATTAAAAATCTTGAGTTGGGGGGGTTATGCTGGATTACCCGAGTGAGATTTAAGTGAAATCATAAGCATTCCTATAACCGGGAGGCGAGAGTGATCAATGAAGAGGAGACAGCAATGTGGCCACAGACAGAGACTAGAGTGATGTGGCCACAAGCCAAGGGATGCTGTCAGCAAGGACAAGATTCTACCCTTGGAGGCTCCCAGGGAGTACAGCCTGACCAACAGGTTGATTTCACCTCAGTGAAACTCATAAGGTATTTCTGGCCTCTGGAACTCTGAGATAATACATTTCTGTTGTTTTAAGCCATGAAGTTTGTGGAAATGTGTTACAGTAGCCACAAGAAACTAGTACAACACCCATTTTCACATGTGAAAAGCAATTAGTCAGTTTTATGCGTTGTATATGTTTCACATTTATAGTATCCCAGCTGGATTGCTGTGTTCTGCAATCTGGTTGAGAGATCCAAATTAAGATCTAATTGAAGGCAAGTTCCATAGCAGAATTAAGGAGTTCTACATTTCCTGGTACACTCAACAACAGCAACAACTAACATTCCCAGATTGCTTTCTCTGTGCTGGGACTTGCTTATATAATATCTCAACAAACCTGAACAACCCAGTGAGGTGGGGACTTTGCTAGTTCCTTATTGCAGGATGGCAAAACAGTGGTCCCTATATCTTAAGAATCCATGGTCTCTCTGTAGTCCATCTCGAGATAGCTCTGGTCCACGCTTTTAACCACTATGACTCACCATCTCTGAAAATAAAGAACTGACCTTGGAGTTAAGTCTACCTAGGATACCTGGTACCTATGAGTCATCTTCTTTTAATAATGTATAGATTTCTATTGGTAATTTGTACTATTAACTGACATACTTGGTCACAAACTCTTACCAGGCAGTACAGAATGATCAAATTACAGTAGGTTGAAAACAATACTAAGCATTAATGGCAGGGTTTTCTGATAGAAGAAGACATACTTGATGCACCATTAACAGCAAGGTTAACTTGAATTTGACACTGCAAGTTAGGGAATAAAGAAATCCCCAAATGCCTGCAAACTGCAATCAATTATCTTGTAGAAAATTTTGGAGTGAAGGTCAACTAGTGAAACACTGTGTTAACCTATCTGCTCAAATGAGAAAGATAGATTTTCATGAGGAAGTAAAAAACTAGTAATAAAACAAAAAAATCTGTAACAAGAAAATATCTAGATCACCGACTTAACTTTAACTCTGTTCATAAAGATTAAGCTATGCAGATATTTTGTTTGCTTTATTGCTTTTCAAATTTGTATTAAGCCCCCAAGTGCAAGAATTTTTTATTACAAGAAAAAACAAATTCATATTGATTTCTGAGACAATTACATAATTTAATACTATTTATTTACTTACCAATTTATATATCAACCGTTTTTATTAGTGTTTTGTATTTTGTTAAACATTCTCACTAAGTATATAATCTCAAACTCACAACATTGTTAGATATGTATATTATCAACACCCACATTATGGGCAAATAAAGTAAATTTCAATATTTTCGGTAGATACCCACAGTCATATAGTAAGTCAATGTTAAGCTGGCTTTTTAACCAAAGTCTTTCAGATTTTAATGGCTACATAGGATTTTAGCTACATGGGACTGCCAGGCAGCTGTAAAAAAATCTTAGAGGTGAGAAATTATATTAACTAGGAGAGGACAAACAGAATTTGCATGTGTGTAAGCACTTGGCAGCTGTAATTCCAATTCTTCTGGCTTAACTCAAGTCATTTAAAATCACAGGGCAAAAAATAAAAAGCAAAATCTCTGCAATGACCTTCCTGGCATTTGTCCTTGTAAATCTGTAACTTGGACAGCAGAATCAACTAAATCTCTCCGGGCATTTGACCCTTCCTCACATCATGAGACCACACGTTCTCATGGGGAAAATACCAGTCATCTGTCAGCCATTTGTTTATAAAGCAACAGTGAATCAACCTTGCTACCAGCTTCGCTTAAACTGCAGTATTTTTGTTCTCCAAAAATGGGTTCCTTCTTATTCAACAGAGATTTGGAGCTTGTCTAGTGTTTTATTTCTCCCAGAGTTGAACTTGTTGTCCATGGCCCTCTGGCTCCCAACAACCGAATCTCTTTCTGCTGCTGGCTCTTCCCAGTGTTGTCTCTCCTGCTGGATTTCTCAGTAACTGAATATTATATGGATTCCTCTGGGTTATGGCGCCGATTTCTGAATTTGGGATTTGTTTGGGACTTTTGTTTCCTGTATTTCTTTCTTTCTGCTTTGAATCTCTGAGTTTCCACCTACCTACCTCCCCCTTTCCCTGTGTTCACCTCAACTCACTCAACTCTCCATGGCAAACTTACGTCCAGTCGTTGGCTTTCTCTGGTTTGAGTGTTCTTATGGCTGCCTAGTGGTGTGATAAAGATTTCTCCTTTAAAGTTTTTATTTTTTATTTTTAAGAGTATGATATCATTTTGAATGATCTTATGGCCTGGGAAAGTTTCTCTTTTATTAAAAAAGGAGCATGCTAGAATAGAAGATAGCATCCAAAACTTGGGGCTCAGGTAGACCTGGGTGACGTTGCTGGCCCTGCCATGGATACGCAACCAGGAAACCACCAGGAAACGATCCCCTTTCCTTTGCTGTGTTTACCCACCGCGTTTGCCATCACCGGGTCCTATCGCTTTTTCTGAATTTCTGCCAAATCCAATGTCATTGCTCCCATCTTACTGCACTGCTTTAGCCCAGGTCCTTGCGATTTTACCACTATCATGTGGTGACTCCTAACAGGCCTTCCTGCCTTGAGTTTTGCTCCTTGTAAGGTTCACTCTTTTCAATGTTTCCATGATGGACCATGTTTTTACATGTCATTCTCTGCCTAGAATACCCTTCCCTCTTCTACTAATTCCTACTCAATCTTCAAAACTCAATTTAGATATTATCACTTGAGGGAATCTGTACTTCACCCCCTCCACTAACCCTTCTCTCTGCCCACACACACAGACTCACAATTCCTTGGGTGGTGGGTCTCTCATATAATCCCACATAACCTTGCAAATACTTTATATATTAGCCTTTACCGTGCTGGGTTGTCATTGTTTGTTTATAAGTTCAGTCCTTGAGGGCAGGAGGTATTTTTCTGTGTCTGTAGTTGCTAGACAGTACCTGGAACATAGTAAGTGCCCCCAAATGTGTATTTTTCAAAGATCAAAGCTGCCACCTCTCCCGGAAGCAATGAAAAAGTCACCATAAATGGGACTTGCTTTATCCTTCAGCAACACGTGCTTTTTGCATCATTCGCTTTTTCATATCCTGCTATGAAAGTCTAATATGTCATTTTCCTATCACCATTTGATTGTTTGAAGGTATGTGTTAAGGAAGGAAAGTGGAATCATTTTATTGACCAATCATTTCTGTTGTGACAAGTAGTGACATCATTCATTCATTTAATGTACATTTATTAAGCACTCACTGGGAATCTGAACCTCTATTAAAGAGTCATGAGTATTTAGCCTGGCCAGTATGGCTCAGTGGATGGAGTGTCATCCCATGGACTGAGAGGTCCCTGTTTGATTCCCGGTCAGGGCACATGCCCAGGTTTCAGGCTCTGTCCCCAGTGGGGTGTGTACAGGAAGCAGCCAATTGATGTTTCTCTCATACATCAATGTATCTATCTCTCTATCCCTTTTTCTCTCTCTAAAAAATCAATCAATAATAAAAAAAAAAAGAGTCGTGAGTATTTAAAAATACATATATAGGCCTTTAAGGTCATAGTCTAATAGAAATATATTATTGTAAATACCCACTTTCCCGCCCCAATTGCCTTATGGAAAATGAATTCTTCTTTATCATTATGTCATTTGTTCCAAACAGTGTCTGGCATATAGTAGGTATTCAATACATTTGTTGAGTAAATAAAATACATCAGTATATATATTTGTATATACAAATATATCTGCAAATATATACAAACATGTGAATAAATAAAATGCACAAATAAAAATAATATGTAGTTGATTTTACATCAAGTATGTGATCCCAGAAGTTACTCAAAAACTTGTGAACTTTTATTTCCTCTGCCTTTCAGCAGTACTTGGCCAAGCTCACATTGATCTTTGAGTTATTATTAGATAAAGCACTCATCTGTCTTTTCACCACTCCTGCACCCAAAGACATCACCGTACATTAGTGACATTGGACATGACACAGTATCAAGCTGGGCTTCCCTAATGAAATTCTGGATGTCTCTGGATAACCTCTAACCTGACCTTGTAGTGGGTGCATGTATGTTGCCCGTATCTCTGGAAAAATCCCCATGCATAATTCCTTAGCTAGTCGGATGGTTAATGAAAGAGAGCTTTAAAGGAAAGAACATCCAAAGTCCTTTACTTCTAACTTCTCTTCTGTTCTGAGCCCTCTGTTCTGCCCTGAGGCTGAGGAGTGAGCTGCACTGCAGCTCCTGACTGCAGCAGCACCAGGGACGGTGCTCCTCCGTAGGCACCGGTGAAGACACCAAAGGGAGCGACGGTGAGGATGGAACCTTAGCAGCCTCCATCTCTTCACTTCAAAGCCCCTACCTCGAGACTGATTTAATATGGACACATAATTCGGAATGCAGTGATTTACAGGAGTATAAAAAAAATATGGTTTGAGAAATGGAAAACCAACGTAGAAGGAGAATTTTTACTTTTTAGGAGAAAGGATAGGATATCTTTCTTTTTGACGTGCAGATAGCTCCTGAGTGATTGCATTACTTAGCTCAACACAGACTATTTTGAGAATGGAAACAAGTATATATGGATAGGGTAAGTAACTTTCTATTTTCAAAATGTGAAGATGCCATGTTTATTAGTTTTCGATTGCCGTGTAAGAAGTTACCACACATTTAGCAGCTTAGATGAACACCCGTGTTATTTTAGCATCCCCCCAGATCAGGAATCTGGGCATATCTTATGTCACAAGGGTCTAACAAAGCTGCAGTCAAGATATTGGCTGAAACTGCAATCTCATTTGAGGCTCAGGGTCCTCTTCCAACATCACTGTTTGTTGACAGACTTCATTTCTGTGCTTGTAGGAGTGAGACTCTCCGCTCCTAGGGTCAGTCTCTCCACAACATGGCCAGTTTACTTCTGCTGGGCTAACAACACTCTGGTGCTTCTTGTCTGTGACCTCCAGACCACCTTTTAAAGGGACCACTGGCTTATGGTCAGGTCTGGCTAGCATATGGTTCTTTACAATAATGAAAGTCAAATTATGAGGGACTCTAATTACATCTGAAAAATCCTTTCACCTTTGCGCTATAATTTATCCTGTTGTGAGTGTGAATTCGCATTATATTCATAGTCCCACCACCACTGAAATGGAAGGGATTAGACAGGGAGAGCACACAGTGAGGCAGGAATCATGGACGCTGTCTTAGAAATATGTCCATCACATCATATTATACCCCATGTTTAAATCATTCAGAGGGCTTGCTTCAATGTTACCCACAGCAGATAGATTTTATTTTGGACTGATACAACTCATGAAGCTTAGAGACTATGGTGTCTTACATATGTACTTAAGTATTCTAGGGATCATCTTTCAAGAGATGCACTTAACAATTCAGATACAAAATTTAAGAGGTTAGGAAGAAACTCTTTACACACATCATTGAAACTGTTTACAAAACAAGCAAGACTGTGGTTTGTTATTTTCTTGGTTTGAAAGATTTGTTGAATTGAATTGTAGTTTCACTTACATATTCATTGTTTCGCTACTGTGTCAGAGCTTTAATATTATTGGAATCCTGGTTTGAGAAACCTTTATTACTTTAATGATTGGTTAACGGTTCAGATCCATTTAAAGTAGATTTTTACGAATATACAAATTATGACTATGAAAGACCATCACGCTTTCAGCTTCCATGGTTAATGAGATTTATTTACTTTCCATTTCATTTTGAAGACATTTTGGAGAAAACATTTTATTTCAAAGATACTTTGCTTACACGTTTTGAATTTTCTTCCATTTCTTTTGAACACTTGCCTAGTAAAAAAGCCACCTTACAAGTTATTGTCTATCTGTTTTAAAAAAATTTTTTTTTCTTATTGATTTTAGAGAGAGAGGAAGGGAGAGGGAGAGAGAGATAGAAACATCGATGAGAGAGAACATCAATTGGCTGACTCCTGCATGCTCCCCACTGGTGTTCAGGCCCACAACTTGGGCATGTGCCCTGACCAGGAATCGAACTGGCGACCTCTTGGTGCATGGATCGATGTTCAACCACTGAGCCACATCAGCCGGGCGAGTTATTGTCTATCTTTTTGCAAATGAGTCTTATCTCTTTCTTCTGCACCTAGAATATTGATTAAGCTGGTTTCAAACAAGCTATCCATTTCCTCCCAGACTGACATTATCTCTCCTCTAAGAGATCCTTCTAGGTAGTAGTCATGTCACTGAAGCCTGGTTTGTAGCTGTGCACCTCACCAAAATGTCGTGAAGTATCCAGGGGAACATTCAAGAGCAAAACAGCAACAGCTTCAACCTATGCCTCACGTGTGTCCCCCTGTCTGCTGTGATGTAATCAGTGATGATGACATGGCCCAGACAGGCTAAGATTCACCACACAGTCGTCCCTCGCCACTTCGCGCTTCGACTTTCGCAGCTTCACTCTTCAACGGTTTTTTCAAATATATTCATTAAAAAGTTGATCGAGACAGTGAAAATGATACAGCCCGCGCTCGGTTGTCTGAGTCAATTATACACCCCTGTATTACAATTACAATTACTGTACATATAGACCGTAGGCCTATGTATTCGAGCACCCCAGGAATCCTTCAATGCCAGGGCAACCGCTAGAGTCCTGAACGGATCAACCGCGACAGTTAATGAGGGACAACTGTAGAGACTTTTGCTGTAAACACTGAAGGGTTTCTCTTTCTGCTGCGTTGCTGAGATTTAGACTATCACCAATAACTGCCGACAGTCATCTTTGCAACTTTTGTATATGAAGAATGCTTGTTGTTATAAAAGCCAATACAGCAGAAAACAGAGGCAGATATGGGTATATAGATATAAGAAATGTTTCTATATACGTAGTTAAAATGTAGATATAGAGGTAGATGGATAGATAGATAAACAGATATTAGATAATAGACTCAGACAGCTAGATCAGTCTATACTTGTAAACACGACATAAGAAAACAAAATAATAATGATATTAGTTTTGAGCCCCTGGATTTAGCTATGCCCTATTCTCAATTATATTTCTGTAATTTAAAGATACGCCAGTCACCCTGGCCGGTTTTTCTCAGTGGTTAGAGCATCAGCCCAGGGATAGGAGGGTCGTGGGTTTGATTCCAGTCAAGGGCACGTGACTGGGTTGCAGGTTCCCCTGGCCCCAACCAGGTCTGTGTGGGAGGCAACCAACTGATGTGTCTCTCTCAACATTGATGTTTCTCTCTCTCTTTCTACCTCCCTCCCTTCCACTCTCTCTAAAAATTAAAAAATAAAAATAAAGATATGCAAGTCAATCAAGTCTGTTGTTTAAACTAGTTTGGATACTATTTCTGATATTTATAACCAAAAATATCTTAACCAATACAATAATCACACCATGCCTTGGTCATTACAACATAAAAACTGTAATGAAAAAGAAATAATACAGCCTTGGCTGGTGTGGCTCAGTTGGTTGAGCGTCATCCTGTGCACCAAACGGTCACCTGTTGCTTCCTGGTCAGGGCACATGACCAGGTTGTGGGTTCAGTCCCCAGCTGGCATGCATGTGGGAGGCAACCAATCGATATTTCTCTCTCCCTCTCCCTTCCCCTCTCTCTCAAATCAATTTTAAAAAGGGGGGACATCTGTAATACTCTCAACAATAAAGATAATTTTAAAAAATAATACAAAAGTACAACTTATTATTAAAGCAATTGGGAATTTACTCCTAAAGATGGGTGGAAGCTTTTCAGATGAACTGGACAAATGTTAAGAAGCAAGGACAGTGGGACTAATGTACCCATGTTGTTCAAATCTTTCAGACAAGTTATATCATGTTGGAAAATAGAGAATTCTTAGAAGCATAATTATAAATTACTAAAACAAATAAAAATAAGTGTTTTATGCAAATAGCAAATTACAGAAACACTTTATATTGTGCTACGCAATAACATAAATAAAATTGAGCCTAATTCTTAGCGATACCAAGGAAAGTTATTAAGTATACTTGGATGAAATATGGTCTTACCATTTAGAAAGACCTAATTACTCTAGGGGCTGACTTGCTTCTCTTAGCCCCCTAGATCTATTCTTTACTTTTCTACATCCTCCTGTCAATCCTGGGAGACTGACCTTGACATTTTCCTACACTTGGTTCCCTTGCTTTTTGGCTTCTTCTTGGGTTCAGGCAATGGACGTTCTTAGAAGGACTTTCAGAGGCAACAGAAGGATGACCCTGTTAAGGCATTGTACCCACTCCATGAAGACCAAGGCTTCTATCAAGCATTCCACTCTATAGAGCTACTAGCACTTCTCACAGGCCTAGGGGTGGTAAGAACTCCCCAATTTTGGCCTCCTAAAAACTTCTTTATTTCTTTAAAAATATATCTTAAATCACTGGGATCGAGTGTGCCATCCAGTTCTCACAGTACTCAATTTATTGTTATGTGTCCTCTGTAATTCATTCTTTAATTTCTAAAGATTCTACAAAGTGCATGCATTGCTTTTAAAAGCAGAAAACAACTAATGTATTGAAATGTATGTGTGTTTTTAGAAATTGCCTGGTTAATATTTCTAGAAATTGCAATTCAAGATAGAAAATAGTGATGATGTCTGAAGGAAAGGATTTAATGTCTGTTGATATTTTCATACTGGGCATTGAATTAGGAGATTTGCATAAATGATGTCATTTATGCTAAGGTAGTTTTCTATGATCTTATTTTACATAAACATAAATGAAACTTTGGTCATACATCTAGCAAGCAGAAGGAGCAATTCAACATTACACCACTTACATAGATATAAGTAATTGGCAAATAATATGCATTGGAAAAGAGGTTTATAAATTGATGATATCTGAGGCAGAGAGCTCTGCTTTTCTGAGAAAACAGGCACTCGTCCTTCTATTTTAAAATAGTGAAGAGTGAAAAGAGAAGTAGAAAATGTGACCCATTAGGAGTTGTAAGCACCATCAAACACACATGTTTCAGCTTTATGTCCAACATTCACAAGGGAGAATCCAAGGACATTGTCATGACCTGCTATACTCTCTGTAGTCTCCATAATCTTTACCCAAAAATTCCATCCTCAGGAGAAAAATGGCAGCAGAGTGAATGGAAGCTACACAGACCATCTCCCAGGACCAAACTGGAATTACAACTAAAATAAAGACAAGTCCTCTGGAAAAGCCAACTGAAGAGCAGCTGGAGAGAACCCTTATAACCAGGGATGTAACGAGGACCCCAAATCAAGACTGGCAGGAGGTGTGGAGGTACATGAGGGCTGGTTGGGTGCCGTCGGGCAGCAGCTGAGGGCTAACTTAGCTCTGAGAAGTCGAGGGTTCCCAAGCTGGCTCCCCAGCACAGAGTGTTGGAACAAGGAAAGGCACCCACGTAACACCTGGCTGAGAAAATACCATAGCAGAGGTCTGTCTGCCAGGGAGAGGCACTGAGAACACCGGCACTTCCCTGAAGGCCAGTGCACTTAGTTACAGCTACAGCCACTCACCTTGGGCTCCAGCAGAGGGATGGTGGCTGGACTGGAGCTGTGTGAAGAGAGTCAGGCATGCATGGCACTGGGGAGAGAGCTGGGAAGGAGGCCATCAGGAGCTCTGTGCTGAGTCATTTCCCCACACTGCAGCAGCCATTTTCCTCAAGAAGCCCCTTCACATCAGAGCAGCTTTAGTCTGGGGGAGAAGCAATTGCCCCTCTCTCAGGAATTTAACACCACCCAGCCAGGAGAAGTGCAACCTGAGGCTCATTAACAGCCAGAGACTATTTGCCAGCCAGGAGGCAAAGAAGAGCCTCTGAAAGCTTTGAGCTTTGGACATGGCTTTCATTGTTGGGGGACCTGGCTCTGGGGACTGAGCTGTGAAGGCTGAGGTCTGTATCTCTGCACTGAGCCAATAATCCACACTGCAGAAACAATTTTCTTCTCAAAGCAACTTTAGCCCAGGGGAAAGCAATTGCCCCACCCACTGGAAATCCTCTTACCCTGCCCATCTGTGGGATTTTTCTCTCAACTGTGGCCTACAACCTGAGGCTCATTAAGTAACTGAGACTAATAGCCTGGAGGCAAAAGCTCCGGGATAACTTAATCTTTGCTTGGCCTGCGAATCTACCCAGGAAAGTAAGACTAGACATTGGTTTTCAGTGTGGTCCCTTCCATACTCTTCGAAACCCAGCAGAGGGAGCCACAATCAGTGGAACATTAACACTCACAGGGAAAATCTGGCAGGCTACAAACCCTGCTGAGACAGCCAAAATGGTGAAACAAAGAAACAAATCCCAAATGAAAGAACAAGACAGGGATGCGCACTTTCGCCACTCTTATTTAACATAGTACTGGAAGTCTTAGCCACAGCAATTAGACAAGAAGAAAAAAATAAAAGGGATCCAAATACGAAAGGAGGAAGTGAAACTGTCATTATTCGCAGATGGCATGATATTGTACATAGAAAACCCTAAAGATTCCATCAAAAATCTATTAGATTTAATAAATGAATTTGGTAAAGCAGCAGGATACAAAATTAACATCCAGAAATCAATGGCATTCTTATACACCAATAATGAACACTCAGAAAGGGAAACTAAAAAAAAATCTCATTTGCTATTGCAAAAACTAAAAAATAAAATACCTAGGAATAACTTAACCAAGGAGGTAAAAGACCTGTTCTCAGAAAACTACAAGACATTGAAAAAATAGAGGAAGATATAAAAAAGTGGAAGCATATACTGTGTTCATGGATTGGAAAAATCAACATCATTAAAATGTCCATACTACCCAAAGCAATGTACAGATTCAATGCAATCCCTATTAAAGTACCATCAGCATATTTCACAGATGTAGAGCAAATACTCCAAAAGTTTATATGGAACCATAAAAGACCTCAAATAGCCATAGTAATCTTGAAAAAGAAGAGCAAAGTGGGAGGGATCACAATTCCAGATATTAAGTTATACTACAAAGCCATTGTAATAAAAAAAACCTGGTACTGGCACAAGAACAGGTATAGAGATCAATGGAACAGAACAGAGAACCCAGAAATTGACCCAAGACAGTATGTACAATTAATATTCGATAAAGGAGGCAAGAGAATACAATGGAAAAAAGACAGTCTCTTCAATATATGGTGTTGGAAAATGGACAGTTACATGCAAAAAAAAAAAAAGAAAGAAACTAGACCACCAACTTACACCATACATAAGAATAAATTCAAAATGGATAAAAACTTAAATGTAACTTGTGAAACCATAAAAATTCTAGAGAAAAATATAGGCAGAAAAAGCTCAGACATCATATGTAGTGAAATTTTCACTGATGCATTGCCTAGAGCAAGAGAAACAAAGGAAAAAATTAATAAATGGGACTACATCAAACGAAAAAACTTTGCATGGCAAAACAAACCAGCATCAAAATGAAAAGGGAACCCACTCTCTGGGAGAACATATTTGCCACTGATAACATCGGATAAGGGGTTAATATCCAAAATATATAGAGTACTCGTACAACTCAACAAAAGGAAGACAAACAATCCAATTAAAAAATGGGCAGAAGACCTGAATAGGCACCTCTCCAAACAGGACATACAAATGGCCAGGAGACATGAAAAAATGCTCAACATCTCTAATCATCAGAGAGATACAAATTAAAATGACTGTGAGATATCACCTCACACCTGCCAGAATGGCTGCCATCAACAAATCCTCAAGCAACAAGTGCTGGCGAGGGTGTGGAGAAAAGGGGACTCTAGTACACTGCTGGTGGGAATGCAGACTGGTGCAGCCACTATGGAAAACAATATGGTACTTCCTCAAATCATTAAAAATGGAACGACCATTTGACCCAGTGATCTCACTTCTTGGAATATATCCTAAGAAACCCGAAATACCAATCAGGAAGAAATATGCACCCCTATGTTTATAGCAGCACTATTTACAATAGCTAAGATCTGGTAACAGCCCAAGTGTCCATCAGTAGATGAGTGGATAAAAAGTATGTGGTACATTTACACAATGGAATACTATGCAGCTGAAAGGAAGAGAGATCTCTTACCCTTTGAGACGACATGGAGGGACCTGGAGAGTATTATGCTAAGCAAAATAATCCAGTCAGAGAAAGACAAGTATCACGTTATCTCACTTATTTATGGAACATCATGAACAAAATAAGTTGTTGGCTCAAATAGATCCAGAGTCATGAAGTAGGGAACAGACTTAACAAACCTCAGAAGGATGGGGAGTGGGAGAAGTGGGAAGAGATAAACCAAAGAACTTACATAAATATATATAAAACTTATGGACACAGACATTAGGTTGGGGAAAGCAGGAGGGGGGTGGGAGCGAGGAGGAAGAGGTCAATGGGGGAAAAAGGGGATATCTGTAATACTTTCAACAATAAAAAATAATAATAAAATAAAATAATGAAGAGTTGCCAGTGCTTTTCTAATCCTGGTATTCGTGCTTATTGTACTCTACAGATTATTGGAATCACTAATGTGTACATTACATCAAAGGTCAATGGAGAGTTCAAAGTTCAGGTTAAATGTGCTTCTACAAGTATTTATAAACACAAATAGCACTTTTTGCGTGTGAGGCCAAAAAAAAGAAAGAAATATGTAGACAAAAACAGTAATAAAAGTCTCCTTGTTTGTTGCCCTGAGACTAAATATCTTGCCTCACCCCCCAGCCCCCATCTTTGGAACATGACGTAGAGATCAGTAATTTAAACACGTATCATATTCAAACAAACACACTTTGAGTAGAATAGAATGCCAGTATCTCAGGAAAAGACATATCATACATTAAATAAATAAAATACATAAGAACAAAGGAGGATTGAAACAAATGTCCATGAGTTAAGATATTACAAGCTATGTTCTTTCTCTAAGAGGAGATCGAGACTTAGAAAGGTGTCTTCAAAAAAGGTGTGGGAGGGAGAGGATGACCATGCAAATTGTGATTAACAAGGACAGCACATAGGACCATTTCTAGTTAGAAAGCTTCTACCTGTTATCTCCCACTTTTTGCTGCTAGGAATGCTTGATGTAAGAAATTGAGTTAAATAATCTTTCAGATTCTGTATTGGGATGGAATTTGATTTCCACTAGTGGTGATTGGACTACACTGGAAAACATAGAACTTGGGACATAGTTTTTATTAAATTTCTAAATTAAAAAAAAATTTAAATGATAAGAATCATAAAATGAAGAGAAAAAAAAGAAAAATATGATTCTATTTTTACCTCCTTAGCTTATATGAATTATTTTAGATTTGGACACATATTTCTGTGGACATGGATATAATTTATTCTGATACATTTTATTTGGTCTGACCAGAAGATTTGTAAATTATCACCTGAAGAGATATATAATTTTTAACATTTCTCATTGATTGTGGCCAACCCTCTTTCATGTTCTTGTTTTTTCTCATCAAATAACCAAATTCACCATTCTTCTTAAGATTCTTAAGAATGCACCATTAGGAAAATATACAAGAAAGAAGCAAAATAATATCAATTATGGTTGTCAATCATTTTTCTGCTCCCATGCACACTGGAGGGATGTGAGAAAGGTCATCAGTGACAGGGAGAACGACTAAAGAGAATCTCTCCTGAGGAGGAAAAGCATATCTCAAGTCTCAAAGTGTGTTAATGTATGCCAAAGCCTGGGTTCATGCTAATCCAATTGCCCTCTGCCTCAAGGTGAAAAATTATGATTGAGAATAAAGTTATATGTATTTATCTTCTGTCTGTTTGAACTTCACTAGCAGATCCCTAAAGCTCAGACTTCTGACCAGTTCTAAGTACCTCACACAAATTCTCTGGGGATTGGCTATTGTCCTGGAGACAAAAGTGCTAAGCAAATTGTGTTCATCTTGGTGTTGTATCACGAATCCTAGGGACCATTTCTCTCCTTAACAACCATCCACTGTTCAGCTCCTGCTCTTGAATCATGAATTTGAAAGTGAGGTGGTTGGGGGAGGAAGAAGGAGAGAAAGAGGAGTGTGGTCAAGGATATTCCTGTATATTGTCAAAGCTGACAAACCATTCTTATAAGGAAAAAGGAATATATCAACTGAAATTTTAGCAGGTAATCTTCACGGATATTTTAGTACTTCCAAGGCATAGTTGCCTCTTCAGGATGAAGGTGAGGGGATATCTTTAGTAACTGCAAAACCTAAAAAGTGAAGTTCAAAATGAAGAAGCTGGAAAAGCAACAGCCAAACTGACTTTTTGGAAGCAAAGTTCCTATTCTGTACTAGAAGACTTTCCATTGTCATCACAAACCCTAGTGCTGGACTTTCTGGGTGGATTGAAGGGCACAGCGTGTGCCTCCCATCTGCACCATAGCTGACCCTGGACCCCAACCAGACCTGGTCTGTGCTCTTAGATACCTGGAATTACCCAACCAGAAATCATTAGAAGTCTTAGTATTTGGCCTCTTCTCCTCCTGCGGTGTTTGAGAACTGATCAAGGGATGTGACCTTACATACGTCCACAGGACAATCCTTTTTCAAGCAGGAGACTGAAGATTCCAATTCTTATGAAAACTGAACACAAACTTTAAAAAAAAAATCCTCTAAACTGAAATTGTCCTTTACAGACATTATTTCTGGTTTTTCATTTTATTTTGTATGAAAATGTACTTATAATAAAAGTGTATTCGTCTTTTACTGTGTCTATAAATTTCAGTTATAATTAACTGACAAAAGAAAATATAAACTTTATCTATGTGATTAGTCCTTTATTTCAGCAAGATTAACTTTGTGTAAGCGAGTCATTACCAGAAACACCCGGGAAGGAGTTCAGAGTCAAGGCATTTGGGCTACTCTACTTTTGTACCATGAGTCAGAATTATTCCACTGTAGCCCTATAGATGACCTCTAAATAGTACCTGGAATCAGGCAGGTGAGTAATCCTCTCTCAACCACAGAGCTGGAATTTATACTACACAGGAATTGGACTGGATGAATTCTAGAGTAGCCTCCAAATGCAACCCCTGAATTAAAAATGCCTTTGTGTCCACCCTTCCTCCCATGATACCCCCACGGCCCACAAATGCCACACAAAATTTAAAATAGCATTTTGGTCACAATTTTAGTGATATTTTGCATTGCATGGGGTTATGCATTTTATAAATAATTTCATTTTAAAAAAATTTAACATTGAAAAGTTTGATGAGAAGGAAAGCTTTTGGTTCTTAGCCTCAGCAAGCTTTGACAAAAATCCTATTCTTTCTTAGGTGTATGGACTTGGAAGATGAAATATATTTAACCCTTGGTTTTTTCATAAGAAAAATGGTGATAATTGCTAAATAGCAATGTTGTGTTAAGAATGAACTCAGAATAAGGGCAAAATACTAGCCATGAAATGGGTGTTGCAGAAATGATGATTATATCAGAAAACAATGATGATAATGTTGCAGTATAATTACATGTTTATAATATGATGCTAGTCATATGAAATTCATGTATACACGAATACTTTGGAAAAGTGGGATTTATTGGAAATTTATTGTTTGGAACTCAATGACAGTGGATAAGGCCAGTTACTCTATGGGGTGTGTTTAAACAACTGTCAAAACTTTGAGGTGGCAGAAGGTTATACTTCTTTGTTCACTCTGTCCTTGTGGTCAGTGAACTTTTAATTCTACATCATTAATTTGGTGCTAGACGGTGCTATTATGACTAAGGATTTAGAAGTTGTTATCTGCCTCAGAGGACTTAACAAATACCAGGTACAACAGAAAGAATTATTTTGAGGGGCTTGGAAGGGGAGCATCCCTGTGGGAAGGAGGAGAAAAGAATAATATGTCAGCCTTGGCAGAGACTGCGCACATTTGATGCCCAAACTAACAATACTTAAGTGAATAGCGTGTCCTGGCGCTGCTGTATAAATAAATAACCTGTCCTACTCCTAGACTAAACTTATACAACCTCCATATGGCACCAGAAAAACGTACTGACAGAGTCAGAAAATGCATCTGCATTTTCCAGCATCCTGTTCAGCAAGAGTCAGATGACTAGACCAAACCAGCACATGGCACCTGGTTTCTGGAGTAGGGCTTTTGATTCAAACGGCCATGTCATTGACCACCGGAAAGAACGGCTCCCCTTCAGCCCACAGTCTTTCTGTGAATAAGAAATAAACTATAAACTTGCTTTTGAGGTGACTTGTTTTTATATGCTTCTACATCCCTGACATCAATAAAAGAATCACAAAAGATGTTCTCAGTTTCTACGTGAGATAATGATATAGCTATAATCAAGTGTGCGAAGAGAACATCTAAGATCTGTTTTAATAAAGGTCAAGGGAACACATGGAAAGTGGAATGAGTGGATGCATTGAGGAGACAGGCCCCAGAACTAACAACAGGGTTGGTCTCTGAAACTTGTGAAAGGATGTGGATGAAGAAAGGACTCTACCTCACCTCTGATGGAGAGAAAACTGAAGCAGCTTAGTGAGACTCAGGCCAGGCATGATGGGTGGGCCTTCTCAGAGAGAAGGTATAATTGATTGTTTTGTGAGTGGTCCATACCCACCTCCCTCAGATTAGCATAGGATTCTGGGAATTGGGTAGAAATGACTATAATAAAGAATGACTCAGAAAAAAAGAGCAGTGCCCCATAGTGGGTACCGCCATGGGTTCTGGAATAAAAGGTAACTGGTGCATGATTTACTATGTATGTGACTGCAGATCATTTACTTAACCAATCAGAACAGCAACTTAGTCATCGGTGTGGATGACAATGCCAACTTCACAAGCTTGTGGGAAGAATTAAATAAGATAAAATATCCAATTCATAGCCCAGAGCGTGATTGATAACACCCATTGTTCTACAACAACAAAATAAAATGTAGGATTGCTTACATGTATACACACACCTCTGTACATATGCAGCTCTGCTTTATGGCTCAGAGTATATGAATGGTCTATGACATCTTTCATTCCTTAATCATGACTTAGTGTGCTTCTCTGCTGCTATAGGGCTAACCCTTTCTTCATCTAAAATATAGGTAAACAATTCCCCCTTAGAAAAAAAAAGTGATTTTTCTGATGGAAAACGTTCTTCCATAAGGAAAATTGTCACTAGTAACATTCTCCCTGATAATATTAGGAGAAATCAGAACACCGATAGTCTTGACAGCCTCAGACGTATCAAGGGGTCATAGCAGTGACCTGAGAGTAGAGGAAGCATGAGCCGAACACCAGGTGACCAATGTTTTATTCATTATCTCTAATACTTGAGAAAAACCTGAAGAGCTGTGGGAAGCACAGCACAAAGAGGCTAGCAACATGGGCAGCTGTTGCTCAGCTTCTAAGATATCACCCAGATGTAAAGTTAGATGTTTGACTCAGTAGCCTTGCTTCCCCAAGACACCAGGCTGACTCCCAGCCCATGGCAACCATGCTGTTTCAACTGTTCTCCTTTCTCTGTTTGGATACATTGTTTCTGCTGCCCGATAGTCTCTACCTTGGCAATTGTCACGTCTGTCAATATACATAAAAACATCTCCTCAGTGAAGCCTTTCCACAAACCCCAGGACAGAACTGCTACATCCATTTCAAAGCACTTTTTCTTAAATCTATATTACAGCATCGAACATAGTGTTTATGGCTACATGCCCAACACCTGGAACAGTGCCTGGCACACAGTACATGGTCAATAAATATTGGTTGAATAAATGAATTGCATTTTAATGATTTATATACAGACTCTCTGTCTTCGCAGACATTGAACTCCTAAAAAATAGCGTATAACCAATTTGCTAAAAGTGCTGAACTGTGAAATTAATGTTAATTAATTTAATTAAAAGTGTTAAAAATTAATTTAAAATGTTACTGTGAAATCCTAAAAGGGTTTTTCTATATTTCCTAGGACCATTCTCAGACACGACAAAGCCCATTACCATCTAATACCAAAACTTTTATTTATTTTAGTTAAATTTAAAAAGTCTCCACCACCTGCCACAATCCCTGGCTAGACCTAGCCCTGCAAGATTGAAGGGAGAAGTCAGCATGTTGTTCGTCTACTCTCTTCATGAACCACCATTTTACTACACCTTGACACTTCTAATTCTGTCCCCTCTAGGGTTAGACTCAGTGGGGAGTGAGATTTTTTTAAAGGGGTTAAAAGATCTTAATTCATGGGTGCAGTTGTAATCTGGATTTAATGGCATAGAAAAAGTGGATTTCCAGATCCTGGATTTTTCTCTGATGTTGTAGGAATGTCTCAGTCACCCCAGGCTGCTCTAGCAAAGTACCGCAGAATGGGCAGTGTAAACAGTAAACATTTATTAAGCATAGCTCTGGAGGCTGGGAAGTCCGAGATCAAGGCACTGGCAGAGTCAGTGTCTGGCGAGAGCCCTGGTTCACACATGGCCATTTCCCACTGTGTCCTCACATGGCAGAAAAGGAGAGTGAGAGTACTCTCTGAGGGCCATTTCATAACTACACTGATCCCATCCATGAGGGCTCCACCACCAGGACCTAATTACCTCTCCAAGGTCTCACCTCTTAATAACACCTTGGAGGTGATATTAACATATGAATTTTGGGGGACACAGACATTGCATTCATTGCAGAGGATAGTTTTTGCAACATTCTGTGCTTTGGTGCACTGTCCAGCTCACCACCAACCAACTTACTTTTCAGAGATGATCTGGCAGTAAACCCTGGTCTCTCCAAAGAAACTGTCCTGATTGTCTTCTTCCTCATTTATCTATTTAAATGATGATGATGGGTGACAAACACTTATTAATTTTGGCCACAAGGGCAAGACTTGAAACTTCCCATGTAGCATCTCATAATACTTTTTCTCTGCTTGTTTTAACATTTACCATTTGGCATGTTGTAAAATACTATATAAATATTAAATGAATAATTAATAAATGGATAAATGAATGAATGGATGGGAGGATAACCACACACATATAACCTCGGTGAGTTCAACGAAAACAAATGTTCTGCATGTAAACTCTTCTGAGAGACAGTCACTGGGATGTGAAACATAATGGGGGGGTCAAGTTGATGCCATTGAGGAGACTGTTAATGGGGAGCAATCATAATTTCTACCCTTAGTCCTCATGCATACAGGCTTGGATGGATAAGGTATGTCAAGGGTCTGTTCCCAAGTGGTCAGAATCCAAGAACACAGGGCTCAGATCTCCGTCGAATGACTTTGAATCTGTCCATGAGATTCTTAGTCAGCTGGAGGGAAGGCCCGAGACTCAAGGACAGAGATCAGGCGGAAATACGCTTGAAGAAGGAAACTATTTTGCCAGGACGTCAACATAATTCAGCTATGTTTTCGGTTGAAATAACTATTTTTGGCTAAAAATAAATATTAAATTATAATTTCATACCCTCTTTTATTTTGCTGCCTGATTACTGAACTGACTGATTAAAATGTATTGTTACCGAAACATTTCCCATTGCCTTCTTAATGTTTTATTTAGAGGACATGCATGTCCCCTTTCCCTGGGACAAAGCATGACAAGATTCACACTTTTTCTGCTCCCTTTTCGACCACAACAATCGTAGGATCACGTTAAGCAACATAGTACTGGCATTTTTAGTACAAAATATTAATCAAAACTTTACATTAGAGTTAGCATACATTGTATTGTTTTTTTTCCTTCCATGGACTGGACTAGCTTTGGGCTCGAGTTGTGCAGTGGGGGGAAGGAAAGCGTATTTTCCCTGTGTATTCTTGCCTCTTCCTCCGCATCCTATCTTCTGAATTAATTGGAACAGGTCAAATGTGGGCACCGGGAGAAGGGGGCAGAGGGAAGGGAAACAGTGAAGGAGGTAGGTCAGTCTTCACTCCTTTAGTGGGGGCTTCTGGTCCTTTTGTGAAGCAGATAGTTAGAGGTGGTGACTCTGGGTGGACCTGGCTTATGTTTTTCTCTAATGTACACCTTTGCAGTGGCTTCTTGGGTTTAACTGTTGACTTCTTAGCTTCTGTAGTTGCCTGAATTGATGCAACTCTATTCTGCTGCCTGTGTTTTCTTCCTCGGCTTGTCCTATGGCAAAAGACCTCCAGCCTCTTCCTGCTCAGGTCTCAGGACGCAGACAGTCCTACTGGACAAGGTCTCAGACAACCTGTTACTGTGGCTCACTACAAACACGCTTACCTCTCTGTGCCCCATAAACTCTGGGGATAAACATCTACCCCAATTGGGGGCATTCTCTTGGTCTCACCTCTAAATAAATAGCCTTTCTTGTGTCCTTAAGATTTCCTAGGCAGTGGTCAAACCCTATCCCAGAGGTGACCTTCCCCTTCCAAGCTCTACGTTGGACATCAGGCCTCCAAAGGCAAGAAGCACATTGCAGTCTTGTCTGGGGGATCCTCTGGGAACCCACTTTACTAGGTTTGTAATGGGAAAAGCAAACTCTTCCCCTCTCAGAGAGGAAGTGTGTTCAAAGCCTTCCCACAGCTCTTCAAAGCGATCTCACTTCCCAACTCTCCTTTCCTTCACATTCTGATCCCTTCTCCGACATAGACATAGTTTATCTGATTGGACCGCCAAGAGGCTTAAAACTCTTCTCAAACAGCCTCTAAAAAATCTACACATGGAAATTTGGCTTTAGGATTTTTGCATCTCTTCTGTCTTGGAATTGTCCAGGAAACCTCATTTTCAGCGTACTGTCCTATATTGACCAAATACAGTCAAGGGTCAAACCCCAGACGTAGATTGAACTTTCAGAGTGTAAACTACATGTAAGTTAGACATGTCCAATGTTGGGAAAGATGGCCATATGTTTACTATGCTCTTCATTTTTATTTGCATTTAGTGTCTCTATTTTATTAAAAAGTGGCTGAATAGTACCAGTTAATACATGTCAATTCAATTTGTAACGATGAGATGAAGTGGAAAGCATTGCGAGCTCTGACTCCCCGTTTCTCTGTGCATGGTGTTTGTCTGGCTTTGCAGCTTCTTGGGGAAATCAAGAGTCAGCATATGTGTGGCTTTTCATCTGAGCAAAAATCTTAAACTACTGAGTGAAAATTTGTCTTTTTACTCTTTTCACAGTTTCAGTAAACTGATTAGTCCATTTCATTACATGAAAATTCTCTCTGGTGAGTGAAATAGCTACTAATGAATAAAACTGCAACCAATTAGATCAAGCAAGTTGCTACAAGTCTAAACTATGTATCAGTTTCAACAGCCAATGGGAACATGGCCAAAGGAAATGGCACCTGCTCTTTTCGCTGCCGCACCAAGGTTCAGTTGTGAACATCTTCATCAAACTGCCATTTTTTTGTTCTCTCTTGAAAAACATAAATCTATTTCCATCGAAGAATAACATAAGAATAGCCATAAAAAAAAAAAGAAATGAAATGAGCTATTCTCGATGTAAAGTATCTTTCTCAAACTATCATAGTAATTAAAACAGAAGAACACTCCACAGGAATACACAGATAAATAAACATTTACAAATTCCAAGGCATTTTTAAATTAATTTCAGTTTAAAAGTTAAAGATGGCATTTCAAACCAATACAAATTTTAAAAATTATGTAGGATAGTTTAATGAATAATGGTAGAAGAACCATCTTTTAATTTGAGGAGGTATAAACATACACATACAAACATACACATGTGAAACAGGGATGGACACACCTAAAGGAAATCCTCATTGTTTTACTTGACAATAGATTCTAGTAAACCAAGACTCAAAGATGAATAATGAAAATAAGAAAAGTTATTAGAATAGTGTGTGGATAAAAGATATTTTAAATATTGGAATAATACTTATTACAATAATACTTTCTCTCATGCCATTAGAGACATGAGAGAAAAAACAAAAGCCTTTAAAAGAAAAAATAATAATAATTCTACATATAAATATTAACATTTTTCAATAGCACAATTATATAAATAGAAAAAAATGAAGATAATAAAAACTGGGAAGCATGCATAAGACATGAAGAGACACATATTTTACATGTATACAAACAAAGGTTACAAATCAGGAAGAAAAGCCAGAAAACTGAATAGGAAACCAAGTAATTGGTATAAAACAGCAGTTTTCTAAAAATAAAATCCAAATAACTCTAAATATATAAAGAGATGATAAACCTCATATTAATTAATAACAAATTAGAATAGAGAGGTTTTTTTGTTTTTGTTTTTGTTTTTTTTTGTTTTTTTACCATTGAGATGAGCAAAAAATAAAAACAAATGAATATATTCAGCGTGGTAAGACTGTGGGGATAGACACTCCAATATGCTACTGATAGACATGTTGGAAATATATTTTGAAAAGCAGAATAGAAATGCCTGTCAAAATTGAAAATACAAACCACCTTTGACTCAATTTTTTCAGTTTAGATTGTTTACAAATCCAGCTTTAGAAATTCAATCTAGAAATATATTGATGTATACGAATGTTTACTTTAATATTGGGAATAACAATACTACTGGAAAAAAATTTAAATGTTTGTCAATAATGAGCCAGATTTAAATTCTTAAATCCCTCCAGTGGACTACTCTGAAACATCATGAAATACTGTGCAGTGACAAATGACAAAAGCATTTAACAGAATAATAGGTATCGATTGAGCCCGACTGTGTCAAATATGCTTACAAAATACCAAAGAATTAACATCATACTGCTATGAATGGGGGATGGATTAGTCTTATTTTGTGCATTTTCTATAGTTTAATTACTTTTTTATTTTTATTATAATGTGTCACTCTATGATAATAAAAATCACATAAAACACAAAGAAACAGAGATAGACAGAAGGCTTGGTAAAAACAATGCCTAGATTTAAATAAAACATAATATTAATAATATTCTACTCTGTGATGCTATATAACTGAAATGATGGAAGTCTATCCAAATAACTTTAGCCTAAGGAGAAATAAACTGCCCCGTCAGCAGTAAGCTCATCTACTCACCAGGTCAGAATGAAATAATACCTTGTCATTTTTATCCAAAAAGGATTAGTCCTAGGGAACAAATTTCTTCTTTCTTATCAACTCACAATGTCAGGTCTTGCTGAAAGAATTCACCCTAATTTGAAACTGAGAGGTCTGTGTGTGAATACTTGTAGAATTAATTATTCTTTTTCATGACAGTCTTTAATGATTATTGGCTCCACTATTTATCTTCCAAGGCTGCTGGGGATATTACGTGAAATAATAAATGTGAAAATGTTGTCAGAGGGTACATTCAAGGTAATTATTATTGTTCAAGGGTTGGCTTAAGGCAGAAAAACATCACCATAAGTAATAATCATGAGTTTTAAAAATTGTAGCTATTAACTTAAAATAAGGAAACTGTTTTTGGCCTCTTTGACAAAACTTAAAAAAAAAAAAAAGCAAAAAATAAATAAATAAAACCTTGATAAATGCAGTATTGCGGAGGAGTAAACTGGTTTCTCTTTGGAAGGCAACTTGGAAATATATGTGAACATGTCTTAAAATAAGCAGAACCATGGAACTAGTAATTCCCTTTCTAAGAATATTTCTCGAGGAAATAATGTATACGTATTAATGTATTTCATCAGGGCATAATTATAAGATAGCAACAAATTAGAAATGATATCACAGCCAACAACAGGAGACTGGCTAAATAATTATGGTGTTCCATGTAGTCATTAAAAATCATTCTGTAGGAAATTAGAAAATGATATATTATTAAATTAAAAGGTTAAGCAATGTAGGTACAGCATGATTCAATTTTGCTAACAATTTTGTTTGAGAATACGCAATGAGGTTGAGATGTGTTTAAACAACTTATCTAAATTAAAAATGCCACTAAAATAGATCTAGTTTATTTTTCACACACACAATGTATGCAAGCAACAAATACAATGTCTGTAATAAAGACTATTTAACTCAATATTTCCTATATGAGGGGAAATTTGCATAAAACATCTATGTAAATCCATAAAAATCCCATACATTGATTATATGATTTCAGAGATAAATAAATTGAGGTCCAATGAGGTTAAGTACCTCACCCTCAGCCAAATACAACAGAAACAAACAAAATAAAAGTAACCATGTGGGTCTCGTCTCCTTGATAAAAAGTCCCTTACGCTTCAAGTTTTCATATGTGGTCAGAGATCCCAACTGAGCCTAAACAGAGTCTTGTACCCTTGGAAAATAATAGGTACTGCAGAAAAGCATGATGGGACAGTTGTTCAGAGGACTTGCTGTGGGCACCTGTGAAAAACCCTCTGGAGACTCCTAGAAATATCAAGCAGAGGGAGGATATGTGGAAGAGGGTAAGGCCCTGCCATCAGCAATTTTGTTATTAAAATAGTAAATTTTGACATTAAATATTAAAGTGATTCTTTTATTATGTACAGGCTACTGAGGCAAGAGTTAAATTAAGTTACATGTGTTTTCATATCTATCACATACACAGGTTTTTGTAATTGATAAGCATGGAGGGTCCAGAGGAGGAGAAAATCCTTATATGTCTGAGCCTGATACCTTTCTCTATGTCCCGACTACCAAGAATCCAATCATGAGAAAACTGGATTAATCTATGAACACTAGAATGTATCATGAGTTTGTTTTAGTTATCTATTGATGTAACAAGCAACAACCTTTAGCAGTTTAAAACAATAACCATTTCATTGTATCCCACATGTCTGAGGGTTGCTTGGGCATAAACGGGCAGTTCTTTCTCTAGTTTCTTTATCTAGATGTAATCAGATGGTGGGTGAGGCCAAAGTCAACTGGAGGCGTGACTGAAACATTGGGAGAGCCGGCCTCTCGCCTTGTTCATGTGTTCTCAGGGCCTCTTCTCCCCGCATGGACCGTGGAATCTCCCCAGGGTCTCTCTAAAAGGGTTTCTAGACTCTTTATATGATATCTCAGTCTTCCCCAAAAGCACAGGAGTGAAAACTACTGAGCCAGTTTAAGGATTAGTCCCAGCACTAACACAACGTCATTTCTTACTTTTCTAGTGATAAAATGAGTCACAGGGCCAGCTCACGTTCAACATGGGCTGGGACTAGCCCAGAGCACGAATCCAGATGACAGTGTTCTTTGAAGGTCACCACTGGAGATCAGCTACCACATTGCAGATAATGCCACGTGTCAGACAAGACTAGAGCTAGTCTTGTGGTTTCCTTACAAAAGTGAGTAAACTCAGAGGAGCTTGCTGCCTTCAAGAACCTATAGTCTAGAGGTGGTTATAAACATCAATCGAGAAACATTCCACCATAACAATAGTTCCAAAGGAAAAATACAGTCGTTCTCAGGTAGTAATTTATACTAGTCAAGGAGGCTTGTCGGGGAAATCAAGCTAGAGCTGATGGGAAGTGTGGATAACAGTAAGCTACATGACTCAGGAATAGAATAAGCATCCGTTTTCTGGCTTCTGTTTTCTTTTTCTTACTCAAATAAAAGAGATTCTGGATCTAAAACAACTCATAGAAAAGGGTGATCGAAACCAATCCAATGACGTAAAGAATACTGTATCTTTAAAGGCTGGTAAGACAAGGAGCCAAACTTGACTCCCTTTAAACTCAGTTCTTTCCGGCACCACCCCTGTTCTGAATCCTCTTGGAATCTCCAAGAAGGCAAAGGCTGATGCCTTAATGGTCCTTTCTTTGGTTTTCTTTGAGCTTAAGCCCTAAACGTTCCTATCAATTTACCGACTCCTCCAAATAGAAGTATTCCTTGGTTCAAAGGGTGGCACAGGCATGGCTTCAGACCCCTGCTCTGCAGGGTGAACTACATAAGTTCATGAGCCTCCCTGAACTTCAACATCTGTATCTAATAACTAAGTAAAGAGCGCAACAGTGTAGGTCCAAAGTGTTGCAGCAAGCCAATAAGATGATGCATGCGAAGGGCTTAGCCCAGTGCAGTACAGCCAGGTGCTAAGGAGATATACTTCAGAGCCAAATCAATCTTGGCTCAGTTCCCAGCTCTTCCAGTTATTACCTCTATGGCCTTGAGCAAGTTATTTGCTGTATTGAAGCATCCATTTTTTTCTTATTTGTAAAATGCATATAAATATAATATCACTTTATAGTGTGTTCACGAGGATTACTTGACAAAAGCTATAGAAAGTACTGAATAGAGTAACTGGTATATAGCTAACATTTAATAACTGGCAACTGCTATCATTACAACAATTATTAGCACTCAGTAAATCTTATTTACTTCTTCTTTCCCCATTCACTAGGACTTCTTTTTTTCCCATAACTTGTCTCCTCAAAATTGCCAGCAAACTTACTTGTATTCTGTGGATTCTCCTTTCTCTCTCTCTCTCTCTCTCTCTCTCTCTCTCTCTCTCTCTCTCTCTCTCTCTCTCTCCTTTTATCCACTCCACCTCGCTCAAAATGTAATCAACAAAAACAATGAAATAATAAAAATAACACAAACATCTAAAAATTTGGAAAGTTACTTTTTGAGAACTAAATTGTTAAACAGGGAAAGAAATCACAATTTACAAATTTATCAAACTAATTTAATTCTTCATATAGGACTAGGGTTTCATTGATCCCCCTACTTTATCTGTCCTCAGTAGACATACCAAAATCTTGGTGCTGAAACACCCACACGCTCACCGCCATGAATAGCCAGCTATTCATGGCATGAAATGTCATGCCATGAAATAGACATGATTTCAATTTTTTATGGAGTTCATAACACCTCTGAATTTATTCTAGGTTCAGATACTGCTACTTTATGTTCTAAAAATAAAACTCCTTTCTACCTAAGTTGACATCTGAGTCCTGTAATGGACAAACCTGTGTTGTAAAATGTAATTAACATGTAAGCATGCTAATTAAGTCTTCTTTTACCTTTCCCCTGTATTAGGAATAGAAGAGACACTTGGCAATACCAAACATATTTTTCTTTAGATAGGAAAGAACAGCTGTTTACTTTGGTTTATTCTAATTGGTGAAAACTGTAAGAAAACAATCAAAATAATTTCAATGCAGAGTCAGGAAACAGTAACTTTCTACATGTGAACGGTGATTATATTGTCCAACATTACTATGAAAACGTGTTAGCTCAAGCCTTGAAGTGCCATAATATTTGTGTGCTTCCTGTTAAACATTTTTATCGCCTGGAGCATGCTGATGTGACTGATCTTTTTGTATAACGTTTGACTTCATCACGTGTGCTTGTTCTTTCTACTTTTAATTGCACTGCTCTAATTTTGTGCAGTCTATTTATATTTATACTAAACTGTAAGATGTACCAGCCTAAAATAAAACAGTATTTACCTATGTTGTCTTTCAGGAATAAAATAACTCATATTTCATGGAACAGTATTTTCAGAGACAGTAGCGTTTCCAACCATTATTGGGAGACAGCTGTTCTTTTATCTCTCTTAAATATCGCCAGTCATATTTGGATTGAACCAATTAGGCCTCATGAAGTAGTACAGTCAAGAAAGGGCCTTTAATGTGTATGATATTTAAATGATCTAATTTCATAATTAAGTACAATGTTAGTTTTATGTAGCTGTCTCTGTACATGTGATTAAAATTCCTTTTACTTACGACAGCGCATTATGTGAAACAAAACCTTATTAACTCAGATCCTCTTCATTCAGAACTTGAGATAAAGGGAAAAGAGCCTTAAGAATATATTCACAGTTGCGTGTGAAGAAATATTTTGCTGAGCAAAGGAGATCGAAAGGTTTTCTTTGTATAAAATATTTGAAAAATCAAATTATTCCTGGTACTATAGAAGCATTTATTTGCATAATGCTAATTTATAATAATAGCTGCTGTCAGTGTGTTGAAAAATGTTCCATGCTTTTTATTTAGGTAATCATATTTAACCTTAAGAGATAAATTTAACCTTGAGAGAGAATAAATTTCAGCTTAGAAATGAAATTCTTACAGTTTCCACCAATTCTAAGAACTAAGGATTTATCCCAAGTCATTCTGCTAATTCAGGAAAGAAACATATTCCAGCTACCTCCTAAGTGCATTGTTTTCCAACAGAATTGCTAAACTAATTAAATACAGAAATTAAAACAGGACCAATACCTCTGCTTGGCACTGTTAGACATTTAAAAATATCTATACATTTGATTAGTGTATAGCTACCTCTTGTCTCTCTTATTAAGTTCTAAAAAGGAGAAGGTGACATTTCTCATGACCGCTGTTGACGGAGTTTAAACAAGCCAGGTGCATGGCTGGGAAATCTTTCTTTTTACTTCCTGAAATCAACAGGGACCCATGCAAGAAGTGAAACAGAAGCATTCAGATAAGAACATAAACCTCTCTGAGAATCCATCCCAATTTCTCTTCTGCACAGAATTGCCTCTAAAACGTAGCTGGAAATAAATTCTTAATGTAAAAAGAGAATGGTTGAAGTGGCGGATGACCCTTTAGCCACATTTTAATTACCCTTCAGCTCTATATGAAGTGTAGCTAGTTTCTAACTCACAGGGCCATTTGTCATAAGGTGTCAAGCAGATATTCTGCACTATTGATTGAAAGCCCACACTGCCCAGAGCATTGTACGGAGCAGGGCATGGTCCCTTAACTAGGCCTGACTGAGAGACTGGTAATTGCTGTCCATCACTGACCAATGCAGACATGGCTGCGTGATGGTCAGTGCTGGGGCCTGTCCACACTGGCTCTGGCTTGAACCCCTCTGAAGAACAAGATTCAGATCTCAGATTTAATGAAATAATGTATTACCTCTGGAAATTCTAGGATGCCTCTCTCCAAAGCATACAGTTTGAGAGTTGTGGACATGCATTAGTGATCAGGAGAAAATACAGCATGCTAATATATATGTGAAATAATTGAACAGATTGATAGCACCATACTGTATCTTGTTTAATTTAGGTCCAGTGCAGTCTCAGAGAGAGCGGGACGATAAAGGGGTCAAATGGGCAACATTTCCAGTGTCCTGCTTGACAATGTCTACCCTGGAAGGGATCAGTCCAGGAAAACAGACTCTCAAATAGGAAAGGGAGATGATACCAAATTTGTAACATTTGGAGGAACAAAGACAAAATAAGGGGATATGGGAATTTTCACAAGGTTGCATTACATGTCTGGGAAGGCGGAGTTCTTCTCTAAGCTTCTCTGCAACTGATGTTGCAAGAAATAAGAAAGTGGTAACTCCCACTTTCTAGGAATCCCAATCAGACCACCTGACATAGGACTATGAGGAGCTGTTCAATTTTTTTCCATGAGTTCCACCTACATAGGAAGCCTGAAAAAATAAAATTCCTGGGACTATGAAATCAGACTGAGTTTAGATTAAACCTTGGATAATGCTTTCACTAACTCATGACCTCTACACATATACATCATTGAAATGTAATATACTTTACCGTTTGGAGGACACAATCCCTTCTTCGAGGGGCTGTTGCTGGATTAGGTATTATGAGTGCAGTGCACCTAAGACATAACGTGGTTTGGATTTGATGGTTCTCATTTCTCTTTGTACTCTTTCTCTAACTAATATTATATTGATTTTGTAGTAGCACTAGATATTTTGCCTTAGTATTGGTTGATTTTCTTATGCATGTAGTACATTGATGGTACACATTCACACCAGGGATAGAAGTTATTGGCATTTTTATATTCCTCATTGCTGTTAGTACAATTTACTGCTTAAAAGCAGAAATATTCAAGTCAAAACCACTGTTTAGATAAAGACACATAAGCAGGAGAGACAAGGAGACAACACGCATTATCAAAGCCTGTGACCATTTGTGGAGTGCAGAAGCAATACATTTTCCCCATTTGGAGAATAATGAAGCTTTGGTTCACTATGAAAGCTAAAAAGGCAATCAATGTTTAAAACTAATCATGCCAGCTCTGATAAAAAGCAACTCAGAAAGGAAAAATTGACAAAATATCTGCATAGCTTGCGTTTCCGATATGATTAAATTTAAAAGGAAGGGTCCATGAGACATGAAGCATTATAATAGGAAAGATGATGAGTCATTTAATAATTCCTAATGAAAAAAGTACGTGATAAGGAAGAGTCAGCGTGGAGGCTGGGTTTATAGTGATCAGCTCTCTTTTGATATTATGATGCTTTGGAGAGTTGCCCCTCATGTTTATTCATTCACTCATTCATTTACTTCATTCATTTATTCATATATCAAATGATTATTGAGTATATATTATGTGCCAAACACTGGTGTGTACACAATGAAAGGACATATACGGTCATTGTCCTCACGAAATGCATAATATAATAGAAGAAACAGAAAATTAGGAAGTAGAACATCTATATATGCACCATTTTTCTTCCAATGTGAAAGTATTTTCAGGAAATAAACAGGGTAATTCATTAGCGACTACCGGAAAGACACCATTTTCACTGGAATAGGCCAACAAGGCCTCTTTTGAAAATATGCATTTGTACTTTTTCTTTGGGGGTCCAAAGAGCAAGGAATGCAAATATATGAAAGTGAGCAATTCAGCCACATGGAAGAAGTGTCAGATTTGGCAAGTTAGAAAAACACCAATGACAGAGTGGTTTGAGATTTTTTGAGCGAGGTGGAGAACGGTCTCACGTTAATTTGGAGGGGTGGATACCACCCTCGGATCTTTTGAACTGTTGAGAAATTACTGGGTATAGGATGGGGTGTATAGACACAGGAAGGTCAGGCAGAAAAGAGCTTTTCCAAGTAAGAAATGGTGATGTGAACCAGGATGCAAAGGAAAGATGTATTTTAGTGTGGCATGAAATTTCATTTGCAGAACAAAGAGGATTTAGTGATTCAGAGAAAGAGAAGTCAAAGATGCTGCCCTCATTTTTAAGTTGAAGAACTGGAAAGATGGAGTTGCATTGGCTGACATGTTAATGAGCAACAGAGGCATGAACTGGAAGGGAATGAGTTAAATGCTCTGTTTAGACCTTTCTGGTGTCATAGACATATCACACCACCCAGATAGCCTTCCCCAAACAGCACATTGATTTTTATGGTGTTGGGGGATTTCCAGGCACATTGTTTTACAATGTTCCTTTTGGGAAAATACTGCACATTCAGGAAATAGTTGTATGTTTTTTGTTTGTTTGTTTGTTTTGTTTTGTTTTTTAGTATTTGGTCTGGCACCTTGGGAGATAGTCCATTTAATTGGCCAGAATGCTGATGAAACTCCCAATTCTGTTTAGGAAGTAAAGTTCTTCAAAAACCAAGTCAGGTAACTAGACACTGGCAAAAATGTTTGCTTAGAGTTTATAGAACTCCTAATATAAAGCCATAAATCACCATTAATATTGGAAAACATTGGAAGCAGCTGCAGAATGTTGAGGAAAAACTATTAGAAAAAAGGTGATACCTAGATTGAATCCAATCCTTTCACTTGTAAGACCTATAACTCCTCAATCTTGGTTTCCTTACCTATAAAATAGACATAAGTTTCTGTTTCACTTTCTTAAAAAGAATTAAATGAAATAATGATGCACAAGTATGTATAAGTGCTAAAGAACCACAGACTGCTTGAAATAGTTCACTGGAGCTATGCTTTGGGTTGTATCAAATCTTTCACCCTGTAACCTCATTTTGCCAAGACGATCTTAATTTGTAGTTCAAAGAAATTTCAAAGACCACCGGCTTTTTATTTAATTTTAAATGGTGCTTCTTCCGAAGTTCTGTTAAATTGATAATGATCCCACATTATTAGGCACTTGGTATCACACCACACTTTTCCTTCTTCTGTGACTTATTGTACTGAATGGACTTGTGAAGAGAATTTTATTTGAAATATTTCCACTGAAAACTAAATTTTTTAGAGTGGCCTTGGGGCAGGGAGAAAAAAACCATGCAATGTGTTGACATACAGCATTTTTCTATCAGAGGTACCCTTCAGCACTTTGGTATGAACTCATGATGGTTTCATATAGCAGGTAAGCAGACAATACACATAACCATTAAAACAAAAACTGAAAAGAAAGAGGACCTGCTTGTACTCAGGGCTCTCGGTCTATGGACATGACCTTCGTACTCTAGGAGATGGACACTCACCATTCTCCTGCATTTAATGTAGAGACCTGTGATTGTTCTAACAGAAAGAAGAGGACGATATACTCACACTCGTCGTGAAAAGGAAGTGTTTATTGTTTTATTCAAAATTAACTGAGACTATTTTTATTGTGAGTAAGCTGAGTCTGGGTAAATAATCAGTTAGTAGGCTCAAGTGAGATACAGACAAAGGTGGATATTAGCTGGGTCCTTCTAAAGCTCCACGAATTATCTGAATGTATAGGTCCAAATTTTGAACTGCATGCTGGCATTATCTTTTCCAAGTCTTTTATTTGAGTAGTTGGATAGCACATGGTGTCTGCAAAGTAAAACTTTCTTATTGAGTCTATTGTATGACAGAGAGGGTTGGGGAAGAAAGGGAGGAAGAAATAAGAGTATAAGGAACACTGCATGAGGAAAATGCCTCCTCTGTTTGAGATAGAAACAGGTGACAGGTCCTGGGTTTCTCAATTCCTGTCATGATCTTTATCTGCTGAGAATGGTTTAAACCATAGTATTTACTCCCAAGTCTTCCCTTATGCTACTCACCCATTATTGTCCTCCTGACCCCAAAGTTACTCACAGAGCCTAGAAAAAAAAAATTCTAAACATTGATACTTCCCTTAAAGATGGTCATCACCAATACTTAAAAGAGCAAGAATTCAAAAGTTTGTTTTACTGGTAGAATTCTCCTTCTGATGTGACGTTCAGAAGTGTTAGTGACATTTAGACTTTTAGGAAAGATAATACAAATTAATCATATCCCATATCCATTTGCAAAGTTAAAATCTAGCATACCTCAAAGGAAAAGAAATGAACCACCAGCCCCATATATTACGGTGACGTGTGAATTCTTGAAAAGTGGTCTAATCGAACTCCTATGACCTAAGTCTGACCCTGAGGTTGCGGTTGGCTGCGGGATCTCCTATCGCTCTTTACTTTCTGCATGAACGTGTCTATCAATTGTCATCAGTGTAACACCAATGTGACATGGATGCAGCCCTGCCCTTTGTCCAGATTCAAACTCCCAAATGCCTAACATCACCTTCACACTACTGTCCCACAGATCGCTCCAACTCATCAACTCTAAACATGACTTTTGAGTTTATCCTCCAAAATATTCCTCCTTCTCCCTGACCTTTTGACGGCAAATTGTATTTGAAATTCAAGAAGTTGGAGAGGGTAGTGCTGATGAATTCTGAAGGAAGGTAGTGTTTAGCTACAGTTAAAAATCACTGCACAAGCCTCGGGAGGAGTGGACGCAAAGAAGAGACAGATGCTCTCAGAGTAAACACTGTTTCCTCTATGTCAGAGTGTCCTGTGCTTTCCATGTCTAAGCACATACGGGGGTGGGCAAACGTAGGTTTACAGTTGTGAGTTCACAAAACGCGGTTTATTCTTGTATTATTATTTATTTATTATTGTATTATTTGTATTGCAACTGTAAACCTACTTTTGCCAAATGTGGTATTCTATAGAAAATGTCATTTCAGTAAAAGTGGGTGGTGGTGTTACAAAGCAATCGGAAGGACGCGTGCAGGAGGAAAAACATGTATTCTAGAAAGTTCAGGAAATTCGGTTCGCAGGTAACAGTGTAGAGTGGGACTAAATTTATTTACATTTAAAGTTATAGTCCTCTTCTTTGGATAATTAATTCTCAAAGAATTCATTTTTTTATGCAAAAAAATTGAAAGAAAAAAACAAAAACAACCACAGAGGTGGAAAATAGGTTCTGCTTGGACAAGCAAGAAATTCAAAACAAAGACTAAAGAAACAAACAGATTAGGTCCATCATTTTTACCTGGGAAACATTAATAGTGAAAAATAAATTGAAAAAACTGCAATGCAGCAGGCCAGAGAGGTTTACCAACCCCAGTGGCTACCTTGATCCGCTGGCTGGAATCATGTTATTCATGAAGGGTGTCCGTTATACATGCCATTTTATAAATCTTGCCTTCAACAAGGCCACGTAAAATAAAGACCCCAGAGAAATGCTACGGAGCTTACCACTTTAAAATATGACAACTTCAAGCCAAAGAACACATTGACCAATGTTTGATTTATTTTTTCCTGTTCTTAAGAAAGGCGACCTTTCTGAATATGTTATTGTACCAAAGATAGCATAAAAGTTTCACAAAGTGATGACGACAGTAACATCACTTCTCTGCATCACCCAGGGACACAGCCACAGTGCAAGGCGATGTTCAAAATGTGACAACCCCAACGCCAGACCCGATCCATGGGATTTCAATACAAGTATTACTTTTTAAAAGAAATGAACAAATTACCTGTTGCTGAATAACCCGGTTTAGATTTTTACTGGGTGGACTTTGTGTTCAAATCAGACTGAACTAATGTACTGTTGCATTTGGTTGATGCTAGCTCGTTTGACCTGACAAGTAAATAAGCTAAAACGTAAGTGCGCAGAGTATACGTGATGAGGTAAAACAGGTATGACCAAATCAACTGAAATGCCTGGAAACTTGCATACACATCAAATCAATACCATGCCAAGTAGATAAGGAGGAAGCCGTGCCCCTGACCCGCTGTGATGTCGTCAGAAGGATTGTGCATAACCTGCTCACTCATCTCAGCTACTGCTCTGACAAAACCTTCCGGTCACTGCTTTCCACGTAGAGTAAACACCAAAACCCTCACGTCTTACAAAGCCTAGTATGATCGGTCTGTCACTGTGTCTCAGTCTCTGCTACTCAGTGTCAATGTGATATTCCACTTACTGTAGACCCCTCTCCCCAGCCCCATCATCTTCAACTTGTTAGAAGAGCAATTCTCAGCGTCCTCCCCAGATCTCACAAATCAGAAACTCGAGGCGTGGGGCCCAGGAGTCTGTATTTTCCAAGCCCTCCAACATGATTCTGACATGTGCTCCAGTCTGAGAACCTCGGCCTGAACCCGTCTGCCTCGACTTCCCGTCATTCACTCTAAGGTGGCCACGTTCGTTCCTGGGTTATATAATGGCCTTCTTCTACATACCAGCTTCTCAAGCCTTCCCACCGCCGCACCTTTGCATTTATTAGTCTCTCTTCCTGGCATGCTCTTTCCTCAACCCTCTACCAGGCTTTCCTGCTCTCCTTTGAAAAGTGAACACAATGTCATCTCCTCCAGGGCTCCCCCAACCACCATGCTCAGCACTGCTAACTCTGGCCTTTCTTACCCTTCTCCCCTATTTTCCATAGCAATTACCATCACCCAGCGTGCTACGTATTCTACTCCCCACCACCCCCCCATCATTAGCCACCTCTTCTAGAATGTTGCTTCATGGGAGCCAGACTTTCAGAGTGATTTTTCCCAGCATCTAGAACAGTGACTGTCATGTAGTAGCTGCTTAAGAAATATGTGTTTAATATATGAAAGAACTCTCACAAATTATGAGCTGCAAATATTAGCCATGAGGGATAAATGGAAGTGAGCAAATTTATGACTTTTAATTAACAAAGAACGGCCATATGATTTAATTCTCAAAATGACCGCCAATATTATGAAAGGCTGGGATGTCTCCTTTTCGATTCTGTCTCTCTGAAGAAAGTGAGACTGCAATAGGTCACATCCAGCGCTGGTGACAGCCATGCTCTATTCTTGATGCCAGTAAATGCCACCTCATTCAATCCTCACAGCCACCACATGTAACAGGTCTTATCTGTACCCCCATTGTAAAGAAAATGAGAGGGGCTGGGAACTTTGGTAGAATGCTACTGAGCAGGATTTGAACTCCAACAGCCTGACACCAGAGAGACCATGACAGTTACCCGTTTACAGTTGTGTTCCAGATTACGTGGGGATTGCAGATGAGAGTCAGAAGAAGTTCTGAAATAAGACTAACTGAGTGAGGCCTGTTCACAAAGGTTGTATGTGCTCAAAAACTCACATTAATTTAAAGCACCCCCTTCTAAATGAAGGCAGTTTGGCCTCCAAGTTCACCCAGGTCCCAAAAACCATATCTCAGATTTTAATGTTTTTAATAGGTCATGGCCAGACCCTCTCAGCTCCTAGCAGCAAATCCCTTAAATCCTATGTGATGTCGATCAGTTCCTTGGGAAAGGACAATAAGAAAAGAAAGCTAATATATGACAGCTGTAGGACCATTCCAACCACCTGACATTCAAGTGTTTGTGCAGAGATTGGAAAGCCAGCAAGTTGGAAGTTTCTTAATTCCTGGGTGGTCGTTGTCCCCTTTTGCTCAACAGCAGCATAGGCGTCAACTGGGAGCCTGTTTGAAACGCAGAACCTCAGGCCCAACCCAGATTCAGAATCAGAATCAATCTCTGCATTTCAACAAGACCCACAGGTGGCCGGTAGCCTATCACAGCTTGAGAAGCATGGCGCTCATCCACCTGTTCCCAGACTTGGCTCTACGTTGCAATCATGCAGGTAGTTCATAAAAACGAGGTCCAGTTCCCAGAGACTCTGATTTAATTGGCCTGGGATGCAGACAGGAATCCTTTTTTAATGTTCTCCTTGTGACTCCAAGGGGCAGCCAATCTGAGACGCTGCTGTCATCACTCTGGGTGTATCTTTAAGTAGCTGTACTTGTTATTTTGATCTAGTTGTTTTAGTCCCTCCACAAATACTGAGAGAAGTATAAGCTTTTGTTAGTCAAAGTATAACAGTGTTATTCTTTCGCAAGGGTCACACTGAGAAACATGATACTACTCATGGCACACAAATGAACCAGAGCTGTCGTCAGTGAGTCATTTTTTAGGACCCATTGCTGCTTTTCCACACTGCGGTCTTCTCAGGGGTGAGTTCAGACCCAAGTGAAGTGTGCCTCTCACATGCTTTAGCATCTTCCTGGGGAGCTTGTCTAGTGATGCTTGGACCTGGAAAGCTGCCTCCTCAATGTTTAGTATTCTATATTGATCTCTAGCCATAACCTTACAGCATTATCTACGTTTAGGTCCTTTTTATCTGCTGGAATTCTAAACAGCATGCATTGTCTCATTTATCTCTAAAGCCTTGGAACCCAGCATAGCCTCTGTTAAATACATGTTGATTAAGTAAGTTTGATACTGTATTCTTTATAAGCTGTAAAAATGTCCTGGCCTCTTCTACTGTCATACTCCACATGTGCGCTTAATTGGAATAAACCAAAAAAAAGTTCAAAAAAAAAGATGAGGAAGATTGGAAAGGTCTAATTCATTAAATATTTACTGAGTATATAATTACCTGCCAAGTACCATGAAGGACTCTACACAGAATATCAAGTTCCCTTTCACTGGCTTACATAGACACATCATTTTAAAAATAATCTAGCCCTGGCTGGTTTGGCTCAGCAGTTAGAGCGTCGGCCCACGGACCAAAGAGTCCGGGTTCGATTCCGGTCAAGGGCACGTACCTCGGTTGCAGTTCGGTCCCTGGCCCTGGTCGGGTCGTGTGGGAGACAACCAGTCAATGTAACTCTCTCACATCCATGTTTCTCTCTCTCTCCTTCTCTATCTTTCCCTCCCACTCTTTCTGAAAATAAATGGAAAAATATCCTCGGATGAGGATTAAAAAAAAATCTATCTTACAATACACATGATGCTAAAGATTAATTATAAGTGGCCAAATCAAATTCTAAAGGAATCTCATGGAAAAGTAGATACCTTCCACATTTTATTCTTGAATGATCAAATGTAGCCAGCAAGTGCATAATAAGTTCTGAAAGAAAAGAAAAAGATATAAAACACAGTGACAACATTACGGGAGAGCAGTGACCTAACAGGTGTAATTGAATTCACTCATCATGTGGGTCTAGGCCCCATCAGATATGCCAGCTCAGTGTGCTGGGAGGGTGGCCCTTCAAGCTGCCCTGGTTGGACAGTTTCACTCCCCGACTCTCCCGACTCATTGAGACTCACAGAGACTTTGCAGCGGGTGTAATAGAAATGCCTCTCGTCACCAGCTCCTCTGTTCACTGCTCTGAACACCGCAATCCGCAGAGAGGACGAGGACTGAAGGTCTTTCTTTTCCCTCTTAGCTTTTCTAAGTGCTGAACTGAATACGTGTCAGCTTTCTGTTGTAGCCCTGGCAGTTCTTGCTTTCAAAAGAACAATCAGAAGAAAGCCCTTTCAGAAAACGGATCCGCCAAAGTTTGAAATGCTTAAAAAGAAACTGTCAGGTCTGTCTGTTTTCCCACACACCACCTGTCAACCTCACCTCTGGCTTCCTATTTTCCAAACACTAACAGCTGAGCTTTCTCTTTCAAAAGGCTTCTCTGAAGCTCCTTTTCAGGACTATTGTGGACCTTGACCAAATATGTTATAAATTGGAGAGGAACCCGAATGAGGATGAGAGCCGACCCGTGTTCCCTGCTGCCCTGACATCTCTACCTTCAGAGTTCTGAAATGTGGGTTAGGAAAGAGCATCCCTTCCAAATGGTTTGACAATTTCAGTCCCCACTACTAAAACAATATCTAGGTATAATATGTATCTAATATATAGAGATAGTCTTTTTTCCTAATACATATTTTAAAATGATATGTCTATACATATATATGTAGTTATATGGATATATAGATATATATTTCTTATCCACCTAGCACCGTAGATTTGAGCTCCTTTGGGTTCCTAGCAGAAATAGACTCAAATAGTTTCAAACACTATATATATATTTTTCCTTTGGTAGCACATGTCCTTCCTGAAGAATGTCCCTTCCATTTTAAGGCCCTAAGTTTCCTATAACCGGAGGTGGGGGGAGGGGGCGTGCGGTAGTACTTGTACCAGAAGCCATGTGTCACATCTGGTATGTTGACAGTGATTATTCCCAAAGTCCATGTTAACCTGCCTAGAAGGCCATATTGTGACTTCGAAGCTTTGTTCTTGATATTAGTCTCCTCATCAAAGCACCCACAGTAGGAAATCAACAACATTATTGCAGGTATCAACTAAGAAATGCATTTCTGAAGGGATCCTTCACCCCTCAATTAGAAATAAGACAGACGTTTTTAAAGTGGCAGTACTTACTGGTTTCGCTCGATGTCCATAATTTATGACTTAAGGTCAGCGGATTGGTTGATATTTTGTCTGTTTTAAATATGTGGGCTCTTTCATAAAAGGTGGTAAAAGCCATCTTTTCAGGTTGAGAAAGACGAGCAAGATCAACCTAAGAAATTCAGATCTCACGCATTGTCTTTAATCAAACAATGGCCTTGACTATGCTGTGGGTCAGCACTGACCCTCTTCACGACAATCCCCAAGGTCTGTTGGAATGAAAAGCTGGCGAGCTGCATACCTGGCCTGTATCACAGCATATTCTCTGTCCCCGCTGGTTAACTCCCTGGTATTTGTGTCTCTATTTACTCCCTTCACTAAATTGCATATTTCTTAAATGACAAGCCATGACTCACTCAGTCATCTCTCTATCTGTGACACTGCCTACCCTTGATGTTTTCTCTGTGATAGGTGCTCAGCAAATGTCAGTTTAATATATGAAAGCTAAGAATACTATGGATGGGAAAATCAACACTGCAATTTTCTCTGACATTGCTTCCCTCCTTCCATAAACAGAGCTGCTATAAACTTACATCCTCTACTCAGTTTTCTTAGTGTGATTATTGAAAAGAATCATTGAATAGCATTGATTTTTACCTTTCTTCCTTCTTCTTTCTTCCTTCCCACATTTCTGTACACGACTGCTCTAATACTGCTGTCAAAGTCAGAGACTTAAATTCTACCTTTTGATCCTGTATTTATTTATTGAATTTATTGGGGTAACTTTGGTTAATAAAATTATGTAAGTTTCAAGTGTACAATTCTATTAAAATATGTTTTTTTATTGATTTTTTTAGAGAGAGAGGAAGGGAGAAGAGATAGAAACATTGATGTGAGAGAGAAACATTGATCGGTTGCCTCCTACACACCCCCAACTGGGGTTCGAGCCTGCAACCTGGGTATGTGCTATGACCGGGAATCGAACCAGTGACCTCTCAGTCCTTGGGACGATGCTCAATCCACTGAGCAACCCGACCAAGCTCAAGTGTACAATTCTATAATATATCCTCTTTATATTGTATGTTCAACACCAAAAATCAAGTCTCCTAAAGATGGTATTGTTGTGGGCAAATCATTTATTCTCCACACTTCCCTCTCTTACAGAGAGGTGTGATCTTTAAAAAACAGAGATCACTGTGAATCTGTATGGAACTCTATGACTGGTTTTTAGAATATGCTGACCCTTCCAAACATTGTTTTATTTTTCTTTCAGTCTCTATCCAAAACCTTCTGTTAGCTAATGTTCTCAAAGCCCTAGCCCTGCTGCTTCATGGGTCTGAAGACATTTCCTCTTACTATGATTTATATTTTTAGATTGTGAGTGTGTATTATATTGCTTTTTATCTACAGAAATTCTTTAAAAGCTCAGATTGTAGATTTTCCAATTGTTTCCAACAGAGGTAATAACAACTGGGACCACTTTTTGTAATACTTACCTAGCTTGGAAGTACACTAACAGAAGACCCTATTTTCACAGGGGAATATCTATCTATCTATCTACCTATCCATCACCTCTCTCTCTCTCTCTCTCTCTCTCTCTCTCTCTCTCTCTCTCTCTTCAACCCCTCCCCTTCCCCCCTACCACCCTTCTCCTAGAACATATAGATTAAGACAGACAAGCTTCTGGCCAGTGAGTAAATTTATTCTCACACTTCCTGTTGAGAGCCAGGTTTTATGCAGATGTCTGAGGGTCACATTCTAAAAGGATGAGCCAAGGCCTGGCCTCCAGACCTGACAGCTATTCAAATTCTATCTCTCTCTCCCGCAGAGCAATCCCAGTGACTGACCACGGTTTTCTCTCTCATGTTATTGCCTCATTGTTCTTTGGATTTTGAAATTTTTTCTTTACATACTTATAAATGAGTGTATACATTTAAATAGTTTATTTGATATACTTGTTGTTTTTAGTTATACACACACACACACACACACACACACACACACATACACATCACACAGCTTTTTAGGTTGCTGTAAATGGAATCTTCCAAAAGCTCCTAAGTAGTGTGCCGCTATATTTTCCATATTTATAGGAAATCTAGCATACCATGGACACCCTAATAATATGAAAATATCATCTTAATCTACTCTGTGACCACCAGGATAAAATCTAAAGTTGTCGGTCAGTCACGCGGATCTCTACAAACCTGGCTCCATCCTGCCCCGTCAGTCTTACTGCTTAGTCCTCTTCACAGAACTGCGCCTTCCTGCCGCCCCGCCAGGGAGGATCTCCTAGGCATGCCCAAACTCACCTCTGTGTGACCCTCCCTCCGCTCAGAGCCCATCCTTCTTTCCACCAGCTCAAGCATCACTTTCTCTGAAAAACTTCCTTGATGACTCAGACACCCGTAAGTCCTGCTTTGTCCTAGTGAACTCGTGGTCCACACTAAACCATATTCCCTATACGAAGGCTTGCAAGCTCAGATAGGTATTGTGACAGGCAGGTGACATGAACAAGGGGTGTGGATTTGGTCGCAGGGCTCAACATTGAAACCATAATGATAAATAGTGACCCCCTACCTCCGTCAACCCCTTTTCTACTTTGTTTCAAAATCTAGTGATTCTTAATGCGAACAGTTTAAAAGCAAAAATTCTGCGAGGGCCAAACAGGGCAAAGGCCAAAGTGGCCAGTTTTCAGCCTCTGGCTTAGTGTGACAGGTGTTTGAGTGAAAATTTCTTTTTGCCTCTGTTTACGCCAAACCGTACACTCGCCAAAACCGTATACTCCTGGAGGGCCACTGTCTTAATAATTCTTGTGTTTGCTTATTCACAAAGGATAGCCATGCACCCAGATCTTCAGAAACCATTCACTGAACTGAAATGAATTTCCGCTGGTTCTAGTATTCACCATGCCGAATAAAGAGGGTAGGGTACAGAGTCCACCTTGATGGCACAAAACAAAGGGTAAAATGGAGTCCTTAATTTCTTTAATAAGAAAAATTATACAGAATTTCCTAAGATAGACCATGCTCTTATTGGATAAAGTGACAGCAGCTATAAGCAGGAAGAAAAGTAGAAGGAATTCAACCTTTTAAGTATGAAGGTAGCTTATGGCCTTGGGTTTAATGACAAAGCTATGACTCCCTGTTAAGTAATTTTAAAAGGAGTCTTGTCAGCAGTGATATTTGAGAAAACTATTCGTTTGTATTAGAATATGTGAGTAGCCCTGGCTGGTGTGGCTCAGTGATTAGAGCATTGGCCCACGCACCAAAGGGTCACGGGTTCGATTTCTGATCAAGGGCACATACCTGGGTTGCAGGTTCAGTTCCCTGCCCCAACCAATCGATGTGTCTCTCTCATACCGATGTATCCCTGTCTCTCTCTCCCCCTTCCACTCTCTCTGTATTTATACAGAAAGTACGAAGGTGAGGCTCTGGAGTCCTTTATGTATTTATTTTCTGTCCTGCCTTCCATAACCATCCATCACTGACATTCAAAGGAGAGTTTTCTGAGGGGGCAAAGAAAAGGTTCCCAGCATCCTTACATAGACAGAGAGAACGTGACAGAGAAAGGAAGTCCTTGTGGCGTACTCGCCTCAAGTTTATGCCCTTCTCTCAAGCAAACGTATGCCATCTTTCCTGAAAAAAGGTGTCAAAGGTGTCTCTAGCTCCAGGCTAGGCTCAATTAGATAACACACTGCTCACACTTTCTCACAGCGGTTACTCTTCTGGGTTCCACCAACTGGTGGCCACCCATACTTCACTTATCAGGAGGAATGGGATTCCAGATACCTGGTAATTGAGTAGTCAGTGTTCTCTTATTTTATTTGTTGTTTGTCTGTTTGCTTTTTGCATGAATGAGTGAGGAAAGATCCAGGTCCCATGAGGTTAGGTCCATCGGGATCTAAGAGTAGCTATTCAGCTTTAAGAAGTAAAACTCCAAGATAGTTGAATTTATAATGATTTCCTTCTCACTCTGGGCTATATTTCTTTCCCTTCATGTCACATGCTTGACAATGACTGACCACACATAGGTTCTTCACAGATATCCTGAACATGCTTCGAGGATTGCAAGCTCCACAGACATGTATGTACCCTCAACCAAAACACACATTATTCATTTCCAAACAATTAAGCTGCAATGAAATGCATTTGACATAATGTCTTCAGAGAATCACATTCCTTCATTGTCACATTCGGGATGTAAGTTCTCTAACTGCAGAACATCACCCAATCACACCACTAGGAGAGAATCCATTCATTAGTTACTTAGATATGTTGTTTTCCTGTTAGAGTATAGACGGACTAGAATTTTAAGATAGGACCACATGTGAAACACAAGTGCATGTGTGTGTGTGTGTGTGTGTGTGTGTGTGTGTGTTGTTTTGTAAATCTATCTTTCAATCTATTTGGGAGGGTCACTTTTATTTTTTATTTTTCTATCCTTTCACTATTTTGTAATTTTTTTTCCTTTATTGATTTTAGAGAGAGAGGGAGTGAGAGGGAAAGAGAGATAGAAACATTGATGAGAGAGAACATTGACTGGCCACCTCCTGTATGCCCCCCACTGGGATTCAGGCTCACAATCTGGGCATGTGTCCTGACTGGGAATCGAACTGGCAACCTCTTGGTGCATGGGTCAACGCTCAACCATTGAGCCACACCGACAGGACCATCCTTTCACTTTCTTTTCTACAAAGTGTTAGTGAATGGTCAGAATCTGAAAACTACCAGACATTCACCAGTTCACTCTCTCTAGCCTCATCTATTAGCTTCCCTTCCCTTCCCAGACCAACACACCCTCCTTGTGCCTTTTGAACTATCCCCTGGACATGTTGGCTTATGATGTTCCATGCCATTTGCTCTGCTTACAATGCTTGTTCTGTTCTTTGTACCTTTTACTAATCTTCTCGGCTTCAAGACCCCGCTGAAATAGCACCTCCTCCATGAAGCCTTCCATGGTTTCTCAAACAGAGAAAGGCAATCCCTCTCTTGGACTTTCACATCATTCTATAGATATATCTGTTATAATAATTACCTTACTATGTTTTAATCATGTGTTTATGTATGTTCTCCTGTTTCTCCCCCTAGACCATGAGTTCTTTAAGCACAGGGCTTGACATAACTGTGCACTAAATAAATGCCTGCTAAAAGATGGCGGGAATAAATAACTGAATGCATACATTAAAGTAATAAAGCAAAACAACTGTTCCATTGTTTTCAAATATTTCTTTGTCCTCCTATGGCAATCTTTGCTTTTGTTGAATATCCACTAAATTATTTTTTAAATCCAAAACATTTCTTTTATTTAAACCCTGAGAGGGTGGGTTTAAAAGAAAGAAAATTAGTAGCCAGAGGGGAAAGTGTGGGTGAAGGGAACACAGATTATGCTGTTCAGACAAGACATCACTATATTTCAGCCTCATCTTTCAGGGGTGCTAGCGTCAGGATGACCCCCTATTGCTGTGTTGGATCTGCCAGAGTCACCTATTAAATATAAACGAGGATACACAGGAAAAACAATAGACTCCTTGTACTTTATCCTTCAGAAGCCACTTCTCAGTGCCTGAAAATAAAGTGAGAGATGCTTTTCTGTAAATGGCAGTTTAGCATCTCTATGTAGAGAGCTCTGGTCAACATAATTATGTCAAGATTGTTCAAGGTTCACACAGGTGCTTGCTGGCTGAAGCTGTGTGCTGAGGACTTGTGTAGTCATTAAAGAAACAGAGCGAGTTGTCTTGTTAACGCACCTGCGCAGGCACATTGGAAAATGGCACACTACCAACCGAAACCATGATTGCTAATAGGCCCGGCACGTCCCACATTAACAGCTCTCCCGGAATTGTCAACAGGCTAGAAACGTGACGGCAGACGTGTGGGGAAGCAATATGCGTGCCCTTTATTCATGTCTACTGCCTCCCCCCTTCCCTTCTTCCTTCCTTCCCTTTCTTTCTTTTCCTTTTTTCTTTCATTCTGCGCACTTACTGAGCGTTGTTGAAGTCTTCTAGTTAATAATCACAAAGGATGCAGTTGTGATAGTCTCCCTGTTCTCACAGAGAAAACGCAGTATAGAGATTATGGATGACGTGAAGACAGGCTCATGATGTTGATGCTATTAAATTGTATAATAATAGCCATCTCATGGAATCTCTACCAGATATTGTGCTAGTTATTTTGCATTTGCACCACCTTCTATGTGTGTTACAGCGGGCAAGCTACCAAACTTCTGGAAGCCAGCTTCCTCTTCTGTGAGACAGGGTCACAAGAGGACCAGGTCTACGGAAGGATGATGGCACATAGCACAGCGTCTCAGGCGTGGCAGACGCTCTGTAGTCCTCAGCTCTTTTCATTGTCGCTGTCATTGACCTTCCATTTGCCAGATGAGAAAACTAGGCTTCGGGAACTTGACTAATACATTCACGGTCACCCAACCTATAGAAATAAATAATTTCAACACATCTGTGTGTAAATTAAAAAAAAAAAAAAAAGAGCCGTAGTAATGAGGCTAAAGAAATGAGAGATTTATAGCACCAATGACCAGAATAGCAGAAATGGAACCAACTTTGAATTCTCTCCAAGGAATTCAATTTAACCTTCATGCATACATCTGGGCGGGGGGGGGGGGGGAGGGATATTATCAGCTCCATTTTATTTTATTTAAAAAATTTTTTTTCCTGTATTGATTTTTAGAGAGAGAGGAAGTGAGAGGGAGAGAAGGATAGAAACATCTATGACAGAGAACAACAATTGGCTGCCTCCTGCATGCCCCCCACTGGGGATCGGGCCCATAACCTGGGCATGTGCCCTGACCGGGAATCAAACCAGCGACCACCCTCTTGGTGCATGGGTCGACGCTCAACCACTGAGCCACACCGGCCGGACTATCAGCTCCATTTTAAAGATGAAAAACCAGGTGTAGAAAGTCTGAGACTTGACCGTCATCACTGAGTTGGTAAAGGGCTGAGCCGCACTTGGGAGACTTACAAGCACGAGCTCTTCCTGGCCACCCAGCCGGCACCAGAAAATGGCAACAGTTTGAATTCACACCTAGGCTTGGCAGCACTTGACTCTGTTACAGATAGATGGCATGGAAATAATGGATTCTGCACAGCCTTCCTTGTAAATTAGCTTCCAGCCTTAATATAGTGTTCCTGAAGTTGATTTTTTGGCTAAATGTTGCTTTATTACAGCAACACTATGTGTGGATTTCGTCCTTTCTGAAATGTCTTTCCCCCAGAGGCGTATCAGCCAACAATAACAGCAGCTATATTCAGCTGAGAGCACCAGCTAACTGATTTATTTTGTTGTTGGCACCTTTATGAGTTTCATTTGCTGGGGAAGAGCTACCAAAAAAAAAAAAAAAAAAAAAAATCCTGCCTTGGATTTCTTTCTAAAATCATGGCATTGAAAGGCTAAAGTACTGAAAGTGATCTTAAGCCAAATTCCGTGTGGAGAAACATAATTATTTTAATGAGTCCCCTTGCTGAGCGACTCCGGCATGGTGTTTAAGGCTCATAAGCAGGGAGCTGAGAGCATCTCCGGTTCCCCGAGGGAACGCACGGGAGCCGAGAAATGCCCTCGTGGCTTTTCATCACCACCTGCTATCTGACCCCCTAACTTTCATTCTCTTGCCTTTGATGCTACCTAAATGAGTATTTCCAATATTAAAACCCCTGTGGTAGCTCGAAAAGAAAAAAAAAAAAGGATATACCTATAATGACCTCAAATTCCTTTTGCAACTGAGAAATGTACCAGAATAATACAGTGAACTTCACCGTGCTGCGAGTGCCCGTGGTAACAGGCTGTTTAATTCAACTTTACAGCTATGTTGGGCGCGCTCACCTACTCAGACGCTGAGAGGGGATTTGATGTGGTTCGATATTTGAATTCCCAGAGGGCTGTGCCACATTCTCTGCCTCTCATTCAGCAAACGTTTATGGAGCATCTACTCTGTGCCATGTACTGTTCCAGCGACTAAACGATAGGAAAGAACAAAGAAAAGCAATGTCCCTACTTCTGTAAAGCTTTTTGTTGAGTGGAATGAGTCAGACAATAAACAAGGCAAATCAGCGAAATAAAGAGCACGTCAAAGGTAGGACGTGTTATTGTCTAAATCAAAGCATGGAAGGGAGAAAGGACTGTGTGTGTTTGGGAACAGGGGTGCATTTTTAAATGGGGTGGGCAGACAGGGATTTGCTGAAGAGGAGAGGCCTGGAGAAAGGGAATGGGTCATGTTGCTCTTTGGGGACTGTTGTTCATTGAACTGTACCCCTGTATAAAAGGTGTGTTGATGCCCTAATGCCCAGTACTTTAGATTATGATCTTATTTGGAGATAGGATGGTTATAGAGGTAATCAAGTTAAAATGAGATCCTTAGTGTGGGCTCTAATCCAATATGACTGGTGTCCTTATGAAGAGAAAATCTGCCCAGCCGGTGTGGCTCAGTGGTTGAGCATTGACCCATACACCAAGAGGTCACTGGTTCGATTCCCGGTCAGGGCACATGCCCAGGTTGTGGGCCAAATCCCCAGTGGGGGCATGCAGGAGGCAGCCAATCGATGTTCTTTCTCATCAATGTTTCTATCTCTCTCTCTCTCCTTTCCTCTCTCTAAAATCAAAAAGAAAAAAATATTTTTTAAAAAAGAGAGAAAATCTGGACCCAGAGACAGACACATAGAGGGAAGAAACGATGAAGAGACACAGGGAGAAGACAGATATCTATAAGCCATATAGAGAGGCCTGGAACACATCCTTCCCTCCCACCACTCAGAAGGAATTAACCTTGATAACACCTTGATGTCAGACCTAGCCCCAAGACTGTTGTTTAAGACACTCATGTTGTTCAATGAGCCAGTTTGTTGTAACATCCCTATCAGACGAATACAGGGGCAACTGGGAGGGAGCGCGTCTGACCTGGCCAAGGGAGAGCAAGGAGGCCATGATGAGTAGAGGAGAGAATATATGGGGTACCTTAATTTGTTACAGTGCTTCAAGGTAACAAAGTATTTTACTACTAGCTATCTCATTTGCATTTTACATCATCTTCTGTAACAAATGAGATAAGTGTGGGTCAGCTGTATGTATGTATGCATCCCTGACCCCAAAAGGAGCTGAATCTCTGAGAGTTAAATTCTCTCTGCAAAGTCACAGAGCTGACCACTGACTGAAAGAATGTCTTCAGCCAACAATATCTGACTGCAAATCAAGTGTTTCTTCTGTATGTCCCATGGGTTGAGTGAATATCTATTTTTTGAACCATGTTTATCCTAATCAAAGCAACTCTTTCCTTCCCTCATTATCTGTCATTAGATAGGACAGGGTGTTCGTGATACAATCAGGAGAGGATATAGTTTGATTAACACACTATGCCTAAAATAGTATTTTAAGGCTCCATGGTTATGCTCACGTCAACTGCAATATGCTCTTGATTAGACTGGGAACAATTGGGAGTATAAACAGCAGAAGTGCAAGCGGGATGAACCACCTTCCCTCTCTGCCCATGCCAAGACAGGTCCAGAGGAGGGGTCCTGCCCTAACTGGCTGGGTCATATGTGGGGAAGAGCTGCGATGCCATTTCATCTGGGTGTCTAACCACAGGACCTCAAACAAATCACTGGAGAGCTTGTGAACAGCTGGTGTTCGGCTCTATGTATAAGAAAAACTAACTTTACATTCTGGAAGCAGAGTTAATCAGCAATTAATCCATCATGTTTAGAAATAAGAGTCATGTATTCCTAGTTCTGGAAGAATGTCATAAGCTTATCAATTTCTCCATATGATAATCACTCCTTTGTAACTAGTAGCATGGGAAGCCCTAATGACTTTGTGGAGACAGCATTAACTGTTAAATTAAATACCAGGAGTTTCGTGAATTAAATATCAAGAGGAAAAAGCATAAAAATATATGGGGAGAAGCATTTAAATGCTATTGAAGCTATTGCATTGCATAATTATAGGCTATAATATCATTAGGTAATACATAGATGCTAATAATATTGTAGCAAATTATATCAGAGTATAAACTCTCATTATTGTTGAAATATGTATTATGTGAAAATGTTAACTGACAAAATTAAACAGACATGCTGTCTATTTGATCATTACAATGGAATGGCCATGTTTTAAATTTAATTATCATCTTCTCTTCATGTCTCCCCAAGACACCTAGAACTTGAATTGAATAATAACAATGACATGCTTATGAAGCTAATAGGTTATAGATATCAAGGGACCTGCTGTGGAAATTATACAGTGAGAGGTCAACAAGTATATTCACTATAAATTAGTTAATATGCATTATTCAATAATATTAATCAGATAATTTAATAATGCTGCCGAGGCGGATTTTTAACACTTCTCCTAGATCCCATGATTGCCTCTCTCCTCAAAGCAACCCTGTTCTCTCTTTTGATTTGGAGGTTGATCCAGACTTCAACTCAAATACATCCTTTCTCAGAACATTCCATCTCCGCTGTGGAGGCAGAGACTCTCTCTAATGTAACTAAAGGTTATTTATGTTTCCATACTTTAGAGTCAGTCTCATAAGGATCTTTCCTAAGAAAAGGCCACAAAAACTCTACACATTGTAAACACATCCCAAGAAAAGGCTCTTTAATGTCCTGTCAGCCTCCAGACTAATTGACGGCCTTATTTTCATAAGTGGAGAAGCAGGAAGTACAGAGAAACCGGCAGGTAAATATTAATTGATGTTCATAAACCTAAACAATGCCGTTTGCATCCATCATCTCAGCTCCTCAAACACCAAGTGTTATTTACAGCACAGCACAACCCAGCAGTGACTCATAGGCTGCCTTTTGGGCAGAGGCTCACCGGCACCGCCCTTGATTTATCAGCACAGTAGGGACCACTAAAGTGTGGGTGGAAAAGAAAAAAGACCTAAGGGAGGCCTAGCATGCTCCCAGGTATGGCTGAAGTTGGGGAAAATTTGCTTCAATGAATATTTATTTACAAAGAGGTAACACTCCCACATTGGAGGCTGCTGACTGATTGATTCCACAATTTTGTTTAACAAAAAGAAAGCAAGAAGAAAGAAACTTGCACTTCTGTCCAAGTTTTCTGAATGGTCAGACATCTGCTTTGTAGGCAGGATCGCAGAGATCTCCACACCACTCTCTTGCCAGGCTTTCTTCCTCCCCAGTCTGTCTTAGCCTTTGAATTCTTATATTCATGTCATACCCATGTTAAACACTAAGGTCTGTCTCAGTTCCTTTGGGGTGCTGTAACAAAAATAGCATAGATTGCGTGGCCTAACCAGTAGAAATGTCGTTTCTGAAGGCGAAGTCCAAGATTAAGGTGTCAACTGATTTGGCTCCTGGCAATGGCCTTTCTAGTTCAAAGAAGGATGTGTTTTGCTGTGATCTCACATGGGTGGGAGAGAGAACTTCTCACTTATGTTTTTTTCTTTTTTCTTATAAACTCAATAATCTCATTCATGAGGGCTCCATACATTTATTTCATAGCAAGATTCCTATGAAAACTCAAATGTGTCACTTGGTCCCAGAACTTGATTAACAACAGATCTGTGGTTGAATGGCTGAAAGAGGAATTCAGAAGTCAAGAGACACACACAAGACTTATCTCCATCACAAACAGGAATTTGAGTTTCAGCAAGACGTCTTTCCTCCCTCCACATCATCAGCACATGTATAAAATGACGATAAAGTCTGGCTGGTGTGGCTCATTGGTTGAGCGTTGACCCATGCACCAAGAGTTCACCGGTTTGATTCCCGGTCAGGACACATGCCCAGGTTGTGGGCCCGATCCCCAGTGGAGGGCATGCAGGAGGTGGCCAATCGATGTTCTCTCTCATCAACGTTTCTACCTCTCTCTCCCTCTCCCTTCCTCTCTATCTAAAATCAATAAAGGGAAAAAAAAAGAATATATATGCTATTAGCTGTGGTTTTCACCTTAAAACCATATAAATTTGGACACATAATGATAAAACTAATAATTTTAAATAATGTTTTGTACTTATTCTAAAAAATGTTAATCTATAGTATCATGCCTCTAATTAAATACTGTATGCCGCATCTGAGTCCTGACATACCACCCAACAGAGTTCCTGAGACTCTGTAATCACTTTAGTCTTGAAAAGGAAAAAGAAAAAGGAATAAAAGATAATGTTAGATTTTGAAGATTTTTTAATGCATATATCTACATATAAAATGCTTGGAAGCAGTAAAAATGGGTTTCAATATTTTTAGAGGAATATATTTAAAAATCTTTATATTCAAATGGCATTTTCTATAACATAAAATCCAGGACAACTTTTAATCTCTCTCTAGATTCCTGAGATGACACAATTTTAATTGAAACAAATTCTGACAGTACTGTTTCTTCTATTATCACTGTCACAAAACGATGTTGCTTATGAAACTGTTAGTAAGCACAACGTTTTCTATGCTGACAGAGAGAACCCTGTACAAAATCACTAAGAAGAAACGAGTGATTCATAACTAACATCTCATACAATACGAAGGATCTAAACACTTCAAATGTAAGGGAACAACACATTTCAGGAGTCTGTACATTAACCCTTAGGTATTTGGAACTATGATCTTTCATGGGGTTTCATTGTTTGGTACAATAAAATCTTCCCTAACCTGCAAATGAAAAGTCCACTTTTGGATTTGCTATTCAATCTATAATGAGATCCCGTAATTTTCTTATGATAACATTTTTGAAACTATAATGTGTAGTGAAATAGGAATCTCCTCACCTACGAGAGGTAGTGTAACTTGATATAACTTTGGTGGACATAATTTGATATTAGTTATCAATTTCAAAACTGGGTTCATACCTTTTGACCCAATCAGCCTAATTCTAGAACTATATACTATTTTTAAAAATTAAAGATATGGACAAAGTGGGTATTATGTCAGGCAATGCACAGAAACAGCTGGACCCTCTCTGGGCATCCTTTGAGAGGGCTGAAGAAAAGCTGTCTCTTCAGATGGCAACGAGGCAGCTCCCCCCCACCCCAGCCCAATGAACTTTGTATTTGCCATCTAGTCGGGGAAGCAGCCGGCTCACACCTCCTCATGAAAGATGATAGCTAAAATTTCAGAAATTTTTTGAGCTGGTTGTTTAAATAAAGCCTTTAATACAAACAAAATTATATAAACATCCACTTTAATAATTTATGTTAAAATACCTAAAACTTGCCCAGCAGGTGGGGCTCACTGATTGAGCATTGACCCATACACCAAGAGGTCGTGGGTTCAATTCCTAGTCAGGGCATATGCCCAGGTTGTGGGCCCAATCCCCAGTGGGGGAAATGTAGGAGGCGGCCAATTGATGTTCTCTCTCATTGATGTTTCTATCTCTCTCTCCCTCTCCCTTCCTCTCTCTCTAAAATCAATAAAGAAAAAATATTTTTTTCCTTTGTTTCTGTTGCCTTAGGTGATGTATCAGTGAAGATTCTGCTGCGTATGATGTCCATGGGACTACATCAAACTCAAAAGCTTCTGCACAGCAAAAGAAACAACCATCAAAACGGAAAGGGAACCCACTGTATGGGAGAGCATAATTGCCAATGATACATCAGATAAGGGGTTAATCTCCAAAATATATAGAGTGCTCATACAACTCAACAAAAGGAAGACAAAGAACCCAATTAAAAAATGGGCAGAGGAACTAAATAGACACCTCTCCAAACAGGACATACAAATGGCTAAGAGACATATGAAGAAATGCTCAACATCTCTAATCATCAGAGAGATGCAAATTAAAACAACAATGAGGTATCACCTCACACCTGTCAGAATGGCCGCCATCAACAAATCATCAAACAACAAGTGTTGGCGAGGGTGTGGAGAAAAGGGGACCCTAGTACACTGCTGGTGGGAATGCAGACTGGTGCAGCCACTGTGGAAAACACTATGGTGTTACCTCAAAAAATTAAAAATTGAATTGCCATTTGACCCAGTGATCCCACTTCTAGGAATATACCCTAAGAAACCAGAAACACCAATCAGAAAGAATACATGTACTCCCATGTTCATAGCAGCACTATTTACAATAGCTAAGATTGGGAAATAACCCAAGTGTCCATCAGTGGATGAATGGATAAAAAAGCTATGGTACATATACACAATGGAGTACTATAAAGCTGTAAGAAAGAAAGATATCTTATCCTTTGAGACCACATGGAGGGACCTCGAGAGTTTTATCCTAAGCGAAACAAGCCAAGCAGAGAAAGACAAAAATCACATGATCTCACTCATTTGTGGAATATAATAAACATAACAGTCTGGGGAACAGGGTAGACCCAGAGATGTGAAAGTAGGGTACAGACTGACAACCCTCAGAAGAGGGGGTGGGGGGGAGGGAAGAGATAAACCACAGAACTTATAGGCATGTATGCATAACTGATGGACATGGACAACAAAACTGGGGATGGGGCAGGGAGGGAGGGGGAGGAGGGTGTCAAGGGGGGAAAAAGGAGAAACATCTGTAACAAAAGTAAATTAATAAAAAATAATAAAAAAATAAAAATAAAAATAAAATAAAATAAATAAATTAATAAATGTCCTAGTAAATAAATAAATAAATAAATAAATAAATTTAAAAAAAAGAAAAGAAAAAATATTTTTTAAAAAGTCCTAAAACTCATCACATACTGATTACTTTGTTACCCCATGCTCTTCTCTAAATACACTTGAGGTACTTTACGGCTATTCTGCCTGCATGGTGGAAATACATACTGGTATGCTGCTCTACTCTCTTCCCGACTCCGTGTTCAGTGGTATCACGCAAGTAGCTTGAAACTGGCCATGATGGGAGTACTCATACCACAGAAATCAGCAAATGCTACAGATCATGGCTTTATACCATGTTTTGTTAATTAGATCTAAATAAGTGTTTCTCGACTTTTTTTGTTTTATTATTATCAGCATGCTATGGACCCCATTAGATATTTTTGTCCTATTTGCCCCTCCCCATGAAATATTTAAACCACAAATGTGTTATTGTTTATGTACTGTAGGTATATCTATGCTTTATACATATAAAGGCAACATGTTTTACCCCAAACCATATCACCCCTTTAGAGAATGCATGGTTACAAAGTGATGGAACAATGTCAATAATGCAGATTACACTTAGTGTCCCATGTCTGCAGACATTACTTTGTGGTAGCACAACAAACTGAGAATTATTCTTCTGATAATTGAACCATTATTATTCAATCCAACAAAAAAAGCTGCTTATCTCATTTACAAACTAGTGAAGTTTCAATTGTCTTTGTTGTTTCACTTTTGTCTTATATGCTAATGTAAATTAAAATATCAATCAATATTCATATTGGACAGTCACTCATTTGTCAATTGCAACCATAGGTTGGCTATAGATGCAAGACCAATAAAAATCTACAAAAGCACTCTGTGAGAACCAACTGACTGCACAGATTTACAATGAAGAGTATTTCATATTTTATTATTATTTGTAAATTGCATGTTAAACATCCTTTATATCAGTAAGGTTTAACATATATACTAAATATGTGTGTGTGTGTGTGTGTGTGTGTGTGTGTGTGTATACATATGTGTACATTTTATCCCCTAAGAGCTGGCTGTTAAACATTTAAATCCCACTGTATATAACCTACATTTAGAATCATACCAACCTAAATATCTGCACCAAATTGGTAAAACGCCATCCAGATATTTTCAGGAAAAAAAATCTACAAATATGGCAGCAAATATTAACTCTGGGAGAAAGAATTAGAAGAATTTTTTAAATATCGTTTTCTGTCTTTCCAACTTTTCTAAAGAGAATGTGTATTTCTTTTTTTTAATCAAAAATATTAAATTTTTATCTCCTCCTCCCAATTACACACACATTTTAAAAATGTTATATCACAACAGTGTAAGTGTGTGAACTAGGGAGCCCTATAGAGAATGGAAAGGCCTCCCTGGGGAGAAATTAAAAAAAAAATACAGTAAAAACAAAAATATAAAAGGGGTCTAATTAAATAAGGAAATGGCCAAGACAAAGAAATGAAGGCATCCCAGGGCTGTTTTGGGAGGAGGGATTTGCAGGTCCCGAGGAGGGGGTGATCAGCACATAATGCAACCACCAAAGAGTCAAAGTTGCAAATAAAAAGGAGAAAAGAAAAAAATATATCTCACCCCTGTCTATCCCAAATCCATTAATTACTATATTTAAATCAGGCAGGTGGCTGTCCCCTGTGAAGGGATAAATGAATTGCCAGCTTGCCAGTGAGAGAATGTTCATGTTGTATTGTTGTTTTACCTTTTTCTATTAAATGTATTGGGGTGACACTGATTAATAGGTTTAAGTGTACATTTCTGCGTAATTCCTGACAATATTAGGAAGAACATTTTAAAAAGGGATTTTATTATTTATTTATCTATTTTTCAAATCCTCACCAGAGGATATTTTTCCATTATTATTATTGTTATTATTATTTTAGATAGAGTGGAAGGGAGGGAGGGAGAGGACATTGATTGGTTGCCTCCTGCATGACCCCAACTGGGGCTGGGGATGGAACCTGCAACCCAGGTATGTGCCCTTGACTGGAAATTGAACCGGAGACTCTTCAGTCTGCAGGCCAGCGCTCTAACTGCTGAGCCAAACTAGCCAGGGCTTAAAGAGGGATTTTGAAACAAGTACACATTTTGTTGACACCACTGACATGGAATTAGATTAGGTTAGAAATGTATAGTTGTTTTAAAATCCCTCTCTATAATGTGCTTCCTGATATTTTCAGGAATTACATATCCCAGTTCAAGCATAATATGATTGTAGTTCTTATTCTGAATTCAAAGACCAGCATCGGGAAGAATATATATCCCTCCTATTTGCATGACGTATACTTTATGAAATTTCCTAGCGAGCACTCAGGTGTAGATATTTCTGAGGAAGAAACATGGAGCTTTAGCAGATTTACTTATAACTTGAAAAAAACGGGACACTGTCTTCTACTAAAAATTTAGGGAAGCAACAGGTAAAATACTTCTGGCAACGAAGTGTAAACATTCAGGAAAACAACACAATCATTAGGAATTAAATTTAAAAAATATAGATCTTGAGATGCATTTCTTTCAAATGTTCTTTTTAAAAATTGTGCAAGAATCAAGAGGGGTAACATTTTCACTTTGACGCAATCAGCAATAAGAAGAATGCATTATATTTTCTCTCTCCTTAGCCCTCTCCCTATTTCCCAGCTAGAAATGTCATCTGTGTCCCTGCCTTCATCTAATTCTGATATTTCTAAAGAAAAAAATAATAATAAAGCAGAGAACTCACAGTTAAAAGAGGAAGTTCCAAGGCTGGCATATTAATCATAGCAAGAAATAATGTTCTCTCACATAAGTAATATGCCATGCCTTTCTGGTGCATATGATCCTATAGGGGTCTCTAATCAAAACATTTAATTTACAGGAAACAGATGGCTCTAGCTTTCCTTCTGATTTCTCTTTGTTATGATAAATCTGAAGCCAGAGATATTTCCCTCAGCGAGCCTAAAATACCAGCAAGAGGATGTAGAAAGAGAAAGAGTTAGTTATAGGAATAAATCCTGCAACCCTATCATTCACTGGTCTAAAAAATCTGGTCCACCGCCACAGAAAGATTATCAGCTGTTTGCCCCAAATGACATAAATCATGTGTGAAAATGGGGTTTGCACATGTCTCAATAGACACTGCAGTCTCATTGATCCTCTTGTGTGTGTGCTGGCTGCCGATTGTAAATCACTGGCTCTCGGTGTAGCTGGGCTTTGTGGACGAACTACCGAGTCCACGGGTTCTCCTGGGCTGTCACATTCAGTCATAAGGAGCTGGCAGTGTGACCACAGCAAAAGAAACCAAAAAATCAGGATCAGATAATGCAGACAAAGGAGACGATATCCACCTCCAGGATTCAAGTGGATTGCTAATTACAATGGACAAAAGACCCCAAATCAACAATGTGATAATAAGCCAAACACTTGCAAAGCAGGTTTCCCTTTCGTGAAACACTTTTGTGGAAGATGATTAAAAGGGTTACAGAGTCAAATAGGTCAGGATTAGAAGTCCATTTCTGCCACATCCTATTAGCTATGATATATCATTTGAGACATCACGAAACATTGATTTCTCCAAGTCTGTTTCTTCATCCATAAATTGAACCAAAACAAATAAAAATAAAAAAGTAACCATGTGCTAATTTGACAGTCAACTGACATGATTTATGTAATGCCATTAGCACATATTAAGATAAAAATAAAATGGTGGCTATTTTTAGTTCCAACTCAATAAAAAAATTGTGCATTAATCTTACGGCATTCTTTTAAACAGAAGAACCAATTGCAAATACAAGATTAAGCCTGAGGTTCAAGCAAAAGAATCATGCAGGGAAGAACAGTGGAAAGAACACAGACTTTAGGAGCAGAGATGATTTGAATCTTAGCTCCACCACTTCCTTGATTGGGAGCAGGCCCTTGGTCTCAGACTTCCTCATATGCAAAGGGCATAATGACAATGATCTAGAAGGCGTATGGTGAAGATTTTGCACACTGTGTATAAAGCACACAAACACAGTATCTAGCACACAGGATTACCATATACAAAAAAGTGTTGAAGTGAAAATTTTATCTTTGGTATTTGGAAACGCAGCAGTTCCTAACAATAGCAATACTTATACCAGCTGATATTATCATACTCTATTATCTCAAGAATTACCTATCTCAAGCTCTTTTTGAAATAAGTGGGGCAGGCATTATGCTCATTCTCAAGGTGAGGAAAGGTGAATCTCTCTGACATTTTTGTAATCTCTGAAGAGGGATGTGTGTGTGTGTGTGTGTGTGTGTGTGTGTGTGTGTGTGTGCATGTACATACACTCACATGCATGTCTGTGAATGTGTGAGAAAAATAAAAGTCACATTAATGGATAATTATATTTTAATGAAGTGGATAAAAACACCAACAATGACTGACATTCTTACAAATGAAGAATGCTGAGAAATGAAAAATGTTTCAAATCCCATGAGCCTTCGATGTGGCTGCTGTTGCACTTCGACATATTTATGATTGAATCACTATTGTTCGATGAGCCATTTTATCCTGAGCAGCGCTGTTGAAGAGATTAATGAGCCAAGAGACTGGGTGAACTAAATGAACATTTTTCAAGTTAAAATTTATCCAGATTAATAATAATTAAACTCACAGAATATGCTAGAGCAACACCACCAAGATTAATCCTATCCCACTGTATAAATAATCCACTCTGTATACTTGAAATACACATGAGCACACCTGTCTTTGAATACCAACACTTGTAATTGTTTGGCACCACGATTATTGCTCAGAAATACAAGTTTTAAGATTCAAACTGAATAGAATGTTAAATGAAAATCATAACTTATTAGGCGTCGGAATTAAAATGAATGTACTGAATGAATAAAAACTCATATTTGAGATGATAAAAATTTGTAATATATTCAAGCCTTTTAATTTACTGTTTTGGAAACTAGGTAATGGGACAAATTCTACTTAAACTCTGTCCAATCAGTGCTGGAGTAAGAATATCAATACTCAAGGTAATTCTGAAAGGTGAGTTTGCTTCATTTAGATGTCTTATTTTATGGTTTGATCAGCACTAACCACATACTGCCCTTAAAATACCCAAATCCAGTACTTTCAAGGTCTTTTTTTTCCTGGAACGAAAACAATTCGAAGTCAAGGAGAGTCGGCTCATTAAAGAGAACTTCTACTACTCCCCGAGCATCTTTCTCTTTCTTGGTTCTCTCACTTTGATTAATTCTGATGTTATACCGTCCCTGCATCCCAAAATACACTGTCTCCCATTCATGTTCTCATCTTTTTCTTGGACGTTAAAAAAATGTGAATGCTTTTTGTTACATTCACAAGAACAAAAGTATACAGCTGTGGTGAAAGAAATATGTGAACTTCTATAGAACATGCAATAAATATTGTGTCTACAAAAAAATTATATTCTGGGTCAAAGCAGAGAATGGAAACAAATAGTAAAAGTGTAATGTATGAAACAACATGAAAGTGTCTATGGTATAAATGTAAAACAAACAACAATAATTTAATTTTCTAATCTTGATCAATTGTGTCCATGAAGGTGGGCCTTTGCTTCCTGTTAGCTTAGACGGACACGGATTTAAAATGGATTGGGGAGGGGGCAAAATAAATAAATAATAAATATCATCAAAACACCTTGTATTTACTCCTGAATTACCTTCTTCAGAGTTTATAGCTGCCTCAATGGAAGGATTATCTCCTGGACTTCTTGACATTCACACAGCAAGAGCAAAAAAATGAGTCAGAGCCCCGGTTAAGAGTCCGTTTTACGGCCTTTCTTCCAATGCCTGTAGCCTGTCTGAAGAGGTGTATTCTAGGTGACCAGTTTCAGGACTGTTTTCACCCTCCAGGTGTCTATTACCATTTACCTATAGGAGAAAATCCTATCCTCAGAGCACTTCTATACTAAATGATACTTTAGAGCAAATGAATACAGAGAGCAAATATCAAATCCCACAACAAGACTTACACAAGTACAGCATTAGACATTGTTACCCTCACACCCACCACGACCAAGGAAGAGTTCCAAAATCAATTAAGTTCTTGTTGGTTTCCTAGAGCAGCATCATGCCAAGAATCGAACAGAATGATTCATCAGCCCAGCTCACCAGGTCATGGCAGATGTGGGGGTGTATGCGGGTGTGCGTGTGTCCATTATAAAAGTTTAACTTTCTTTTTCATACTTTTCTTATTTCATTTATATGACGATATTGGGGGAAGAAATGCAGTTGGAAAATTACTAACAAAAACTTAAATGAAGGGAGAGAGTAAGAGGAGTGATTTTGAGAAAAGGCAAGACGCTTTGTAGTCAGAAGTCCTAGATTGGGGTTCTAATTCCCCCATTTATTATAAATGTGATTATGCATAACACCATTCATTTCCAAGGTTCAAAGATGATTGTTCGAGTCTGAATCAATGTCCATCAACCAAATGCTCTGAAAAGTGCTGAAGGAGTCAGGGTTTCGAAGTTATAGATAATCTCCATTTATAAATATAAAAGTATTAATAAAATATGAATGTATATCACATAAACGTCCATCAACCAAATGCTCTGAAAAGTGCTGAAGGAGTCAGGGTTTCAAAGTTACAGATAATCTCCATTTATAAATATAAAAGTATTTATAAAATATGAATGTATAACACATAAATAGTATAAAATAAAATATTTGCAACTATGGTTTATAAACTGAATTTGTAAACCCTTGTACAAGCCTCAGTTACCTTACCAATTAAGAAGGGAAATGAAACATAACCACTTTGGAGAGCTACTTGAAGGATAAAGTGAGATTAGATACATACCATTCTTCCCAAGGAATGAAAGATCAATAAATATCCATTGTTTTTTTTTTTCTTTTCCCAGTGTAACATACTAGCATATTTAGATAACTTTGTCTTCATTGAGAACTGTTATCACAGAAACTGACATAGATGAAACGTGGGGAAATGAGGACAAGGGTCTCTGTTCCTCCTGTATTTTCCAGATGGCTCAGCACAGTGCTATGCACATACCAGATCCACATAGGAGAAACATACGTGTCTGGAGGTTGAAGAACTGACTTTGTGTCCAAGCCCTTCTACCACCTGCCTGAGTCACCTTTGTCAAGTGCCTCACCCTCTCTGCCCATGGGGGAAATAAGAGGATTGGACTGCATGATCTTCAAGGCTTCTTCCAGCAATGTCCTCTCTTTATCTAGTATCTATTTGCTCACTGATAGATTATCTTCGTTCTTTGTTCTGAGGGTTAATGTTTTTTATTTGTTTGTGTTGTTTTTGCTTTTTAATGTACTGAGACCGCCTCAAAAAGGTTAGATAAACATACCATTATGTTAGTCACAAAAGCATGCACACACACAAATGATTTAATAAAGTATTGATCAAAATTGGGTATTAGTTGTTTGGTAGCCATTAGTTAGAATTGTCTTCATATGATCTTTAATGGAGTTGAAATTGAAGAATAGTTGTAATCTGTTACCCATAATAGAGTACATGAAGCAATTTTTTATAGTCCTGGGAAGGCAGAAATGTTTACAACAGTCATAGTTATTGGATATTATATTGAAAGTGTAAAATAAGCTTAGAGGGAATATCACAGAGAGTACAGAGAGTACATACATAGTTGATTTATATGCCTTCTGTCAGGACTAGAGGTACAGTGATTTACAAACTGTAAAAAATTTACCTGAAGAAGTGAGACTATCAAACAAATTCCAATAATTGAATTGCCAAGAGGAAATATACATGTTCTATAATAAATGTTAAAATTCCTAATTGGTGTGTTTCTCTAATTACCAACTTGAAGCAACTAGATTCCCTAAATGTTGACCAAAATAAATAAATAAATAAATAAATAAATAAATAAATAAATAAATAAATAAATAAAATACAATTATACTTTTTAAAAGATTTTTTGAAAGATACTATTTTCATCCCAACTTAAAATGCAAAATGAATTAAAATAGACCAGAGAGAAGAGAAATTTGATGCAAGAGTGCAAGGGTGATCATTGACATTTCCAAACCTACTTTAAACCAGTCATTATATTGTGCAATTGTGCAAACGTCATATTGAATAATTACAAACTTTGAAGAACATGATGTTGTCTTTGTATCATATGTGAGGGAACGAATCCCCATAAATGTCAAGTAACTTGTGCTGATTATAGAACTAGTGAAAGTGAGCTGGGACAGAAACTCATATTTACCTTGTCTAGACTAGACGGAGTACTTCTTTTTTCCATTATATCAAACTCCCTGGAAGTACAGCACTCAGACCTTTGACAAAAGAGCACCTTCTGCAGAATTCACATTGACCTTGTTCATCCAAGACTGCCCCACGCCAATCACTGAACTAAGTAGGTATCTTGGAGGTGAACATTCCTGCCCAATTTTTACCTCCTCAAATGGGTCATCTTTTCTCCCGGCCTCTCCATCTGTCTGGCTCAGGCTTACTTAGTGTGACATTCCATCTGAGGCTCTTTCTTTTCAGTCATCATCCCTTCCCTTGCTCTTTTCAGTCTCACTTTATGGTCTGAAAGCTCTCTCTCCCTACCCCATTCCCTTTCTCCGTTATCACTCACAGGCATTTCCACCAATAAATACCTTGCACACCCGATTTCCTTTTGGTTTCAGCTCCTTAGACAACCCAAACTGACACTGCTGGTATAGAGTGGTCTGAGAAAGCAGGTGGTATGATGAGGTTTTTAGATTTCATCACTCTCCACCCAGCTGGAGAGAAGGACCTCATATAACGTGAAAGATGTGGCAAGGAGTGTTCCTGGCCCAATGTCATGGACCCATTGCTGAAGAATGCTCTGGAGGTTGCCTGGGAAATAGCCTGGTGGAGGAAGATCCTCTTGCCGATGAGATGATTCAGGCTCTGAAAAAGTATGTGAGTAACAATTCCTATAAAGACAGTAAAGTGGGCTGACTACTATTAAGTTATATGGACACCAGGCAGAGAGATAATGAGAACCTGAGGGTGGTTAAGAAACACTTAAAAGGTAAATGTGAGGCATGAGGGACTCTGGTCACATACAAAGGGTCCTTTTCCTGCAGTCGAAGAGCAGACAGAGCTGATAGCAAATACAAACCTGAAGGCACAGAGCTCCCTAGACAAACACTTGCTCAGACCTGGTAGATCTGTTACGCTGACTTGGATAACCTGCAACTCTGAAACACAAAACATGAACATCTGGAGAAGATGCTCTTGAGAAATTTGGCTTTGCAGAGTCTTTTGCACCTTCTGAGCTTGAAGAGAGGACCCGCCCCGGTCAGTGAGGACTTCCCCTAATTGCTCCCCTGTGCAGGGAGATACTGCGGAGCCCTCTGCCTCCTCAAGGCAGTAGGCGCTGCTCTTAGGAGCTGCTACTGCTGCACCTTCATCTGCCAGGCCAGTAACTAGGGTTACTTTTCAGTGTACATCAGCCTGAAAACTAAGAAAGGAGATTGAACTCCAGGGAAGCTGCCGGAATTAGCTAATACATATCACCAAGAGCCAGAGAATATCTGGGATTAGATTTTGAGGGTGAGTCATCAAACAGGGCCAGAATGTATGACTGAATGTGTTTGTTTTTTTAATCCTCACCTGATGATATTTTTACATTTATCCTCAGACAGAGTGGGAGGGAGAAAGAGAGAGAGAAACATTGATGTGAGAGAGAAACATTGATTGGTTACCACCCACACGACCCCAACCGGGGCCAGGGATGAACTGCAACAGAGGTCCCTGCCCTTGGCCAGAATCAAACCCAGGTCTCTTTGAGCTGCAGGCTGATGCTCTCACCACTGAGCAAACTGGCCAGGGCAGGACTGAACTTGTTAATAGCCATGAGAGTGAGGGGTTGCACCACCTGCCAGGTATATCAATCCAAATGGACTGTTATTTAGGAAATAACATCTGAATGGTTCTGTGGCACCCTTTACCATCACTCCAAATGACCTACGGTTGGTAGGGGTTGAATTCTGCTCTTCCTAGCCTCTCCATGTTAGGCTCTTCTGGTTTAGGAGTTATGGGCCCTACAGGGAAAATATTATTTCCATGGGCCACAGCAAGTTCCCTTTAAATTAGAAGTAGCCCCAAGGCACTTGGACTCATTGCCGGGACAAGCAGACAAGTCGCAATTTTGTCAGGCAGGGGTGTGTGACCCTCATTGGCAAGAGGCAGTGCGGCTGCTGTCATACGATGCAGGTATGGAGGAACGTGTGTGGGCCCAAGTGACCCAGTGGTGCCTCTGGATCCTTGGTGCCCAAGTGTAACTGTGAATGGAGACAGGCAACACATGATGCCTGAGATGAGCGTGGTGACTTCCAGGAGCTCAGACCCCTCGGTGTGGGTCACACCACCTGACAAGTGACCAGTGCCTGCTGAGGTGATAGCGGAGAATGAGCAGGATTTAAAATAGAACCTGTAGGAGAAAAATATTAACATCGCTTGCTGCCCTGAAATTGTAACTGCAGTGAACTGTTGATTTCAGAGAGAGGGAAAAGGAGAAAGAGAGAAACATCGATGTGAAAGAGAAACATCCCATACCAGGGACTGCACCTGCAACCTAGGTATGTGCCCTGACCTGGAATCAAACCCACAACCTTTTAGTACTTCAGTGCCTGGGATGACGCTCCAACCAACTGAGCCACACAGGCCAGGGCTGAAGTACTTTCTCTTATTTATTTATTTATTTATTTATTTATTTATTTATTTATTTGTTTGTTTGTTTGTTTGTTTATTTATATATTTTTTGAAGTATATTCTCTCTTTAGGAGGTGAAGCCCTGAGAATCCATAAAGAAGCTGCTCCCCTACAGTGGACAGAGAAGTGTGTCTGTGCTGCACAAGGGACAGGCTATGGCTCCCCTGGGGGTATGCCACTCCGGTCTCCCTTCATGAAAACCCTGCCGTGAGTAATCTGCAGTTAGCTGCCAGCCTTCAGGGCAACACTTTCAGGATTCATTGTAGATTTCACGGAGAGTCACAATCTCCCAGGATCGCTCCCTCTCAGTGGCTGAGCTTGGTGAGGGTGCTCGCACTCGGTCATTCCTGCCTAACGTGTTCTCATCAAAGGGAAGTCTTTCTGCAGCGGCCACCCCACAGCCTGTCTTCGATGTCCTCACAGTGCCCCTGCAAGTGGGGTTATTCCCCCAACCCCAAGCCCCTTCTCCCCCCTCCTTTTGCAGATGCAAAGTAAGATCTACTTTATGGTCTGAAGGCTCTCCTGCCTCTATTCTCTCTCCATTCTCCTTCAGAGGTATGGAGACAAATTTCTTATAAATGGGATTCTGTCTTCCTGCCCACTTTTTGGATTTTGCAAACAGATGCACCCCTTTAAAAAGCAAAACAATTTCTCAAGTGCCATAAAAATCTGTTTTGTATGACAAGCCCTTGCTTTTTAGTTAAATTTTTTACCATAGGGGAAAAAAGAGAAGATGTTATTTATAAATTGGGACTTTATGAATTGTCTAGTTGTTCAGGAAACTCTTAATAGTTTAGAAATGCCCAATGAAATTCAAATATTCTCAAATTCATATCATAGAAACTTTTATGAAGGGTCTAGACAGGGCAAGTATGCATCTCTTTTTTGGTATATCTTTTCTTTTCTTTCTTTCATTGCTAATAAACTCAGGCAGCAATATCAATTTTCCCCTTTAGGAAGGTGCAGATTAAAGCTAGCATTTTCAAATATTGGAATTAAGTTTAGCCATAGTTTGCATAACAGTCTCAGACGCCTGGAACACCTCATGCAAAGGAACCTAATTTCTTTAAATAAAAAAGAAATCAGAGCAGAAGCATAAATTACAATGTGTCAGGCAGTGTTGTATCTATAATTAGCCCAGGTATTAAATGTCTTTCTTAAGATAAAACAGTATCTTAAGTCATTTAAACTAACCATCTGTTTGCTTAATACTCATTATAGTTCTCTAGATTTTGTACAATTAGTGGTGTGTTAGTTTTACCTTTCAAGGGAGTCATATTAGTGTTGACTACAAGGTGAAAAATAACTCAATTAAGCAGCATCTAATGAGTGTGTATCATGTGCACTATATTAACTAAGTATAATGGAATTGAAATGGGGTTAAATTTGTCCTACATTTATAGGCCTTACACCTTTGCTTCTAGGAGAGCAACATATCAAACTTTAAAATGCTGTCAATGTGGCTAACTTTGCTTTTCAGTCTCTTTAAAACAGGATAATACTTTTTTTTCCTTCTTTTTGTGAAGTAAGAGCATTTCTAAATGGAAAAAGAGAGGCGAAGAGGTGCAGAAGGAAAGAAAGTCAAGTGAGGCAAAGTGAATGCATATTATATACTAGGCATTAAGCGACGTGTTTTCAAAGATGTATAGACTTTCATCCTTCCAACAGCAGTTGAGATAATTATAATTGCTCCGTTTCATAGCTATGGACACTTGGACTCAGCAAGGTGACATGACTTGGGAAAGGGCTGATAAGTGGCCCAAATAGGATTCAGGTGTTTCAGATACTAAAGCCTATTCTTTTTCCATAAACTGAGATAAGCTCCATGACTTCCTATAATGCCCTCCAGGCCCAGGATTCCATAATGAAGTTTGATGTACAGCGAGCAGTTCAGAAAAAGGATGTAGCAGCGTTTCACGGTAGTAGGAGCCCTGGGTTCACGGTCTTTCTGCTGAGGGTCAGGTTAGACATAGAATGTGCCCTGTACTGCGGCCCTGACACCCCATGTCTCTGGCATGTGGTGTTCTCTCTGTAATGCGATTGAATATGGATGAGTCCTCGAACCTCAATTCCTCCATGTCTTCCTTCAGGCTGATACCTTTCTCTCTTGGTTATTTTCTTGTGAAATCTTCCATTCCCCTTAATGTTATATTCTTCAAAGTGGAGTTCAAATACTATCTCTTCAATGTAGACAGTTGGAAATTCTTAGTCAGAATAATCCATTTCTTCTCTTTGATTTATTCCGAGGTGAGGTTCTGAGAGCAGTGTGCCTTCCCTCTTGCTGGCCGACTCTCACTCTTTCTGTCTGACCCCTAACTCCAGAGGAATGGAACTGCTATGGTATGAGTGTTCCTGCGGAGAGAGCGACATGAGAAGGAACTGGTGTCTTTCCCATCCTCCTGAGAGGACCTGAGACCTGCGATTCCACGGCCCATGAGGCACAAACACATGCGTGAGCTTGGAAGTGGTCCCTCCCCAGTTCAGCCGAGAGGACAGCTCTAGCTGTTCCCTTGACATCAGGCTGGTGTCAGGCTCTAGCCAGGGCACCCAGCTAAGCCACTCCTGGATTCCTGATTCACAGAAACCATGAGATAATACATTTCTGCAGTTTTAAAACACAAAATTTAAGAATAATTTGTTACAAAGCAATCAATGAGCAATATCATCTTTATTTCAGCACTTACCCCAATCTGGCATGCCTGATGTTATTGGAGTTATGCGTAGGGATTTGGAGGATTTGATTACTACAGGAAGAAACTCTTTCTGGGCCACACTGAATACTCAGTCTATTCCACAGCAAGGAGGAAATAATACTTTCCTCACCCTAGAATCATATGCCTAGAACAGAAGAAATCTACCTATGTCTACTGTACAGGCATATAGGCCAAATAGTCAACTATGGGTCACTGTTATCAGGTGAGAGAAGGGAGAATTTGCAAGGAAATAATCAAGTGATCTTGCTAGAGAAATTACACATTGATACAGACTTGATGCATAAAACAGTGTCCACCTCAGTGATAACATGCTGTTGAAAACTTGGTCTCCTGGCATGTGTGGACCTCATACATGGTTCGTCCCATAGTAGGTACTCCACAAATAATCACTGAAGGAATGAATTCATGATGAAATGATGCTATGGCATAGCCTGGATTTAGGCTCCGATGCTGATATAAATGTGATTACCTGAGTCCAAGTTTCTTATCTGCAGAACAACAGGGTTAAGTGAGAAGAAATTTAGTATCCTTCTTAACTAGTTCTGGGGGTCTACTGTTGCCTTACACAGACTTACAAAACTATAGTTACTATGGAAGATTGAAATCTCGTTCTCAAGCTCACTTATTAACTCTCAAAGGCAAAATAACTAAATTTAGGGACACTTTCCCGTCACCATGTATGTATGTATGTGTGTGTCTATATGAATGTGTATATATTTATATATTTTTTCTTGACTGTACTATATCATCTTGTTTTCTCGACTGTAAAACGGGAATAACAATATCTATTCTACATGTATTTTTAAAGATTAAATGATATAATGTGCATGAAGTTCCTAGCCAATGACTGGAGCAAACAAAGTGATTGCTGTGAGTTCAACCACTGTAATGATGGTTCAATGAAGACAGACTTCTTTTTTTCTACATCTACTAATGGGACTCTTTAAAACTCAAGCATTCATAATATTTTATGAAACAAGCTAAACTGGATAAAAGTGAAATGATATATTTACATAGTGGAATACTAAAAAGTAATTAAATTCATGTTGTTCAGGAATATTTATAGACAGAAAATGTTCAGAGTAAAAACAAATCAGATTAGCTACCATAATGTTGGTGAAATGTGTATATAAATAATAGATTACATTTATAAATTACATGTGTAATATATATACATATATAATGGACATATTGTATATATGACTATGTATGCATATATAAGCACATGGTATCCACATATAACCATGCACATAAATACTAGGAAAACATGTATTAAAATAGTACAATGTCTGAGTGGTGTGATTATACATGCATTATTTTTCTATGCATTTTTGGAACTCTCAAATTTTTAGATTAAATACATATCACTTTTATATTGAGGAAAAATCAATACTGGCAAGTTAAAATTAGATGAGACCAAACTCAGCATGACAGAAAGGGCTAGAGTTCTGTGTATGGAAGAGTTATCTGTGCCCAACTGTAAGCCTGTTTGATTGACATGGAAGATTGTCACTGAGCTGGTGGCCCAAGGACTGGCAGGCCGAGGGATGCTGATGCTGCCCGTGGCGCGGGCGTACCTAACAACAGGCTGGTTGCCCTGATAGACCTTGTGCAGAGGTTATATATGTCCCTCCACCTTGAAGAATTTTTCTATAACTGCAATGCCACAATCATTTAAGGAGTGGGAAAAGTCCCTAACAAGTATTTTTTTTTTGGGGGGGGGATTGCATGTTCATTCATGATACAGAGGTGTCTCTAATTCCATCACCGTGGCTCAATATATGTTATATATTCATTTTCTCCCCCACTTTATCTTTCTGGAATCTGATCATTTTTCTTTATAATATCTGCTCTAAAGACACTCCTATTTCTCTTGCCTTCCATGATCCCAAATATTTAAATGCATTCTTTGATGTACCATTAGCCATTGTGAATATTGACTATACAAGAAAAAAAATAGCATGCAATTAAATATCTGATTTCTTAAATAAAAAAGAAACAAAATGAAAAATAAAAAAAATTAAGAAGGAAGAAATTAAAGAATTGTTTTGAAAAAGACCAAAACATCTTTAAGTACATTAACAACAGTGTTCTAATAGAATTTTCTTTTGTTTGATACATTTTTCACGGATACAAAACTATATATTTTGTATCTATTATTATAACTTCTGATGCTTAGTATATAAAGCATCTCTAGTGTTCCCTCTTCTGTATCTAAATAGCCTCATGAATATATAACTAAATTAGAACAAAATTGCATTAATGGTCTAATACAGGATATTTAATATGGCTTCTATAAGCAGCACACACAGGATCTGATCTGGACTGTTAGGGTTGAACTTTCCTCCAAGGACATACCCACTCATTTAGTGAATATTCTAGGAATGACAACCATGTGTAAAACATTACTCTAAACCAAAGTATACCTCAGTAAACAAGACCAGCTCCTGGCTGCATGGGGCTCACATTCTAATGAGAGAAGAGAACTGGTAACCATGAAGCCACGCGCATCTCATGAGCTAGAAATGGGTGATTTGTAGAAAGAAAACAGGGACTCCAGTTAAAGAGGACTCAGCCACGGGCAGCATCTTAGCTGGGTCGGTGGAAGGTCTCTTTGCAAAGATGTGCAGCTGAGACCTGGATGATATGGAGAAGCCAGTGATGCCAGGATCTCAGAGAAGGTCCCCAAGGCAGAAAACACAGCATGGGCACCAATCCTAAGTAAAGGATGACTTATTTAGGATGATTCAGAGAAGAGGCATCTGAAGGGCTGAAAGAGGTCACACTCAGTAGAGAAGTGAATAATGCAGGCAACGAGACCCGAGGGGGTGGCAGGGCTGGATTATATGAATGACTGCGGAGGACACAATAAGATGCTTGGACATTGTCTTAATACCAGAGGGATTCATGGGGGCGGTAGTAAAGAGTAGAATATAATTGTCTTACGTAGGCTTTAGGAAGTTCATCCCAGCTGCTGTGCAGAGGAAAGGCTATAGGAAGATGAGACTGGAAATAAGACATCCAGTGAGAAGACGGTTATGTTCCAATGAAAAAGATTTGTACTGCATTGAGTTACATATGCTTGAAATACAAAAGTAAAAACTAAATGCACACTAATATTCAATGCTCACAAATGTCAAAGTGTGTTTTAACATGTTTCCATTGTATTTTCTTTGTCCGTATTGTGACTTTTACTGTTGACTCACAGTGTTTATAGAGGATATTCATATACCCTCCTAGGACAGAATTTCCAAGATAAATAGGACTGTAAAAAATAAAACACTAAATTTCCTTTACTATCTAGCTGAGCAAGCTAGGCTCGATGCGTCAGCTGACTCCATCAAGGGCACCTTCTAGACCAGTTAGCATTAGAAATGTGGCTGGAACACAGGGCTGACTCCCAGCTTAATGATCCCTCTGTACACGCTCCTGCTTTATCTAAAATTAGAAATAGCTCAGAGGCTCTTTCTAAATAAAACAATATCTGATCCTAACCTTTCCATTATATTATCTTTCCATCTGTTCTCAGATCTTTACATATTTTCTGTGGCTTAGAACCTGTTCCCAGAATGAAGGCTTCAGGTTGCTTTGGCAACTTTTCCTTATAAAGAGGGATAGCTGGGCAAACACAGAAGCCCACTTTTAATAATAAAAGGGGACTCTATCAGGTTGTCCAACTCACTTGGCAAAGAGAACCTATCTCTGGAGCAGGTGTTCACCTGTGTTCCTCAAATAAGTGACTTTTCCCCAGATACAACTGACTAGTTCACCAAAAAGTCTGCTTCCCGAAGCCTCTCCTCCCTGTCCCTCTGTTCCCTCCTGAAGGAATCTCACCACACATGCTTCTCGGTCCTCTCTTAGTCTCCACCACTCCGTATTTCCATCCTTAACAAAGGACCACCATGTCTCAGGTTATGCAAAGGATGCGAGCTGGCCTGGCCCATGTGGCTCAGCTGTTTGGAGCGTCATCCATGCACCAATGCCTGCAGGAGGCAGCCAATCAATCTTCTTTCTCATCGATGTTTCTATCTCTCTCTCCCTCTCCTTTCCACTGAAATCAATAAAAACATTTTTTTTTTTTTTTAAAAAAGGAATGCTACCTGATTGAACATAAGGCAGGCACGTTCAACAGCAGTTAAGTTCCTATGGGAAATATAAATATTTTTTCAAAGATATGAATTTAAAGGGACCAGAGTTAATCCCTGCTCATCCAGATAAGTCCTATCCGAGAGAAAGGGCAGCAGCAGATGACAGCTCAGTATGTCAGGACACATCGGAGGCATTTAATGGAGAGTTCTGTTACGTGCCAGAGGATGGAAAGGGCTCGTCCCTGAGTATCTGTGCTTAGAAATCCAAAAAGGTGGCTGACTCAACAATACCATGGAAAGGAGTGGAGTTTGATTACAGGCTGGAGTCTAGAACTGAGCACATCTTTGGAGAAGACTGGAAAAGGAAGGGAAGCGGTAGGTAATAAGAGGGGGGCCTGTTTATCAGAATAGAACGCAGGGTCTTTGTTTAGGGAACAAGACAAAAACCTGGTATTTAAATTAGAAAGTCAATCTAAAATATTGACACTCAGTTTCTTCCATATAGAGTTAGGGTTGGTCCTAAAATTGGGAGCAGAATGGTTGAGATGCGGATGACACAGAGTGAGGAAATCAGAGAGGGCTCAACACTAACATAAGCTTGATCACCTTTCAAAAAGCACACTCTGAATAGTAGCTTCCACTATAATAATATTTTACATTCAACAAATGAGATGACTATTGAAAACGAAATGGTTATAAATCTTTTGGCAAACGGATGACTGCCCTCAGCCAAGTCTGTCCACATTCATGTGGTCCTCTACAAAAATATGTTCACTAAAATCCAGTCTGCAACTAGAAAATACTCATTAAATTGTATCTGAATTTGTTTGCTAGGTTAGTTAAAGCAAATAAAGTAACAGTCGCAGGGGTGACTCTTACAGCCTGAGCCTTAGGACCGAGGATTCAAAAGAATAGCGTTCTACTATTTTTTTTTTTTATTCCTCACCCGAGGATATTTTTCCATTTTTGTTCAGATGGAGTAGAAGGGAGAGAGAGAGAAAGAGAGAGAGAAACATCGACGTGAGAGGGACTCATCAACTGGTTGCCTCCTGCATGACCCCAATCAGGGCTGGGGACGAACCCCAGCTGAGGTACGTGCCCTCGACCGGAATCAAATCCATGACTCCTTGGTCCTCGGGCTGATGCTCTAATCACTGAGCAAAAACGGCCAGGGCTGCATTCTACTAATTTTCACCTCTCAGGCTGAGCAAGTCACTCAACTATTTCCAGATTTCATTTCTTCATCTTTAAGATAGTATAAAGACTGTAAGCTTTCAAGAGTTCTTCCTGCAGTGATGCTCTGTATATCTATGCAGCTACGAAGACAGAATCCACTGCTATCTTTAAGATTAGGAGGATTTTCTTTATGTCCTTTTAAAAAAAATGCTCTGTCTTCATATGTCCTTCCTTTATAGCCATCTGACCACAGGAAAGCAATCACTATTCTCTAGAAACCACTTTCCAGAAATATTCATGCCTCCACAACTTTGCATGTGCTGTTCCCTTCCCTTGACACATCCGTCCTCAGTCCATCAGGCTTCGGTAATGCCTGCTTCTCCTTTCGGACTCAGCTCCAGCCTTGATTCCACACAAGCACCTTTCCAGACATTAGTTCCACCCAGGGTTGAGCTCGATGCCCCTCTTCTGATTTCCCCCTAACGTCTAAGCCTTCCAGATGATAGTAAGTTTCATAAACAGTTGTTTTTGTTGTTCATTTACCCAGCACACCATTAGGACCTAGCTCATGAACAGTGTGCGATAAATATGTCCTGGAGGCATCAACTAATGTTTTGACAGAGGACAAACTCCTACACACTAGTCATGTTACTTGGGCAAGATACAGACTCTTTTTTTTTTTTCTCTCTATTGATATATTAGAGAGACAGAGGAAGGGAGAGGGAGAGAGAGAGAGATGGAAACATCGATGAGAGAGAACATCAATTGGCTGCCTCCTGCATGCTTTCCACTGGGGATCAGGCCCACAACCTGGGCATGTGCCCTGACCAGGAATCGAACCGGTGACCTCTTAGTGCATGGGTCGACGCTCAACCACTGAGCCACACTGGCCGGGCCAGACACAGACTCTCACACCTTGTTGACCGCTCATGTGTTAACACGTAAAGAAGTTTCTCAGTTTGTTGATATCGATGGGACAAACAAAAAAAAAATCACATTGGAGGGATTACTGGTCAACAGACCCTTTGGTCGAAGCTCCAATATTTCCTAAAACTATGAGCAGAATGAGGTTCGAGCAAATTGTTACATTTTTCCATCTTAGTGATAATTCACAAAATACATCTAATGAAGACAGACTGTATAAAATTAGGCCTCTTTTGGATTACTTTCTTCCAAAATTCCAGTCTTTGTATGTACCTAAGCAGGAGTTAGCCCTAGATGAAAGCGCAGCGAAACCAGATACATTTGCAAAACATGTTGCGTACCATTACACGTGGGTGATTGCTATACAGTATACCACACCAAAAAAATTACTAAAATATATACTATGTATAAAATATAATATGTAGCAGATATGTACAAAGTTTCATTTAAATTCATTATGTATAAATAAAGTACACTGAAGTTTATTCAGATTGTTTCACTTTCATACTCAAATATGAAAAAATAGCCAGTGACATGAGATACTTCTGCGTAAAATTGCAGGTCAACAATGTATTAAGACTCGGTTTTCTCATTTACATAATGGACCCACACAGACATCAGGTTGTTGCAAGATTTAACTGTGACAATGGATGTAAACCATTTAGCACAAAGTTGACACATTGTAAATGCTCAGCGAAGAGTAGCTCTTGCTATTTGTTAGGTTTTGTAATGCTCCTTGTCTGAATTTTTGAAGTGTGGCCACTGTCTTGAAGTAGCTCAGTAATGTACTGATGCAGCAGTGTGTACAGTTGAAAGGCGAGAGCATGTGTGTGCGAGAAAATACAAGTGTGTTATAAAACAAAATATCTTTTCTGTACTTGAACTATGTTGAAAAAGAAATCATTCTCCTCAGAGAAATGGAGTTCAACCAATTCTTCTGTACCAATCTCAGAGTGACAATTCCCTCTTTATCTGTATCTATCCTGGGAAGGGACTTTTTATTTACTTTCAATAATAGAGATAACCAGACAACAGACCAAATCTCCGGATGATGCCAATTGTTTGAAACTATTGGCAAGCCAGGATAATGGAGTCGGGGTCCAAAAGAGTACAAAATGGGCCACGAAATCTTGATATAAAAAGCAGGCATAACACGTATGCACTTATCAGAAGTTAACTTGGTTGTTGTGTTGCTTAGAAAGCCAACATTTCTAAATGCATCTGGGGGTGGTCCCAGGGGCACATCTGACCCGAGGAAAAGCAGTGGGCAGACCCTCTCATAAGAGGCATGGAGCCTGAGACAATATTACAAATGCAAAGCCAAGCACCATATGGATAAGTAGTTTCAAATTATAAATGAAGCTAACCAACTGTGAAATACAATGTGTTCCAGTCTCCTATGTTGACATCTGCCCCTTCATACTAATCTAGAAGGCCAGGTTTAGCATGTAGAATTCTCACAAGCCTTCAAAACCGGGGCAGGAACTGGGGATGAGGGGAGGAGGAAGCTGTGGTTCCACCTTCTAGCTTCACCCCCTCCTTTCTCTTCACCCAGCTCCTTCCCACACAGACATGCGGAGACCTGTCTGAGCTCACTGTGTCAGAGCCTCCAACATCTTCTCTCCAAGGTCCTGCCAACAGCTCTCCTTGGCCACCTTTGACAATGGATGTGCACGTACAGTTATGAAGAGTCCTGTGCACACTCTGAAAGAATGCATGTCACCTCCAAGGCTCCTGGTAGCTGGAGTTGTCTGGAAAAGGGGCATGATCTCTGTGTGGGCACATCCCGGGTGGCTGCAACACTCGTCATCCCATGGACTGGGACGTGAGCAGAGGAGGGCCAGAGCAGTCTCCTCTAAAAGATGAACCCAAGGCAGATGCCCCTTTTGTCCACATTTCAGGGTATTACAGTTAGTACTTTCCAGCACAGTGTATGAAAGAAAGAAAGCAAACACAATACAGCTTATGGAAATCTCTGGATTCCATCCCACAAAGGTATGTGTGAGTAAGAGAGAAAGAAAAAGAAAGAAATGACGTAAGTATATGTCATAGGGCGACCAACCATCCAGTTTCCCTGGGAAGTGGGATTTGCTATCAGTGCTAAAGTTAGTATAGCCCCATGCAAGCCAGGGACTCTACAATTGCAGGGCCCCAAAAATCACTTTACTAGAAGAAAAATTTAGGCAGTAGAAAGGGAATAGAACTAGATGTAGAAATATTTGACTTCTCATCTGAAGTTTACTGCTAATCGGCTGTGTGAATGTAGGCCCCACCAGATGGGTTTCATCTATAAAATGAAGAATTTGGTTTCCTGCAAGTTCTAAGGCTGAATATTCCATAAATGCGTTGACAGTTCTTATTCAGAAGACAGAATTGTTTCATCAATGGCAAATAATAGTAATCATAAGAATGACATATTTATGGGAGTAAGCGAATGCTTTTAAGCTACGCTACTCTCACAAACAGTTGATGAAAAACCTTCCCTCAGCAGCGGATTAGATAACGTAGGTGGACGGATTGTAAAATTGGCTTCATTTCCCTCTGCTCTAATTAATGGGCACATTTTTCTGCTTATAAAATTATAACCCGATAAATCACATACAAAATAGCTAACACTGAAGACAAATTACAGCTTCTCTCATTTTATTTTATTTTCTTCCAATTTATCTTTATTTTCCTGCTTTTGAGCAGTAAAGCAAATGACCATGGAAATATGACCCTGGAAATTGGTCTGTTGTTTTAATTTTAGAAAGGAAAAATCTAAGCCAACCCAAAGGTTTTTAATACAGGCATCATGAGGATAAGATATTTGTGTAGATTAGTAACTGATCATTGAAAAGTTGCTAAGAAAATAAATCTTAAATGTCCTCATCACAAATAAAAACTGATAAATGTATGATGTGATAGAGTTGTTAGCTAACACTGTACTGTAGTGGTAAACCTTTTGTAATATAAGTGAATCAAAACAACTCTGGGACACCTTAAACTTAATGTTTATGTCAAGTATATCTCAATAAAACCAGAGAAAAAGGCAAAGGAAGGTCTGCTAAGACCAAGCACTTCTAAGGAGAAAAATATTCTGTTTTCTAGCTTTGAAGTTGCCAGCAGATAGATAAACAGAAACTGCATGCCTGATTTAATATTTTGACCCATGCCTATCTTTATTTTTTCCTAAAGAGAAAATGAAATAATAATTATGTAAATGTTGCCCTGGCTGCTTTGGTTCAGCGACTAGAGCAACGGCCTGCAGACCAAAGAGTCATGGGTGTGATTCCGGTCAAGGGCACATACCTCGTCCTTCAGTGAGGATTGAGGAAAAAAATAATAATAATTATGTAAATGTTTATATAATTATAATGATCTAAAGAATAATTATCTAGCGCACCAGTGTGGCTCAGTGGATTGAGCGTTCTCCCATAGCAAGAAAACTCTGTTCCCTAAATTTAGTACCACCACGCTCATAGTACTGTTTTTTTTTTTTTCGTTTTTTTAAGGACAAAAAAGGGGTAGGAGGTAAATAAAATCATAGAAAGTAGTCGCAACCCATAGCATTTTACTGGCTGCCCCCGAGAATGAAACATGTGCATTCATTACCCAAAGTTTCCCGTTCTCGGAATAAATCAGCAACGCATTTTATCTTATCCAGCTTTGTAATAAGTATCCATAACCAAAAATAAATAAATAAGCACACCAACTTTCTTCATAGAATAACGCGATGACACGTTTCATCTGGACAATAAACTGCAGATGTAAATTCCTCATTAAAAGGCAAATTCTCAAGTTTCAAGTCTTGAATAGCTTAGTACTTCAAAGAGAATGCCGCTGATGAAATGTAAGGCATCGATGAGAGTCCAATTCAAAAAGATCAGCTTGGATACACAGGGTTTGCATTTAACGAAGAATTGGATAAATGGGCATTCACTTTAAACCCTTGCCTCTTAATGTTTTGTTCTGAGGTAGTTAAACAAGTTTTGATGGCTACCTTGGACTCAATAATACTGCTTCTTTTTGTTAAATGAACTATTTCAGATGTATTATTGCCATTTAAAGATGACCTTGTGCTACTAGACAACCATTCCGGAATAATTGTGTGAGCAAGCAATATTGATATTTTTCAAAAGTGTTCACCTCCTTCATGCATCAAGCCTGGTCTTGTTTTTTTTCGTTTGTTTGGTTTTGGTTTGTTTTTTTGTTTTTTGTTTTTTTGCATTTCTTTCCATCCGTTCCCCTTTCCTCTCTCTGAAACTATAAACTTTGGGGCATGGCAAATGTGCTGTAACCAGTCCAAACTAGCTAATTACACTAACAGAAAATTGCCCCATCAAATGTCAGTGTATTCAACTATGGAAGCATGAGGGAAAACTGTAGCTCAGTGTAAAGTGGAGTGATTTATTTTCTATTGCACTGAGGTTTTCTTTTGTAAAATTGATGATTAAAACACCTTCAGGGCACCGGACCATACTGTTTCATGCGAAATGTTTCAAATAATATTGATGATTTTCATTAATGCATTTGTCTTCAAAGACCAGCCATCGGCTGAGTTGATTTTCTCTGTATTTTAAAGCTAACTTACATTCTTAGCAGGGTTGGAGCTTATACTTTTATTTTTGCTGTTGTTTTTATTTTACTAACAGTAATTTATGTTAATTCTGTTTTGTTTTTATTTTGTAAGTATGGTATGTTGCCCTGCCAGCTCCCCAAAAAACTGCCTGCAAAGGGTGGTTAAATATCAAAAATGAGGGTAAAATTCTATGTGTGAAAAACTGAAGTTCCCTGAAATTTTATATATATAAGAAACCCAGTTATATAATAAAACCGGTTATATAATAAACCCAGTTATCCTACAATGGCAAAAGTCTAAGAAAAATCCGAATACAGCTCTTCTATGCATTATTAAATAGCCATAAAAAAATTAAGATTAAGACGAGGCAGCTAGACAGAAAATATGTATACGTAATGTGAAGTTAAAAAAAAAAAAGGTGTGTATAATGGTGTTTCTATAGTGTAGAAATATTACTGCTGCTCTGTATATACTAAACGGAAATATGTCAAATAATAATATTTTATATAAGATTTTAAAATTCTTTTCTACTTTCAAAATGTGATTTTTAATTGCAAAATTATAATACCAGATTTATCAGTACATTAGTGGTTATACATGTGTTGCAAGCAACAGAGTACTAAGCAATGCTTTTTCTATACTTACACAATCATAATTTTAGGAAAAAATAAATTCACCATTTTATTCACAGGCAGACTTAAGCTGATCCACACCGATTTTTAATATTGTTTGGAGAGCGACACGTTCTTCTTGTACCTGCTTCTCCCTTGGTCTAGTTTCATACCTTCTCCTTCGCTCCACTTTCCCCACTCAACAAATTTCCATCTCAGGTCGCCTTATGGCAGATAATGCCAAACACTCCCTGTGACCTTCTACCCACAGGGGTTCCTACCTGTGCCAGGCCACTTCACCCAGACGACTTAAATCACCTACTTCCTCTTACTCATTCTTTAATGTTACCAACTTGGCACTAAGTTATGCCACAGCTGTTGGAACAATGAACAGCAAATACAAAAAACACTAGGAAAGGTCAGGAGTGCGAGAGCGCAGAATACTTTCCATGGTAACCCTTTCCTGCCCTTCAAACAAGATGTTCTGCATTTTATTTCGCCATCAGTTCCACAAATTTTGTGGCCTGCACTGCCAACCCTGAATCACCTTTCTTATCTCTGTGTCCTGGGCACACCATGTCCTTGTCTGACCTACTCCACTCCTCCTTTTCTGCATCCAAAATTCCTACTGACCCCTCAGCACCACTGTGTGTCCCGTCTACTGACTTCCCCACTGTGTCCCTGATTGTTGCACATTCACCTGCTGCTCACCTGTCTGCTTCCTCCATGCTCTGTACTTAGCTCTCTAGCCAATTTTAAATAAAATTATCTTTATTGATTTTAGAGAGAGAGGAAATGAGAGGGAGAGAGATAGAAACATTGATGAGAGAGAACGTCGATTGGCCGCCTCCTGCATGCCCCCCACTGGGGATCAGGCCCACAACCTGGGCATGTGCCCTGACCAGGAATCAAACCGGCGGCCTCCTGGTGCATGGGTTGACGCTCAACCACTGAGCCACACGGGCTGGGCAAGCCAATTTCATCACGATATATACATGTAGTATATTAACTTCCCCTTTCTCATTTCATGGTGAATATTTTAAAGTCAAGGTCAAATATCAGTCCCCCTTTTTCTAATAAATTAATCTGCAATCAGGACAGATAGAAGCAACAAAGTGTATGGCTTTTAAGGCAGAAAAAACAACTTAGAGATGGGTCCGCTCCCTAGGAGCGTGGCTGAAGGCTAAGACTGACATCCCACGCTAGAGTCGGCGACAACACGATGCTTCTACCGTCTCTTCAATATGCCAAGGTTGCAAGAACATCAGGGATGAACGAAACCCAGATTTGAAGTAAAAGATGATTTATCAAACACCTGCTTTATGTCACTCTTCACAGACGTACGGCACAGCTTCCTGAGGACCAGGGCCTCCCAGCCGGGGCTGACCCCATGGAACTGCTGGCCCTGGGACTCTGGGTCACCAGCAGCCTCGTGCATTGTACAGTGTTTGACAGCATCGCTGACCTCTCCTCACTGGAAGCCACTCGACCATCTCCCTAAGTGGAGATCATGACAGTGTCTCCAGATATTACCAAATGTCATCTGGAGGACAAAATTGCCCCCCTTTGGGAAACACGTGTGTGGGGGGCTACTATTTCATTCTGATGATAGTATTTTTCTGCACCTCAGGTAGAAGCAAGCGAGCCCACTGTCTCCGGAGGAGGATGAAACAGGGTAAATAAATAGAAACACTTTCTAGTTTTCCTGGCTTTCATTTCAAAAAGCTCGAGTCCCAACATGGAGAAAAAGAAATTATTTTTAGGGAGGAAATGCACAGGCCAGAGGCAAAGGGGAGAGAGTCCAGGGGCACGGTTATGAAGTACTAGGCAGAGACACGAAGGGAGAAGGATTAGCCAGCCTTACACAGAGTCCTGTGGGCTGAAGGGACATGACCAGGGCGCTGGGACCCGAGAGGCTCCCGGGATGCAGAGCCGGGACAGGTCTATGCCCTGGCAGTGCCCTGGGATCCAGGCAGGTCCTCAGGACAGAACGGGTACCATTGGTCATGGGAGGTAGGATGATAGGACTTCTACAGACAGATTTTTAACAAATAAATAAATCACAGAAAAGCAGAGAGAGCCAGATTTTAAAGGAGCTACAATGTGTGTTGAGGATTTGAGCATTTCAGCAGGTCCTGCTGGGGGATTAGATATCTTCCTACAACCACTCTCGGTCACCACGGCTCTCCATTAAACAGTAGAGCAGTGATCCAACCCAGTGCTGGGAAGGAAACAAAACGGAGACCCAGATTAAATTAGATACCCTGAAGCAAAAGAGAGTTTCCAGGTAAATTTTTTTAAAAAAATGTTTACATATGTATATAAATACATGTATATATATGTGAAATTAATGAAATTAAAGGCATTGGGTTTGTTGACTGAGATTTGAACGTATACTCTCTTAGCTCACTCGTTTCCAAGGTATGTTTAATGGTGCTCCTTTTTAAAGGAAGTGAATTGACTGTCAGCCAGCTTAAGTGATTTGTTCAAGGCCACTATCTTTCATCTAAATGACAAATGGTTTGCTGCATGGGAGCACCATGATGAACCAACATAGGCATAGCCCTGGCCCGTGGACTCGCTCAGTGCTCACACAGTTCATTGTAGATGGCAGTGGACCCGTGATGGGGAAAGCTGACCCGGTGGAAGGGCAGAGGAGGTGTTCCCCAGGGAGGGATACATTGGCGTTACAAGGGCAGTGTTTCTCCAGCCTTGTGTGCATCCGAGTCACCTGGAGGGAGGGCTGTCTCACAAGGTGCCGAGCCCCTTCCCAGGTTCTGATGGATAGGACGGGGCAAGGACTGAGCATTTGCACCATTCACCCGTTCCCATATGATCTGTGCTGCTGGCACTGCTGGTCTGGGACGCACACTCTGGGAAACACGGCACATTCCAAGGAAAGTAAAACCTGTGGGCAAAGGACCCGTGGGAAGTGGTGTCGAGGCCACCCTGTGCCCTTTCCACAGCAAACTAGAAAGCTCTGCCTTTTCACACATGTAAACCCTACAGAGGAAGCTTCAGTAACTTGCTGTCATCACTCCTGGGGACTGACATCCGGGTTTGGTGAATTCCAGCCGGGCAATCTCTCTCCTCCCGGTGGGTCAGGCCACTCTGCCGTCTGTCTCCCACTCTGGGCCGTCTCAGATTGCTTCCGTGGCTGTGATCCAGAGACAGGCACAGCAGCCCTGCTACCCACGGAGACCAGGCCGGCTCCGCCTGGCGTGGCCCGTCTTTGGCTGAGAGAATGCTGACGATGTTAGCATTCAGAATTCTTCCTCTTTTTGGACATGGAGGCTTAATCTTACTCAAAACGCATTCCTTCTCTCAAGAGTGCCCTTGGACTAATATAGCAGAAACTCTGTCTCCAGTGGGCCTTTCTGATATGCCGTGAAGAGGGTGAATTTACTAATCAATACAAATGACAATGTTCAGCTGAGCCAGGCACAGCCTCGGAGGGTGGACTGGTCACAGCCTGAATGCTGAGGACGGGAGAAGAGAGAAAGGCAGAGACATCGTGCAAATCTGTCACACACAGGGAGAGATGGCTTGAGAGGGCCCCGACATAGCAGTAATTACAGGACCAGGAATAAAAATGTACATTTTTCAAAACTACCTTGGCTTAAATGGTTGTAGAGAGAGCTACCAAACATTGGTCTTTAGGGTATGAACTAATAACCTCTCATAGATAGGACATATTTTTCCCCTCTCTCTGTACCTTAAACACTCTCACAGGCTCACACATATATGTACACTTTGTATCATAGGACACAAAATGATCAATTATATGTACCTACATAATCTCTAGACATACATATGTCTGTAGTGTGAGTATGCATGTCAATACATATTTAGATATGTAAAATGAACAAGAGAGAAATAGAAAAGCACAGAGAGAGAAAGAGATGTGTAATGATGTGAGAATTCTGCTACCCTGAGAGTGCCTAGTTTTTAGCTCTTGCATTCAGTTATCTCTGGATGAAACAATGACCTGTTCTATGCCTCAGTTTCCCCATCTGCAAAATGAGAGAGTTGGATATGACATTGAAAGAATTTTCTGGACAGACATCCCCTACATATAGGGTAGTAAAAATTGCTTAGGGATGTATTCCATCTTCTAAAATTTCTTCCGCCTGAATATGAAAATCCAAAACTGCCTTTTTCACGCTTTTTAAAGCCCATGCTTCCTTTTAATTAAAATAAAAATCTCACAGTCTCCTTCAGAGTTATTTAAAACTTTAAATCATTTAAATATGACTGAAATAAATCAAAGAGAAGATCATTTTAGAAGAAACATCTATTTTGAAATCTGCGGATCATATTCTTGTCCTTCGCCCAGACTCAGTAACGATGAGGCTGGAGCTCTGGAGGCTCGAATGCGATCTAGGTCACCCGCACTCACCCCTCCTGTCCTGCTTTGTTTCCCAACAAAGCCGCTCCAGCTCCCCTGGACCCCCCTCGCCCCAGGAGCACGTCGATCCCTGCTGTCTCTGTAGCAGACTATACCACTTTTCATTGAAAGTTACCTCCTTAAATGGCAGGGAAAGCTAGAAGGGGCTAATATGTACCAACCCCTGGCTACTCGCTCGTGCTGTGTGACGTCTTTCTCTGTGTACATCTCTCTATGTAATCCCCGGTAGAGCAATTACCTCACTTCATAGATGAGGAAACAGGAGCTCAGAGATACCAGAGCCCTTGTTCTAGGGCATATCAAGTATGTGCTGCGCACTAACTTGATTTCAGGTGTTTCTGATGGGGGCTCTGTGACTTTTCTACGGCTCTAGGAACCTCCCTAATTAATAGTCAAGAGGAAGCACAGACTATGAATGTTTATGGCTGAACTGTTAGGTGTTAGATTATATACATATATTGTGGGTGTTTCGTTTTATTTCATTCTCAAAACGCAAGGTGGATAGCAACACCCTCATGTTATAAGATAAAAAGAGGTTAAGTGTCTTAGGTGAAATCACACTCCCAGTGTTGAACTAATCTGGGGTATGAGCACGTTTTTCAAACTGTGACTGATATCTCTGATTCACAATGGCTTTTGGTAGCTAGAGTTTCTAAATACCCATTGGGCACTTATCACAATAACATGTAATGTTTTGCTCATTTTCTAATATTAGTTTATATTTTATAGGCACATTAGAAAATAACAAATAAGTCCCCCCCCCCAAATCCTTTAATATTGAGCTGCCTGGAAAGTATTTAGTTTTAATGCACATGTATATACAATATATACACATAAACAAAAAAGGATTATACTAGACTTACCATATTTTAACTATTCTTCTTCATAGTGAATTTTAATGTTTGCATAGTTTTCTATCATATGGATTTATCAGACTTTATTCATTCCTCTTTAATTAGCCATGCCTAATTTATTTCCAATTTTTCTCTATTATTACAGTGATGGGTTGAACTCCAGGCCACACAGAACTTTATTTACAGTGTTTGGAAAAGAGAGAGATGTATTTATTAAGCTTAAAACCAAGAATAAAAGTCTCAAATTTAAAAACATCAGGTATTATTTTAGAAATCCATCAGTAAATGGTGATAACTAAGCACCCAAACTATAGGGTCTTACCCAGATGTTGGAGAGACTGACTTAATATAATATGAAAATACTAGAAAAGTACTGAATGGAGATTTTTCTTTCTTTTTTAAAAAATTTTTTTTTCTTCATTTATTTTAGAGAGAGAGGAAGGGAGAGAGAGAGATAGAAACATCGATGAGAGAGAACATTGATTGGCTGCCCCCTGCATGCCCCGCACTGGGGATCGGGCCCACAACCTAGGCATGTGCCCTGACCGGGAATTGAACCAGTGACCTCTTGGTGCATGGGTCGAAGCTCAACCACTGAGCCACACCAGCCGGGCTGAATGGAGATTGTTGAACTCTTAGAGGAGAGCCTGACCACTCCATAGCAGGGAACTGGAAACCCAGTGGCTAGTTCAGTTCCCAATCACGTCAGTGCTTCTCATCTGAACCAACATCCGTGGTCCCCAACAGGTTTGCGTTTCTCCTCCTTTTCTTTCTCCTCTTCTTCCAGCCAGCGTGGTCCCTCTTTATCCACAGAAGCATTCTTTGCTGGATGATCTATGTGACACTTTAATCATAGAAGAGGTTTTTAAATATTAAGATATCAGGGTTTTTCTCTGATTCTTTCTTTTCTCTCCCCCATTCAAACGGCGAGCTCTGTACTTCCCTGTCTTCAAGGAGATTCACAGACACAGAAGGCATACATACGTGTCTTTCTGCCTTTTCCTCCCCCAAAATTGTAGATTTCAGAGGGATACTGAGGGTTTGGGAAGAGGTAGAAGGGAAGGACAGGGTGTTTCTTCATGGACGCGCAGCAGCCTTAGTGAGGCAGAGGGAAGAATAAGGTTCTGGGGTAGTGTCTGAACAGCTCAGATCCCAGAGCAACACAGACAGCTAGTGAGATGGCCACAGAGCACATATGCCCCCATCCTCATCAAAGAGTCCTGTCCTCCGGTGAAACACAGAAACCGCACAGAGCCACCAAGCCAGCGCGGATTGTGGGTATGGAAAAAATGCAGTTTTCAGCGTGATGGATCGACAAAACGATGACAGTTGAGGGGAGGACAATATCTTGACATGACGGAAAGCCCCAGAACCCCTGGCAAGAAGCCTAGGGAGTGGCTCCTGAGAGTGTGTGAGTTCCACATAACTACCATTCCTACGAGAATGAGATGCGAAATCAGGTTATTTATTTAAACGTCTAGAAATCCGATAGTTCTTATTCTTAACACATAAAAATATAATTCAAAATATAGACATGGGACGCTGTTTGTGGAAGGTGTGGATAAGATTCACACTGCTACATGGCTGCGGAGGAAATCCACAGGCTCTGGAGTTACGTTCCCCTCTATTCGGCCTATATTTAGGTAAGTTCTGCGATTGGACCCAGGGTATTAACAGGATATTTATCATTCGGTAATAAGCCTTTCTTCTTCTTGGCACTTTATGTTCATGAATTCATGGAATACCACCTTCAAATATGTGCACTGTGTCCGTCAAGAAATTAAGTGTCAGACAGGTGAATTGACTTGTCGAAGATCACAGTTCAGCGGTAGGGCCTGGATCCCCACTTACATCTGATTGGACTCTAAATACCCCCCCTTTTTTTTCCTTTATTGATTTTAGAGAGAGAGAAAGAGAGAGGGAGAGAGAGATGGGAACATCGATGAGAGAGAACATCGATTGGCCGCCTCCTGCATGTCCCCCACTGGGGATCGGGCCCACAACCTGGGCATGTGCCCTGACCGGGAATCCAACCGTTGACCTCTTGGTGCATGGGTCGATGCTCAACCACTGAGCCACACTAGCCGGACTCTAAATCCCCTTTTTAATCTTTCTACTCCAACTCCAAAGCTCTACTCAAGACCCATATCCTGGGAGTTGTACCTAGCGTTACTGCACACTTCTATAATCTCTATTGTCCCGCCCTCAATCCACCCTGACGTTTTTACAACCCAGCCTTATTTTTAAGCCCCAGATATTAAATCTGCATAAAATAGAGATACATGTGTAGCAGAAGTGAATTTAAGAACATCCAACGAGAAGGAAGAAATCCACTGCCACTGATTTCAGTATTCAAGTCCCATTCACCGAAAGAACATGTTGAGACAAGGCTAATACGGGAGGGAAGACGGTAAGTGAGTAGATAGGGCTTTGGGAAAGTTGGGTCGGGCAAATTCATTCCCTCTGCCTGGTCCCCTGGCTGTCTGCCTTGGTACACATTGACTGAGCAGGCAGCCCCATAACAATACGATAATGAAAAGGGATTGCAGTCAGTGAGGGCCCAGTAAAAGGAAGAACACTGGCCAACAGTTTACATAATATTTTTGTCCCTGAAAAGGCTTTATTACAATCAAGCCTATAAGTAAGCATGCAGTCCGGAGGACTGCTGTGAGGCTTGATCAATTAAAGTTTGAAAGCCTCTTTTATTTGCTTGGATGCCTGGTTCAGAGTGCAATCCATTATCATTTGTCACTCACAGGTGCTTTTTCAAAATTTCCCTCTGAAGTAGCAGAGAAACGATCCCTAAGGGAAAACAAGCCACACAAGACATTTGAAAGTCTAGTTATTTTTAGTGATGTGGAGTGGATATCTCTTGCTGAAACCAAGAGAGCAAAAGCGTTGCCATGAGATGGGAAGAAATAAAAAGATTTCTGAAGCTGCTCTGCGTATCCAGCTTTCTAGTCAACCACATTAGGGCTTAAATCAAACAGGATAAAAAAAAAAAAAAAAGAACCTTAAAGATGATTTTGGTCCCTGAAAAAAAAAGGGCTACATTTATATATGTATATAAAAGTTTGTTTTTTAATTTTATCAACTACCACTTCTGAAAAAATAATCCCACTTTGGGTAGACACATCCCAACTCAGTCTGTTACCCAGGCACTATCAATGCACTTAGCAGGCTGCCTAGTAAGCGTTCAAAACATGTTGTCTGTTTAGTGCCAGACGAGATAGGAAAGGTCAAAATAAGCTGTGCTATTACCATAAAGGCCAATCTGAATGTACTGTTCTATCATCACAGTGAGTCCAAATTCTCCATCTCTTTCAGCACATACCTTAGATAGCTCGTCCTGATTGATCCCATACACCTTGATCTGTGTTTTCTTTTAGGAATTTTATGATACCTGGATATGCATTTTTATTATACACTTGATTCTCTTGTTAATTCTAAAAATTGTATCCAAAAGTCTTATCTCTGTTAGAGGCATGTCTTCTCTTGCAACTCCAATTCCGCTTTGTCCAGGGAAAGTTACAAGGTGCCTGTTCTGGCACGGAAAAAAAATGGGTACAACGACATGGCTGCTGAGTCATTCCTGTACAGTCCACTTTGCTCCAGCCTTGCAGAGTTGGGATGCTGGAGAGAAAGTGATTGTAAAAGGAAATCATGAGAGGTTCGCTCACCCTCAGAAAGCTAAGCAGGACGATGTTTGAGAGAGAGTTCAATGGAGATGGCAAAGTTTGCTGTACAATGGATCTGCTCCGGGCTTTAGAATGGGCTGCTGCCGACCTTGCCTACTTACTGATTTTGCCCAATACTATTGTTTAAAGGTAGTACTGGCTTTTTCTTTTTTTTCTCTATTTTCTCTTCTCTTCTTCCCTTCCCTCCCCTTCCCTCCCCTCCCCTCCCCTCCCCTCCCCTCCCCTCCCCTCCCCTCCCCTTCTCTTTCCAGTTCTTGAATCTTCAGTACTTAGGACCTTTGCTTGGAACACTTTCCTTCCCCACCCCAACATTTTCATTTTAGATGGCTGTTCACATTTTAGATCAGAAGTCCTCTCAGAGAGGCCTTCCTGAGTACCTTATTTCTCCACATCTATCTTGTTATTCTTCTTCAAAGTACCCTGTGTCATTTCTTTTTACTATGTTTTGCCTCTCTAAAATTAGCCTACACTATTCATTTACTGGACATTGTGTTTATTGTCTGCTTCCTCATTAGAATGAATGCTGGATGACAACAGGCCCCATGTCTGTCTCTCACAAAGCTGTATCCTTAGTGCCTGGAATGACATCTAGCATGTAGTTGTGACCCAATAAATAGTTGTTGGAAGAATGAATAAATGAAGGGAAGAATTTGGATATAAAAGGTACTTTAGAATTTCTGCAAGAACAAGATGAGTTTATCAGGATAGAAGAGCACAGACAATTCAGGGGGAAAAAATCAAATAAAAAAGAGCTTTTGTCTAGTGTGACCTATGCCTTCCTTTGAGCACAAAGGAAACAATGTTAGGTGATTAACTAGAGCACAGGTCCAACAGAGAAGAGGCTTGGAGTTTCAACTCAGGATTTTCTAGAGGCACAGTGTTGGTGACCAGTGAAAAATGGGGGGCGGGGCAGTTTGTTTTCACCTAGTACAGGAATAAACATTGATATTCAATAATTGATGTCATAAACTCTATCTCTGCATCTAGTTTTCTATTTAGAATGGAATCAGCCTGGAAGAAAGCTGAAGGTTCAGGATTACTGGAGAAGGTGAGCTCAATTTCGGGACTTCACAGCCACTCAACGGCCACTAACACTGATAATTTTTCTGTGTGTCCCAGGCACTATGCCATATCATTTAGAGCCATTATCTTGTTTGATCCACTCAAGACCTCTGCATATAAGTATTATATTTTTGCTTCCTTTAACAAATGAGTTTGCTGAGGCTCACAGAGATTAAGTCAGTTGCCCAACGTCACAGTCAAAACCACTTTATTACTAAGTGTTTCTGAAGACACTGACATTTTGGTGAGCAATTATTTGTTTAGCAGGACTATCCTTCACATAGCATCTCTGGCTTTCTGCGCTAAATGCTTCTGACACCCCTAGAACTCTTGACCTGCCTCTGTTGAAGACCATTGTGTTAGTAAACCTAATAGAATGTGGGGAGTAATATCTCCACTACCAGTCTTGCTGATCGCACTTCCCAAACCAGAGATCACCTATTTCTTTGTATTCCCCAGAGCCACACCAGACCAGAGACTTTACTATAATTTTATTAATCTAGATTGCTGACAAATAAATAAGAATTTTGGATAAAGCAAATGAGAGATCTTCCCTTGGTATATTCAATGTATGGCAATTTCATGTTTGATTTGATTATATTCATAGGAACCAATCATCAAAGTTGTATGCACATCACTGTAATATAGGAAATTGTTTGCAAAGGTCATGGAAGTGTCAAGATTAAAATTAGTCACTGTCTCATATAGAAATGCAACTTAGATTTTTACTACTATCAGTTGGACTCTAACTTTATTCAGTACCAGTGTCTCTCCAACCAGGCCTCTGCACTCTTACAGACAAGTCTCTCTAAAATGCTGTTTTCATGACAGTAACCCTACTCTAAAACAAACAATGATGTCCCACTAAGTAAACATTTTCTTCTTCCCTTTCCTGTCTTCAAGGCCCTGCACAATTCAGACTTGATCTGATGCTCTAGCTTTATCTTCTGCTTCTCACCAAGTGTCATTAATTCTTGTCAATTTAGTCCCTTTTCTAATCCCTGATGCCTTTAACCCTCACTTTCAGATATATGCTCATTTCATTTATCTTGCCGAGAATTCCCTTCTTAATACTTGATGCTTATCTAAGTGCTATCAATGCTTCCCTGGCCAAATATTTCTTCCTTCATGGCCATGAGAACCTAAAGCTATTTCTCTTCCTTCTAAAGGCCCAGAACTTATAGTCTTCCCTGTCAGTAATTCTCCTACCCGGTTGGTCACCAGAATTACCTGTGGATATTTTTTAAAGTACAAGACCTATGTCTGCAACTCTAGAGGTTCTGATTTAATATATCTGGGGTAGAGCTCATACATTTTTATTAAAATAAATAAAAATATGGCTAAGTGATTTCTGATGATCAACTCAATTCAGAAATCACTCAACTGGCACATCTAATTATTTTGCTTTAATATCTTTATTTTCATTTTATCATCATCATTTTTTCTTTTCATATATCATCAAAATGTACTTGATGGGTAGATTTGTGTCTAATCCATTAAGGCCCTAATTAACAGAAGGCACTTAAATATTTTCTGATGTGTTATGAATCACTTGACATCCTATTTATAATTATGCTGTCATTTTTTTCTTATGGTCAATATGAAAATATATCTTATTCTAATAGTAAACAAAATTCTAATTTTATTGTACTATGGCCAATTCTAGATTGGAATATAAAATTGTAAGGCTACCTTTCTTTTACCTAAATAAAGGTAAGGATATCTTCTAAGTAAAGTAACTTTCAAGAACTTTTTGCAGAGTTTTTTGTTTGTACCCTGTTGGTCTCAAAAAATATTTTAACAGGTAGAAGTATTGTGGGCTCTCTCTTGATAAACTCATTTGAAATCCCAGTTGGAGATGTGTATTCTGTATAGCTGTGATCCGGGTGGAACTCCACGTGTGCAAATTGTGTTCATACGAAAAGAACACAAGTGAAAATGAGTGTTAGTCTCCTAAGGGTTGGATATTTTTAGTCAAATGATAAATACACAGATGGGAACCGTGGAAATAAAAAAGAAGAAAAATGTCCTAAATTATCATAAAATAAAAAAAAAGGGGAGTGGGAAGAAGTGAGAAAAAAGAAAGAAAATGAGAAGAGGTGAAGAAGAGAAAACAAAGAAGAAATAAGGGAATGGTGAGTTAAAATAAAGGAGAAAAAGGAAAGAGAAACAGATATCATCAGTAGTGTTCATCCAGATAGTCTGGAGTGTATCTTATAATAATTGTAGTGTATTCCAACTCAATGGTCTTTCAGTAAAATAATGCAAAATGGCAGATATAGTGTTGGGTCTGGGAAAGCATAATGTAAGTAAGGAGTCTGAAGCTTAGTTCTATTAGAGTCACCATATTATCTGCTTCTAATTATGATTATTGATATTATTTTGGGCATGCCCCAATAAATGTATGAATGTGCCTTTGTTGAGCCACCCTTCCACACTGTGACTTCCCAGGAAGAGATATTCATGCAGAGCATAAAGATAAAGAAAATTTTTCAAAGGACAATGACAAAAGACACTCATAGTATTTCTTTACTATTGGGAGATCTTGTATCTGAGACATCAAAGCCATTTGACTAAAGGGAATGGAACACAGGCACAAGGCAAGAAATAGAAAGGAGAGGAAATTAGTTCAAGGACAATGACTAGCAATGCAGATGTAGTCATTTGAACCCCAAATATGCTGTAGGGTAACATCAAGCCATTGAGGCATAATTCTCCCTCCAAAAATGACACCAGCACTGACTTTGATAATTACCAAAGGAATTATCATTTCAAGATGGATGTGTGAATTGAAGTGGGCTCGTGAGCACTGCCAAAGCAGGCAAGAAAAGAATCACTTACTGCCAAGACATGCTTCCTGTGCTTCAGTCACATCTTAGGCCTGTTTTGGCTCCTGTCTTAATATTCAAGTGAGTTTAAATCCCAACAACAGTACATATTTGGTGTGTGGACACCAACTTGGAATGCTAATATAGAAAACCCAATAGAGGTCTTAATAGAGTTTATGGAAAAAGCAAAGCTCATATACAGAGCAGACGATAGCTAAATATCAGCATGGATTTGTAAGCTGATATGGGTTGTGTACAGAGTTTCAGGGCAACCCCAATTCTCTAGAATATGGCAAAAAGTTAGAAATGGCTTCTGTATGGCATAAAGAGACTTTACTGAGTCTATTCACTTTATAACACAGTTATAAAGCCCTCAAGCCCTCACTGAGAACCAATTTGTTTGTAATTTAGACACACATTTCAGCCCAGTGGTTATCGGACTCCCAAGCTGCAGCAGCTGTGAGTGAACTGGAGGTTGAAGAGAAAGGATGCTATGAGAAAACACTAAAATTACAGGAAACAATTTAATAGCATAAATTCTCCAAAAGTCTGGCAGAATAACTCAAAATGTAAAAAGTCTCCACATATTTACTAAAGGTGCTAAAAGTTCCTAGGTAAAAGCTCTTTGAATCATTAGCTATTGACCTTGGGTCATCTCAAAGTACAATCTACCTATGCATGTTTGTATGTTACAGCTCAAATATAGATCAAACACATATAGAAACAAAGTGAGAGAAAGAAACATTTACCCAAGCATAAAAATTCAACCTGAAATTTAAATTTAAATATTAAAGAAATAGCCAACATATTTAACAAAAAAATTGAAAATATAGATATTATCTGAAACTTTATTATCTAAGAAAGTTTTCAATATGATAGATTTCCAAAAAGGTAACCATTTTCTCCTGTGACCATCTCCCTTTGGGGATTGGTAGGTATTCTCCTTTAAACAAGAAAGCAAAAAGAAAAAAAAAATGTACACTGAAAAATACAAAACGTTGGTGAAAGAAATTAAAGAACACACACAAATGAAAAGACATCCCATGTTTACGGTTTGGAAACTCAGTAATGTCAAATGTCCATGATACCCAAAACAATCTTCAGAATTAAGGCAATCTCTATAAAAATCTCAATGGCATTTTTTTTTTTTTCAGAAAGAGGGAAAAAAACCATAAAATTTATATGGAATGACAAGAACCCCAAACAGCCAAAACAAACTTGAGAAAGGAAACAAAGATAGAGACTTCACACTTTCTGACTTCAAAACATGTTACAAAACTACATTAATCAAAACAGGATGGTAATGCATAAAGACATGCATACGGTGCAATGGAAAAGAATAGAGAGCCCAGAAATAAACCGAAGCACATACAGTCACATGATCGTTGTCAAGGCAACACAATGGGGGAAAGATAGTCTCTTCAACAGATTATGTAGAGAAAACTGGATCTCTACATACAAAGGAATAAAAATGAAATGTTATCTTATCCCTTAACCTATATACAAAAATCGTTTATGCAAAAGTCAACCCAAAATAGATTAAAGACTTAAATGTAACACCTGAAACTATAAACCTCCTAAAAGAAAACAGGGAGAAAATTTCATGATGTTGGTTTTGGCAATGATTTCTTATATCTGACACCAAAAGCAAGGGCAACAAAAGCAAAATTGAACAACTGGGACCACCTCACACTGTAAAGTTTCTGCTTAGTGAACAAAACAATCAATAGAATAAAAGACCATCTAGAAAATGTGGGGAACATATTTGAAAACCATATATCTGATAATGGGTTAAATTTCAAAATATATAAGGCACTCCTACAACTCAATAACAAAAAATAAATAATCAAATAATAATGGCCAAAAGACTTGAATAGACTCTCTTCAAAGGACTTGAATAAATACTCCTCAAACTGTGGTCAATAGTTACATGGAAAGATGTTCAGCATCACTAACATTCAGGGAAATACAAGCAAAAACCACAATAAGATATCACCTCACACACGTTAGGATAGTATTATCTATCTCTATCTCTGTATATGTATCTATATCTAATAAATAACAAGTGCAGGCAAGGATGTGCCATCTTGGTGGGGATGGAAAATGGTGCAACTGCTATGAAAAGCATTTTAGAAGTTTCTCAAAAAATTAAAAATAGAATGACTACCAGAAAAGCTAGAAATCCCAGTTCTGGGTATTGATCCAGAAGAAATAAAACAAGATCTTGAAGAGATCAAGAATCCATGTTCATTGCAGCATAATTTACAACAGCCAAAAGGTGGAAACAGCCTGAATGTCTATTAACAAATGAATAGATAAACAAAATGTAGTATAATGCATATAATATAATATTATTCAACCTTTATAAAGAAGGAAATTCTGTCATATACCACAACTGATGAACCTTGAGAACATTGCACTAACTGAAATACGCTAGTTGCACAAGGACAAACTACATGATCCCACTTATAGGATATATAAAGTAGTTTAACTTGTAGAAGCAAAAAGTGGTTGCCAGGGATTGGGGTGAGTGGGAATAAGGGAGTAGTTGAATGTGAATAGAGTTTTAACTTGCAAGATGAAATATTTTTAGAGATGCTCTACAACAATGTGCATGTAGTTAACAATATTATACTGTATTCTTTAACATTTAAGAGACTAGTTTTCATGTTATGTGCTTTTTATCACAATTTAAAAAAGAACATCCATTTAAATATACACTTGACAATAAAATTCAATGTATTCATAGTTAACGGAAAAATAGAAATGTGAAACATGAGTATATCTTTCAGGATTGGTGGTCTGTATACAAAAAATACCCATATGCATGTATACATTCATACACACACACACATTTCTTAGCCTTTTTGCCATCTTGCTCCTCTTTATGGGACATGTTCCAATTTTTTTTTTCTTCCAAATGCGGGATTCAGAATGAGCACCATAGTTGCTACTGTCTGATCAGTGCAGAGAACTTTTCGGTTCTAGACACTATAGATCTTTTAATACTGCCCAATCAATCAATCAATCAATCAGTCAATGAATTTGTATTCTTGTATTTAATACAGATTGTAAGTATACATATTTCCATAAACTCTTTCTTAGTGGCTCACTTAGTGTGTGTTCATGTTAAGCTGTGATTCATTTCCTAGACATAGGAATCCACCAACCGGAGCTCATTTCCAATCCCTTTACAAAATAAAACTGGTGTATATGGCTTCTGACCTCTAGCTTTATAAATTTCAGGTCAGAAATGTGCCTCCATTTATCCATCCTAAGCTATTTGGAGCATCAGTCTTACATCAATATTTACTGGATGACACTGATCTTCATTTGATTAAAATAAGCAAACCCCTCAGTCTCCCTTTCTCAGTGGAGTGAAGTGTTTTCTCAAAGTTAAATAAATCCACAGAGTTAGAAAGGTGAAGGCATGTTAATTTCTGTGACTGACGGAACCTGTTAAAATCAACTCTAATTGGCGGTTTTCAAAAATTACATTAAAATTTCAGGTGACCACCTGCTATATTGGAAGAAATATTTTCTCTTGACATCTAGAAATTTGAAAGAATCGATTCTAATGGGTCTCAGGGGCATTTTGGATATTTGTGGGAGCATCTTTGGTTGTCACAACGAATGTTTGGTACTTAGGTGTCCCACCAGACACTCAAACAGGTGAAGAAAAATCTATATATGATTACCTAATCCTGGAGTCTAATTCTGTTTTACATATAACTTAAAATATCTTTGCAATTACAAGGAATGAAACTACGATGCAAATCAAGAGAAAACTGTTTTCTGTTTCATTCAGATCTTTGACAATAATGGGCTGGCATTTCTGAGATGTGCATCCAAGATGACCACTCCATGAGCATTTACCAGCTCTCTTCTTCTCAACAACTGTATGTAAGTGGAGGCATCTGACTTTACATTATGTTTTGGTGTGGCAGAGTCTATCTATTTACATATCAACACACATTTAAAAAAAAATCTCTTTCCTTTATTTCTCCTTTTAATATAGTTAGATGGTTAATAGACCCAGAGACATAGAAAGGAGTACAGTTCAGACTGACAAACCTCACAGGAGCGGGGTGGGGGGGGGGATGAGATAAAACAAAGAACTTATATGCACTTATGCATAACCAATGGGCATAGACAACAATGCTGGGGAGGGGGGATCGGGAGGAGGGTGTTTAGGGGGGAAAAGGGAGAAACATCTGTAACAAAAATAAATTAATAAAAATTGCAAAAAATAAAAATAAAACTCATGGAAAAAAAAAAATATATATATTTATTTATTTATTACCAATTATTAGTATTACATGTGTGGAGTAGATAACATTCCAGATTTCATGTTATGATAGCAAAGGGGATGGTTTAGAGAACACTTGCTGTATCAAGGAGGCATTAGGTCTCAAAGGTCCCATAGCTCTGTACTGCTCACTCCCATGGTGGTCATAAGTCCTGAAATGTATTCACAGTTTCTCTAGCATTCCAGTCAAGGGACTAATCATCAATTCACCAAGGCTCCTGGCTCCAGGGTTAAGTTTTTACTTAAGTTGAATTAAATGGGCCTGGGCCATTTTTCTGAGCTCACTCCACCAGCTCAAATGACAATTCTTATAATTGCATTCTTTTTTGATATCTGATTTTTTTCTGGGTGTCCTGCTTAGTTTCTGCCATTCCAGTCCTCACCTCTCTCTTCACCTGTTGCCCAGTACCATGGAGAAACAATTCTTTCTTTTATCTATTTGCTTGAAAATTATTATTCAGTATTTCCTAGTTCTAAGTTATTTATTATTGGGTAGAGTGGGCCTATGATCGTATTTGCCTAAGACAGAATGGTATGCAACTTTTGTAGACAATTCAACATCTGTAATATTTTAGTATCTTTCAGAGCCATGGAGTACAAATTTGAAAGGTAAAATCTGCGCCTTCCTTCGTACTGAAAAAGTTAAGTGAAGAGTGTAACTTCCTGAGGACTCAAGAGACCTTTAGCAATAGTCTGACTATGCCTCATGATTGACTGCTGACATCTTCCAAACTCTCACCCCTCCATCTTCCTCTCTTGTTCCACATCTGAACATGTCAATAAGAAAGCCCATGCCCTGGACAGAGTGGTTCAGTGGTTAGAGTGCCGGTCCGCAGACCGAAGGTTCATGGGTTCAATTCCAGGTCAAGGGCATGTACCTGGGTTGCAGGTTCGATCCTGGTCAGGCACGTTCAGGAGGCATCCAATCGATGTGTCTCTCTCACATCGATGTCTCTCTCTCTCTCTCCTTCCCTCCCTTCCACTCTCTAAAAAAAAATTAAAATAAATGGAAAAAAATATATCCTGCAGTGAGGATTAACAACAACAAACAAACAAAAGCAAAGAAAAAGAAAGCCCATGAGCTGTCTCATTTGGCCCCAGCAGGAAGTTCTAACCACATGTCTTAGGTTGAATAGTGTCTTCTAAAAATTCATGTCTATCTGCAACTTCAGAATGAACTGTAATTTGAAGTAGGGTCTTTACAGATGTAAATAGGAGAGGGGCATGGAATGGATGTTCTCTCAAAGCTTCCACAATCAACTAAGCCTACTGCCACTGATGTCACAGAAGTGATCGCAGACTTCTAGCTTCCAGACATGTGACAGAAAAAAGGTTCTGGTGCTTAGGCCACCTGGTTTGTGATAATTTGTTAGAGCAACTCTAAAAAACTAATGACACGCAAGCCCTGGCCCATGCATGAGAAACCTCTCCCTGGGCCCATCACCAAACCACAATAAAATCCAGAGCCAGAGAGAGCCTTGCTTTTACACTCAAGCCATTCACTGACTTGCTTGGGAGCCGGCTCTGCTATTTCCAGACAGCCTCATTATGTGAATGATACGTCTTTCCATACCCTCTTGGTGTATATGTGGCATCAACAGCTTCACAGTCTGAACCCATTTTGGTTTGGAGGTCCATTTCAGTTCCGTTGGATGACTACATTACCTGTCTTCTAAGTCAAGTCCTTCCACTGAGTGACTATAGGAAAGTGGGTAGCACTTGGGGATTTTTTTTTTTTTCATCTAGAAATGGGTAGGTTGGACCATAATCAGGGTCACCAAATACAAGAACTGCACACTCTTTCCAACCAAGCTTGATGGAGTCTCATTTTACTCTCAACTAATACTCTAGCAAATTACCCCTAATAGTTCTGTCCCTAGAAGTTTCTGACAAGTATGGATGGTCATCACTAGGGGGGATTTGCCACTAAACCACTTCTGGCTATTATTTTCTTTTGTCTGGGTAAATATTTTCCCCAAATCCTATAGCTATTGTCTTGCCTTCCCCTACCAGTTCCTCTTAGGGTTGATGACCTAGTCTATAACCTAGTCCTTGTCAGTCCGTACTTATGCTTTCAAGTTGACCTACAGTTCTCAACATTCACTAGCGTGTCAGTGACTGTTGTTTTGACTGGCTTGTTGCAGGGGGAACACTAGTGAGTGCACAACGTCAAGGCATGCTTATGCAGGTCTTCAAACACTGTATAATGTTGGTGGTTATTATTCATTGCAGGTGGTTTACGTTTCATGCAAAAATGGGCTGTTATGAGTGCATTAGCCAACAAATGCAAAAGCCCATTATCTACGTAGCATCTTCACATATGAAAAATGGAAGTTTAAAAGAAATACACGTGGAAGGAAAATTAAGAGAGAGCTGAGAGCTGAACTGACTCTGTTTTGATAATGTGCTCCCCATGGCTAAGCTTCAAGGCTGGAGTTCTAACCCCTGCGTTCTGCTCTTGCATGCAGAAATAATGAGAGGAGTTTCTCTGTGTGACCTCCTCCATGCCTTCCATCCCATTTTATATGCAAGTAAAACTAACAGAAATGAACTAGAAATAAAGGAATACAATAAATAATAATTAGAGCCTAGTGCAGTGAACCAAAAGCAGAAATCTATAGAGCAAGGAGTCTTGGGTTCTCCTTTGCTTTTCACCTGCTCAATAGTCGTACGCATAATCACTAAACCTTTCTGAGTCAAAAACTGCTCCTCTGACAAGGAGGTAGACAAGAAAGTACTATAAGACCATTTACAGAACGCTGAATTTCTTTGATTCAACTGGTGTTATACTGAGATCATTGAGGGATAGCATGTAATAAAAATACACCTTCCATTCAAAATGGACCTTCATTGTGAAACATGAAATAATACGTTAGAGTTACAAATACAAAGATAAAGAAGTATGAATATGTTTTTTGTCATTTTACACTAGACTGAATGGAACTCAGTCTTGCAGTGGCCCTGTTCAACCTGCTACTGGTTATGTATTCACTTAACAATGTGCATTTAAGAGACAGTGATAGTGTCATTTTCTTTTATGTGCTGATCATTTAGGAAAGAACCTTGCAGTCATTACAGTTTGCATCTAAGGATCCTGACACTGCATAACTTCCTCTTTTCATTGGTAGGGAAAGTATAATAATATTTGAGATTTTTATATTACAAAATGTGGGATAAGCAAAAACATTTTTCTTCAATTTATAACTGTGTTCAGACCCTATCATCTAGAAGGAAATTCACACTTCACTGTTTCATGTGCTTAACAGGTTTATTTTTCCCTAGGAGGAGGTGACTTCTGGAGAGTGTGTGCACTACTGGGTTTAATTAAGTAAACTGAGGCTACAATTCTTACATTTTCTTCTCTGTTCTCCTCTGCCCTTTTCATTTATGATAAATCTGAACAACATCCTCTTAGGCAGTGGGCTTTCTTCTTTGCTGTCTTCATCCACCTGGAAACCCAATGTAGCCAAAGTGAGCTTGTTAATGCACACATCTAATTATTTATTCTCTCTATTTAAATCTCTTCAATGGTTCTTCCTACCCTGAAGACAATGGGGACACTTTTTAGCACGACATATGTTGATTTTTATCTAGCCATTGTTATACCTCTAATTTATCTTTACCATTCACCACTCCCTGGTCCATCAGCAATACTGACTACCTCTAGTTGCCTAGACACACCATAGAGCTTCATACTAGATGGCTTTACACCTGCTATTCAGTCACTGTTAACCCTAAGCCTTTCTTCCCATCCCCTGCCTATTCTTAGTGAAAATCCGGTTCTGTTATGAAAGTCTGTCATAAAATCTTAAGGGCAAATTGCTTTCTCATCCAAACTACTTCTATATCATGAGGCACTTTTATTAATGTTTGTTTCACATCCAATATAATCTGTTCACATGTTATATGCTGACCCAGAAGCCACATGAGAAGTGGAATCTTGTCTTATTCTTTTTCACTATCCCCAGTTCCTGACTCAGTGTCTGGCACACGGTTCAATTTGTTGCATATATTTATAATGATAAGAATTAGCATTTATTGAGTGCTTAATATCTGCCTGTCACTGTTATCTGTTTTGTGATATTTTCATCTATTAACTCAATTAACCTGCAAAAAAAACTTCATGAGAGAGAGACTCTATTTTTCAGATAATGATTATTGTATGAACTGTGATGCAGACAATGCATCTGAAACATAGAGAAATTAAGGACTTTTCCCAAGGTACGCAGCTGGGATGGAGAGCTGGGATTTCAATCCAGGTATCTAGTTTAAAAGCCTGGGCTCTCAGAGACCATGAGACTAAGGATGTGTAGGCATTTGGTCCAAGTCCACTCCAGTGTTAAATGACAAAGTAATTAGAACCGATCTCTAATGGTTTCCAATCCAGTGGTCTTTCTTTATCAAAATATAAATTCCAACATCTACTTAATCACACACTAACCAAATTTCTTACAATTTTAAGCATGTTTTATTTCATGCAGAACCTTTTAAAATACACTTTTGAATTTTAATAAAAGTGTATTTTTATGATTTTCAACTTCAGATTTATGCAATAAAGTCAACTTCCCCAATTAGAAAGAGTTTTATTTGGTCACAGTTCCATGCAAGCAACTACAACAGAATGAATGCGTGGCCCATACTGACAGTGGACATGAGGGTAAGACCCAGGGCTTCTACACAGAGGATTCTATAGAGAATCGTAACAGCAGACGGACGACCAATTCCTACAAATTTAGGATTCTGCCTTCTGCGCCACAATATACTCCATGCCTACAACAACTAGACTTGTCGCATGGCCATGAAAGAAGACAGATTGGGAAAGACGAGTGGGGGGAGGCAAGCCACCTTCCAGCTTTGTGTTTCTGGATAGCTTCTGAGTATAGAGGAACTGTTTCTTCTCTCCATTGTAATTCATACCTCAATTCCAGAACTCTGCCTTAGAGAATTACCTGAATTAATTAACCCAGCCTCTTTTTGTTTAAACTGTTCTGCTAATGGAGGTAATATCCAGAGCAGAGGATAATGCTGGGTTTCAGCCTAAGTTCCACTTTTTCTAAAGATGAGACTTTGGGCAAAATACTTAGCATCTTTCCTGTTCTCTTTGTAAATGGGAAGCACAATATCTATATCATAGAACATTTGTAATGTGCTTAGCTAACAAATGATTTTATTATAGCAAATAAAACCCAAGCAGTGACTACGTTTGGGATTATTGCAATAATCAGGTCACAATAATCATAAACTCCCTTTGAGGAAGAGCTGTTTACATTTGCCTTTTAAAAATATCCATCCTCAAACCTGCCATTTACTAATTCCTGTGCTCAATATTGAAACATGACAGGGTGATGGGGAGTTCGTTGGAGGGAATTTTATGGACATTTAGTTACATGTCTATTTTACGTCACTGAATTCTGGCTGCAGAAGCTTGATACTCTGTTTCAGGATCTGCCAGGATCTGTAGGATCTTGATAGCTAGCAAGTGACAAACTTCTGTTTCCTCATTTGTAAAATGATTTGAACAGGGTGGTTACTAAGTTGTTTTCTGCTGAAAGAATGGCTTGGTATACCCATGTGCTTATTGTGTATATGTTGGGAAAAATCTCATAAACTCATTTTGTTTCAGTTTTCTCTCCATAAAGTGGTGATAACAATGGTGTCTACTTCAAGTTGTTTAAGAGTTTTTAAAAAAAGAAGAAGAATTAACTAAGTTAATACGAGTGAAATGCTCAGTGTGGTATCTGGATTATAGAAAGTTTTCAAAAGCAGTAGTCATATCATGTACAGGAAATACTTCTTAAAAAATTTAACAATCTGTCCCCTTTGAAGGAATATTCCTCCCCTTTGAAGGATACATTCAGGTAATATCTATGCAAGGCTGCCAGTTACATCATTTAGTAAAATCAAATCATTTTGGACAAACACTTAATTTTACTGAAGTAACTAAATTAACAGGCTCTTTCAGTGTCACAGAGATCAGTTCTCCCAAATTATCTTATTGGAACACAGATTTTGTCTAATATTAAGAGCAATAAAAGAGGAACAGAACATACCACAGGGTTTCATTGTTAAATATATGGTAGATGCTTTGATATTATGTGGTCTGCTAGAGATTCACAGATGTTCTGCAGTTAAAAATAATTGTAGATAAAATTTGACTAACAGGTTACAACTTCTCTTTGACTTGACTTCCAAAAACCATTTTAATAGACCACTTATTTCACTTGTATGTGTAATCTAAACAACAATATAAACCAACAAACGAAACAGAAACAGTCTCATAGATACAGAGTATATACTGACAGCTGCCAGAGGAGAGGGGTTTGGGGGACTGGGTGAAAAGGTGAAGGGATTGAGAAGTACAGACTGGTAGTTACAGAAGGGTCATGGGGATGTAAAGCACAGCATAGAGAATATAGTCAATAATATTGTAATAAGTATGTACGGTGCTGGGTGGGTACTGGAAATATCAGGGTGAACAGTGTCAAGTACACGATTGTTGAACCGCTGTGCTGTACACCTGAAACTAGCACAGAATAATATTGAATGCAAGCTGTAATTCAAAAATTTCTATAAACCTTTTAAAAATTCAAAAAAATAAAAAAGAAGACAGTATTGACAATTTTACAGAAAAAGACAGTTCAGAAAATGCTGAAGTATAGAAACCATTGTCTCTATTATTTTAACTTCCAATGATCTTCATGAGGTTATTCCAGCAGTAGGGAATCTCATTGACCTTTTTTTTTTGCTCACTTACCCAGCCATGAAAATACATTTCTTGGTTTCATACTCATTTTCTGGCAAGTAACTTAGGTTCTAACCAAAGTTAGGAATGCCTAAAGTAACCCCTATGATCATAAGGGGATATTACTTCGGAGGGATACCAAGTGTGAAAACTTTGACTTCTGATTAACAAAATTAATTTCTTCTTCTAACTGAAGGCTACATGAATGCTCCACACACTCCACAGAATCTGCCGAGGTGCCATTCTGTCCCAGCAATGTCCTGCTTCGGGATAGCAAGCTGAACAAGAGAACACACAGTGTTATCTCTTCATCACAGGAGGTCACTTCCTCCAGGGTGCTGCAAGGGAACACATGGGAATGCATCGCCTCATAAGAGGTTTTATGTTTCAGCAGTAGCCTTGGAACTGTGCTCCTATCTGCACAGAGAGGGTTAAAAAATGATAGCCACTCTCTATATTATGAAACTCGCAAATTAAAACAACTGCTTCTAAATGGTAAAATATATTTTTTTATCCTCACCTGAGGACATTTTTTTTTTACATTTATCTTCAGATAGAGCAGGAGGGAGAGAGGGAGGAAAGAGAGAGAGAAACATTGATGTGAGAGAGACACATCGACTGGCTGCCACCCACACAACCCCAACTGGCCGAGGACAAACTGCAACCGAGGTACGTGCCCTTAGCGGGAACCGAACCTGGGACTCTCTGGTCCGTGGGCCGACGCTCTAACCGCTGAGCCAAACCGGCCAGGGCTAAACGGTAAAATATTTTAAGAAATTAAAAATTCATTTTATTTTGCTTTTAAATTTTTACGTGTGTGTGTGTGTGTGTGTGTGTGTGTGTGTGTGTAGAAAGCATCTTCTGGTAGGGAAGGATATTGTTTCTCTACATTTCAGTATATCAAATGCCACTTGAACACTCAAATGTAAATTAATTAATTAACTAATTCATTCATTCATTCATTCATTCATTCATTCATTCATTCAAAAATAAAGAGTACCTAGGAAAGCTGGATACTACTCCATTTGGTCAGTGTGTCCTATCTGTCAACAAAAAGTTAGGAGAATGTTCTATGATCAAGCAGGTTCCAAATTCCTATTCTGGGAACAGTGTAAGGTATCTGTTTAACTTCAGGTTACTTCAGTGATGTAGAGAGGGTTATAAAAGTTGATTAAGAGGAAGTTGCCTTAATAAGTATGTTTGAATGAGACTCCAGTTGAGTCTCCCATTACCAACTCCAACTGGATTAATAACCACATAATGGAAAAGGTAATTTTTGGATCGTTTGTAGCAGCCTGCGATCAAAACAACATTCCCAGATTTGGTAATAAACGGTTTGCCAAGAATCCTGCCCTGAAAATAATCCCGGTAACTTCAGCATTAGTTCAGTAAGAGAACATTGATCCTGATGTGTCCCAAGTGGTGTTTTACTGAACAAGCTGAGTCTTGGTTTGGCTTTCCAATGATGTGCCAACAAGATTCACAAACGCCAACACTGTGCCAAACAGTGACGCTGATTGCTTTGCTCAGACCAAAGTATCCCTGCATAGCAAAGAATAAATTTAACTGGTTGTCCTATTATATCACCTAGCTATGCAGGGTTTTAGACTTTGGGGTACCAGCGTTTCTGAAAAATGGTAGCAGAATAGAAAACACATTGAAATAAGTCATGAGACTCGAATTATACTTAATATCTATAAACCATAAGGCTGAATAAATGACCACCACATTTGAACTTAGGTCTTTTAATTTCAAGTCCAGTGCATTTATATTCTAATAGAAGCCATTTAAGGTGACATATTCCTGCCAAACCCAGTAAACTTCTGAGGTCAAAGTAAACTTACAGGAATGTATAATAATATTTATCCAGCATTTGCTACAGTGCAAACATTACAGGAAGCAACTCAGATCATGTAATATTCCAAATAATACTGTGATATTGGTAGTACTCTTGTCTTTTTTCCAGAGAAGGAAAGTGAGCATTTTATTTTTATTTATTTTTATCCTCACCTGAGGACATTTTTTCATTTTTTGTTCAGATAGAGTGGGAGGGAGAGAGAGGAAGAGAGAGAGAGAGAAACATCGACGTGAAAGGGACACATCGAGTGGCTGCCACCCACACGACCAACCAGGGCCGGGGACAAACTGCAACCGAGGTACATGCCCTTAGCGGGAACCGAACCCAGGTCTCTCTGGACCGCAGGCCGACGCTCTAACCGCTGAGCCAAACCGGCCAGGGCGGAAAGTGAGCATTTTAAATAAGGCACCTAAGGTCACATATTTAATAACCGGCATGGGTCAGACTTTATTTATTTATTTTTTTAGTTTAATTTTTCTTCTTTATTGATTTTAGAGAGAGAGGAATGGAGAGGAAGAGAAAGATAGAAACATCGATGAGAGAGAATATTGATTGGCCGCCTCCTGCATGCCCCACACTGGGGATTTGGCTCACAACCTGGGCATGTGCCCTGACCGGGAATTGAACTGGTGACCTCTTGGTGCATGAGTCGATACTCAACCACTGAGCCACACCACCTGGGCATGGGTCAGACTTTAATATAGCTGGATCTATTGATATAGCCCATGCTCTAATCATTGTTATATTTTACCAAATTCTCATTTAAAAAAAAAATTGCAAGCTTTTGTTATATATGTCCTTCCAAAGTGCTCCATATCAATTTCAGCCACTGTATACCATATCATTTACTGTTACAAAACTTCTCATTTTTTTCCCTAATTTCCTTGTCCATCATATTCCACGTAGTTAAAGAAGCCGAGCAAAAGTGACTTGCCATCCTGTATGAATTACATCCAGTCATCTCTACTTTCAAAAAGGATCCAGAATACGGCCACTCTCACCACCTCCACCAGCCTTATCCTAACTCATCATCTTCTTTATGGGAGCTCTCCCAACATTCTCCAAAGTGCTTTCTCTGATTCTCCTTCATTTCCTCTGACCCAGTCTGATCGCAGAAGAGCAGCCAGAAGAGATCCTATTAAATCCTAAGTTGAATTGTTGCTGCCTCTGCTCAAAATCATTCAATGGGTTTTCGCTCATCATAAACGTGGTAAGTCCTTTTTGGTGAAATAGGAACTTACTTGGTCTAATCTGCACTCTGGCGTTTGCCACGCCCACATCCTCCCTGAACTCATCCTCCGATGTCCTCTTCACTCACTCTGTGCCAAACCCAGTGTCCCTCTTCCAGTCCTCAAAACTGTCGCTCCCTGATATCCGTTTCCCTGATATCTGCCTGGCTGCCTTCCTCGCCTTTCTCTTGCCTCTACCTGAATGCCACCTTCTCAGTGACACCCTTCCTGGTCATTCTCTCCAAAGTTGCAATGCTGAGATACTTCCGACCTTTCTTTTCTTTATTATTTTCTTTCACACTTATTGACATCAAAATACTGTTTCTTCATCTTCTTTATTTCTCTCTCCACCCACTCAAAGGTAAGCTCCACAAGAATGTTTGTTAGCTGTTATACTGCCAGGACCTATAAAGGTGCTTGATATATCATAGGCTTTCAATAAATAAACCAATGCATGTTCCTCTTTGTCCAGTGCTGTACAATCCCTTCCTGTGGTTGCCCAGTCCCAGCACAGGGAGCCCAGCAATATAAGAAGGAAACACCAAGACATGTGGCCATTGAACTCTGGCTCCCAAAATCTCTACCCAGCTCTCATTAAGTTCCACACATTGTCTTGATATGCACAAGATCCACATACACTAATTCCTTCTTCTTTTTTTTTTTTTTTCCTAGCTTAGTTGTGCCAGAATCATTCTGTCTAAATGACAGCAATTTGGGATCACTTTCCATCTAAAGCCTCAGCGGAATATTCTCTCTGCCCTACCCCAGCCTAGGCACTCTCCATCTTCATGCCACACCAGCATGAGTGATACATACCCACCTGCGATTTTCAAAAGATAAAACCGATAGCTTTTCTTTTTCATAGAACAAGAATCATTTTCTGCTTCCTCAATTTCAAATTTTCCCTGTTTTCATTTAAACCTCCTAGATTTAACACCATTTTCTATTTCTTAATCGTTCATCCCTCATGTAATTTTGTTTCCTTTTTTTTTTTTTAAAGCAACTCTCAGCTCTACTGTTCTCATTTGCCATATTTTAGGATGAGTCTGCAAATTGCTGAACAAATGTATACATCACCCTCCGGGGTTCCATTTCAACCTTAAGAGGAATTCCTACAATAACACAGAATGACAGAGAGAGAGAGAGAGATAAAGAGAGAGAGATCATTAATTAAATGAAGCAGAGGAAATAGCTTGATATTAAAGCATAGATTATCATTTTCAGAATTGGAGTCTATGGGAGTCCGCAGTTAAATGTCTTCAGTGTGAGTTTATCAAGCACTGTGAAAATGAGTGTCTGGCTTTGGAATGAAGTGAGACTTCAGAGGAATGAAGTATGCCTCATTTTGCAAAATATAATTTTTAAAGGACTTCGTGCTTAGGGAACAAAATTCTGGCTAAGCTGCTCGGGGGGGAAAATAGACATTGTGAGCTGCGCTTGCCTGGAGAGGAAGCCACTCTTGGGTACGAAGACCTCCTTCCAGAGGGTGCAGAAAGACGAGTCTGCCCTTTCGTGTTTCGGATCGATTAGAGTCAGCCTACGCCTGCCTCCCAGGGAGAACGCAGAGTCGAGGGAATATAATGTCTTCTCTGCCTCTGTTCTTCCATTGGGGCACTTACATGCTATGAAACCTAAGCATGAAGAAACATTTCTCTAAACTTAAATTCCTTTTTCAGAATTTCATCCCCATCATCAATTTTTCCTCTTATAGAAAAGCTTTAGTTAGTTCTACATCCTGTCACAGAAGCTGCATTGGACTTAGCATCATGGACTTTAGGTACTTCTGTAACGATGTCCCAAATTGGTCACTAGGAACTATTTGGTGCCTTATGGCATCTTCATTTTTTTTTTACACATAAAACAGAGGTTCCTGAACTATCCAGGATGTTGAGCATCAAATCTGCTAATGGATATAATGGCACTTGAAAATGATAAGGCCTTCTAGCAAATGCAAGATTTTATGATGGAAATAGTTATTTTCAACCAACTGGTTTTACCATAACCACGTAAAAGGCACTGTGTGGCATTAGAAAAGATCATAGGACATAGAGCCCAAAGACAAGACCTAACTTGGCCCCTTTTAGAGCATAAGCCCCCTGAGAAAACCACTTAAGCACATTTGGTCTTACTTACGTGTAACTTAGGAGTAACTACCTACCTCTCAGTGACGCTGCTGGTCAATGCTTGTAAATGTGCTGTGTGACTTGTCAAATACTGAGTTTATGTATTTTCAACAACACATTGCAGATCGAACTGAAAAACAGTAGGATATGCACTTGAACTTTTCAGAAGTCTTTGCAAGGCCAATGTGTTTCTATTACTATTTTCTAGGTTTCCAGTAAGAAAAAAAAAATCTAGTTCTAATGATAAGTTAGAGCATCAATCCTTGGACAAATCTGAGATATTTTCATTGTGTCTGATGAAGTCTGAAAAGGTGAGTCTAAAATTAATACAATGGTTAATTTCTATACTTCACTGTGATTATATGAAGTAGAAAAACATATTTTCTCAATTGCTAAGAAATTGCACTTTTATTTACTCGTCATCTACGTGAAATTCAGCCTATTGTGATAAAAATACAAGGAAACAGAAAAATTTGGGCTCTCATCTTTTGACCAGCTTATACCATATCCTTTAGCGAGTTATAATTAAATTATCTTTGTCCTTTGTTATTAACTTCAGAAAATAAATATATTAAAAGTTGGTTTTAATATGAGAGTGTGAAAATCGGTTCTGATTTGAGTCTACTGATAATAACAATCCATCATTCAAACACTGGTATTGACAGTTGACAAAATTGAACATAAATCTCTTTGGGTAGCTATTCCTTTATGTCACAAACATTATTTTTAAAGGTCTACTGGCTCCTTTGCAAGCATTCAAACACAAATGTTTAAAGAAAGAGATACTGATTCCCTCAACCAAATATCCCATAACTGCCCAGGCTGGATATGTCATAGAATGTGGCTTTTACGATCTAGGTATCTTTCCACGTACCCTACCTGATTCGCAGCCTTTTCCCTCCCAACTAAGGCATGTTTCTGGCTGTTGAAGTATCTTCCATAAAGGAAGAGATTGCTAGGCACCCAAGGACATAGGCTTCAGGAAATAGACTTTCTGGTGACAAGAATGGACTCACGTGAAGTCACACGTGCTTACTTGTAAAATCCCTCACCTGTGCCCCCACAGCTCCACTGAGGAAGCTGAGTGAGGGCATTTGACAGAGTACAGATTACTCATCCACATGCAAAGGGCACGGTCTCGGCTGCATTGAGCTTTTCCACGTCAGCCTGAATCATCTACCAACCACGATGGCAGTTTAGATGATAGAGGTTAAGAGTGGGGCACTATTTGTCTTTAATTCTATTTTATACAGACATCTTTATCTGTCTATACAGATTTAGATTCTAGGTTACAATCCATAGCGATATATAGATAGATAGAGATATAGAGTATATTTTAAAACTTAGTTAATGTCCTGGCCAGGTGGCTCAGTTGGTTGCAGCATCGTCCTGTGCACCAAAAGATTGTAGGTTAGATTCCCGGTTAGGGGACATACCCAGGTTGAGGGTTCGATTTCCATTCGGGAAGCAATTGATCAATGCTCCTCCAATAAAATTAGTTAATATATTTGAAGGGAATATATCAGATATCAAATTAGGACTTCTCTCTAACATGTTTCCCTGATGCTGAAATCACCAATATCTCTCATGTATCATTTTCGAGCAAGGTTTCATTGTACTTTTTTTTCTTTTCTTTTTTTACTGCTGGTTGTAGACTTTGTGAATTTTATGATGCATTCTCATTATAAAAGTTCTTGTATTTGGACAATGTCAAAGCCATATTTTAGGAACTCTCATGAACGTTTTTCAAAAAGGGGTAAGTACAATAATCACAAGGGGAGGAACTCATACACTAAGATCAGAAACGTTGTGGGGATCCAGATTTGAAGATATCCCTGGTTTTTATTACTTGTTTGGTTCATAGTCAGGTTCACACTACCACCCTTTGCCATTAGCCGATGCTCTTTGAGCTCTTAAGATGCAGCGAGCATTGAGTTACAATTTGCCTCATCAGAATGATAATAGATGAGCTACCTTCTCTCACAACATAGTTCACAATTATTCTTATTTGATTCATACTACTACATCTGAGAAAGGTGAAATGCATTGTCTGAGGTCACACCCTCACAGGTGGTTAAGCTGGGATTCTAACTTCAGAGCTCCTACATGATAATGTGTCGCTGTTATTCAGTTGTCAGCAATGCTCCAATTGTTACTCTCGCCGAAATACAACCAGATTCCCTTCTCTGGCTGCTTGCCTTCCATAATCGAAAGTGGGCTCCGGCTCCATTGACCAAAGCATCAGCGACCTTAACGTTTCCAACAGCTTCCCACGTTTCCAAGTTATTTCCCTTTGTAACAGACAGAGGTTTTTATGACATGAAATGTGCTTTATGCCTTCCTCGTCCACTCATGAAGAAGCTCATTTCCCTGGGGGCACAGCTTCTGTACATCTTGGAACAGAGATGTTTAATAGAAACTCCATTTCTGTGAGTCATTTCTCAATGTGAAGTAATGATGATATTTAAAAAAATTAAATATAAGCCCTTTAAAAGGAGAGAAAAGAATTCACTGCGCTTCCTCTGGAGAACAATGGGAGAGTTCTCCGACTTCTTAAGCCCTCTCCTGAATGTCTGCGGGGACACTGCGGCTTCGGCTGTCACTCTCTGGAACGAGCGGACTGCCTTCTGCCTGCCTGATGTTTGTCCTGGGCTCTTGTCACAGTTAAACATGGGTATGAGGCTGCTGGGTTTTTTATGTGGGCCAGGTGTTGGCTGATCCCCACAACAGTGAGCTCACACTGGAGATGTGTGAGCACGATTCTCCCAAGCTGCCAGGGAGATGGAGGATGGAGCCAGCCTGGGGCCTCAGTAACCGCCTGGGCTGTCCTGGGCGGCAGTCAGTTTAAAACTGATGAAGATGTCACACTGGTAATTTCAATCTGTGGCAGCTCGACACTGTGGCAGACGTATGGCCGCAAAGTGGGAAAGGCGCCGGCTTTACCCTGGAAACTGTGTTGCTCTTTCCCCTGATACTGCGAGTGATTTACAAATGGGAAGGTTCAGAAAGGTTTTAGCCTCTCCTCCCTGATTCCCCTTTGCCCCTCACTGCATCCTGACGCTTTCCTAACACCGAACAGATCGCATGAGTATTGTGTTGAGAGCGTAACACACAGCCCGGCCAGTGTGGCTCAGTGGTTGAGCATCGACCCATGCTCCAAGAGGTCATCAGTTCGATTCCTGGTCAGGGCACATGCCCAGGTTGTGGGCCAGATCCCCAGTGGGGGGCATGCAGGAGGCAGCCAATCGATGTTCTCTCTCATCGATGTTTCCATCTTTCTCTCCCTTTCCCTTCCTCTCTCTAAAAATAAATAAAGGGAAAAAAAAAGAGTGTACCAGTGCAGCCTTGGCAAAGTGGAGTTGCAAACATGTCCACTGGGAACAGCACTCTGAAGTACTGTGTAATCACGTGACCAAATCTGTCCTGTCCTGTTTGCCAGGGACGCATGTAAAGCGTGTTTGCCCCCAAATGGCATTTCTTTGGTCTTCGGAAGCCCTGCCACGATCTTACTGGCATCGATAAAGTGGGATGTATTTTTACTATAATTCACAACTACTATCACAAAGCTGTCAAGGAAGCCTCTTAGCAAATATTGTTCTATTTAATGTTGATAACAAACACTCAAGGCAGGTATCGTTAACAACATTTTATCAAAGAGAACACAGGTTCAGAGAAGCAATGTGACTTGGCCAGGGTTACCCAGTGATTAAGTGGCAGCACTGGATCTGTGCCTCAGGACGACTGATCTAATTACACTGCTGTCCCGGCTACCACATGCTTCTTAAAAAATGTCTGTCACATGGATTTGTGTTCAAGAGAAACATAGCTATGTATCGGAGAATGAACTTAAAATTAGGCATTTTTTTAAAAGCTTCCCCGGATTCCAAAGTGGAATATTTGGTGTGATCTTTTGGGCTAGAGACCTATTACTGAACTGGTGAAAAGAAAATCTCAAAAAGCACAAAGGCAGAATGATTCAGAGAAGCATGTGTGATTTAGGAAGCTCGGCGTAAGCTTCTGAAGACTTGCTGGGGTCAAGAAGAGAGAAGAAGATTAGACTGTTCCCTGGTGCTTCCTTTCCACTGGTCCCTGCATATCTATCTGTCGCTGCAGGTACCAGAATTAGCTCATGCTATGCAGAACGAAGATGAAAGGCATGAGGAACAGAGCAAGGAGGTGGGGGCATGAACAGGAAGCCTTTTAGATGTAACCTTAAATACTGTCAAGAGCAACAACCCCTCATGTCATCTGAGGAAGCCATTGCAAAACCTCACAGACAAGTGCATGGAGGGCTTCCCGTTCCTGGACTTGGACATCACAGAGTCAGGGATTTCGCCTTGTTTTATCTATGAAGCCAGTGCCCAGGATGGTGGGAGTGCTAAGTGTTGCTTTTCCCCTCCAGCTGCGGCTCTGGAGGACCTGAGCACTGAAGATACTTTTGTAGTGAAAGCTTCAGGGGGACATATCAATTAAACAAGCTCATCAGAGGGAAGAAGCACTGTGGAGTGCTTAAGAGCACAGATTACAAAGGAAGCTTATTTTAGCCCAGATTCAGCTTCTTCCTTCCTAATAGAAATCCACTCCCTCTACCTTTGCCAAGGCTACTTAGCTCCCATTTCTCAACCACTTAACCTTCTTTTTCTTCTTCTAGTGTCTTTTACTTTTGCAATTTATACTCTTATTTATTATTTAATAAGAGGTAGAATGAATAGATGGATGAACAAATGAATGAATGATCAGGTAGGGGCCATAGAATGCTGCAAGCAGAAAAAGAAAGGTCATCTTTGTCTATACAATGTGAAATATCTATATAATGCAGAAAAAGGGGAAATACATCACACACACACTCACACACACACACACACAGAGACACACATGTGCACACACAGACGCACACACTCTCACACACAGACACACACACACACAGAGACACACACATACGCACACACACACACACACACACACACACCCCTACCATGAGTTTTGTAATAAGAAGCCTCGATGAAATATTGGCTTGGCCAAATTACATTTCTGAGCTTTCGTTACCTGTTCTAAAAATGAGGGTTCTTATAGTCATTCTAACAGAAATAGACAAGTAATATACAATATTTGGGGGATATAAAGATATGAGAGAATTTGACTTTTATGTTAATACTTCTATTATGATTGGTTTTGATTTTACATGTGCATTTTTGTAGGCATAAAATCAATGAAGTTATAAAAACAAAATGAATCAAGAAATTTAAATTAAAGCCCATTTTGTAGACTAAATGAAGGGAGTGCGAGGTGGGTAAGCAATGGCATCTGTAATGGATGTTCCCTCCTCCCTCCTGTGTATAATGGTGGGCAGAGTACTGTATCAGGTCACAGTCACCCTTTAAAGACCTTTGATTGCTTACAATTAACTGCTAGGTTTTTGGTGTTTTTAGTTTGTGTATTTTGTTCTGGATTTCAGGGCCAATGACACTGTGAGTGTAAGGTGAAATGTTTCAGAATAAATGCCTGAGGAATAAAGAATAGATAATGTGGCCCTGGCCAGTTTGGCTCAGCGGTTAGAGCGTCGGTCTGTGGACCAGAGAGTCCCGGGTCGGTTCCCGCTAAGGGCACATACCTCCGTTGCAGTTTGTCCTCGGCCCTGGTTGGGGTTGTGTGGGTGGCAGCCAGTCAATGGGTCTCTCTCACATCGATGTTTCTCTCTCTCTCTTCCTCCCTCTCCTTTCCACTCTATCTGAAGATAAATGCAAAAATGTCCTCTGGTGAGGATAAAAAAAAAAAATAGATAATGTGGAAAAGTAATGCAAACTGTCATTTCTATAATGATTCCTAAACATAAGTGATTCTAATCTAAAGGCCACTGAATATGTGTTTACGCCTATGCTGAAAGGAGCTTGATTTCTTATAATTGAAGATATTGCAACTATATATATCTATATCTATATCTAAATCTATATCTATATCTATATCTATATCTATATCTATATCTATCTAAATATATATATATCAAAGGATCTTTAAGTTTATTATAGATGAAAGGAAGTTGTTTTCAGGGTAATAGATTTTAATAAATATGTTTGTTTCTCACATAATCTATGAAAAGCCAGCTAGGTCAAATATGTAAGTCTTATCAGTACTCTATACATGGGGGAAAAATGCAACTTTCTCGGAAGTCTCAAAACTATCACGTTTGTGCCAGCATGTAGATAAAGTTTGTTTTAAAAATAAGTGCTTTATTTTACTGTTTGTGGTGAGCAATAAAACCTGGATTTCATTTCTTTGGATTCATTTGGTCTTACTCCAGCTAATTTAAAGAAAAAGAGGGGAAGGTGTCTGTGGTTAATTACACCTGAAAGCTATATAATTTTATTAACCAAGTCACCCCAGTGAATTCATTACATTTTTTTTTTAAAAGATATCATCAAGTTACAACAAATTGAAAGGTTTTTGACTTTAAGTCTCAGACTTTTCCTCACAGCCAGCCTAAGGCAGTCTTGCAAAGATATTTCCAACACCGCTACCCCTCCACATGAAAGAGTAACAAAATAAGTCTAACTGAAAGCTTTAACAGCCTGCTAATGTTTACCAGTCCTTTCTCCTTTTGCCTGTTCACCCTGGTAATTCATGATAAAATTCACGACCCTGAGCTCCAGTAACCTACTTAGGTTACCGAAATGAATTTAAATCTCAATTATAATTAAAGCTAGTTGTCTACGTGAAGATTTTTCTTGAGTCTTTCCTAATATATCCCACGCTTCTGGCCTAAGGGCCTCATTAGATGTCTCAGCTGCCCTATGGACTCTCAAGCTTTGGAAAGCTAAGCAACACTTACTGTTCAGGTCTTCCTGAGGGGGCCCACTTTTCAGTAGGAGAAAAAGAACATGTACATGAACACATATAAATCAGTGTATTTAAAACACTACAAGTCACGGCCACCAAGAGGCACTGACAAGCCAAGGAGCTCCTATTCAGGAGTGGAAACTCAGGAGAAGCATGATAAAAAAAAAAATGAGATTCACCCCAGTTTTGAGGAAAAGGCGGAATTTAGAAAGAAGTGGGGAGAAGACAATTCTGGAAAAAGGAACAACGTATGAGTACAAAGCAGATGTCAGAGGAGGAGAGTGTGCCCTGAATGGTGTGACTTGGCACAGAGAAGCAGCGAAACATTCAGCCCTCCGACCTTGGGGCAACCTAGCAGGGTCTAGGGTGGCCCCGCTCCCAGGTCAAGCACAACAATCCATACCTGACACTCACCGCTCAGTTAGGCTGTGTGAGTGACACCAAGGAGGTGCCCTCCCACAGGACATCTATCTCAGCAGCCGGCTGCCAACCTGCACCCACTGTGGGAGTGGGGCTTATGAAAAGGAAGGCCAGGTGGAAGCAACAACTATTTTTTTCGGGAAGGACAAGTAAAATTAGAGCTGGGAAAACTGTACCATCTCAGGGTCAATTACGAATACAAAGGGTAATGGCATTTCCGGAAGGAAAGAAAAACCAACTAAATCCCTCAAGCATAAGACAGCTACAAAAAGGCACACAAGAGGCAAGCACAGGATGAGAAGTGGCACTGAGATTTCGCTGATGAAGTGCCCACACAGGTCCCCAATGCCGCTGGATGGGCAGGTCACCATCTAGCAGGAATTGCTTGGACAGGTGGCTGTCATATATAACGTATAGCAGAAGTAACCCTTGGCATCTCTAACCAGAGTGGATACGAGGCCTCATAAATGGCCAGAAGAGATACTTCCTAACTTGCTCAGAGTCAAGATTCAGTTTCTTTGTGAAATAGTCCAGTTATTTCTGCGTATCTCTGGGGTGTCTCTTGTTGCTTAGAAAATATCCACTCGCTCTGTCTTCTTGGCCAAGGCATTGTGCTCCAGCCTGCATTTGGCCGTGAGCACCCTGGGAATGCCACTGAGAGGCACAGCCCCCTTTGTCTGATGGCCCTTTAACACCTTCCATTGACAATGTCATGCTAGTGTCTGAAATAACCAACCATTGCCTCCTTAACCCTGCATTTGACATTGGCATCTGGACTCCCAGAGTTGCGTGGCTCACATTCAGAGTTAGCTACTCTTTCAGTCACCCAGATTCCTCGATTTCTGTTCCTAACAACTCCACATACATTTATAAATGAGTTCAGCAGGACCAACCCATATCTTCTTCTTCATCTCTCTTGACTCTTCTATCCTGAGAAACTGTATCAACACATATGCATCACTCTCTTCTAAATTTTAAGTCAATTAAAAAAAATGCTTCTCCATGTATAAAAAAATTGCCCCCAGTTCACCAATTTTGTTATAGCCAGTCTTGATATAATTATATCACTAAACTGAAAATAGAATGAAGAAAGAGAGCTAACCAACATTTATGGTGCTGTTATATAGATCGGCTTATTGAAACATAATTACACTTTGACACAGATAATAGTAGATTATTCTTACCTCTATTCCATCTTAAACTTAACACATTTTCCATCTCAGTAATGGAAATTTCAAGCTCCTGCTTTGCTCTGACTAAAAATCTTATATGAATCTCTCTTTCACATCCTACTTTTAACCATCCCACAAATCCTGTCTACTCAAAATGCATTCAGAATCCAACCAATTCTTAACCACTTGCACTGTTACCATTATGGTGCATGAAATTATCACCTTTCCCGTGGGTTATTGCAACAGCCTGCTAATTGCCCTCTGGTCTTTCCTCTCCATGTCCCTTCTGTCTACACTCAACACAGAATCAGAAAGAACCTAACATCCTGCTCCACTCTTCCCACCTTTAGGACCTCAACTCTCATCACTGTCTCCCTTGCTTGCTTCTATTTAGCTTACTCCATAGACTTTATTGTTCCTCAAATGCACTAAGTGTGCTCTCACTTCGAGGCCTCTCCACTGGTTTCCTGGACCTGAAAATCTTTGCCCCTAGATATTTGCATGTCTCAGCCTCTCACCTCCTTTTGGTTCCTCTCACCTTCTTGGTGATGCCTCTTCTATCAGTTTAAACCTTCAAGGCACTCCCATGCCAGTATTGCTTGTTTCTTCCCTACTTTATATTTTTCTATAGAACTTATCACCATTCAAGATAACACTGATTTATTATTTTGTTTTAGTTAGTTGTTTATTGACTATCTCTGCCCACTGAAATATAGATCAATAAGGGCCAGGGCCAGAATTTGTATTTATGTGATTCTCTGCTGTATCTCCAAAGCTAAAAATAATGCCTGGCTCATAGCAGGGGGTTGGGGGGGATGCTCCATAAACATCTGTGGAATGACCAAATTAATTAACACATGCTAACCAATGAATTTGGAGCAAAACTGACTTGTGCTCTAATTTCTCCTCTAATTAGTTCTTGACCTCATGCATAACATTCTCTCAGTCTCAGTCTCATTTACTCCATCCATACAGTAGAAATAATGTTGGGTATTAACCAAAATGATAAACGCTAAAGGTCTAGGACATAGTCAACACTGAACAAATGGTGACTGTTATTGTAATTAAGTATTATTTTTAATAATCTGTGTGATGCCATTTTTAATCTTCATTAAACGGACAAGAATGTCTACTTTGATCACACACAGTAAAGGTACATTCATTACATTTAAAATATCAACTAAGTGAAAATATCCCACTCAGTGTTGAGTCCACAGAAGTTCTACAATGAATGATTCTTTCAGTTGCTGTTTAACTATCTTCAAGGTATTTTTTGTTCTTCAATGCACTACATTTCTTGACTTCAAATGGGGGGTTGGAAGAATTTTATAAATTCTAAGACTTAATACATGTTGCTAAAAGAGACCGTGCTTAAGTCTTTTCTGTTCAGTGTTGGGTTTGTGGTGACGAAGAAGAAGACTTCTTCTAGGCATGCTTAGCAACTCCTGGGCCCCAAAGGAGGGGGTCCTTGTTAAAGAGATTTCTTTTTCAACTTCAAGAAAATCCTCAAGGCTTCCCTTGATAATTGTTAAATTAAATTTATTGGGGTGACATTGATTAATAAGGTCATATAGCAGCATTATTCAGGGTGGCCAAGACATTGAAACAGCAGAAGTATCCTTCAATAGGTGATTGGATAAGGAAGATGTGGTACATACATACAATGGATAACGACTCGGCCATACGAAAGGACAAAAGAGCGCCATTTGTGACAACATGGATGGACTTTGGGAATGTTACGCTAAGTGAAATAAATCAGTCAGAAGAAGCCAAGAACCACGTGACTTCACTCATATGTGGGATATAAAACTGAAACTCGTGGACACAGACAACAGTGTGATGGTTACCAGAAGGAAGGGGGTGGTAGGGTGGTTGGGATTGGAGGGGGCCTAATATATGGTGCCAGAAGATGGTTTGACTCTGGGTGGTGAGTACACAGTGCAATATACAGATTTTATATCCTAGAAAACTACACTTGAAACTTCCCTTGATTTTTATGTGTCAGAAAAAGCATGGGAATTCCTGAGAAGTCATTCTTATAACTTTTCATCCTGCAGGTAACCTACCTGAAGAACAGGAACACTTTGTTATTATGACTGGGAAAAGACCCATCTCTAGTTTCCACCAAAATCAAGTCAGCTAATTAACCAACACGAAACTGGGCAGCATGATTTTCGTCTTCCAAATCATATGAAAGCAAGTCAAAAATTCTCACCTGGTAGGGTACTAGAACCAGCTTGTACCAGCCTGCAAGAGACTATTCTGCACATCTCTTCCCACCTGTGCTCAGTGACATCACACTGGTAACTGAAATGAGCCATAGGAGGAGTATTTACACCACAGAAACAGGAAAACACTACAAATCAGAGCTATTTTTTTCCCCTCAAAGAGCTGATTTTCCAGCATACCATCCATTCTACCTTGTTATTTCCAAGTGTATGAAATAAACAACCATTCATTCAACAATATGTTAGCACCATGCCTTCTCTGCGCAGGGCACTCAGTTTAGGAGTTGCTCTTTGAAATAGATGGATGCCATGTGGATGAATAGAATGCTTGTCTCAAATTGTTCCAGTGTCTCGAAATTTCTGGTTTATGGTTGGGTTTCTTGAACAGTAAATGTGTACTGTGAAACATTTTGCTCTGCTGCAGAGACATGTCATTCTATTTGCAACATGAATATAGAACTTAAAGATGTTAAATGTGAGAAATCGAGCATAAGGAATTCCCATGATATTTAGCACATTTGTCACTGGAAAAAAATAAGTTGAGAGAATTGAGTTTCTGCCAATAATACAATAGTTTTACCTAGTGGGACAGCCAGAAGAAGGGACTGATATACCATGAACGAATTTTGCTCTCAAAAAGTGTTTCACATGTAGTTGAAAACTTTTGTGATTTACTGTTTGATAAACTGAAATATGGCAAGAAGATGCCGTCGCTCTGATTCTATTCCCTGCAATTCCTACATATCACCTCTCAGCCCTCAACTAGGGCACGCAAAGGAGGCTCAGAAAAAGTGGCTACACTTTGTATTAAGGTCAGAAACACTGCAACATCACATCCAGATGATTGTAATAAGAAGTAACTGCAGCTCTATAATACATATCTTTTTAATACCTTTAATCTCTCTTCCTTAACAAAGTGATTGTTATCTTGATATTTTGTTTCTGAGTTTCTAATAACTACTTTGCTTATGATAGCATCAAGATGTATTTTTAAAAGAAATTTAACTCTGAATACAATAAAATTTTTAAAGATATAATTTAATATAAGGCAAATTATTTTTAATCCTCACCCGAGGACATTTTTGCATTTATCTTCAGATAGAGCGGGAGGGAGAGAGGGAGGAAAAGAGAGAGAGAAACATCAACATGAAAGAGACACATCGAGTGGCTGCCACCCACATGACCCCAACTAGGGCCGGGGACAAACTGCAACCGAGATACGTGCCCTTAGCGGGAACCGAACCCAGGACTCTCTGGTCCACAGGCTGATGCTCTAACCGCTGAGCCAAACCGGCCAGGGCATAAGGCAATTTTTAAAACTTAATAATATTAGAAACCTTTAAAACCCACAGAGTTTTATGTTAATATCAATTGTTGTCTCTGTTAAGTTCTGTATGGTACCCTGATCATCTCTTCATGTGACAGACAGAATTCTGACATAAGGTTCCAAATTCTTAGAAGTTTTAAGAGTCTGAGATCTGAGTCTGATTTTCTGTATAGAAAAGCTATTAAAGCGAATTTCCATGAAAAAAATGTAGCAAGCTTAATATAGTCTATTTCAATGTGCTATCCTTATTCTTCACTGAGAATGGTATAAAGTGGAACTCAACCTACTTCAAAGTCTGCTTTCTATTTATTTTACAGCAGTAGGCACTCATGGAAAGCTTTGCACCCAAAGAGCAAGACTTTTACGATGAAGCCAACCTCACAAAAACCAGGATGCTTTTAAAAAAAATTGATGCTGTATATATTCATATTAGAAAGCCCCTTGAATATACCCTGCTTTATTAAGTACACAAAGTCAAGGGTGATATCCTCTAAGAATCTATGATGTAGGTCAGAGATATCTCTTTCCATCTGCCTGTGATGAGCAGGACTCTTCTGCTTTTGCAAGCAGGTCCCTTGCCTTGCATTAAGCGTGACTTGTTTCTGCTCTGCCAGGGTTCTTAGCAGCAGGGTTTGCGGTGCTCTCCAGTAGGGTTCTTGTATCCTCTAAGCTGGGCATCCTCCTGTCCAGGAGTGAAGTACTGAAGACTATGATAGCTATGATTCTGACATTCTGTCAAGGGCTTTTTATATTGGTGGATAAAGTCCCTTCTTCAGGTAATGGCAAAGTCATTATTTATGTTTATGTGAAGTCCCCTAGCCTGAAAGATGATATAAACTGATACAGTTCAGAGGCCCTCCTTGGGCTATATTTACGTGTAGAATTAATGCCTGCCTTAAAGGACAGTGATGTTAAATCATCTTGTTAACATACACTGCTACTTTTATTTATCCATTGTAGTTGTTTCATTCTTTCTTTCTTTTTTTTTTTTTTAATATGTGATGGGTAGGATTGACATCGGATTCATAGACCACCCATCTCTATCTACGGCAAAACCTCTGCTCTTGTGGTTGACATCTGAGATCAGAGCATACATGAGATAAAGAAGGCACTTGATCTTAGTTATTGAAAAGTATTCGATATTGATTCAATATTTATTCTTATCTTTCCTTCACTTCTACCAAGGCCAGAACAATAAATACCTCCGTTCATTTGTAGGGATACGATTCACATAAACAGTTCTCTAACTTGGTAAAAAAAAAAAAAAGGAAAAGAAAAAAGTGAAATGTGCGAATATGTTTCCTAAAAATATTATAGAACTCCTTTTCTTCAGAAGTTTTGGGAAATGTGAGACAGATTGCTTCCCTGCAGCTCAAACACTCTCCCTCGCTCTGCTAAACCTCCATCGAAGTCATGTGTGGTGGGCGATGTGCTGCTCAGGGTACTGGCAGTGGGAAGGACAGACAGACTGCCTGGCCCGCGGAGACTAAGGACAACTCTGCCCCTTCCATATCATATCCCTGGTGGTCTTTCTGTTAGCACAGTAACGGTGTTTATGCAACTTGATCATTAGGTCTGTATCCCATACGCATGCTCTTCTTAGTGCCTAGAATATCATTTAACAGGAAGGAGATGATTTGTAAGATTAATTCATTTTGCAATTATGTCTTCGTTCAATCATTATTTTGAAGTCCCTCCTATGTGACACAGTAATATCTTTGAGATGGGTTTGCAGGGGACTGGACTTAGTGAGTACTTGGATTTTTTTGCTTTGTGTTTTACAGCTCTATGGTTTCATCTTTATTATTATTTTTAAACTTTAGCAATAAAAATATAGACCCATCAAAATATTTTCAAAAGTGCTTCCAAAGGACTTTTAATTCCAGAAGGATACAGTGGATTTTCTTATCCCTATTCATCCCATTAAGAACAATTTCAGACCCTGGACGCTATATATATATAATATTATATAATATTATATATATATATATATATATATATATATATATAAAATATTATAATAATGTATAATAAATATAAAACAAATAAGAAGACCCTAAAAGGTAGAAGGTAAAAAGGCAGATGTTTATCTAGGACACTTGGATGCAAGTGATAACACGGTGGTGAGTTCCCAAGTTTTCCTTTCTCCTCATACATCCCAGGCTTGACAAAGAAGGAACCAGAAACCCAGATACACCAATAGATGACAGGTACAGACAAAAAAAGAACCACTACAGCCTGCTCTCTCTACTCAAAGGACAAGGAAACAGCAGCTTAGGAAGACAGAAAACTGTGAAGTTACTCTCATCCGGCTAAACATCACAGAAGAAAGTGTGGCCCTATTCCCACACAGGCCAGCAAAGCCCTGGTGGGGCCCTCGGCCCTCGCCCTCACCAAACTATGACCAGGTCCTTTAAACTCCCACCAGGATGGTATTCGACAAGGCCAGCTGGAAACCTGGAGTTCAACAACAAGTTCAGCCTCCACCATTGCCGGTGGAGGTGACATGGACTCGGGACTCCTGCCCACACTCGGCAGTCACAAGGGGACTTTCTCACTACGTGTTGATGTGGCATCAGCATCGGCTTCGTGGAGAGTCAGGGTTTCCAGGACCACCCAGCAGTAATGAGGCCACTCCGCCCCCCAAGGTGTCAGTGGTGCCCACATGGGTAGCAGCCACATGGCACTGCTAAGCCTCCCAGCCAGCGAGGTATCCGTGGACGCCTGGCGGGAGCTGGAACTCCGGCCCACCCCCAGCAGTGGTTAGGAGCACCCATCTACTCGTAGGTCAACAGAGGAACAGGGACTTGACCACCCCTTGATGTAATTCTACCTCCACTTCTTCTACTGAACCAATATCAGAAAAGCCATCTAACACTGCAAGCTGAACTAAGACACCGAGTCTCATAATATGATATCCAAAGTGTCCAGATTGTAATCGCAAATTCCTCATGACCCCAACGACCAGGAAGGCTTCAAATGGAATAGCAGAAGGCAATTAATAGATGTCAACACCAGGAAAAGCAAGTGGACATCCCTAAGCAATAAAGTGAACGGTGACATATCGTTCACATCTTACACAAAAATTAACTCAAAATAGATTATGCTCTTAACTATAATACATTAAACTTCTTTTAGGAAAAAACATACAAGAAAATGTCCGGGATCTAGGACTAGGCAAAGAGTTCTTAGACTGGATATTCACAGCATGACCCATCAAGGGGAACACTGATTAATGGGACTTCTTTAAACTAAAAAATGTTGCACCGTGAACTCTTGTTAAAAGGATAAAAAGACAAGCTACAGAGTGGGAGAAAGTATTTGCAAACTACATATCTGTCAAAGACTAGCACATAGAATATATAAAACATTCTCAAAATTCAAAGGTAAAAAACAAACAAACAATCCAATTAGAAAATGGGACAAAGACATTTCACTGGAGAGGATATAAATCTGGTAAATAAGCATAAACAGTGATGTCAACTATCACTAGATTTTTGGGAAATAAAAATTAAAACCACAATGAGATAATTAGGGAAAAAGTTTTTGACAGTGGCCTGAAAATGACTTTTTTGGATATGACACCAAAAGCCCAAGCAACAAAGGCAAAAAATCCACTGGGGGGCTCGGCTGGTATTTTCCACTTGTGCAGTCAGAGGCCAGGGCTGGCCGCCAGTTCAGATTCTGAGGTCCCAGCCCGGCGACAGTGAGGTGGGACTCAGATGGCTGGCATCTGCACGCATGAAAACCTGTGGGGCTAAATCAGGGACATCTGCAGGGGTCTGATGCAGCTGTCCTAGTGTCTTTAGTGGCAACAACCGGTCAAGTCCTCTGCATGGCTGCAACCGGAAGCCCCTGCCCGTCTTCCTGTTCCTAGCCATCTGTGCAGCTCAGACCTGCCAGTCTGTGGGTGGGCTGAAACCCAAGAGGGTCCTTCATGCGATGTCCCTAAAGAGTGAGGACGCTGGTGGCTCACTCCATGCTCTCGTTCCTAGGACGGGGAACTCTTTCCAGTTTTCCTGTTGCAAATCAAAACCACCATGTGATGTCATTTTACACCTGTTAGAAAGACTGTTATTAAAAAGTAATAAATGCTGGTGAAGAGGTAGAGAAAAGGGGACCCAGGCACACTGTTGATAGGACTATAAATTGGTGCAGCCACAATGGAAACAGTAAGGAAACTCCTGCAAAAAATAAAAATAGAACTATCATATGATCTAGCAGTTCTACCTCTGGGTATTGATATAAAAAAAAAAAAATGAAATTACTATCTCAAACAGATATCTGCACTACCATTTTTATTGCAGCATTTTTCACAATAACCAAGACATGACAACAACCTAAGTGTCAATCGACAGATAAATAAAGAAATTATACACATATATAAAATTTTTATTATATAAATACAATAAAATATTACTTAGTCCTAACAAAAAGGAAGTCTTGCCATTTGTAACAGCATGGATGGACCTTGAGGGCATTAGGCTAAGTAAAATGAGTCAGACAGAGAGAGACAAATACTAAATGATCTCACATGTGGAATCCAAAAACGTTGAACTCAGGAACAGACAGTATTTAAAGGGGATACATTCCAAAACCCCCAGTGGATGCCTGAAACCACAGACAGTACTGAACCCTACGTATACTATGTTTTTTCCTATATATACATATCTATGATAATGCTTAATTTATAAATTAGACAGAGTAAGAGATCAACAATAAGTAATAATGAAATATAACAATATGCTGTCCTAAGTATGCTGTGGACTGTCTCTCAAAATATCTTATTGTACTGTACTCCCCTTTGCAGGTAAAGGAAGCACTTTATGGCTTGCCTTTGGCAGATTCGAATTATCAAGTTCACGACACTTGTGCTTTGGCGCCACCATTAAGTAAAATAAGAGTTATTACATCACAAGCACTGTGATACTGCAGCAGTCAGTCTGAGAGCTGAGACGGCTAAGCGGCTAATGGGTGGGCAGCAGATACAGCGTGAATATCCCGGACAGATGCATCACGTTCCAGGTCGGGTGGACTGGGACAGCCCAAGGATTCAACATGCTCCTCAGAATGGTATGCGATTTAAAACTTACTAATTCTTTATTTCTGGAATTTTCAATGTACTGTTTTTGGACCATGGGTGACCATGGGTCATTGAAACAGCAAAAAGTAAAACTTCTGGTAAGGGGGGCTACTGTCGATTGATTGTTCCCAGGGGCAGGGGGTGACAGTGATAGGGAGATATTGGTGAAAAGGTACACACTTTCTGCTATAAGATGAATAAGTTCTGGGGAATTTAATGGATAGCATGATGGCTATAGTTAACAAGAATGTATCGTTTAGTTGAAGGTTGCTAAGAGAGCAGATCTTAAATGCTGTCACCATAACGACAACAAAATGTCAATTATGCGAGATAAAGCATGTGTTAACTAACCATATTGTGGTAAACATTTCACAATGTATACATGCATTGCATCTTCACATCATATACCTTAAACTTACACGATGTTATATGTCAATTACATCTTAATAAAGCTGAAAGAAATCCAAATATGCAACCTCCATTTAATCCAGCAATTGCAGTTTCAGGAAATGAACTGAAATCTTATATACACACAAAAATCTGTTTATGAATGGTATGGCAACTTCTTTTGTTTTTCTAATAGTCCCAATCTGGAAGAAAACAAGACACCTTTCAACAAGTGAAAGGTTCAACAAACTGTTGTATATCCTTACCCAGAAATACTACTCTGTTGAAAGAGAATGAATAAACTACTGATGTATCCAATAACTCAAATGGATCTCCTGAGAATCATGTTGAATTAAAAAGAGAGAGAGGGAGAAAGCATGAAAATAGGAAGTTCAGGGAGAAGCAGAGTCGTGAAGAGTTAATTCCCTGCTGCTCATGAGAATGGTACAAACATAACTTTTTTTTCTTGTTTTTGAATTTTGTTTCAGTTCCAGCCCACAGTTGCTGCCAGAATACTTCTCTTTTCACCTGTTTTATTTACATGCGTTTTCTTGCCCCAAACAAAATACCCTAACTCAAAGAAAATAATATCCTCCCTTTTATATCGATAGAAGGATGAAGATGGAAAGCAAAGAAGTGGGAAACATACACTTAAAAAACAACAACACCTTAAGGTATTTTTTTTTCTTTGTTGGTCCACATTCCTCTTGAGTGCCGGTACTGTATCTTTATCTTTCCAGTGCCTCCCCATCCTGAGAGAGCATTTTTGCATGCTACAAAACACCTCCGTATCTAGGTTCTTATATGACTCTCAAAACAAAGGGATCCCCTCCAACACAGCTAACATGTCTTCAAGTTTTCAAGTTAGCTTGATCGACAGACATACTGTGATGAAGTTGTTGCAAAAGAACGTCGAGAAACAAACAAACATCTTCCTGGAAGCTCTCCAGTTAGGAATTCAGGAGAGACAGCTACAATACATGCAACCCAGAGAGAGGTAAATAGTCACAGGAAAATGTATGAGCAATTTCACCTGCCATGGTCCCAAGGTTCTTATAACATTAAAACAGCATGAATGATTCAAGTAAGTGTTTGCCAATTAAAATGGTAAGAATAAATGTCTCCCTAGACATACATGAAGCTTAATGCCATTATAATTAGATGTGTTGCTGTTTTTTCCCTTTTCTCCTCAACACAGTGATACCCCACAGAAGAATGAACAGGTGATTTCCATTTCACAGAGCTGGACAGGCGTACGTGCAGGCTCCAGGGGCCATCACTGGTCATAGCATATCTAGCTACAGAAGGTGCTGCAGCTCAAACCCCCAGCTCACACACTGACACCTGTTTGAGTCACTCTCATTCTTCCCCACTGATTCATTCAGCCAAGTTCAACTTTCATGATAGCCCAACAGAAAGTACTGTCATGCTGTCTCTGCATCAAGCTTTCCAATCTCACCAGCTGGCTACCTTTCCAAAACACTTGGTTTCATATTAATGACCTAACCGCTTCCCCAGTTTCAAGAAGAGCAGAGGGGTATCCCTTTTTGTCTGCTTGTATCATCCTGAATCCTGGGCGGGTCAATCTGCCACTCTTTCAGATCCTGGGCAGTGCAAAGAACCATCTGCTCCGGGAACAGTGGGACTCCGGCCCCTCAGCATGAATTCCACTCGTAAAAGTTTTATGAGTAGGGTACCTTTTCCCTGTGCTTCCTCCATTTGTAACTGATGGAAGCCCGAATGGAAAAGATGAAATGGCCAGACATTTAGCCATATGTTGGCCCCCACATGGGTACATTTGGAGAAACTGTCAGCTGTACCAAAGGAATATTAAAATCCTCTGAGATGTAATTAACTACCTCCCAGTCGATGACTCTTCGAGAGATTCTAATAGAGTAAGTTATATCTCTCACTTACCTGCGGCAAATTGTCCATGGGCCAGTTTCCCTGTTTGCGAAACTTGAATCCAGTCAGTTTATTGAGACTCCAAAGTCGTTTCAGGATGTTTCCATATTTGTAACGTAGATACGTTATCTCTGTGCGTCCAGTGACTCCTGTGTAAAACAGAATAAAAGGACACAAATATATGTAAAGGAAGATGATTTGTCTTTGGGTGGTGGGCTTACAATGCAATATACAGATTATGTATCATAGAAATGTACATTGGAAACCTATATAATCATATTAACCATTGTCACCTCAATACATTTTTTAAAAAGGATATACTTAAGAATACGCAATGTTCAATAAATGTTGGGTGATCAAATGGATTTTGGCTTCTATTTCTCTCACTAAAACATATTTGACCATTATTATCTGTAGAATAGAAAGTGATGGGAAGAAAGATTTTCTCCTTAACTCTATTGCATGTGAATGTGGTTTTGCATCTGCAATTACACCTCACAGAAGTTCAGGTGAATGGAAAGGCTTAATGAAAGTTGACTGGAGACTTCGTATAATAGGTTTGACTAAAATGTGCTTGTTATTACATGCCCTGAGAAGGTGGAAAGACATTTAACACTTGAGAAGTTACCATGGGCCTAGTGCTATGTTTTTTGCATATATATATATATATATATATATATATATATATATATAAAATCTTATTCAATCAGTACAACCTTTCTAAGTATGTACTACCTATATCTCTCTGTTTGACAGATGTGTCTATTAGCTTCATTTCTCATATTACAGGGAAAATTTTTATAAGTTAGGGAGGTCAGATTTTAAGGTCAGCTAAGCTGAATTTGTTGTTCTTACTCTTTTCTTACTCAGCTGTGGCAGAGGACCATACGGTATTATTTTGGTCTATTTAAATAATTAACAACAAAACGTTTTGTACATTGAACTGTCCTAAGACAAAAAGAGTGACTTGAGCCTTGGGCTATGGTGATTTCATTCCAAGGAAAGATTGATAATACATTTCATGTCATGATATATCATATCATAATTGTGGTCAAATTCCTTAACCACACACTTTTTCTTTTCCTCATCACAATTGTTTTCGCCTGCAAGTTCACATCTATTTCGGATTCATGGAGCTCTTATAACTAAATCCATCAACATAATGGCATGTGCATCTAAACCATAGGACTTGTTTAACACTTTCTGATATTAACTGGTTTATATTAAGAAACTATCCACACAAGTAGTCCTCTTCTCCCAATGTATATGGTTGTCATGACAACAACCATGCTCCCCATGGACCCTCACTGGTTCCATGAAGTAACCAGTCACCGAAAACCCTCTGCTCCTCACAATGAACAATCCTTCCTCTTTGGAAATATCCCCAAATTGCTCACTTGTCACCTTGCAGCCAACCAGCAACTGTCAAATGTACCAATTAGAAAGTCTCTCCAGCCTCGAAAAATCCCATCTTCGTAAACCACTTGCCAATTAGATACAATCTCAGCATTTTCTCATTTTGCTCCATAAAACATACTCCTCTTTCCAATACCTTTGAAACCTCGCTTAAAGAAAAGGGGTGGCAGGAAGCATCCTGGCCAAAAATGCATAAGTAAACAACTTTTGTCAATATTATCTCATACTTAGTTTTAGTCATTGTCATTTTGTGTTATTCTAGAAATTCCTTTTATGATAACATGTAACTTTATTGAGAAAGGTCTATGCTCACCAAGTTGCATACTATTCTAGAACATGTTAAAGAAACATACTAAGCTCATAGTTTTTTGAAAAGGAGAGGAGAACCCTGAATTACATGGGAGGGTGAATACCAACCCTCGGAAATAGACTAAGTAAATGTTAGAGTTCCAATTATGACTCAAATTATTAAGTATCCACTAAACATTTCATCTATTTCATCACCACTGTTTTATTGTTACATTTGTAAGATAATCATTAATTGGAAGTCTGCTATGTACAAGGCACTGTTAATTGATTTACATGATTATCTAATTTATTTATGTGGGGAAAATTTACACTTCAGTGGAAAACTATACATTGTCTACAGTACACCCTTCTGCTTACATGATTCTGATTCATACAAGAATTCTACAGAATGTACAGCTCTGTGAATTGTAAATAATTATCAGCAGTACAAAATAATTCTTCTCTATTGAAAAATTTTATTTTGTCCGGTAGAGGTTCATTTGATTTTTCTCTCCACTGTGGAAGAAGCTAGTTTTACCCCCAGTTGCATATTAATCTCAATATTCCTGATTCATAAAATGTGTATTTATTTTAGATTTTTCTTTTAACTGGTTATAACCCGACTGGTTCTCCCATTGATTAATGAGTTATGTAAAATCTAAACCACTTGTTCTTTTTATATTTGTATGAGCATTACGATTTTACCTGTCTTGAAATTATCTTTACCATTCTTTACAAAAACTCTGTGACTGATATTGTTGAGTACATTTTAAAGCCAAGGACCCAGGGTCAGCAGGGTCCTGTGACTGGCCTGTGGGTCACATTTACTGGACATTCTTGACTATTAGGCACTGTGCTAGATGCTGGGGAATGCAAAGTTGAACAAGGCTGTTTCTATCGTCAAGTTCAAGACCAGAGTAAACTTGTATCAGCCTACATGCAAGGCTCTTCTATAGATATCCAGGACCTAAAAACATTTCATAAATCTTCACTATTCAAAACTCACCACATGCTATATGAAATACTGAACTCAGATAGATTCAAACAGTGTTATATCCCTCACTATTTGAACTTATTCTGTGAACTCTTAATAACTAAATTCAGGAATCAAGTAGATATATGCAGGGAAAGATAATCAACTGCTTTCCTTTAGTCCGCAGAGTCACCTTGTGAGGTAAGCATTCTTCCCATTTTTACAGATAAGAAGAATGAGGCTAAGAGAAAATCACAGAAATATACAATAGAAAGAGATAGTGGGATTGCACAGTCCATGTCCCCATTTTATAGAAGCAAAAACAGAGCTCTGGGAACAGGGTAATTCTCCTGAATCTTTCGTTCTGCCAGAAGCAGGTTCTGACTCTATTCATTGCGTCTACCTTCTACTGCATTTTTTTTTCCACTTATCTGGGACTAGTAATGTAGGAGAATGGACCACATACCAGTCAAAATCAGGGAGGCAGGAGAGGGGCAAATTATTAAAATTTGCTCAAGATGATCAGAATGCCCAGGGGCTCTTTCCAACCTCACTCACTTGCTTATTATTCATCTAGCTCATCTGAGGTTCTCTGTCTGAATTCATTATTTTTCTACTTTACTATTATACTTTCATATATTTATCCCCTACTTAGCTGATACCATGTGCCATTTTTAATATTTCAAAAAGGAAGTGACTGCCTTAATATTTCAAAAAGGAAGTGACTGTGATCATCCACAACAAGACAAAGGCAATCTAAAAGGTTACGTGTCACCCTGGCCAGGTAGCTCAGTTGGTTAGAGTGTCGTCCTGTGCACCAAAAGTTTGCGGGTTCGAACCCCAGTTGGGATACATACGGGAGGCAACTGATCAATGTCTGTCTCTCACATTGATGTTTCTCTCTCTCTACCTGTCTCATCAATAAATGCATATTCTAGGGTGATTTTCTCTATGATTGAATTTAAATCATCTCTAGGAAAAAATCATGTTTCATAATATCAATCTGAAATGGTAATAGAAAGATATAGGTGAGTGATTAACAAGACTATGGAAATCACACTAACTCTCACTAAATCAGTTGGAACAAAATTCAAATTATGGCGTTTCTGTGACACAAAGAAAACGCTAGAGGGGTCTGGTGGTGAAAGTGTTGGAATCACTTGACCACATTCTACAGCTGCCCGTGGAGTTTGAAGACCTCTGCAGAAACCCACTGACCTGGACAGCTTGGCACGAAAGTCACCTTTGGCTCACCAATTCAGATAGCAACAGCAAGACAGGAGCAATTTCTTACCCCGGTTTGCAGAGTGTAGCTGAAAATCTGGGCAGAGCTCGGAATCTCTGGCAGAGCAAATTACTTTCAGCCACTTCTAGTCCTGCCGTCTAGAAACTTTTGGGACCACGTGACTGTTAAACCACAGAATCCAGCACATTCCAAGTTAACTTTTTTTTATTTTTTGGTCCACCTCATCTTAACTCTTCTTCTCTTCCACCCCCTGCTCTACGCTCCCTTCCCTCTGCTCCTGCTTTTGGCTTCTCTCTTTTCCTAACTGTCCTCCTCTCCCTTCCCACAAATATTTCTGTGAGGACCTATGGTCATAGATATTTATCTAATGACTAGGCTTATACTACGTCACCTCTCAGCAAGCAGAATGGAGAGAGGCTGCCTGTTCTTAACATCCTTTAAAGGGTAAAAGTGCTATAATAGATAAGCAGCAATGGATCATTTTGTGGTCAGGAAAACATGTTTTCTTTGATAAACTCAGTTTTTTATGTCCTTCCATCCATTCATGACATGTCCCTCATCTTGGGCTCATTTTTGTTTTAGGCCTTCACACCCCCCAGAAACTTTCCCTTAGAAAACTGAAAACCTTCCCTTCCTTTCTAAAGCATCACAATTCTAATGGAGTTGTGTACAGTGTAAACCTAGCTCATTTCAGTCATTACGCAGATGTCCCAGTACGTGGCAGGCTCCCACTTAGAAGTGTTATTTCCCTCTCGAGTCACAGGTACCTGGTGAACTGCTGATCCCTTTGTTAAAATAGAATTTTCATATGCTGGGGCCAGCAAATTTGTTGAATTTCTGTCAGGGAAACAGGACGTCCCTAGGAAGTTTGATGAAATGAACAGTGTTGCACTGCAGCTTATATTTCAAATGAATTGATAGAAAAAAAAAATCCACAGAAATTTAAATTTTGAACCAATCATAATCTGCCACTTTTGAGTATTTTAAATATTTCTGCTTTTGTGTTCATTCAACAAGCTCTGTTTGGCTATCTCTGAGCTGACAGAAGAGCTGTGTAAAATGTATTTTCATATAATCCTCAAGGCAATTTAAGAGAATCTACCTAAAATATATTGTTTTTAAACATGTAGAAACGGATGTTTAGTAAAGTTGCAAGGTATGTCCAAGACTATACACTTAATAACTTGTTCCACAAGGGTTAAAACCCAGACCTTAGTCCCGCTGGTGGGGCTCAGTTGTTGAGCATCGACCCATGCACCAAGAGGTCACTGGTTCAATTCCCGGTCAGGGCACATGCCTAGGTTGTGGGCCAAATCCCCAGTGGGGGGCATGCAGGAGGCGGCTAGTCGATGTTCTCTCTCATCGATGTTTCTATCTCTCTCTCCCTTCCTCTTTCTCTAAAATCAACAAAGGAAAAAAAAATACACCCAGACCTTACATCAGTTTCCATGTGCCTTTTCACTTACACCACAGATATTTTTACTTTGAAAATGGTTAGTTTAATGATTGGTTCAAGTTGGACTTTTCTTGAATAAATATCTCTAAGTGTTTAAATGTGACTATGTTTCACCCTGGCCGGTTTGGCTCAGCAGTTAGAGCATCGGCCTGCAGACCAGAGAGTCCTGGGTTTGGTTCCCGCTAAGGGCATGTACCTTGGTTGCAGTTTGTCCCCGGCCCCAAATGGGGTCATGTGGGTGGCAGCCAGTCGATGTGTCTTTCTTACATTGATGTTTCTCTCTCTCTCTCTCTTCCTCCTTCTCTCCCTGCTGCTCTATCTGAAGATAAAAGGGAAAAAAAAATGTCCTCGGATGAGGATAAACGTGAATATGTTCAACACAGAGTAAGAAGCTGCAAACAGAAAGATGTTCCATTTAGAGGAAATATGGGAACTTCCATTTAGCCTCTAACCAACTGTATCTATGATATATTTATTTTTCTTTATTGATTTTAGAGAGAGAGGAAGGGAGAGAGAGATAGAAATATCAATGAGAGAGAACATTGATTGGCCACCTCCTGCATGGCCCCCACTGGGGATTTGGCCCACAACCTGGGCATGTGCCCTGACTGGGAATCAAAGCGGCGACCTCTTGGTGCATAGGTCGATGTTCAACCACTGAGCGGTATCTATGATATTAATATAACCGGATTAAGGGCAGAGAGCAAGGTTAAGGTAAATTCAGTGATAAAGCTAGATTGTTCATGAGGAAGGAGGATACAAATATACATTTTCTTAGATCTGTTCCAGCACTGTGGTCTTTCCATAAGCCAGAATCAAAGAGCTAATACTTCCGGAAAGAAGTCAATTACATCATTAAAATAAGGGAAGTTATCTTGTAATAGACACTAGGCAGGACAGATATTCACTCTTCAGTACTTAAATACTATAACTTATAAATTGTTAGACCTCTGCTCATCTCCTACCCATTCTGCAGCAGGTCTATCTTAGAGATCCATTCTAACAAGGGCCCATCTCTCTGTTTCACATGATTGCTGTTGATTTTGCAGAATATACCACAGAGCAAGGGTTAAGGGGAATGAAGACACCATGATTCTCTCCTGATGCTTATAGTCCAGAAGACACCTATATTCCCACACGCTCACTATCAGTAAGTGCTATCATCTCCTGCACGTCTGACCAGCCTCTGTCCGAACCTGACAGTTTCTGTGTACCCTTTTACTGGCACTATTTCCCCAAGTATGTATTTTCACCATCGTAGTGTGAACACATAATGTATAGTGGAAGCCAAAGCAGAGACACTAATGCTAAAGACAGAATCTTTGAAAATGATATACCAACAAATAATAAATTTAATAGAGAATGATGAGACCCAAATCGCTAACCACAAGGAATAGGGAATGTATCATCCTCTAATACTGTTTTACTGGACATAAATGAATAAAGGGTTCTTTATTGCATCTGTGCCATCAGCATTCCAAATCTCAATGTGACTTTTGACATAAACATACAATCAAGAACTGAGTTATTACATTTATAAAGGCAGTACTCTATCTGGTGTCTTCAATCCGAGGTATAATAAATAATCACAATTTATATAACTCAATAAAAAAATGCGTTAATATATTGATTTCAAAAAAAGAACTGATGTCAGTATATATCTTTCACTCATTCTCACAATCTGTTTCTTAATATGTTTTGAAATAAAATTTATGTTTAAACGTGCTTATAGTACTCTGGTAGATGTTAAAGCTCGCCGCCTAGAAACGACAAAATAAGATGTGTGGGGTATATGATTATGTCACATTTCACAACAGTTTTAGCTAGGTTTTCAAAATGAGCTCCACTCTAGGAAAAATCATGGCTATTTTTTCATCCATTCATTCTTTGGGAGGCAAAATAACATCATAGTTATCTGCACTCATTAAAAGCCATATGGCCTTAGTTCAAACCCAAGATGTTAGTCACTGACTTTGTCACCTTGAGATAGTTACTTTCAGAGTTGTCCGTTTATCTGCAAAAAGATATAATGATGGTATTTAACCAAAAGGATTGTTGTCAGTATTAAATGAGATGACCCATGGAAAGTAAAAAACACTACTTCTGATGTAGGACAAACGCTAAATTGATGGTGACTATTATTTTTCACTTATCCACAAGCATTTTGGGAATGCTTACTAATGTTATGTATGTTGACTCTGTTAGGCAACATTCAGATGACACTGCAATCCTCTGAGCTTCATTGTTAATAGTCTGTGTGTCAACTCCAACCCCATCTTGTCACACACAACCCAACCCCAAACCCAAACATAAAGAAATCAAAGCTTTCTCAGAGAGCAGAATAAATAAATAAATAAATAAATAAATAAATAAAAGGAATCTATATTCCAGAGTCACCTATTTAAATTGGTTGAAGGAAGGAATGATGAGGATTCATAGTAGAGGAAAGCATCCATAGTAGAGGAAAGTCTATATATAGGTGGTGTTTGCATTACACAGGCTGACTCTCAGCATTTGTAGCTACCCAACGAATGCAGTCTCACAAATGACTGAATCTATGAAAGTTATAAGTCAAGCTAACAAATTGCTTAATAAAGCCAATCTATCACCGTTAGGACAGCCTGCAAGGATAATTTCAAATTTAGAATTCTCAGATGGCTTGAGTTGTCTACTGGTATGAGATGGCGCAGGGTGAGGCAACCCTTGGTGTCCAGCCTTCTCCCTGTAGCCCACCACCAATGTCTTCCAACCCCTGTTAAATCCAGCTTTGTATGAGACCTCATAGGCATGCATGTTGACACGCCAAGCTGCATGTCCAAGCTCCAGCCACATACCCTATACAAAGCCACCACTGGGTGTACAGGTACACATTGTAGTATGATGTCTGCTCTCAGGAGGACACACCAAGGGAAGAGACGCATGCAGACCCTGACAAAGAGTTCAGGTAAGACCTTCCAGATGGCTGGGATATAGGTGGGCATATCCCCTTAACTCTATGAAGTCCATGTCTGTGAAAAGAGAACTGGATAGAGAAATCCTGTTTGGGTCTTCTTAAAGTGTAGAGCCCAGGGCAGAGACCTCTCTCACCTGAGTGTAAATGTAGCAGAAGTATTGTTGTGAGGAGCAGGGCTTTGGAGCCAGACCATTTAAATTCAGATTCTGATTCTGTTATTTCACAATTAAGTAATCTCTGGCAAGTTATTTAACCTCTATGGCTGAGTTTTTATCTGAAATTACTATCATGATAACACTTTCTTCATAGTATCTGTGTGATGTAGTTGAGGAGTGAACACACACAAAGCGATTTAAAGGTAGCCAGCATAGAGTATGTAATCCACAAATAGAAGCTATTAGCTATTACTATCGGTAGAAATCATTGCAGTGAGAAGGTTGGCAGTGTTAATAGTAGTAATAAAGTGCTGGATTTGAAATAATTAGACCTCCTCATTTAGTCTGGAATAAGAGTCACTTAGATAAGATTTGTTTGGTTGAAATGTAAGTCACTGATTTGGGTAAATAATTCTTGTTTGGTTTCTGATTCTGGACACATACCAGAATGAACTAACCTACATACACATACCATTTCAAAACAGAGAGAAATGTTGAATATGCTTAAGAAAAACAACAACTCAGCTCTGAAGGGGGAAAAAAAGGTGGAGAAAGAGCTGTCAGATGTGAGAAATGGAGAAGAAAATTTAATCGGTGGAGTCAACTAAACAAAACGATGCATATTTAAATGGAGACAGAAGACGTCTCTGGCAGCAGAGGACACCTCCATTAGGCCTGAAGTTCAACTGGACAGTGCAGCATTTCTCACTGTGAACACACCTAATCACAAAACATGACCCCACAGGTATAAAGCTAGGATAACAGAACTGAAGGGAGAAGAGACCATTCCATGATCACAGCGGGAGGTTTTAACCCACCTCACTTAGTTACGTACCAAAAACATCAATTACAGATATTAAGAAAAGCAGGAACAATAACTATAAAGGAATCATCAAGATTCTCAGACAACCTAAAACTAGTTCTAATCCTCTTAATGATTTTGTCTGATCAACACATCAAGGTTACAGATTTGAACCCAATGAATAAACTGAATCTAATTGAAATAGAAAACTTCATTCAACTAAATGATTCATGTAAAAAGAAGAGAAATTGAAATTGATATAAAATATGTGGAACTGAGCGGCAGTGACTATAGTATACTTTCAAGTGATGCAATGACAGGACTCTTATGAAAATTTAAGATTTAAATACTTATTATAAAAGAAGAAATATGGCATATGAGGGAGTTTTGCACTTAAGTAGAAAGTTAGATTTTTAAAAAGGAGAATGTAAAAATACATTAATGTAGAAATTAAAGAAAATGGCAACAATGACAAAGGGGTCACAGTGATTTTCACCAAGAGTAAACTAATTCCACAAAAAAATAAATAATAGAAAGAAACATTTGAAATAATTTATAGAGACAACATTAACAATAATAGTTTGAATGAAAACAGGTTATAATTAGAAATAAAATTGATATTTAAAAATTATAAGAGAGTACCATGAAAAACTATATGACAAAATATTAGAAAGAATATATAGGAAACTTGAATAAACAAATATCCATTAAATAAACTGAATTGATAGTAAATAATATACTCTTCAAATAAGCACTGTCACCCACCTCTCCATACCTTTGCAATTCCCCTAATCGAAACAGAAATTAAACCCAATGATGTTGTAAACAAAATTTTCCAAGCCTTCAAAGAGCAAGGAATAAATAACCCCAAAGAATTCAATCAGGCAACAAAAAGTCCTTTTATTTTTGTAGTTTATTTATTTATTTTTAATATGTTTTTTTTTTATTTTTAGAGAGAGAGGAAAAGAGAGGGAGAGAGAGATAAAAACATCAATGAGAGAGACACATCGATCGGCTGCCTCCTGCACACCCCCATTGGGGATCGAGCCTGAAACCTGGGCATGTGTTCTGACCTGGTATCAAACCTTTGACCTCTTGGTCCATGGGTCAATGCTCAATCACTGGGCCACACTGGCTGGGCTGTTTTTGTAGTTTGGTGAGGTTGACAATTTGACTTCTAGTAGGATGGTTTCAATTTGGTTTAATAACATTTCAGCCAAGAAACCATGCAAAATACATTCAGGAGATGAGGGTATAAGTAAATGAGTGCATATTCCTTCCCCTTTCACTCTTGGCAAAAAAGAAAAAAAAATGAATTTGGTGGCTTCAGCAACTTCAGTAAAGGAGGTACAGGTTGAGAAGAACCAAAGTCTTTCCCTTTATGTTATGAAGAGTGAGCTTGGAAGGCCCATCTAAAGAACTATCTGCTACCCACTGGTAGATACTTTCACAATCTACATATTTATACATATAGGTTTATACATATTTTCAGCACCATGAGTCTTGCCAAAGCCTACCATGATTCTTTCAAAGAGCCTCAACATTTCACACCATCTCTCTGAATTCAGACAACGATCGTTTGAGAAAACGAAAATAAGCCAGGCACAGGAAAACAAATACTGCATGATCTCATTTATGTGTAGAATCTACGGCCAAACTCACAGAAGCAGAGAGTAGAATGTGGCTGCCAGGGCCTGGGGGTGGGAGAATGAGATGTTGGTCAAGGATACAAAGTTTCAGTCATGCAGGAGGAATAGGTTCTGGAGCTCCAATGTACAGCATGGTGACTATAGTTAATAACACTCTACTGTATACTTGAGATTTGCTCAGAGGGTAGATTTTAGATGCTCTAAAAACAAAAGCAAAAAATTCTAAATGGTAACTATATCAGGTGATGAATATGTTAATTAATTTGATTATGATCATTTCACAATGTATGCACGTATCAAAACACCAAGTTACACATCTTAAATATATACAATTTTCATTTGTCAATTATACCTCTATTAAATATATAGAATAGGGGGAAATGAGAAGGCAACAGATAACATGGGCAAACAGAAACTAATCTGTGCTATTGACATACGAGTTATGTGAAGCTTTATTAAACTCTTTAAAGAGCAATTCAGCGATATCAGGATGTTGAAGATGCCCATTTTCTAAAACATTTTCTGTTAGGTATGTAACTTTATAACATCATTTTTCAAAGTGGTGATTACAACCTGTTAAGAGATTGCTCAGTTACTGTAGTGGGTCTTTGTCTACTTTAATTTACCCACCATGGAATAGAATAAAAAAACACACAAAAAATACGACAGTAAATTTTAACTATATTGTTGTGTACTGTGTGTGTGTGTGTGTGTGTGTGTGTGTGTGTGTGTGTGTGTAGAAAAGGTAAAGGTGAGCATCTTTCCATACATAAGTATGTGTACATGTGTGCAGGTCATGTGTCCTAAGATAAAACGTCATTCTTACTGTGGATTACAATTCAGTAAGTTTAAACACAATTTTCCTGGAGAAACATTTCCACATAAGAACATGGAGACTTTTACAGGAGTGTACACTGAAGTATTTTTTAGATTCACATGTAATGTTACACAATTAGATGCCCTTCCATTAATGAGGGGCAAATCATTCATAGTCCACCTATATAATAAAATACTACCATTCCATAACCAAAATCAATAAACTAGCTCCTCATAAATCACTGTATACAAGTTTATAATATAATATAGAGCACAAAAAACAAGTTGAAAAATTATATCTATAAAATATATGCAAATGAAAAGCATGTAAAATAATATTGCATATCTTTATAGATACACTTAAGTGGAGTGAAGATATAAAAATATACATGGTGAGAATATATACATGCTTTAGAATATATACATGCTCTAGCCTGGCTATCTTGTAAGAACAGGTCATGATTGGGGTAATGAAGAATCAGCTGTAACTAAAAAAGTATATTTCTTTCCATAAAAATAAAACAAACCTGACAATATTGCATTGGCAGCACTGAGTATTTGCATTGTCTCAAAATATGTTTAATCAAATTATGTGAACTAGCTTTAGAAACTATTCCTGGGTTAATAGAATAATTATAACTAATTATAATCATAGCATCTGTATTTAAATGCACTAATAATACAATAAAAAACCTATATCTCCCCAAATAGATTTAACATATGCCCATGGTTGTTACTGGTGTGTCAAAAAGAAATAACTTTAAGTTAACAACAACAAAAAAGATATTGGAAAGAAATACCCAACTGCAAAATTAGGAGACTTTAAAGATTTAGAAACAGATGGTAATCAACTAAATTTCAGGCTTGTATATGCTATCTAAGCGAGGGGTCAGTTAAAATAACCAACTTCTTCCTGAGGGACCTCTGCACATTATGAAATGCTTACTCCAAAAATATGTAAAAAGCTATAAAAATGCTAAGAATGGAGAAACACCTTCAATTCACATTGCCATCCACGGTTTTTGCCAAATACTTAACTTTCATTTAGACCTAAATGTTTAACACATGAATGATTCCAGCCACAAATGCAGACTATTGAAAATGTGTTTGCACTCACCACAAAAATCAGAGTTTAGCAAAATTAGTATTTTCCAAACCACCGCCATATGTTAGGACCGGAGGCTCTTTGCAAGTTAACGATTTAATATTTTGCACAAATACTTTACCTACATGGTAAGAGAAAAATAAGCAAATTCATCACTTGTTATTTTCATATTCTATGAAGATCTCTTTTTTAAAATTTATTTTATTTCATTTTAATTAAATGTATTGGGGTGACACTGGTTAATAAGTTTATACAGGTTTCAAGGGTACATTTCAAATGATATATGATCTGTATGTTGCCTTGTGTGCTCACCACCCAGGGTCAAATCCTGTTTCGTCACCATATATTTGTCCCCCTTGACCTTTTACTCTCCCCCACCCCTCTTCCCTCTGGTAACCGCCACACTGTTGTCTGTGTCTATGAGTTTTTGTTTGTCTTGTTTGTTCATTTGTTACTTTCAGTTTTATATCCCACATATAAATTCAAATGCAGAAACGCATGCTCACTATGTCAGCATTCCACCCTTAATGCTGTATTTAAAACAGTAACAATTTTTGTTCTCACTTTGGTTTTCTGTTGAAAGACCACCCAAGACTAATAAGAAAATCCATGTTCTTTCCATTCATTATATAAACACAATTGGTTAGTTGAGCTCCATGAAACTCAGTCCCTGTGGTGGAGAACTCTGCGGGGACCCCCAGTGAGTTAAATCTTCCTTTAATCTACTGCCCTTGGGTGTGGGCAGAATCAAACTTGCTTCTAATCGTAGAACATGACAAAGGTGATGGGACAGTCACTCTGTGAGTGTTATGTGACACACAACTGTTTCTTTTCTTTTTTTTTTTTATCCTCACCTGAGGACATTTTTTCATTTTTTGTTCAGATAGAGTGGGAGGGAGAGAGAGGAAGAGAGAGAGAAAGAGGAATCATCGACGTGAAAGGGACACATCGAGTGGCTGCCACCTGCACGACCAACCAGGGCCGGGGACAAACTGCAACCGAGGTACATGCCCTTAGCGGGAACCGAACCCGGGTCTCTCTGGGCCGCAGGCTGACGCTCTAACAGCTGAGCCAAACTGGCCGGGGCCACAACTGTTCTTAGCTGACTGTAGCAAGAGAGTGTCCCGCTGGGCTTGAAGGCATGAGCTTCCATACTTGTAGGTGGTCTGTGAGAAGGCCCTGGGAGGACTTCTGCCAAGGAAGCCTGGCACCCCCTAAAAGCAGAGGGCCACCCTCAGCTCTCAGCCAGTGAGAAATGGGTACCTCAGTCCTAAAATCACAAGGAATTCTGCCAGCAACGAGAAGAGTTTGGAAGAAGATTCTGAGCTTGAAAGCGACACGGCCCTGTCAACACATTAATTGCAGCCTTGTGGGACAGGGAGCAGAGGGACCAGCTAAGTTGCACCTGGACTTCTGACCCACAGGACTGTGACAGTATAAATGCATGTTGCGTTGAGCACCTCAGTTTGGGTAATCTATTGTGCAGCAATAGATACCAAAAACAGCGGCCATTCTGTGAAAAAGTGGGGTTATCAGCGGTTCACAGTTCTGAGTGTGCATCACAATTACCCAAGTCCTTTTTTTTTTAAAACATAGTAACACAGGTCTGGACCACACCAGCACACCAATTGATCAGAATTTTAATGATGAGTTTGAGACTTACTAATTTCTTTTTTTTTTTTTTTTTTAATCCTCACCCAAGGACATTTTTCCTTTTTTTTTTTTTTTTTGGTTCAGATAGAGTGGAGGGAGAGAAAGGAAGAGAGAGAGAGAGAAAGAAACATTGACGTGAAAGGGACACATCGAGTGGCTGCCTCCCGCACGACCCAATCAGGGCCAGGGACAAACTACAACTGAGGTACATGCCCTTAGCGGGAACCAAACCCGGGACTCTCTGGACCGTAGGCTGAAGCTCTAACCGCTGAGCCAAACCTTAAAGATTCCCAGGTGATTCTGCTGACACTGATCTGATCATAACATCCTTTTAGTTTTACATGTTTATAAAGACATTTGGCGCCTAAAGGCTGCTGCACTTCTCACGCCCTTGTACAGTAAATAACACGCTATTTGCTGTAGCTTCAGAGGCTAATGTTTAAAAGCAATGAAATTGTTGTGCTTGGTAAACGATTCTACCATTGGCCATTGGCCATCTTTCAAACCATATGTCCCCAACCAGTGTAGTCATTTGCTTTCCTTTGGCGGGGGGGGGGGGGGGGGGGGGGGGGGGGGGGGGGCGGGGGAGAGAGAGAGACTCATACATTTTAAATCCTTTATGGCCTTTAACACAAATATTGGCTACAAAAAAGAAAGTTTGGAGGGAAAAGGGCACCTCTTAATGCTTTTTTTTTTTTTCTTTTTACTCTAAAAGCACAACTCTCCCAACCCAACTCCTGCAGGGCAAAGTCCTCATGTTTTCTGACTATTTTTTATACCAATATCTGAGTAAAGTTCTGTTGCTCACCATCATCAATCTGTAATGAGAGAGGGAAATCTATGTAAGGAAAGGAGAAACTGAACCTTGGAGAACTCTCAGCTATAAATTAAAGTTTGATCTCTCTTATATTTTAAAAATCATGGCCCAGTGGAATAGAGACCAGAGAGTAGAGAGTCTTTCTTCCCTCCATTCACTTCTAAAATGCAACGACTGTGGGAAAAAGCTGTAGAAACTGTGGGGCTAGATAAATCGATCATTGGTTTTTGTCTTCAAAGAGGAGCAGGACAGAGCATCCCATGGTAACTTCTGAGAGCATGGGCCTCAGTTCAGTCCTTGGTTCCATGCACTAACCTCTGCACCAAGACCCTCTGGTGGCTGTGTTTTTAAAGGCAAATATAAAATCTGAAAAGGTGGTTCATTCTGGGTTGCCTTACTTTCAAATGAGGTCACACCACTTTCTTGGTAGATTTCTTGTAAGATTATTTATTACATTGCTGAAAAAAAATACACGAATAAATAAATGCATCTTTCCCTCCCTTTCTCCTAATCATCATCCCCACGCAGAATTAAAAAAATATATATATTTGAGCTTGAACGTGTTTTTTGTAGGTCAGAAGGCAACCTGCTAGCAACTCAAGTGAGGAGTTTTCCTTTTATTAATGCAACAATAAACCAAAAATTTAGAAGCAAAGAAGCAAATATTCTGCAGTCTCATCTTCAAAGTCAAAGAATTTGGGGACTCATTTTCTTCTGCTTTTAGATTTCAGGTCACTGGGTTTGGGTTTGGAAATATTTACAGAGTAGTTTCCAGTGGAAAGCTTGGTGGGTGTTGCTTTTTGTCCTATGTCTCCTCACCTTCCTTCACTAGCCCTTTCCCCACTCACCCCTCCCCAAGTCCTACTGCTATTCTGTTCTGCGGAGTAAAGATGGACCCTTCGTCAGAACTCATGAGTTATCCAATAAACAACACCATTCATTGTGTTTCAGTCAGCCTTTGCACTCTCGATAACTCTAAGAGTAACTTGAGATTGGAGTGTCACATTTCACATTCTGATAGGGCCGGGCAAATTGGCACTTTGATGAGCAAATGTCATCTGCTATTGGTGCGTATTTTCTGCTCTACAAATATTTATGTTTAATCTAAATCTCTGTTGGCTAAATTTATTTTTCTAACCACGACACAAAATTTAACATCTCTCCCCAGGATACTCTCACTTAATGTTGAAATGATTATAGAAACAGTGTATATGATATCTCTTCTCTTTCCATAAACCTGACCAACCACACCAGATCTTATTGTCACTAGAACATTTAATTCCCTTGATTATAGCTTTAATTGTTGCTAAGACCAATATTTTCCAGAGATTTTCATTTTCATCACCAACAAAAAGATGTGTTTGATTCGTTATCCAGGAGAAACTTCCCCCCCAGAAAACAACAAATAAACAACAACAAAAAAATTTACTTCAAAGCCACCCACAATGCACTGTGCATTCTAAGGACCTGAGACCACTATGTTAAATTGTGATGTGAAATTTGTGGTACACGGTCACCTCCGCTGGATACCGACTTTATCCTAGGCTTCAGTGTCCCCTCGGCCATAATGAAGATTTGTTCTTGGCCAAAAAGTCAACATGTCTCCACTTGGGAATTGCGATAAGTGACCTAAGCGTAAGTATTGCCCCTGGAATATCTATGTCATTAGCCCTACCTACCTGATTTTATTTTGCTTGTTTATTCCAAGATGATCTGAGATTAGGCTAAATATCAAGAGTTTCTATATCACAGAATGAGCACTGGACTTGTTGAACAGATCATTTTCTTTTCCTTTTTTTTTTTCTTTTTCTTTTTAAAATTTATTGATTTTTGAGAGAGAGAGGAAAGATAGAGAAAGAGAGAGAGAAACATCAATTTGTTGTTCCACCACGCAGAATTGCATTCATTGGTTACCTCCTGTATGTGCCCTGATTGGGATTGAACCCACAACCTTGGCATATTGAGATGACACTCTAACCAACTGAGCTACTTGGCCAGGGCTGAACAGCTCATTTCAATCAGTGTAACCCACCTTCCTTGTGACCTGTGGGTCATTGGGCAAGTAATTCTTCTCAGTTTCAGTCTTCATATTAAAACATTATATTTAAATATAAGACAACAGTAAAATCTGTTATGTTGTTCTGAAGAATGATATTCAAAATATCCAACAACTAGTATGGCAGGGACACTGCCCAATCAAGATAGATGCTGACATCAAATTGCCATGGGGTCCCAAGTGATGAGCAGTCCTGGCAGAAGGGATGAGGTGAGATCAGGTGAGATGGCAGACATGAGGATACTTTGCTAACTGTGAGGCATATCTAAATTTAAGTAGGATTATAATACTGATGTATGAATTCTGTGCACTCTTGTTTACTTATAACCTCGACATTCTCCATGAATTTCAATGCTAAAGTATTTAAAAACACAACGGTGGCAAATATGATTATAATGGTTATTTAAATTTTACTGGAACTCTCAATAGTGGGGATTGTTATTATCACCATTTGATAGATGAGAAAACTGAGTCTCATAGAGTTTAATTCATGTGTCCGAGCTTACACAGCTAATCCCTGGCAGAACCTGTACTATAATCGGGGTCCTGGAAGTATGATTTTTCCTACAACTCTACAGACAATTCTGAAAAGTAATAGCACATATATGGCAGGACATCTACTTCATGCTACTTCTAACTTGGGGTCACTGGTAGAATGGGTTAGCTTTAGATTTAATAAAGCATCAAGATCCCTCTCTTGCATAGCATCTTGCAAGTGCTGAAAGTCACCTGGCGTCACAGACTGCTCTAGGTGGGGAGGGAAAGCCAGGCTGCGATTAGAAAGCACGTCTACAAGAGCATTGCTGGAAGTGGCCTCCAAAGAACTCGGAAGCAAAGAATCCGAGTCTGAAGAATTTCAGTATTCCCTTACATTTACCTTTCTCATTTGAACTATCGACTGGACTTTGTATTTATAAGTTTATGGTTTTTTTCCTTAAAGAAAGCCTCTAAACATTTTATGACTTATCAGACCCAGAAAAACAAAAAAAGGATCTGCCATAGTCATGGGTGTAGTTAGGACAGAGTTAGGATAGTCAAGTATCTAGGAACCAATTATCACGGTTTTCTCCCTTTTCTCTCCTCCTTCTCAACAGTTCAGGCCTCAACATTACGTCACTCTCTAATTCACCAAATCTAGGTCCATTGCCCTTTCTCAGCACCGATGTCTTTATCGCAGCATTTTCACAATTTGTCTCATATTGCTCCCCAGCTGCAGAGCTACGTGCACCTAAAACAGGCTGCGCCTGGTGTCCCACCATTTCGTCATCCGTGCAAGTTCAGCACCTGACAGCATCGGTAGGTAAGAACCCAGTGACTAGTCACTGAAAGAACATGTGTTTCATTCTCTTTCCTTAGCTGCACTGACACCGTTTTGAATGCCCCACAAACCTTATTGGAAAACAGAATTTTTTTTTTTAATTAAAAAAATTTTAGAGCAGGATATCCTTAACAAAGAATTCAGTCCAAATGTCTGAATTTGAAGGTCCACGTGGACAGGGAACTCGCAGAGTGTTTGTGTGAATAGTCAAAGCGATCAAAAAGAGAAAGCTTTACAATATCATAACATGGAGTTAGAAGTCTCTAAAAACAAGTGTGCCTCTATCTCGTCAACACAAGTCCCAGATCTCGCTAAACATGCATTTACAAAAGATAAACACATTTCCTATAGAACATAATCTGTTTGCTAAAGAACGAAATGTAACTCACAGAGAACTTTCATTGCAAGACAACTCCCCTGTGTCAGAAATTCAAAGCAGATCAAATGGCCCCAAAAACCTGTGTCAGGAATTCAAGGAAATCAAATAGGCAACTAGAAGATGAGGAATGAACAATCTTAACTTTTGGGCTGTTCTTAAGGGAGCAGCATAAATCTTTTATGGCAGGTTGCAAGGCAGTTTGATATGTTTCTATAGTTGCTTCATGCCTCTCTGGGTTCTTCTGATCAATACTTGTCCAACCCCTGCCTTTGGTTTCAAAAAAATCATAGAAACATAAAAGGCCGGGTCAGATGGAAGCCCAGGGATTAGCTAATTTAACCTTTCACACCAGAAATTCCCTCCACAGTAGCCCCGAGAACTGGTAAGGGAACCTCACCCTGAAGACTTCCAGATTTGAGGCAGCTCCCATCATTGGAAAGGGTGTTTATTTTGTTCTGCTCTCCTTTGTTTCTTTCAAATTTCATCAATGCCTGCCTCCTACCATTTCTTTCTACTGGATGGTATTTTGCCTTCTGCAACCTGACGGTGTTACCAGCAATACAACATGACTATCAGGGCTCTTCGCAAGGCCTTTCTTCAGACCACATTCACCCAATCTGGTACCAGTTTCACTCGGTTTCCAGACTCTGATTACCTTGAATAATTTTTGTTTAATATACTTAGACAAGACCGCTGGGCGTGGTTACTACACATAGGTCAAATAATGAATAACCTTTAGGAGAATATGTTATCAAAATAATATCAAGCGCATGACTATTAATCTTAAGAAAGCATTTTCTGTTATCTCAATCCTGCCTCAAGACAGACCTATTTTCCAGGTTCTTCTGAAAATGTGGACGTAGAGATGAACGGATACAGAAGGCATTCTGATGAACAGATCAGAGAAGGAGCTTTCCCTGTTCCTGCTTAGGAGATCTGACCATTGTGATGCACCCATAACTACCCTTGAGTTTTCTGTTTTCTCCTTTTCTGAAAAGGGAATTTTGCTTCTCTTTCTTCTTTACTTTAAATATATCGGATGTGTTAGCGTCCGATGATTATAATTTTTAGTCGATTGGTCTTCAGAACACATAAAATCACATCTGATTCTGTGGGAAAGAACTACCTGTCACTTAGATTTTCTTGCCTGTGTGTGGATAGATTAACTAGATACCATTTTGAGTTTGGGGGAGGAAGTGTGTGCGGAGATATTTGGGAAGTAAATGAATAGATCATGGCATGATCTGCTAATGGCCTTCTGCAGAATCTATTTTCTCGTATTCCTTAACAAAAATACCAATCTTTAGCAGTCTTATTGCTGCCCAGTTAAAACACACACACACACACACACACACACACACTTTCAAGCATTTGTGCACCAAAATGTGTCCACGTGACTGAATTCTGGCTAAAGAGATTTACGTGGAGTTGTCCTGTGGAATTTCAAGAACATCTCTTTAAAGGAAGAAATGATACACTTCTTTATACTTCCTCCAATCGGTTTTCTGAAACACATCTTTGATATCTAGAGTTCTGCCTATTATCTTGGATAATGAGAATATGGCATAAGACCCAAGAATGATGAAACAGTGAGCTAGAAGAAGTCTGTGTCCCTGAAACACCTATCAGAAAGAATATACGTACCTCTATGTTCAGAGCAGCGCTATTTACAATCGCTAAGATCTGAAACAGCCCAAATACCCATCAATAGATGAGTGGATAAAAAAGCAGTGGTACATTTACACAATGGAATACTATGCAGCTGTAAGAAAGAGAGATCTCTTACCCTTTGAGACAACATGGAGGGACCTGGAGAGTATTATGCTAAGTGAAATAAGCCAGACAGAGAAAGACAAGTACCACATGATCTCACGTGTTTATGGAACATCACGGACAAAATAAGCTGATGATCAAAATAGATCCAGAGACACAGAAGTTGGGAACAGATTGACAAACCTCAGAGGTAAAGGGGATGGAGAGGTTGAGAAGACATAAACCAAAGAACTTATATGCATATAAGCATAACTAATGGACACAGACAATAGTGTGGGGAAGGCAAGAAGGGGGCGGGAAATGGGGAAGGGGGGGTCAGTGGGGAGAAAAGGGGGAACATCTGTAACACTTCCAACAATAAAGATTTTTAAAAAGTCTGTGTCCCTGATGATGTCATACAGCTGCCAGAACAACCTTGATGTGAAAGAGTAAAATCATGGGATGTAAGCCACTATCTTAGGGCAAGGGTGGTTCTGCTAAACCCAGATGAACACAATTCCTCACATAGTAGTTTTCAATTGTTCTAAGTGGCATTCCATGGTATTTCTGAATGATTATTTGCCTTTTCTCTTTAATTCCAACATTGGTTGTAAAAGGTTTTACGTTTATGTATTCTATCTCATTTCATTTAAGTAAACATGCTATAAACAAAATTACACTAATTTTATTATTTACATAACATGTTTCAGTACTTTTTATAAATGGTATATTGGCACTAAAATGCTGATAGCCCCATACTTAGCAGTGATGGATAGGGGTCTAGAATGTACAATTTTATTTAAATTATAATAAATAATCATGAAGAAAAACTCTCACCTCATTCCTGCAAAAAAAATATGTGAAATCAGCCTTGGCTGGTTTTGCTCAGCAGTTAGAGCATCGGCCCATGGACCAGAGAGTCCCAGGTTCGGTTCCCGCTAAGGGCACATACCTCGGTTGCGGTTTGTCCCCAGCCCTGGTTGGGGTCGTGTGGGTGGCAACTCGATGTGTCTCTCTCACATCGATGTTTCTCTCTCTCTCTTCCTCCCTCTCTCCCTCCTGCTCTATCTGAAGATAAATGCAAGGATGTCCTTGGGTGAGGATATATTTTATGTGAAATCACAAACGTATAACTGAATTTGGGGTTATCTGCAGTTTGAGATTGACTGTTTTCTTTTATTCACATGACCTAATAATTACACAACTGTTAAGTGTCTGCAGTTTGTTTTTCCATAAGGAATGGAAAGGCTTTACATAGAGTAGGTCTATTTCCTGAAACCCGTGATAAGAGAAATAGCAAGAAGCAGATAAAATCTATGATTCCAGTTTTTTTTTTTGCCCTTATAAAACATTTTATGATCAATGTTAAAGAGTTCTGGTGTCATGTTTCCAAAACAGTTTTCGTATTAATATGTTTCCATCTGAAGGCCGTCAGGCGAACTTGGACAGCAGTGTTGGAGACGGGAGGAGGTGTTTCACAGCCCAGCTTAGGCCACGAGCTTATTTCAGATATGACCCCATGCTATGTTCTTGGGCAACTCATTTCCCATTACTAGACCTCACTCTGCAAAACTACAAAATGAGGGAATTTAAACATAATTGTTTTCTGTCAAAAGTATGGCCTAAAACCATGCCTTAAAATAGAAATATGATGTGGGCCACACGTGTAATTTCAAATCTCCTTGTAGCCACATTACAAAAAAGGTAAAAAGGAACATGTCATCCATTTTAATGACATATTTTATTTTACTCCATCTATCAAGAATAGTATCATTTTGGCACACAGTCAATATAAAATCATTTATGAGCTACTTTAAATCTAAGTTTTCAAAATATGCCGTGTAGTTGACACGGACAGCACATCTCAATTTGAACAGGTCACCTGTCAAGTGTCCCGCAGCCTCGTAGGCCCTGTGGTCACAGTATTGCACTGCCCAGGTCTGATACAATCTAGGCATTGACCTGTGACTCTATGAAAAGTTACCCACATTTTCATGTTGCATGGAGAAGGGTAGCAGAAGTGGCTGGAAATCTCAACTGATGTTTCCCTGCGCTCTCAGAGCAGCCTAACAGAGGAGATGAACATTTACTAGCCAGCAGACAATGGCCACCTACAAATCAAAATGGACACGGGTCCCATCCGAAGATACATCATTCAAACAGCCAGTATAAAAGTACATGAATACTGGCTGGATAGAAGCCATGCCTGTGAATACTTTCAACAACAACAAAAAATCAAATCACAAGTAGTATTAATCCATTCTTTGATAACTATCTGCCCCAACATACAATACTGTCCTTGTGAAAGGGTCTTAGTTTTATTTGTTGTAATCCAGTAACTTACACAGTAACGGGAGCAGAGAATACAGTGCTTCTCACTCTGGATGAGGAAGTGAGAAGGCTGCAAAGTGAATGATGGGCAGGAAGCACACAGTGTGGATATGCTGGTGAAAAGGATAGCTCAGGTCTGGGCGGGATGGAGAGGGAAGGAGAAGGATTTCATCACGCTACTCAGTACGGCGCATAATCCAAACCTTATGAATGGGGGACTAGATGAAAGAAGGTGAAGGGATTAATCCAAACAGCATATATACATCACACATAGACACAGACAACAGTGTGGCTGATAGCCAGAAGGAAGGGGGGGCTAGGTGGAGGTAGGCAAAGAGACAGAAAGAGACTTTGCTTGGGGTCTAGGCGCACGATACGGTGCTCAGATGATGTTTTATGGAGTCAAACTTGAAACCTCTATGGTTTTACAAATCTATATCACCCCAATAAATTCAATAATAAAAGAGAGAGAGAGAGAGCTGATTTAACAAAATAAAATAAAATAAACCTTATGAATGTTTATTTCTGAAATTTTCCAGTCAATATTTTCAGACATTCACACTTTATTATCAGTCTTGTGTTAGGTGCTAGGGTTAAAAAAATTTTTTTTAAAAGGTTTAATTATATAATCATAAAACATGGTCCTTGATCTTAAGAATGTGCACTTTATGTTAACTGATAAATCTATCAGTCATTAAAAAAAAAAGGACAAGAAATCCAGGATGGGGGAATTATGTCTTCATGCTCCAAAAGTAAATGGACTTCCATGTTCCCACAGCTCTTTGTACTACTTCTTCATTCGGTCTGATCACACACTCTACAGTAACTTCCTAGAGAACCGGTTGTGTGTCTAAGAGCTGGGGTTTGAATTCTCACTCACTAGCTTGGGACCCCGGACAGGTTTTATGACCTTTCTGAGTCTCAGTTTCTGCATCCATAAGGTATAACACTATATACCCTATAGATGCATTGTAAAACTGGTGTGATTAGTACCAAGATCTTGATAAATTGTCGCTATTTATCACTAATTTTGTATCAATCCCACTGCCCAGTAAAATGCTGGCATGGGTTGGAAGCTCAATGGGTGCTAATGGAATGAAAGACCGGCTAAATGGAATGTAGAGAATGAGGTAAGCAGTGGTTCTCAAGCACTGGAGTCACCCCCAGCGATACAGATTACTTTGTCCAGAGCAGCCCAGCAATGGGGTGTGCTGTGGAAGGTTCCTGGGTAATTCTGACATGGAGCCAGGCTGGGGATACTGGAGCTGGCGGAAAAGAGGCATGGGCTGAACCAGCTGCATAAGCCTCGTGGCCTGGGACCATGCTTATCCTTTGTCTAATTAAGAGGGAAATGTCTGGCCAGTGTGGCTCAGTGGTTGAGCATCGACCCATGCACCAAGAGGCCGCCGGTTCGATTCCCGGTCAGGGCACATGCCCAGGTTGTGGGCTAGATCCCCAGTGGGGAGCATGCAGGAGGTGGCCAATCGATGTTCTCTCTCATTGATGTTTCTATCTCTCTCTCCCTCTCACTTCCTCTCTCTCTAAAAACTCAATAAAGGAAAAAAATTAAAAAAAAAAAAAGAAATGAGATTTGAAATTTAAAAAAAAATTAAATGAGATATAATCCATCATAGAAAGAGATGACTCTCCCTAATTCTGTGAATATCTTGAGGAAAGTTGAGTTGATATCAGGGTTATGACCACAGCTATCATGAGATGTGTTGAACACAGTGTCTGATGACTAGTCTTTACATCAATCCTCCAAGAGGTGTTTCCATTTTAAAGATGACAAAAATGTAGGCTACAACATTTCCACTCACAGTGTGGCCCACAGACCATCAGCAGGGACACCCCCTGGGAGCCTGGGAGACATGTGACTCTCTGGCCCCACTCCAGGGACCCTGAGTAGCGCCTGCATTTTCCCTAGTGAACAGGGCACTTGGTATTCACACTACAGTTGGACAGTGAGCTAGATTACTCATTGTCCATCTTGTGTGCTCACTGAAATTACCCTGCAATCTACATCTTCCAAAATCCTGATGCCTGGTTACCTCGGGCGGTTTGGACCTGCAGCAGCTTGACAGTCACTGGGCTGGAAAATGCCTATAACATGCCTAAGGTCACACAGCTGGGAATGATGGAGCTGGAATTCAATCCAGGGCTCCAAAGGCATTTTGCCATTGGGCCATGAACCTGCTGAACCTCTTAGACTCAAGAAACAGTCAAGTTCAAATTAAAAGATCAATTAGCATATACACAGACATAATACACAATGTATAATAAATATAATATGATATACGACACACAGTTTGATATATATATATATAATTTCTGAAAACATTTCTGAAAGAAAGGGTTTCACGAGACATATGCCAGCCAGAAAAGGACCAGGTCCTGCGACAGGTAGTAAGCCGCTAGCAGGTGCTCTAGCTGGAGAAGGCAACATGTCTGCCAGCCTGGAGTTGATGGCGCTTTTACAGATTACATTTGGGGGAAGAAAGATGGAAGTTGTTTTGAAAGAATTTACACTGGCTACAGATAAGGGGGCAGAAAAAAGTGAAAAGGGGGCCGTTCTACAATAGGTGCACAGTCTGCAAGGAAGAAATATTTACTACTTTTGATTGGTCACATGCAACAGTCTGGAAGGTGTATGCATGTTCGGGATGCGGAGGCACCCAGTGGTCTGCTAATGTGCCCTGGAGGTGGAGTCAAAGGCCCAGCAGGCATTCAGTGATGGGGGCAGTCTTTTGTTAGGTGGCCCACAGCTATTAACTGGTTAACTATTCCTGTCTCTTTCACTCTCCTGCCTCTGTAATTTAATTTAGAACATCTCAGAATTTTTCACACATATATATATAAATATGAGAAAAATATATCATCTTCTCAATGAGACTGTAATTTCTCTAACAGCCATGATAATATTTTAAAATTATTGATATGCCCCTACGCTCCAACATTTAGCACAGCACTAAGTAAATATCATTGCTTTATAAATAATGCTTGATTAGTACACATTGCTCTTCAAGCAATGAGATCTACACTAATTGTACTAAATAAATACTCTGCTTTTCAAGCTAAAACTCAAATTGCACATCAGTCTTCACATATGAGAAATGTTAAACCTGGTCTTTGTTGCTGTGATTGATGCATGCAAATTACTTCACTTATGAAGACAAAGCCCATATATAATTTTATATTGAATGTGATACAATAATGAGGGCTAAAACCTAAATATCCTAATGTGTAAATGGCTTGAAAATAAGCTTCATATTTATTCATTAGCTAGTACATTGACTACATCCCAAGATTATTTTTTGGTATAGAATTAAATTTTACAAACAACCAGAACATCTCACTCAATAGCTAATTCAGAGTGAGATCATTATCTTATTACAGTAAATACCTGGATAAACAATATTTAAATAAGCATAGTCTTGTTTTACAGATTATTTTTTCCTGAGGATATTGTAATCACTATTGTTCCATAATGCCTGGCAATGAATAGAATGAGGTTTATGAAGAGAATTTAAATCATTTTTCAGTCATTCAATGGATTTTCCTGTTCAGCATTACAAATTCGTTACTCCATGAGCAGGTTTTAAAATCTCAGAGCAGAGGTAAAAAGGAGCTACTGGTAGGGTTAGATGTTATCTCACAGAGCTACCCACATCACACAGATCACATTTAGGTGAGCATGAAACCTAATGCCCAACCTGAACATTTGCAAACATATTTGACTTGATAGAAATGTTTCAAGACACTTTCTTAATTTTGCCTATAAACATAGTCAAAATTAGTGTAGGGAACACAACAAACTCCTAAAGAATAGGGGGGAAAATCTTCTCTTTCCTTCGATAATTATTTCCTGGGTAGAGTGACTGGGCAGCTTTTATTCCTTTAACCATTCATTCATTCGTTCATTCATTCTCCAAACATTTACTGAGTTAAAAACTCAGGAATTTGCCCAGTCAGTGTGGCTCAGTGGTTGAGCATCGACCCATGCACCAAGAGGTTGCCAGTTCGATTCCCGGTCAGGACACATGCCCAGGTTGTGGGCCCGATCCCCAGTGGGGGGCATGCAGGAGGCGCTCAATCGATGTTCTCTCTCATCGATGTTTCTATCTATCTCTCCCTCTCCCTTTCTCTCTCTCTCAAATCAATAAAGAAAATTAAAAAAAAATAAAATAAACCTCAGGAATTAGGCATCAAACATTGAAAGCCGTATGTTCAAGGAGCTCACAAGGCAGGGGGGGGAAAATATGACAAGCAGATAATAGAAATGGCTTAGAGCTCTGATGCAGTAACCACAGGATAGATGCTATGTAAATACAGAATGCCCCCCAAAACAGTGGGGAGGTCAGGGAGAGTATAATGACTGGGAATCTTTTCACAAGAGATGACACAGGTTATATAGGGACCATCTGCACTGGACAGACATTTAAGAGATAAGTTTGATTGGATGGAGACCAATGTACAGTTTCACACACAAGAAGTCACAATGACTTTCAAGTGTCCCCATAAGGAACCAGATGAACAGAAACAATTCAACTACCAACCCTAGCAGTGCGAGAACGCCATCATTTTCAGGTAGAGGTTACGGCACCTTCTTCAAAGAAGTATGACAAGAACAAGGACAAGAAAAATTTATTTTGTTCTGGAATTTATCACCTGTGGCTACTCCAGTCTATAAGAAGAAGGTGTTGTTATTGTTTTTGTCAATTCTGTGTTTTTCTAACTCAAAATCTAAAAAGAGCTCTGGATTAGAAGGAGCAGAAGCCTGTGTTCTAGGTCCAGTTCTGTCTTTAGCTTAGCTATCTAAACTGGACAACTAAAGTTAACTCTCTGAGTTTTAGTTTCCTCCCTGGGAAAGTGAAGAGATTTGCCTAAGCCAGCGGGCCTCAACTGGGGACAGTAGGCAATGTCTGGAGACAATTTAAATGGTCACAACTTGAGGTGGTGGTTCTACTAGTATCTATTGGATTGAGGCCAAGGATATTGCTGAAGACCCTTGAACACATAGGACACTCCTTATACCACAGAATGTCAATGGTACCAGTGTCAATGTTCCCAAGAAACCTTGGCCTGAACCCAGTCTTCACTAGCTGCATAAATGGGTTAGAAGCACATGCTGAGATGCAGTTGGTAGTATTACCTGTGACAGGGAAAAGGCCAAAGCAGGATTGGGCAACGGGGGCCATCAGATCTGGACTTGGACCTAACAAGATATCTGTCCGTTCAGCAAGAGCTCTGGAAACAAGACTACCCATTAGAGGCAGCTTACCTCGGATGGAAATGACTAAGTCCTTGTACCCTAGTACTCTGGCCTTGCTCAGTTCTTTCCTGGGGGTTTCTCAGAGAAGGGAAAATGTCAGCTACTTCTGACTTACATGGTCGTTGGCTGGAGTTTGCCCCAGAAGAGTGCAACCTTGACTGAGGCAGATCCTGAAGGAATTAACAACTGAAGGTTCTCGGCTGACCAAAATGCTCGGTGCGAGGCGGTGAGCCCTTGCTTAAAGGGCCCGTTCTGCTTCTGCCACAAGAACTAAAAGGAAGCAAGTTGTTCTTTTCTACCTTTAAAAGTGATAACAACAGCCAGGAATCAGAGAAAGTGTACTCTTTACTAGCACCGTAGTAGAGATTATAGCACCTTCCCCTCAGATGTGTAAAAAATACAGTTTTGCTTCTGAAATTGCTGCATCGATGGTCTTCTTTACCTCTCACAATAACCAGAGGTGCTGGTACCATGCATTTCTCATTTTACAGAAGGAGACTTGAAGAGGCTCAGTAACCCACCCAAAGTCAGCCAGCAGGTAGGACAATGGGATTTGAACCCAAGTCTGTCTAATCATTCCTGTCTTGTAAGAAATGTGTTACTGCAAGTCTCTTTAATTTAAAAAGATGGGATTTTAGTCTCTGTTTACTTGCTTCATGATAATGATCCTATAAGGAAATATGAGTGTGTAAAATGTTGTAAATATAATATCTTATAGTAATGATCATTAAGCATTAAATATCATTTAAAATCGTATCATTAATAACAACTATTATTTCTCGGGGTGGGGGCAGTTCTCAGTTGAGAGAGCTCTAGGTTGGCTTTGCTCTGGAGTGGCCCTAAATTGAACTGCAGTGGGTACCCCATAGTACAGCCTGGTGGAGACTGAGAATAGGAGGAAGGGAAGGAGGGAGGAAAAGAGAGAGAGAGCAAACAGAAGAGTTACAACTTAGAAGTTGCTTCTGCGGCCCAGGGCCTAGCAGTATTCCTCGTTTGCTTTATCCTTTCAGGAGCCTCCTTGGAAAGGTAGTCGAGAACTGGCTGAGACTCTTGCAGACTTTGGACCCACTTTGCCTGGGTGTGAATCCCAGTTCCACCATTTACCAGCTGTAACCTTGGAGGACATACCTCATGTCTTAGTGGCCCCAGTTTATTCATCTGTAAAACAGGGTTGATAAGAATAGTAGTCATTGGGCCCTTGAAAGGATTGGGTTAATCTGTATAACAGTACTCGGGATAGTGCCTGCTGCGTACCGAGCCCTGATTGTTGTATTGCAGGTTTTACGTGTTCTGCGTGGAACTCTGACTCTTTCAGACCAATGAGACTCACAGCACTCCAGGTTTTGAAAACTTCTTGTAAAGTGCTTGTGTAATATATTTTGTAGGGATCTATAATATATTTAAACATCTGCGTGATATTGTCTATGTAGATTACTTATTGTTTTAAACTATTCCAAATGCTTCACGGAAACAATACGTATTTTTTTTCCATATAGTTCCTTTTTTTCCCCCTAGGCTGTATTTTCAGGAGTAGAATAACTGAATCAAAGGGAATGAGCAATTTTAAAGACCTTGACGTAGACAACTAAATTCTTTACCGAAACGTATGCCTCAGCAGTGTATCCAAGTCCCCTTTCATTGAAACTTGGGCAGAATATCTGAAAAATCTAGATTTAAGTTTAACAAATTTTCTTAGATGAATGGAACAATGAACAGCCCCTTCCCCAGTGCTTTTACTATTTTCGTTCTATCTTTTTCTATGAATTAGCTTTCATGATTGCTTCCTATTTCTCTATCAGCTTTTTTTTTCTTTTAGTTCTTTTCTTATGCATATTTTTGTATGAAAGATAAAATCCTTTGTCATATTTACATTTTCTGCAGTTTAACATTTGTCTTTTACAATATCACTAGTGTTGATAAAGACACAAAGCTAAAACAAATATCTTAATCAGTGTCTTCTTCTTCTGCTTCTTTTTTTCTTTTTTCAAGTTAAAACTTTGTGTAGCAGATACTGTCCTGACCTGGTCATCATCCCTTGGGTTACCCCAGGGGTCACCTGTAGAGAATTCCCAAGAACACCTGTTACGTCCTATCTCTATCTGAATGGAGATGTTCTCTTGTCATTAGAGTCTCTATTTTGTAGGAGACGCAAACAAGAAGTGTATGAGAGTCAGCATGCCTCAATCCAAGAGGGACTGAATTCTCAGACTTCCCATACCTCATGGGGACAATTCTATACACTACTCCTCAATGCCACACAGTGCGTCCCCAGTTTAATTGACCCCAGTTGCCCATATCACTAATGTGCTTATCAATACACCTTTTTGTTGGCTCTCCTCTATTCCCTGTCTCACTTCCCATTACCTCATATTTTCCCTGGATTGTCTCTCAAATAAACTATGTATACACGAATCTTTGTCCTTGGGTTTGCTTTTTAATAAATCCAAACTAAAACACAGGAGTCACAATGCAGTGTTTCAGCAGCTTCTTATTTTGGGTCATGATTTATCAATTTCTTGAAAATTATGGTTGATGTGGAAGATTATTCACAAACAATATTTATAGGAAGACTGAATTTCAAAAAAAGTTGAGTGTTTCAGTCCTTCATTTATCATTAAAGACCTATGACTAGAGTCGGGTTTGATTTTGCTGCTACTTAGATATCACTGTTGAAACTTTTCCTTTCTGAATTTCTGTTATTGTGGAGTTTGAAAACCATGCAACTAAATGATCTCTAACATGCTCTCCAGCTCTAAAACCATTGTACCTCCTTACAAGATTAAACACGGTTGGTTCACCTACATTTTTGGCTGATTAAATGGTTCCTCCCCTTATCCACCGTTTTGTTTGCAAGATATGTAACAAAGGTGTATAAGTAATAAGTGACAGCAATAGGATTTGGACTGTGGAAATTAATGAAGATCACCCAAATGAGAACAAGCAAAGCTGGTCATGCAATCTTACTATAGCACAGGACTCAGCAACCATCACTTGCATTTCACAGAGACTCAAAGTTGGAGAGGGGAGTTAGAAAGCTTTATAGTAGAAAAAAGGGAAGGTGTCAGGCGGCTGTTAGCATGGTAAAGCTGTAGGCGGGCTAACTAGAAGTGGGGCATCCTATGGGATTAGTTAGGGGAGTACATTTGGCTTTCTTGGCTTTGTCTTAAGTTGGAAGGAGGGGCAACAGTTTGGGAAGTTGGTAGTAATTAATCAAGTCCTGATTGTTTGGGGCTGATTGTTATAAAAGTTGGAGTTTGGCTTCCTGGTCTGGCTACTGCAGGTTGTGGCTAAGAGTTCCATTGTCACATATGGTCTGTCCATTGTAATTATATGTCGGTATATTCAGTCTCTCAGAACCAAAGAATTTTTACTTCAAAGCTCACTCTCTAAATAATACTCTACTGTTCATAAAAGAGTATATTATCAGGCAAATTATAAACTCTAGTATGACATTATAAAATTAGTGTAATTATTCAGAGCACTGCACTAAATATTTAAGGAAAGAAAAGTATAACCTATTTTTATATCCTTTTTTTAGCTTAGGAGAGCAAACATATAGAATTGTAAGATGGAATTTGAAGGAGAAGAATGTGGGCAAAGTATGCTGATATCTCAAACCATGAGGTCTTTGAAGAAGCTATAGATCTAGAAAGGAGTCTCAACTCAAAGAGCCCTGTGGTCAAGTGGGAAGCACAAACACACCAAGCAAGAAGGACACAGGAGAGAGTGAAACACTGCAGAACACCCATCTCTAAGTTGTATTCTTTTAAAAAAAATTTTTTTTTTCTTTATTGATTTTAGAAGGAGAAAGGGAGACGGAGAGAGAGAGAGAAATATTGATGAGAGAGAACATCAATTGGCTGCTTCCTGCATGCCCCCCACTGGGGATCAGGCACCCAACCTGAGCATGTGCCCTCACCTGGAATAAAACTGACGACCTCTTGGTGCATGGGTCAATGCTCAACCACTGAGCCACACCAGCCAGGCTATATAAGTTGTGTTCTTAATCAGCTTCAGTTGCACAGGACTGTAGCCAAGTGTGACAGTTTTATATTTTTCTGTGACAATTTTTGATTTGGAAATGTTGTTGAGTTATTTTATAAACAACAACAAAAAAACCTTATCAAATAAAAAAAAAAAAAAAACACAAAAAACTTGATGGTGACAAACAAACAAAACACAACCTATGCCAGTGAGTCTCATGAACCAGTGCCTAGAGAAACAAACCAGAGTGCTCACAGGGGATGCGTAGGGAACTCCCCCTTTACCAATGCTGGGCTAACCCTTTGCCAAGCATCCAATTTCCTTTGCAACTCCAGACCTGTAATAGGACCAGGAGGTGGAAATCAACATATGATCTTTTATGTAAACTTCACAGCAACTCAGTGGGATAGGTATTATTATGTCTTCAGGCATTCATGAAAGTGGAGGCAAAATGCAAACAACTGTGCAAGAGGATACAGAAATAACTAGACACCGGTGTGCAGAGGAAATATGCAGGAAAGAAACAATCAGTGTATAATGAGGTTAATTACTTGTGCTCCGAGGTAGGGAGCTTAGAGGAAGACCTTCAAAGAAAATGGCTGCAATGGGTAAATTTAGGGCTTGCCTCAGGTTACAAGTCTGGAGAAGAACTTTCATTAGTTAAATATATGTATTAACATCAAATATTTACACCCTTAGCAATAAACTTTAATTGATCTTACGCAGAGTTCTCCCAAAATATACATTTCAAGTAAACTCTACTTAGTCCAGAGGCTGAGAATACCCATTTCAAAGAACTGGCATGTTAAAGGGATGACTTTCTGATTTGGAAGTATATTGCATTTGACAGTCTTTGTTTCACCAACTACTCCACAGACAGGCAGAGATTTCCATAAAAATAAGCCATACATTTATTTTCCTTAGAAGATGAAAGTGAACAGTCCCTCCCTCTTTTTTGTTTTTTAAAGAAAAAAGATGCTTATTATTTCTATTTGCATCTTTGTATCTGAGTCTCCTTGCAGGTGAGTTATGATTTAATCCCCCACTCCCAGCCTTAGAATCAGGGTTGTGCATAATACAGCCTCGGCATTATTGTCCCTGAGAAAATGAAACCAAGGGAGAGATCAGCATACACTGCATCATTTCCCCAGGCATTCAGCAGAGAATGAACACATATTGACCAATGAGTGGAATAATAGCTTTGTTGACAATGTCAGTGGAGGTGTTCAATCTCCAGGCAGAGGGTTGGAGAAACCAACGGAGACTGGGCACAGTGTCTCTCTGCTCTCTTTACATCTCCACCAGTTCTCACAGCACATAGGTGGGCAATTTCTAGCATACTACACAAATGTGGGTCACAACTCAAGAACTTAGAATGTAAAAATACAACAATGCAGAAGGGGAAACGAGGCAAAGAAAGAGAGAAACTTTGAATCACTGGAAGTTAAGGGAATTCGCTGCAGATCAATCAAAGCACATTTCCTCAGCTTATTTTTCTTGCTAATTGTTGATATTGACATGAATGAATGAGGCAAAATGAGCTCCCATTTGGATTATATGAATAGGCTGATGCCCATCTACGACACCACATGTTTGCTTCCTTTGCAAATGCATTCACACCATGGAAATGACCTTGTCTACAACATGATACATAAGAAAGAGAGTCATACAAGCTTTTGGTGGAGAATCAATGAAGACAAAATGCCTTACACATAGCACATCTGTGGGATTGATACACAAAGTGAAACTGGAAATCCCCTATAACATCATAGCCAATAAACCAGCTTGTTATTCACTGGTTATTAATAACAGGAAAAGAGCAAAGGGAGGCCGGGCATGATAAGCATGGCCATCTGGTCAGCTTCACCATGAAGCTGCAACTTTACACTCCCCTGGGAACTTGGGTCCATTCCCTGCAAGTCCCTGGAAGAAGAGACTGGACAAAGGAGAAGATGGGCGCATGCACAGTGAAGCCGGAGTGACTCAGGCAAGGTGCCTGTCAGTCTAGCCTGAAATAGAGATCACTGGCTAGAGGGGGTGGGGCCACTGCAAAGGCTTGAAAATCTTAGAAGGTTAAAATCCCCAGACAAAGAAATTCTCACTCTCTCTGGTTCCTCTGGTTTTGCTCCTGCTTCCTTGCATCCCCCTGTGTTCCTAGAAGCAGCATGGCCCATGGCCCTGTGCACCCCACACACGTGGGCTGATGGGCTGCAGCGGGGAACACAAGCTAAGTTAGCCTAATGCTGGATTGGACTGTGCAAATATGGAACACTTTGGGCAATCTCTTTAATCCTAGCTCTGCTAAGTTCACAGCTACACTTCTTCCATGGTGGGACTGAGGGGGAAGGGAAATTGGAAATTCAGGTATTTAATTCCATGCAAATAAATGCCACTCACTCTTTCACGTGAGTCTCAGAAAATTCCTTTTCTCATGACATCACAAGAAGCTCACTTCCACTGGCAACCGGTGGGGGCACAGAGAGCTTCCCACCAATAACAAGATGAATATTGTTTTGGGTGATTTTGTAGTAGATTTTTATGGAAAGTGTCATGGTTGTTTTCTGCAACACACACACACACACACACACACACACACACACACTGCTATCTTAGTTAAAAATTTAAACAAATTGGTTATGTGGCCTTAGAGAAAAGCTGGTGAACCATTTCACGTAAGTTTTATTTAAAAAGTGAGATATAAACAAAATAAGATCTAGATGGCTGATTAAACTCATCACATCTCAAAGTTTGGGCAGAGAGTCCTGGCCAGCTTGGCTCAGTGGTTGGAATGTAGGCCTGTGGACCGAGGGGTCTCGGGTTTGATTCCCAGTCAAGGGCATGGGCCTGGGTTGTGGGTTCAATCCCTGGCCCCGGTCAGGATCGTGTGGGAGGCAACCAATTGATGTGTTTATCTCACATTGATGTTTCTCTCTCTCTCCCTCTCTCCCTCCCTTCCACTCTCTCCAAAAAAATCGATGGAAAAATATCCTTGGGTGAGGATTAACCAAAAAAAAAAGAAAAAAAAAAGTTTGGGCAGAGAGAATGCTAAAAATGTATAGCGGCATAGAATGACTGGCATGCTATTTGTACCATGCTGGCAATAACTGACTTTTTGTTTTCAAAGCAGCAATTCTTTAGCTAAAGATGTCTGAATGGAATGGAAAGCGTACCAAGCATCGAGTAGCACTAAAGAACGCAAAGCCTGTGTGTGTGTCTGCAGTGGTGGGTAAATAATCTATAGACTTTCTCTACATTGCTCCCTTCTCCCCCACTTAAGGATACACAATCTAGGAATGTGTTAGTTGCTTAATACATCTAGTAAGTTACTGCAATGACTTAGAAGAAGCGGTGAGCTGGATAAGCACGAAACCCTTTGGGAAGAGCGATTATTGGAGTTATCTTTGAGCTACATAACCAGAAATACAGATGGCAGAGCGAACTATTGAATCACAGTGTGTCTCTAGCAAGTAAGGAGAAGTTAATTCATCCTAAAAAAAAAAAAAAAAAATGCTGCAGGTCAAGGAAGAGGAGGGGAAATAAAAGGTTAGTTGGACTGACAGGATGATACAGTCTATCCTCCACCAGGGAATGAGCGGTTGACATTGCCAAAAGCCTATTGTGTCCAGACATTCTGTTATTACCTTTCCACTATCAGTGACAACATAGCCATTCCGAACACTTTATGCAGCATCTTGATTTGCCCTGCGGGGTGTAAGCCGCTGATATCTGGTCATTTTGAGACCGTGAAAAACAAAACAATTGCATTTGCTACCTGGGAGATGGAAGGCAGCGCACACCAGCTCTGTTTCCTTCTGAAGCTCTTTTCGGCAATGTTCCAATGGAGCTGGAAGTAACTGAGCCAGAATCCCAATGTAAAATAACCCGCCTGCAATCTTTCGTACCGGTAGGTCTTTATCAAAGGAAATACAAGCAAGAATGAGGTCAACAGAACATCAGGGAAATGTGCTTCACCCCTTAGGTCCGGGAATGGCAAGGAGAAGGAAAGAGTCTTCCACTCAGGCCCGGGGCAGCGTTGGAGAAAACAAGTAGTGACTGCGAGTCGCGGCTGCATTCCTTCCTAGCTCCTTCGTTCTTCCCCTCTGTGGAAATCAGCTGGCACATGTCCATCCCTTGCTTTTATTGAGCTTTCTAAAATAAATGGTTCGAAAGTAGCAATCAATTATAGTCCACCGATGAGTATCCTTCAGCGGAGCCGAGTTTCTGATTGCCAGAAGTAACAGCTGCTAAATGCTGCCTGTGTATTTTATACACCTATGTGTATTGCCCTGAAAATGCCAGAGAATCGTGCTCTTGTTTTTCTTTTATTGACTCCCATGGTGATGCAGAGCCCTGATTGAGGTCAAGTTCTAGGAGCCACAGGGCAACGGGGCATCTTAGGCTAATGGAGACACCCTGTTTTAAGGAGACAGCGTGGTCCCAGCAGGCAATAAAACACGGGGAATGGTGCCCCTCATCATGACAGCACAGGGGTCACCACACAAGCATCACACTGCACACACTGGCGTGGACTGGCTTCTGTGGGGGAATATTATGTATTGAGTTCACCCGCGTAACTCCACTCTTGACTATCATCCTCACTGTCTTTCACTATTTTATTAGCCCTCTTCTCTTCTTTCGGACTCTCTTTTACCTTTCCAGCCTTTCCTGATTGTTTCTATATTTTTTCTCTTCCCTAACTGTATCCTTACCCCCTCTGGTCCTGTAATTCTGTATTTCCGAGCAAGAGCAGGGACGCTGCAGACGTTGGCTCTGTTTTCATCATCTGCTGTCGCTTTTCTGTAGTGCTCCTGTCCCTGACACACTCATGTGCTGTTACGCGTTTACTGTCTTCCGCCAGAGCGTCCTCTCACTGCAGGCGGAGAGCACTGCTTGGGGCTGTCACTGCGTCCCCAGCACTGGACTGTGAGGTCTGGGGTGGGAGAGCAAAAGGAAAAAGACGTGACTAGTTTCCACTGCTGTCTCAGAAGTTAGCACAGATTTAGTGGTTCAAAACAGCATATGTTTCTATTATCTTGCAGTTCTTGATGTCAGAAATCTGAAATGGGTCCCGTGGGGCTCAAGTCATGGTGTCTATAGGGCTGTATTCCTTTCGGGAAGCTCTAACGGGAAATGCAGCTCATTGCCTCTTCCGCTTCCAGAAGCTTCCCACATTCCCAGATCACGGTCCCCTTCCATCTTCAAGGCCAGCGGCTGTATCATGCTGACCTCTATTTCTGTCATCACGGCTCCTTCTCTGACCCCTGCCTCTCTTTCACTTATAAGGACACTCAGGGCTTCACTGGGCCCACTGATGATCCAGAATAATCTCACCTCAAGGACCTTAACTTAATCACATCTTCAAAGTCTCTTTTTCTTTCTTAATGTTTTTATTGATTTTTTTTTTTTAGGGAGAGAGAGAGATAGAAACATCGATGTGAGAGAGAAACATCAATCGGCTGCCTCCTGCTCGCCCCCTACTGGGGATCGAGCCCACAATCCAGGCATGTGCCTTGACTGGGAATCCAACAGGGACCTCTCAGTCCATGGGATGATGCTCAATCCACTGAGCCACACTGGCCAGGCCAATGTCCCTTTTTCTCTGTAAGGTAATATATTCACAGGTTCCAGGGATTAGGAGGTGGACGTCTTCGGAAGGCTATTATTTTGCCACAACCCCCGCAGTATTTCTCTTTATCATCTACTCACCTCTTTCAATTCGTTTCTTTCCCTCAAGCATTTTCAGGAATCGAGGAAAATTTGTACTTGATGATTTTTTGTTTCTATACAACCGTCTTACATGGAGAGTGATTCCAAATATCTGTATAAATTAACCAAATCCAAGAAGCAGTATTTTCTCGGACTAAGACAAACCTGGAAAGAGACTTGATCATTATTTTACTTCTGATTAATTCCCATGGCCTCATGGTTCCAAATATTAAAACGAATGCTAGGTTTGGAGTCAGGAAAGTTGTATTTAGTTTGAATTCTCATGATTTTGACATTTGGGGAAGTAACTGAAACGTCCCGAGCCTCACTGCCTCCTCTATAAAGTGATGAGAACAGTAACTATCCTATAACGTACCTACGATGCATTTTTGTTAGTGATGTCTTAGCCAGTTTGGAAAGCTAGAACAAAGATGCCGTAGCATGGGTGGCTGCAATCACACACATTTCCGTCTCAGCGTTCTGGAGGCCGGGATGTCCAAGATCAAGGGGCCAGCAGTCTCAAGGGACCTCAGCCTGCTCCCTGGTTCTTCTCCTTGTAAGGTGACATGGCAGAAAACTGGCACTGTGCTGGGCATCTTTTATAAGAATGCTAATCCCATTCATGGGCTCCATCTAAATCACCTCGTCACCTCTCTAAGGTCCCACCTCCAAATGGGGATCATGCTTTAACTTTTAAATTTGGGCAGGGGCTTCACACACATTCTGTATATAGCATTTGGGATCCTCTGTCCTTTATTTAGTCAGTGAATATGTGTGGGGCACATTCTTTGATGGTACACAAATGAGTAAAACATTATCTAGAAAGGCGTGACTGGCAGATTCAGCAAAGACTTCATGAACCCAGTCTTAAGGAATACCAGGAGTGTCACAGGGCAGACTACCTGGGAGGGAGAGTGGGTATCTTCAGATTCAAATAAAATGGTGGAGATGGAAATGCTTTTCCAACTGCACAAAGCACTACCGAGATTTAAATTATTATCGTCTAACGAAGGAACATGTAGTATAGCACTTTCTTCTACGTTTTTTTTTTTTTATATAAAATTTTGAGAGTACTAACAAGAAGCAATAAAGAAAAAAAGTCAGTCAATAAAAACACTTTGAGAGGACTGCTAACGATGCTAAATATTTCCTCTGATTTTTCTGATTCCGAATATATTTTACAACCTCTGAATCACACTTGAGTACTGTTATTCTCTTTCAATAATTTAGAGTGAGCATATTCCCTTTTACATATTGTTTAGAAATGTAATTTTAATGGCTGCAACATTGTGTCATATGGAGACACGATTATATTTAACAAATCTCCTACTTTTTTACCTTATTTCCACTTTATTTCTCCTACTTTTTACCTTATTTCCACTTTATTTGCTATTATTAAAAAGCCTCTGCAATACTCTTGGACATAGGTATTTGTCCTTGTCTGTGATGTTTAAAAGTTATATTCATAATAACCTGTTTCAGAATATCAAAACATGTTTAAACATTGCATTCCATATGGTAGTGAAGTACAGTACAAGGGAACGCTCCTTTCATCTTGCTCTTTCTACCGCTGATTATTATTCTAAAAGCTTTGCCCTCTGACAGTTACAACATGTTATCTCATTAGTATAATTTGCATGAGGCTGAACGTTCTTCATCTGTTTTTCATTCACTTTTATTTCTTCTCTGTTCTCTCAGTTCTTGGCTTTTTGAGAAGAGCCCTGCAGAGAATCAAGGAGAACATTTCTTCCTTGCATTTATTCTCTCTTCCCCCACACATACATCGTTTTATAGAGAAGAATGGGAAAAGGGAGAGGGGAAAAAGAAGAGAAAGGGAAAGTTTGTAGAAAGTGGAAGGGAGGAAAAATAAAAAAGCTAAAAGGAAATTGGATGACAGAATACCAAAGGCAGATTTTGATGGGTGAGTCCCCTAACCATACACCCCCATTCACCCATTCCTCCCCATCACACACAGCTCAGCAGACAGAATGAAACCGAAGCCCTCTTTTCCCACTCTAACTCCATTCATTACAACCTCTTGAATTTTGAAAAGATTTGAAGTATTTCCATGAGGATCTTGTACTAAAGACTTGTAGGAAATACATGGTGAATTATCTGAGTTCTCTCCAAAGCCATAGTTGTATTTCAAAATTGCCCAGAAATATCAATCCATCTCTAGTAAAGCATACCAAAAGGCTAAACAAAGATTGACTCAGACCAGCAGAGAAAGTGCCCCCACATAGTATAGAAAACATACCAAAAATTTTTTAGACCATTTAAGTTGAAAGAGAACTGAAAGTTTATCTTATCCAACCTTTTCATTATGAAGATCCCCAAACCAAGAGAGGTGCTATCATTTGTTCAAAGACACACAGTAAGTAAATGAGGGAAGTTAGAATCCAGTCCAATCTAGTACATTTTCCCCAATACCATCTGCCTCTAAGTAAATAGAAAAATGGTGCCAGCTCTACAAGTGTATCCATTTAATGTCCTAGAAATAATACCTTCACAATTAATATATTAATTCAAGTAATAACACTAATTCAGTGCTAGGTGCTGATGATGCAACAAAGAAACACACACGAACACACAATCACTAGCTACATAAATGTCATTCTAAGAAAGAGTGACCAAGTTATTCTCCATGAACATACATGACAGCCTACTAACAATCCAACTATTTTAATTTGTAAGATATTCACAACACCCCTAGCACCATTACAAAGATACCTTACTGAGGTGCCTAAGAATACAGAGTCCCATATACATAAAGCAATGTGATGTTTAATAATTTAGTTCGAAAATCTGTTTTTAAAGTGTTATTTTTAGCAAATTCTTTTTTGTTAAAATGGCTTTAAAATTCAGAACATTATCCAATATCTCCTACTGGACACATTCTATGGTATTCTTTGCGCAGACATTTTTTTCCCCATGCAAAGTTAACGGGTGGGGCGCTTTTTGATGTTTCAATTTCTGGGAAATGATTGAATGTCTTAGATGATTGAAGATAGCTTAGACTTACAGCTTGTGTGTAATGCCAAACAGATTAATCCTCGAGAAATCCCTTGAGCCATCCACTTTCCTGTCATGTCATTTTGTTTAAACATGAGACAATCTTTGGATATTTCATGGTTGGGAAAACATCAATTATAGAAACACGCATTGGTTTTTATTGTTCTTTTCCTCTTATTGTAGTTTTCACTTATCTTCATACAGGCATATAGTGTGTGAAATAAGAATGTTTAGAAAGATGAGATCTTAGCACTATGTAGCATAAATTATAGAAATGTCAAAAGCACAATGTATTTTTGTTAACATTAATAAGTTAAATTTGTATATCAATCTTACGTTTGCAATGTAATTTCACATTCTTATCTGATGTGATTACCATCCTAACTCTAAAAGGAAGACATTAGTAATACTTTAGGGGGAATAAAATGCGATACAGAGAGATTAAGTTACTTTCCCAAGATTAAAAAAGCCAGCAAGCAACAGAATTTGTGCTTGAATTGTCTTGGGAATTCAATTCAAGTGTACTTTCCACCAAAACAAGGAATACCCATACTGAATTCAAACTGATTAGTAGTTTTGTCACTTAATTTGACAATCCTTTACACAAAGCACAATTTCAGTATTTAAGAAAAAGTCATAGAATAGAAAATAAAAATTATTGTTGATTATTTATCCATTTATAACTATGCATGTATCCATGCCACACTCAAGTCACTGGCATTGCTCTCCCAAACTCATGCCTCTCAACTAACTTCGAGAATATGTACTTTCATTTTTCCTTGAAAGAGGAGCCATATTGTTTGTTTGTTTGTTTAATCCTTTACATGATGAATCTTTCACACTATAGAGTCAAGAAAATATAAATGATGTGGCTTCACCTCCCCATGAAAGTGTCTAGTTAAGATTGAACTTGTCCCTGTGGTAAATGTAAAAGGATTTAATTATCATCAAAATGATCTCAATTGAACAACTTCTGTTTCAAAGACTGGCTCTCCCAGTGCTAAGAAGCTCATTAAATACAATTTGCAGTAATGTACTGTTATCATGTTTCCTTTCTGAACCACAGTGTTACATTCAAGTTCTTTAATTATTTCCCTGGAGGGCAGCATTAATGTGACACACCATGTAAGAGAAAAGCTTAAAAGAGACTCAAAGATGCTCTGCCTTTTTATTTTCTCACTAGATGCTAATGGTGAGCAGCATAAAAAATAGACACGAAAGAGTCCGCAGCAGGACCAACGAAGGTAGAGAAAATAGTCCAAAAACTTTACACTGGTATTATTTTCCCTTAAAGTCTAAAGACTTTAATCTGTTCTTACGTGACTGCAAACATGTGGACATTCCCGTACAATGTAGGTGATGCAATTCTGTTTGGGAGTTTATGTTTCCATAAGCATATGTTTCTTACGGATATATGAGCATTACGGTTTTCTTGTTCTTCTCAAGGAAGTTACTCTCCTGGAAATGCAGAATTCATATTTTCCAGATGAATATTCCTCTTCAATCTACATTACTCAATATTGCACAACTGTATAAGGAAGTCACTCCACTTACTCATTTGTTATTTAGATCAATCAAATAGAAATTTTCAAACACATTTTTCCTTTTAAATATGAAAATATTTTCTGGTTCATCTCTTCACAAAAAAAATATGTACTAAATGATTTCAGTTTCTGAGGTAACTATGAATCCCCAACTAGAAATAAAAAATCACTTAAGGGATGCTAGATAAAATATCTATATTCTTTACACAGTTGAAATAATTGGTAAAAATAATACACCCAAATATTTTTAAAAAATGGATTCTATTTCAATAGTCATACCAAAAATAAAAAACTATGCCACATCTATTTTGCAAAACATGTTACTATTATTTGAAAGCTTTCACAGAAAGGAAGGCTATTATGCAGTTGGGAATTTTCAAAGCTGTTGAGATCCAGATATATCTCAGGATTGATTACTCTATCAAAAATAGATATCAAGACAAAAATAAAATGTATTATAAAAAAAATGTGGATGCGTATATCCAGCACCAAAACAATAAGTCTTTAGTTAGTTTCCAAGGCATCCATTCATTCCCTTAAATAACTGGTTTAAGTATTGCATAAAGAACAAGCTGTCTTACCAAATTTTAAAAACTTCACGTTTGAAGACCATTTAGTGACCTCTCTCATCTTTTCTTTTTTGCTTGCTTCTGTTATCATTGCAATTAGACAGCTAGTTTATTAATCTTAATAATAGGAAGTAAGGAGGAAGCCAGCCATGCTAAGCATAGTCACCTGGGCAGTGTTCCATTCCCTGCAGATCACAGGGGGGAAGGGATGGAACAAGGAGGGAGATGGGCGCATGTGCACTGAAGTCAGGGTCACATAGGAAAGGTATTTGCCTGTCAGTCTAGCCTGGGGAACAGTGGATTGGCTAGTGGGTGGACCTCATCAGAAGCTTGTAAAATCTTGGGAAGTTAAAAGCCCCAGACAAAGTTCCCTCTCTGGTGCCCTTGCCCTTGTTTGCTCTTTTTTTTTTTCTTAATTTTTTTTCTTTATTGATTTTCGAGAGGGAGAGAGAGATAGAAACATTGATGAGAGAGAACATCAACTGGCCGCCTCCTGCATGCCCCCCACTGGGGATTTGGCCCACACCCTGGGCATGTGCCCTGACCAGGAATCGCACCAGTGACCTCTTGGTGCATGGGTCGACACTCAACCACTGAGCCACACCGGCTGGGCCCTTGTTTGCTCTTGAATTCTCTTGCTCCAAACCCACACTCACCCATGCACACAACTGTTCCCTCTCCATGGTCAGGTGGCCTTAAGCTTCTACATCACCCATGGCCCTGCGGACTCAGACTTCACATGCAGGAAGCTGGACTGGACTGTTCTTTAATATGGAACAGAACTATGGGCAGTGGCCTTTATTCTGGCTCTGCTGAAGATAAGATTGGACTTTTTCCATGGCAAGACAGAAAGAAGGGACCTTGGAGGGGAGCCCCCTTAATTTTGCATCATTAATAAAGCTTTCCACAAAACCCCATCCTTCCATGGGGGCCTCAGGACGTTCTTTTCCTTATGGTACCCCAAGAACTCCACTTCCACTGATAACACATCTTTCAATTTTTTTCTTCCTTTATTCCTTCCTGTTTTTAATTGTAAATGTTTGCTTTTAATTAAGCAGGTCATGTAAAAAATATCCTATGCAGAAAGATTAGGCCAACTCATTCTCTTCTAACAGAAAGATGGCACACGTTTTTCTACATATTCATCAACACAATTTATTCTTGATCACACTCATGGGCGAAAAATGAAATCTTGGTGCTAATTTACTTTGCACTTATTTATTAGTGAAGTTGAACATATTTTATATGTATCTCATGTATATTTTTTGCTTTTTGTTTGTGTTTTATGTTTGTTATTTGCCTGTTATCTTTTATTCATTGGGAACACTTGTTTTTCTCATCAACAATTTATATATATATATATATATATATATATATATATATATTACTTATTAAACTTTATTTTGTCCCACATTGTCAAAGAAACTTTTTTTATTATTTTTTATTTTTTATTATTATTGTTATTTTTATCCTCACCCAAGGACATTTTTGCATTTATCTTCAGATAGAGTAGGAGGGAGAGAGGAGGAAGAGAGAGAAACATCGACGTGAGAGAGACACATCGACTGGTTGCCACCCACATGACCCCAACTGGGGCCAGGGACAAACTGCAACCGAGGTACGTGCCCCTAGCGGGAACCGACCCCGGGACTCTCTAGTCCGCGGGCTGACGCTCTAACTGCTGAGCCAAACCGGCCAGGGCAAAACTTTTTTTAAATCTTCATTCAAGGATATGTTTTCTATTGATTCTTAGAGAGAGAGAGAGAGAGAGAGAGAAACATCAATCTCTTGCCTCCCATAGGTGCTCTGACTGGAGATTGAATTCACGATGTATGTATGTGCCCTGACCAGAGTCGAACCCGCAACTCTTTAGTGTATGGGATGAGGCTCCAACCAACTGAGCCACCTGGCCTGGCCTGTGAACTGTCTTTTGATGAATGATATTTTCTTTCACTTTATAATTCTTTGCTCATATTGATTTGATTATTCTCAACATATTTTAAACTTCTTGAGGATACAAAACGGCATATTCAATTTTAGAGTGCATATATAGTTTAGCATAATGTCTAATAGGCAGTAGGCAGCTGAAATCAGTTAAAATGAATTATTGTCTTCTTAAAATACCATCCTATGTTTTCCTAATTCCACTTTCTCAGCATACACTTTCCAACTGGCTACCTTTATTCCTCGTTACTTATTATAGGCATATCATTAAAGACACTCAAATATTAATTGACTGTATTTTTTCAACTTTAATTCTATACAATAGAGACTCTATTTGCTAAACCTGACTACCTACTGTTCATTAAGGACCATCAAGTCACTGTACACTTTGATACATGTGTATGTGTGTGATCTGATTTTATTTTATTTATTTTATTATTATTTTATTTTAATTTAATTTACAATTATTTTATATCCTTGCTGTTTTCTAATATCCCACAATGGATTTCAGGAGGTTTTCAAGAGCTCAGGCCATTTAATAAAATAGATAAATATTTTAACACAACGTACATGTAACAATAGATGGCACATACTGTAATCTCACTATATGACAGGCACTGGACGTGTTCTGACTCCTTTAACCCTCATAGTTACCATTCAACAGACGAAGAAATGGAAGCACAGAATGATTACATGATTTAGCCAAGAGTGCAGCGTCAGTAGGTCACAGAGCTGGGCTTTGGGCCCGAGCGTCAGGCTCTAGCTTGTGTCCACTTCCTCACTTACCCACGCAGTGCTGAACGGACAGGCAGAGAGACAGACACACAGAGGTGGCTTCCTCCTCTGTGGAACAGAGGTAACCTAGCCAGATCGGTGCTGTGAGAATTAGATGATTTGATACAGGAATACTCTTATTCCAGCTTCTGTCGCATAGCAGATGCTGTGTGTGAGCTTATTACTATTAGTAGCAGTAGTACTTTGGTATCATAGCACTATAGTTTACCACCGTTTATATAACAACTTTCTTCCCCTTTAATATCTTCTCTGACTCTTTCCCAGGCCAGTTTCCTTTTGCAACATTTTACTCTAAGCATCTTCTTAGTTTAAACCACTCTGTTCAGCTCACTTGTACTTACAGTTTCCTTCAGTCATCTTAGGCACTCTCGCCTCTTCCAACAAAACCACCACAACGACCATCTCCAGCATTCAGCCTTTCCTGAACGTGCCTTCGTATCTACCGCTGCCTGTTGGGCGTTTTCACTTGGATATCTTTCATGTGAAGTTTCTTACCTTAAACTCATCCTCTTTGGGCCCTGCGCCTGCATCCCCCATGTGGAAAGACTTTTACAAATCTGCATTTTAAAATGTGATGAGGACATTAGCAAGTTCTGAATAAATTAAGGTAATCTAAAAATTAGAAGTGAAAGTATCTCACTTAGTGAGTCTCCATAGGGGACTGTTTTACACCCCAGGGACATTTGGCAATGTCTGGAGACATTTTGGGTTATCATAACTTAGGGGAAGATGCCAGCTACATACTGGTATCTAGCAAACAAGAGGCCAGGGGTGCAACTAAACAACCTGGAACACACAAGACAGGCCCTCCCAACAAATCATTATCTGGCCTCAAACATAATAACACCAAGTTTCAGAAACCCTAGTGTAATGTTACCAGCAAAGTCCAGATTTGAGGAAGTGGTCGAGTAGCTGTGAAAAGCTCCTTTATTAATATATAAAAGAAGGAGGAGGAGAAAGAGGAGGGGGGAGAGGAGAAATCTAATTTGTGTTTAATTCTGCTCTTTTTGTATAGAAAAAATAATATATGATCAAACAATCTGGCAAGGGGCAATACAATTAATGAAATGATATTTCTAGTTCAGTTTCCTTCCCTGTCCATGACTAGTCAAATGCAGAATATCAGTACTAAAAGGGGGGAGAGGAGAGTATTGAGCAGGGGTGAAAACAGCAAATAAAGGGAGAAAGTGTAAGAGAAAAATAGGGAGAAAGGAGGAGGAACAAAAAGAAGAGCTGTTTCCCTTTTAGTCAAGAGATGGGGTGTTCTACAGTCTTACAAGCTTTGAGAGTGATTGAGATAATTATAGCATTTAACTAATTAGGAGACAAAACATGTAATTTAAGGCAAACTCCAAGTTAAACAGCCAAGCAAGGCAAAATATAGTTTATGTGGATTTAGAGTATGTGTTTTATTCAAGCCTGGAGATGAGCGTTTGTTTGAATTAAGCAACGATTGATAACAGTTAATAATCAGGCTGCAAGGACCCAGATTGTCTTCTGATGCTGAGATTTTCCTTTTCTCTAATTTTGCTTTATTTTGTTGACGTTGTGTTTTAGCAATTAGTCTTACCAGTGCTTAAAGAGCTGAAACCTTTGAAGAATAATTGCTTAGAAAATGTAGCTGACATTTACATTCTTGGTTATTTATATTATTTACATTTGAGAATTTTAGTGAGAGGTCTGCAAAATATAAAATTTACAAACAAATAAAGAACAGATTAAACTTCTTACTCAAGCTCATGCCCTGTGACTCACTTCTGACTTCAATTCATCCGGTCATTTAGGTAATTAAATTGTATAATTCTTCCTAAACCTCATCTCCAGCCAGGACTTTGGTCTAGTACCTCGGGAAATCTGCAAACAGTGTATGGTGGTTACAGAGGGTAGCAGTGAAGAGCCAGAACCCTGGAAAACAGACCCTGATGCTTTTGGCTGCATAACTTTACACAATAATCTCTCTGAGCCTTAGTTTCCTCAATTAGATTTTTAGAGATATTACTAATTTTTATATCACGGGGATGTTGTGAGGATTAAATAAAAGAATATCTGTCATATGCTTAGTATAGTGCCTGGTACATTGTAAATGCTCAATAAATACTAGCTATTGTTTTTTTTTTTTTTTTAATTAAAAAAACTTTTTTTCTTTATTGATTTTTAAAGTGGAAGGGAGAGGGAGAGAGAGACAGAAACATTGAAGAGAGAGAACATTGACCGGCCTCCTCCTGCACGTCCCCCACTGGGATCACACCCACAGCCCAGGCATGTGCCCTGACCGGGAATCGAGCCACACCAGTTGGGTTAGCTATTGTTTTTAATAATATTGTTTGTAATATTATATATACTATTCCTCCAGGGAACTACATTAAGAACTTAAATGTATCTAATTCTTTCAATAAGTATGTACATATATACATATATGTATACACATATCATCATCATTCCATCATTTTATTTTAAAGACCATTAACTTTTAGAATATATCTACAGGCCATTCATATATTTTATCATGATAGGTTCTGAATGAATATTTATGCTCAAGTGGTAAAACATTAAATCAATTCATTAGGAATTTATGATTTTTTAAAAGAGAAAGCAAGTTAAAATTAAATAATTCCAAATATTTGGTATGAACATTAAATTTCATAGTTCAGAGAATGTTAATGTAAAAATGGGTGTGTGTGTATACACACACAATAAAGTGACTTTACACATATATACATTTAACAATTTAATCATCATAATAATCCACTTTGATCAATTAATTCCACAGTACACCTGTTTTACTGATTAGAAAGTCAAGATAAAAGTAAGTTGTCCAAGTTGTCACAACTACTCAGGTGGTCTCAAGTTTGAACCTCAGGTTTATTTCACATCTAAGTCCATGATCTTAATTTTTGTTTACTCATATCCAAAACAAGGGCTATCATATCTTCCATAGTTACTGATCAAATTTTGGTAGAATAAGTATTTTAAAAACTATAAGTTGGTTATTATAAATTATAATGTGGGTTATGGTAGAAAGAATTGTATAGAAGCAGTAATCTTAGCATTTATGAGAAATAGGTAGAATTTTTCTTAACAGAGTATAGGTTAATTTATGTGTTATTTTATGGATTTAAAAGAAAATGTTTAGCTGGACTTTTAACTTTTGGATTAGTTGGTTGATACCATATAGATATGACCTGAATAGAGAAACCAGGGAACTCTGTGAGTAGGAAAAACATATAATTTGTGGACACAGCCCGGCCGGTGTGGCTCAGTGGTTGAGAGTTGAATCATGCACCAGGAGGTTGCTGGTTCAATTCCTGGTCACGGCACATGCCCAGGTTGTGGGCCTGATCCCCAGTGGGGGCATGCAGGAGGCAGCCAATTGATGGTCTCGCTCATTGATGTTTCTATCTCTCTCTCCCTCTCCCTTCCTCTCTCTCTAAAATCAATAACAAAACAAAAAAAATTTTTTAAATAAAAAAAAAAAATTTGTGGACACAGAGTTTAAAAACAAGCAACAAACAAAACACTGCAATTGTATTGTGTATAATAACTAAAGCTGTTTTCTCCTTTGAGTAAAATCATAGAAGAAAAACCAGGGCTTAATTTTTTTTTTTTTTTTGATTTATAAGTTGGAAACATAAAAGTGTGTCCTAATGAGAAGCCTGAGATAGAATAGCAAATTAATCACATTAGGAGAATGTTGCCCTTTGCATTTCCTTGCTCCTGGGAACTTAAATGCTGAATTTTAATGTTGCATTAACATTTGCAATAAAAGTTAAAATCCTAAAAGTAAAATCCAAACTTCCTTGCTGAGCAATGAGGTAATTGTACGAAATGACTGCAACTAATAACTCAGGAGGTCTGCAGGGAAGGATAAATTGTTATCACTTGAATTTACAAAGGAATTTCTAAGGGGGTTTGATGAAATCACTGACTTAACTAAAGTTTGCTATGACATCAAATATAAATGCTGCACTTTTGTCTTGCTTTATTTCATAGACATTTTCTGAAAAGGCATGGATCTCCAACCATTATAAATATTTCCACAGTTGCTAACATTGTCTTGGTTTTAGCACATTTTAATTTTGGTTCAAACAACACTTTGATTTTTCTGATTTTTTTTTTTTTTACCTAAAACACTTTGATTTTCACTTACTGGATTTCGCCAGTGCCCCGTAGAGAACACATTTGTGCAATTCATATATAGGAGGCTGAAAGTCAAAACCAGGTGCTACTGAATATTTTTGAAAGAAGTACTAAACCTGAACTTCTGAGCCAAAGGAAACGGCGAGGGTGAGAGTAAGAAACAACCATGAAGAGAACTTTTGAGTAACTGGCATGGTGTTGCAGGTATCACTTAGTCCAAAAGACACTGTCTGCTGAACACAGGATCAACTCTAAAACAACTTCCAAAGCACCAGAGAAACAACATTTCCTACAAGGCTCTTTGGGGGGGAGGGGGTGGAAATCATAAACAGATAATATTTACAGAAATGTTTCACTTTATCAGTATTATCCCATCTTTATAATTAATACATTAATCTGAATCTAAAGAATTTACTAATACAGTGTGAATCAGCATGAAAAATAAAAGCCAAATGATAAAGTAGGAGGAGGGAGCCCAGCAAGACCAGGTCACCCTCTCGTGGCTCCTTTGAGAGAGAGACCCTAGCGGCACCATAAACGCACTACACTGGAATCTTACCTATTGTACATATTGTGAGTATTTGATATATTTGAAAATATGGTTAGTGAAAAAATAGAAAGCCTTCCATCCTAAATTTATATTTACTTGAAATATAAATATATATATAATATATATATAAATGTATATATATATTTCCAATCTAAAGGAATTTCTTCTGTATTGTTGAGAAAGGAAACAGTTCTCACCTGAATGAGTCTGAGCATATTTTGCAGTTCTGCCATTTATTTGAAATTGGAATGGAACAGATGAGCACACCCTTTAGAAATTTTGTACCTAAAGAATTCCTCCCAATACTTTTATCTGGGTACGCTGACAAAGTCCTCCTACCACTGGGCAGTTGGTTACCTGGAAGATGTATGAGCCGTGAAGACTAATATGGCAGGGTCAGAAGCCCATCTCTGCCATGAATATTACCACCTACTTAGAAGGGAGAAAGGGTAGTTATGGGGATTAAAATATGTAACATGTCAATAATTATTTTAAAATAAGTTGCTCTATAGTAGGGATTATTTTGAAACCACAATCTGAATATGATATTTGTTGTTTGCAATAATATGTAGACTTACTTTAATTTACGTTTCAACCAAAAAAAAAAAAAAAAAAAAAACTACAGAAAACAGTCCCTAAGATAGTTCTTAGTGAAGTGATTCTCGCCTCCTAGTATTGATTTCCTTCAGTCCCCTCGTCTATTTAACGGAGCTGACCAGTACAACCAGTAAGATATCGTGGAAGTGACAGAGTGTAACTTCATGGTTTACCCATGAGAGATATTGAAGCTTTCACCTTGCTCTCTCTTGCATTAATTGCTCTGGGGAAGCCAGATGCCACATTGTGAGAACTGTTATGCACCCCTATGCAAAGAGCCACAGGCTGAAGGGCTCAAAGGTCCACAGCCAGCACCGCCGGGCTGGCCATGCGAGGGAGCCACCGCGGAAGCAGAGCTTGCTGCTCCAGTGACACATTCAGATGACTACACTCTGCCACTTGGACTGCAGCCTCATGGAGAGAGCTGAGCCAGGCCCAATCACCTAAGCCACTGCCCAGTTCCTGACCATAATATTGTGTGAGAAAGTGAACGTTGATTACTTTTAAGCCTCTATGTTTTAAGGTGGTTACTTGCGTATCACAGAGTTAACCCTGAGTCTGGTAATAAAATATGTATTATTATGTCTTAATTATAGAACAGCAGCCAATCCTGGATCAGACCAGAAGGACCATCCAACCGAGCCCAGTCCCTTTGGTAAAGCACAGAATTGGGAGATAAACAGATGCTTGTATATCAATAGTCTAGTGGTGTTAGTTACACAGCAAAAGCTAAATGACCTATATCTTCTTTGTTCTTGGGTCATCTCGTTTGAATTATTAAGCTCTTCAATTTTTTATAAAAGAGTAAATGATCAAAAATGAATAAATACTGCCTAAAAAGAACAAATTAATGGGGGTGTGGGAGAAGGGGTCTGACTACCCGTAGGAGAATATAAAAATTGATCCCTGGAGCAGTATAGAGAGACCACAAACTAATACATACATTTAAGGAAAATTGATTTATTATGACTAAGCTGTTACTTTTCAGTGGGGAAAAAAATAGAATTTTCAATAGAGGTGTCTGGGGAAATTATTTATTCATATGGAAATAGTGATCCTCTGCCACAACCTTACACTACAGAAGAAAACAATTCCATGTAGCTTAAATATTTATATTTGAAAGACAAACTTCAAAATGTTTAGAGGATATTGTAGGAGGATATCTTAATGACCATGAGCAGGAAAGCAGTTCTTAGCAGCACACACATGCACATATATATCTTTATTAATTTTTCTTTATTGATATTAGAAAGAGAGAGAGAGAGGGAGAGAGAGAAACATCAATGAGAGAACATTGATTGGCCACCTCAGGTCCATGACCTGGGCATGTGCCCTGACCAGGAATCAAACCCATGACCTCTTGGTGCATAGGTCAATGCTCAACCACTGAGCCACACCGGCCAAGTCACACATGCACATGTAAAGCACAAACCATAAAGGATAAAGTGGATAAATTCAACTATTTTATTTTATTTATTTGAGAGAGAGGAAGGGAGAGGGAGAGAGAGAAAAAAACATAGATGTGAGAGAGAAACATTGATCTGCTGTCTCCTGCACGCCCCCTACAGGGAATTGAGCCCACAGCCTGGGCATGTGCCCTGACTAGGAATTGAACCAGTGACCTGTTGGTGCATGGGACGAAGCTCAATCCACTAAGCCAAACCGGCTGGGCAAATTCAACTATTTAAAAATAATGATGATCTATTTATCAAAAATATTGAAAAAGAATGGAAATAATAGAACATACACTATTCTCAAAAGCTATTTTCCAAAATATGCAAAGAGTTCTACATTAGAATATGAAACAAACCCAACTATAAAAACGGGAAAAGAGCTAAATAGGCTCTTCATGGTTAAGGAAAAACAAATAGCCCATAAGCTTAAAAAATAGTGTTTGCTCATTCGGAATTAGGAATTTTAATTTAGAACCTTAATAAGATATCATTTCAATACAGCTGACAGGCAAATTATTTTTGAAAAAGCCAGATGATACTAAATATTGGCAAGTACATAGATAAAGCAACAACACAATTGCCTCAGTGGTTGGGAGTGAAACATAGTAGCACTACTTTGGAAAGATGTTTGCTATTAGGTAGAGATATTGAATGTGCACCTACCACATGACTCAGCCATTGCACTCCTAAGAATCTAGAAGACTCTTGCATCAGCACTAGATGTCATTGACAAGGATGTGCATAAGCACAATGTGTAGTAGCAAGAACTGGAAATGCCACAAAGCCATTAAGAATAGAATGGAATAATATGCAGCAGAGAAAAGAAACGAATTGCAACAATATATATGCATTTCAGGAACATTATAGGGAATTAACAAACATAGAAGAAATCTTACAGTATGAGTCTATTTTTATAAAATGCAAAAACATGCAAAAAATTCAAACGACATCCAAAGGTATGCAGTAACAACTTCAAAAATAAGAGAAAGAGAATAATCAACACAAAATTTAAATGAGCAGTTATCTAAGTGGGAGAAGCATATGTATGGGCCCGTAGACAACACCCTTGGCAGACAGGGTGGTACATGCATAAACTTTTGTAGTACCATGATTCTTTATATCTCACACACACTATAAATATTCTTTTATAGTTACTTCATGTTAAAAAATAATGATTACTTTAAAAAAGAAAACTTCATGTCATCAGTTTGCTTATTGAATTGATCATCAAGGAAGCAATTTTCCATGCCAGTAATTCTTACTGCAGTTCCCATAAAAGTGCTCTGATTCACATTTGGGCCTCTGGGCAGGGGGTCATAACAGATGTTTGCAATGAGCTGAAAGGAAGCTGGATGGATGCCAAAAACAGTGCTTAGGACACTGCTCCCACCCAGGCAGAGATATTAAAGTCAGCAGCTCAGGAAACGCAGTAATGTGCAATATCCAATAGGTCATGGATTCCTGAGAGTCTCCCCACTACACTTCATAACTGCCGAAAAACCATATTGAAAAAGCAACCCTCCTCTGCCCACTTCTTCCTGAGAATTTGCCAAACCCATTAACCTTTTTATTCTAAAGAAAATGATTCCCCTACAGGTCCAGAGAGCCAGGAAGGAGATTGTAACCGCTGTTCATAGAACTGGAGGGAGGACCCATAGAATAAGAATGAGAATTCTGATGCTGGGCTGTGCCTGCTGACAGGAAAGCGGGGACCTGCATGAGCAGCTGGAACTTGAAGGTTGCTGTCAATCACAGTGAGAAATGGACCATTATCTTGCCCTTTTTCTGCAGGGCTGACCCTTTTAGCAGCTTTGTTCTGACCCTGGAAGATTCCAACTCATTCACAGCCTCTCTATTTTGATTATAGGCATCACCAGGTTCTCTGTAGTTCTCCGTGGACTTACAAGTTTATAAATTACTTGGCATTCGTAGGAATACGATACTCAGTGGGGACACATCCATCTGCTGGTTTGTTTTTCTGGATTACGTATCAATCATAAAAACAGAACCATGCATTTCTGCCATGCTTCAGAATATATAAGTGTTTTCAAATTTATGTGTTTATCTTTTTCATGAAAACTGTGGCTCCATTTTTTTTTTTTTTTAGAAAGTATTTTTCATCAATCTCATTTCCATTTTGTTGAAGAATGTGTGGAAGAACAGCTCAAGATCACTCAGTGGTTGTTCCTGCCCATTCAGCAGCCTGAGAAGTGGGGGCCACAGGCTGGTCTTCAGTAGAAAACGGCTGAATAGGCACAGGGGGGACCTGCAGGCCTCAGACCAGTCTGTGACCTCGGGTTGAATAGCAGTGAACTCAAGCTCAAGTGGTCCATTCACCCCGAAAGTCCTCCATGGTCCACAATTTTCAACATTGTGACACCAAATAAGAGCCAGAGCTAGAAAACAATCTCAGATCTTTTGAAGTCTTTTGACGTCCCAGAGCTTCAAGCCTTTTCCATTACACCCAAAAGACCCTTCAAATGATGTTTAACGAAGAGGTGTGAGGAGTGGAAAATTACACCTTTTGGTACTACTTCATGATTTAAACAGTTGAAAGTAATGTTTTGTTTTGTTTCAGGATAGAGTAGGTGCCAGTCACTGTGCTATGTAGTTTCATACATGTTTACTTATTTTGTCTTTTCGACCATCGGATTATATTCTTCTTATTATTATTATGCTGCTGTTGTTGTTATTGGCTCCGTTTTACAGATGAGCTTCTGATGGGACGTACAACTAAATAGCAAAGAAAAATTCCAACAAAGTTCTGTCTAAATAGAGCACCTAATTGCTATGAAAATACCTGGTTTCCAGGTCATGTAGGATATGGAGATTGTACTAAAATTCTGAAAATGCGCGAATAAATGATACCCAGTAATTTATATCAACATCACTCCTCTGTTTACTATGACTGCTATGGGACTGATATTGAGATTTAAAAAGCTAGCTGCGTATGTGCAAATGAGTGTGAGTCTGCATGTGTGTGTGTGTGTGTGTGTGTGTGTGCACGTGGGTTAAATGCACACTAGCTCACCAACTCATACACTCAGATTAGGCAAATGAGAATCTGTGTTTATCCGCACCTTGACACTTTCCTTTATTTTTCAGATACCATGGAAGTGAGGGCGATTCCTGTGTAATTGTTTCTGAAACACATTGATATGTGTGCATGGCTAGGGCAGTGGTCCTCAGCCAGGAGTGGTTTGGTTCTCAAGGGTACATGTGGCACTTTATGGGAGATATTTGTATTTGTCGAAAATGGCAAGGGTGGAGATGCTACTAAAAGCATCTATGGGTAGGAGCCAGGGATGCTTCTAAACATTCCACAACGTACAAGACAGCCCTGCCTAATAAATAATCATCTATCCCTAAATGTCTGTAGTGCTGAGGCTGAGAAATCCTGGGGCCTGGGCAAACAAGAGGGAGAAGCCAGGATTTGACCATCAGTAAAAGTACTGGACACTTTTCACCACTGCTTACTGGTTGATTCGCTGTGGCCCCAAAGGAACTTGCTCTATGAGAGGGCATAACCATTATCGAAATTAGAGGACATTTAAGTCACCTGCCAACTGTTTCTAAGAGATGAAAGAGTCAAGTAAAAACTACCAGTAAAATAGCACCAAAAATAATGTTACTGCATAAACTTAATAATTTATTATTATTATTTAACCAAAAAATATGTTTAGAGACCTCTGAAGGAAATCACAGGAGCAAAGGCAGACTGTTATTTTTAATTAAGCAGGAGTTTTCGGATGCCAGTGGTAGGTGTTAGTCAAAGGGCTCTGCCTCCCCTAACTTCTCTTTGTCGGCCTGAGGATTAGGAAGCTGACGGGCACTGAGCCATCACTAGAGAGAGGAAGAAATATTTGTTTCCTACCCGCTCATTTATTTTCTTCCCCTTGCTCTAAGCCTGGCATTAATAAAGCAGAGAAGGAAGACGAAACAAGGACTAAAGATACTTGAATGCATCCTCCTTCCCATATGAAACCTATAATTTTCAGAAATTTTCAGAAATGTGTTACTTCTTTTCCCTTTTGACTGCCTGTGTTGAAATTCACAGAAACCAACAAAAGACATCATGAAGTCTCCAGCATGAATCATTTATTTGGACAAAATAGGGAGGCTATTTTAAAAAGGGCAGTAATTCCTTCTTGCTGTCAAAAGATAAAGGCTTACAATTTCCCGCTGAAATGTGTACAATACCTTGTAAATTGTGAACATGTAATCATCTTTTGAAAAAGAGGAGAAAAACACCAATTGACAACACTTTGCCATAGAAGTGACCGCGTTACCGCCCACCACAAATATTTTTAATTCTAGTCTTCTAAGGGGAGAAGAGAAAGGTTAATTGTTTCGTACCAGACAATAGTTAAAGTCAACTTAAAAGGTTATTCAAGTTAGAAAAGTTACCATAATCAAACTAGTCTTTTCTCAAGTAGTTTTGCTCCTATTAGATCTGAGAGTTACACCTTACTACATGAATGTGAGGTCTGGGATATTCCAAAGAGGCGCAGAATGAGCAATTCCGTTCCATCTGTCCCGAACATTACTGAGGAAATCAAGGCTTCTTCTGGATGGTGAATATTCTACTACTGAGAATATACCAAGACTGGTTGCAGTAATTAAAGCGAACAAAATTACATTTGTTCACGCAAACTGCCGTGTTTCTATACTGCTCCCCATCCTCCAACAGAGAATTATAAGGGAACATTTGCAGTAAGAAATTATATTTGCACACTGTCATTTGGGAATTATTTTCACCCTTTAAACCACAATTACTGGTGTCAGTGGTCGAGCTTTGTGGATACTCTGGGGCCTTTAAAAATCTTTTCCTGCAACAAGGAAGACGATACTATTCCAAATGGCTAGTGAGATCAATCTTTAGACGGTATTCGGAAGCAAGATTTCTTTTTAAAATGATTCACCACCCTTCCCATATTAAAAAGATAAGTAAATAAACCAATTTAATCCAATTAGTTTCTGGGGTTCTGAAGCGATCCTGGGAAGTGGGTGGTTTGTTCTCAGACTCACCTCTTGCTTCAGCTCTGCCTACTCTGCCCTGCTCATCTCTCGGCTTTGATGCTTAGATGGGGACCCAATCTCACACGGCTCACATTTCTTTTCCCACCTCTGCCCTTTACCTACTTTCATCTCCTCTCATTAGTTGTAGAGCTATTATTGCCTCATCTCATAAAAGATCACACAGCAGAATTACAAAATCTGGGCTATCTTCATTATGCTACGGTCTCGAAAAGATAACCTCCGTCTGATTCTTTCAAACGCGGGCCTGTTTCTTTTATTTCATTCTTAGGAAACCAAATTCAAACAAGCAGAGAGGACTGTGGATCCCTAGGGCTGGCCAAAGCTATCCAGGAGATCAAAGAATGACCAAGCTAATACAGCTCTGGTTTGATTCCTAAACTGAAGCCATCATCTTATGAGAAAAAAAAAATGTTTGAAACATTAATACACTTGATGTTTTTGCTTTCAGGTTACTTAAGTTCATAGAAAAAGATAGTTAGCAGTATAAGAGAATGCCTAATGGGGCCCCGAGATTGTATAAACCAAGGGTTTCAGACAGGGGGAGAGGGCATGGCTCTGGGAGGGCGGGCATCATGTTATCTTCATCTTCCAGGTAGCCGAACTTTGCTTATGATTTTTGTTTAGGGCAAAGGAAGTGATCATCTTAGGTCATTTTATAGAGATCTCAGAACAGTAGAGAATTAGAATCTCCCCATTTCTCCACCCCCTCAAAGGAATAGGTCCATCATAAAGAATAACCTCATGTTTAATTCATAAAATAAAATCGCTGTGATCTGTAGTCTAATGTATAGGGGCTATTCACCAGTGAAGGAGTACAATCATATTTTCATGGGTGATGTCTTAAGAGATGCAAGATGGATTCATTTCAGTTTAAATGAAAAGCATTTAAATGAGCATCTCCTCTCCTCAGAAGGGACCCTTGGCCACAGGAGATGAGCTATCACTTATAGCAACAGAGAGAGTTGATGCTCTATATGGGGAATTCACTTCTCCCTATAGTCACATTCAGTGAAGAAGCCACAGGGTTCTGTTTTTGACACAGATCTTTAGGGTGTGATGGAGAAATGTGTAAGAAAACCATTTACTTGATCAGGGTCACGAGAGCAGTTGCTATTACCTGATCGATGCCAACATATTCCGATGGTTCCACTTCTCTTTTCCTCATTGGTGCCATTGTGGCCACATACCCTATAGTGCTAGAATGAGTCCCTTGTGGTCACCAGCAAAACAGGTCCATATAAGGAAATGAGAAAGAATGAGACCCTGGTAACATTGTGACTGGAATGAGTTCTCAGAAGAGAACGGCAGAGGAGATGAGGATACCCTGGTCAGCTTGGTGTGTATGTTTCTCGAGATCTTTTCACAACCACAGAGAATGCACAGGCAGCTATATTGAAACCCTGCTGACAGCAGCTATTTCTAGAGTGGGTGCTTCTAAGCATGTGTGTGTGGGCAGGGAAGGGTTCTGAGTTAGAGACTTTTATGACTCTTTAGAAGTTTGTGCCTTTCGTACTATTTGATAATCATGTACATATATCACTTTTAAAACAAAATATATAGTGTTAAAAGTAGGTTTAGTTGATTCTAAAATAATTATTCTTGACATGGTTTAATCTAAGTTAATGTATTTAAATACACACAGCATTTGTTGCAATATCTAATGTTGTATAAATGTTTTAGAGATTCATTAGGTCAAAATCAAAGTATAAAAAAGTTGAAGTGAAATGAAAAGAAGCTGACTAGTTGGCCTTCTGGTCACAAGACTGGGCTAACACATACGTGATGTATTTGTATTCCTTCCCACTTTACTGTAAAAAATAAAATCTCAGTCCAGACCATTTCCAACTCCTCTCTGGCCTCAGAGTTATCACCTCTGCGTCAAATTCCTGATGTTGCCCGAACTCCATGTTTTCTGTCTCTGGCCTTGGCTGACACAGCATGGCATGCCAGGTGATCATTCCCCAAAGCTGCACTCAAAGCCTGCATCTGTCTGTCACTCACTACTTGCCTGGCCTCTGGTCAATGCCTAAGGTCAAGTGATTTTCTCTCTGATATGTCATAAAACTACGCTCCGCAAATCCACTGGTATTACACTCTGGACTCTTCAAAACCTATTTCCCATGGAGCTTATTCCTGCCTGTCATATCTCTCTGCAACTAGATCTCCATCTGTGATCCTTTATTAGCAAATAAGTCCATGTTCTCAACCATCCTGTGATGGAACATACATTACAGAGGCAGACAAGCAAAGCGGAAAAGACACTAGCTTCTTAGTCAAAGCAAACAGGTTAATTTCTTGGCTCCTCCACTCCCCAACTGTGGAAACTTCGAAGGGACTACTTAATTCTTAAATTCTAGTTTTCTTGCCCATAAAATGGACAACACTATGGGACAAATTGGAAAGATGACCCAAGTACCACACCACGGTATAGATTTGCTTTCTGCTGTCTTCCAAAGGGGTGACATTATTTTTCTAATTGTTCTTCAGCTTCCCTCTGTGCTTTGGAAAGCAAATGGAAACTTGATACAGTCTCCAAGTTCCTGCCGCTGGCATCTCATTGCTTGTCCAGCCTCATCTTAGATCTCTCTTGCAATCATACCACATGCTCCCATTACTGTTCTGTGGATTCTTCTCTTCCCCTTTGCTCCTCCCATGGCTGATTCCACGTCATCCTTCAAACCAGGTTCAATACCACCAACCTGATGGTTCTACCTACATAGTTCATTCCTATCATTTATATAATTCTACCACTTTGTGTGTTTACATCTTTGACATCTAAATGGGTAACTATGAATTAACTTTTTGTTTTCCTGTTATTCACTACCTTCCCAATCCCACTAGGATCAATTTCAAGGTATTTTTCTTTCCCCACCAATACATACTCAGCATCTAGCACAAAGTTTATTTTATGGCAACTGTTCATTAAAGCCTTAGTGAGTAAATCAATGGATAATAGGACTACTTTGAAAGGGGATTGTGGTGACCATTTTAAGCAATGTGTGAATCAGGCAACACAATAAGATGTTACCTGAAGTCCACCCTGTGGATTGAATAATAATCCTTTAGTTACTGATGAACTTGGTTGTGCAATAGAGAAAAAGAGAAATGGCAGCATGGAGAGGTACCGAATATGACTTCAGTCTGAGGGAATTATGCCAACTATAGGTCCTAAAATGTCCCCCAGATACAGAGGGTCTCTTCCTTCACTTTCACCATTTGTCACGCACACTGTAGAACCCCAAATACTATGCATAAAATGGTATATCAGTATGTTGCTGAGGAAGAAAAAAATGATAAATATATTTCCATAGAAATATAGGCTTACATGAATTTTGAGATAGAAGAGACTATGAAAGACCATTTCTCGTCATTTTTTTAGATAGACAAACCTAGAGAAAATAAATGACTTGAATAAATTCACCCACAAAATTAATTAAAAAAAATAATGCAAGGATCCAGGTACACAAAGGTCTAGTCTATTTTGTGTCTGTGTGTGTGTGAATCAGAGCAGACTTACACAGATTTTGTTATTTGATTTTAGACATTGTTATAGTATTTTGAATATAAAGTTAATCTGCCTTACACTATGAATTGTCATAAGCATTTTAATGCCTGTGGGCAATTGAGTGCTGGCTCTATTCTAAGTGCCTTCATTCAGATTTGCCACAACCTCTACCTAAAAGGAATTCAATAATTTTCTGCTTAACATGATATTTATTTTTTACTCCTCTTGTCACTTTATTCTTTCTTCATTTCTTTGACTTATTTGCATTTTTCTTCCCTCTATTTTACATGTGGAGAATATATTGGTCACAATTCAAAACAGACAAACAACAGAATCTCTTCCACTATAACGTGCTAGAGACAGAATGACCTTGGAAGCTGAAACAAAAGTGTGCGATGTGAAACCACAGGGCTATGCAGGAAAATGATGTCTCATTAATGGGCCATGGTTAACCAAAGTAAACAGCCTTTATTTTTTCATTGAATTTAATTGAATGAAAGGAGCTTCATTACTCCCTAAATAGATTTTTTCTTCTGACACTATAATTCAACATTGAATAACGTTAGTTGCTTAGGCTTACTTTTTATGAAGAAATGCTAAAAATCAAGCAATTAATCTTCTACACTAGAAACACTTCCTTTCTATGTAAAGCAAAGTCATACAATACAATAAGAAACATTAATGCTTACTTTTAATAGAAGTTCCTATAATTGGGTTTCTTCTATTAATTAAAAAAAAAAGTTCTTAGCGTTAAAGCCTGAGTAAAGGTCACCTAAGGTCAAAAATACCAAACAATTTGTGCAACCATTTTTGAAGATATATGGCTTTCACACTTCACTGGCAGGTAACAAACATCCTTTCAACTAACTCAATTGTAGCTTCCTCGAAGAGGTAAGATAACTGGATGAAAATCCTCCAGCAGGGTAAATACTTGCCTCTGAGATGCAAGCCTCCATCAAAAATCTCAGTGGTTTAAGTCCTGGTTTTCTTTTTGAACGATAGTCCCTCTAGTTCATTGTCTGCTGCTGGCTTTTCTGATTCAGTTTCAGTCTCCCAAAAGTGACACCAACTGCAAGCTCAACCAGCCATGATTGAGTTTGCTCCTTCTAAGTGCTGAGACTCGAGTCTGTGGGAGCTCACACACCCACAGAAAGCATGCCAGGAGAAAGAGGTCACACACAATGAAAGCTCTGGTCTGATGTCTGCCTTGTCCAGAGTCTGAGCCCACCTCATCGTCTTCACTGTCACTGTCACCCTCATCACCGTGACCATCACCGTCACTTTTACCGTGATGACTTTGGGGTCTCAAATACCAACAGGTTAGTTGATCTTTTTGAAGTTAACAATGTCACCATTAAGACTGGGCATTTAAGACACCTACCACCCAGGATTGTTTTGAATATTAAATAAGTTATGCACATTTTCTTGGGGTTTACTAGACAATAGGATTAAGAATTACATTAGGGTCTGGAATCCTTAACAAATTTTGAGTGAAATAAATCAGCATCTGTGGTTTTGGAGGAATACTGTCACATGAGCACAGGAACTATTATCACTTTAAGTAGTGAGAAGAGGCCCATAAATTCCATACCATGATGCTCCTGAAAATATTAAAATTGATTTATTGCAATTGCAGGGAAACTGCATCCTTTATAATAATAAAGTACCAATGGAAAGGAAATCAGAAAATTAGTTACAGCATCCATCAAAATGCAAATTGAAAAAAATGTACTGAGCTATATAAAAATCAAAGAAATATCTGCTTCCATCTTAGAGTCTAAAAGACTTGGAAGTCTATCATTCTTAAACCCGTTATGAGCAAAAACAAACAAAAAACACACAAAAAAAGAACTCAGTGACATTTGGCAGTGACAATATGCTGTGAAATACTAAAAGACATTGAACTAATGTCATTCTTAGAACATATCTCCCAGCTATTCTCAAGTTGTTTGCAGATATTGAGATGTCAAGCTTCTTTTTTTTTTTTTTTTTCTTTTCTCCCCTCCCAACTTGATCCACAGGAGAATCAGCAATAACATACATTCACTTCCAATGAAAGAAATACACTTTACCATCAGCTGTAGGAGTTCGTAAATTCACCTAACTGTGAAACACTGGCCCCTAAACTTCAATTAGAGACGAAATTTAACACTCACTGCTCCAATTAGTGTCATTCATTACATGAGAGAATTACACTACATGACTAGACATTACTAACAACCAGGAAGCTAAACTATTCTTGGAATTAGGAAAAGAAAAAAATAACTGTCTTCTATAATTCACAGAATACCTCAAAGTCAATTAGATCATCTCTAAAGACAACCCTGTACAGAGTTTGGATCAGTCACCTGGTAGCCAAAGCCTAGGTTGGATAGATTATTGGAAAAGGTTCAGGAACCACTGATAGTCTATAATAGACACAAGGGATACATAATTCGAAGACACAGAATCATGGACAATTATAAGACCATTAATACGTGCTCTCTCTCAAAACTCTTTTTAAAATTAAGATAAATTTGTCTAGGTAAAGAATGAATGCCTCCCTGGGTGTTAAGTGAATAGCAGCTGACATTTTTCTTAAGGCCATCACCATCAGCTCTCTATCACTAATCTTCTGCCTCTGCGTTAACAGCCATTTAAATGAATTGTGCTGATGCCCTTTCTAGCTGATAAAATAAAGCCAGAGCCAAAAGCTCTGATAGGTTGTCCATACAATCTTAGAAGTAATAAAACAACCCAACACATTGAATCCTAAGCAATTAGGGTAAGGAAAAGAGCCAGGATTGCATATTAACACATTTGGAGAGCTGAGTAGTGGTGTGTCCAAACAATACCCCCAATCCTTTGGTCACTCCAATTGAATGAATATGCAGAGAATATATGAGCATCCACCCCAACACACACACACACACACACACATACACGCACACGCACACATGCACGCACGCACATGCACACACACATAAATCCAGTTTTGTTTTGTTTTTAAACACACCAAGACTTGAGGCCTTCTAGAGTCCCCATTATCCTAGAAATCCAATGGAAAGCAGCATTTTACATGGGTCAACTCCATGATAATACAAAACCAAACCATTTAGCACAAATCCAAACTGGAGGCAAGACCCAACTTTTAATGCTCTTTGTGTACAGACCATTTAGGATGGTTGAGTAGACACATCCCTCCTGAACTTTTCTGTTTATGCAAAACCAGGAGACACCCTGTTTTGGAGCTACTCATAAATCTATGACTTTGCATTTAACACAGCAAATACAAGGATGGGCAAAAGTGGGTTTACATTTGTGAGTATGTGAACTTCCTTTTTTTTGTATTCTAATATATTAATTAATTATTGTATTACAGTGTATTAACTGTAAAACTACTTTTTCCCACCCCTGTATTGCCTTATAAACTTTGCAGGATATTATGATATGCACAAAAAATAAAATTTCTGGTTTGTCCCCTAACAAAGATTTTTTAAATAAATTTTGTTAATAAAATACATTCATTTTAATCTAATCATATTTTAGAAGGATGGGATTAGCCCCCTCTTAAAAACTCCATTGATTACCAAATCAAATAAGAATTCATGCTCTTCATTACAAATGTTGTTTTTATTAGGTTTTATGATAGAATTTCAAAGATGGAATTCCAATGGGCATATAGAAAGCTTTTCTTATATAGGACTATGGAATCGTTGTAGTTTAGAATTCCATCTGCCCTTGTTCTCCTAGCTAGAATCACCATATTTTATTCCTGACAATAAATTTTGGTAGAGCAGAAAAAGACTGAAGTCATAAAGGGACATCATCACTTCACAAGGAAGAGATAAGCAGCAGGAACAGATGAAATTCAAATAAGCCAAGATCTTGTTTCCATGATAATGTCTCTCTCTAGCTTTGAAATCATATCAGAATAGCTACTGTACTGAGTGGTTTTCAAAGGCATCTTTGAGGCATCATTGAGACTTTTTAAATAGAAAGCATCTGGTGGAGTTAGACTCCTAAGAATGGAGACGTTTGCAGCTGAGAAGGGGATTTTATCCCATTTCCAGAGGGATAATATCACAAGTATAATGCCTTGAGATACTTTTTTTTCTTCTTCAAACTCATTCCAGTTTTTTAATTAAAACTTGGTTTCCTAAATAATGCAGGCAGGCTTCTTTGTCAAAAGCTACCAATGGCGGTTGGTTCTCTAACGTGTTGCTCTAGGACCTGTTAAACAATGATTAGAAATGTAAGCTCGTGTCATCAAAGAGAAACAATAGCAAGTGATGGCATAGCCTAATAGGTTGGGCAGTTCAAGGGCTCCAGAGAAACTAAGAAGGCTATCACGTGCCATCATATGCACCTAAGTATTTTTACTCCAAGTTATAATCCTTGGAGTAAAGAGAAAGTGCTTTTGCTTATCTCTTAATTCAGTATATTTAATGTTCTAGTACTTGGGATCTGTTCTTTTCTGTTCCCCTCTGTGACAGTTGTCTGTCCATTGACTAGTGCTATATTGTTATACATTTGAATGAACACCATTTGTTTTTAATTTGGGTCTCTTCGTAAGGAGGTCATATAAAAACCATCATCGAAATGAATTTTTGCCATGTCTGAGTACAGAGTGGCCTGTTCCCTCCCTTAGAGCCTCCCGCATGTTCGCAGCAGAGCCCACTGGTGCAAATATTATAGCAACATCAGGAAGCAGGAATGCACAGTGGCCCTTAAACATTTGATGTTCTGCACTGCTTCTGAACCTACAACTTGTGAAAGGTGGAAAGGGTCAAGGTCTGGAAGGTCAACTTAGGTCCATTATGTTCTTCGATAAGAACTCACAAAGATTAAAACATCATTTATTTACAGTTCTCAGTATAGGAAAAGCTACATTAGGTATAGCTCCTTGGATTCAATGAACATGTATTTCTTAGTGATGTCAACAGCCTTAAAAATTATGTCAATGACATACACAACAACAGAAGTTTACATTGAATGAATGTTTATTACGACCAGGCACTTTCCTAAGTGCATTATGTATATATTCTCATTTAATCCTTAAGAGAATTACTCTGGCAACCACTTTGTATTAGAGCCTTCTACCTCTTATAACAATTTATCACAAGCTATTGGCTTAAAAATATAGTCATTTATTATTTTACAGTTCTTGAGGTCAGAGGTCCAGAATGGATCTCCCCGGGCTAAAATGAAGGTGTTGATAGAGCTGCTTTCCTTTCTGAAGGATCCAGGGGAGAATCCACGTCCTTGCCTATTCCTGCTTCTGGAGGCCGTGGGCATTCCTAGGTTTGTGGCCTCCTTCCATGAGGCCTGACATGTTTACAGGTTCTGGGGGTTAGGACCTGGACGTCTTTAGAGGGTCATTATCCTGCCTACCGTACCCTCCAATCTCAGTGAAAGTGAGATTTTTCAAATAAAAAATCTGATTACCTCTTTGCCTGTCACTACCCCGTTCCCCTTTCCAACTTATTTAAAAAAAAATTTTTGTTCCTTTATTGATTTTATAGAGAGAGGAATAGAGAGGGAGAGATAGAAACATCGATTTGAGAGAACATTGATTGGCCACCTCTTGCATGCCCCCCCACTGGGGATTTGGCTCACAACCTGGGCATGTGCCCTGACAGAGAATCAAACCAGTGGCCACTTGGTGCATGGGTCAACACTCAACCACTGAGCCACACTGTTCAGGCCCCCTTTCCAACTTTTTAAGGCTCCTTGTTACTGATATGAAAACAAAATCCCTTAACACGACCTTCAAGATCCTGCAGGGTCTAGCTCCTCCTTTTCTCACTTTTTCCTCGGAGTCCCCTCCACCTACTTCATGCAGCTACACTAGCTGTGCCCTGGGCCTGTGACCGACTGTACACATTACTGCCTTCTAGGCCTTGGCACCTGCTGTCTTCTCTGGAAGGCTCATCCTACACAACTCTGCATAATTAGCTTCTTTATTCTTCTGCCTCTGCCAAGCACCACTTCTTCAGGGAAGCCTGCACTCACTCCAACTCTCCCTACTGTTAAATAATTATCTATTTATTTACGTACATATATTCATTTAGTGCTCACTACGTGCCCGGCACTTCTCTCCATGTGGGATGTAGCAACGAGCACAGCAGACTAAGCTCTGGCTTACACGTAGCTTATGTTCTGATAATAGAAGATAGATAATGCGTAATACACAAATATTCAGTAGCAGGTGGATTAAGTGCTATGAAGAAAAATAAAGCAGGGTAAGAGGTCAGAGAAACGAGTGTGGGGGCTACTTTAGACAAAGAAGTCAGGGAAGGACTCTGTAATAAGTGACATTTGAAGAGAGAAGGGACTAAAGATGGGATGGTGACTCTTGGGATTTTCTGAGGGAAGAACATTCCAGACAGAGGCAACAGTGAGTGTGAATACCCAGAGACAGTGTGTGTTTGATGCTCTGGCAACAGAACTCTACATCACTGTAACTGTAGTGGTATTAATTTTACTCATCAGTGTTATCATTTGAATAATCTCTGTCTCCTCAACTGAACTTGAAACTCCATGAGAAAAACAATTCTTTCTGCTTTTACTGACCATTGTATCCATACTGTCTGTCACATTGTTGATTTTCATAAATGTTTGTAGGATGAACAAATAAAGAACTCTGTGAACTATGTGTTATTCTGGTCTCCAATATATTTATGAGGGAACTCTGACAATTATAGAACTTTACTAACTTCCCAAGATTATATAACTAATCAATGGCAAAGCCATGTTCTGAATCTAAGAGTATTTGACACCATAGTCTATGTTCTTAACCACTCTGCTCTATTGTCTACTAATTTTTCTGGAGGTGTTTAACATTAACTTATTCTCTTAATGAGGAAAATGACTTAGATGTCTAGACACGTAGATTACCAACTGCAGTATTTTCTTGCATAAACAGAGGCATAGATGCTCAGAGCCCCAGTCTTCTCGTGACCACCTCAAAGTCTGTTTAAAGGAGTTAAGTCCTTGCATAAGATGATAAACATGAAAAAAGAACATTGTAAAATATTTCTGTAGCCAACACCATACTGCACATGGAATGAATAGGGAACAAAACTACTGAAATGTTTATGGTCCTGATACAAGTTTAATGACATTACACAGATAGTGTTACAATGTTCATGTGTATGCAGGCATGGAAGGTTATTCTTTTACAGTTCATTCCCTCATCAGGAAATTACCCTTCCCTCTAAAAGGTGTAAACTATCTTTCATTTCCATAACATGGAGGGAACAGAGAAATAGTGGAACATCTCTCCCCATAATGGGAATTGAGTGGTTTTCAGAGCAGAGAGGTGAGAAACAAGAAGAGAAATTCAAATAATATGTTTGAAGGCAAATGCTCAAAGTGTATTGGTATGAGTATACTATGACTAACTTTGACAGATGTTGTGACTTAAACTGAACCGTAAAAGAAACTGAATACAGTTTTAAACACATTAATAAGGGCTATGATTCAAACAAGGCCTGAATTAGCATGAAACAACTTCTGGATGAAACACAAAAAATGGTCATTTAGAGAATGTAGGCTGAAAGAATCTACCCTAGAAGATTTTCTGAATATATTTTACTGAGAGATTTTTACAGTTCTTTATCAGGGAGGAAACTTGTGTTTACATAAGAAGTATAATAAGTATTTTTTATTGTCTATTGTATATAATTTTGCTTACATTAACCTCATTTATATTATATGTGGACTAGTTTCATTGTGTGGTTTGAGTCATTCTCAATTAAAGTTATTCTTGTTCCTGCAAGGAAAATTTAATTCAGGATATTGTGAACACTGGTATTATTAATCAAAATAAATTATTATTTTGAAATATATTTTAGTCATGCAATTTAAAAAGGCAATCTATCTGCATGGTAGAAAACTCAAAATTGCAAAGTAGTGTAAAATAAAAAGTAAGTCCCCTTCTGATACCCCATACTATTCAGTTCACACCTCCAGAGATAGTTTGTTTTTGTTTTTTAAGTATTTTTCTTTATTGATTTTAGAGAGAGAGGAAGGGAGAGGGAGAGAGAGATAGAAACATCAATGAGAGAGAACATCGATTGGCAGCCTCCTGCATTCCCCCCACTGGGGATTTGGCCCACAACCTGGGCATGTGCCCTGACTGGGAATGGAACCAGCGACCTCTTGATGCATGGGTTAATGCTCAACCACTGAGCCACACTGGCTGGGCAGTTTTTATAAAATACTAACTTATACAAATAATTTGCCTATACTAATTAAACTTAAGTGTCCATATACATATATATGTAATGTTTACTTTAATTTATAAATAATTTTCCATTCACTATCGTAAAATGAACCATAGCCATCACATTTTGTGATTGTTTTGTGTACATATGTAAATATGTATACATGCTGCATATTAACTTAAACTAATTAAATTACTGAATTTTCATTTTCAAGATATTTCCACAAGTTTAATTTCTTGGGGTTTTCACGTAAACAGTCTTATCATTTATAAAATGTGATCATTTGCATGTTCCTTTCCAATTTTCATAATTCATATATTTTTATCTAATTTTTTGGCTAATATTCCAAGACTAGGCTAAACACTATTATTGATAAAGGGCACACTGGCTTATTCCTGACTCTGGTACTTTAACGGAGATACGTCTATGAGCTCTACTAAGCATAGTGTCATTCTTGATTGATACAGGAGCTGTGTTTGTATCTGAGAAGGGACCAGCAAATCACCTTGTTTTAAACACACACTGTTAATAGATACATGATAGAAAGACAGATAAACTTAGTCAGATGCTTTATATCAACTACAAAGTCCATGGTCCAGACTAGTTCACCTCAAGGAATTGCTGTCTATTGATGCCCTTGTCCTGAGATCCAGGGCCCCTGGGATGGGGAGAAGCTTCCAGCCCTTGACCTGTTGAGGGATCGAGGCTACAGCCCCAGGTCAGGAGGCCGTCTGGATTCTCAGCCACACAGTCACAGGATGAGAAAAAAGAGAGACCAAGGATCATGACCGAAGCATCACATGCCTTATAATGACCAATGATAACATCTAAATATAAAATGAATATTTATTTGTTAGCATAGAGATGAATGAAACAGTCTCTTAGGAGTTATCACTTAATTTTGTTTTCATATTAATTTCTCTGCTTTTACTTCTTATTTTGTGTACTTGCATTTCACATCCTATCTTTACGACTAGGTTAGCTAGTGGTTCATCATGTTCCCAATTTTTCCCAAGAAGATGAGCTTCCTGAGTTAACATTTGATTCATTAATATCTGTGAGGCTGTACTTCTTTACATTTTTGTGGTATACGGGACTCTTGATGACCATGATTAAAATTCATGATCCTTTCTTCAGGAAAATACACACGCTCACACATTCTTTAAAAATTGCATGTAGATTTTAGGGAGTTTATTTAGCAGACTGACATTTATTCATGGACCTTCAATGAGAAACCCTATTCTCAAGGATTGTCCAAGAGTAGGTCTGTCGAATTTGCAAGGTCAAGGTCAGCTCGGTCCCGGGTCATCGCACAGGTGAGAACTGAGGCCACTCTCCTAACTCTTTAGGATCCCACTGCCACTGATGCTGCGACAACAAAGCCTTCCATTAGAACCGTGTGCCAGGCGCTGTGAGTTCTCTGTTCGTCATCACAAAAACCCTAGGAAGTGTGTATTATCGTAATTGCCATTTTACAAAAAAAAATTAAACTAGGACTCAGAGATATCTCAGTTTTAGGAGAAACGGACCTAAAACCACATAGCATGTATTAGAGCCAGAATGCGAGCCCCGGCCAATCTAGCATTAGAGGTGATAGCCAATTAACAGAAGAAAAGTCATAATAAGCTCCACGCAGACTCAAAAGTCTCATTACTATTGCCCCATTTTATTTTCATTTCCTTTACTTTAGGGCCATGTGTTCTCAACTGGGGGAGATTTTGCACCTCAAGGAACGTTTGGCAATGTCTGGAGACCATTGAAATCGTCATAATTACAGGGTGGTGCTATTAGCATCCAGTAGACAGAGGTCAGAAATGCTGCTAATCGTTCTACAATACAGAAAAGAACTCCTAACGACAAAGGACTTGTCGGTCTAAATGTCAGCAGCGCCAAGGTTGAGAAGCTGCTCTAGAGAAACCAACCTGGCCAGTTTCAGAACCTGTTATTTGTCAGCAATATGACTAAAAGAAAAAAACAAAAATGATGCCTGGCTGGTGTGGCTCAGTGGTTGAGTGTTGACCCATGCACCAAGAGGTCGCTGGTTTGATTCTCAGTCAGGGCACATGCCCAGATTGTGGGCCAAATCCCCATTAGGGGGGCATGCAGGAGGCGGCCAAAACACAAACAAACAGAAAAAGAAGATCCAACCTCCCCCCTCAAATTCTAAGACCCATCTTAAAATCACTAGCTAGGGGCTGAACTGTGCCCCCACCACCACGCTTCATATAGTGATGACCTAACACAGAATGTGACTGTATTTGAAGACAGGGCCTTTCACAGAGGTGTTCGAGTGGGCCCTCATCCAGTCTAACTGGTGTCTTGATAAGAGGACATCTGGACACCCAGAGAGACACCAGGGTCATGTGGACAGAGGGGCAACCGTGGGAAGAGGCAGCACCAAGCTGGCCATCTGTGAGCCAAGGGAGAGTGGCGGACTGGATCTTCCCTCTGGTCCTCCGAGGGAACCAGCCTGGCTCGCAACCTGACCTTGGACTTCCAGACTCCAGAACTGTGACAAAATAAATGCCTGTGGTTTAAGTCACCTAGTCTGTGGCACTTTGTTATGGCAGCCCTAGCAAATGAATACATTCCTGAGAGCTATAAATTATTTCCAAGAAACATTAGCACTCCCGAAGTATTTTTTACATCGTCTATTGCTATGCGAACAAAAATGACTCACCACTCTAGTCAACCCGGTGTGCAACCCCATTTATTATGCAGCGCTTTATCATCTTCATTTTCTCTTTGCAGCCAAATCCACGTTTGCTCCCCTTTTCAGGCTGCAAGGGACGTCCAAGGTCTTCAAAGCCTACCCCAGGGTGTTCTGCTGCAGGGAGCCTGCTGTGTGGACTGGCTCAGTTGGGGCCATGCATTTCCTCCAGATGCGAAAGACTCGTTGGTATTTGGATAATTTTTCAAAGCTGTTGTTTTCCAAAGGTTGACAAATCACTTATCTTAAAAGTTAAACCGGTCAAATGAAACCTCTTCAAAACGGACACTCCTGGCTTTGCTGATAGGAGTTTTAACGAAGCATCCTAAGCAAGGCGTTTTTTCCCTTGTCTTCTTTCACATTGTCACTGGCATCGTTTAGAAGCTGATTTAAACGTCAGTGTTTCTCAGTCTAACCATTTGAAATCAATGCAGATAGGGTTCACACAAGAGTAAGGTCTAGGCTTCAGTTTTATGTCTGTTTCCTGCCATCAGGCTTTGTTCATGTTTCCCTAGAGTCTGTCACGGTTGGGTACCAAGTGTGCACCTGCCACAGAAGCATCCTTGTTTACAGGTAGAGGAGCATCCTTTGTGTATGTGATGAAACAAGGAAATATCACTCACACTCACACACACGCGCGCGCACACTCACAGACACACACAGCATTACTTCTGAAACTTTCCCATGATAACCTAGTGACATGAAAACTGTCCCCCTTGCATTCTACCTGCTTCCCGTTGAGACGGATGCTCTTAGATCATTGACAATGAACACGACTGCCTCTTATCCCCAGTCGTTGGACTATGACACACCCAGACATCTGTCCCTGCCTTCGCTCCTCTAAAATGTCTCTCTGGCTAACAAGAGTTTAGGAATGAGGGTGAACAGGATGTAGGTACACTTTGGTGTCATCTCATATTTAACTATATTTTGATACTTGCCTGAAAGTTCGTGTATCACTAGAAAAATTACGACTTTGCTCAGAGCATCCACTGCTGTTTCTGTATTTTTTCTTCAGAGAACACTCCCCACCTTCTTTCCACTCTCGGAGTTAGCATGCTGAATCTAAGCAAGCTCTTTGAGCTTAATTTTTGCTATTTTTTTCTTAGCTTTCTGTTGCCCTGGGCTAGAAACTTCCCTTTGATTCCTGTGGCATCCTTTGTTTTTCTCAAAGACCAGGGCACCAAGTGCCTGGGGCAGAAGAGATCAGGCTAAAGGGATGTCAAACTGCGTGTAATCTGCAGAACATCTGCCCACAAAGAATTGTCCGGCCCCAAAGGATAGTAGCATACCTGCTGAGAACCACTGACAGATAGTAAGACTCTAGGAATTGCACTCTAGATGAAGGAGCAAAGACAGAAATACTGCCTTCTTCAAAGCCTCAAAGATAAAACATTCTTGACAAGACATTTTTTGTGTGTGCCTCTGAAACCTTAAATGTTTTACCCCTGAGGCCTCTGGGAATAAGAATGCACGATGTGCTGATGAGGACATCACATCTGGGGAATGACGTTGAAAGGTGCCTCAGTGTGGCACTCTTGAAGGTTGTTGTCGGGGAATATGTCTCCTGCAATGTGCGAGTCTGAGCTGAGAGCGTCAACATCCACCATTTCTCCAGCAAACACTTCCTGGGCATCTTTTCTATTCTGTACTCTGCCAAGGTACTCCAGAGCTGCAGATAAACCATATACAACCCTTGCCTCCAAGGAGCTATGTTCCATTGAGTCACTGGCTTTAAAAATTATGCCTGCTCCAATGGTTGACCTTATCAATAACTGAGTCTGTAGGAGTCTTTGGATTTATATATTAATTGTTCAGGGAATGGCTTGGGGTTCTTCCTGTTCCTGTGCCATTTGGATGTCCATAAAGGCCTGGAGAAATAAAGCTCCTGGTTTAGGGGTGTAATGAATTTAAATGTCCGCCTGAACTGGAGGAACGGATTATATGATTTGAGATACAGGTGATTCCACAAGCCACTTGGGTATATGTTTACGGTCATGTTTCGTTGTAGTTCTGGCTCTGCCACTAACACGAGCTACAGGAGAGAACATGTTACAGTGTCTCCAGCACATTGCCTGCGTTCTGATAGACCTTGCATCGGATTGCACCTGCCGTTTACTAGCTGCATGTCCTTGGGCAGTTCAGGCCACTTGGAAACCTCTGTGTTCATCTTTCAGATTGCAGTGTTACAGTAACAGCATCATGCTTCTACAGGATTAAATGAGAACGTGGATGGGAACCATTTCGCATACTGCCTAAAATGTGGCAAAAGCTGTGATTGGCGGTTTTGGTTTGAGAGACCTACTTAATCAGTTTCCTCATCTTATATACGGGGAGAAGGTCGTGGGAGGTTGAGCTGAATGAAGCCTCAGATACAGGTGGCATCAGCTTTGCTGCTGTTGAAGCTGGTGTTGAAACTGGTTACACAGGGATTTCTGAAAAGTCAATATGGGTTCACGATCTCTTTATGACGATAACAAAGTGACCAGTGTCTACAGAGTGCTGAAGATACACCGCATTGTATCGGACACTCAGCAAAGTGCACTTGTTTGTTTTCACATGAAAAACTGAGTTACAATTTCATACGGCATCTGACTAGTGAGCATTTTCGAGGACACCCTTTCAAGGCATAATAAAGGGCCAGCTAGCTCTTGGTCAGCTGCCTTGGTTAACGTAAGGCATCAGGAAAGACGGCCATGCTTCTGTTCTCCTTCGTACCGAGTTGGTTCCATATTTAAACGATAGTCTTCCTAGGGTAAGAGTTGGGATGATTTGTGAATAAATTCCCATCCTTGATACTGAGAAGGCTTTTAGAAACTGGGAGCGTTTTACCATTTTATTGATTTCCGGAACTTGACAACTTTGTTCAATTTTCACATGTTACCAGTGAGGTGCTCAGAATGTCCAGTGACTAAACCCATGGTGATGGGTGATTGTCACTGTCACTGGAGCACAGAGAGACCTTTTCCAAGAGGGGAGTCTACCTGGGGTTGTCTGCAGTTTCTGCCATTTAAGGAGAGAGCAGGAAAGAGCCACAGAGGGCTGTACCCTCTTTGAAATCCGTGCCGACATTGGCTTAGGGCTTGGCCTATGGAGAAAAGTTACAATCGTATTGCCTGGCCTGGCTTGTCACGCCTTGCAGCACATACATGACGAGCTAAAGGAAGTCCTACATTTCCATGAGCTCTAACAGTAGCTTCATCACCTTGGGTGCGACATTTCTTTCTTTCTATGAAGATTGCGGGTGGAATCAATCATGCAACCACAGCCATCTGGTGAATCAGATACTCTGACTCAAAACACTGTACAATCAATAAAAGTGTATGGATTTGGGGTAACTTCTGTGATGACTATGCTTTGTAAAGCTCTGAGAGGCCAAGATGGTGGAGAGTAGGCATTTAGATAGTACAACAGAGATGTCGTTGACTCCTTTTTTCCCCTTGGTTCTCTTCTTTTTCACCAAGAGAAAATCAGCTAAGATGTGGTTCCAAAACTACATAAATAAGAAAATCATACAGTTCCTACTACTCTTTTTTCTCCTAGAATCATCTTTAGGGAATAAGATGAACAGGTGTTTGCACAGCAGAATGTTTCCTTTAGAGTTAAATATTCTATGCTACTCATAATATTCCAAGAATCATTTCCTTAGTTTGGAACAAAAATTAATGAAAGTATGAAACTACCAGAGATGAATCATTCCTTTTTTTTTCTTAGAGGAAAAAATTATTTCCATTGGGAAACAACATTTTTTTTACCTGAATTTAAATAGGTTTTATGTTCCACAAATCAAGTTTATTGAGTTATGATTTTAAATGATTAAAATACACGCTTTATGTGTACAGTTTGATGAGTCTTGATAAATGCTTGCATCCATGTAACTGCTACCACAGTGAAGACACAGAATATATTCCTCATTCCAAAAGTAGAAAACCACAGTGTTCTCTCATGTACCTTTGCGAGTAATTACCTACTTAATTCCTGACCCTAGAAAACTACTGATTTGTTGGTTTCTGTTGCTAAGATTAACTTTACCTTATCTATAATTGCATGTAAATTAAAGCACATGCTATATGTTCCTTTATGTCTGATGTCTTTCACCAGCATAATAATGAATTTGAGATGCATTCATATTACTGTACGTAGCAATAGTTTGTTCCTTTTATTGATAAATAATATTTCACGGTAAGAATACACAGCAATTTCTTTATCCATTTACCTGTTGATGGATGTTTGGGCTGTTCCCAGTTTAAGGCTATTATGAAGTTGCTATGAAGATTTATGTGAGTCTTTAAGTGGACATATGTTTTCATTTTTCCTGTGTAAATGCCTAGGTTTGACATTTCTGGGCTACATGGTAAGTAGAAGTTTAACTTGACAAGAAAGTGCCCCTACTTTTTTTCGAAGTGGCTGAACCATTTTATGTTTGCATCAACATTGTTCCACATTCTCATGAACTTTTGTTATCATCAGTATTTATTTTTAAGATTTTGTCATCCTACTGGGTGTGTAGCAGTATCTTTTTGTGGTTTTAATTTGCATATTCCTGATGATTAATGATGCTGAACATTTTATAACAGGCTCATTGGCCATCTTCTTGAGTGAAGTATCTGTCCAAACTCTTTGCCCATTGTTTTCATTGTGCTGTTTCCCACCTTATTTTTAAGTTTTAAAGGACATCTATATATGCTAGATACAAGTCCTCTTGAGGCTGGTGTTTTAATATTATTAGGGCGAATTAGGGTATGCATTCCTTTGAGTTTGCTTATCCTACAACTAAAGTGTGATCTTCTAATTTATATACAGAATACACTGGGTGTTCAGAGTCTCCCCTCTTGGGATAATCAGAATGGACAGGGCTTCTAGTCCCATTTGTGCTCTAGGACTCATAGCAGGTCCTCAAATAATGCTGTTTCATTCAACATCATTTAGTCATAACATTGATGAGATGCCTTAGGAACTTAACCCTTGTTTACATCATTGAGCCTATGGTAAATTTAGTTTTATTATACATTGCTTCACCACAGTCCAAGAACTCATCAACGACATTAAGTGAGGACAAACTGTATTCAGTCTACAACTCCTGGTCATTCTTCGCCTCACTTCATACCGCTTCAGTCTGCTCATGCTGGCTTCACCTTTTGCAGCAGATGCATGGTGACTCTACAGTGGATTTGGGGCACTCTCTCTGCATGACGGCCTCACCTCCAGTTCTCCACTCTATAGATTACAGCAACCTTGACCATCACAAATACCCATTTTTGTCTCCTCAACTCAGTAAAATTGATGTGCACTATTCATGGGACCATCTGGAACGCGAATCCATAGGCTCATAGCAATCATTTGCTTCTCCTCTCTCATGGACCAGTCTTATACTTCCTGCTGTCCCTTGTCTGGAAACAACTGTCTTATCATTTTGGTCCCACTCTCTAGTTGTTTATGGTAGGAAGATAAATCTGTTTCAATCATTTCATTATGGTCGGAGCAGAAATCTCAATATTCTTCTTAAAATCAGCTTAATAACAGAGATAGAATGAAGGACATGTGCACCCAATTACACATTTCATTTGGAAATCTTGAAGTTATTTTATTCTAGGATAATCCAGTTAAGGAAAAGATGAAATAAATATGTAGTGGATCTATGGTTGGCTCCTTGTTCTGGGTCTAACAAAACATGAAACTATCAAAAATATAAGAAATTTAAACATACTCGTTGAGCATGCAAAGGATCGATCCTGCTATTTCTAAAAATAACAAAGGACAGGACACTGTATTGTAAATGTGTCCCTCACACAAATGTGGCTCATGAAAATAGTCTTTGCCAGGTTTGAGAATCCAGATTTGATAATCCTCACTCTGGTCTTCTCCTCTGCTGTAGTGTATACAAGCATGGCTGAAAAGATGTCTAATATATTTTGAAGAAAAATAAGATATTTGATTGAATGAGATATATAATTTGGGACTCAGCAGTCTTTGCCAAAGAGGGGGACATGAGAAGTAGCCTTGCTAGGGTAGCCTGGCTGCCTGGGGCACATCTGCAGCCTAAAATATAGATATTTTGAGACTGGTTTAGTTTCTGTTTCATTTTGTTGTTCTTTTTTCCCCCTTATTTCCTCTTATTGTTGGATCATTACACTGACTTCTTTTAAGGCTCACTGCTGATCCCCTCCTAAACCTTGCATTTTTGTGATGCAATGAGGAGCTTATTTCCATGGAGACTTAAGTCCAAGGTAAGCATTTCTTCATCTACAAGTATTTGCATATTAACAGGGCAGAAAACCAAGGCAAGACAGTCATAAAAGGATGATCATCTGAAAACTTTCTTCAGATACACAGGGGTGAGCAAAAGTCGGTTTACAGTGGTGAGTACATGAAACACGTTATGCTTACAGTATCACTTATTCATTATTGCATTATTTTCCATAGGAACAGCTGCAAACCTACTTTTGCTCACCCCTGTACATGTGTATTAGTTAACAATGTGTGTATGTGTATATTTTGTGCACTTAGATGTTAATATGTGTTAGGTTCCTTCCAAGTGCCTCTGGAAGGGGTGAGAGCTAGTAGTTAAATCCATTCCATCTGTTCTGATCCTAGAACGGGTTGTGCATAAAGAGCTAATGTAGCAAAATGCATGTGAATTGTACAAGAATCACCATTTTGGGAAAAAGTAATGAAGGAAAAAAAACCTTATTAATTCAAAATATCCAAAACACAATAGTACCTCATAAGCATACATAAAAAATTCATATGAAGAAAATTTATAAAACCTTTAAAGAACATAAGAGATGTCAATAAAGACAATTTATAAGAACTATAATTGTTGCTACTTTACTCAGAATCTCTGGAATTTAATAAACACAGAATAATTTTTTAACTTGATGAAATGATTCACTTACTATGTAAAGAAAGGGAATATATCACGGACTTTCCTAAATACAAGGACTTGCATTATACATTTCACTTGCATTACTTACACAGTAAATTAATTGAAAAAGAAATTAGGAAAAATTTTTAAAAGTGCATATAGAATGCATCATTATATTTCCTCAACTTTTAGTCTGATTACTCAGTCTTCAAAATATTTTCAAGTTCATAATGTTTAAAGGTCTAATTGTAAAATACAAGAGAGTCAATGATTTCCATTTATCTTGATCACATTCAAACAAAATTTCATGGAGATAATTATGATGTAGAGTTGTGGATCTAGAAATAGGACGTTTCCATAGTATTAAGTAAAGCCCAAAGCATTGAAATACTTCCTAATAAAATGAAGATACACTGGTTTCTGGCAGAGTAAGCCAACTGGTAAAAATATCATGGGTATTTACATGGAGACAATAATAAAAGTGTGAGTGTAATGAAAATGTTACATTGTAGAATGGCTACCTATGGATGGTCATTGGCTGAAGTGAATGGCGAATCCTTTCAAATATTATATGGGAATTGTTATTTTCAACTGAATATTAAATTGGAGTTACTTAATAAATATAATGTTGCATTAAGCTTGCACTAAGAGAAGTCAAAGGGGAATAACATGGTATAGCAGAAGACCCAGGCAGGGAGGATAGGTACACAGATTTTAGATGAAGCTCAGTTATTTATAAACATTGTTAAATTTAGTAAGTTATTACTATGTCTCAAAGTTTGCTTCTTTTTCTCAAAAATCAATTTGTTTGAATTATTTTTCCATTTCTTTAGGTTATAGTGAAAATCAAATAAGATCATACATATATAAATGCTATATACATTGAAAGTGTTATGATAATCATCCTTATTACTAAATTATTTCGAAAGCTTTAAGCTCTTAAGAGTAAGGACTCTGAGTCTTAACACTGACTCAGGGGTGTCAATCAAATGCAATGCTGTGATGTCCTGCTGGTGTGGCTCAGTGGTTGAGCATCGACCCATGCACCAAGAGGTTGCCAGTTCAATTCCTGGTCAGGATACATGCCCAGGTTGTAGGCTCGATCCCCAGTGGGGGGCATGCAGGAGGCAGCCAATTGATGTTCTCTCTCATCAATGTTTCTATCTCTTTCTCCCTCTCACTTCCTCTCTCTCTCTAAAATCAATAAAGAAAAAAAAAGATTTAAAAAAAAGAAAAAGAAAATAGCTATTATGCTTTTTTTTTCTTACCACCTACTCCCACCAGCCACCTTAGAGCTATAATAATGTTAATTGCTTATGCAACACTTGATTGAGAACAATATTCCATTCTAAATTATAAATGGTTATACCATCCTGTCATGGCAATACCATAGATATCAATAGGATACAATGGACACAATAAAGGCCTAAGAGTTAGGCATTCCAGCATTGATTTTTATTAGCAGAGTAGCTCAGTTTCTTCCTCTTTAACATAAGGCTTAGATAGGATCCCTTCCTTAGGTGTACTTCCAGTTCTAATATGCTGACTCTAAAAAAATTCAGAAGAGACACATCCATCAAAAAAATGGTACCTTGAGTATTCTTTGGCAAGAGACATGGTATTTGCTTACATAAAAATGATTTCCTGCCTCTGGGTAACTTCTAATATAACATACCATTTAATCATTATCCTAGAAATGTCAATGTTTCAAATGTATTTATGTCACTAAAGACTTCTTTGTGGAACCCCATGCATAGGAATAAAAAGAAAATTCAGAAAAGTATAATGGTAAATGAATGCTCTTATTTTACACAGCACATTTTTCTGTTTTTTTTTCATCTAATTTCTAAAATGACAAAGCATTTCTATTCCATAGAAAAGATCCCAAGAAGGGTAAATGTGATTACTATAAAGCAATTTCCTAACAGGAGAGTGTCTGAGGACAAAGGCTATTTAATATGCAAAGGAGAAGATACTAAAGAAGATAATTGAGCTACATTAATGATAAATGGCATATAGGGGTTAAGTCTTTTTTGTTTGACCTATTTTAAATATATAAAATAGATAAAAAGTGTCCTCACCAAAGCCCTGTTCCTAAACACCATGATAACAAGTGGCATTTATAGACTGGTCTTTGAAATTGACCCTCATATAGAGTTCTTACAATGTGTAATAGATAAAATTGGAGAGCTAGCAAAGTGAGAACTGATTACAGGCTCTCATTTTGTAATATAAGGGAGGCTAATGAATATGCAGATTGTCAGTTACATTTCCTGGAGGTGGGAGGGGTCAAGAGAGTGGAAAGGGAGTGAGGGAGGAGAAAAAGGGAGACAAAGTTGCAGAGAGATTGTAAGTGAAAATGTATACACATACATACTATATGAAATGCAAAAATAGATAAAGATGATATCAACCAATTGCTAGTTGACCATTGACTCATTATGATGGGTTCAGGAAACAACTGAAGCCTTCACTGGGGAACAGCCCACTCATGCATGACTTCCTGGATTCTCTAATTCCGTTTTGAGTTGGCTGCTTGGCCTTTAGCAGAAGATTTAGGGCATGTTCTAAAAAACAGGCCCTCACCTTTAATAAAAGAATGTCTTTTCAGATTTCAGTATTCCCTAGACCTAGAAACACAAAAGATGACGAAGATATTCAGCATAACAAAATATCTTTAAATAGTTTGGCCTTTAACTACCTCTTGCCAATATTCCTAATTTATCAATTGTGTCCTTTACGTGTTTTGTTATAATCTGTGGGACCCTAATCATGAAAAGTGAAAATCTTGTCTTGAGAAACTGATTCTCCTGGTGCCAGAAGAGCTAGAGTCACACCTGAATGTACCCAAATGCAGAGTGAAGAAAGCCAAGGCTTAGCAAAGCGGAGACTGTTGTCCTTAGGCAGGTGGGATGGCAGGCATTCTGCGCTGTAATTAACAAAGCCATCACTCAGGGTCCACCGTGGAACACAAAAACGCCATTTACAATTTGAAACAAAAGAACCATTAGCTTTCTACCCCCTTTATTGCATTATTGATTTACAATCCTTTACTTCCATTTATTCCAGCCCAAAGCCTGCCTGCCTAACCCTTTCTTCTTTTTATTTCAAGTGGGTATTACTGATTTTGCATCCAAATAACAGCCTCCCAAACCTCTTTTTTCACTGTCAGCTTCTCCATGTGTTTCACTAATAACAACTTTCATTTTCCTTAATTATGTTTTTGGCATATTTACTCGCAGACACCTTTTACCAGTCCACGCTAGTATTTTGTCAAGTCCCTGTTCTAAGATCGAATCACTGGGAACAGGGACGGCATTGCCTCCTGATGCAGCTTTGAAAGCAAGTGCTACAGTTATTCCGACTTCTGCTTCCAGCTCTGCTCTGGTTGTTCTCACTTGCAGCAGATGAGAATGAATATGACATTAGCTCCTGCTCGTCCCTGGCCCACACCTGGAGGTGGGCAAGGGGGGGAAGAAAGGGGGACATCTGTGATAGTGTCAAACATAACAATACTTACAGCATCTTTATTAGCAATGGCAAGATGCCGTGAATAAAACCACTCAACTGAATCTAAATTTACCAACTACAATCTCATATTGTCTGTCTTCTACCAGGGTGTCCTACTGCAATTAGTAATGGGCACATGAATCAGACGTAGTTTGGGCAATAACAAAATTGGGAATGGCAGTTTATTAGAGCCTTTACGACTTGTGTTCTCTATAACAGTCTTTTCATAGAATGTGGGCATCTTTTCTAAACCTGGGGAATATTATTCCTATTCATTAGATATGATTCAAAAGAGCAGATAGGATTTCAGTGTTGTCAGTTACAGTAGATTTTACACACACACACACACACACACACACACACACACATATATATTTATACATTTAGTTGGGTCTGACCACTGGTTTGCTTCTACTAGGAATTATTCTTAGACATTAACAAAGCATTTTGTTACAGGGGAAACCATTGTCTTCAAACTACCTTTGATTATTTTAAAATCATCAACAGGGGTGTTGGTTAACAGCACCCTTAAAACGTCTGCTATTAATAATAATGTTCTTTGCTTCAATGGACCAAGGTTGAAATAACTGGACAAAGTGCTCTATCACAGGAACAACCCGGTAAGTGTAACTCCAGAAGATGTGAGTTTCCAAGTTGTCCCATGATTTTAAAGAGATGACTTGTCCAAATGAGCACCGCCTTGTTTTTCTTTTCTTAATATAATTGCTTGTGGAAATTATATTTTTTTCTCCAGAAATTCTACTTTGGGTTCCAACACTTGGAATTCTGTGTGAAAAGGATATTCAGCATTTGATGTGATTATCTTTAATATCACATTAATGGATTTTTGGAGTTTGGAGAATTACTTTAACAATCTGAGATGAATGGCTAAGCAAGGTAAGTACTCAAATTGGGCACATCTATTTGATTTCAGAATATGTTCCAATTTTAGGGTAACAAGATATGTTTTCATGTATTTTTTTAAATCAGTTCTAAAGGTAATTCTGAAAGATGAGTCCCAGAATTATTTTATAAAAAGGGATATTAAGACTTCTTGATAGAAGTGGCTACAAGCAAATGACTTGTGCCAAATTCATTGGACACATGAGGCTATTTAAAAAAAAAAAAAACTGATTTGGATATTTTGTCAGAGGATTCATTGCAAGATATCTTTTTGTTTAAAGACGACACATTTATCAAGATTCTAATCAGTTAAAGACAAACTAAAACACATCTATTTCACAAAAGCCTAATCCTAGGCTTTACATTCATTTAAAACCTCATTCTCTTGGGTTTTCACCTCCCCCATTCACAATGTCTACCTTCACAGCTCGCAGGGAATGTAGAAATAGTGAAACACCACCTCCAACTTTCATCTAAGACCTCTGAGCAGTTAGCCAGCGGTCCATAAGCCCGGGTTTGCCCCAGAGAAGGTTGAGGAGTTGAACTGTTTTATAATGGGTCAGAGAAACAAGGCAACACATGACTTTTCTAATAAAAATATGCCCTAACTCTCTCATTGGGTGCTGTGGTGCTCAACTATGATGATGGATGGGGAAAGAGCTTGGAAAAGCAACAACAAAATAGTTAATATGAGGTAGTAATAAAATGACTTAGATCTCATTTGTTTTCTGCTGTAATTCATCAAGCAATAACAGTAACATTTCTGAGCACCGTGTTAAGTGAGATGTACTGATGTTTCATGACCACTCCCACTGTGCCTCTCCCTTGTTCTTCTTTTGATTATATGCAGATTGGATTATTTTTCTTACAGAAATAGATGCACTGATTTTAAATAAAGTGGATTAATCTGAAAGGCTTAGTCTATAATAATGCATACTGCAATCTAATATAAGTGACAATTATAGCAAATACTCCATAACTAAAGATCCTTGGACAGTGTTTAAAACATCACTGATCTTAGGCTATTTATAGAGAATAAAACAGTGCATGGATCTTAAGGTTTACTAAGTGTTTTAAGAATTTAATACATTACAAAGTATAAACCAAGGATGGGAGGGGGGAAAAAGAAGGCAGGAAGGTAGGAAGGAATGTGGAAGGGAGAAAGGAAATTTGACTATTTGGGATGAAAAATACCTTCAGCTTGCAGAAAAAGAACATTTTAAAAACACCTGCCAAGTTTCAAAATAAGAGTATGACCATTAATTGCAACAATAATGTATTTAAACACTTAGAATTTAGTGAAATCAGCTGCAATTTTATAATTATCTCACAGTTATACAATCTACACTGTTATGCTAATTAACACATTTCTGTCTGGACAAGATAAGAGATGGTGCCCAGGAATGAATGCAAGTCTCTGAATCACAGGCTGAATTCTGTTAATGTCAGATGAGAGTTATGAATAATAAAAAAAAAAAAAAACTGGGTATGGATTTCAAACCCATCATGTTCCTCTAGTTAGAGCATGTCCTTCAACTTTTAAATTTCCAGTCTCATATTTTGCAAGATTTTTTCATTGGTTTCCAACTATCATAAATTATTTATCAGTTAATTTATTTAATGAATTATTTAAGAGTTCTCTTTTACTTTAAGAGAAGTGATTTTACTAAAGGGTATTATTAGAGATCTTATCAATGTCTCTGAAATGGCATTTCTGGATACAGGTTACTAGGGAAATAATCTGTAATCCCCATTTCCTCATTTTCCTGATCCGCAATTTAAAATGTTTTCTTGTCACTGTACAACTTTAACAAAAAATGGATTTGCCCACTGGACACAGATGCCATCAAGTAACCTTCACTTGTGATGAAAAGCAAATGCTTTACTGGAAGTTCCAAGACTATGTCCACCCCTCTGGTGGGATGGAGGAAAATGATGCCTTCTCAAATGACTCAGGGCAATGAAATGTTGACTGTTATCAGGAAACCAGCTTCAAGTTCTATTCAGACACTTGTCTTTTAACCCCAAATGATTTACCAGGTTCTGTCCACAATTGGCTGGTGCATCTAGAACAATGCCTATTTCACCTTAACCTCCTGCAAACCCCTCCACCCTGCATTCCATCCTACTGCATACAGCCCTGTGTAGAGTAGATGGCCAGTGGGTATTGGTGGAAAGGACAGGTGTTTAGAAGAAAGGAACTTCCACTGGAAATCAGTGTGATTTTTGTTTCCTTTTGTTTTTATTTTTTTCATTCTTACAGAATACAATGACTCTACCAAATTACGTAAGGTGTTTTTCTTCTTTCTACTATTATTATTTTTTAACGCTTGTTGATCTCTGGATATAAACTTACATGAAGGATTGTTTCAAAAGGCTGGTATGGTTTTAGTTATGCGTTCCAGTCTCTTTTTCTGTGATCAGTTGAATTACTGGCTGCAAATATTCATTCCCCTGGAATTGTTTTATACATGTACACCCTTGTCACGGCCGTATGGTGTGCTGAGTAAATTTTTTCAATTGTTGACTTTGGGTTTTGCCTTGTGACTTGCCTTGGCCAACGGGATATTGAGCAGATGCTTGAAATAGGCTAGAGCAGCTGGACTTGCCATCCTTGCTCCTGCGATCATCATGAGAAGACAATGCTCCAAGTAGCCACAGTCCTTGAGCTCCATAAAGAGACTCAAGGTTCAGAGCAACCACAGCTGATGCTTGTAGACCCTGTACCCGAATGAGACACTCCAGCCAACGTGCAGATGCATGAGGTATAAATGTACATTATATGTCTCTGAGATTATTTTTATTGCTTGTTAATAGCAAAGGCTGATGCTGACTCAAGTAGGCTTCTGCCTTTAATAGAAAAACTGACCCAAAACTTTGCAAACATGGAGTAAAACTTTAACTGTCAGCATTGGTGTAGAGAGCAGGGATCAGCATGGGGGGAGCTTGGGGTTATTTCCATAACATTTATTAGCCTCTTCTAAGCCACCACAAATAAACACACAGGCCAAAGAGAAAGCATGCTCGCTAAGGGGATATAAATACAGGGTTATTTTTGGAATCTCCATGAAGAACCCCCAACCATCTATAATAAGTAATCATCTGTCTCAAAATGGGTGGTTCCTTATGGAAATGCAGCTGAGTCAAGTTTGCTTGGATCTTCTCTTGAGATGAAATAGCACCATGCTTCTCTTCCACATACATGTTGGTGTTGACATTGTTGGCAAGGGAGCAGACAGGCAATAGGAGGCCATCACCTCCATGTCGAAATAAGGAGGCTGGAACCGAAGGGCCTCAGGGTGCTTCTCTCCAGGGTGCACCCTGGTCCCTCCTGGGCTTCCTTCTCAGGTGTAGGCATGAACACTAAGAAACAAACCCGTGCCCCTCCATATATCTCGATTTCTTTAGAGACATTAACATGTTTTCCCTGGAAGGCGAAATCCTTTGCCACATACTACTCTGACAGCTGTTGAAGAGGAACAGAGGAAGGAAGGAGTGAGGAAAGACCTTTGGATGTGTAATTGTCATGAGCAAGGGAGCATTCCCAAAGGAGTCATCCACATGTTTGTGTCTTTCCACAATGCCACGTTTATTAGGAGAGACCACTCCAATAAGCTAATAGAGTCACACCAGGTTATGTACAGAGAGGGGGAGCTTACATGATTGAAGCCAGGAGAGCAAGCATCCTATGCCAAGTCCCAGTCACTGGCAGTGTCTGCAGGGGGAGAGGTGGGCGACTGTCGCAAGCCAGACGACTGCAGTGGTGGCAGGCTCTGATGGCATGGAAGTCTGGCAGAGCTCCAGTGTGACCCTGGTACTGCCAAGCTTGAGTATTGAATACTTAGAGCTCTGAGTTCTTATAGCCAGCAATGGGCAGGGGTCCCACACATATGGGTGTCCAGATGGAGTCCTTATCCAAGTGTTTAGATTGAGGTTTGGGGCATTCTGGGTCCCTCCCAAGGGCGTTCCCATTACAGCCCGTTACCTCAGTCTTGGCATAGCACTTGACATTACTGTCATGGCTGACAGTGACTCCATATGGGATTGTCAAAGGTATCCAAAAAGTCCACTCTGCTCTTGCTCTACACAGTAGTCCTTTAGTTAATTACCCAAATGTCTACCCCCACTGCCCACTCCTGCTCTTTATACTGCTGACAGCAAGCTGGAAGACTCTCCATCTTGTGCGGGAAAGAACTGGTCCACGGTGACCTTCACCATCGCATGATCTCTGTGACAGTTTCCTCTGTGCTGGTTTACCCATCAATGTGACCCTATCTATTTTCTTACTTACAGAGTTCTTCAAGATGTCTGAATTGTCAATGGCAAACTCTCTAATATTATCACTGTTGTAGATTCATTTCTCATTTTACTGTTATTTTAATGTAAATAGAAAAAAAATAAAAGCATGTGCTCAATCTGTCATCTTGATGCAGAAGTCAATTTGGCAATTAACAAAGATTTGATCAGAGGAATCTAATTTAAACTTATTTTTATTGAATGTATTGGGATGGCATTGGTTAATAAAATTATATATGTTTCAGGTGTATAATTCTACAATACATCATCTGTATATTGTATTGTGTGTTCACCACCCCAAGTCAAGTCTCCTCCTATCACCATTTATCTCCTCCCCATACTTTCTTTTTTTAAAATATGTTTGTATTGATTTTTTTAGACGAGGAAGGGAGAGAGAGATAGAAACATCAATATGAGAGAGAAACATCTATCCACTGCCTCCTTCACACCCCCTACTGGGGATCGAGCCTGCAACAGGGGTATGTACCTGACCAGGAAGCCAACTAGGACCTCTCAGTCCATGGGATGATGCTCAATCCACTGAGCCACACCAGTCGGGCTCCCCCTACACTGTCTTCTACTTTCACCCACTCCCTTTCCCTCTAGTTAAAAGATCAGAGGGGAGGCACAAAACACTCTGCAACACAGAAAGAAACTGGTTGAGCCTAAATAATTGCATTACGACTTCTTTACATTTGCCCAAAGATTTCAAAAGAAGGATGAGTGGATTGAACATGGGACAAATTACAATAGCCAGCTCAGTATGCAAAACACTTCCCATGGAGGATAACAGAGATTTTTTTTAGCATCTTGCAACATGCAAAGCATTGCACCTTCATATATATTATCTCACTTATTCCTCACAACCTGGCATGGCAGGTACTTCTATTTCCCTTTTACACGTGGGGAAATGAACTAGAGATGCTGTGTAACATGCAAAATTTCGCACAGCCACTCAATAACAGAGCTGAGTTTGAATTTGAGTTCTGTGTCCCCTGCTGAGAAATTGCATTCCAGAGTCCTCAGGTTATTCCAAAAAACAGGCTTCCTCATGAGCATCCCTCAGAGTGTGCTGATCTACTTTCCCCCAAAATATATTCACATCAGCTGGATAAGTATTCAACTTTAATCAAGCAATTGACGATATTTTTTTTTCTTTTCTTTCCTTAAGTAAAAATTTATTTTGCCTCTGACTTGGTGGGTTATCTGGATATATTATGGTGCCCTAAAATTTTCAGTCTTGCCTATCTCCGAAGACAAATGGAACCTCCGTATTTGTAAATGTTTACGTTCTCCACATTTTCATGCAATAAAAATGTCATCACAGGCAAATATAAGGAAGGCTACTTAGGAAACCATACTTATTAGCAGTTAGCTTAATATAGCTACTGCTGTTGAGAACTGAAATAATGAGCAAAAATATCATTTCCCCTCTGTGCTTTTCCCCTGATCTTTGTTCCATAAACTGTAATAAGGCCCGTTTCACTTGCCTTCAGTGGGAGTGTCACTAATATTTTTATACAAATAGTTTATGAAACTCTAAAGTTTCTTCTTTCAAATCTCCAAGAATACCATGACCATAACATGCCTATTTAGGTATAAAAAAGGTAACCTGGGAGGAACCAATATTTCTTAAAATGATGAAAATTTAATTGAATTTAGTAAGTGGTGTTCATGGGTGAGAAAAGGAAAAGAATAAAATTTGAAATCTTAGAGCATTCTCTTTCATTACTTAACATCTATAGGTATAAATACTTTAGGCTCCTAAGGGCACTAAAAAAATTTAAATTCTATTGTCACAAATACAATGTTCATTTCAGGTAAGGTATGAGCTAGTAATCAGTTTAGTCTCTTTTCATTTATAACTAGTCTGTACCATCCAAAATGTACATGGTCCACTACCTACCAATATTTAAAGCACTTTGGGACTTTTCCTCTCTTAATGTGCATGCTTTTTCTGGTTTGGCACAATAAAAATACAAGGTCATAATTTAACTTTAATAACTTTTTAAGCCTGTTCTCTCCCCCCTGTCCCCCTTCCTCCCTCCCTATCGATTTTAATTATCATGCTTCTCTATACTTCAGATCTATTTCTGGGATGTAGCCGCCACTGTCAGCTCATGTTTTGACTCAGAAGTTCATGACTCAGAAGTTCATAGACATTCACAAATGGTTTTACAAGATGAAATAAACAAGTATACTAAATGCTAGTCAACCAAGTACATTAAGTGAATTTTTCATTCAACATTTGTTGATTCAGATGTCCCCCGAGGTGATGAGGTGATGAAGTATATGGGACATTCTCTAGGTGTTGGAAACATGGCCGATGTCCACCAAGTGTCACAGTACAAACACAAGAAGTCTCAGTAGCATGACTATGGGATGTATTACTAACCCAAGAGGCAGCAAGGCAACAGGCAAGGATAAGCCAAAAAGTGTTCAAATAAGAGTTATACATGTGCCTATAGTTTTAAAGAATTTAAAACTGAACAGGAATACTCAGGTTGAGAAAAGCAAAGACAGAAAGATTTGAAAGCCTATTGTGAGGTCCTACATTTTTATTTATTTATTTATTTGTAAAAGGTTTGGGGAACCTCTATTTTTTGCTTAGCATGATGACATGATGTGGTATAGTAAGATGTTCTTTTAATGGCTTTAGAATATTGCCTTGTTTGTATCTGTTATATATGCCTTTTTGTGTGTATATTTCTTTAATTGCATTTCTGATTTTTTTGGATAAGTTACTGGAAATTGTATTATTTAGTTTGTTTATATAATGTCATCCTTTTTATTTTTAATTTAATTTAATTTTTATTGAATTTATTATTGTGACATTGGTTAATAAAATTATGTTTCGGGTGTACACTTCCATAACACATCATCTGTTTATTGTATTATGTGTTCACTACCCCAAGTCAAATCTACTTCCATCACCATTTATCCCTCCTTCTTGCTGTGTCTGCACTGGTTGATAATTCTCTCTGAGGGGAGCACTCAGCCAGAGTCCCCCATTAACACATTGCCTCCACCAGAGGAAGCCAAAGCGATTTTCCCTTATGACCGCTTCAAATAGGAGCAATGACAAGAACACCTCATCAGAAGAACATACTGCTTTGTCCTAAAACCTCTGTAAAACACATTTTTCAGAGACTTGAGCCTATGTATTTAAGTCCCACATCAACAAAGCTTTCCATTTAAATAGTCCCTGTTGGGAAAACACATTAGTGTTTGAGATGTGTTAATTATAAATAGGCAGACTACTAATGCCTCCTGTAAGGTTTCCAAGACATCCTGAGAAAATTAATCATAGTGGATTTAAAAAAAAAAAAAAATGTTTCTCTCCAATGGTTAATCACAGCTCCAATGAGTCTAATAAGACTATGCCACAGTACTTCTATTGACGGCCCTTAGAATCGCAGGAAGCCAATGGTTCAAGGTATTCAAACAGAGGTCCGAATTTATTTGGAAAATTACCCCAAAGCTGAATTTTGTCCCAAAGGGCCTCTTAGACTAAATGTTGTAAGGCCTTTCATTTTCCTTGTTTCAGATGAGTATTATTTAAAGATCTTCTCTTACTCCCTCCAGAGTTTCTTGTTGCATGAACACCCTGATATAAGGGAATAACACGCAAAACAACTTGGTCTAGGAGAGCATTTAGTGGTGTTGGTAATATAATCTAGTAACTTCACAACAGTCTTTCATAGTAAGTGTTTTATCTGTCTTTCACATTTAAAAGGTTAGGAAGTTATTCTATTGAATAATTGAATTACTTCCACCTGTTTTTATATCTTGGGAGTACAAGGAGTGTTGCTTCTGAAAATACAGGGAAAGCGATGAACAAGGGATAGGGCTGCTCAAAATGCATTATCCGGTACACTCGGGCTCTTCACTCCGGATACAACTTCTGTTTTCCGTCAAGTTTTATAATCACTATCGAAACACTTTGCTTGTGCAAAAGGTTGAGAACCAACAGAAGAGGTATGTTCCGGTTGAAAGATTATTTGGAAAGTGAATATCCAGGCAATTTGTCTTTTGTTTATGAAGCACACGGAACTCCATAGAGTCAGTCTGCTGATTCATTGAGATGTGGTACAGGGAGGGGGTGCAAGAAGGAAAATGATGGTGCTCCATGAAGAGAGGTGATCTTCACATGTTAGAGAACCTTCTCTTTCTTCTGGGACAGAGAACGAATCCAGCTCCGTACGATCTCTTGGATGTTAAGCTGGCTAGTTACTTGTTTGTTAAAATAATAAAACAGGCCCGGCCGGTGTGGCTCAGTGGTTGAGCGTCAACCCATGCACCAAGAGGTCACTGGTTCGATTCCCAGTCAGGACACATGCCCAGGTGGTGGGCCCAATCCCCAGTGGGGGGCATGCAGGAGGTGGCCAATCGATGTTCTCTCTCATCGTTGTTTCTATCTCTCTCTGCCTCTCTCTTCCTCTCTCTCTCAAATCAATAATAATAATAATAATAATAATAATAATAATAATAAAATAGAATGTGGTGATGCAAACCATGGATATAAGGCTATGTAACCCCGTGAGTTTTGTTCTGATAAAAAGGCTCTGGCTTTTTTTTTTTTTTCTCACTTTGGTAACTTTGGTGAGCTAAATTTTTTCCCAACTTAATCTTTCAAATAGTTCTAAATCTCTAAGCATTATTAGAGTTTGCACATATATAACTATAATAATCAAGCATTAAGAAATAAATTACAATTTTTTTTTTGCTTCTTTGCTATCACATGACCAATGACATTCCAGCCTCAGACCTATTCCAACATTTGATGATGGGATGGGGGGTGGTATATGACATGCTTCCTTATTTTTATCCTTTAAAATAATGATGCAATTAATAATGATGCTTTCAAGAAATCAAAGAGTGAACAAAATAAGATTTTCCTTTATTGTTAAGTTCATTTTGCAACAACGTTTGATTTGTAAGGTAAGTAGATACGTGGGCTGATGGGAAAATAAATTTTATGATAAAAAGACAATTACCTTCTTTGTTTTTAAGTTCAAAAGAAGAGGTTTAAGAATATTTGAGTAATTAGATATTTTACGTCTCCCAAGTTTGAAAGAACAATAAAAAATGTCCAATGTCAAGGTATTTTTCTAAAACACTTAAGAAATGATGTACTTTGTATTGCTGTTTAAAAGTGTCAGGGACTCTAAAAGACAATTAAGATATACTCCTCAGTAACCTTTGTTTAGTGTCTACCAATAAAACTTCTCAGTTCACATACGCAATGATAATTGTTAAATATTGTTAATGAAGCAGCTGTAGAAAAAGTAGCACAGGATTTTCAAACCATTAATGTATTATATAATATCATCATCGTTATCAACAAATTACACTAATATAACCGGTCATGATTTGAAAAGCTGTGCATGTACTAATGTATATAATTTTTATTAAAAAACACGCACACACACACAAATAGGTCAGTACCACTATTGCCCTTATTTTACAAATAAGGAAACTGAGGAACAGAGCAATTAAATTGATTCCCCAAAGTTAACCACTTAGGAAGTTACAGAGCTATGATTGGAACCCAGGGAGTCTGGCAATAAAATTTATTATTTTAACCAGGATGCGTGATATTCATTTAAAAGGGAATAAGCCAAAATATTAAGGAACTGGACACATTTGAATGGTGAAAATATAGGTTCTTTTAAATTTCTTTCTGCTTTTTAAGTACTTTTTACATTGTCTATCATGAACACAAGTAATTCTATAATTAGAAATGAAGTGTCTGGAATATACAGTTGACTCTTGAATAATACAGGGCTTAGGGGTGCTGACCCCTCCACACAGTAGAAAATTCATATATAAATTTTAATTCCCCAGTATGTTAATTACAGTCATCCCTCAGTGCCCACAGGGGATTGATCGCAGGACTCCCTACAAATATCAAAATCCACAGATGCTTAAATCCCTTATATAAAATGGCATCTAACAATACATACAGTCAGCCCTCTGTATCTGCAAATTCCCAACTGTGGATAGAAAATGCATTTTTTGAACTACAGTTAAATCAGTGGATGAGAAACTTAAGGATACCAAAGTCTGAATGTATATTTATTGAAAAAATCCATATATAAGTGAAGTGGCACAGTTCAAACCCATGTTGTTCAAGAGTCAAATGTACTTTAGATTTTTTTCTTTATTTATTTTAGAGAGAGAGGAAGGAAGAGGAAGGGAGAAATAGAAACATTGATGAGAGAGGACATTGATTGGCTGCCTCCTGCATGCCCCCCACTGGGGATCGGGCCCACAACCTGGGCATGTGTTCTGACCAGGAATCTAACTGGCGACCTCTTGGTGCATGGGTTGATGCTCAACAACTGAGCCACACCGGCCAGGCACTCAAATGCACCTTAAACATACCCTTACAAGCTTCCAACATTCCCTGTCACCTTCATATGCCACATGTGGCTGGCCGGGCTTCTTTTTCTAAATGAGATCATTAAAGTGAAAAATAACATCTTTTAAAAATAAACTTACTTTTTCTAGATATGCAAGCTTTCTGTATTAGTGCCCTATATTTTTAAGCCAACAGAGCATTGAGGTATTCTTTATCAGGGACTCAGCTCACCAATCAGTCCCCCACAGATGGCATACTAAGGCCCTGGAGAGATGGTGGGGAATTCAGGTGGATATGTAAATTTGTAAACCATGGGGATTTTTTTGCCATAAATGAAGCCATTAAAGCAAAGATAAGTATACAGAAGATCTATGTCTTAGAAAGTATCCACAGTGAGTAGATTAGGAAGAGAAAAACAAAAAACAAAACAATAGCTTATCATAAAGACTAAAATGATAACTTTGATACAGAATGAAAACATATTGCCAAAATTCTAGGACTCACCTATAAAAGACAAGTAAAAGAAGAACAAAAGGATAAAAAATTGCCTTTCCTCCTCTAAGAGGCCATTATGTACTTTTTCAGGACATTGATACTTAATCTTGATCCTATAGCTAATATTAAGACTACCTACAAATATAATGCTGGAGCTGTATTACCATTTAGCTCGACCAAAAAGAAAACTACTTAGAGGATGACAAGCTTATTGGGGACAGAGGTTTAGTATTTGCTGGCTATAAACAATGTATTTTAAAATTTTTTTCTTTTTTCTTTATTGATTTTAGAGAGAGAGGAAGGGAAAGGGAAAGAGAGATAGAAATGTTGATGAGAGAGAACATCGATTGGCCTCCTCCTGCATGCCCCCCACTGGGGATCAGGCCCACAACCTGGGCATGTGTCCTGACCTAGAATCGAACCGGCGACCTCTTGGTGCATGGGTCGATGCTCAACCACTGAGCCACACTGGCCTGGCTAAACTATGTATTTTACGACACCACACTCCATCCAAATGACAAATAACACATTAGAACATTACCGTTTTAATTTAGCTAAATTCCTAAAAATGTATGAGGAGTAAAGATCAGAGTTAGAGGCACTATCATTAATTACAAACCTCTTTTTCCAAAAGTTGCCACTTGAGGCTGAACAATGGGGTTTCTGTTGGGTCCACAGCCTGTGCTCTCAGCTCTTCACCTCTACACATGCAGTTGTTTTGTCAAGTTCCTTACTTGAAAGAGTCTTTGTTCTTTAAACAAAGGGTTGGAGCACAGGTCTGCAATAACAAGATGCTGACTTCCAGTGCACATCAACCACAAAAGTTTAACGAATCACTTCGTACCTGCCCTTGACCTTGCCAAGAATGCAATGTGTGCAGGAATTAAGAAACCTGGGAGGCCATATGCTGTGGGTCAGCCCCTGACTAGTTTCCCCCATCCAGCTGTCACTCTGAAAGTAACATTGCAAGAACATATATTTTTTTTTATACACATGCAATTGTCCTGAATTTTGGTCATAGGGGAACCTCGTTGAGAAACTGTGTATTGGAGTTGTTCAAAGCAAGTTCGCTTTCTGATTGCAAACGTGGGATTTGGAAGCTGTGAGAGTTCTTAGGCACTATCTTTCTCAATTTATGTTATCTAATTGTAATCCTTAAAAAATATAAGAGTATGTATGTAATAAAATCAGTAATCAGACAACAGACACACAACAGTAGTAAAAGTTTCTCTTTCTCCATCCCCAGGGAGTATTGGTATTAGCAATCGGTTTTAACATCCTTCAGAAATTTTATATGCTTCTAAACAAATACAGTGTTATATAATTTTTGTAAAGTAAAGACATTGTTCACATTATCCTGTTTTTTTAATACCTAGCAATGAATCCTAGAAATCTTTGCCTATCGATACATATGACCTTACTTCACTGTTTTTAAGGACTATGTAATATTTTACTTTATCAAATTACTATAATTCATTTCATGGGTGTCCTATTAATGAGCATTTTTAATTATCCTGTTTTGTGTCTATTTTCTCTTATCACAAGTAATTCTGTGATGTTTAGTTTTGCATATCTTAACATTGTTTTGTGATTATAAATGTGGATCAAAATACTAGTCAGGGAAGTTCTGTTATCCATTTGTTTTCAATAGAAGCAGCAGCAAAGAGTTAAAGACAATCAGCTTTGTAGTCACACTGACCTAGATTTGAATTCTAGTATAGCCACTTACTTCCCTGGGTGTCTTTGGGCACAGCATTTAAACCCTTGAGTCTTAGATTGCCTTTTTGTAAAATGGTGCTAAGCGCTGCACAATTAAGATTTTGATCAAAACAGTCTTGGTCAAGTGTGGTTTTATTATGCTAAACTTTCTTAAAGCAATGGCATGAGTAAGTATTCTAAGTTTGTAGCTAAGAGAGAACTGGAGACAGAGGAAGAGAAAAATGAACAAAATCTAAGTGCAGAACTTTGAAGTCAGAATTAGACTAGGTATAACGTCCTCTAGATTCCTAGACTAGTGTTTTTCTAATTAATTGCATTGACATTTTCTAGGCTTCGTGTCTTCCTCTCTGTTTTGTCCATTGACTGTGAAGGTGTCTTCACCTTGTCTGCCCAATATGGTGCAATGACTAAGAAGCTATTGGGAAAGTCCATATAAATACTAAGAAAAGTCTCAGCATTGTATGACTATTTTATTTTGCTGTCAGAGTTTCCTTCCTATCGGGGAAGTTTTGAGGATAACATTCAGCCAGGGAGAGCTCCCACTTTGGCCATAGATGTTACACCTTTGATCAGTACCTATACTCAATGAAGCTGATTGGTAACTGGTTCATTCCTAAGAGGCATTTACTCCAATGGTACTCATTCTTTCCTAAATTTACTCCCATAAAATACCACCTCACAATCAGACATTCACATTTGTCTGAGAGAGACGGTATCATTATCTGGTACATATTCCTGACAATAGCTGTGTGAACTAGACAAAGTCAGGAATCAACTCTCTTTTTTAGAGTTTGAGGAAATTAAGCTTTAGAGGCATTAATCAATTTGCTCATATCTTTTTTTACTCCAAGTTCATTTTTCTTTCTACTATATCATACTCAATGTCATTGTATTTCAATTTAATAAAAAGGTATCTGGTCAGTATATCTTCTTCCAGTTCTCTGTCTTAGCACTTCAAAGAAAAAGTAGCCTTCTTTCAGACATTTTTCAGTTATACCCCACTGAATATAATACAAATTGCTCTACTCAGCTATCACAGCTCTCCTTTATTTAGTCCAACGTTTGTGACTAGCCTCATTTCTATCATCTCTGAGCTCCAGGTCCAACAGACCATGACTTTTCCCTTAAATATTCCATGCCAAACAAACTGGTTTGTTTTCAACTAAGAGATCTTTCCCCATTGTAGTTTTGATTTGCATTTTCCTAATAGCTAGTGAAGTTGAGCATCTTTTCATATATCTGTTATACATTTGTATACAATGGAATACTACTCAGACATAAAAAAGATGAAATACTGTTACTTGCAACAACATGGATGAATCTTGAGAATATCATGCTAAGCAAAATAAGTAAGATAGAAAAAGTTAGAACTGTATGATTTTACTCATATGTGAGATATAGAACTGAAAGCAACAGATGAAAAAACAAACAAAACTCATAGACACAGACAACAGTATGGCGGTTACCAGTGGGAAGGGGGATAGTGGGCATAGAAAAGAGTAAAGGAGGTCGAATGTGTGGTGACAAAGATGATTTGACTTTGGGTGGTGGGTACATGACACAATATTCAGATGATGTATCATCGAGTTATACACTTGAAACTTATATAACCTTATTGACCAATGTCACCCCAATAAATTTAATTTAAAATAAATAAGTAAATATGTAAACAAACAAACAAGAAAAAGAGATCTCTTTCTTCATTGTCCAATGGAAATTATATTCTTTTAAGCAAATCAGGAGAAACCTTGACTGAGGAACGTTTCCTGATTTCTGCAGTCATAATGAATCACTCTTCTTGCACAAAGAAAAACAAATGTGTATATACATACAGTCAACTCATATATTCTTCTCCCTCACATTAAAATTGTTTATGTTTGGCTTTCCCAAGGAACCGGAAGCAATTTGTGTACAAGTCTCATAACTGTGTCCTATAAGAGTCAAACAAGTACCTAGGCATATTTGTGGTTCCCTCCAACTGGTGTGTCCTTCCTCACTAAACCCTATCCAATCATTCAAGGACCAGCTGAATACTACTTTTCCCATATAACCTCTTTTGAATTTCTTTAGAAAGACATCATTCTCTTTCAAACTCCAATACCATTGTATGACAATTACCTCTTTCTTACACTACAGTGTAAGTATTTTGATTTTTCCAAAATAATTGAACCTGTTTGTAGTCATGGACTCCATCTATTTAGTTTACCATGATATTCTCAGAGTTCAAGACCTAGAGGTACTCAACACAGATCAGTTGTATATATGGAAAAAATGGATACTCTTCTTGTTCCTATTATCTATGCTTTTGTATAATAAATTTTTAATCTCTCAGTTATTTTTGTCAGAATTCAATAAATTTTATTTTGAACCATATGCAATTACCATTTCTGAGGTTACAACAGTTGAATATATGTAATTTCATTTGGCCCAATGTAAAAGTTATGGAGTAAATAAAATGATAGATAACTATATGAAAACTCTCCATAGTTTTAAATCATGGCATGCCTGAATTAATCACATACATAAATATTAGTTCATTTGATGGCAAGTTATTGAGAGTTCAAGAAGGGAGAATTTGCATTGAAGTACGTCACTCCCTGACATGGGGAAAATACATTTCAAATACATCACTGGCCACAAGGAGGACTAATACAGACTACACATTCACAAGGCTATTATAGCAACACATCCATTTTCTCCTGTGCTCACAGAAATGAAAAATCCTTGTACCTGAGTAAAACAACAAGCTTGCATCTTTTTCTGTCCTTCCCTGGTGAGAATTCCAGCTAGGAGAAATCGTCTTGCTACATTTCATTGTCAGAACTGTGCCAGGGAAGCCAAGGCCATCACAATGGTTCAGAATTCGGGCCAACTGCATACCTCAGGAGGCTGTCTTTGCTATGGGACAAGTACACAGCAGGTGCTCAGAGGGTGTGCACTGCACACGTTAGCCTGATGTGCCTCAGATACCACTGATGAGCTGGGTTTCCCTCTGCAGTGCCGTCAGCTCTTAGAATTTATGTTATGTCAAAGCAGCATTGTGTAGAAATTAAAGCACGAGATTTTGAGGGTAAAATATCAGTTCAAATCCTTTTTGAAATGACTGCTAAATTTGCTATCTCCCTGGACCTTCAAGTTCTTATTTGTAAACTTCTATAAGGCTAAAGTTATAAGGATATTGTGTCTATTTCAATGTTTTATGAGAAAGCCAATTTAATAGACTATATCATACAGTGGGCTTTTAATAAATAGTAGTTTAAAAAAACACTTTCTGTTTCACTTGTAGATTGTTTAATATTTCCCTGGGCTGAGAACAGAGGTCCACATATACTGGATGCAGAGACAGGCTACTAAAACCAAATCATTTCATCAAAAGTCAAAAATTGTACATATTGTTTTGCAAGTAGTAGTGACAAAGAAGATAGAATATTATAATCACTCTGCAACAAGAGGAAAAGGAAAAAGAGGAGGAGGAAGAGGAGGAAGCTATTATTTCTTTAGCTCTGACTGTATAACAGAAACTTTGTAAGAGTCTTGCATGTATTAATAATTATATAATATAGTTGAATACATATTTGAAACAAATAATAAATAGAAAAGAAATAGAAAAGAGGAGAAGAAGAGCATGTTTGGAATAAGTCCAAATAATATCCAAATAATAGCAGTTGCAGAGTGTGAAGAAAATTAACAAAATAATAATCCAATTTCTGAGAAATAAAGCACATTAATGTCAAAATCTAATGGACACTCACAGTACCCATCATAGTGATTATAGGAAGCTCACACTAAAAAACATTCTTGTGAATTTCAAAATATTGAAGGGAAAAGAGAAAAATCTTAATAAATTTGGAAAGAGAAAAGACAATGAACACAAAAAGAACTCAAAATTATAATGGCATTGGAATTCAATAAAATACTAAAATCGAGGGTAAAAATGAGTCACTGTCTTCAAAATTCTGAAGGAAAAGGACAATGGTTTCCAACATATAATTCTATAACCAGCCAAACTACCAAATAATCATTTCTGTGATATTTACTATACGGTAGCCACTGTTGAAAACACATTACATTTACTCCTTCAGCAATCCTAAAAGGTAGATATTTTTCCCATCCTCATTTTATATATGAGGAAGTGGAGGAACAGACAAGTTTAAAAAATGTGTCCTAAAGTCACATCACTGTTGTTTGGGAGAACCAGAGTTCAAAAAAACCACAAACTTGGTCCAAACATGACATCCTGCACCTTAACCAAAAACAAACTACTAGCCAAACAAAATCCCAGCCCTGATCCGGTGTGGTTTAATTATGCTAAACACAAAATCTTTTCTCATCTAAATCCAATGGAATGTCTCCCCTATCTCTCAATACTTACTTGTGAAATAATTATAGATTACCTATATGGTTGTTATTATTATTTTACCACTATCTAAAAAATATATATATATTAGGTAACTGATCAAACTTAATTTTAACTATTACATGCATTTCCTATTATTTCCCTTCCTTTTGGTTCTTTTTCTAATTTTACCAAAAATACTAACCTCCATTTGCTTTTAAATTGGATGACTGCTTCTATACACTGAGCTCATCCTTACCCTGAATTAAAATGCAAACATATTCAGTAGAATACAAAATATTTCAGTAGCACAAGAATATTTCTAAAGCCATGGTTTAAAAACATGCATCAGGAAATTTGACTTTCCAGTGACCTAAATATTCTTTAAGCCTGAGATATGTACTACCTAACGGAAGTAGTTTCATAACCAGCCTTATTATTCACATGTTTAATGACACACCTCAAAGTAACACATCAGTCACTCGGCTAATAAGCATTCTCTGAAGACATGGAAATGGAGGAAAATGCTCCCTTTATTCTTCCACTGTGGATCACGCTCCCCAAGCATGTATTATTATTATTTTTATTACTCCGTTGAACTAGTCTAATTTGCAGTTGGATAAATCATAAGCCAGTTGATTCTCAAGCCTCCCCAAGTTATTACTTTACTTCATCCAAAGATTTTACAACAGAGTACACTGGGAATATTCCAGATGACTCAAAGTTATTTTTTTTCTCTCTAAAGGCTATAAACAGTGTAAAAATTCTTATGTAGTTGAAAATTCCCATAATTGATTAGCACTGCATTGCACTGATCAAAAGAAATACTTAAAATTACCCATGAAAATGCACAGTATACTCACTAGGTAGTGCTAGTTTTTCTAGATAATGGAATATATAGATTCGTAAATGGCTTCAGGAGGTAGACATCGTCAGGTTTGCCCACCCTAGACCCAACTCCCCTTCTTGTAATAATAATACCCCAGTGGAGAGGGAAGTATAGAACCTCTGTGCAGCTGAGACCATGCTGCAGAGAAGTCTTTCTTTTCTTTATATGACAGGCATCTTGGGACAGCTCAGGAGGAAAGTCTGCTGAGCATAAAGCAAACCCACACACTGAAGTTCAGAGGTCAGATCACCCTCTGGAGTTTTAAATTATGAAAGCCATTTTTTTTTTTTCTTAAACCAGGTTGACTTGGTTTTGCAGTTTCTTGTACATAAAAATATCTTAAATAATGCTCTACTTGAACATAATTCTGTGACTATGTAAATGTTAGAGTTTTCATAAATCCTGAGTGTACTGATTACTCCTTTCAGGAACATGAAGATAATAAGACATTATTTCCACCCTCAACGTCCACTGATGTTCTCTTCCCAGCTCCCTGTTGATACATGAACTAGGAAATCTTGTTTTTCACTTCCTCATGGAAACTACACAAAAACGTTGGATATCGTTGTCATGATTCTAATTCTCAGGCAAATAATATTTAATTTCAGTTTAGTAACACTTCTAAGTTGGTTCAGTATCACAGTGATAATTTCTAGATGCATAGAATTACTCTTATTTATATTAATAAAGGAGAAATATATACCACTTGTTCTTGTTATCTAGAGCTCTGTGACAAGCCACCCCAAAACTTAATAGATTAGAAAGAACACATTGATTTTGCTCATGAAGCTACATTTCAAAAAGGGCTTGTTTTGTTCCATTTGGCATCAGTCGGGGTGGCTTAAAAACAGGTTGGAATCATCTATTTCCAAGAGTCTCATGCATAAACATCTGGAGACTTGCATAGAGAAATGCAAACATCAGGAGTTGGGCAGAACAGTCAGTGTTCTTTGGACTTCTCTCCATCTCCATCTCCATTTATATCTCTCCCTGGCTCCGGCTCCAGCTCCAGTCCCAGCTCCAGCCCAGCTGCAGCTCTATCATCTTTATCACTGATCTCTGTAGCATGGCAGATTCAGGGAAGCTAGCCTTCTTGAGTGTCAGCTCAGGCCCCCATGGCACATATGTCAAGTGAGAGGCAAGCAGAAGCTGTATTCCTATTTTGATTGAGTCTCAGAAATCACACAGCATCACCTCCACGGCCGTCTATGTTTTGAAGCAGTCACACAGGTCCACTCCTTTCCAAGGAGAGTGGAAATACAATCTGTCTCTTGACAGAGCAATTACATGGTTCTAGAAAAGCAGGTGAGATCATAAATGCTGCAGCCATTTTATATAAATTTGCCCAAATCACAATATGCAATTATACATGAGTCACATAGTTGCATGCATTTTGACCAAGGTCATTTTGCTTCATTTTAGTCCAGGAATATGTGCCTCTGATTGCTTTATCTACTACTAGACTGATCATTGTTTCTCAGAAACATAGCTCTATGCAGGTAGGGAGCCAGGCATATTCCACGTGTGCACGAGGAGACAGAGTGAAGCCAGCCTTGAAATGAAAAGTTTCTTTGGTAATGTACATCACAGAATAATAAGAGGAGAGAATTTGTGCGTTGTTGGAGTCGGGTAGGATAAACAACTTTTTTTTTTTTCCTCGAATTCATCAAAGATAACATTTTTAATGACCCAAATGGATGCTTTCCTTTTAATTTTTTAATGACATTAATTAGGGTGATATTGGTTAACAAGATCATACAGGTTTTAAGTGTACAATTCTGTGACACATCATCTGTATATTACACGTTTGTCCACCACCCGGAGTCAAATCTTTCTCCTTCACCATGTATTTGACCCTCTTTATCCTTTACTACCCCCCTGCCCTGGCCCTTTCCCTCTGGTAACCATCATATTGTTGTATGTGTCTATGACTTTTTGTTTGTTTGTTTTTCTTGTTTGCTCATTTGTTGCTTTCAGTTTTATATCCCACATAGGAATGAAATAATATGGTTCTTAACATTTTCTGTCTGACTTATTTCCCTTTTTAAAAATTTTCTTTCAACCACTTAAAAAAATTGATGTGGTTGTTTTCAAAATACCCAGCTCACTTTCGGGGCACCTCCCACAGTGTGTTCAACAACTCCCCCACCCTCACAGAGCTTTCTCCAACACAACAAGCAGTTGTCAATAGCTACCGGAGTCAGTCGCACAGTCTGTTAGGGGCACATTTCAATCGGCCTTGAAGAAACAGGGCATTTCGTACAGTTTTCACACTGTAACCCACTGGTGCTACTTGTCCTGTGACAGGCCACCAGGAAAGGCTCTCCCTTTCTGGTTTTTATCATCACCCCTGGTGATCATCAAAGTTTGCTTGTTAAGATGGAGCGACATAAACAAACTGTGAACACAGCATTCGTTTCTTCATTGTACCTTCTCCGATCGCTCTCTCAGTGTTGATGGGATTGACTCTGAGAGATCATTCCATCCTTGACTGTGTTGTATAAGAAACAAATGAGATGTACGATCCAAAGCTCTCCCTGGCAGGACCGAAGTCTTAAAGACAGAGTCCTCCCTTTCTGTGACACAATGAAAATCTCCGTGCAGAACTGCAAACAGAGCTATCTTCTGATTCATAAATACTATCCAACTAGTAAGGACTCTAGGTCCTTGCCCCGAGTTTTAGGGCTCCTTTTGAATCTCTGGTTTTCAGATAGAACATCACATGCTCGCGATAATTCAACATTCAACTCCCAACTTTGGAAACCAACATATGGCAAAAAAAACACACAAAATGTTACTCTATCTGTATAGGGCCGTAAGAGAAGGCTGCATTTTAGGTATTATCATACTGCTCAAACCCACGTTCAAAGGCACTGATGAAACTTCTGGTCCTGACTCTGCCAAGACCACACCTTGTGGCATTGTTTTTGATTATCTGTAAGAAAAAAGGCATCACCCACATCTGGGTGTGACTCTCATTTCTGCTAATTCCTACTTCTGTGATCATGGGCAAGTGACTTCATAACCTGTGTCTTGATCTCCTTGTTCATAAAACAGGGAGAATAACAACAGCTGCTAGGCTCATTTTATTGTGAGAATGGAGGTAATAATTAGTAAACATTCACCACAGTGCTCACTAAGTAATCATCAATGACATGAGTAATGAAATTATGCCATACTGTATATCACACTGTATATTATAAATTATGTAATATTTTACATTCTAATATTATTATATATGTGTATATATGCCATTATTATTGCTATTTACAAACTGCTAAATATTCTATTTTCTATCTTGGTTTTGAAAAAAATGATGACAATTAAGAGATGCTAAACATATCAGCATTTTCAGAAATATATATTCCTCACCCCTACTTAGTTACTAATGTTTTAAGCATTTATTTTCATGTGTAATCTCTTTTTAACCATCACCCAAGTCAGTCAGAGTTCTTGCTCTGAACTCTGAACGCCTACTGCATCTGAAGTACACACAGTACAACCTTACTTAACATTGTGGGTAGGTTCTTGGAAATTGAGACTTCAAGGGAAACAGCATATAACTGCCCAGGCCAGTTTGGCTCAGCAGTTAGAGCATCATCCCGCAGACCAAAGAGTCACGGGTTTGATTATGGTCAAGGGCATGTACCTCGGTTGTGGTTCATCCCTGGCCTTGGTCAGGGTCATGCTGGAGGCAACCAGTCAATGTGTCTGTCTCACATTGATGTTTCTCTCTCTCTCTCTCTCTCTCTCTCTCTCTCTCTTTCTCTCCCTCTCTTCTTCTCTCTCCCCCTTCCTCTATCTGAAAATAAATGGAAAAATATCCTCGGGTGAGGATTAATAAAAAAAAAAAAAAAAAAAAAACAGCATACAATAAAACCAATTTTATCATAGACTAATTGATATAAACAAGAATTAGGTTCCTACAGCATATTTCTGGTCAGTAATACATCACCAAATTCCTAAATAAAGATCTAAAACACTTCTAATAGTAAACATTGAAATAAATGGGAGCTATGCATACATTTAAGAAAGATTAATAAAAACAAGAAAGAAAATTATTTTCCAGCCAGCTTATTCCAATTTAGGGTCAAGAGTGACAGGGTCCATGTGGGCAGCTCAGGGTGCAAGGAGGGAAGTCATCCTAGACAGGATGCTCTTCTGTCCCAGGGCCTCTCATACCCACACCCATGCTCACTCATACCTGGACAACCAAGCCACGCGAATACAGCTAGCATGCACTTCTTTGGGATGCAGGAGGAAACGGGAGTACCAAGAAAGCCCACACAGACATAGGGAGAGTGTGCAAATTCCACAGACATAGTGGTCCCTGCCTGGAATTGATTTTTTTTTCCCATCAATGTTATAAAGAAAAGGTGTGAAACAAAAGAATGTTATTTGAGAACCTGTCGCAATTACATTATAGTGCACGTTCTGTGATTCTTGTTTCACTTGTCATGTTTTATTTTCCTCTCTCTCCAAAGCTTTCATGAAAGAAGGCATATTATCTGTCCCTTCAGCACACAACCCACCCCACCACAAACAATGAGCAGAGCTGGAACAATTCATGGGACCACCCAGACTCCACCAACTTCAAGGGGGACGCAGTGCTTCCTGGAAATCCTATTTTCGTAGTCCTTTCACTTGTTAGACGACTGTTTCATACCTTCTCTTCTCATCAGATTTTTAAAATCTTCTCCAACCTCTTGGCTGGCAACTTACTTCCTCTTTCACTAAAGAGAATCAATCAGAAAGAACATTTCCTAGCATCCACCACAGACATACATCATGTAGCTATGTTGATCCGTCTAAGTGTCTAACACCCAACCCTGCAATTTTGTATCACTTCCCAGCCCCTCTCACCTCTTCAGGGACATTACTTAAACAATTCCCTCTCTCCTCATCATCAGCTCTACTCTCTCTGCTGGATAACTCCCTGTCAGTGAGCAAACATACCTTCATAGTTCTATCTTTGAAATATTCCTCCCTGGACTTCTTGCCCTCCAGCTACCATCTCATTTCTCTGCTTCCTTTTTATAGCAAAACTCCTCAAAAGAATTTTCTGTACCCTCTATTGACAATGAATTCCCTCCCCTTCTCTCTTGGACTCACTCCAACCAGGCTTTCTTTCCTTTCACTCTACTGAACTGCTCTTGTCAACATCAAGAATGACCTTGCTCTACAGAGCTAACCTACTTGAAGCATCTGACACCATTTCTCTATCTCGCCTCCTTGAAAGACTTTCTAAACATGGTCTGGGAAGATCCTACTTCAGGACCTTTGCACTCATAATTTCCTCTGCTGGCAGATACCTGTATTTCTCAGTATTATTTTCATATTTTTGTTCAAATGTTATTTTCTTACTGTGGTTTTCTTTTTCATACCTTTTGAAAATTTCTACATCTTCCACTTTCAATTCCTACTCATATCCCTCCTCTGCTGTAATTTTTAAAGCAATTTTTGCTGTAAACTATATATTTTACACATTTATTTACTTACAGTTTGGGGCTGGGTCCTCATCAGTTCTTTATCTCCAGTCTCACCCAAGGTAATGTCATTGTGTTTCATAGTTTTAGATAATATTTACATGCTGATGACTCCCAAATTTATGTCTTCAGCCCTGATCTCTCTCTGAGGTTAGACTCATTTATTAAACATCGTATTTTTTGTTGGGTGTCTAATAAGCATTTCAAGATAAGTATATCCCACATGGCACTCCTAGTTCTCACTTCCCATTTCGGCCATCTGCTGCTTCCCTGGTCTTCTCCATCTCAGTAAATGGCACCAAGCATCTGATGGCTTATACTGAACCCTAGTGATTCTTCATTCTTCAATTTCCCTCATTTCTCACCCAATCACGTGCCTTTTTAGCTATGTTTTCAAAATATATCTACCCAACTCTCTTCAATGACCCAAGTCACCGTCATGGTTTGTTTGTATTGCTACTATGGCCACCTAAATAATATCCCTGTGTTCCTACACACTCCTTCATAATCCAGAGTAATTTTACTATAGATGTATATCCAATAATAACATCTTCTTGCTTAAATTCTCCAGTGCCTTCCAATTTCACCTACATATCATAAACAGAATAAAACAAAGACATAGAATAAAATAAAACAAACAGAATAAACGCCATTCTCTTCTTACGTTCCTGCAGGTCCTACAAAATCGGACCTTTGCCACCTTTTTCACTTGTGTTCTCATGGATTTCTAAATTTTCTAAAACTCATGGATTTCTTTGAGCAATTTGAGCATGGCCCTCTGATTCTTTCCTCTCGGTATTTGACCTTGGTCTTCCTCCATCTGAATGGTGCTATATCAAGCTTTTGTCAAGTCTCTTTTCTGACCTCACTCCAAATGTGATCTTCTAAAAGATGCCTTCCTCAACTCCATTATCTAAAGCACCAAACCTTCTTCTCTTTCATGAACCTCTAGGTCTAGTCACTCTTCCAGTTCCATACTTCATGTTCTTCATAGCAGCTATTATCATCTGAAATAGTCATGCTTGTTACATTTCAAGCTCATTATATTCAAGAACTGCCAAACTATCCTCCCTATAGGAGTGTAAGTACATCCTTGACCATCCTGTTGACAGCCGTTTCTCAAACCATAGTACAACACATGTTATACAAAAGCTACCAAACATATTTTGAGTGAATACTTTAGTGGCCATCTACTTAGGCTGGCTGCTCATCTCCCTTGGTTTTCAATGTCCCTGTATATAAGATAGGTTAGATAATATCCACTTTGCTAGAATTCCAGGAAGATCACATATATAGAAGCCATTGTAAATGCCATAGGCCTGACAGAATATAGTATTAATGAAACAGTTTAATTCTAACATTTATGCACCTTTCCTTTCTTATTTCACTTTTCACCCTTATCTCCTGCACTATCAATGTTACCCAGTTTAACATTTAATTGTTTATATTCTACTGTTAGTGTATATCACAACCTCCAAAAGTTTATGAAATTAACTAAATGTCAAGTGTAGTGGAAAGGAGGTGCTCACTTTTATTATGAACCCTAAGTTGTAGCAATCTAATATAATGGAAAGTACATGGGTTTTGAAATCACACATAACTAGGTTTCTCTCCTGGTTTTACAAATCTTACTAGTTATGTGACTTAGACCTCTGACTTAAACCCTCTGGCTCAGTCTTTTCATTTATAGAATAAAGTTAGTTTTATACATTTTTTTTTTACATATCAATAGTTCTTAATAAATACTAGCACTAATAGTTACAATAATAATGAGAATGATAACAAAATAATGATAGTATCTTATGAACTAGGGTTCAGGTTCAGCAAAAAAATTTAGCATTCAGTTTAACCATTGCTTTTGGTTCTCTATGTTAAAGTGTTATATAATTCTTACTGCTTTCAAAAAGCTGGTTTCAGAGCATCCCTATCATGAAAGAAAATATGCTCTATGATCCAAGCCACAAAAATATGAAGGTGATAAGATATTACATAGAAAGAATAAGACTCCAATGGCAAACATCCCAGCACAAAATTTAATCTTCACTCATCATAAAAGCAGCTACTGTGGATAATGGGACTCTAATTGCCAACTTTAGGATAATCAAAGATTAAAGCACCAAAGGGCAAGAAAGCCTTCAATTACCTATTTGTTTGCAACACATCTGCAGAGGAGCCTGTTCTCTACAAAATGTTTGGGTTGAAAACATGGAGGGAGAGAGAGAAAGAGAGAGAGAGAGAGAAAGGGAGAGAGAGAGATGAAGCAGGAAAGGTAACAGAGTGTAGGACAATTCCCTATATATTTAATATAGCACATTATGTTTATATGTAGTACATTTCTATGTGCAAACTTCTTGAAAAACATTATTTGAATTTAAAAATCCAATAAAAATTTCCAAAGCATTTGCTCAAGTTGTCAGAGCTCATCATTTCACACTGGGTTATGTTTGATCAACATAGATGGGTAGAATGCCATGCCAGGATATGACCTAAGTGGCCAGGTCACCCCAGTGAATGTTGGAATCCATAGCACAAGTCCTTCTTCCTTGTATTACACTCCATACCCTCTCTACATCACTAATCACATCTGATGTATACTCAGTTCTGATTATCTTTGGGATCAATAATTCATGTCCTTGCTGTTCTTAGATGTTTTTTCCAGAAGAGCTCTGGTTACTCTCCATGGGAGTCCACCTTATTCTGTCACCCATAATTCATTTATTTATTTTGTGGCTTCCTTTTTGCCTCTTCTTCCAAGAGCTGATCATTTATGGACCTTATCCTTCTCAAGGAGTGCCAGTCTCATTAAAACTGACTACTGTTGCTACCGGTCTGTCAAGTGCAATGTGAATGCCATCAGCTGAGTGCACGGGATGACCTTCACCTTCCTTTTGAACTGAATGCCCATGTGGTTGTCAGACAAACATCAAGAAAAGGAGCTTGTTATAAAAGCTTGTTCTCAGCACTCCTTGATGATATGTGTTCTAATACAGGAATGACTTACATTCTTACTTTCCGGCATTGAAACTAACAATTAAATACCATCCTTAAGGAGTTGCTCCCTCGGACTAGATGAGAGACTGGGGTCCATCTGGTGAAGCAGTAAGTAAAGCTCAAAGAGATCAGGGTTGAGGCTTGCTGCCACTTTAAAAGTTCTACACATATTGATTTTCATCTGCTTCTTTTGGGGGATGCAAATGGCAGGCCCTTATCTCTGGGTCACTAGAGATATCCAGGATAAACTGGAATGTAAAAACAAGAATATTGCAATCTCTTTGTATCTGCATGCCAGCAGATTGCCGGGACTTCACTCCCAGCTCTCCACTGAGATCAGAGTGCCACGAATACAGTAGACGGTGTCCACACCGTTGGGTTCAACGGTGAAAACCACAACCAGATGTCCTTTGCTATCACAGGTTCACAGCTATCAGGAGGCTCTTCACAGACTGCTGTGCCTGAAGCGTGTGCCTTTTTTTTTCTTTTTAATTTGAGGAGCATGTGCTATGTTGCATGCAAGGAGAGAGTTCACAATGGTAGCTATTGATTCACTTCTTGATGCAGATATAACACATGTTAATAAAAGTGCTACTATACTTTTTATTTTTTAAATTTTTTTTTTCTTTATTGATTTTAAAGAGAGAAAGGAAGGGAGAGGGAGAGAGAGAGAGAAACATCAATAAGAGAGAACATCGACTGGATGCATCCCACACGCCCCCCACTGGGGATCAGGGCCACAACCTGGGCATGTGCCCGGACCAGGAATCGAACTGGCAATCTCTTGGTGTACAGGTCAATGCTCAACAACTGAGCCACACTGGCTGGACAAAAGCGTTACTATACTTTTAAGCCACACTTATATAGAGAGTCGCCACTGTTATCATCATATCCATGGATAGAAAAGGGCTACATAGACAACATCTCTAAATGAAAATTTTTTATTGTTAAGGTAACTCTTAGAAGACCATGTCATTGCAAATACCTGGGAGATATCTAGGCTTAGGAAAAAAAACTTGGAAATGACTTTAAAGTTCAGAGATCAGAACTAGCTTCCATATGGCAATTTGACATTTTTTCCATCATCAAACTTCTTGCAAAATATAAAGGTCTTTAAATGTCTCTTCACAGGTAAGTGGGATACTCATAGTTCCTTCATGATGATGTCTACAAGGAAAAGGCAGGTAATGCTGGATGGACCACAGTGCAGTAGCTGATAGACTGCTGTTGCTTTTCCCTTTGAGCCTTGTCTACAGCGGTTAGCTTAATGCAAGACTAGCATAGTGACAGCTGCCTCTGTTCCAAGATGAATTGTCCTGGTATAACAAATGACCATCTAGGGCTGGAAGAGCCAACCTGATCAAGCTTTTGCCTCATTCAGAAAACTCGCCTGCCAGTGTGTCTGCACTAAGCAGAAAACTGACACAATATTTATCTAACTGAAGGGAAATCCAGGTGGCAGCTATCGGAAATATCCCTTTCCTCAATTACTCTTTTTTTACAGTAATGAAAGAAGGAGAAAAAAAACACCCACAAAAACCTTTCTGAGACTATGATTCTCCAAGGATTGGTTCTTTATATAAGGGAAAGTGCAGGTAATTTTTCAGGTCTTTCCGACTCACCAGGATACCTGGATCTCAACGACCGTGCTAGCCAGGAAGCATTGCTTCTTCAGGGTTATTTTGGCAGGGTCCACTCCACTGGTCTCAGTAGAACTACCCTTTGATGAGAGAACTGCATGGTTTAGTGCGACCTTCAGCATTTCCTTGAGAAGATCTAGCATCGGTTCCCCGTTATCATCCTACTCCCACTTACATTCTGCCCCTTCTCCTAAAATCTTTTATGCAGAAAATAAATGAAAAGCATCAGCCACTAACTGGCCCAAGTCAGAAACTGGGGATTTCTTATTGACCATATCTTTACCTGACCTTGCAATGCTAACTCAAAAATGCTTGGGATCACATTGTTCTGTGCATTCCGACTGTCAGTGCCTGAGGTCAGGCCTTCAACTTTCCTCAACTCTATTATAGCAACATTCATAATACCTTTATCATTAGCTCTGGTCTTTACATCTGTGCTGTTCTGACAGTGTTCTGCTCATTGCCATCTACAAATCTCGGTACACACGTGTGATCATGTCAGAAATTCAACCAAGTTCATTATGCCACATGGGCCTCAGGGTTTGGTTTTGTTTATTTTTCCTAAAAAACTATGCAAATATCTACATAAAGTGCCTTGATTAATACCTAACACAGGTAGTACAAAAATGCTACTTTTCTCATTCTTTCACCTTTTTCATCCACTTTACCTGTGTGAGTTATATCCTGGCACCATCTTGCTTAAGAAATCAAGGTTAAGATGAAATCCATCTGCTATATGCATAACATCTGTGAAAACCTCTTTCATGGAACTCAACTCACTGAGATCGAATTCAGTGTTCTCTTCTCCCCAGTGACTACAAGTTCCTGGATCTGAAGGCTTTTCCTTCCGTCTTTATGTATACAGTGCTTGGCTCAAAGTGTGAGAAGATGCTCAATGAATCAATCGTATTTGATATACCTTGCTGAATATATCAAATGAGTTCAGGTATATAAAAGTTAGTTCAGTATTATTTTTAAACTGGTAGGTGGTTAATAGCGTAAAGCACAATGATAATTGTTACCACTGCTATTAAGAAGAATCAGGTGCACTCCCTTTCTCCTATTCTCATTCAAGTTCTATAAGAAGAAGAAGAGAAGAAGAAAAAAAAAATAAAGGGTTTATTTTCTAGAATCAAGGGCAAAGGCATTTTTTCAAATTAATTTTTAAGACCAATATTCTATATGTTCTCCCTTTTTATTTTATTATTTTATAGTGATTTCATATTTGAAATGATGACTTAAAATCTATAGTAATTATCAGTTACCAAAAATAGACCTGAATCAATAGCTTACATACTGGATTAAGAAAACACATTTATAATTTCTGAAAGAGTTGAACTTGTCTTTCCTAGATCAATCCCTGGTTAATTAAAAATACAACTTTACCCATTTCTCAGACATATGAGTTCATTTACATCTTATTATTTTACAGGGATAGCCATCTCACTTTTATACTATAAAAGACCGCCAAATGAAATAGGAAGAAATAATACGTGTGGATAATGCCAATATATATCATGAATCAATGCATGAAAATATTCAATTTGGGGAAAGCCTAATGATTCATTTCCTATGAAACTTTCAAAAAAAGAAATCTAAAATGAAGAAGCAGTCCAATGCTCCACTGCAATCAGACAAAGTAAGAAATCCACATTGGAAAGGAAGAAGTACAATTGCTTTTATTAGCAGGAAAAAAAAAAATACTGTATATGGAAAATTCCAAGGATCTCCCAATAAAACCCACTAGAACTATCAAACAGATAACGCAATGTCACAAAATATAAGATCAACATATAAAAATAAATTGTACTTCTAAACGCTAGCCACAAAAAATTCTAAAATTAAATTAGGAAACAATAGCTTTTACAATATCTTTTAAAAAATAAAATATTTGTGAATAAATCTAACAAAAAAAGTGCAAGTCTGTGTAAAATATTACTGAGAAAATTTAGAGAAACTTATAAACAAATAGAGAAATATTCCATGTTCATGATTTTTTGAGTGAACATTTTACTCAATTATTTAAAAAATGGCAATTCTCCTCAAACTGATCTATAAATTAAACACAATTTCTATCAAAACCTTAATTTTTTTTTTGAGAAACTGACAAACTGCTCCCAAATTTATACGAATATAGAGAGGACCTAGATTGGGTAAAAAGTTTTGAAAAACAAAGTTGGAGGACTGACACTACCAGAATTCAAAACCTAATATAAAGCCACTATGTCCAAGGTAGTGGTGTTGCCAAGATAGACATAAAAGTCAATTATTACAAAACTGAGCATTCAGAAGTAAACCCTTATATTTATGATTAATTAGGTTTTGATAAAGGTACTAAGATCATTGAATGGAGAAATCTAAGACTTTTGACAGGTAGTTCTGGAATAATTGTTTTGTTTTGTTTTTGTAAATCCCTACCCGACGATATTTTTCTATTGATTTCTTAGATAGAGTGGAAGGGAGGGAGGGAGAGAGATACATTGATGTTACATCAATTGGTTGCCTCCTGCAAGACCCCTACTGGGGCCTGGAATCGAACTTGCAACCCAGGTATGTGCCCTTGACCGGAAATCAAATCCGAGACCCTTCTGTCTGTGGGCCGACACTCTAACCACTGAGCCAAACAGGCTAGGGAAGTTCTGGGATCATTGTATATCCACATAACAAACATAAACTAAAACCTTTATCTCACTATAAACAGAAATTAACATAGAATCAATCACAAAACTAAATATAAGAACTATAACTATTAAAAGCTCAAGAAGAAAAAAATAGAAGAGAATCTTCGTTACCTTGGGTTGGGCAAGTATTCTTACATACAACACCAAAAGCAGAGTCAAAAATATAAAAAAAAAAAAAGATAAGTGGATTTCATTAAAATGTAAAACTATTGCACTTCAAAAGACACCGATCAGAAAACAAAATGATAAGCAACCTAGTGGGAGAATACATTTTCATAATCACGTGTCTGATAAGAATTTGGATAAAGAACACTTACAACTCAATAAGATGACTAAATAATTTAAAAATTAGAAAGTAGTTTGAGTGAACATTTTACTAAGGAAGATATATGAATAGCTAACAGGCACATTATAATGGTTAACATCTTTAGTCATCAGGGAAATTATAAATTAAAACCTCAAGAAAATATCACAGCACACCTTTGAACAAAAACGACAGCTCACACCGAGTGCTGATAAACATATTGAGAAATGTATGAATGTATGAATGCTCATACATTGCTGGTAGGCATGCAAAATGATACAGCTACTTTAGAAAACAGTTTGGCAGTTATCGTGTTCATTATATACTTACCATGTGACCTAGCAACTATACCCTTAAGAATTCAAAAAAATAAAAATAGGTGTTTCTACCAAGACAGGTACCAATATTCATAGCAGCATTATTCAAAATTGCCCAAATAGAAAGAATCTGAAGCTCACCTCCTGAAAATTTGATCAACAATATGTGGTATAACCATAAAATGAAATACCACTCAGCAATAAAATGAATAGAATACTGATACATGCTGCAACAGGGATGGACTATAAACATATTACACTAAGTGGAAAACGCCAGATACAAAAGACTACATATTGTATGATTCCCTTTATGTGGAATACGTAGAAAAGGCAAATTTATAGATGCAAAACAGAGCTGTGTTTGCATAGGGCTTTGGTGGGAGTGGAGAATGCCCTCAAAAGGATTAGAGGTTTATTGGAATGCCTAGATTGAACCCTCAGTTTATAAAAACAAAAGCTCTCACTGTGCCAAGCCACCCAGATATGGATGATTAATGGATGATCAAAAAAAGAATAAATGGTCCATCACCTCGTCACTTAAAGGAGACTGCCCCAAATCAGTTTCTTGAAAATTACTTGCTCAGTCTGTGGTTGGCCAAACTGGAAAATAAATAAAATTAAATGTCACTCAGCTATAAAAAGGAATGGCTGCCACTAGGCAAGCTACCGAGATATGGATGATTAATATATGCCCATTTCCCTTCTCCCTGTCAAATTAAGTTCTGCTGTCTCACATTGACTTCTAAACTCACTCCTTTCTCTCTGAGACAAAAGAACTTGGCGTTCACAGTGAGGATGCAGTCATACGCTGGCTATAACAATAGGTAAATGTCACTTTAAATAATTAAGTGCTGTTTAGTATAATGTACAATCATCCCAAAGTGCACAACAGCTGATATGGATGTCACAACACAGAGATGGCTTTGACCTGGCCTTTATTTTCTCACCTTCATTTTCTTTAGAGAATAGTCGAGTAACACAGGGGAGTGTTTCCATTTCTCTCCTGAAAAAAGACACGTCATGTCCCCATTAAGGAGTCTGCCAAAGTCCACTTAGCGTGGACACATGATGAATGTATGCCACGGAGCCAGGAAAGGCTAAATATTTCCTGGAATGAAGAAGCCAATTGTATTTTTTGCAAAAAAGAAATGAAGAAGAAATGTAAAACAGTACCCCCCTTTTTTTCTTTCATTTAATGTACCTCCTTTCTATTATTTGCATTCTTTGGGTCCCACATATAGTCAATGGGTACAGAAGGATAAAGTAAGAACATTGCTGAGTTGATGAGGATTCCGTGTTGTGTGACATCTCTTAAGGAGTCCACCAGGCACAAAACCAGGAACAGATTTATAAAGTGGAGAGAGACTCGTCATCATTTTCCCTCCCAGGTAGAGCTAACTGCTTGTTAAAGAGCAAATCATTCCTTTCTATTTAGCCAGATTGCTGTCTCTCAATTGCTCACTAAATCATGAAATTGAACTTTCTTCCTGCGGATACAATTCTGCGTGGCAGTCAATATGTAGTCAGTGCATGTTAATACGGTCAGGCTATTCCTACCTCCTGCCATTCTACCCAAAGTGCCATTAATAATGGCAATCAGAGCAACGCTGGACATGTATTCAGGCTGATGGGATCCAGAAACATTTCACCAACTACTGTGAACAGAGTTCTGAGGAGTTACAGCTGTTTTTGAGGCAGAAAGTGAGTAAGCAAAAGCACCACGTGGCAGTGAGAGAGAGTTTGCCCAAGGGTATGTGCCAGACACGCCCTCTTTTAAAACCTAGGAAACGTTGCTCACACCCAACGCAGAAAAATCAGGTCTTTTATTTTAAAACTTCCAAAATATATTATTGGAAGTCTAATGATCTTGAGCTGGCTAAGATATTGAAAAGCTGGAAGCTCCATATCAATTATATTTCCATTGGATTCTACTTTTGAGATGATTGGCTTTCACACTAATTGGGAGAATGGAGACACAAGAGGAATTTGTGATATTCCTGATATTTTAGATGTGCCCATCTATTCCCATGTACTGTAAGAGGCTGGCCCGAGCTCAGGAAACATTTGAATTTAGAGGATTTCAATTTAATAACTAAAGTGTTTCCCTATAAACAGAAAACAAGAGTTATAGTGTGATTTAAATATCTATTTTTAATCCCCCTTTATTGAAAACAAAATAGTAACAGTACAAGGGGCAGAAACAAGAACCCTTATGAGATGAGAAAAATGATACTCTCTTTAGAAGACCCTAAAAACTACATTTTACTAAAAATGTAGCCTCTTCAGATAACTTGATTGTTCACAGATAATTCACTAATGAAATACATATGTGTGTACATGTAGTTAAATATAAAATTATTAATTGCCCCAGTTCCAGGGGGTGTACTATATAGGTTTTCACCCATCTCATTCATCAAGTGAATAAAGTAAGTACAATTCATGAAGGATGAAGTAAGGTGAGATCTATTTCCTCCCTGACGAAGAGACATGGTCTTTTCCAGGAAAGATGCATTGGGGCTCATCAAAGGTAGAAAGCATTATATTCCCTTTACAATCTCAAAAAATGTAGAAGTCCATCAATATAGCAGATTCACATAATCATATTAATTAATGAATGTTTCTAAATGCAGTGTCTAAGAGAAAATTTTCATATAGCCAAAATTATGCTTAAAGAAGTTTGTATGTTTATGACTTTATTTTGTGTGTATACACACACACACTCTAAAGAAATAGAAAATGTATAGTTTATAATGTATATATTACATGCACACAAACATACACATATATACACATAAGTATTACATAATTTTATTGGACTATATAAATTACACCATTTAAATCATTTTTCTCAATATAGTGAAAATAGTGAATTCATACTGGTATTATGCAAAAACCATAATGTAAAATATTATCTTAAGTATTTTCCTGATTTCTATAAAAAATACATACTAGTTTGCTAATGTCAGCAATATTCCAAAGTTTCCAGGCTAATGGAAAGATGAATTGACAAGTTATATGAACAAATTGTTTAAGTATATTTTAAACACTGTCAAGTTATGAGGTATGCTTTAATCTCAGACTTACGTTTTCAACCTTTATTCTGAATGGAAACATTCAGGTTTGTAGCATTGAATGATCTGGATATGGAAAAAAATTATGCAAATAAATATTGTCATCTAACCTCAGAAAACTACTGATAGGAAAAAAAAATTGCCCTAGAAAGCATAGTTCTTGTTCTGGTCTGCTACTACCTACTTGTCTAGCCTACAGCAAGTTATCTATACCCTCCAGGTTTTCATGTATTTATTTATAAAATGAAGAGTTTGAACTAGACAATTGGTCTTTAAACTGTGCTTCTGACATGTTACTAAAGTTCTTAAGATGACAAAGCTCCCATTCTTCCTACTTTCCAATGTCACCTGTCATCAAAACCACCATAAATATACACATAAGGCATACATCTAAATTTTTACAAAACTATACTAGAATAATTATTGAAACTATTTTCTAGCATGTCAGCCACTTTGTATTTAACAAGCTGAGTTTTTCTAATCATATTCTGGTTTCTAAATATAATAATGCACAATGTATATATTGGTTGATATTTAACACTTCCTGCTGTTTATTCTCCTACCTGAAGTCTCATCCTTGTTTTTACAATAATTGGTTTCTGTTGAAATGATTATGTCATCATCAACAAGATATCTGAATTCTGCTGTGATGCACATATTTTCATGGGAAACAAAAATGAAAAACAGTATAATAAACAGAACCAATTCAGCCATCGTTAGCTATGATATTGGGGGTGGGGTAAAAATGATAGTTTTAAAAACTTCAGATCATTGAGTTATACTAATATTTAAGTCATATGGACAGACAACCATAAAGCAAGCTGGAACTTAGGATGAATTCTTGATCTTGCCTCAGAGACAGGAGGGTTTGCAGCCCCTGGAAACTGTAGAGCAGGACTATCTAGAATGCTTTTGCAGAGCAACATATGGTTACAGAGTTGCTTAGGAATATTAGTAATTTCTTTGGCAATATAGTAACTCAAAGACAGTGTTACAGATTCATTCCTGAATATAGTTAAAAGCTGCTCAAATTATTTTATTGGGTGATATTTAACTCCAAGCATTTTGGAACATTGGAAAATTATGCAACAAATTTGAAGAATATTCATTTTGCCAAAACTAAGGTCATTTGAACAATACTAAGATTCTTTTTATATGAGCCAAACAAAGAGGAAAAAAGATTATTCTTCCATTCTTGTGATTCATTCATCAAATCATTAATCATTCTCCAGATAATCAGAAAAACATACAGAGATGCTGAGCCCGAGATCTATCAATCACTGTCAGATACCGGGGCTATGAAAATAAAAATAGTATAATCTCTATGCTCAAGATATCACTCTCTATTGCAAGGAGACATAAAGATAGACTAAGAATATATATACAGTAAGATCCTTTTTGAGGTACCCATAAATGACTTCAAATGCACTGAAAATCAAGTATTATTGCTTCTGGAAATATGTGAGGTCAAGTCTCATTGAAAGAGTCTTGAAGAATGCATCAGTTGCAGGTTTAGGGGCCTTAAGACAAAAAACAAGCACGGGCTCTTCAGAACCACTGTATGGTTGGGTCCTTATGGGAAAAAAACAGTAGAGATGCTTTTGCTGAGACTAAAAGTGGCTTTTCACAGAATGTTAAATATAAGAATTTACTCAATAGTGGAGTTGGATGTGGAGGGATATTCTCTAATAAAATACGGGATGGCGTGTCCCACATTTAAGGGCAGTTAATTTAGATTTTTTCCCCAACTTTCCAATGCTTTATTTATTCATATAATACCAACTGGTATCTCATTGTGTTCCCACACCTGCTTTAGATACTAAACAAAGCTACAGTGAAATCAATGGACTACTGATGGTCCCTGATGCCCAAAGTCTAGCCAATGGTGGACTTCCACCACTCCTTTCACTGTTCCAAGTTTTCTAAGAAGAGAAATTGCTCGTGCTGAACCAAAGGTAAGTGGCAAGAACTGATTTTAAATGGTAGCCCTCTGGTGCTGTAGAGATTACCGACTGAGTTAATCAGTAGTAAGCACTTAACTGAAGATAGATGGAAACCCAAACCAAATGGGTATGCATGAAAAGGGACATATGGTATCACATATGATGGAGATCATACTTGGGCAGGATTCAGAAATGACTGATGTAGGAGTCTCCTCCCCCCTTCATTCTGACATCCCACGTATGAGGCTTGATATGGACTGAACTGTGTTCTCTTTAATTTCATACACTGAAGCTCTGCCCCCCCAAAGTGATAATAGTTGAAAATGAGGCCGTTGAGAGTTGAACTAGGGTTGGTACGATCATGAGGGCAGATCCCCCATGGTGAGTCAGAGCCCTTAGAGGAGCAGAGACCAGAGCTTGCTCTAGAACTCTCCCAGCCATGTAAGAACACACATGGATGCCTGCAAGCCAGGAAGAGAGCTCTCACCAGAGACCCAATGTGTTCGCACCCTGATTTTGAACTTCTGACCTCCAGAATTGTGAGAAAATAAATGTCTGTTGTGCAAGCCACCCAAATTATGGGCTTTTGTTAAGACAGCCTGAGCAGACTCAGACAAGGCTAATTGGCCTTGGTTTGTAAACAAATACCAATTTGATCTATATTTTTCCTCTGTTATATGACTAAAGTCTCATGGATCCCCAAAACAAGACACTTCTTTTCCTAATACCCACAACCCTGGACCCAACCTATGACAAAAGGTTGAAAATATGGTTGATGTCCACTTTTTGGCTGCAGTGAAATGACTGTTGGAAAAAAAAAGACAATGTCCAGTCTGAACTACAAAACAAACAAACAAAACAACAACTGGTTGGAATCACCAGTATTGCCACAAAAAGTATCTTTATCATACTATATTAGGAGAGCCTCAAACAAGGACTCTCTTTCCTGGCCGCTCTCCAGAGGTCAGATGTCCTATCCCAGAGGATGAGCAGCAGGAACGGAAACGCACGACAAAGGCATGACTCAGCAAGCTTGCATCTGGACCCTTACATCTCATCACAGATACTTTTTGTTGGGTTCTCTGTACTAATTTTAAAGCATAACATGAATGTTTATAAATTACTTTTGCTTTCTGTTAAATGCATAAAAGATAAAATTGAATCTCACAAAACCCTAGTAAGAGTAAGGATTCAAATATTTTCATTATGATTTAGTCCTTTAATAACCAGGTAGGAATTAAATGAGCTTTTGAAATAGACTCCTCAATGGTCCCTTCACAGACATAACTGGGCCAGCTGTCTTCCTGCCCCCTCATCTGCAGGTTACATAGATTAAAGCAATTCTTCGCCATTAAAACAAACAAACAAAGTAAGTAAGTAGATATTAAATGTTAAAATCATATTTTAATATAAAATTTATTATTAAATTTTCTTATTTATATAAAAATATTAAAATATTTTTAAAATATATTTAAATTAAAAATATATTGTTATAAAATATATAAAGATTTTAAATTATTAAAAGTATACATTTTAAATATCAAAAACAACAGGTTAATCATCGAATTGATGTTGTGTACCTGCTTGGGCATTATAACTAAACAAATTTTAAAACACTTTTTACTATGGCATTCTCTTTTCTAGGCACTCGGAGATATAACAGTTACGACCACAAATTAAATTGACATAGAATCATCATGTTTCATTAAGAAGTCCCACTACAGAGATCTCAAAACACCAGTTGGAACTGGAGAGCCTAAAGGACACCTGCTACAATCTCAGTTAACAATGAAGGCCAGTCTCATACATCAAGAGGCAAGTTAGTAACAACTAAGGTTGGAATACATTTCTTCTGTTTGCTATTAATTATTTTTCACTCTGGCACAATATATGGAAAGAAAAAGACTTTATGATTGGTACATTTATTATTTATAAAATATTCATAAAGCGTTACTAAAAGTCATTTATCACACATGCCATGCATTCGAAGGATACAAGTAGGTGATTGCATAAATGCTTCTTTGTTACAGAAATGGCTCAATAATGGATGCAAGCTAAATACTACATGAAGCTGTCACTACTGTCCTGTCCTTCACATTCCCTGAAGGTCACTGAAATGAACAAGATTCCTGGAAATAAGAATCAAGTGAAACAGTGGTTTAGTAAAGCACAATATCATTTGGCTCTCAGACTGTTTATCTAAATATTGATATTCCATCTTGGGATTTGTAGATTTTGAGTGGACTGAGAAAGAAGCTCAGCAAGCACACGCAAGAAAAAAAAAAACACAAAACTAAATAAAATAAAAAGGCTGGGCAACGCAGCCTAGGATTCTGCAATTTGAACATGCATATGTCCTTTCTAACTCTATTCTCAAAACATTGATTACTTGATTAGAATATAGCACAGGGTGTCTTGGAAGAGTAGAAGTTTTTTCAGTTTCTACTGTGACTATTTATATGTAGAAAATATTGAAGCTTAAAGGAAATATAAACAAAGACTTCATTTAGCTCAACCACCATCCCCATACCCCTTTCCCTTGTGAAGCAGTGCTTGTTAAACTATCACGGCCAGTTTCCTTCTCCGGTGATTGCAGACTGTCATTTTTGTGCAATATTATAAAAATGAATTAGTAAAAGAATAAGACAAAAAACAAAGACATGCAAAGTACAAGATCACATGTTTTATTACTAGATTCAAAGGATATAAAATTGTTTAATCAAATTGCTGTAAAATTTCTAAACACCTGCATTTAATTTCTGTACTTATGTTTCTAGGGACCGATCTCAAGTTCACAGACTGTTACTGGTCTCTGGTCTGTACTTCTTTGACTAAGGCATCTCTAGACTACCTCTCTGAACATATGTGGTGGTTGTTAATGCCATACATGACCCTACCAATGACAGGGAACTTACTAAGGACAAAGGAAACTTGCTTTTAGAAATCTACTCACGAGAACAAGTCAGATTTTCATTGTATTAGCCCTATATTTTATCATTGACCTGGAAGTACCAGAGAATAAAAAATAAGACATGAAACATGAATAAAAATTATAGATATAGAAAGGCATACAAATATTAGTATTTGAAGATTATATATTTAGAAAATATAAAAGAATTCACTGAAAAATTAGAATTAAGTGAAATATTTGTGTGTTAGCCAGATTAAATCATAAAAAATGTCAATAGTTTTTCATTACACCAGCAATAAGCAGTAAAAATGTAATGGCGATTAAATTCGCCAGTGTGTATTCTTATTATAGTTCATCTCGTTAGATTTGATCCATTGCTCCTTTTGGTGAAGATATTTTTGGTTCTTAAATTTGTCATCCAACATATTTCATATTCATAGCCCTTCATTTACAACTTTGGTAAGCGTGTCTCTATAACTTAATTCCAGTTATTGTGTGTCCAAAAAATAAAAATGGAACAATGTAAAAAGGAAACATTATTTACCTCAAAAATAGCACACTTGGGGAACAGAGAGTCACATGACTAGCTAGTTAGTCCTTTCAAGATTCCACAGAGTTCTGGCTTTGGGGGTGTGTTCTATACTCCCAACCTGATCAACCTTCTCTCAAATGCGGTCTCCTGTTACATAAGGTCAATGAGAAAAAGGATTCAGTCTCATGCCCCATGAAGGTCAAAGCTTTGTATGAAAAAGCAGATTTTTTTTTTCTTTATTGATTTTAGAGAGAGAGGAAGGGAGAGGGAGAGAGAGATAGAAATATCGATGAGAGAGAACACTGACTGGCCGCCTCCTGCATGCCCCCCACTGGGGATCTGGCCCACAACCTGGGCATGTGCCCTGACTGGGAATCAAATCGGTGTCCTCTTGGTGTATGGGTCAATGCTTAACCATTGAGCCACACTGGCCAGGTGAAAAAACGAATATTTTTATTGTACAAATTATATTTGCCCTAAGGGATGACTCGAGAAACATCTAAGACTTTTAAAAATACTGCTTTTTGTTCCCCTCTGCAGGTCAATTTTTTCTAATGAGATAGAAATCCATTTCATATTTCTAGGACACCTTAATTTATAATATACTCCTTAGGTAGGATAGGGAAGTGTCTCATAGTCATTAAAAAATAATAATAAAAAATATAGAAGCCATCGACTTTGGATTCAGACCAACATTTGACTGCCAGCTCCAGTGTTTCCTAGCCACCTGTCCTAGGACAAGCCGTAGTCTGCAGTTTCACCTCCCTCTCTACCATAAGTGGAATAATACCTACCTAAGGAGTAAATGAGATAGATCATTGGAAAATCTCCATAAGTGGCTATTATTGTTATTATTATCTCATCCACCAACATTAGCTTATCACCATGCCATCCCCATTTCTATATATCCATCCAGTCTCTCATCATCATGGCTTCACAGTCTGACATCTCACTAGCTCAGTGACCTGGGACAAGCCCTTGGTTTTCCCAATTTCCATTTCTTAACATTTTAAAGGAAAGATTTGAGGTAGACTTGTTTGTATGTATGCTTTTAAGTAATTTTAAGTATAAAAAATAGATTCTCTAAGAGTCATTGTACATTTAATTGTACTTAATCGATTCAATCCAGCTATGCACTTAGTAGTTCACTTAGTCTTTTTTTTTTTTTTTTTTTTTAATGACTGCTCACCTGTTTGGACAGGTGTGACCTGAAATTTTATAAACTCTGTACTAGTTATTTCAAAGACTTACTGCAGGTCCAAAATAGTGATCCCATAGTTATACAAAATCAATCTTCACTATATTTAATAAACAACTTTCTTTATGGTGTTCATGAAATTCTATAATGCTATGTTACTCCTGATGATATTTTATATCTAGTATAAATCATGCTGTAATCACTCCTTCCATAGATACAGCAGTACTTCCATTTATTATTATGGGAAGGATGATAGCCAAAGCTGAAGACATTTTTTTAATCTATTTGATAACCAAACAAACTGGCATATTGTGAAGATGATGAAAAGTCAGAAATTTCTAACATTCAAGAGAGAAAAATGACCAAGGATTGCAAAACATATACATACATTCACGTGCACAGCTGTCTATTTGCTGTTTTAGAAAGAATAAATTTTAGATTTATAAACCAAAAAAACAATACTATAAAAAATGACACATTTTATTAAATACATCTAGTGCCAAGATAACCTTAAAGATTGGCAACTGTTAGGATTTATTGTGAAAAGGCTACTAGAGCAGTAGATAAACCTGCTGGTATTTCTTGTGAGCTCCAAATAAACTGGAAATTCTACCTCCTTCTCATTTTCCCAATGCACAGTGGTTCTAGAATTCTAAAATGGAATTGAGAGAGAGGACTATTTCCACCTGTTTTTATTTTCTTGTTTTTAAATTGCTTTTCAGATGGCTTTGGCTAATTGAAACAACTGTTGAAAATTTGCTTGGCATTTTTAATTCTTTCTCAATATTTTCAACCCTGACGAAAATGTTTTGTCTCTCAGAATATCTCCTTCTGGGATCTGGCCACTCAGCACATGAAAAATGTATATTCAAAATTGTATTTGATCTATTCATCCATCTAGGTATTTGCCAACCTGACTCTGCTAAGGTGAATATTCCCGGTGTTGCCATTTTTATCCTTTATGTAAGCTATCTTGACAATGAATATAAATTACTTTTCTAGACCTGTTATGCACATAGTCTGCTCTATTGGTCCAAGAAGTTTGTTTATATAATATAAACCCACCATTGGAAATATATGAGTAACATTAACACTTGAGAGGTTTCTGTGTTTTTTATTTGTAATTCCTTATTTCAAATGTTTGACATTGGAAATATAGTCTAATGTAATGTCAGTGAAAACTCCCAGAGATTAGTTATGTTTATTAACCTGATATTGCACTTATTATACAATAGTAAGTGCCTTTTCCTTAATTCAATCAACTATACATTCCTACTCAATGATCAGAAAAAAAGTATATCTTCAACATTTTAAGGGAAGATATAGGAATGAGAATGTGTTGTAAGAGTTTACTTAAATATCCCCCTAAAATGTATTCTAAGGAAAGGGCAAATGGATAGGAGAGACCATCAACTTTGCTACATTTGTATATAACATGATTGTTCAGCACTTTTATGTATTCCTTGTCAACCAGACACGTGAAGCATTGTCTCTAAAACATACCATCTTTTAAAATATATTTCCTACCAAAATTTCTCTATTGTGTGTTTAACTTCCAGATGCAAGATATAATTTTCTATAATCATTCATTACCTATGTCAAACCTTTCTCAGCCTAGAGTTAAGACATGTCATCATTTAAGATGAATTGAACGGGCCAAGAGGCACAAAGCAATTGAATTCCCCAAGAAAGGGATTCGTTATTCTTGACTCTTTTACGGTTATTAGTTGTCTGGAGGTGGAAAGGATCCTTGTTGTTCACTGATTTCCAAAACAGTTAAAGACTAACGCAGTGACTTAGTCACAGGTTTCTGCCTTACCAAGTGTAATAAGGGACATGTGTGCATGTGCCCACCGCTGAAGACAAAGAAATCCAGTTGATGGCGTCTGTTCTCTAATCCACTTAAAAATAATTTCAGTTCAGAATAAAAAAGGTTGGAACATCTAGAAGAAATCATGATTAGTTCAGACAGTTGATAGACTTGATAGAGAAATATCTTAGCCTACTCTAAAACAAATATACTGGGATTCATTTTTCTCTCTCTCAAAACTGTAGTCCCTATTTTACTAATTGGCAATTTTATTCTTTCAAGGAGCTTAGATAATACAACTCACAACAATCACAAAAACTTTCATTTACATTCTATGTCAAGTCTGTGAGCAAGCCTTGTCATCTCTATATTCAAAGCATATCAAGAAATATATTAAAATATAACAATTCAATATTGATTTTGAAATATCCAAAGTGAATTAATATTTAAACAATAATAGCTAGAAAGTGATACAGAATTGTTAAAACTTACCATTTAGTATAAATCACTGGATTCCACAAAAACTATTTTGACATTTTTCTGTAATAGCCATAAAATAAGAATGAAAGTAATTGACTACAGGGGATAAGAAAAGAAAAATATGAAAACAACTTACACAGAAACTAAATTGAATTTCCAAAAAGTGCCAAAAATCTAATCTATATATGCACCTGTATCACCTCTGTCAACATTTAAAGTGAAGAAAGGGTCTATAACACTCCATAATAAAGCTCTAGGGATAATATTACAGTAGCAATAATCAACACAATAATATTAAGACAGCAGACTCTCTTGTAAGAGCAAAACTAATTTAAGCATATATCAAAAGATAGATGCACAGTGATACTGTGTTTCCATTTATTACTCAGCACATCTCCCAAACCACCGAACTCCATCCTACCAAAGCTATTTCCATTTCTTTATTTTACTACCAGGCATTTGATTGTATGATCTACTCTTCCACTTCCTCCTTTAACTACAACACTGATTTTTCAGCACTCTTGTAAATCAGCACTGAAAGAAATAGAATATAAAAGGCAGATTTTAGAGTTGTGTTTAATGAATTTTTGCAATAAATAAAATAGTTGGGAATCCAAATAACATAAAAAATGGCAAATAACACTGACTTGGAAATAGTAAACACCATTAGAGGTAACACTAATCCATTTACCATCTGGTGACATATCACTGCATCTGATTTCCTTGAAATGGTAAATAAATTTTGATCAGTTATTATTTCCCTTTTTAGTCAAATCAAATTTCTATTCTTTTGAGTTAACCAAATTTGATTTTTAAAAAAATAAAAAGTTTAGAAGTTTTAGAAAATAATTCACTTTCAAATTCCAAGGGTTTATAGACAAAAAGCAGTGAAGAAGAAAAAAAAAACAAATCTCCTGTAGAATTAGTTTAACTAAGCCATTTTTTTCCTCTTAACAATCAATGATGGAAGAACTAGAGAGGGTGTGTTGGGATATGGAGGCAAGAAAAGCTTGTGTTAGAGCACAGAACTGAGTCGGATGTCATGAAAGGAAGTTTAAGGGCAACACATCAGCCAGATGTAGGAGATAGGCGACAGCATTGGGGTGGGAGAAGGGGGATGGGTGTGGAAGACACATTTCATTGATTTGACAATTTTGTCTCAGGTTAGTTAGTTCAGTGCCTATTTACACAACTAACTGGAGGTGAAAAGATCAAGAATATGAGGACACCCCATGCCACAATTTAAGAAAAACTAATTAAGGTGCTTTTGGGCAGAAACAGCGTGTACCTTCATCTTTGGCCCTGATTGGCTCCTGCTTGTCGCTCTGCTGTTTTCCTCATTCCTGAGGAGCAATCTCCTGACTCAGTGTCTCCAAATACCACGTCCAACACCCAAACTGCTACACTTCTGGAACTCTACCTTATTGGTCCCAGTTGGCTGGGAAGAGGAATGTTCCCAGGCAATAGGAGCTGTTATCCATTCATCAGTATTGGATAAAGGGCAGCCCATTGTTGTGCCTGGTGTGGATCTGCACTTCCACAGCTCAAGCCGGGACCTGGTCCTCATCTGCCCAATTCCTGAGCACACTGGGACAAGTGGGTGTGGTTGAGGTCTTCTTCAAGGAGTCTTCACTCATGTTATTCCTAATAATGGAGAGTTTCCCATTCTCTGTTTTCCATCAGCTATGAATGTTCTTAGCTAGAAATGATTGTAATACTTTTTCATACAATTTTTCCCCCCAGTGTAGCTGTATGGCAGCCCTTGGCAAACCTAAAAATGTTTAAACATTTTAAATATTTTTGTGCGAACGAACATTGAACTAGTTAATGAAAAGTCTAATCAACTAGAAATTCAATTTATATATTTTCTGTGTTTTTAGGTTGAGTGGTCAGTCACATGACTTTATCAGCCTTGATAAAACGACGATAGATCACTTTCATACACGAAGGCAAGAGCTGAATTGGCTGAATGTCAAAGAGACACATCCTGAGAAAATATTTAGAAAATGATTTTCCCTACTGCTATCCTAACTAAAGTGAATGTTGTAATTGCGTTTGGGGAGTTAATTTCCTTTTAATCGCTGATCCTTCATTTCTCTGCTTAATATGACTGTCAAAATGAAAGTCATAATCCAAAATGTCTGGAAATAAAGACCATTTTCTGTGTCCTCCAACTGTATTATGAAAGTATTTCTTTTCTTCCTTGTGCTTGGATTTCAAAAAAAGAGATTAGTGCAAAATGAATTATAAAGCACCTAAATTGTTCCAACAACCACATCTCCATTCTGCCAAATTAGGCAAAGCGTTTTCTCTCCACTGAGATGTTTTTCACTATGATGAAAAGCCCAATGAAATGTTTCCTTATTAGTTCTATCATTCATCCCTTATGTCTCCCTTACCTTTAAAATAGTCACCAAAAGGGCCCAGTGAACATCCACGTTCTGTTTTGCGTGATAGCATCGTGCTGATCAAGGCCCCACCCTCAGGCCGTGGGTGGCAGAGGCTTGGCCCACTTCTCATGCACAGTCTGGCTTGCAGTCTTTCTGGCATGTGTGTTTCAAGATTATTTTAAGCCTTACACTAACCAAAGAGAAGGAAATAAAGTTTTAAAACCTCCATGAAACATTAATCAACCCAACCTCGATTTGTACGTATTTTGGCATGGAGTGACACCATAGAAAACGGTGTCAGCTTGCGTGTTATTCAAAAGGCATTTTACAATGAACTGTCCATTTATGCAGCTGAGGCCGGACCACCATACATATGCCTGCCTGCTTTGGCTGAGAACTTCTTGGAATAAATTCTTGAAAACAAAACAAACAAACGCATAGGTCGAGAGTTTAAATTGATGACAATCTATAGCTGTGACTCCCATTTCACAAATATAAACACACAGGCTCAGGATAGTTTTATATTATTTATCATTTTTATTTCATGATATTATGTTGCTATAGTATATTTTATATTGTACTATTATTTGACATTTCTGTTCATTTACTTTATATTTTTCCCTTTAGGCAGACAAGTATAGAAACAAATACATTTTTTTATCTTTATTTTTTTCACTTTTTATTTTTCTGGTTAATATTCCAGTCACAATGGGTTCCATATGTTCAATTTTACAAAAAAACATTTATTCTAAAATATGTGAGAGCCATCCCTTCCTATATGTTAAGACTTTGGTTTACTTTAAAGGGAACGTTATCAAGTTTGTAATGTGACTTCTTAAAATTCTGTGACAATGCAAGCAGCCTAGAAATCAATCTGTTTGTGAAACAAGTTGGATGTATAGTTACATGAAATAATGTTTTTTCTATAAGTTATTTACAGTTCTGTAGCCCATTGCAAAGCACAACCTATGACTTCACGCTAAAAATCTAAAATGTTTTGCAGGAATTAGGTATGATGTAATACGCAATCTTAGAAAAGAGAGAGTATTAGCCATGTTTCCTTAGTCCAGATGAAATAACATTCAAAAAATATATTTTCATTGATTTTTAGCGAGAGAGAGAGGAAGGGAGAGGGAGGGAGAGAAGCATCGATGTGATAGTAAAACATTGATCAGCTCCCTCCTGCATGCCCCCTACCGGGAATGGAGCCCACAACCTGGTCACGTGCCCTGACCCAAAATCCACCCAGCAACCCTTCAGTGGTTGGGATGATGCACAACCAGCTGATTCACACCGGCCAGGGAAAGAAATAACATTTTATTGTATTTCTTTTATGAATAACTAAATGTATTGAGCAATTATACTGTTCTCCAGGAACTGTGTCAAGTACCTTACACATATTATCTCGTTTAATCCTTCCAATAATACTACTTTTATTTCCAAAGAGAATAAATTTACATATTTACATTTTACTTCTCCAGGGCAATTATTTGGTTTTTGTTTTCCTTTATTGATTTTAGAGAGAGAGGAAGTGAGAGGGAGAGAGAGAAACATCGATGAGAGAGAACATCGATTGTCCACCTTCTGCATGCCCCCCACTGGGGATCGGGTCCACAACCTGGGTGTGTGTCCTGACCAGGAATCAAACCAGTGACCTCTTGGTGCATGGGTTGACGCTCAACCACTGAGCCACACCGGCCAGATGAGAATTATTTGTTTTCAGTTGAAGTATATTTGACATATAACATTGTGTAAACTTAAGGTATACAACATGTTAATTTGATACATTTATATTATATAATACAATTGCCATTACAGCAATAATTTAGCACTTCTATCATGTTACATAGTTATCCTTTTTTATTAGTGGTTGGAATAATTAAATTTTAGCCTCTTAGCAAGTTCGATGATTATAATATTGTTGTTTATATTCAATATACGTGCATTAGATTCCAAGGGCTCATTTACAACTCACTGTACGTTTGTACACTTAAACTTAACATCTGTCGTATCCTCTTACTCCCAATCCCTTGTTAGCCACCATTTTACTCTCTGTTTTTACAGGTTTGGCTCTATTTTTTTTTAATGTATAAAAATATTTACTACAGCCTTATTTATAATAGGAAAAAATCAAATCAAATGCTTAAACAAACCATGATATTTTACATAATGATGAAATTCTATTAAATCCTGTAAAGTGGAGTCTTAGATATTGTTTCCAGTATTACACTGAATTAAAGATACAGGGCAATATTGAATTAAAATTTTATAACATATGAATAATAACTTTATGTATCACATGTTTCTTTCCCTCTTTTCATATATGTATGTATACATATATGAGTGAAACAAACCTAATTAAAGCAATTGAAAGATACTCAAAAATGCAGCTCCAGCAAAGTGCTTAATTAAATTGCAGTACAATCATAGGATGGGATAGTATTGAATTATTAAATACTATGTTTTGAGAGAATATTGATTGCTTTAGAAAATGTTCTCAACATAAGCTATTGGAAAGAAATATTAAAATATTAACAGTGAATACTTTTACTTTTATAGTGTACATCTTTTTTATCTTCAAAAGATATGCTAAATATAATTTTCTTTTTTTAAATATTTTTATTATTAATTTTTTTTTTGTTACAGATGTTTCTCCTTTTTCCCCGAATTGACACCCTCCTCCCGATTCCCACCCTCTGCCCTGTCCCTAGCAGAATTGTCTATGTCCATGGTTATGCATACATGCATACAAGTTCTGTGGTTTATGTCTTCCCTCCTCCGCGAGCCCCTCTTCTGAGGTTTGTCAGTCTGTATCCTACTTCTATGTCTCTGGGTCATTTTAAAAATGCATTTTATCCTGTGTTTCTGGAATTGGAATAGATCATTTAATACATGTATATATTTTAATACTCTCTTTATGAAAGATTGTCTGCTTACGGCCTTGACTAAACATGTGTCTCTTAACAGAATTAAAATGCATAAGATGGAGCATTCCTGGCATTGACATTTCCAAAGCAGCGTATTTTTTGCTTTTGCTTATGGGAGTAAACAAAACAAAACATGAACAGTTTTTCCTAATTGACTCAGATGTTCCAGTGAAGTCGTTTCATCGTGCAAGGTTCAGGAGAGTATGTGATCAACACAAATGTGTCTCCCTTTACTCAGCCCAGGAACTGAGTGCAGAGAACTGCTGACCTGTGGAGCAAAACTCGGAGCACCAGTGTTTCTGCTGTCCCAGAGAGACCACAGATTTCAGGAATGGGACTTTCCTAGGATGAAGAGTAAGGGTGTACATCATAGGATGACTAAAGAAGAAAGAACAACGACAAAAATAAAGGATGCTCAAATCAGAGACATCTAATTAAATATCCAGAGCAAACCCTTCACTTTACAGATGAGGCTTTAAAACAGAGCTGGGGAAGTAAATTTTTTGGCAAGCTGGAACTAAAACTCAGGTTTTCCATTATTTGGGTTATCTATTTGTTCAACTTTTACGAGACACAAAGCTTCACAAGGTAATGAAAGAATGTTGTATTGGTGGTATTTGTTTAGAGCAACACATTTTATTTAAATGATGGTTCTGGTGCCACAGTGCAGGAAAGATGGACTACTTAGCATATTACTACCCATAAAAGCAAAATGCAGATTTTATTCTAGGAATATACATAGTTAACTATTCTGGGACCTTAAAGAGGCCAGCTTAGGAGGGCAAATAAATTTTAGTAGAGACCTAATTTTAGTCTAAAGTTACATTGTTTAGTGTGTTAACTATTAACCAGATGTGGCTATTCAAATTTAAATTAAATTAAATTAAAATTTTAGTTCTGGTTAAACTAGCCACATTTCAACCGCTCACTTGCAATATGTAGCTAGTCGATACTGGACTAGACAGCAAAAAATCACACACTGCATCATTACCGAAAGTTCTGCTGGACAGCACTCATGGAAAGCAGGTGGTGCTGGAAGCCTGCTGGGGGTGGGCTTAAAAAAGGAGCAATATCTTGGGTCAATTTCTGGATTCTCTGTTCTGTTCCACTGGTCTATATGCCTGTTCTTATGCCAATACCAGGCTGTTTTGATTATAGTAGCTCTGTAGTATAATCTGATATCTGGTATTGTGATCCCACCTACTTTGTCCTTCTTTTTCAAGATTGCTGTGGCTATTCGGGGTCTTTTTTGGTTCCATATGAACTTTTGGAGTATTTGTTCTAGTTCTGTGAAATATGTCGCTGGTATTTTGATTGGGATTGCATTGAATCTATAGATTGCTTTGGGTAATATAACTGATGGACCTGGACAACAAAGCTGGGGATGGGGTGGGGGGATGGGGAGGAGGGTGTCAATGGGGAAAAAAGGAGAAACATCTGTAAAAAAAAAAAAAAAAAAAAAAAAAAAAAAAAAAAAAAAAAAAAAAAAAGGAGCAATAAAGAGGTTGACTGTTTATATGGAAATCATACCATTTTGTCTTAACCCACTTATATAATTGTGTTCTATTTTCTAGGATCAATAATATAAATAGGTTGGGTTATAAATTGGTTATATATAAATGATTGGTTATATATATATAACCAATATATAGGTTATATATTGTCTAGGAATGTACACAGTCATCTTCTTAAAAGAACACTAGCCATACAGTGACAGCAGCCTATACTACACCCCTGTGACCTCATCTCAGTTTAACTAGTCGCATTTTCAGTAGCCCTATATCCAAACAAGGCGCCATTCTGAGGCACTGGAGGTTAGGACGTTAACATACCATTTTGCAGGAACATAATTCAATCCATAACACATAGTGACTGCTTAACGTGTATGGGGTATTATTTTTGGATCACGGAAATGTTTTGTAACTAGATAGAGGTGACTGTGGGACGACATTGAGAATGTGCTAAATGCCACTGAGTTATTCAGTTTGACCTGTCTAATTTCATGTGATACAAATTTCACCTCAGTTTTTAAAATGCAGTGTGTCTTATACTTATATCTATCTAAGAACATTTTTATGTACAATGTAAGCAAAGGTCTTCCTCTAAGGGAAAGCAAGTTCTTTATATAACAGTTTCATAGTTCATTTCAGTTATATAAAGCACACTCTCAGGGCATACCTGAGATTGATGAACATAGAAAAAAGAAAGTTAAATTATCTTAAAGTAAAAAACACTTTGAGATCTTTGGATATGCAGAAGGTATAGAGGTCTCAGCACCAAGGTGGCCGAGCTGGGGCCTACAGGAGATACATCAGCACAGAAGGAAATTCTATTCCAATTCCAGAAGCGCATTTCAAATACGCATTTCAAATGTAGTTTCCTCTAGACAAAGTAAACATGGCTAATTCTCTCTCTTGCCCATGAATGCATATTACACCATATCAAATTCCTGCACAACATTTTAGATTTTTAGCATGAAGTTGTAGGGAAGGCTTTGAAATGGACTATAAATATGTATCTATTGTGAAATTTATTATTCAGCTCGTATGCAAAATGTCAATGTTCAGTTAAGTTCTACTACAAAAACATGCACAGTGGTTGAGATTTAAGGAAAATTTGGGAAATGGGGCAGGAGCAAAGAAGAGAGGAGCTCTGAAGGAGTATAAGACCCCAGAATGTGGTCAAGACCCCTCGTGAATATGTAAAAGTAACAAAATAAGCTGTGGGAAAATATGTTCCCAAGAAGGCATGGCAGTCTTCTGAAGGGCTATGTGCTTCCTACAGGACATGAGAGGGTGGGGTGAGGTAATGCTCCTTACTTACACAAGTTCATGATTTCAGGTCTCATTTAAGTTACAGGAGAATGCCTTCAATAATAAATACAACATGGTTTCTAATTGTTGATTCCTCCTCTTCTATAGTATATTACTAAGTTACTTTTATAAGAAAAATGATAAAAGGCATAGTTCTATGCTTATTTTATAAGAAAAACAAAGTGATTTAAAAAGTTTTAGAATCTTACTTGTTTTAAAAAATGGATTTCATAAGTTCATGAAATCTTTAATGTGTGTGACGCTGCTAGTTGTAAGAGGCAGAGTTATTTGGTCAGGATACTTTTGGGAAAATAGAAGTTGCTTACTAAATAAATTTAAAAACAAATGCAAATATATTTTTGTTGTTTTTATGATCACTTATTATTTTAACTACTAACCCCTGTATCATTGCACTGAATCCCAAACAACCTGGTGAGAGAAACACAAGTGTTGACAACCCCCATCTCCAGCTATGTCCCTCCAAAAGCAATTTCTTCTGAGAGAAAGCTCTCCAGAACCCAGATTGCTTGGGAATGAAGGGACATCAAAGATGATGAGCAAAGCAATTGAATGTTCATGACCTAATGCTGTCACCGAGAACCACCGTGTCATGTCTGCTATGGGTCAGGTGCTGATTTTGGAGAAGCATGGGGAGAAAAGCCACAGAAACCTCTCCAGCACATCCATTTTGAGCCAATGTTTTCCTCCAAAAAATGCTATACATTGCTGCAGGGCAGTTATTAAGTAGCTGTTCAGCTTTACACACAGAGGAACATTTTAATCTGGCTATGGAACAAGTAATTTCTTCTGAGAAATGGCCATGTGTGCTTTGGGGTCCTTCAACAGGAAACACATTATTTTGGATCATCATTTGCTACTTTCAGTGGGCTCTGAGAGGCAGGCGCTGAAGGTTATCATCACAGTGCAGGGAAGAAGATGGAATTGTTATGAAGCTTAAACAGAGCACCAAAAGGCAAGGGTTACTAATCAGATCCTTCACATTCAATTCCATTGTCCTCACTTGAATAATCTTTCAGCCTAAGGCCCACTGGCCCAACAACAAAGCACAGACTAATTCATTTCCACCCATGGTCTGCTTACCAAGAATGTCACATGATGCTTCCAAACACTCAGCGGCCAGCTGTCATAGAAGAGCCCAACTGTCATGAAATTTTCCAAGGAAATGGAGAAACTAATACATTATGCCAAAGAGGAATTTAAAAGGCAAGACTTTCTCTCTCTAAGCCAGTAAATAAGAACTCAAATACTTCCCCTTGTACGACATCTCTGTCCTGGGAACGTGTCTCATGGCATCCAGGTGCAACAACTTGGGTAACTGCCACCCGCCATAGCTCAGGGTTGTTCCCCGAAGGGCACCATCACAGCCCTTTTCTCAGACCCACCATCCCAGCTGACCAGTCTATGGATAGGTATTTGACCCATGAGTCCTTTCCCAAAAGTTAAAGTGGACTCAAGGAAGTGGCGATTTTTCTCTGAGGCTGAAACTCTAACTTCAGAGACTTGGGGCAGCCATATTTTCTTCATTGGATTAACGATAAGGAGGAAATTAGTCGTCAAATAAGAGGAAAGAATAAAGCAAATGAACAAACTGAAGCAGAGATTAAAGATGGAAATGAGCTCTATTGTTTACGAAATCTCTGGTTAAAATTGTACTGAATCCCAAACAATCGAATCCCAATTCTAAAGGCAGATATAACTTTTAATTTTCAAAACACATTATGGTATCATTATACGTCCCCGCCTCTTTTCTTAGCTTAATTGAGTTGTGTTCATGTACGTGTAACTACAAGGCTTTTGACTAATATAGCCACATGCTTCAGCAACTATAATGTGTTCTCCTTCTCCTATCAAAAATGGGGAATCAGACTAGACTTAAGTCACAAAGAAATGCAAAATGCTTTAAGAAAAAATTATAATGAGAAACATACATGAAAACAATGCATGTGGCAGGTACTAATTTATACCATAATATGCACAACTGCTGTGTCAGTTCACTTGTCTGAAGATCCACAGACTAAAAAAGTAAATGCTTTTATAAGCTCTCTTCCTTCTAGTAATAATGCACAGGCATACAAGATTGCCACCAAATATCTGGCCAGGAGAATAGTCTCATATTCTCAGGAACCATGTATGCATTTCACTCAAATGAAGCAATGTGATATAGCATTCAAACCAGGGGTCAGCTAATTGTGTATAGCCTATGGTCCACATCTGACCTGCCACCTGTTTTTGTAAGTAAAATGTTATAGGAACATAGAAGGCCTATTTGTTTGTTATTGCCTTTGGCTGGTTTAGCACTACAATGGCAGACTGGGTAGTTGCCATAGAGAAGGTATAGTCCGCAACACAAAAATATTTACTCTCTAGTCCTTCACAGAAAAAGCTTGCTGGCCCCTGATTCAGACCAATCTCATGCAGCTAAGTCAAGACTGAAGAACATGTGGCCCACCTTCTACTTCGTGCCCCAAAGAGACATTCCTAATGGAGCATGATATTCTTTCAAAGTAGGCAAAGGCATGGCTACACATTCTTAGATGGCATTCTAAGAAGACATTGATAATAAGTCAGCACTGCAAAGGAAATGTCTTTGTTCCCCTTGGAGTAAGATATTTCATTGCTTCATATTTCCAGATTCTTGGCTTTTCAACAAGTGTTTTATATTCTCTATATTCAGTATATGCCCACTTTCATATATAAAAGATACCTTAAACAGTGCTATACAAGAGGACAGGTGATGTATAGCTGTTTAAATAAGCATTTTATCTAGTATAAATAAATTTTTTAACCTAAAAATAACTGAAAACAAAACTCAAAACCATTCTCAAATTCCAAGTAGATGGGTTACCTCTTAGAAAAACACACACCCATGTTTCAATGTAAAGAAATAAAACTTGAAGAAGGATAACAGAGAGAAAAAAAAAAAAAAAAAACCACAACAACTTTGGGTTGTGCATGCAAAAGGGGGCACATACTAAACCGGATAAGGTCTGTGGAGGTCTGAGCTCTACACACTCAGAGAACTAAAGTAACCACATAGGATGGTCTGAAATTAAAACTTCATAGCTGAAAGGGAGACATGGTGGGTAGTCATGTCCTAGGCCAGTATCTTCCTTACCAAGGTCAATCTTTACCTTAACTGAGCCTGTCTATTGCCTTTTTGCATCTAAACAAACACACGTTTGGAATGTCAAAATAATCTCCTTTTCCTCACTCTTCAGGGCACCAACTCCCACCAGAGCAGGAGACCCCAGAACCTCTCATTGTTATCTTGTTCTCCTGTATATCATCTCTATGTGCTGTAGATGATAATTGCTAACTAGTCTATATCCACCAATGTAAAAAAAAAAAAGTCTATCCATTTTACTTTTTATCCAATCTCAGAGATTTCCTCTGCATTACTTTCTCTCACCTCCCTAATCTATCACCAATAGATTTCATGTAAACCTCTTGATACCATTGCGATTAGCTAGTTATTAATAATAGGAAAAGAGCAAAGGATAGGCCAGACATTATAAGCATGGCCACTTGGGCAGCTTCACCAGAAAGCTGCAATTTCATACTCCCCAGAGAACTACCAGCCCATTCCCTGCAAAACACTGAGGGAAGGGGTCCAACAAAGGGGAGATGGGTGCATGCTCAGTAAAGTTGGGGTCACATAAGGAAGATAATTACCTGTCAATCTAGCCTGGGGAAGTATGGATTGACTAGAGGGGCCAGGGTCAATGTAAGCCTGAGAAAATGTGGGAATACATAATCCCCTAGACAAAGAAATTCTCTCCCTCTTGGCTCTTAGATCTTGGCTCTCTGATTCCTTTGGCTTTGCTCCTGCCCATTCCCTCCATAGCCTTGTTGTCCACACCCAGTGGTCTGATGGTCTACAATTGACAACACAAACTAAACTAGCCTGATGCTGGATTCAGCTGTGCAGACATAGAGCAAAAACTCTGGCCAGTGGCCTTAACCCTAGCTCTGTTTAAGCCACAACTATAGTTCTTGTATGATGGGACAAAGGGAAAGGGGGCCTTGGAAACTCAGAGGTTTAATTCCACAGAAATAATATTTAAAACAATATCTCATCCACCTGTGAAAATTCCTTCTCTCAAGATATTGCAACAAACCCATATCCACCAGCAGCAGGTGAGGACAGGGAGCACGCCCCACTGATAACACCCTTACGTCTTCCCTTTTGATTCTAATGTATAAAATAAGCTGCATAAATTGCCATTTTCTAGAGCATTTTCTCAATTCCTTGAGATTTTGCTTCCCGGCAATTGTCATCACTTTGGCTCAAATAAACTTATAAAAATTCTCTACAGGTTTGGGCATTTCTTACAGTGACAGGGTAAAGATAAATATATTTCTAGACAGAATAAAAAGTGCAAACAAAAGATTAAATAACAATTTCTTTTATCCTCGCTTGAGGATATTTCTTATTGATTTTAGAGAGAGAGAAAGAAAGAAAAATTGATTTGAGAGAGAAATATCAATTGTGTCCCCCACCCCCTCCTCCTTCATATATGCGAGGACCTGGGACCAAACCCGCAAACTTTTGGTGGACAGGACAACTTTCCAACCAACTGAGTGACCTGGCCAGGGCTCAAATTATAATTTTCATTAAAGAGAAAACCACAGGACCAAAATGGTATCACTTTTGCTAAAGCCCATGCCAAACCTAGATTTAATATCTGTCTTATGGATGTTTCAAACTCTTTCAGAAATATAATCTTAATTAACCAGTCTGAAATTTTGTGGTCAACACCAATGAGGTAATCTGTCACTTGAGTCTTCCCCAACATACCACAACCCACCAAAGCATAGACAATCTTCAAGACAAAAGCACTAGTCATTTACATCCCCACCAAAGAGGAACTGGTCTAAAAATAGTCCTTTCTTTTCTTTTGTTAATAGCTCCCTTGCCCCACCCTTGTTTCTGGAAAAACCTTCTATTTTGTATTTTTTGTACAACCCCATAGAGCTCCCTTCTAGTTGCTAGAAGGGATGGTGCCCGATCTATGAATCACTTGAAAAAGCCAATTAGATTTTCAAATTTGCTCAATTGAACTTTGTTCCTTAACAATAGAGAGAAAAATTAAGAGACTAATTGTGATATTTTGAATTCTAAGAAGAAGTATATATTTGGTCTTCAGTCCCTTTTCTGGCTCATAGCTCCTAAAATCCTTGAAATTTCTCAAGTGAATAGATCTATAAAGATGTCTTTTGAACTAGGCCAGTGTGGCTCAGTAGATTGAGCATCATCCCATGGATTGAGAGGTCCCGGTTCGATTCTCTGTCAGGTTGCGGGCTTGATCTCCACTAAGGGGCATGCGAGAGGCAGCTAATCGATGTTTCTCTCTCACGTGGATGTTTCTATCACTCTCTCTCTTCCTCTCTCTCTAAAAAATCAATAAAAACATATATATATATATTTAAATATGTCTTTTGATATTATAATGAGGTGATTTTGGAAAGCCCCTGGGAAACAAAAGGATGGGGGTTGGTTGCCTGGGGAGCTCACCAAGTGATTAGAGGACTGAAACTTTCAATCCAACTATCCAGGTCCTGGGAGGGGAGAGCAGATGGAGATTGCATTCATTCACCAATGGCCAGTGATTTAATCAATCATATGCCTATTTGATAAAGCCTCCATAGAAACTCAAAGGACAGGGTCCAGAGAGATTTCTGTATGGGGAACACAGTAGATTCTCGCAGAGGAACGTTCAGAGAGAGCATGGACGCTCTGCACACATTCCTCATACCTTGCCCTATGAGGTATGTGCATCCAGATGTGCATCTCTCACATCTGGATGCTCCTGAACGACATATTCTTTTATAAAGCAACCCATGATCTAGTAAGTAAAATAGTCCTCTGAGCTCCTCTAGCAAATTCATTGAACCCAAGGAGAAAGTCCTTGGAACTGAGTTCAAACCTATGTAGCTTGTTGGTCAAAAGCACAGGTGACAACTTGGACTTAAGTTTGGCATCTGAAGGTGAGGTGGAGGAGGGCAGTCTTGTAGGACTGAGCCCTCAACTTGTGGGATCTGATACTATCTCTGAATAGATAGTATCAGAATTGAGTTGAATTGTTGGATGTCTAGCTGGTGTCCAAGAATTGCTAGATGGTGTGAAGAAACTGCCCTTTTACACACACACACACACACACACACACACACACACAGTTATTAGGGGCTGGATCTTAGTAATTTATGGGGTTAATTTAAAATGCATGATTAGAGACACAACCACTTCACCAGAGAAGTGAAAGCTGTCTAGAGAGATCATAAGATAATTACATTATGTTAAATATGAGTTTAGAAAAACAGTAATTTAAAAAATCTATTAGATGAAATGTGGAGATTTAGTCTGTTAAATTATCTGTGTGAGACTATAGCAGTAAGCAACAAATAAAAGTATGAAAGGCAAAGACTATAAATGAATCCCTGCCAATTTGGACAGAAGCATATGGTCTGATCTTTATATAGAACAGACAGATCAATAACAGAGCAGCCCAACTTTTCTGGTTGAGAGCCCAAGATAATTCAACTTTAAAAGAAAAAAAAAAAAGTAGTATGAAATGTGTTCTTTATATTTTTTCTTCCTTTTTTTCTCTCTAAATACAAATACAGTTGGCTTTCTTTTCCTCTAACAGAGGGAAAGAAATGCAAAAAAGTTACTTGCTTTTAAGAACTCAAAAAGGCCAGAAAAGTATAAAATGTCAAATCTACAAAGCTGGATAAAAGTAGATAAAGCATTAAATGTTAATGATGTCCTTGGTTGCAAAGTTTCACAAAAATCACGTCTATTTTCAACTATGCCATAATTAAGACTGCATGATCCCACTTTTCATTACAAAACGAATCGACTAGACATGAGGCTGGGGTCATCCTTGACATTTACAATAAAGACCAAGCAGGAAGAGAACCTGGTGCCCTGTCACTCTTAACTGGTGGAGCTAAGTGAAAAGGTATGTCAGTGGTGGGGGGTGTCTTCATGCTCAGGGGCTTTGGGGTCAAGCCAGCAGGATTTTGCTACTTCAGTTTGGTGAGCCCCGGCTTCTGTATTGATGAAATGGTGTGATAATATCTAACTTGTAGCATTGTTGTAAATGTCAAAGAAAAGTTATTGTTTTCAACAGAGCATCTAGCACAATGATAATCTTATAAAGAGCTCTACAGTATGACCCCCGCTTCCCTCTAAAGCTATAGATTCTCTCTCCCTCACCCTCCATTCTGTGGCCTCTAGGCTCTCTTTTATTTTCTTTAATAACCTGTGTGTTTTCTCAGCTCTGGTTCTTTGCCATTCCTTTTGCTCTATTTCCCCCTCTTCTTGGTTCACTCTCCTCCCTCCATCTAAACTTGGCAAATTCCACTATTCAATTTACAGTCTTAACTATCCATACCCCCCCTCCCCCACCCCAGAAGATGTTCATTCATCTGCTGAGGCCAGAGTGCCCTATTCTTTTCCTTTCAAAACTTTAATGGCAATTTAATTACATGTTTTGCTTTTTTTTTTTTTTTTCCCAGTTAGACTGTAAGGCAGCTGAGGCTGGAGACCACTGCATTTGCCCTGTTCATCAACACAAGCCAGCTTTTGACATCTCATAAGTATTGAATAAAATACAGCCATTTAAATCACTGTACTCCATATGTCTTCAATGTAGTAAAAGAGATGGATGTGGCTTTGGAGTAAGAAAAATGGGAATTTGAATCCTTGACCTACTGCTCACTAGCCCTGAAAATTTAGCAAAGTTAGTCAAGCCCTATCAGGTCTCATAGCCTCACCTATAAACTGGCAATAACATTGCCTCTGGGTGTGATCGACTCTGAGGTGTGAATGAGAAACTTGTAAGAACTGTTACCTTTGATGATTATGAGTATCACTATTCCTGTCCTAGGCTTAAAGGACACATTCAGTTTTCTGACTCGTAGCATGAACCGCTCGAAGGTTTCAATAAATCCATTCTGGAAAAGAGGCAGGTTCTGTGGCTAAGGTGGCGACGTTATTCGGTGCGGAGTTTATTTCACCGCACCAAAGTCACTTTCTTGCATGGTAACAGAGGGGATTTTCTGAGACTGAAATTTTATTCACAGCCTTCCAATAGAATGCCTGTGATTCTAAGATGAAAATGACAACAGCTGAATTCAAATTGGAAACTAATCCAAAGTGACGAGCGTGTCCAATCTGCAAGGCAGACTTGAGAGCCGGTCTCGCGGAGGGCTGCATCTGTGACCAGTGCAGCTGCCGCCCCTCCGCCAGGCTCATTAGGTAATGTCACTGCGGCAGTGCGCCGGGGGGACGGTTCGGGAACCCAGGGAACCAGCATTTTGCATGAGCCAGTGAAAGAAACTCACGCTAGCTCGTGAAATGAACATCCTTTCTTGGCTGTTTTTCGACCTCCAGTAAGGAGAGATCTAGGGGCGGCTGCAGAATGTTTGTATAAGAAGCACTTGGGAAGAGTCCTCTTGTTCTAAGGAGGCCTAGGAGGCCTGGGTCTCGAGCATTCTCGTTGCAAGCAGATTTGTTTTATGTAAGCTGTGCGTTCACTGTGGCTTTGGATGTTTATGAAGATTATGAGGGTGGAGGGAGAGGAATGGATCAAGTCCCATTAAGCTACTCTTTTTTTTTAATCCTCACCTGAGGATATGTTCATATATATATATATTTGAGACGGGAAGGGACAAAGAGAAACATGGATGTGACAGTGGGACATTGATCGGTTGCCTCCCATTTGTGCCTGGACTGGGGTTCAAACCTGCAGCCTTGATATATGTCCTGACCAGGAATCAAACCCGCAGCCAATGTGTCAAGGATGACGCTCCAACCCACCGAGCCAACCGGCCAGGGCCCATTAAGCTACTCCTTATTTCACACAATAACTCTGGGAAAGGAACGAGAATGGTGCCTTTATCACTGGGATCACTGGGCTCATGCTTCAACTATTAAAGCAGGAGTCTTTACAGTTTCACTGTGACCGAGTTCGTGGGAGGAGCAAGTCAGAACATCACAACTTGACCTTCGGAGGAAGCGGTTGGAGGGCTACCTCTGTGCTCTTCCTAGACAGAAGCTTCCCTTCACCCCATTGTTAACACACCGCTTTAAGATGAATCGGCGTGGAAACTCATGGGGATTTTTCTTATAAACTTGAGATTGAGCTCTGCTGCCTTGAATCCAAATCACCACTCAAGAGGAGGAGAATTTCTTTCCATTTCTTCCTCTATTCCAGCCTCTGGGGACCACCCACAACCACCTACTTTCAGGGCAAACAGGACTACTACTTGCCATAGCAAGTCAGCCCTTGAAACACTAAGTGCTCGATCCTCTCCTGGGAGTACATCTGCGCTGTATCATACGTAATCAAAGTTGCAATGAAAAAGGCTAGAAATTATTTCTTGTATATATTTTTAAAAGCAAAAATGAAAAAAAATAAAAACTATCTTTCAGAATACTAACATTGATATTTACAAGACTGGTTTTCTGGACCATCTTACCCTTTCTCCCTGTACAGAATTATGTAAGTCATAATGAAGAAAATAACTTTTGGCCCAGCCGGTATGGCTCAGTGGTTGAGCATTGACCCGTGCACCAAGAAGTCACAGGTTCGATTCCCGGTCAGGGCACATGCCCAGGTTGTAGATCAAATCCCCAGTGGGGGATATGCAGGAGGCGGCCAATCAGTGTTCTTTCTCTCTCATTGCTGTTTCTATCTCTCTCTCCCTTTCTCTCTCTCTAAAAATCAATAAAGAAAAAAATAGAAAAGAAATTTTGTTATTCTCTAAGAATGTATTTTGGTTTCAGAGATGTGATGTTTGTTTTATCATTTCAGTTAACTTTGGGTCACTAAAAACATTTGAACAACTTTTGAGAGCTCGCAATCACTTTCAAGCACATCTCATTCTGCCATGGACACAAACTTGTTGCCATGTGGAATAGACCCACTTTATTTATTTATTTATTTATTTTTATCCTCAACCGAGGATATTTTATCTTCAGATAGAGCTGGAGGGAGAGAGGGGGAAGAGAGAGAGAGAAACATCGATGTGAGAGAGACACATCGAGTGGTTGCCACCCTCATGACCCCAACTGGGGCCGGGGACAAACTGCAACCGAAGTACGTGCCCTTAGCAGGAACCGAACCCAGGACTCTCTGGTCTGCAGGCTGACAATCTAACCACTGAGCCAAACTGGCCAGGGCGACCCACTTTAAAATTAAGGAAACTGAGATGGAGAGACGTTGAAAAATATATTGTTTCTGAGCACATGGTAGGACTACCAGAAGCAAGCACAAACCGAAGATTTCCAGGAAATAAAAAGTTAAGACAAATTCATTACAGAGTCCCAAACTGTGCATTGAAATTGCTATCAGCTTTCAACAACAATGATGACATCTGCTGCTGTTATTATTGAAGCCCCAACATGCACCAGGCACTGTCTAATGAAAAACAAGGGGAGGCCCTTCCTCAGGAGCTCCCATTCTCAAACATGCATGAGGCCAAACACAGAGAAAGGTCGAGCAAGTAGAAAAGGTTAAAGTCATATAAAAATATAATTAATAGTCCCTTAGTCTGCAGAGTGATTTATACCTTTCAAAATAATTCCAAATCTGATTTCTCATTTGCTTCTCACTGTAACTTGCAGTTAACAGCCTCCATCAGAGATGGCCACTATTTTAAGCATCCTGTGTGATAAGCAGATTGGTGGCAAGTAGGTATTACAGTGTCAAGGATGGTATGTCTCTGGCCTACGTACCATTGGCTGAAAAGTTAAAAAGCATAGCCGATGTTTGTTTTCCCTGCTGGTCTAAGAATCTAGAGTATATATTTAAGCACAAACCATTTTTTAATCCCATGCTTGTAAGTTTGCAAGCCCCTTATTGATCCACTTATAAAACCAAAGCAAATTGTGCAATAATGGTAAGAATTTACTATTCCTGTTATTTTTGAGCATCTACCACAGTCCAGGTATTTTTCTGTCGACTCTCTTCAGTAATTAGGAGCAATTTTATGCTCCCTGCTGCTAAAAGAGGTCTTCTTACAGACTCCCACTTCAATATTTTATTGTATACCTATACCTAACTTGGATCTGGTAAATAAAATACATTTATTTACCCTAAAATAAATACTGCAACTATACAAAATGCCAGCTACTCTTTGAGCTTTGGGGATTTACTGGGGATCAAGAGATGCCTATATACTGTGACATGAAGTTTAGATTCTGTTCTCTATGTGGATAATTAAAAAGGCAAAACACATTTTCTGAATTCTCTAGGGAAATATATTTATATTTTGCTTAACTATCTCACTTTGAGAATCCAAATAACATGTTTTATTAGTGTTTTCAGTTCACTAGATATTACAAACCAGAACTGAAATCCCTAATTTTAAAACAAAAATCCATCTTCAGGTTAATTCTTACTTCCTGTGAGTTACACTTTCAATGTGTGGTAAGGATGCAGATGAGAAGAAAAACATTTCAGTGTGAGTATCCAGACAGACACTTTAGATGCTTAGTGATATCCTCATGTTCAGGACTAGAAACACCTGGGTTCAAAATCTACCTACCTATTAGCAATGTCTTTGGGCAAGTTGCTTACAGCAAATAAGCCTCAGTTTCTACATGTGAAAATGAGGGTAATACAAATAATGACAGAAAAGAACTATCATAACTTGGTGTTGTGCTAATTACATGGGCCGATACAAGCAAGCTGCTAGTGCGGTGTCTCAGCTACGGCGACACTCTGTGTGTACGTTAGCTTGCAACAATCGTTTGCAATGTGGATGCTCAGACTTCCTGTGTCCAAAGTGCCACACCACCAGATGGGGTCTCTCAGGTGGTAGCTTTAGAGGCGTAAAGATGGTTCTGTGTGACAGAACAGAATAACTGCACCCACAATTTGCAAACGAACTGTTTTCTCCCTCTACCATTGCACATAGAAGAGAACCAGATACTGCAAGGAATACAATACCTGGCACACTTTAGGGAACCAAGGTCCAACCAGCATAGCTGCTTTTTTAAAAAGGAAACTTTTGTTGCTGTTGTTGTTTTACACCCAAATGCTGGGTAACTTTCTTACTTTCCAGAACATTAATTCATTATTGGTCTGCTATGCAGCACAAACTGGACAGTTAAGACAGCATTATTAGCCCTGGCTGGTTTGGCTCAGCAGTTAGAGCATTGGCCCATGGACTGAGGGGCTGCAGGTTCAATACCCAGTCAAGGGCATGTACCTGGGTTGCAGGTTCAATCCCTGGCTTGGTCGGGGTCATGCAGGAGGCAACCAATTGATGTTTCTCTATACATTGGTGGTTCTCTCTCCCCCCCCCCCATTCCCTCCCTTCCACTCTATTTAAAATATATATATAAAAAATAAAAAAAAATTAATGGAAAAATATTTTTGGGTGAGGATTAGCAAAAACAAACAAACGAAAAAGATAGTATTATTGGTTCACATTTCTAGTTAACATTTTCTCCTATCTCTGCTAGTTTATCTCCTCTACAGCTGGAAGGAGAATCTACTGCTAAACCCTGCCAACATTTTTGCATTCATTGAAGTCTCATTCAGAGTTATGCACTTCTAACAAACATATTCCATACTTTGTGTTTCTATGGTAAGAATCTGAGGCAATACACTTCCCACCGTTGAATAGAATATTTGCGAAAATCATATTTTAATAACCAGATTTGCATCACTGAAATAATGGGGGCAGACTGTGATGCTTATACCACTTCTGTTTAGTGTACTATTTAAATCCCTCCCAGAAGGACCGATAGCAGCCATGGGGCAGGCCAGGGCCAGTATTAAAGATCAGGGAGTGAAAGTGTATAGAAAATGCACAAAATGAGAACACGACTCTTTCCAAGAGAATCCAAAGTGTCTCCTGACAGCTCTTTATCAGTGCAAATTGATGAAGACTTATTTATTAGGCTGGGGTTTTCTCCACATGTCCTCACACTTAAAAGAAATCTCATAGCTGAGAAGCAAGCTGCACAGGGATTTTTTTTTTTCTTCTGCACATAGTTTTGCCACAGCTTCATTTAAACAAATGCGTAAGGTTTTGATGCATTTTTCCAATAACACTCCACATTCCACCATTCATCAGTTTAGGCAAGGAAAGATGCTTCTCTGTCAAGCTTGCCCAGATTCAGCCCCTCTGAGCTGCCTGCCTAAACAGTCCATGAAAAATGAGAACATACATTCCCTGCTCTGGGAAGAATAAAGTTGGGAGCTGACATCCTCAGCTTCAATGTTACATCGGGCCTCCCATGTTTTGGAAAATAATGCCCTTCACATCATTTTTTCTTTCCCTATCAGAAGAGCACCTGCCCTAAATGCTGTAGTTGTGGAGAAGGTACTGAAATTCGGAAGCAGAAGGACTGTGCGTGCTTCCCAGGTGCTCTGCCCTGGCAGCATGTTAGACTCGCTTGGGGAGCTTTGGAAAAGTCTAAACGCATAGATCTCATGTCTAGAGATTCCAGTTGGCTAGGTTTGCAATGGGCCAGGGTATCTCTTTCCTCCAGCAACAGGGCACCTCTTCTGGTGAAGGGATGGGGCATGGCTGATGTGGCTCAGTGGTTGAGCGTTGACCCATGCACCAAGAGGCCGCAGGTTCCATTCCCGGTCAGGGCACATGCCCAGGTTGTGGGCCCGATCCCCAGTGGGGGGCATGCAGGAGGCGGCCAATCGATGTTCTTTTTCATCGATGTTTCTATCTCTCTCTCCCTCTCCCTTCCTCTCTCTAAAATCAATAAAGAAAATAAATAAATAAACTTATTAGTATAAAATGACAGCATTTATGCAAAGATTATATTTCCTATTTCATAAGAATAAAATTAAATGGTAAAGGATTATACACAAAAAATCCTAAGAACCAGAAAAAAATATTTACACAAAACAAATATTTTCAACATTACATCTTTTATTCAAAAATATGTCACTCCTACCAATTTACTTCTAAAGAATATAAAACCAATACATCATTTTTTTTTTTTTTATTGATTTGAGAGAGAGTGAGAGGAAGGGAGGGACAGAAAGAGAGAGAAACGTTGATTTATTGTTTCATTTATTGATGCACTCATTGATTGATTCTTGTATATGCCTTGACTGAGGATCAAACCCACAACCTTGTTGTGTGGGGATGACACTCTAATCAACTGAGCTACCCAGCCAGGGCCACGTCTTGTCTTAATAGAGCTTACAAATGAGGTCACTTTGGTATTCAAAATTCATGCTTCTGATCTCTTGGGAGCATTGAGTCCAAGTTCAAAAATTCCCAAATAGAGCAAAAGACACACTGTAATTGTCTTTTCAGCAAAAATAAACACTGCTTGTAAGAGTTCTCATTTAATGAATTAAATAAGGGGCACCACACACAGTGACGTTTTCTCTAGGATCGCAATACAGCACATTTGGTCTCCTGAACCATCTGTTGTTATTCATTGGTGGTGAGTGTAAGTCCAGCCTTTCTTTCCAAAGTAACACTCTCTGCAATTCTGTATGTCTTTCTCACCTGGGTGGTGCATCATGGCCTCTATCTGACCACAGATGCTTGTTGCATCTTCTCATGGTGTTACAACCTAGCAAATAGCTTACCTCTACCTGAATCTCTTCATTCCAGAGGTCTCTTTTTTATTCTTATTAATAAACATAGCAAATGGTATGGGGTTCCTGAGTGAGCAAGTCTGCCCCTCCCCTTTTTGTATTGTAATAAAAACAAACAAATAGCCAGAGTTTCATATTTCATACGAGCCTCAAAGGTGAGACGAAGCTTTTTCTTTTAAAATTAATGTGAAAAAGGTTTGATTCTCATCAAGGTTAATTCTCCCTGCTTCATCAGAATTTATTCATTCTCCTTGCTTCATCAGAATTTGAAATAATCTCTAATGAACATTTTGGTCCTTTCTAATATGTCATTTGCTGTTGTGTCAGAAAGCCACACAACTTAAGCACTTGCATTTAAAAATACCTTACTTAATTGATCACTATGGCTCAAAATTTCATCGGCTTTATCCAAGCACCTTGATCTCTTTCAGGGAAATTATGTTCTCAAGCCTTTGGCGTTGTTGTGTGATGCCTCTGACTTTGGTTTTGAGCCAGGGATGGTGTTATTCATATAGAATATACAGGAATCAGGGGTGCCATTTGGTTGTGTTGAGCAAGGGATATCTCTTTGAACTCATTTTTGGAACCAGCAGACGGAGCTCTTGCTACCCCAGAACTAAGTGTGAACTCACGTCTTTCATTCCATTGGTAAGGGGTTGGCTTAGTGATGGCATCTTGCTCTAATAGGCAGTAGCAGAATGAACTTGAAAGAGCAATGGTTCATTCCACCAACACTATTTGAGTATCAACGTGCAACTAGTAACGAGTCATGTGGGGGAAACAGAAGGGAGATGTCTGATCCTGTCCTCAGAGAACTCACAATCAAGTCAGAACAAATAAGTGCTAGAATTTGCTGAATCAACTCACAAATCAAATAAATATTAAGGTAAAAGGGTAGCATGTACACATAGCCTCCCCTGCTCCCCCAAGGAATGAATCACCTGTGGGAGGAAGGGAGAATGAATGTTCAGGGAAGGTCTGCAGTAGAATTTCTGCTTCACTTTCGATGTGAAGGAAACACAGGAGTATAAGATCAGAGAAATAATGGAAGGGAGTTTAGAGCAGAAGAGACACTACGTGGAAGACTCGGCAGCATGGAAAATCTTGGAACATTATGGGGTACTGTATTCTTCAAAGAGGGCCACCCAAATATATCCTATCCCATGTGCTCTTGTAATTGACATCGCCACTTCTCTTACTGAGAGTTAGGGGTCTGTGTCACCTTTCTTGTATCTGGGCAAGTCTGTGACTATGGAGGAAGTGATGCTGTGTGACTTCTGAGGGTAACTCTTAAAAGACAATATAGCTTCTCGCCTGGCCGGTGTGGCTCAGTGGTTGAGCGTTGACCCACGCACCAAGAGGTCACCAGTTCAATTCCCAGTCAGGACACATGCCCAGGTTGTGGGCCCCATCCCCAGTGGGGGGCATGCAGGAGGCGGCCAATCAATGTTCTCTCTCATCGATGTTTCTATCTCTTTCTCTCCTCCCTTCCTCTCTCTCTAAAATCAATAAAGAAAAAAAAAAAAAAAAATTAAAAGACAATATAGCTTCTGCATGGATCTCTTGGGATGCTCACTTTTGGAACCAGGTGCTGTACTTCTGAGAAAGCCCAAGAGCCAGCTGCCACTGCCACATCCAGTTTAAGTCCTAACCAACTGCCAGATCTACTATGGGACCCGAGAGGAGGGGGGTGCCTTTGAGATGAGCCCGGCTCCAGCTAACATCTGGATACAACAGCATGACACACCCTGTGTAATGATCACCTAGAGGAATCCCAGTCACACCCTAGGACTATGAAAAAGAATAATACAACAATTGCTGTTGTTTTAAGTTGTTAAATTCTGGGGTGACTCATCATACAGCAACAACTAACTGGACAGATATTGTGGGAGGAGTCTGACTTTGCATGCATGGCTCCCTTTGGAAATCTGCTGACAACTATTGGCCCCTTCTCAGATTAACATCTTTAAATGGAAAAAAAAAATACATAGCACTACAGAGGAAGTAACTGATATTGCTATACCATTATCAATATATTAATTTTTTTGATATAAGAATATATGTGTATCTTTGTAAATGCATTAAATGACATCTAGTAGAAATTCTAATAACAATCATAATCTCTAAGTAGTGATGAGTATAAATGATATTTTGTGGTATCTGATACAACTCAAATGTGATATAAAAACTGATTTTTTTTAAATGAGAAAGTCACAGGAACTGCAGTGCGGCTGGGGTTTATTGCCTACATTCATAATTGGCAGAAATGATCATTTCACTTAGATATTAGTGCAAATAAAGTATGTATTTTTCTATCCCAAGATCAAGAGTACCTGAATTCTCCACCAAGGAAAACAGTATGAAGTAAGATTCTGTGAAGTCCTTGCACAGGGACCGGAAAATAAGCAATATTCTTGCATTATGACTGCCGGAGTTTACAAACGTGCTCACTACACGGACTTAGAAAAACCAGACCATCCTCTGAGAGTCAGCCTTCCCATCTGTAAATAATATTGTAACCTCTTGATACAAAAGTCTTATCAAGTAAATATTACATCCCATGGTTTCGTAGGACTAGAAATAAAATACTATCTCAGTGCTTTATCATATTGAAAGGGTTCTTGTAAAAGTAAAAAGAAACACTGCTCTTTCTCTGATTTTAAAATCTTAGTAAATTCAGTTCAACAGAACACATTTCTTGCCGATTATTGTATATCCTATATAACTAAAACCTTGGATGTGTCTCTTTAATTTCTGAGGCCAGTGACAACTTGTACACAAATACTTTTTCTTTGTCAGTAATTTAAGGGCAAGATAAATGGGTTCTGGTACTCTAAGTCGGAGTAATAAAGACCAGTCAAAGTTGGCACATGTTCTTACTTCCTGAGAAAAGAGGTAGGGGCAGGGTTGTTATTTACTGTTCCTCTGATTATACTTCTTATACATTTTCTCCCTGGACCCTTTATATCCATTGTGGGTGACCTCTATGTAATTATTTTCACATTTAAGATGTATTTATTCTGGATTTTTAATGGCAGTTGGAGTCTTTCTATGGGGAAAGAACCTTTGGAACAAAGAGATCTCAAAATAAAATTCTGTTCCTTTCTAGACGTAATAGTTTAAGCACTTTGTGGTGTTTTGCTAAGGCTCCTAGTAAAACATTTATGTCCAAATGAAGAAGAACATCTGAAAACAAAATGTCATATCCAAAAATCTATATTTTAATAAACCCATACTTAGTACCAAAACAAATATTATTGGAGTAAAAAAAGACATTAACAAAGATTAACAAAGACTTTATTATTGAATTGATCCACCAGTCCCCCTCCGCTTTCTGGCCTTACCTCCTACATCTTTGCTCATTTACCAAGGTCAGCAAAGTTTTTCTGTAAAAAGCTAGGCAGTAAATATTTTCAGCTCTGCAGACCATGTGATCTATATCACAACCATTCAACTCCAACACTGAGGCATAAACACAGCCATAGAAAATAAGTAAAAATTGGGAATGGCTATATTTCAAAAAACATTATTTTCAAAAACAGAACACAAGCTGAATTTAACTCGACAGGGTCTCAGTTTGCTGCTCTACACAATACCAAGAAATCCTCCAAAACTTGCTTTAGTGAAACGGAGTTTATTATATTATAGGTATTTCCTTCTCTGTGATCCATTCTCTCAGGGAAACCTTCGGGAGGAAGGGGTGATGGGGTCAACCTCAGTAGTCCTGTGTGTCTTCTTGGTCTCTTTTGGGGGTCACTTTCATTCCCGTATCCTTTAATTAACTGTCTCTGTGTTGTCCTGCCCCTTGCTAATGATAATTGCTTACAGTGTTTCCTTTCATCCCTTTTTAGGTCAACTTAGAAGAGGCTAACAAAAGTTTCCGAGACACAACTCTAAAATTTCCAAACAAGAGATGCAACTTCCTAATCTTGAATCAATATATGTTCTCCTTCAACCAACTGTGACCAGGGAGGTGCAGTGTTTCATCAGATGGCCATGATTTCAGTGGCTCACTCCCAGAGGAGACTAGTCAGCATCATGTTAGGAAAAACACGTATATAAACTGGACTAACATCCTAAAAGGTTTCCATCTTCATATATCTATACGTTTTTATAATCAGTTAGAAGAAAATTTAATATAAACACTTGGATATAGAAAGGTTCTAAATTCATGGATGCACTGGCACTCCAATACAAACCTGGCTCGTCAGCTCTAATGACTTCTCACCAGTCAATGGAGTAGACATAGCTTGAGTTACAAGTTTGTCTCCGAAATAAAATAATGAGGTTGGCATTTACATGTGGACTATAAACTAGCTCTATGAAAGAAATGTCCTGAAGATACAGCAGTAGAGTGTGTTATAAATAGTTTTTCCTACACAGATACTTCTATAATTTTGGACACGTTGAGTTTTAAAAGGCACTTTGTAATTATGTTTGTAGGTAAAATTTCATTTTGATAGTTTATATGTAGAAAATGCATGATATAACACCATGCAATTTTTAGATTCTTGAAAAAAAAAAACAAAAAACACAACTATAGGTGTTAATTGAATTGCTTCTGAATTTTTTTTATTAAAAAATTCTTTTAAACATATACCAAAGTGTTTATATTTAGGCTTACTTTTATGTCATAAATAAATTCATTACTAGGTACCACTCCAAACGCAGAAATGTTCTGTTGAGCAGTGAATGTAAATGCTAAATTTAAAATCACTGCTCAGCATATATTTAGCTAAAATATGGACACTGACATCATTTTAGGATTGCTGAAGTCCTTTCCTTACAGAAAGCAAATCTGGGCTTGACGAGAAGCCAGACATGCAAGGTCTGAGCTGTGAGATGGCAATGGCTGCTAGAGGCATTGTAAGCAAGGACGAGGCCATGCCCAGCGCGGCAGGTAGCAACCCTATTCCTCCTATCCAAGTCATGCTTACTTTGCCTCACAGGCCAAGGTTCCTGTGGCTTTCATTTGGGACATGTATAAAAGCTACTTTATCTATTTGCATTCTCTGATGTATGAACTCTGTAATTATTTTAGCGCTACATTGAAATTCCAAATGGAATTGTAAACAACCCCATTATCCAATAGGCAGCAGCGGCAGCAAACGCTGCAGATGTCATGCTATTATTTGGTATCTTACGGAAGAGAACGATATAAAACAGAAATGCTAAAAGGTAGCTTCTTGTTTGGCCAGTGTGGCTCAGTGTTTGAGTGTCGACTCATGTACCAAGGGGTCGCCGGTTCGATTCCCAGTCAGGACCCATGCCCAAGTTGTGGGCCAAATCCCCAGTAAGGGGCATGCAGGAGGTGGCCAGTTGATGTTCTCTCTCATCGATGTTCCCATCTCTCTCTCCCTCTTCCTTCTCTCTCTAAAATCAATGAAGGAAAAAAAATAAATAAATAAAATAAATAAATAAAAGGTAGCTTCTTGAAGTATATGCAGTCCTCAAAAGGTGAGCAATTCCAAAAGGCTGAGTCTACATATCCAGAGCACATATTCAACAACACATTCACTCAACAAGTCTGTTTGGTCATGTGCTAGGGGTTAACCTCAGAACTTATCAAAGCCCTTCTTGATTTCCCATCAACTGGAAATTCCCCAAGGGTGTCACTGCTCTCAGAATCACCCTGTTTTGAATGGCTGCACAATGTGGAACGCACAGGGCTTTGGCTGGGAGAAAGTAGATGGACCTCTCATGTACCCACTGCTGAAGAATTGATGATATCTGAATACAAACGATGCCACCCTAGAATGTGGGCATAAAACGAAAGAAATTGTGAATAGTATATTGCTCCTTCTACAAACTTGAAGACTGTCTCAGGAGACATAGCAATTAATAAATGAATAATAAAATGTTCACTTACTTTATTTCTCTAAATGTCATCAGTTATTTAGTCAATCAATAAACGGATTCTGATTTTACTTCCTTTGGAGTCCAAACTGCTGCCAGAGATTTCAGTGGTGAAATTCACGTTCTCAATATGTTTTAGCCCTGGGATAATACTCACGAACCTCACATCTGTCATTTTTAGTACACCCATTAGCATGTTTAATTTTCTTGTTATGTCCCAGAAGAGCAGAGAACATGGAAGTTTCATTAAAAACTTAAGGGGCCAACATGCAGTCATGTTTTGGACACATCATGCTTGTTGATCAGTACAAAGAATCTTAATATCTATTCCCACTATTCTCATCTCTGCTGACAGCACAGGTGATGTCAGCAACTAAATCCATGTATTTACTGCTCTTCCTCAGCTATACCATTTGCATCTGACTCTAAATCGGAAGAGTGATTGATTTTATCATTTGATTAGGTAAATAAGTAAGTGGCTGGATTCCATTCCATTTCTCAACTCTAGAGAAATGTTCAAATAGACCTATGAAAGGTAACTGCTGGAAAGGTCCACTTTTCCACATGACATTAGCCTTCATTTCCTTTTAGTTGCTACACAGTGGAGGTAAAAAAAAAAAAAAAAATATATATATATATATATATATATATATATATATATACACACACACACACACACACACACACACACACACAATGATGGTATATAGAAACTGAAAAGCAAGTATTTGGGAATATAAAAACAATTAACCAAGAACCCCCTATATTTTCTGTTAGGCTGAAAATAATGAAATTTATTTTGAAAAGTGCTTCAACTGGTTTAAAAGCTCTATGTGCTGTGACAGGTGCTTAGGACTATTTCTTCTGACTCTTAAAAATGTGTAAAGATAGCCCTGGCCAGTTTGGCTCAGCGGTTAGAGCGTCGGCCTGCGGTCCGGAGAGACCCGGGTTCGGTTCCCGCTAAGGGCATGTACCTCGGTTGCAGTTTGTCCCCGGCCCTGGTTGGTTGTGCGGGTGGCAGCCACTCGATGTGGCCCTTTCACGTCGATGTTTCTCTCTCTCTCTCTCCCTCCTACTCTGTCTGAACAAAAAATGTCCTCGGTGAGGATTAAAAAAAAAAAAAAAAAAAAAAATGTGTAAAGATGAACTGCTAATTTACACAAAGGAGATGGAGTGAATCAAATATGGAAACCAGTTTAATTTTACAAGCCTCATAACATATTATACATTAACTTTCAAATATATTGAAATAACACCTATAGTGTCCATATAGACTCTACAGAAAGCACAATCTTGAAGTATATATCAGTTTCTATATCTTCCATCTTCTATATATATGTTTCAGGGGTTCATAGAAGGCAGATTGGGACTGATTATGCATTTTTAAGGTTAACTTGATTTGATAGTAATGAGTAGATTGGAAGTATGGCTTATTTTTAATATATTATTTTCATTAATTTTTCCATAACAACATGCATTTCTAAATGTTAATGTAGCTTATCTTCAACTGCTGATTTTAAAAATTTTGTCCTGATTCTAATTAATTACCAAAGGTACTCAACATCTTTTATTATTCCAATTTATGTCAATAAAAGTATCTCTTTATGTTCACAAAATTTCTGAAAGTTAGAAATAAAAAATTATGAGCATGCTCTGAGCTATATACTAAATAAAGAAATGATAAGAAATAACCCAAAATATACATAGCCTTGTTTATTCATGTATTTTATTCTTCCTTTCTCTCTCCTCTGAATCACCTTTCCAAAGTACAAATACACAAACAAGAAAAAAAATTATTACCATTAGGTGTAACTAGGGCACCAAGTCTTTACTCTGAAAATTGGCAATAAAAGGGAAATAATTAAGGAACTATTTTTTCTTGACTCTGTAAGAACTGACTTTCTTGGTATTGAAAGAGCCCTCGATAGAAACATCTCTATCACCTCACATAATTGCATGCACACACGTGTGTGTGTGTGTGTGTGTGTGTGTGTGTGTGTGTGTTGAGAACATTTAAAATCTACTCTCTTAGCAACTTTCAATATATAATATGGTATTTTTAACTATAGTCATCATGCCATACATTACATCCTCAGAACATGCTGATCTTAGACTGGAGGTGTGTACCTCTTAAACAACATCTCCCTCATTTCCTCCACAGCCCTTGGCAATGTCGTTCTACTCTTTGTTTCTCTGAGCTTGGCTTTTTTAGATTTCACATGCCAGTGAGATCATACAGTACTTGTCTTTCTCTGTTTGACTTATTTGATTTAGCATAATGCCCTCAAGGTCCATCCATGTTGTCAGGAATGACACAATTTCCTTCTTTCTCGTGGATGAATAATATTCCATTGTGCATGTATATGTGTGTGTGTGAGTATATACATACTTCATCCATTCAGATATATATGTATTAAGCAATCAACATTGTACACCTTAAAGTTACACAATATTATATGTCACTTATAGCTCAATAAAGCTAGAAAAAATAATCTATTTCTATGAGATGTTCTTCTTTACAAAAGTCTTCCAGTCAATAAATGTAGAAGAATAGAATCAGAGAAATTATAACTTTGCAAACAATAATGAGATCATTGATTCAGATGACGATTGATTATCAGTTGATTCCAGATCCATATGGAAGAATGGAAAGATTAGACTTGCTCTACTGATCCGACGATCAAATTTAGCATCACCTGAAGTGGGAGGAGCAGTTGTCTTCCAGATATGCTGAAATGTGAATTATAAAGCACCATCTGTAAAATATTTTTGCTAAGCTGTTAAACTTGAATATAATAAAGTATTTAGATCAATCATACTTCCTGTTTACAAAAATACTGAGTATTTGAATGAGGTATGGAGCAGACACCTTGATGATCAACTTGGAACTTGTAACGGGAAGAAAAATAAATTTGGTTTTATTAAAAACACTAAGATATTGAAATCAGTTGTGAGACACAGCATAACCTAGACTAGAGAGCAATACATTGCCAAGATTATGGAGTTTGGTATGCTGTAACAAAACATTTGTTTCTATGTACAGAGTGCATTATCAGAGTACATTCAAAGTTTAAATTAATAATGGTAATTTTGCCAATTCTCTAAGAAAAGTAACAATATTGTGCCCATTTTTATAGCTTTGTTTGCATTCTATGTCCTTGTGCTTCTTTATTAAGGTACTGCCTAAGAAATTGAGTATCAATATAATAAAATGTATTTATTATGCTTCCTTTTCATATTTCCTCTTTATTATATTATATTAAACATCAAACATAAAATCGGATGTTATCTTTAGAAGAAATACCTATTTTTACAAAGACCTTGGTACTAGTAATCAGAACCTATTTCACTGAGTGTCCACTGGATTACAAACCAATATAAATATTATTTTATTTTTAGTTTATGTTAGTTATTAATTGAATGGACTGACAACTTGTGAAAATTCCATGACTCCAAAACACTGCAAACATACGTACTCATGAAAGCTAAAAATAGATGTAATTATAATTTTAAGGGTCGTTTTCTCATACATAGACACATACATGCATAAAGGTTATCAATAATAATCTGCAATTAAATTGATACTTTATGTTGTATTGTACGGTCTTCCTTGATTTTTGTTTTATTTTCTAAACACTTGTTTGTTTCCATAAATGAAAAGTATACTTTTTTTTTTTTAGCTTCTCAGGTTTTTTTCTTCTGGTCCTTTATACATTTAAACCACATTTCTTCTTTGAAAGGCATTGAGGGCAAACTGACGGATTAGACATGGTCCTTGCCCCCACGCATTAACTATCTAGTACAGATGAGCCCAGTAATAGCAAAAGATAAAATGTTTGGAGGATTCAGAGAGCCAGGAAGGAGAGGGAGATGAATGGGGAGAAGATTGTAATTTCTTTTTCTGAGAAGTATACTTTTAAAGTATCTAAATTTCGCATCTAAATGATAATATTCAATCTAGTGCATTTGGGAGTCCAAACGTTAGCCATGATGATATATTTTTTTCCACACTTGCATTTAATGCAAGATAAAAGGAGACCGTTAAATCCGTTTTATCCAACTCAAAAGCAGTTCTTTGCAGAAAAACAATCGTCACTTATTTGAGAATGTTGTCCCCTCAAGGAACCTAAATAGCACATACACAATATGAATATTTTCATAAAAAGAATTGAAAGAAAAAAAACACTTTTATTTTATGGTGATAAAAACCATATGCTAATTTCCTTATTAAAATGCGGAAAGTTTTCCTGATTAACTAAATCTTAAAATTTTAGGGCATGCTATGGTGAATGTTTAAAATGAAATATCTGGTCAAGATAGTTGGCAGCTCTTATGTGTGCATTCCTAACTTTAGAGCTAGATATTTATGAAATAGCAATGATACTATAGAGCAAATGCAATTTTCACACCAAAATGCTTCTCTGCCTTTATTTTATAACATGTTCAACATCTTTATTTAAGACAATGAACCATTGTTAATAAAACTACCAGTCCGGCCAGTATGGCTCAGTGGTTGAGCATTGACCCATGCACCAAGAGGTCGCCAGTTCAATTCCCGGTCAGGACACATGCCCAGGTTGTGGGCCTGATCCCCAGTGGGGCGGGGAGAGGCATGCAGGAGGTGGCCAATCGATGTTCTCTCTCATCGATGTTTCTATCTCTCTCTCCCTCTCTCTCTCAAATCAATAAAGGAAAAATAAATTAATAAAACTACCAAATATTCTCTTATACAAAGTGTTCTGACTTCCTGAAGGGCAATTTGGCAATGTCTATCAAAAGCTATGAAACTTAGTGTACAGCATAGCCCAACTCTTCTACCTGTTTATGCTATACTAGAAGTTTATGCTAATGAAATGATTTAAAATGTGCACAGAGATTTCCTCAAAAACATGTTCATTGCAGCATTAAATCTAAATGCTCAAGGAAAGGGTAAGATATATCCTGGAAAATACACATACTACATCATCATTAAAAACAAAGCCATTTTGTGAGTGAATTTCTTGTCAAGTAAAGATGCTCATGAATTGTTATTTAATATGAATAAAAGGTTGCAAAATGGTATTATGGTAAGCTTCTATTTTTTTTTTAAGTTTTTTTTTCCCTTTTTTGATTTTTAGAGAGAAAAAAAGTGAGAAGAAGAGAGAGATAGAAACAGCGATGAGAGAGAACATCGACTGGCTTCTTCCTGCATGCCCCCCACTGGGGATCTGGCCCACAACCTGGGCATGTATCCTGACTGGGAATTGAACCAGTGACCTCTTGGTGCATGGGTCGACACTCAACCACTGAGCCACACCGGCTGCATGGTATGCTTTTATTTTTATGAATAACAAATATATTTGTAGGTACATCTCTGTGCAGCTATTTATCTGCAAATATGTATACAAAAATAAGAACAATTGTCTACTTGGTGGCGTGAGTTTATGTGACATTGTGGGTTTTTTGTTTGTTTCGTTTTTTGTTAATATGTATTTTTAATATTTAGCAGAGGTATTCCTTATGAAAATAAACAGAAATTTAAAAAATCCAAAGCACTGTATGATTTAAGAAAACTAAACACAAAGTACGTTGTTTTGAATCATGTTTTTGAGAATTAAAAAAAAAAGCTTCATAATGCACAATGACTATTTTTAATTCAAGTTAATCTAGATTAAAAAATCTATCCATTATCTTTTTGGGTGTTCTGTGCTCAGAATTCCCTATAATAATACTTCAGAAGCAACACCGGACCAGAGAATCTGCTTGTGATTTAGCATCACCACGTCATATCTATTTAACCCTAGACAAATTCTTCAAGCTCTCTGGATGGTACCAAATTTGTTTGCAATAGGAGCATCATAATAATACCTAATTCATAAGTTGTTGCATAGATTAAATGAGAAATGAAAATACTGTTTACATAGTATCTAGCTTATAATTAGAATATGTTAAAAAGTCTAATAGAACTTAGTGCATGCTGTGTGTCCCTCCATTATAACCAGTAGGAAGTTCAAATATTTAGATGCTTATTTAAAGGCCACACACCAAACTATCCATGCACTGTCAAATAGTCAACATCATAGTTCTCCTAAGGATTTAGATTTTAAGAAGGACCTAATCAAAAGTTTAATATAAAGTATAGAAATTTATGTCATCATAAAAGTTAAAAAAAAAAAAAAAAAGGAAAGACAGTGCTACATACACTCTTTGAGCAATTACCTTGTCCTGGTAACTTGGATAAAAAAAATTTAGAAAGGTGCTCGGCCGGTGTGGTCCAGTGGTTGAGCATTAACCCATGCACCAAGAGATTGCAGGTTCGATTCCCGGTCAGGGCACGTGTCCAGGTTGTGGGCCCGATCCCCAGTGGGGGGCATGCAGGAGGCGGCCAATCGATGTTCTCTGTCATCGATGTTTCTCTCTCTCTCCCTCTCCCTTCCTCTCTCTCTAAAATCAATAAACAAAAAAAAAATTTAAACAGAAATTTAGAAAGGTGTTTCCACTGGTAAGGAGCCCGCCCACTGATGGAGCGGAGGAGCTGGCACGAGAGCAAACATAAAGTGAGAGTCCGTGCATCTGCCCAGCTCTGCAGTATCAGAGATTGCAAGCTAGGCTCTTCTCATTCGAACCTACTTAATTCTCAAAACCACCCTGAACGTTAGGTATCTTATCCTTGATTTTTAAAATGAGGACAACAAGAAGCATTTATCTCAGTCTGTTGGGCTCAAATAAATGTTTACCAAAAAATAAAAAACCAAAAACAATAATAATGACAACAAAATCAGAGAAATTCAGAAATATCCCCAAGGTCAAAAAGTTTCTAGCAGGGAGAGGGACCAGGTTTGAACCTCAGTCAATTAAAACCTACAGCAAGCTTTCTTCTCAAGCTGCCACAACAAGAAGAAGCAAAGTGGGAATAAATTTAAGGGAATCGTTCAATAGAATCCTGGAGGAATTGCTTTTAGTATTCAAAGAAATATTTCTCTGATGTTATAGATTAGTTAATCTCAGGTGCAAAATTAGGGATAAATAATACCCCTGGTTTTATACAATCTTTCAGCTGAGTCCATAAAAAGTTTACCAATTTAGAACAAAGGAACAATGTTACAATGCTCAAAGACTATAATCTGAATTATTTCCAATGTAAAGGTATTTATTTGATTCTGAAAGGAGTAGCAAAGAAAAAAAAGTATTTTAGTTACTTATTGTAACACACACACACACAGACACACACAGATATACAAAGGCATGTGCATCTTTTGTTTACTAGCTTGCATATCTAAGCATATACATTAAATTTTCAGGGAACATACATGTGGTTTTTAGATAAACCCAAGATCAAAAATCTGCACATTATCTGATCCATTAATATGTATGAAATCATTTGCAAGTTACAGTTGGTTTAATTCATTAATTAAATGTATAGATGCTTCTCAAGTCAATTCTTCCTTACTGATTTCTCTAGTGTTAAAATTGTTAGATACTTTCTATTCGAAATCCACAATTTCACTTCAAACTCTGTTTAAAGTTTTTTAATCCAAAGATGGAAAACATTTCAACAAATATTTCCAAAACTTTGGTAATTAATGAATTGACTAAAACAAATTATAAATATCTCCCAAATCAGTATCTTATTATTAAAGATTCATCAATTTAAAAAAAAAATAGCTTAGGAACGACTTTGTTTCCCTAGTTTCTGAGGGGCTTACGGTGCAGTTTTTAGGAGTCTCATCAGAACTCTGGGCAGTCTTCACTATGGCTAAATCTATTACAATGGCAGCACAATAATTTTGCAGAGATATCGGTGACATGTATTATTTGCTTTGCTGAATGGAGAAAAGAAAAAAATAAATTTATGAAATATTAACAAACCGTTTGATTGTGGAATTTTGTTAGAAACTTTCTAATGCCTGGCTCTGACCTAGGCAATTCCTGCATCCCAGAGTTTTAGTTTCACAATAACAAAACCATGTGCAAAATGCTTCAACTCTTTACCCTACTAATATTCAAGCTCTTCATCCAAACAAAAAAGAAAATATATTAACTTCTTTTATAATTTCTACCAATGGCTATTTTTAAAAATCTTCATTATTGAAAGTATCAGAGATGTCCCCCATGGACCCCCATGGGCCCCCTCCTCCCCACTCCCACTCCTCTCCTGCTTTCCCCAAATTATTGTCTGTGTCCAATGGCTGTTTCTTGAAATTCTATCCCTTCTCTGAACGCATCCTCACTACACCTATACTTCAAGTTCCAGTGCTCCATTAAATATTTCCATGCATGTTCATTGAGATAAGATCCTCTTTGACCTGTCCAACTCTGGCATGTATTATACTCTGCATTGCATAACCATTATTAATGTTCTTATTTGAGTGAGATTACTATTAGAATGATCTTCATAAGAGTAAATATCTTGTCCATCTGGCTCGTGGTCTACTCTCTAGGTCCTCTCAGTCTCTTTCTCAATGTAGAATCTTAATAAATATTTGTTGATACACTAGATAACTGCTTTGTAATATTCTTGGTGCAGGATTTTTGTCTTGATCTCCTCTGTATCCCCTGAAGCACTTAGCAGAGTTTTTGGTGGAAAGGAAATAATTTTTCAAGAGAAAAATGTTGAACTGATAACTTGAGAGGGAGATTTGCTCAAATTGTTTTGAATTAAACAATAAAATGTAACCCTAGAAATAATGACACTTTAGGACTGGGTATGTTAGTCATTATTTCTAACCACATTTGAGTTATAGAGTCTTCCATAATCCATATATTTCAATGTAACATAACAGATAAAAACACACCCCTAACAATTATGAAGACTATTTAAAATACACCAAAACAAGCAAACAAACAAAAAACACACCAATTATATTTAATGATAATCACAGAGACCTCATGATAACAGTGGGTATTAAACTTCCCAATTCATGCAGGAATACTCTCCTAGACAGACTTGGAAAAGGTGCTGCAGTAATCCTAGTGATTCTGAATTCTAGGGAAACCATCTCCTGCTTCACAAAGCCAATGCTTCTCTCTCCTGTTTTAAAAGATATTTAGAAATAAACATATACAAAACACACAGCTTTGCATTATATTTTTCCTGAACCCAAGCCACTAAAAACATCTTTTATTCTCTTTTGGAAAAAAGGCAATTCATCTGGCCTTCGGCTGCTATCTGTAGTCTTCCCTGCTATAATTACATCTAACTGATTTTATAGCTCACAAAGTGATTTTTAGACATTGCTATCTGCTATTAATTAGGTCTAAATCATCCCACAGGCTTGGAAGTGGTCCTGGCATCTGAACCCCACACTCCAATCCTGGAAGCTGCTTCTGCGATTTCAGTCGCATTTCCCTTGCTGCTTCTGAACCAGCAAACTGCTCTCCAGCCTCCCCTGAGCTGAGTGAAACAAGAAAAGGCATAACATCCCCCAAGAAGGTGTGTCCTAACAAGATTTCAGACTCAATTCCAGACCCGAGGGGGGTTTAAATAAGGCTAAGATACACAGTTTATCCTCTGGATTCTTTCATCCAACTCCAACCTTGGAACCTTCTGTGATTTCTTCACTTCCAGTTGCTTCACAGGATTGGATCCATTACTAATCATAATATAGGATTTTGCTTAGAAGTTTGATCGGCTTTCAAGTTTGCTCCAGCTCAGCACACACCATACCCTTAGCTCCATGGGATGACGGGATAAAGACATTTTTTTGCCCTGCACACTCTGGGAATCAAATGAACCAACTATAAATAGGTATTCTAACCAACTATAAATAGCCATTCTTACACTGGTGGCATTACCTTCAAATATATCATTTGGAGATTTCCTTGAACTCTTTATGAGGAAGAATAATCACATCTCATTGATAAATCATATTTGTAACTAGTATGGGCGTACCTCTAGTTCAGTGAATTTTACATTAATATTTGTAGGCCACTTAACAATTTTTAGGTAACTTGGGAATATGAAAAAATGATAGAAAGTGAGGTCAGTACCAACAATTAGAAATTATTCATACTTTTAAAATTGTAATTGAAAACACACGGGAACGTAAAGAGGGCTGCGGCCTGGGTATTCTACATTATGGCAGGTTTCCTTCTTTCCTATCTACAAAGAGCAAAATTACAGTGTGTGTATATTTTTACATGCATATGTATGTAACATTTGTAAATACAGTAAAATAAGAAAACATGAAGTCAAAGAATATATTGTTTTAAAATATCAAAGGAATTATCAACAGCATGCCTGAGGGAGTTCGACACATGAGCTTGCTGTTTGGAAGGCACTGTGCTAGGCACCGCGGGGTGGGCGTGTGCCAAGTATGCCACTGACTTCACTGAGATCACAGGAGTGGAACAGGTGCATCTAATTCCCGAGAGAAAAATTTAAAAATGTAATGAAGGAAAAGCAAACATATAAAGTATTAAGAGAATTATGAGGGAAGAGAAGCCATAATTATAGACAGAAAACTGAGGAAAATTTTAACATACAACACTTCTAACAGTCTGAAATACATGTATTTATGACAAAAGGAGAATTTCGGAAGACTATCTGGTATCCAGATGATGGAATGCACTTAAAGTGGTGATCAGTCAGTCCGGCCGGTATGGCTCAGTGGTTGAGCATCAACCCATGCACCAAGAGGTCACCGGTTCGATTCCCATTCAGGGCACATGCCCAGGTTGTGGGCCCAATCCCCAGTGGGGGGCATGCAGGAGGCGGCCAATCGATGTTCTCTGTCATCGATGTTTCTCTCTCTCTCTCCCCCTTCTTCTCTCTCTAAAATCAATAAAGAAAAAATAAATAAAGTGGTGATCAATCAGTGTTTCCCCTCTACCAAGGTGTTTCAGAGGGAATACTAGAAAGGTGCTTACATGGTAAGCAATGCTGCTCAATATTCTGAGAAGAGTGCTGTGAGTTCAGAAGAAAAAATAAAGCAAACCAGGTGTCATATATATTTTTACTTCTAAATAACTTTAAAAACAGAAGAATCAGTCACTGACTTTGGAAAGCACAGAAATTATTTTCCTGGAATTCAGGAACCCTGGGCAAAATCAAAAAGAATTAACTGAACCTTAATTGAGTTGACGCAAGAAAGCCATGAAGTGCATAACAATGGCTCAGTCACGAATTAATTCATCATAAACTCTAATGCAATTCAAATAATAATGGGGATTCATTGATTAAAAAATAGATGTTTCAATCTACCATTTCAGGGAGAAAATGGAAAATTCACAGTAAGTGCCCAAAAATTGTGTGAATCAAGAATTTACTTCTAGACTACTAAAAGAAGAGATTTTTTTTTTCTATCCAAAATGACTAAAAACCTTAGTCCATGTTCAGAGATTACATAATAAAGCTTGCCTTTCGGAGGAAACACTTGTAGAGATGGAAAGACAACAGTATGGAGATACTGCTGCTGGGAGAGGGCCAAAGTACATGAATTACAACCTTACCTCTCTTAACTGACCTGCATTTAACAGACTGGCCAGATTAATCAAAGCTCCCTGATTTCCCCATAAAATGTGCTGATTGATGTCCACAGTTTGCTGACCATTCTGGCTGATGGGCAAGACTAGGGCATACTTTGTACTTCTCCTCCCACCATTGAGTAGTACACGGGGCAAGAAGACATTCTACTTGATTCCAAAACCTTGATTCAATGCAGTTTTGCCTTTATTATTATAACTAAAGAATTTAATTAATGAAATGTTACCTAAGCTTTTGAAATATGTCTGCCAAAAAAGAGTTGTTGTTTCTGTGAAATATAAGTTGGCTGTTGGAAACATTTAATAAAGGAGAGTTGTAAAATTTATTGCTGAAGATAAGCTACGTGTGAAAATGATAAAACTGGAAAATGTTATGTATACAAAAGTAATCTAATTTCAGTTTGCATATCAAATGGCTCTGAATGTATGCTTTACTAAAGAAGAAAAAATGACAAAAAAAAAAGTAGAAATTATAGATGTATTTGGGGCCCAGTTTATAAGTAATAGGAAAATTAGAAATCCATTAAGCAGACGGTGTTAGATTGAACAACTGGCAAGATAACATTTATTAATAGGTTCAAAGTTAACATAAAATGTTTATGGTATACATTTTATCACTGTTAATAAGTCTCTGCTTCATTTAATTAAAAAAATGTTTAATCAATTACTGGTGCCAATTGCAGAAGTGTTTTATGTAGTCAGCCACGAGAGCCCTCACACAAACAGTGGCCATTATAAGCACAGACCTATCATTGCTACACAAGAGCTGTGTCTCATGCACAGGAGAGATTTCAAAATTACCTTCTCCGGTTTCCTTAAATGCACATATTAAGATTGAGAGTCAATTATTGTAAGGAGTTCCTGAAAATGGATAACAGCACGCATCCTGTATTCTGTATGGTTTCTTATATTCAATCACATAGAATCAAATCTATAGAACTTTCATTCCAGAATATGGATGTAGCCATTTCAAAAGCCAAAACAGCTTTATCTTGTTTATTTTGTAAAGAATGTGTTCCCAATACCATCATTTACAGATACCTGGACTAGAGTGATGGAATCTATTTCAGAGACTGCTAGATATACCCCAAATCTGTTCTCTTTTTCTTTTGGCTGCACAATTACGTTACATAGTCAGCTTCTCTTGCACTAGGAATGGTCACAGGACTCAGTTTTCTTCAATGGCGTGCATATTGGAATGATGCCTGCCTGACCCATGGAAACCTCCATGCCATGACCCTCCATGCCTCTCTTCATGAAACCAGCTAAAAGCACAAGAAACCACGTCCCTGGAAATTCTCGGCATGAATGCCTATGATGCAGTATTTCTTGAGAGTTAAACTTGTCTTGTTGAGCCATGAAATTTTAGATCTATTTTTTTAAAAAACAGCTAGGATGATTCTAATTCAGATCCTTTCCTTATTATTATAGAAAAAATTGGTTCTCCCTAACATAGACTTGTGTTCTCTATAAAACTGGGTCTGGATGATGAATCTTCCTGGGAGGCAGAGCTATATGTAACCAAAGTGCAAGAAGGCTGTGTGGTGATTGCACACATAGCAGTTTTTGTAGAGAAGCTACAGTGATTAATTAGCAAAGTCTTATCCTTATGAATAAACACTACTAGAGAAAAAAGATGGAAACAAATTTAGGATCAGGAGAAATTAGAAGATTAAAGAACAAGATGTTTGCTTGTCGTATGACTAATGGTGATTGATTATTTGGCTTAAGTATGCTGTCGACATTTTCCCATTTTAAAGAAATTCTCTTCTTTTTGTAAATAAAAAAGGTAGCATGAATGGGAAATACCTTGAGACTATGTCAATTTCCTGTAGCCTAGCAGTCTTTTGCCCCACGGTTCCAGTATCCATTAAGAATTCTTGCCTGAATTAATTATCACTATTATGGATATAGATATTCACTCTCTATTTCTTTCATTTTTGTCTATAAAGTACCAGTTGTCATTCTTCTGTTAATAGGAGCTTTCCCTTCACACTCATTTAAGAAATGTTAGTATCCATATAGACTCGTGGATTATTTTTAAATTATATGTTTCCATTATTTGTTTTGATGTATAAATTGCCCATAGTTTGGCCAGTGGGGTCAGCCTACGGTTTGTTTGTGTTGTTTTGAAATGTGCCATCTGTTTTGAACACTCCCTTACTTTGTGGATCAAAATGTTGCAGCCTTATCTGGCCAGTGTGGCTCAGTGGTTGAACATCGACTCATGTACCTAGAGGTTGCTGGTTCGATTCCCGGTCAGGGCACATGGCCAGGTTGTGGGCCCGATCCCCAGTGGGGGCATGCAGGAGGCGGTCAATTGATCTTCTCTCGCATTGATATTTCTATCTCTCTTTCCCTCTCACTTCCTCTCTCTCTAAAATCAATAAAGGAAAAAAATTTTTTTTTAAAATGTTGCAGCCTGGCCCTGGTCAGAGTGGCTCAGTGGTTAGAACATTGGCTTGTGGACCAAGGGGTTGCAGGTTCGATTCCAGTCAAGGGCACGTGCCTAGGTTGCAAGTTTGATCCCCAGCCCTGGTCGGGGTCATGTGGGAGGCAATCAATAGATGTGTCTCTCTTGCACTGATGTTTCCCTCTCTCTCTCTCCCTTCCACATTTACAAAAAATCAATGGGGGAAAAAATATCCTCAGATGAGGACTTAAAAAAAAAATTTTGCAGCCTCAACCTGAACTTTCCTAGTTCAACCATGAAATGATACATTTCTCTGAAGACAAATGGTTCCTTATAGTAGGAAGTGGTATTTAGAAACCAAGATCTTGACAATAATTGTTCTAATTTCTTACTGGGTATTGTTTCATTTTCAAATTTTATACTTAGACCAAATTAAGAGAAAAAAATGGATGTATAAATAATGGAGAGATATTTTAAATCATGAGTTCATGTTAATTCTACCTGTTAAGCCATTTGATATTTCTATAACTCTTTCCCCAATATAAAACTAGTATTTGCCACATCTACTGTACATACAAAATATTTTGGAATAGCTACACCAAGGCCCAACAATAGGCATGCTAAATAAGATGTTTTATTTTGTCTGTAGATAATAATCTCATTGAAAGTGTAGAACAGAATACTGTGTTCAATTTTTTTTAATTGTCTTTTGCTATATATTTGATAAAAAATAAGTTACAATTTGGTTTTTATTTGTTTCAACTTTAATGTTTTTTACCCCACTGTTGTTTATTTTCTGAGTAAAAATTATCAAAAGAAAAAAACAAAATTATATAAAAACATATACTTAGAGCAGTCTTCTTTTCTAACTTCTGTACCTCATAACATACTATCTCTTGTAGATACTCAACTTCATTTATTTCTGGCTCATTCTCTCTAAGTTTTTGTTTGCAAACACTCACAAATATACTCAAGTATATAGTTACTATACTATATAGAAATCTGTGTATACATATTATAAATAAATATATATGTCTTTATGTAAAGTATAATTGTTTTTATATACAATCTTTTGAATTTGCTTTGTTCCTTAACAATGTATACCAGAAGTCACCATTTATTATTTAATGAATATATATCCATATTTATTTGAGGGGAGAATAAGACTTGCTGTATAGAATTTAATTAAATGTGAATTTAAGTTGTTTCAATATTTTGATATTATAAAAAAAATTCTGCATGGATAAACTCATGTATACATTTTCTCACAGTTTTGAGTTATATTTTCAGAGTAAATTCCTAGATGTAGGACTGCTGAGTCAAATAATAACTACATACATAGTGTTACAAGATTTTGCCAAACTCTTCTCTTTCTTTTTCTTCTTTTTTGGTTTCTTTTTTTTTTGGATGAAGATTTGCTATTTTTTTTATTATTAAGTTTATTTTATGACATTGGTGAATAAGATTTTAAAGGTTTCAAGTATAGATTTCTATGATACTTGATCTGTATATTGCATTGTGTGCCCACCACCCAAACTCTTTCAATACGTGTTTTATCATTTCACATTCTTACTAGAAATATATGATGTGACTAATTTTCTCACAGCCATACTAGCAGAGTGTTCTCAAGCTTTCAAATTTTTGCAAGAGGTGAGAAATAAATTTTAGTACATTTTAAATTTGCATTTCTCTTATTATGAATAAAGTTGACTATTTTTTTTCCATCTAAGAGCAATTTGTATATGTATTTTGTGTCAAATAATTAATTATGTCTTTTGTCCATTTAATGAGCTTTTGGTCTTTCTTCCTCATTATTTTTTTATTTATCTTATTTTTTTTCCTATACTGATTTTAGAGAGAGAGGAAGGGAAAGGGAGCGAGAGATAGAAACATCAATGAGAGAGAACATGGATTGGCCGCCTCCTATATGCCCCCCACTGGGGATCAGGCCCACAATGTGGGCATGTGCCCTGACTGGGAATCAAACTGGCAACCTCTTGGTGCATGGGTTTACCCTCAACCACTGAGCCACACCGCCGAACTTCCTCATTATTTAAAAAAAAATGTGATTTACATTAGGGATTTTAGCTCTTTATCTGTGATTATCTGTATTTATTTTATTCATGTTCATCATTGTTTCTTTGATTTGCTAAAATTTATCATGAAAATATCTTCATACTATGCACTCAAACTTATCAATTTAAAATATTTTAAATTTAGATTTGAGTCAGAGTTAGGCCCTTTTCTATAGTGAAATTGAATATGAATTCAAATATGTTTGTTTCTAGTACTTGTGTATTGAATTTTAAAAAAATAATAATATTGCATTAGATCTGAAGCATTTGATGTTAATTTTTATGTATATATAGGGCATAAATACAAATTTGTCTTTTAAAAATTGTATTTATTTCCCAGCCAGTGTGGCTCAGTGGTTGAGCATCGACCCATGCACCAAGAGGTCGCCAATTTGATTCCTGGTCAGAGCACATGACCAGGTTGTCGGGCTGATTTCCAGTGGGGGGCATGCAGGAGGCAGCCAATCGATGTTCTCTCTTATTGATGTTTCCGTTTCTCTCTCCCTTCCTCGCTATGTCGAACATCAATAAAGAAAAAATTACATTAAAAAGTGTATTAATTAATTTGGGAGAGAAAGAGGGAATCATCAGTTTTTATTCTTCTATTTATTTGTGCATTCATTGGTTGATTCTTATATGTGCCCTGACTGGGGATTGAACCCACAACCTTGGTGTATCAGGAACCATGCCATCTGTAACCAACTGAGCTTCCCAGACAGGGCCAAATTTCTCTTTTATTTAAACTTCCCTCAGTGGTCCGAGATGCCACTTTAACTACATAAAAAACAAATCATATGTATTGGATCTATTTCTGTGTTTTTTCCAATTGCATCTTCCTGGTTTATTCATGTGTCCATTATCACACTTCTTTTTACATTTTTTCTGAGTTATGTGTGTATATTTTATGAGCTTTTGCATCAATTCACCTGGAACTAGTAAAATATTTGTTGGTCTTTTTTGGGGGATCAGATAATTTGTACTAACTTAGGGAGAACAAACATCTTTCTGATTTTGCAAAATTTTAGCCAATTATAATAGATATCTGTCCATTTGTTCAAGTCTACATATAATTATTCTTTTTTGGACAGCTTGTTATGCAGCAATAGCCAATTAATACAGAAAGCAATGGACTGTGTACATTAATTTTATATTTTATTGTCTAATTGAATTATTATAGTATTTCAATTGTTTTTAACATTGATTCTCCAGGATTGCCTTGTTACACTATTATATCTTTTGCAAATAGTTTTGTTTTTTTAATTCTACACTTCTGTGTAACCTTAATTCCACTGGGTAATAACTCTCATCTAATACCAAATATGTGTGGAAATAGAAGGAATCTCTGCCTAATTCCTGAATGTAGTGTGCATGCTTCTAGGATTTTCCCAGTAAAGAAGTTGGTGGCTTTAGTACTGAGTTATTCATATTTTGCTGGATTGAGAAAGTATACATTTATTATTTTATTATTTAGTAAGTTTGTGGGAAATAGGTGTTTAATTTTGTTGAATTTTTCAATACATATGGAAATATTAATGTGATTTTCTTCTTAGATGAATGTGGTGAGTTATATTAATAGATGTTCTAATACTGAACACTTTACATCTTTTAATAAATACTAGTGAGTTATTGTATATTATTATCTTAATATTACATTGAATTCTATTGCTACTATTTTATTTAGAATTTTTACATAAATTTAATGTGCAGGTTTTTTCTATCTTTATCGAGCTTTAGTATCAATGTTATAGTTGCATTATAAAGAAAGAACTAAGAAGTTCTGATTTTTCTATTTTCTGTAAAAATGTATGTAGCCTTGGTATGGTACTGTATTTGAAAGTTCTGTAGAATTCTCCTATGGAACATCTGGATTTTTTGTTTTGCGTGGGGTAGTTCTTTAATCATATTTTCCTTTATTTAAGAAAAAAAAAGTTCTCTCTATGCTAAACCTTTTCTCAAAGTCAACAAAAGGTTTTACAAATTTCACAAACTGCCTAAATCTTTCCTTCTCATAAGAAAAGTTTAGTGACACCTGTATATACATAAGTTGTAGATAGCGTTAGTGCATTCATGACAACGAAACGTGTCCTTGTCTAAGTCATCCTCTTGAATATGTTGAATTGTGGATGTGAACTGTGCAACAAAGTACACTTAAAATGCAACGGAACACACATAATTAAATCTAATTCCAAAGGCTAACAGGAAAGTCTCGGGGCCATGAAGCTGGCGTGTTGGCAAAAACGGATTGGCACTCCAGCTTCTCATTCTCTTTAGCAAGAGCAAACATTCAAATGTGGTATTTCTAAACATCCGTGAAGGCAAGGCAGTGATGTTTTGATACATTGAAAGTAAAATTATGCAATTACTTAATATGGCATTTTCCCAAAGGTTTTATTAGGGTTGTAGGACACCTCTATCCAACCTGAAAATGACTGCTTGATGGGGACTCTCAGTAAACTCTCTGTGCGAAACCTAACTGTGAGGAGGGGAGAGGAGAAGAAAGACATGCTCATTGTCAGAATAAAGACAGAGGGTGTGTAGAGAGGAGAATGGATGGAAGCAGTGAAATTCTGATTCCCTCAAGGATCTGTAGGGTGAACCCTACATAATACTAAAAAATGACACCAACTGGATTGATTCAAATGGTAGATTTTTCTTTTGTGGAAGAGAGGAGGAGGGCTTGAATTAAGTCACTTGTGTTATAGTGTTAATTTAAAAATACATGCTATTTACAGTACCATCTAATAAAACACTTTCACTGAAATGGGATAAATTACCCAGCAAGTGGAATACATTTATTGACATTTCATGGGCTAATATATGAGAAAAGGCAATCTCTCTCTCTTCGTGTCCTAATTCATATGTACAGAGTATATGATCATACACACAAATATATTTATACCCTATTTGTGTGTGTGCATGTGTGTGATAGATATTTGTGTTTGTGTGTGTCCTGTATGTACATATTATTCCATATAGAGAAAGGAAAGATAAAGGTAAAAACCATTATGACTTGTGTTCAAGCAGCTAACAATCTGTTAACGGTAACAGTCACCTTAATATTTTATAATGCGGCAGAATAAAATATAGGCGAAAGAGAGTTACAAACATTCCATCGTGAAAACACCAGTGAGAGGAGTGCTTCATTTTGCTGTGTGGAATGAGGAGAGGAACAAGAGCAAACACCAAACAACTCCACTGCAGTGGGTGCCTGTGCCCTGAATCTGGAACCACAGGGTTTCAATGCACAGCCTGAAAGTTGAGGTGAGCAGGTAGTGATGATGGTGGTGGTCTGTGTTCTGGGTGTGGTGTCAGGAAGGGGAGGGCTTGCTTCCAGGCTGACAGGTACAGAGGTATGCAAATACATCAGTGACTTCTCCCCGACCAACTTAGTTATCCTGTCAGCATTAAATGATACCATCCATTAGACAGTTCAAGGTCTTTGGGTGAAACTCTAATCACTGATAGAGAGGAGATGGAATTACTTGTCCCTCTTGCTGGGCATGTAGAAGCAGATCATCGTCAGACGGAGTCTGTGTTAATCATGAGGCAATGAGGTACATTACTAAAGAATATCCTCAGCACCATTTCCTTTAAGAGACTCACCAAAAGCAGGGAACAAAATGAAGCAATCACTATTCAAGAGAGTGTCAAAATCATTCAGATATCAAAACAGACTATTGGAGTTCACGGGTTTTCTAATATGCACAGCTAGTATCTTCTGTTTAGCTTAATGGGAGGTTGCGTATCCTTACAATTAAAGATAATTGCATAGTGGAAAATCTGCATTGTGATTATAGAAACACAGCATGAAGCTCAGTGACTGCAAGACAAAGACTTCATCAAAGGAACACCTTGGGACTCCGCAGCCTCTAAAATACAATTCCTCTGCCCATTTTTTAATTGGGCTCTTTGTCTTCCTTTTGTTGACTTGTATGAGCACTCTATATATTTTGGAAATTAACCCCTTATCTGATGCATCATTGGCGATTATGGTCTCCCATATAGTGGGATCCTTTTCCGTTTTGATGGTTGTTTCTTTTGCTGTGCAGAAGCTTTTGAGTTTGATGTAGACACCTCTCCAAACAGGACGTCCAAATGGCCAAGAGACATATGACAAAATGCTCAATGTCACTAATCATCAGAGAGATGCAAATAAAACAACTATGAGGTATCACTTCACACCTGTCAGAATGGCCGCCATCAACAAATCATCAAACAACAAGTGTTGGCGAGGGTGTGGAGAAAAGGGGACATAGTACACTGCTGGTGGGAATGCAGACTGGTACAGCACTATGGAAAACACTATGGTGTTACCTCAAAAAGTTAAAAATTGAATTGCCATTTAACCCAGTGATCCCACTTCTAGGAATATACCCTAAGAAATCTGAAACACCAACCAGAAAGAATATATGTACCCCTATGTTCATAGCAGCACTATTTACAATAGCTAAGATCTGGAAACAACCCAAGTGTCCATCAGTAGATGAGTGGATAAAAAAGCTGTGGTACATGTACACAATGGAATACTATGCAGCTGTAAGAAAGAAAGATCTCTTATCCTTTGAAATGGCATGGAAGGACCTGGAGAGTATTATGCTAAGCAAAATAAGTCAAGCAGAGAAAGACAAATATCACGTGATCTCACTTATTTGTGGAATATAATGAACTAAACAAACTGGTGAACAGAATTGACCCAGAGACATAGAGGTGGGGTACAGACTGACAAGCCTCAGAGGAGGGGGGTTTGGGGGGTGGGGAAGAGATAAACCACAGAACTTATATGCATGTATGCATGACCAATGGACATAGATAACAAAGCTGGGGATGGGGTGAGGGGAATGGGGAGGAGGGTGTCAATGGGAGAAAAAGGAGAAACATCTGTAACAAAAACAAATTAATTAAAAGAAATTTAAAAAAATAAAATACAATTCCTCCTCTCTACACTGTTTTCTTTTCCCTTTTAAATATATTTTTATTGATTTTTAGAGAGAGAGGAAGGAAGAGGGAGAGAGATAGAAACATCATATTGATCGGCTGCCACCTGCTTGGCCCCCACTGGGGATTAAGCCCGCAACCTGGTCATGTGCCCTGACCGGAAATCAAACTTGCGATCTCTTGGTTCATGGGCTGATACTCAACCACTGAGCCACACTAGCTGGGCCACACTGTTTTCTTTTTATACTGAGTACCCTCCTTTCTTTATTCCCAACAGAAACACATTATTCAGTAACTTGACTGATTGGAAACTGAGTGTGGGTTTTGCGTAAAATATTTTTAAGTTCCTAAGTATCAGTGTTGTTTCTCTAAATCATTTAGAAGTTGAATTTGTTTCAAAATAAGAATTCATGCCTTATTGTTTTGTTGTTTCTTTGCAAACCTGTCAAAAATATCTTGTTAAATCTCCTCTTGTTAAATAATTACAGTATCTTTCACTTGTAATTTTTTGGGTAGATATAGGAAGCTGGGATTAGATGCTATGAAATATGAAATATAGGTGTTGTTTTTACCTTATTGGGCACAAAACTTCAAGTTAAGGGTACTTACATCAAAAAGAGCAAAGCAAAAAAATTTTTTTTGTATTCTGAATAAGCGCTAGAACTTGATAAACATTATGTTGGATGTTTCTCCCTAAGACTTTATATGAAGATTTGTAGATTTTTTTTTTTTTTTACCTAAGTAAAGCGATGAAAAGGAGGAGGTGGGGGAAGGAAACTGTTAGGAAGCCAGTCTAATTTCACTTTAAATTGACAAGTAAATAGGGCCACTCCTATCATAAACTTATACTACCTTCTCAAATGGAAAAGTACACGTGGTTGCCTTGTCACAGACCAAGAGGACGTTCTCTTTCTGGAAAGAAAAAATGACTATTCAATAAAACAATAGCTTGGCAAAGAGATACATTGTTGAACTACTTCGGTCACTTGTCATCATTTACACACAAGTCCTGATCAATTTTATCTATTGAAGAAGCATCTAGGTGTGTTTTTCAAACTAAACCCATTAGAGTCAACAAGCGACAGGACTCAAAAAGTGGTGAATGAGTTACCATAAGTAAAAATCTCCAAAGAAAGTTTGCCCAGAAAAATATATTAATTGGGAAATAAATAAACTTCTGGGCAATCTTCTAAAAAGAAATCATCAATTTTGAAATGAATGAGGTCAGTTTTTTTTTTTTTTTTTTCCTATTCAACTAGTTGATCAGTGGTAACACTCCAAACTATTAAAATGAGTCTGTGGGAACGCATATAAATTAGACACTGATTTGGGTTTAATTTATTCATTTTCTAAATAATATGCAAATGTGTGTAAACCTAGATTTTAAAATAAGATTTACAGGCTGTAAACTCTGCATTCTGACAATTTACATGTTAATGTGGTAATTCAATTCAACAAACATTTATTCAACTTTTAGCAAAGTACTGTGGTGGGTATTATGGGAGCATTAACCATGCCATTTAGGGAACACAACTAGATGGTGAGACAGGCAGAATAAAGTGGAATTCTGCTTCTGGCATTATAACCATATTAGCAGTTAATGCAAAATGAGATAGAATGTCGAATAACTAACATTTTGTAGGTGCCTTTTTCTTTATATTATAGTACTTTAATGTAGATATTCCTGTAATATTGAGACAGCCCAGTAAGTCAGGACAAATGGAATAGGGAAACTAAGAAAAATAGCTGAACAAATTGACAAAGCAATTTATAACAGATACAGAAGTTCATCTCTCTAGAAATAACATCTAGGCCTCAGTTGTATTTCAGCTCCAGACCCAGAAAGGCAGCAAAACCAGGTGGGTGACACCAGGACCACTTGCAATGACTAAGACCCCCTGCCCTGACACTGACCAATCACTGAAAGAACACACCTAGAAAACTGATGAATATTCTGCTGAAACTCTCCCCTGAGACCTCCCCTAAGATTCCTGCCTGCAAGAGAGAAAGAAAACCTTCAAGACAAAGGACCCAGGGTGCGCTCTCCTTCCCAGGAGCACACCTGCTCATCGTCCCTCCTTCCCCACAGGCAGACATCTCCTAAACTAAGGGACCCCATGAGACCAGCACCAGGGCAGCAATAGGCAGCAGCAGTTCATCCCAGGCAAACCCCCCTGAACCTGTCCCCAAGGGCCCCTTTTCTCTGACTTCTTAGTGAGCCAAAGCAGACCAGCCTAGGCTCATTTCCCAGCCCTTCCTTGTTTCCTTGTCCCCAGCTTTAATGAATGTCTTCTAAAATTCACCTGGACTCATGTTGTGACAATATTCCTGCACAAAGTCAAGAACCCACATACTACCGGCCAGGCCCTAGGCAGACCCGCTCAGGGTCAGTACCCCTTTCTGGTGACAATATCACCACTGAAACTTTGGGGGTGGATTGGAAATACTGGCTTTCTCTCCTGCTTAAATGAGTATTTCCTCTGCTGTGGGTCAGTTATATACTTTCGAATCAATTCTTTGTTATGTGAAATTCAAGTTGTTTTATATTTTGGTTGTGGTTTTAACTGAGTTGATGAATTGTAGCTTGCTTTCACTAAAACATCCTTAGCATAGACTTTAAGAAACTATTCAAAGTCAACGTACAGTTTACTTTCCTATAATAATCATTCAGAGCATGTTTAAAAGGATGAAAAATAATGAAAAGTGGAGGCTATGAAAAAGCAAAGAAACAAAAACACAGCAACCAAGCAATTAACACAATGAACATTTTCTAGTGACTTAATTCATATATTTAGGGTGATGCGTCCACAGAAACTTCAAACACAGGTCAGTGTCTTTCTATTAATGAAGTATATAGACCAGTCTCATGTACCCTATTTCAAGGGGCTACTGTCTTTTCTCGACCAATTATATTATGTAGGTGCAGCAGAGTAAGAAGAATTCTGGGAACAGTTTCTGACCTGTCTTTGAGGGATATTATTTTCAATGCTTTTACATATTATAGTTTATTAAATTTTCAAAATATGTTACATGGCACATGTAATCATCATACGGTTTGTTCAAAGGAGACACCTGCAACTCAAAAAAGTTAGTCATTTTCCTGAATTCATATAGGTATTGAAGGACAATGTTTGAATGACAGTCATGTCTTTAGGATCTCAGAAAACATCCCTTTTCCACTTTACCTGGTTGCCTTGATTAAGATAAAAAGATTTAATAGACAACTATGAATCTCTTATTTTAAGAAACCCTGGGGCATGTTCTTCATTTCTTATTTCCTTCCTTTTGTAGTTGTAGTTTAAAATTCAGGAATCAGATTATTTTTTTTATTCACATAACATTAAAGGTCAAAATAAGACCTGCTCAAAAAGATTGTTGTTATGCAATCTGATAGGAATATTCATGCAATTCTACTGAGGATAAAATGTTCAGCATAGGTTTAACACACATCTATCACTGATCGATAAGAATTTATTGTCTTCTTTCTATATGATCTACACTGCCATGTGTGCTCTAGGAGAGAGAAAAACAACATGATTCAATTCAACAAATATATATTGAGCATCTTTGTTCAATACTTCACCCGAGAGAACCGGGGAGAGTCTTAGGAAGCAGGAAGAACTGCCACAGAAGATTATATAAATGAAAAAGTTCTATAGCTATTATTTAAAAAATATATACACTCTGGTTATGGGAACAAAAACTATTACATGTAAAGCAATTCAAGGAATATGTCTTTAATGGAAGGTTTAAAAAAGCAAAGCAATCCTTTGAGGGAAGGGTAATTCTAGCCTTTAATAAGCTATATTAATTTAAATCCAGAAAGAATATATATATGAAATCTCTATTAACAATATGGTTATTTAAGACATTTAATCAACCTTAATCTGAAGATGGGAAAATTGGTTGAGGTTCATATTCATTGATTTACCAGTGTGGTTTTAAAAAGGGACCTGAAATCTGTATATCAAATCAATGTTAGATCAATTTAGGTAATTACAGTAGATAAAATTTAATTAAGCCATGTCTTAGAAAAAGCTAAATACATATAGCATTTTTCCAGTATTTTCTTGATCTATATCATGATTTATTTCATTGACTTAAGAGAGTGAAACATTTCACCTATCTAGTCACAGAGTTAGTGTCTTAACCATGGTACCAAGGAAACACTGAATTTAGGAAAAAATAATGGGATATCTTCCCAGCCTAACTACTAAATTATTAACAGAACTTGAAGCGTGAGTAAAAACAATCACCATGTATTTGATGTTTGCATTTTTTAACTTTTCTATAACTCCTCAGTCATGCATTTGACATTATACAGATTATCATTAGTAGCAGTGCATTGGTGCCTGGATTCCAGGCAAGCGTAAGGCATTGAAGAAAACCTCTATGTCACCAGACTGCCTGATGCCCCTCTTGACAACCTCCTAAAATGTAGCAGCATAATTATCGATAGTAGTTGACTCATCGTAATGGACCAATCAAATAACTACGAATGTAAGGCTCCCTTTTCTCTTGTGGTTCAGTTCCATTATAAAAACTAATGATTTTTTCCTCATTCCTCTGAATACTTCTGGGTTTTGCCTAACTGCCTTTCCAATTTGCAAACTCTAAGACCCACTATTGTCATTATTTCTAGCCAAACCCTCCCAACTCTTTTTGGGTTTTCTTGACAGCACATGTTTTGAGATGCTTTCCAGGAATAGCAATGAGTTTATTTCAATATCACTTTTCCAGTTTGTCCACACAAACTAGAATATTTGCACCCACCTTGTTTGGGATATGAAGGTGAGGAGAGCAGACAAAGCTATGATCATGAAACAATATTACATGATAATGTCAAAGAAGGAACTATTCTTTTGGATTCATTAAGCTGGTATTCTTTTTGTCTCTACTAAATAGCTACATTAACATTTTAGTTGCGTATATTCTTTATTTTAATCTGTGTTTAAATAAAGGTGATTTTTCCCTTGCAGAATCATTATCACCACTGCTTTTTTTTTTTAATATCACAGCTTCTCTCCATTAAGTATTAAGCATTAAAAAGAAGCTTAGAGTTAATGAACTATGTTGGTTATATTCCAAAGCCTAAATTGTGTGGGTGGACAAATCTGAGAATGTGGGTAGAGCCTGACTAGTGCTGTAGACTCCATCTCCAGTTCTAGAATATAACAAATAGTGGTTCATGACATTGAAATCTACTTCTTTAAATTTTCTGTCTTAGATCCTTTTAACCTCTACCCATCCACTCTACTGACGTTTGTCATCATTAAAAAAACATTCCCATAAACTTTTACCATGGTCACATAAAAATTATCTTTTCTTGTGCTGGAAAAAAATAAACAATGAGAACTGATAAGTGTAATGGTTCAGACCAAAACAAACAAACAATATACACAACAACCTTGAATATGCCGTTATCAAATTCAATAGGAGGTAAGCTTTTCATTTGTAAGTTCTAAAATTTTTGAATGACAGAGCAAATTCTGTCATCAGTTGTTTTTCCTTATTTTCATAATATGGCTAGGACAAAAACACACACACACACAGAAATACATAGTTGTGACTGAGATACATTACTCCTGAGAGGTTTCCTGGGGTAGCTCTCAAGGAGAAAGTTAGGAAAAAAGGCCACATGGCCCCTGTCCCTGTGAATGCTCATTGTTTCGAAAGTGGCTGGACCTCCCGTGTGTGCATCACCGGGACTGACAAGCAGGTGCGAGGTGTCATTCTTCTCAGAAGACACGTTTAAATGGCCTCTGTTGTATGATTTCCACTTATAAAAGAACCTTGGTGTACTTAACTTATGAATTATACGTCATGCCACTTGATAGCATTGTAACAGCAGACTTCATGGAGTAATTAAATTATGGTGGTTTTAGCCTCATTCAGATTTAAATCTCAACCCAACTCTGCCATTTAGTAACTGTGATTTTCATGTTTCTGAGGCTCACTGTCCTCATCTTAGAAAAAGGGATAACAAAAACTACTTATTTGATTCTTAGGCGTAGTAAGCAAAATAAATGATCACCATCACATTGCACAATTCAAGGGGCCGCTATTTACATAACATATACGTAGTGCCTCTTGACCCTGTGGAATACAATAGGCTTGAGTAACACGTGCAAAGCCCTTGAGTCTTAGTCACACACAGAGTCACATGCTCGATATTTGCATTATTCAATAGCATTGCAATCACAGAAAGTATGGGCTTGACATTTTTTGCATATCAAAATTCTGTTTATGGAGCACAGCAACAATGTCTTATGCCTGTTTTGAATTCCACATGCCTAGGAAAATGCCCAGCTTATAGCAATAACTCAGTATCAATATGTTGAGTACACAAAGATCACATTAATCTTGTATGATTTGTAGATCAGGAGCCTTTCGAAAAGCTTTATCCTTCAGTAAGAATTCCCAATGAACTTATGCATAAGAGCAAGTACTATCTGGGATCTGGGACACTGCTCTGTTGTTCCCAAAAGTGAAATACAATTTTTATAAATTTTTATTGTAAGGATGACTATGTTAGTGGTATATATGTAGTATGCTAGCGTGCATGTATGTGTGTGTGTTTTGTGTTGCGAATTTAAAAAGAGAGTGGGATGTTTTCCACACAAATACATGATGTTGACATAAGGCATTGACAGGTTTAAAGAACTGTCAGTAATCATTCAAAAGAAGAAGTTAACAATTTGACCTATTTTTCTATTTTGGGGGAAATGTACAGCAATGACATCTTCTAGAACTATCTGTATCAGCCTTGGCGATTCCCTCATTTTCTGGGCACCTGCCAGATGTGTCATGCTCCCTTAAGCAGCCCTCTCTGAAGATGGCATTCTTCCCTAATGATCCATGTGTGCCTGAATCTTGACTCTTAAGTTCACATCTGCTGTTTCTGTTAACTTTTTAAATATGGAGAAGATATTGGCTTGAACAGATGCGTCACTATCACTGTCAGAAAATCTTTCAGCATGATGAAGAAATTGAGTTTCAGAGAAATAAAGTCGCTTCTCCAAATGTTACTCAGTGGCAGAGGTGGCTGGGACCACTGCACAGATTTCCTCCCAGACATAGCCTCACTCTCCATGATGAGTTAAACCCAAGAAAATAAATTGCTGATCTTCAGCAGCTATTTTCCTCCTCGGTACCTAAATGACTTTTATTAGACTAATGTAATTATCATATATCGACAATATCAAAGAGTCACTAAAGAAGACTTGGAAATTGATTGCCTTTCATCATGTCTGTGTGGCCACGACAATTCGTGTCCAAAATGAAAAGTGTAACTAGCTCCATCTGCTTTAGGGTATATTTCTGAGTCGTAGTATTTCGACTCCTTCCTTAAAGCTTAGCATTCCTGAAAGGAGCAATGAATTCACGATCCCACAGAAAGAAAGCAGCCTGGCCCCATGTGTTTGCTCTGTCCATGTGTACTGAGTTTCAGTCACAGAAAGGCAGAGTCAGCTCAAGGTCATGGACTCCAGCTCTCACAGGTTCAGGGATCTCATAGAATTGAGGTCCTGGACAATTTTACTACTTTCTAGCTTTTAATCTTGTGTAGGTCAATCTTTGTTAAGCCTCAGTTTCTTTCTCTATGAAATTAAGACAATAGTTGTAAGCTCATGGGGTTATTGAAAGGATGAATAACTCATAAGGTTATGTTAGGAACCGGATCCTTTCTTATACTTCGGGTTCAGTTACATGTCAACCCCTCTGAAAGTTCTTCCCTGATCACCTTATTTAAAATGTTCTTCTTGCTATTCTTTTCAACTCAGCACCCTACTTGTCTTCTTTATAACATAATCTGTGATTATTGATTTTGTTCATTTTTTCATTAGTTTACCGTCTGTCTTCCCACAAATCCACAAACTCTGTAAGGTCTGGGTTTGTCTGTATACTCAAAGCCAAGCAGAGTGCTGGGATAATTATTGATTGATTGATTGATTTTAGAGACAGAAGAAGAAAGAGGGATAGAGAGATGGAAACATCAATGAGAGAGAATATCGATTGGCTGCCTCCTGCATGCCCCCCACTGGGGATTGGGCCCACAACCTGGGCATGTGCCCTGACCGGGGATTGAACCAGTGATCTCTTGGTGCATGGGTCGACACTTAACCAGTGAGCCACACTGGCCAGGCTGGGATAATACTTTAAATAAAGCAAATATTAACAAGTAAAGAGTATGTAGTAATAAATAAATGTTTTAATAATAATAAGTATTATTTTATAGGAAACTACACATCTGGTGTAAATGTTATCTTTTTCTTTTTTTAAATTAAATGTATTGGGGTGGCATTGTTTAATAGGATCGTATAGGTTTCAAGTGTACATTTCTACGATACAAGATCTGTATATTGCACGGTGTGTTTACCACCCAAAGTGAAATCATTTTTCAGCTATCTTTTTCAATTATGGCAAGTAGTTTATTTCAAACATTTTGGGAATAAATTTTTATATTTTTGCAAGACAAAAAAAGTTATAAAAGATATTGTCAAACTAAGAATTGGCAGATTTATTTAGGAAAACGAGGCCACATTACTAAAAACTACACATAACCCGTGTAAAGCCTATCTATAACATATGAAACCTATCATAACACTCTCACTAAAGTCTCATGGACCACAGCTTTATCACCACTAGTGACAGTACACTACACTCTCATGATCCAGTCCCATCTATTTTTAGATTGCTATTATTAGAAAACTTGTCCTTATATTGAACAGAAATTAGTATCCTGAAAGCAAGGATTTGCTAGGATCACTTCAACACCCAAGAATGCACAGAACATTTCTAATTATCATTCTTACATTAGCACCTTATCAAAATAAGGACACCTTTTAAATACTCCTTGATTTTTCTTTTCTCAAGGTTAATTAATTCCACTTCAGTCAAGTTTAATCACACATCCATATATGTATTTATACTTGTGACATATTCAGCAGATATAGCCACACATACAGAATTATAACATAGCAAAGTTATTAAATTAAAACATTTATTATTTATGGTCCCACAAAATATTCTCATATTCCTAAACTAATGAGATGGCATCATGGATATATATACTCCTTAATCTATTGGTTTATGGGGGCTCAGCTAGAAAAAGTTTTGGGCTAAGCATGATAAATGTTCTATGCTTCTGTAGTGAGAAGGACATATGAGTATGTCTCCCATATTGATAGGGTAAACCACATTTAGGTTTTTCCAAGTCCATGAGTGGCTAGCCTCAAGTTTACTTCTAACAGGAAGCTCTGAGGATTCCATCCACTTGCTTGTCTCAGAGAAGTCCATACATGCAGCTCACACTTTGATCTGTAAGGTAGGCAGAATAATGTGCCCTTTCCCAAAATGCCCATGCCCTAATGTCCAGAACCTGTGAATATGTTACATTACATAGCAAGCAGTACTTTGTGGATATGACTAAAGTTAAGGACCTCAAGAAGCGGTGGTTACCCTGGGTTATCCAGGTAGGCCCAGTGTAATCAAATGAGTTCTTACAAGTAGAAGAGGAAGACAGAAGAATGGGTTAGAGAATGAGTCCTTACAAGTAGAAAGGCAGAATGAGCCAAAGAGTGTGGATGGCTTCTAGAAACTGAGATGAGCCTCAGCTGACAGGGAGCAAGGAAAGAGGGATGTCAATCCTATAACTGCAAGAAACTGAATTTTAATTAGTGGAGAAATGGACCCTCTCCTAGAGCCTCCAGAAGAGAATTCAGCCTTCCTGACACCTTGATTTTAGCCAGGAGACACCTGTGACAGACTTTCTCCCTACAGAATTGTAAGATATCAACTTGTTTTGAGTCAGTAAATCTGTGTTAAGTTGCTACATCAGCAATGGAAAACTAATACAATCGGGATCCCTGTAAATGAGTACCAATGCTAAAAGGAGCATAGTTCAATAGTGTGTAGGTTCCTCATCAACCAGAAGTGCGTTTCCCAAATTCTCTATTCTGTGCCACTTCATTCAATCACACTCACTCTTCTCTGCTTCCTAAAGACACGTGGCAAAATGTCTCATTAGTACAGCAAATTCAAAGTTGGGGGACACTCTTAATTATCAAATACTTAACAAACTAGTTTTGCATATCCAAGAAATTTTATTCTTGGTTGAGGAAAGGTATGTGCAGTTCAACACTTAAGAATAATAACCACCTCTTCTGTTTCCCTCTCCCTCGCTCTCCTTTCTTCTTCTCTCTCCTCTTCCCTCCCCACAGTCCACACCATACCATACAAGTATTCATATTTTGGAGGAGAGATAATGAGTACCATTTTACTGAAAATGTATTGCAGTGCTTAACGAGAATATATTTGTCCCTCAGAAAATGGTTGACTATTCTCCTCACCTGTCCTAACATTGAATAAGTTATTTCTTCAACTACACCTATTATCTTTGTAGAGTTGTATGATCAATGTTTACAGCCCATTTGAAGAATGAGGAATTGAGGAAGAATAAAGTTGGTGAACAAAAATTCTGAACTTGGTGAGTTTTTACTGCTATTGCCTGTGGATAGTTCCTGGCAGCTCATTAATTCTCTTGACAAGATTATTTTAAATGTATTTCTGGTAAAGGATGTGATTCATCATCAAAAGTATACCCCAATGCCATATACCACCCCCTCCAGCTTGTTTTCAGCCTATGCTTATTTAAAATACCTCCAGTTTGTCAATAATTTTATACTCTTCTCTGGGAAGTTGGCCATCATTCATAACTCTCACGGCATATATTTCCATTGAGAGGAAATATACAAGAGAAAACGCTATATAAATTTTGCAATGCAATGCAAAGGCACTGATATCTCAGAGATTGTATTTGATAGTATGGGCAAAGTGAACTCTACAACACTGCAATGTCATGCATCTTTCCACCAGTATTAAGAAAACATCATTACATCCATGTCATTAAGCAAATATTTATTGAGTACCTACTTATTTCTAAATATTGAGCCAAAGACAGAGCAATCAAGAAGAGATCAGTGGTGTTGCCCTCTTGGGGATGAGAGTCTGGCATTCTTGTAAAAAATAAAATAAGAGTGGGTGAAAGAATGTGAGAGTCATTAGTATTCTTCACTCAATATTCTAGTTTTCCTCTCAAGCATGTAGTAGGATTACACTTTCCTACCCATCTGAAGTTAAATGTGGATATGTGTGTGTAAAAACATATATACACACACTTTGTCTGATAACATTTGAAGGGAAGTTACATGTCAATTTTTGGGTGAAAGGATTTAATAGTCATTGTGCCATTTTCATGTTACTGTTTATCTTTATCTCCATTAGCAACCATGAAGCATAAAGATGAAATCACCCTCCGCCTGCAGTCCTACATAAGAATAAGAGAATCTACAATGGATACATATGCAAGTAAAAAAATACACCTTTGTGCTTTTTAAAGTCACTGATATGTTGTAATTGGTTTTCACTTGACTAGTATTTTTCAGCTCATAAAGAAAACTGATACCTAAAAAAAGGAAAAATGTCATATCAGGACCTCAAATGAGTGACCTTGACTTAATGGACACACACAGCGAGGAAATTATGATAGGATACAAAGAACATGGTAATCTATCTTTTGTAATTGAAAAGCATTGAGTGAATATTTTAGCCCTTACAAGTTGGCAATCATTCCACAGAACTAATAAACTTGTATCTTCAGAGAAAATTAGGATGTAGAATGTTAATGTTCTGTGTTGTCTGTTTAGCAAAGCACTAGGAAAAAATGAAATGAGCTCAGAAAATAATTAGCTAGCTTATGATTAGTAATGAAAGAGAATGAAGACAGTCTATGAATTCAGAGACTTGCAGCATAAATAATAAAACAAGAAGACATTCAGGGGCAAAGTTCATTAAAAACTCAGGCAGCAGTAAAGATTCAATCAAAAGTCGGACCATCAGGCCCATTGTTAAAAACTCTGAGGATTAAGGTGTCACAGAGGAAGAGTCAGCTGCATAGACATCCATTTCGATTAGACACAGTGGCCATGAAACAAGACACAAAGGGTGTAGTTATCCCACTGAAACATAACAGGCCCTAAGTGCTCATTATTCATCCTCAATAGAGAAAGAAGTAATTGAAATAGGAAACCACAGTCTACCTTAAAAGTACTGCTGTTGTGGCTAACATGCTTGGAGTCTACAGGGTCATGCAGACAAGGAGCCAGCTAAGTTTTGAGAAAAAGACTCGGAATGCTTGAAATTTAAAAAATGCCCTTGGACAAAAAGTGCTCTGTAACAGCTGCCCATCCTCCTAGGAGAGCAATTTCTTCAAGGTGTGTTTTAGATGTGACCAAGGAGGAGGATGAAAAGAAGGATCTCCCAAATGGATAAACGGAAAGAATATGTATAGGGAATCCATGAACAGATAAACCACTCCACAGAGCAGAATTATACCAGATCAAAGAACATATCTAATCCTCAGGAAGTGTTTATTCCAATCAATGTTTGATCATTCCCTATAAACCGTGAGAAGGGCACATATTTTGTTTTTTGATTCATAGGTCTCCAGGCCAAGAAGGGCCATAGCCAGACTGATGAAGAAAATACAGGGCCGTTTTTAGGGTCTCAGACACTGAGCTAGCCACAGCAACAGGATGCCCTTTCTGGCCCGTTTCTTCCAGGGAGGGAGTAAATGTTCTCAGCATGTAGATGAGAGTCTGTATTGCTCAAGGTTCATGGTATGCATGTGTGTTTGTGTGTGTGTGTGTATTTGTGTTCCTGTTGGACCACATACATTTTATCCCTCTTTTTATAAACCTTGTTACTCTGTCTGCCTGAGGTTGACTGCCCATTAGAAGTTGGACTAATGCCTGTGGATATCATCGTTTACCTATTTAAAAAAGATCTCTTTTGCCTGGCTGGTGTGGCTCAGTTGTTGAGCATTGACCATGCACCACGAGGTTGCCATCAGGGCACATGCCCATGTTGTGGGTCAAATCCCCAGTGGGGGGCATGCAGGAGGCAGCCAATCGATGTTATCTCTCATCGATGTTTCTCTCTCTCCCTCTCTCTCTAAAATCAATAAAGAAAAAATAAATAAATCTCTTTAAAATGAATAATTTTCTCTGTTATCTATCTATCTATCTATCTATCTATCTATCTATCTATCATCTATCTATTTATCTATCTATTTATCAATATCCATTTTAAGGAGCAGTCTAGATATTCAGGAAGTGTTGCAGTTCATCCAAAGACAAACTGTGGGTAGAATTCCTTCTTGCTCAGGGGAGGCCATTCTTCGTTCTATTAAGGTCTTCAACTGATCAGATGACAGCCACTCACCCACATTAAGGAGGATGATCTGTTTTATTCAAGTTCACTGATTTAAATATTCATCTTATCCAAAATCACCTTCACAGAAACATCCAGAATAATTTTTGATCTAATATTTAGGTATTATGGCCCAGTCAAGTTGACATGAAGTTAACCATCACCGAGTCATATGAGTATTTGGTGACAAGAGGGAGGTGCTGGCCACAGATGTTTAGCTTTTTTCTTTTTTGCTCCTGTGCACCGTCTTCCTATCTCTTTCTCTGACTACCTCTCCTATAATACTCTTTCACTTATAAATACCGTTGTAAGTACCAAGTACCATGGACTCACCCAATTTCACTTTCCCACCCTCAAGCCCCATGGAGTTTCTTGACACTCAAGAAATAGATGATGTGTTTTGACCAGTGAATTGTGAGCAGATGTATCACATGTCACTTCTAGCTGGAGCTTTAACAGCCAGGACAAGACTGAGCAAATTCTCTCTTTGTTCCTTAGCCTTCGTAACCATTAATGGTCCAGGGAGTATCTGCATCCTCACCCTGGATCCTGGAGATAAGACAATGTAGAGCAGAGCTCCTGGCTAATCAGCAATCGTTACATGGTATACATGAGAAGGAACCCTTGCTATTTTAAGCCACAGAGACAGCTGGGTTATTTGTCAGATAGAATGTATAACAAGAGGAAAGTTATCTTAAGAAGACATGTCATATGAAATATTTAAAGCATAGAGTTTGGGTTTAGAAAAACTGATATTGAATGCTGAGACTATTCCTTTCTAGCTGTGTGACCATAGTAATAATTACTCAATTTCTCTAAGCATGAGTTTTATTCATCTATAAACTGGAGACAATTAATTATGCATTTATTAAGCTTCTACTATATGCCAGACTTTATTCTAGGCACTGGGAAAATAAAGATGAATAAAAAGTATTCAGAAACAAAAATTCCATATCTACTGACAAAAACAATATAATGTTAGTGAATTCTTTGTCCACCCCTTAAACACTGTAGATAGTCAATAAATGTTTCTGATTTCCTTTGAGAGCTTATTTTAATGTAGAGAGATCCTAATCTTTACTGTTAACAGTGCTGATACCACTGGCTAACAGGTGGTTAAAAAAATAAAAGTCAAAATCTAAGTCATTTTTCCTTTAATCAACATAAATGCCAAGAACCAATCAGACAGGAGTTTTGTTAAATAGTCTGTTTGCTTTAGTATTCAGCACAAATGCTACATTCATCACAAGTCACCAGGGGGAGAGATTACTTTCCAGCAGGCAGTGATGCTTTCTGGGGAGAATGCCTTCTTTCCTTCTCACCTATGACCTCTACATTGTACATTATGTTCTCTCCTCTTTGTCCTCAGTAAGCATGGCCCAGGTAAGGGCATACATGGGCAATTAACAAAAGGAAACTAACAAATAGAAAATAAATGTACAAAAACATTAATGTTAATGTCAAAGAAAAAGAAAAGTAATAAGAGAAGAGCATTGCCATCTGCTATAGAATGAATGTCTTATCACCCTAAAATTGTATCACCCTAAAACCTAATCCCCGATGTAATGGTGTCTGGATGTGGGGCTTTGGGAGTTGCTCAGGTCGTGAGGTGGGAGCCCTCAGGAATGGCACCAGTGCCTTGTAGAAGAGAACCCAGGAGCTTCCTTACACCTTCCTCCATGTGAGGACACAGAGAGAAGATGGCTGTCTATGGAGCAGGAGGCAGGTGCTCACCAGACACCAGATCTTCTGGTGCTTTGATCTTGGATTTCCCAGCCTCCCAAACCGTGAAAAGCAAATGCTTCTCTTCTAAGCCACCCAGTCTACTGTATTTTGTTATAGCAGCCTAAATGGACTGGGATAGCATCTATCAGACTAGTAAATATGAAAAAATATCCGAATCACTCTCCTACATTGCTGAATAAAAACATTACATTCTAGTTTTAGTGGGGACGTAAAACACTAAAATTATGTGCATCTATTTCTCCAATATTTTGTTTGGAGGAATTTATTCTATGAAAATAGTGAAGGATATCTACAAAAAAAATCATAAGCATGTTCAGCCTGGCATTATTTCTAACAATATAAATTGGATACAATGTATTTTTAGTTCTAGAGTATTAATTACATAAATCAAGATAAAGTTTATAAAAATATACCAACAAACATTGAAAAAATTTTCACACATTCTTATTAAGAAAGAAATAAAGTAATAAATGGTAGAATAAAAATTGAGATTATATGCACAGAGAAAATATCTAAATAAACATGCTTCAGTGATAATGATGTTTATGCTTGGCAAGGGAGTATCATGACTGTTCAGATTCTTAAGAGCATTTGTGTATTCTTTGATATTTCCAAAATAAATGTGCACTGCTATTTCATAAAATAAATTTAATAAGAAATTTTAAATAAAACCTAGCTTTTATCAGTAATAGAGCAGGCATTGACCATTCAAGAATATCATCAAACATGTAGTCTTTACTAGAGGTAAGAAATGTATATTTGTTGATTGCTGATCATATTGGTGTTACCAATGAAAATCACAGATGATTTTTTTTAAGTTGCCAAGAAAAAAAAAAAATAAAAAATAAATAAATATATATATATATATATATATAAATGATTTTTTAGATAGAGAGGAAAGGAGAAGGGGAGAGAGATTAAAACATCAATGCAAGAGAAACATTGATTGGCTGCCTCCTGTACGCCTCCTACTGGGGATCGAGCCCACAACCCGGGCATGTGCCCTGACTGGGAATCAAGCCAGCATCCTCTTGGTACGTGGGACGATGCTCAATCCACTGAGCCACATCAGCTGGGCAAGAAAAATACCTTGAGTACACAAAGAAATGCTAGGTTCTTCCAAGAGTAGTAAGAATGCAAACTACATGTCAACTCTGTACATGGTGAATTAGAAATGAAAGGATTCCAACTCTTTTCTCTTTGGAATTACTTGTTGAATGAATGATTTTTCTAACACGTTATTAAAGCCTCTTCAGACAGTCAAAAATGGGGTAATAGCAAGGGCATATTGATTAAAATGTAATTTCTATGATCTTAACTGAATAATGTTTTTTCCTATAAGTAAGAAGTACTCAGAGGCATCCTTTTGACACATCATAATTCATTTCAGTGTTCCACATAGCACTGGGTTTTTATCTGAGGAGAGGTATGTGTTTTAGACCACTATGCACTCATGTTTAAAGAGAAAATGTCTTGGGGGGGGATTTTTAAATTTATTGTTAATGCTTTTAATTATTAAAGTAAATAATTTTTTTTCTTTGTAAGTAGACCTGAAAATACATGACTTCGAAGATTTAAAAGTAAAAGAAAAATATAATAAAAATATTTCTTTTAAGACCTATAACTCATGTAGTGAAATTAATGACTTTCTTTTTGTTTCACTATCTACATCGTATGGGTTTTGTAGCAACTTTCATGGTTTAAAATAGAAAGGACTTCTAGACGCATGTTAAGCGAGGAGGTACAATAGTTCTTCAGAATCCTATTCACACACACACACACACACACACACACACACACACACACACACAATCTCCAATGTCTAATAATCCAGCCTCAGAAATAAAAATATTAAGATATCATGCACTCCTTGATGTTTTATGTATCACATAAAAGAAAAGTATACTAAAGATTAAACTATTTTGACCTATTTTAAGATGAGTCTCAGTTTTAGAGTTGGAAATTTTTGAAAAAAAATGTGCACTCAGAATTGATGAAATTTACTAATTTATGATACAGAAGTAGGTGCATATCAAAAAAGCTACTATATTTGAAGCAATCTCTCTTTCCAAAACTGTATTAAATATCTATTTCATTAAATAATACCTAACATTTACAGTGTGCCAAATATTTTTTTAGAATATCTAAAATTAATTATTATAAAACTCTAGCAACTTGGAAGACTCCTTGGCCTATGGGTGTAAATATAGTGTACTAAGATGAAAACTAGATAAGAAAATGGAGGTAAATAAACTAAAATTATTATAGTTCTAGGTTAGAATTTAAATTATATTGCTCAATTTCTCAAACTTCCCATAATAGATCTATAATTTATTTTACAATTTCAAAGGAGCAACTAAATTTCAAACACCCAAATGCTGTGCAAAAATTTTGGTGGGTAACTACATACAGCATTAAGTTTAATATTTCGAACTGCATTTCTCCTTTTACATAGACATTTAAAAAAATGTTGAGAGACTAATTTGTGTCATTGAATTAAAAAGCATATTTGTCATTGTAGGTCTAAGAAGATGGAAGACTTCCCATTGTTGCATTGAATCATTTCTTCTTTAAAAATAAATAATAATAATAATTTCAAAAAAATCTGTTTGACTTGTAGAAAGCCAACAATACCAATATAACCAGACTTCTTTTTTGGTAAAAATGGCTACTTACAGCAATCAATCCCTGTATCAAGGTGTAAAATAGTTTACTGCCACATCAGTCAATTAACTTTTAACACCATTAAAAAAAATTAAATGGGTGAGTTTGATTTGTATATCCTGAGAGAGTCAATATTGTTTTTGTATATACCGAGAGATTCAATATTCAATCAAATTTCAGTGCTGTTCATTTATAGAAAAAGGAGTACATGGGAAATGATACCACCTTCTAATAATTTAATTCCTGAATGTGCTTTAGGGACCTATCTAAATGTATAAATAAAATCAACAAACATCGCTAATTCAATATTTTATCTTACTTTCCGACGACCTCTTTCTGTGTTGACAAGTAGTTCACGCTTATAAATACTTAAATTGAATTTGTTGTTCTCCCTGATTAGTGATCATTTTGCAAAGTTGTAGTCCATATGAGGCTAATTAAGGTATTGCAAAGAAGACATTATTCCACAGTTCTGAAATAGCTGGCACAATCAGATTAAGATAATTTGAGGAGCCCAGCCAGTGTGGCTCAGTGGATTGAGCATCTCCCATGGATTGAGAAGTCCCGGTTTGATCGCCAGTCAGGGCACATGCCCAGGTTGATCCTTAGTAGGGGGCGGGCAGGAGGCAACAAATCGATGTTTCTATCTCTTTCTCCCTTCCTCTCTCTCTCTAAAAAATCAACAATAAAAAACAAAGATAATTTGAGGAGTGTATATATATTTTTTTCTTTATTGATTTTATAATTTTTTCCCTTTATTGATTTCAGAGAGAGAAGAAGGGAGAGGGAGAGAGATAGAAACATCGATGAGAGAGAACATCGATTGGCCACCTCCTGCATGCCCCTCACCGGGGTTTTGGCTTACAACCTGCGCATGTGCCCTGACTGGGAATCAAATCGGCAACCTCTTGGTGCATGGGTCAATGCTCAACCACTGAGCCACACTGGCGGGGCAAGGAGTGTATATTTTTAAAAGAGCTATTTACAAAGGGGTACCAGGTATAGAGGAAGTTGGGAGCAAGACTTTGATCTAGTAAGAAAAAACAAGTCAGTATCTCATGGTCAGAAAGGAAAAGGGGTCGGGGAAGCTGTTTATATAGACAGTGTCTACATGTTTCATGCATAATGGTAACTTTAAAAGAAACAGACCTTTGGCTAAGAAATTCAGCCATCCAGAGATGAACTTTCAGAGAGGAATCCTAGGGAATGAATATTATGATCTCATTTTTCCTTTCTTATTATCTTTTGCTGGGATCTCCATTGACCAAAGGAAGGACTGGAGTCCACTGACCTAGCCTTAACAGGTCAGCCTCCAGGACAGAAGGCAGCACAGAAGGAATAAATGGAAGATATCCAGCTGAATAAATAAATGGAGCCCAGAGAACGAATGTAACAGAATTTTGGGTCCCTCTAGTTAGTATCTCCGGTATATCATATAAATATAAGGTGGCAGAAATTGGCTGAATGTTATGCAAAATTAATTACAGAAGAGACAGACCATACAGTCATCCAACTTACTGCATTAAAAACTGAGAGACCTCCCAAATTAATGAACGCTAATAAGCCTTTCTGACTCCCTATGAGTCATTACTGATTCTATATTTTTAAAATGTTATGGCTTTGGTAATTATTTACATTTTGCAGATGTCCCTGATAAACAACAATCATATGAGTGAGCATCATACAAGCAATAGAATGCAAATTTTATGTTTGCACATGGGTCACATTCAAGACATCTTACTGCGAGTAAAACAAATGAAATCTACCACAGTTGTCCTAAATAAATATTTTCTCTTTATATAAAGTAACAACTAATTGGAAAAAAAACAGAAAAGTTAATTAAACAATAAATTATTTGGCCCACAAGCTACAAAACAGTCACTTTGGATGGGCCCATTCCCTTTTCACTGAACGTAAGATCTCCCAAAGGCCTGAGCAAGGTGCATGGTTGGAAAACTTCAGTCCATGGGTTTCAACGCATGCAGCCCACGGGTAATACTGGAAATAGTATCCCCAAAAATTCTTAGAATATCATACCTGGGGAAAGTATACTCAGATCAGGCTGCTGATCCATGTGAATTAGAGAAAGAAGGGTAAAAATGAGAAGCTATTTTGGAAAGGTACAAATTAAGACAGAGGAAAGGTGACTGTGGAGTAATTCCTGAGTGTCTATTCGGGTTCCTAAAACAGTTTTAGAGATTTTCTATACACTCTTGTGGGCATTACTGGGTGCATTTAAAGCACCTTGGAGAGAATTTTATTGTCTTACAAATAGTTTAAGCAATGGCTATTCTTTTCTTGAGTAGTTACAAACACTTTTTTTATTGTGTGTATAATATACATATGGATAGATATTTTTAATTATTTAAATAAAAGAATCATAAATACAAAGCATATATATCACAATTCATTCAACATAGGGTTTTTTAAATAATTACTTTAATGATTTTAAATGTTTTATAAAATGCTACCCCATCATATTTTCACATTTTTATTTCAGGGATGAACTATGTTATCAAAGGTAATACTAATGTAGTCAGAGGAAACTTAGAGGATCCTTGAGTACTTAAAGGTATTCATTCAACTCACTAGTCATTACTCATTAGTAAGTCTTTTTTAGAGGTATGGGCTATAAAAATCAAAATGGTACGGTCTGGCACAAAAACAGACACACAGATCAATGGAACAGAATAGAGAACCCCAAATAAACCTCCGTTTATATGATCAATTAATCTACAACAAAGGAGGCAATGACATACTGTGGGGAAATGACAATCTCTTGAATAAGTGGTCTTGGGAAAACCAAAAAGAAAAAGAAAAGTAAAATGGACCACTTTCTTACTTCATATACAAAAATAAACCCAAAATGGATTAAAGACTTAACTCTAGGGCCTGAAACTAAAAAACTCCTAGAAGAAAATATAGTCAGTAAATCCTTTGACATTGATCTTATCAATAGCTTTGTGATTATGCCTCCTCGGGTAAGGTCAAGAAAAGCAAAAATGAACAAATGAGACTTCGTCAAACTAAAAAGCATCTATACAGCCCAGGAAATGATCAACAAAGCAAAACGACAACCTACTATATGGGGGAAGAAATTCTCAAATGATATATCTGATAAGGTGTTGATATCCAAAATATATAAGAAGTTCATACAATTCAAAATCAAAATAATAATTAAAAAATCTGTTTTAAAGAATAAACAGAGGACCCAAATAAACATTTTTCCAAAGACATACCAATAACCAACAGACCTGTGAAAAGATGCTCAGCATCACTAATTATCAGGGAAATGCAAATCAAAACCACAATGAGATACCACCTCTTACTGTCAGAATGGCTATTATCAAAAAGTCAACAAGTCAGTGTTGGTGAGGATGTAGAGAAAGTGAAACCCTCCTACACTGTTGGTGGGGTGGTAAATTGGTGCAACCACTATGGAAAATAATATAGAGATTACTCAAAAAATTAAAAATAGAACAACCATATGACCCAGTAATTTCACTTTTGGATATTGAGCCAAAGAGTACAAAAACACTAACATAATTTGTAAAAATATATGCACCCCTGTGTTCAATGTAGCATTATTTATAATAGCCAAGACATGAAGCAACCAAGGTGTCCATTTCTACATGGATAAAGAGGATGTGACATGCACATACAAACACACTCACACTGGGATATTTCTCAATGGTAAAAATGAATGAATTCTTGTAATTTGCAACAACATGGATGGACCTAGAGGATTTTAAGCTAAATAAAATCAGTCAGACAGAGAAAGACAAATACCACATGATTTCACTTACATGTGTAATCTAAAAAATCAAAACGAACAAAACAAAACAAGAACAGACTCACAGATACAGACAACAAACTGACTGTTGCCTGTGGGGAGGGAGTGGAAGGATGTGTGAAAAGGTGAAGGGAAATAGAGGCACACACTTCCAGCTATAAAATAAATAAGCCATAGGAATGTTGTATATGTCACAGAGAATATAGCCAATATTATCATAATTACTTTGCGCAGTGACAGATGGTTACTAGACTTATGGTAATCACAACATAAGGTACATATAGAGGCCGAATCACTATGTTGAACAACTGAAACTAATATAATATCATATGCTAATATATGTTAATACAAAATTTAAAACATAAAAAGAGTCTTGAGGGCTAGAAAAATAAGTTAATGGTCCTGACCTCTAGGGGCTGAGACTTTGATGAAGTAAAGAGGCATATACACAGTCAATAATAATTAAGATAGATTGTGGTATGGGATATAATAGAAGAATTTGAAATGTGGCTATGGGTTGAATAACAGAGAAGGGAATTATTGTGGTTAGTTATCTTGGTGAACTTAATTTAAGCAGCATTTGAAGCAAAATTTTTACACTCAGGTAAAGAGTGGGAAGTGAAAAGGTACCTAAAATGAACTCATTTAATTATTGAGCCCCTACCATTTCAGATATTGTGCTAGGTATTGGAAGTACACTGAACAACAAAATTAAAATAGCCCCTTTTCTTATGGAATTTCCCATGAATTGGCATAGTACATTGACAGTTCTATAAAGAATATTGAATGGATAATAGGAGGCTAAGTTGAAGGAAAACTTTGAGAACAGGGAGATAAACAAGACTTGTTTTGTTTTGATTGGAATTGGTTGAATTTTTCCAGGATAAAGTACGCATAAGCCTGTTTGGCTTTGCCTGTGTGAAAGGAACCAGGAAAATGGAGAAAAAAGTAAAACAGGAATGAAGAACTGTATTAATTAATTAAGTTGATAAAGACATATAAAGTGTTAAGATTAAAATCTAACATTTTGGCAAACAAGGGATAGACTATAGTTAGAGATATTTTAAGGTCTGGAGCAGAAAAACTCAGTGTGGTTCACATCAAATAGCCTCAGCTTTTCTAGAAAGCAGAAAGTTGGTTCATTTGAAACTGAGAAAGTCTGGGGAAGATTTAAATTCAAGAAGAACAGAGATTTGAACAACCATGATAAGACTGGGACATTTTAAGAGGCCTAATTCTGCTGAGGACCAGTCAGGGTCTCGCAGCATGAAAATGTTGAATCTCTTTGATATGTCAGCACACAGACACCATCCTTGCCTGCATGAAGCATTCGAGCTAGTGACAGATACACAAAACAATCAAATAATCACACAAATAAACATGAACTTGGCAACTGGCAAGGTGAGCATGGCAGGGGCTAAAGCTGACAGGAAACAAGAGGGTTAGAGGGAACCCAATACAATTGGCTAACTTTGGATTCAGAAAGGCAAATAACACAAAATGGGCATCTGGTCGACCAGAATGCGAAAAACAGAGCACAGGAGGATGAAGAATTAGTTCAGCAGGAGTCACAGAGCAGAATAAGTGGGAATATATGCAGCTGTGGTCAGAAAGCAGGCTTTCAAAGTTTTACTATCAGGAGAGCAGCTACGAGAGACACAGGAGAAGAGATGTAGGAGACATTTTTCTAGGCAAAAATGCATTGTGTGCGCTTCGAGGGGAAATGGAACCAGGTGCACCACACACCGGAATCTTAGCAGTGAGAGCGCGCCCAGGACAAGGTTCCAGCAATTAACCATATTAATTCACAGTATACAGCGACACGCTTAAAGTCATGAACAAGACAATTTTTCTTTCTCCTTTTTAAAAAAGACATTAATGTCGTACTCACATATATTCACTGTGTCTGAGCCTCCAGCTGATGTGGTCCCACTCTCCCCGGGAGATCTTGCAGCCTTGCAAGACAGAGAACCATTTCTAGGAAAGAGATGAAATTACACATGACATTACACTTAAGGAAGATAGAAAATAACTCAAGCAAAATTATCTGAAATTAAAATCTACCTAATGGAGTAACCTAGAGGGAACAATTTATAGTTCTATATATTTATCCAAGTGTATATTCATTTTACAATATGTCATGCTTGAGTCTTTTCCAAGAATACAAAAGGCTTGAAAAATGATAGTCATCATAATATTTAGTTCTGGATAAATATCTTTCTTTAGAGAATTTTTCTTTTTATTGAACTGCATAGCAAGATTTTTTTTATAAAGAAAAAAAAAGTGTATTAACTTCAATTACACCCTCATCTTTCTTTACACATTCTGTTTTAGTCAAATGGATATATTCCTCATTCCTGCTCATGCTTGCCTTTGTATGCCTCTATGGCATTTTTCATGGCATGTTATCCATCTGAAATATCACTATTCTTTTGTCCATTCCCATTTACCACTCACCAAACTTATAGTGATTCTTTAATACCCAGCTCAAATATGACCTTTCCCCCCCAAGCTGTCTATCTAAATTAATCTCTACCTCACCTATATTCCCACAGACAACTTATCATTTATTTTGAGACTTATAACCAGTATTCCTAATTCTTTCTCCTTGCCTTTGAGATTTGACAACATGGAGAATGTTTTATCTGTGAGAGTGTTTTTTTTCTTAAATCACTGCTTATCCTGTGTACATAATGGACATTCAAATATAATGTACAATTGCTCCTTGCTCTATCTTGGAGTGAATCAGCCATTTAATAATGCTATAGTCAGGGCTTTTCACTATACCCACCTGATTTTTTTTTTCAATGAAAATACTTTTCATTTTTTGGTTTCTAGAGCATCATTCTCTCTACTTTTCTGCCCTCAATTGATCACACATAGTCTCCTCTGAAGTTTTCTCATTTTCCCAGCCTTGTCATAGTACAATGCACCATGGCTCACATCTTGAACATCTCATATCTATTACACTACTTCCTTTGAGATCTAATCTAGGTTTATGACTTTAAATATCATCTTTACACCTAGAACTGTCAAACTTTTATTTTATCCCAGATCTCCGCATGAGTACAAAATGTATAAGCAACTATCTACTCTATAGACACACTTAGAAAGCTAATAGACCATTTAAAATTAGCATATCCTAAACTAAATTCCTTCCCCCTGCCACTTTTCTCCTCCTACAATTTCTTTGAAGAGAAGGGCAGTTTATCCTACCATTTTCTCATTCCAAAAAATATGGAGTCATCTTGACTTTGTTCTTTCACCCATAACCCATGTCAAGTGCATTTACCAATGTGATTGGTGCTAACTTCAAAATATATCCAAAATGTATCTAAAATATGACCACTTTTCCCATCTTTACTTCTAAAATACTGATCTACGTTATTATAAGTTCTGTTAAATTTATGAAATTTAACTTTATTTTTGAAATAGAGCAATGAAATCCCACTTTACTCTATTTTTCCTTTGGTCTATTCTCCAAGTAGAAGCCAGAAAACTTCTATTAAAAGGTAAAGCAGATTATGTCTCTCCTGTGCTCAAAACCTTCCAGTAGCTTTCATTTCATTCTAATAAAAACCAAAGTTACTAAAAGGTTTGGTAAAATCCTACGAGATCGGATCTCTCAGAAGCCCCTTCTGTGTTTGCTCTGCTCACACCACAAAGGCTTCCTGGCTGCTGCTCTAATATTCTGGGCATGATTCACACCCTGGGCTTTGCTTCTTCAGTCCCCTCTCCCTGAAATGCTCCTCTGCAGATCCAGGCGGACCTCTTACACAGCTTCACTGTCTTCCATTGAATTCACTCATTTTCTCAGTGAAGGATTCCCTGTCTGCCTGGCTTAAAAGTAGATGCCCTACAACGTGTACTGACTATTCTTGTTCTGCCTTTAATTTTTCTTTATGCACTGATTCCATCAAACATGTTATATCTTTCATGTTATATTTTCTACATTGTTCTTCTCATTAAGCAAATAAAGTCCACAAGGATAGGGATTTACATTAATTTTATGTGCAGTTGTACCTCTAACACCTTGAATTATTTCCGGTACATGGCAGGGGCCCAAATGAGAAATGAGAAAGCCTGGGTTCCAGTTCCTGTTTTGAGGTAATTGTCTAGGTCACTTTGTTCTGAGTCTCGGATCCTTAGCTATAATACTGGCATACTATCTCTTTAGTCACTTTCCCAAAGGAGTTGAGTCAATAAAATGGGACAATCAGCAAAATATTTTTTGAGTATCAAAAGTTACTAAATAAGGCATAACAACTTGAATGTACAGCACAGTTGAGCCTTACCTCAATGCTGATTCACACTGTGTATTATATTACAATTTACACATAGAATTTACCTTCAGTAATTTTCAAATATCTGACTTAGCTAATAAAGTTAATTTGTGGTGAATTCAGAATTAAGTTTCTTTTAAATTCTAAAATAGGCCATTTTCTACCATATTTACTATTAGTGACACTTAAAAATAAGGCTATTCATATTTGCCTAATTTAGTTCATTTAATTCACAAACAACCCTGTGTGGCTTCAACCATAATTATCACCACCTGAAAACAGTCGTGGAGAGATTAAATAATTTGCACAAGGACACACAGCCAGTAAATGGTGAAGATGACAGCCGAAGTCTTTGAAACACAAGACATAAATGTATATTAAAAATTATTTTCTTCTTCCTGTTTTATTGAGATATAACTGACATATAATATTACATATGTTTACGTTGTACAACATAATAATTTGGTTGTACATACATTGTACATACATAATAATATATGTATCTATCATGAAATTATTATCACAATAAGTTTAATTAATATCTATCATTCAGCCCAGCCGGTGTGGGTCAGTGGATTGAGCATCGTCCCATGGACCAAGAGGTCCTGGTTCAATTCCCAGTCAGGGCACATGCCCAGGTTGTGGGTCTGATCCCCAGTGGGGGGCACGCAGGGGGTGGCCAATCTATGTTCTCTCTCATCGATGTTTCTATCTCTCTCTCCCTCTCACTTCCTCTCTCTCTAAAAACAATAAAGGAAAAAAATTTAAAAAAAAGAATTCTAAAAAAAAAAGGAATTCAATTAGAAAGAAAGAAAGAGAGAGAGAGAGAGAGAGAGAGAGAGAGAGAGAGAGAGAGAGAGAGAAAGAAAGGAAGGAAGGAAGGAAGGAAGGAAGGAAGGAAGGAAGGAAGGAAGGAAGGAAGGAAGGAAGGAAGGAAGGAAAGAAAGAAAGAAAGAAAGAAAGAAAGAAAGAAAGAAAGAAAGAAAGAAAGAAAGAAAGAAAGAAAGAAAGAAAGAAAGAAAGGATCTAAAACAAATGTGCTCTCCCAGTCTGCACTGAAAAAAGGAGAGAAAGGTTGTAGAGCCATGTTCTCGTGGCAGCTTTCTGAGCAAATGTTTTCAGAAAAAAATAATATGTTGCAGAAAACAATTTAGACAGTTTTCCAACTCTTCTCCCTTGGCTCAATCACCTCGTCATCAGAACATCTGCTCCAGCTAAAGGAAAATGTCATGAAGGCTGGGGTTTATTTAATTCACCACCATTTCCCCAGCACAAAGAACAGCTCCTGGGCTATGTCCATGAGAATCCAATCAAACTTTAGTTCACAGCACGTGCTACATTACCCTGCTATAAAAATGAGTCAGATTTGGTTCTACCTCTGTAGGACGTTAATCAGGGTGGCTAATTATAGTCATTTATAAGGCATAGACTATGTAGCAGACATACAATAGATGAATTATTATCAACTTGTCACCACAGCTCCATTACATTTTACTTGACCTCACTGTGCCTCAGTTTTCTCATCTGTAAAATGGTAATAATGATTACCTATTGGAGTTGTTGTGAGAAGTAAACAGGCAAAGCTTAGTACAGGCATATCTCAGAGACACTACAGGTTCGATTCCTGACCACCACAATAAAGTGAATCGCAATACAGTGGGACACAAACATTTTTCGGTTTTCCAGTGAATGCAAAGTTATGTTTATATTATCCTGTAGTCGGTGCAATAGCATTATGTCTAAAGAAGCAATGTACATAGCTTAAGTGAAAGTACTTTATTGCTAAAAAAACGCGAAGCCTTATCTGAGCCGTCAGCAAGTTATAATCGTTTTGCTGGTGGATGGTTTTAACTTCAAGTTGTAAAAAGCAAAATATTTGTGAAGCAAAATAAAGCAAAGCACACAATAAAATGAGGTCTGCCTGTATACGTAAAGCACTTATGAAAGTGCCTGGATTCGTAGTATGTCCCATAGAAGTATATGAAACTATGCTATTATTGGAAGCTCATGGTAACATTCGGGGAAAGATTCTATCTCTACAGAGGAGAACACAGATGCATGGTAGCTAAGCAATTTGATCCAAGACCTACTGTTCATACATTCCTGAGCCACTAGGTTAGAAGTGTTTCTCCAGTCCTGCCCTCCTGTTCATCCCTTGCCTGCCTTCTCAGATCAGACCCTAATCACTTCCTGCTTAGACTTTGTCAGTAACTAGCTTCCTCATCTCCCTTTTTGTAGCTTTATCTATCATCCTTTACATTGTTCACACTGTCTACTTTTCATGTGTTGTTTAAGTACATATCAAATTTACTATATTCCTCTGCTTAAAAACCCAAATGGCTCAGTATTCCTTGCAGAATAAACAGCACGGTTTTTAGAAGAGTATTGCATGCTTTTAACTTCATATTAAAAATATTTCATCGATTCATGTTCAAACACTACAGTTAAAACACTAAGATTAGATGGTCCAAAGTCAAGCAGATCTGGGTTGCAGTCACCGATGATCCAGCAACTAGATGTGCAGTGGTCTGCATTTCACGTTACTTCTTTGATCCTCAGCATCCCATTTGGAAAATGTGATAACAGCACTTAATGTATAATTTTTCACGAACATAACAGTCACTCAGCAAATGATAGTTATTATCATCATTACCAATGGAACAAGAACAAGACTAACCACATTTAAAAGATCACACATGAAACATTTCTAACAGAGAGCCCATCTGTAAACAATGGAGTGGAATTAAGAATAAAATTGGCTGGAGTCAATCAATGAATGACAGGATTTCAGAGTTAGATGCCCAAACCAGTGCAATTTTTGTGAAGATAAAATTCAATTATAAGTAAACTATTTAATTATTTTTACTCTTAAAAAAAATAAAAATATAAGAACTTTAGAGAAAAAACAAATAAGTTCTACTTTTGTATGGATCAGAACAGGTTTGTAATGAACCTACCAGTAATAAATAGAAGTGTTTTATACCCTAATTCTAATTCAAAATATTAAGAAGAATTACTGCTTGATTTTATAGCTCTCCAAGAATATGCTTTCCTACTAATGAGTGCTCTCATATAGATTTTACACATGCATATGTTAAATATAGGTTAACTGACAGATATTTTGAAATGCTCAGAGAGATTAATCAAGGCTGCTTCATTTAGTGATGAGAGATATTCACGAGATTTCAAGTTTAGTTGAATTAAGTTCATAAGCATGAAAACTAATTTGAACTCAAGGAAATATTTTGAGCATATAGAAGCAAAATGCTGATACTCTAAAAACAAGCCTAACCTTTAGTGACCTTAACCTAACTTCCATGTATCTTTAGATTGATTGTCAGTGTTAGCTGAGAAGTAAACACACAGTTTCACTGTTTTGACCTAAATAAACTCATGTTAGATAAGACCATACTTTGAGTACTCATTTATCCAAATGCTCACTAAATATCCACTAAGTACCAAGTAGCATGCTAAGTGCTAAAACTAAAATAAGTAGTATAGTGTTTTTTTATGATTTTACTGGCCACATAATCTAATTAGAAAAGAGATAATCAAAATAATAAACACAATATTGATCTGTGATGGTACATGTATAGAACTGAGACAGGCACCACATGGCTATATGAGTTCAGTATCAAGAAGCAGACACCAAGATGGCAATAGACATTTAAGAAATGTATTGGGGGAAATACCTGTAAATGATAAAGGTGGGGTGATCAAGAGAAAGAAAGCAAAACTTTCAGACAAGAGAAGAACTCTGATGAGGTGTGAAGGAGAAGGGAAGGTCATAGGTTGGACAGAAGTGTCTGGGACTGCAGCACCGTTCTCAGAAAGGTTGAGCTAGGTCAACGGGAAGTCCCTGAGCTGCAGTTCTCCACTAGAGGAGCCCTGTGTTTCATCGCAATGGGCCTGTGCTAGTAGAACTCATCAGCTGGGAGCAGGCAATGGAAACATAGCCTACCAGCAAAATCCCTGGTGGATACTGAAAGCAGCAGCTACAGCTATCAATCACTATGATCCCAACAGCAAGCCCAGTGACATACTCTGATGGCCACAGCATGGGAGTGGACAGTTTTACTTGTGGACCAGGATTTCAGAAAGGGTTTTGAAAGATGAATAGGAAGTCACAGAGTAGACAAGATGGGCAAGCAGCTTACATTCATGAAGCAATGCAGAGAGACATTAAACAACATGGCAAGTGTGGGGGAGTTACAAGGAGTGTGTTAGGCGAGAGGATGAGACCAAGGGCACTATCAGGCAATGCTCCAAAAGGTGAGGCTAGAAAAGGGCAAGACTCATATGAAGTAGAACCAGGCAAGTTCTACAAAATGTTTGGCTTTACTCTGTAGGTGATGTGGAGTCACTGAAGGGTGGATGCTGGGCAGAGACAGTGTGGGATGTGCACTGTAGAGTCCTGAGGTATAGCGCACACTCAGAGGGAGGAACCAGGAAGCAAAAGAGAGGGACACACTGGTAGTAAAGACAAGGTAGCATCACGCAGACCTGGGTCCTCATCCTAGCTGCACCACTGACCAACCATGTGCCCGTAGCAAGTCATTCATCTCCTCAGAGCCTATATTATCAATTTCCTATATTGGGGATTCCATACCTACTCACCTCATAGTGCCACGAGGATCACAGTGGGAAAATTAATAGGAGCACACGTAGGGGCTCAGGTGTTGAAAGTAGACAGAAAGCTCCATTCATACCCTGGCCCAAGTGTGTGACTATCATCATGTTTTATAAAAACTTCTATAAACCTCGGTTTTCTTAAGTGTCAAATGCCAACCAAAGCACACGTCTCATGAAGTGGTTCCGTATGAGGTGGTGGGTGTGCAGACCTAGCGCTCTCCTCGTGAGCAGAGAATGTTCAATAGCTAAGTACTAGGTGCTGTACTAAGGGCTGCACACACCTGTAATGTTCTGTTCTACAGCATCTCTGCAGGGGGGGTTTCTCCCCCTGAGTTTAGAGGAGCAGGCTGAAGCTCCAAGAGATTGAGTAACCGGCTCATTGTCACACAAATGACTGTACTGGGTTACGATTCTCAGTTGCCTGACTTCAAAACCCATATTCTTAACCATCATTCTCTATTACCCTCCATTCCAGCACTAAGCAAAACCATCTACCTGCCAACGAAAATGCAGTTCTAAGAACTCACTTGTTGGCTACGGTTGGGTTTCTTTGTAATATTAGGAAGCTTTAAAGCAGAGTTAGGGACCATTTAAACAAAGCTTCCCGGTTTGCCCCAAGAGACGTGTTTTTATTCAGTTCTTTTAACGGGACATTGCAGACATCACACAGATTCGAATATAAGCTGTGTTCCACCATTGGAAATTGGCTTTAATTGGCAGGGGAAGGAGGGGGTATGAAAAAATGATGACGGCAGGGCTTTCAAAACTATCTCCCCATCTGGAAAGTTCTTGGGAGTGTTCACGTACATTAGTCTCCTCATTCTAATGAGGAATACATCTCTCTCCTAACAATGAGCATCCTTGATACAGATCATCAAAATGCATGAAAAATTGACCTATGAGGTCAGGACTACAGAGACTGAGTAGACTGTATGTAGGCCTCCTTCTTCTTCATCTCTATTTCCAGACATATTTTTTTCTTACTTTTTTTTTATTCCTCACCCAAGGATATTTTTCTACTTATTATCAGATAGAGTGGGAGGGAGGGAGAGAGAGAGAGACAGAGAGAGAAACATCGATGTGATAGAGCCACATCGACTGGTTGCCAACCACATGACCTCACCAGGGCCAGGGATGAACCACAACTCGTAACTGAGGTACGTGCCCTTGAACAGAATCGAACCCGTGACTCATTGGCCTGTGGGCCAACGCTCTAACCGCTGAGCCAAACCAGCCAGGGCCAGACATATTTTTTATTAAGCAAAATACTTAACTTCAGCAAGCTTCAGTATTGTTGGCTGACATAGCATGATTTTCAGGTTGCCTTAAATACTGTATGTAAACCCCATGATTATATCTAACACCTATTAGCTACTCCATAAATGTTAGTTTCCCTTGGATGAATCAATCAGAATCGTTTTCAAAATCAATAGATTATCAGCAGATCATTCTAGAAGTAAACAGAGGGAGTACTGTATTTGTAGCTGGGGACGAGGGTCTAAGCTTTCACTATTAATGTCTGTATTTTTTAAAAGAAAACTAGAATCATTTAGCATTCACAGGTGCTTCTGTAATAGAGTTGGACCATATAGCTTGAGGAGAAGCTATTTTATCCTCATGTATCAATTGTGAGATTTTTATTTTCAGGAATAATTTTGTTGACTTCCCCTGTGAGGGGGTTCACATTCAATACAGAAACATAAATCTGAAAGAATTTCAAAATAAAGACGTATTTTCCCCCAGCTTCATTGGAAAGGAGGCAAAGAGATTGTCTCTGGCATTAGGAAACTCACCAGCTAAGTGACTTGAGGTTTTCTGACTCTATTAACAAAAGCCTACTCTGGATGATTTAGCTAGGACCTCTGTCTTTTAAAAGCTCTCTGCTGGGGAAGTGACATGGGTTGCTGACGTCGCTGCCCTTCCCTTGCAGCTCCTGAGAGCCTAGCAGTGCAGGGGGAGATTTCCAAAGCAGTCAGCTCTCAGGCCCGGGATGATTCTGCAAATACCTGATAGTTTTGATCCCATCACTTGATCATTGTTGCTCTGAAATCATGCTCTGAGAAAGACCATTTTGGGTAGTTTGGAACATAAGTCAAGACTGTGTCTCTGTTTCTTGGTCACCTTGGTCCTTATATTAACATTTATAACCCTTGACTTTTGACTGATGCTTATCAACAACAAAAAGATGGTAAATTTAAAAAATATAAAACTCTGCATCTTTCCTACTCCTCTCTGAGTGTGTATTCTCAATGCTGCTATGCAGGCTGATGAGTGCACTAATGCTCCTCCTGTCTGTTGTAGTGGCCATGCTCTCTGAGGCCGGTTCCCCCTTGGTGTCTCTCTCCTCTGCTCAGCGTACCCTGTCGAATCAGCCAAGGGAGCATCTATTTTTTCCTTAATTTTATACCAATTCATTCTGGCTAATTACTACAGGAAATAAATCAAGATAAGCTTTAAATCAACTGTGTGAACCCACAGACATAATAAGCAGTCGAACACAATCCTACCCTACATAGTTTGAATGGGAGTTGCTCTGACCCCAATTTTAAAATTCATGAGACTGTTAGCAGTCGTGGGCATGAAGATGAATATAAATTCTTTCAGAAATCATTTCAAGACAACACTTTGCTGTTAAAGTGGAATCAGCGGTGGCATCCAAAATTTCAACATCTGAATCAGTGGGTATATTAAGCAATCTACCCTCCGTGGGGAAAGGAGTTTGTTCCTCTTGTATATTCCTGACCTTAACAGACAGATCTATCAAACAGCCAAAACCACATCATTTTCGCCTTCAAGGAAGCCCCAAGGAAGAGTTCAAACAACTTTCAGCCTGAGCTTTTTTTTTTTTTTAATCAGAGCAAGCTCTTTATCAATGCATTATATTAGAAATAAAGGCAAGTAGTACAAATTGTTTTTATTAGGTGAATTATTAAATTGGGATCAGAGAAAATACTTTTTTATCATTTATAACCATTTTTGGTTTCTGAATCATTTTGTTTATAAAAATATTTAAATCTAAATTGTAAAATTATGCACAAATGAACAATATCATCTTTACGATAATAATGGAGAAAGGAATGAAAGCTACTTAGGAAATTAAAATAAATTCTAGGGTGTTTTGTTTGTTTGTTTGTTCTGGAATCCAGTGACATGTCTTAGGAATCATGTAATCCTTTTGAATCTTGCTTTTAATTTATGTTTGTTGATAATAGAGCAGTGTGTAATTTGGGGCTAATTGTGTCCCTGTGGAGGTACCCCCTTTCTGTGTAGTCCACCTAGTGTTCATAAATTATGAGATTTTCTGCTCTGTCTGCTGGAAATCAAAAGTATTCCTAACCAAGGGTGAGTGCCAGGTATCATTCTGTCTCTTCTTCAGGATGATTTCCCCCAGCCACAGTAGTTTCTTCACACACATTCATGAGTCAGCTGAAAAGTGAGGCGACACCTTTGTCCATCTGTGTGGTGCTCTTCTCTGGTTTTCTCTGTGTCTCTGCCTCTCTCTGCAGCAATCTCCTCTCTGACACCCTGTTCCTTAGCACTCCAGCCCCTTTACCTCCCTGCATCCCAGCTCTTTGCAGGAGTCCCCCTCTTCACACCAGACTCTGCAAACTCATAGCAGGCAGGAAGCTGGGACAACTGTGGAGCTCACACTTGTTCCTTCAACTCTCCCATTGTCTCCCAATAGTCACTGCCCTTGGTTTTGAGTTCAATGTCTTAAATACTGTTATGTCATATCTTTTGTATATTTTAAATATTGTTTAAGGCAGGAGGGTAGATCTGATCCCTTTGCTTGATTTTGGTCAGCCCTTCTTCCACCTTGTGAAGCACCTGGATGGGTATACTTCTCGTTGCTTCCATCTTCTTACAAGGCTTGGAGGTAAAGCTTGAATTTTCTATTATAACTTTCCAAAATTAGTCACGTGTCTATTCAATCTGAACTGTTCACTGTTTTCTTAGTACACCTCATATCTAAATACACTTCAAACCCTATTTCTTGGAACAAACCAGCTCTTTCCTTGGACTTCTATTCATTGAAAAGAAAAAAAAAAAAAAAAAGACTACTAAGGACTTCTAAGAACTCAGAAATTCTAGGTTCTAGTACTAAATGTACCACTAGTTATCTATACCAGAGGAAAAACTTCACTGCTCTTAAAATGTTTTTTTTTCCCCCATTGACAAAAGGAGGTTTGAAGCAGATCATTAACTGTCTAGTAGTAAAAGTAGGTCAAATTAAAGCTTCCGGGAGGCACTGTGGTGAGGCATCCTAGGTCCCACCCATGACAGCCATTGAACAGGGGTCATCCAACTGTTCTTCTGAAGAGCACTAAAGCGTGAACTGAGATCATCTCTATATCCTACACAGCTTTAAACCCATATAACCCGATGATTATTCTATTCTATTTCATAGTTTTCTTCCTTCTTTCCTCTTTCTCATAACTGGCATTTACTGAGACCCTACCATTTTCTAGGCACAGACAACAGTATGGAGAAAAGACACATTCCTTCAAGTTAAATAACTCTGCCTGTCAAAGTGTTTATTTCCCAATCAGATGCCAGTCACTTGTTTATTTCATTTCCTTATGTTCACGATGAGATGTAATATTCTCCTAATCTCAAATACATGTGCACTTGTCTTATACAACTGATTACATGTTTCCCTTCATATTATAATTATCATTTTTACTTTTCTCATTCTATCTGTTAGATTATAACATCATCAAGTTCAGGAATGTCCCATTGGTCTTTTTGTACACCGGGAATCTTATAACAGGTATGATAGGAGATGTTTCTTTCTCTTTTTTTTCTTTATTGATTTTAGAAAGAGAAGAAGGGAGAGGGAGAGAGAGATAGAAACATCAATAAGAGAGAACATCACTTGGCCACCTCCTACATGCTCCCCACTGCTGATTTGGCCCACAGCCTTGGCATGTGCCCTGACCTGGAATTGAACCAGTGACCTCTTGGTGCATGGGTCGATACTCAACCAGTGAGCCACAATGGACGGGCAGAAGATGCTTCTTTTTAATTACTATAGCAATACTATAGAATAAAAAACTGAAAAATACTAAACAAACAAAAAACTCTACAAGACTGAACAATGCAAAGTACATAAATACAAAGCATGCTTTATTTTGTCCTTCAGTGCCCTCCTACCCAAGTTAATTTATTTCTCAGAGGTAACTATTGTTAACATTTTGGAATATAGCATTCCAGAATTTTTCTACAGACACCAATACACATGAAGTCATTTTACTTTTTTTTTTCCTTGAAAAAAATGAGATCTTGATGAACATATTGTTTTTCAACTTTCTCTTTTTTCTTAATATAGCTTGAGCATCTTTTCATGTTAGAACATATAGAACTACCATATTCTTTTTAAAGGCTATTTAATATTTTAGATGAACAAATGCATGAATCAGTACAGGATAAGCTCAGATAAGCTTCTCGTACACAATATCCTTTCACTGGGGTGAAATATTAACTGCAACAGAGAGAAAGTAATAGAAATAATTCAGCACTGTTCATCATAGGAATAAGGCCATTGTAATATATAACAAAATCTGGAGGGCAGAGACAGGGAAGTAAACTGTGCATTGATTTTCTAGAAATTTTGATGGTGAATTGTTTTATGTTATTTCTTCTAAGCTCTCAAATAAAAAGCTACAAAGGGAGGGAAGACTTATTTTCCAAAACTCTTCCCAAGTAAAGAAATGGATATCACATCGAGATATACTACCTAGAATAAGACAATTGGGCTCGATACTGAAACACGTGTTGTGTGACATGCACCGCATTCTACTGTGCTTGTTAGTTCAACCTGACAGGGAGTCAGAAACAAAGGGAGAGGGAAAAAATATGTTTTCTGATGTAAAGAGATAGTGCAGATTTAAAGAAATCAGGCAGGGAGGAAAGTAGGTCACCAGCATGCATTTCCACAGCTTCTACTGTACACATAAATTGTACACATATTTGTTTTATTGCCTAGAATTATAGAAAAATTACTATGTCGGCATTTCAATATTTTTAACTTGCATCTTAAATCTCTGGAGAATTTGGACAATATCCATAATTGCGTATAACAAGTCCTAGTCTAAGGGACTCCCTTAGAAGTAAAGAATCGTTAAAAGGTGATAATAGCAAAAGAAGGTGCTACATGAAGGGTTTTGTAAAATATATAACCAAGAAGAGGTTCAGATGTGACAATACCCTGGTATGAGATGAAGACTAAAAGTAGTAGCAATAATACAGCTGATAGTCACTATCTATTGAGTAGAGCAGAGGGCGTGGGAGTTTAGTCTCTGGAGGCAAAATGCCTCTGTTTGAATTCTGACTCGGATACTTTCTGGCTCTATACCCTGGGAAAGATACTCAAGGTCTCCATGCCTTAATTTTCTAAAAGTGAAATGGGTGTAAGAGTAACTACTTCAAGATTTGCTGTAATGGTTAAATGAGCTCATATCAGTAAAACATTAGTTTTTTTTTTGTTTATTTTTATTTTTATTACCAATTGCTTAGAAAAATGAGTGACTGTTAATTTGTTTTTGTTTTTTTTTATCCTCACCCAAGGACATTTTTCCATTTTTTGTTCAGATAGAGTGGGAGGGAGAGAGGAAGAGAGAGAGAGAGAGAGAAACATCGACGTGAAAGGGACACATCGAGTGGCTGCCTCCCGCACGACCAACCAGGGTCGGGGACAAACTGCAACCGAGGTACGTGCCCTTAGCGGGAACCGAACCCGGGTCTCTCTGGACTGCAGGCCGACGCTCTAATCACATGTGAGATTCATATATTGTCCAGCACATTTACATGTTCTTCTTCTCATTCTTTCAATATTGTTTTAAGGTGAACAATACTCTCCTGATTTTATGAATGGTGAAATTAACAATACAGGTGACAATATAATGTACAGACAGAACAGATAATAATCACAAAGGAGGGATTGGATCCGAGCCTTTGTGTCTCCAGAGTCCAGTGTGTTGGGACCATAAGACTTCCTCCATGGAGAAAACATTTTCAGGTTTTATTTTGGGAACTTAGGAAGCATGTAGACTGGCTTTGGAGACTGGTTTTGAAACCTAGGTTCCCTTCCCTCTTTTTATTCCATATTAATATTCACTATGAAACAGATGCTGACTTAGAGGTTCTCACACTTTTCTTCTGAGCTCTCCTGCCTTTTTAAAGTTGTCTTCACTTTTTCTAGAATTGAGATGTTGCCTGAATTGAGGGGCACCTCTTCAGCAACGCAGATGTACATTTTATAAATCATTTATTGAAACAGGCTTAACATGAAGCCTACTGGATGCGCAAATGATTATGGGAAGCAGAGCACATGGGCAGCGGGCCAAGAAGCTGCAAGAGGGACACGTCCTGGAGGTGATCCTAAGGGCCAGTGACTGCATGCAGAAGTAGGTCACAAGGAATTGTTACATTTCTTCTTGTACCTGTAAGTCAATGGTTTATTTAAGGAATCTCAGCATAATTCCTTCTGTCCCTGACATACACCTCTTTCTTTCTACCTCCAACCACAAACACATGCACACATGTGCGCGCGCGCGCGCACACACACACACAGAGGTTTGATTTTTTCCTTGCCCAAGTTTGTATCTCTCTGACACCTTTGCTCCTATACAGTTGCAAATCAGCTTCTTAAAGTCAGGATAAATATAGTGTTCTGCATACAACACTACTAATATACTACAAAGTTACTAGTAAGGAGGTCTTTCTGAATCAAAGTGTAATGATTTTAAAGTGTAATGATTTTTGTTTTACATTTGAGACAGTGTCCTACTTTTAAAACACAGTTTATTAAAAAACGTTCTCCAGAGACAGATTGTATTTAGAAAATATAGAGTTGTATGGAAATAAAGTAGAGGAAGCATAGAAAAACAAATTATTTGGTCTGCATATTCCAAAAGCTAATCACTGTGTAGCAAGTTTTATAATCTGTTACCAAGGTTTTCCCTTTTCCTGACTCTTACAGTATGGACAGTGGCAAAGGTATGGATCACCTACCCTTCAGGTCCAAATTAAACCCCATTTCCTTAAGAAAGACGTCCTGGCTCTGGCCAGTTTGGCTCAGTGGTTAGAGCATCGGCCTGTGGTCCAGAGAGATGCGGGTTCGGTTCCCACTAAGGGCACGTACCTCGGTTGCAGTTTGTCCCCAGCCCTGGTTGGGTCATGCGGGAGGCAGCCACTCGATGTGTACCTTTCACATTGATGTTTCTCTCTCTCTCTCTCTCTCTCTCTCTCTCTCTCTCTCTCTCTCTCTGTCTCTCTCTCTCTCTCTCCCTCCCACTCTATCTGAACAAAAAATGGAAAAATGTCCTCGGGTGAGGATAAAAAAAAAAAAAGAAAGGCGTCCTCCATGCTTCCTACTCATAGCAATCCAAACCTTCTCTCAACATCTGAATACATCCTTTTATCATTTATCTTGTCACCTTAATACAAATGCAAAGCTGTCCATAATTTCATGGGCATATTTCCCCCATTAGATTTTACACTTCTGAAAGGTGTCACTACACCTCCCCGTCCGTCCCCAGGCTTTCCACATCCTGCCCGTGCTGCTGGATACAGGGATTACTTAACTACTGTCCATTAGATAAAAGTGAACCGATGGCTAAACCTGCAAGGACATTACCTTTTTTATCAACTCAAGAGACGTGGTATAAACAACACATATGGAAGAACAACAAGGAACCTTCCCATAAATGCAGGTGCAGTCCAAAAATTTTTAGCGTGTTTGTCCTTTTAATACAACTCTTTCTTATTCTGTAGTTAACAGTGAAGGCTAATCCTAGGATAACATAGAGTTTAAACATGTAAACTTTCTTCTAGTTTCTATTTTATTTCATCATCACAGGGGAAAGCTGCATGCTAGTGTATCTTATGGGATTCTCGAGTCCCAGGTGATCAAGAGTCTTAGGAATTAATCTCGTGGAAAGATCAGAGATCCACATAAAGATAGACAGACATTAATTACGAAGAGGCCTGATAACATAGGTGAGAAGCTAGCAAATGTCCTGCTCCCTGTCCACAGGACCTCGGGGCAACAGCAGGAATACTCTTCAGAGCACTCACCGCAGAGGGCTTTCATTCACCCCTGCTCTTGTTCAAGCAATTGTGTAGAAACCTCTCCACCATGCAGGGGATCCTGTTGGCACCAGCCATGTCTATATGCAAATTGAGGTGAAGTTTACATTTATTTATGTTTTATTTTTATTTTTTATTCCCCCCCAGACCCCCTCTTCCCCATCCTGCCCCCCCCCCAGCATTGTTGTCTATGTACATTGGTTATGCATACATGCATGTAAGTTCTTTGGTTCATTTGATCCATCCCCCCCTACCTCCCTACTCTGAGGTCTGTCAGTCTGAACCACACTCCTTTTTATGTCTCTGGGTCTGTTTCATTCATCAGCCCACCTTGTTCATTATATTCCACAAATAAGTGAGATGATGTGGTATTTGTCTTTCTCTGATTGGCTTGTTTCGCTTAGGATAATACTCTCCAGGTCCCTCCATGTTGTCTCAAAGGATAAGAGATCTTTATTTCTTATGGCTGCATCATATTCCATTGTATATATGTACCAGAGCTTTTTTATCCACTCATCTATTGATGGACACTTGGGCTATTTCCAGATCTTAGCGATTGTAAATAGTGCTGCTATGAACATGGGGGTACATATATTCTTTCTGATTGGTGTTTCAGGATTCTTAAAATAGATTCCTAGAAGTGGGATCACTGGGTCAAATGGCAATTCAATTTTTAATTCTTTGAGGAAACATCATATTGTTTTCCATAGTGGCTGCACCAGTCTGCATTCCCACCAGCAGTGTACTAGAGTCCCCTTTTCTCCACACCCTCGCCAGCACTTGTTGTTTGATGATTTGTTGATGGCAGCCATTCTGACAGGTGTGAGATGATACCTCATCATTGTTTTCTTGTTTCACAGAAACAACCTAGGGGTTGTCTTATAAATCTGGGAATATAACAACTCTACCAAGCAAGATGTGATCAAGGAACCTCTCCTTATAATCCGTTTTGTGCCATGATTTTGGAAATTTGTGCATAAGAAAGACTTAGAAAGTTGTAACTATTTTTGGCATCTATGTCACTTTGGAACCCTCTGTAAATCAGGCTTGAGGCATTTGCATGATTCTAATCACTGGGGTCAATATGTGAGGCCATTTATCCCCCTAACTGTTGGAGGGCTTTCTCACTTCAGTAGCACTAGGACCTTGGCTTCTTGGCATAATGAGGATGTTAATACTGCGCTATCACTTTGTTAAAAGCCCAATTACTGATTAAACTGAGGCTATTTCAAGTGTGATGAACCCTGCCTCAGTGTAAAAAAATAGCCCAACTAATTCAGTCTTGTAAAATTCAGGGTTTTGTCACTGTGTGGCTGATGCGATCTGAAGGGGTCCTAGGGAGCCAGCAGGTGAGACTGAGTTACCCTCCCACAATCCAATACTGGCTCTTGCCTATGGCTGGGTACCACCACTGCCAATTTCTTCTTCAGCTTAAATACCCCTGGAGATAATTGGGGATCTGGACTGCCTGGGGGTTCATGAACAAGCAAATATTGTAGAAATCCTGTTTTGTTTGTAACTTTTCCTCAGCTTAAGTCCCAGAGCTTGGGCTCTGAGAACCTTGGGAAAAACAAAGGCTCACACTGCCTGCTTTTCATGTCCCCTTGGAGCCTAGATGGTGACACTTTTAGCTTCCTTTTCAGAACAGGGCCTGTGTGGACCCCAGGAGACCATTGCAAATGCAGCTTATGGAAGGTTAAGTTGCCCTGACGTTTTAATTCATGTTGCATTCATATTTTTAAAAAAAATAATGTGAAGTCATATTTTAAAGACAATTTTCATTGATATGGAAACTGGCTCCTGAAAGGTTAAATTTTTAAAATGAAAGAACAAAGCCATACATGTAGTGTGGGCTAGGAGACTCTGTGGACAGATAGAACAAGCAACGAGAAGAGAATCCTTTAAAAATCAGATGCTGCTTTTTCTGGGAGGAAATCATTCTATGAGATGATTTTCACATTCATTTTTAGAGTTTCCTTTTCCAAGATGTGCCACAGTGATAGCGTGTTGTCCTCAGCACAGGGGGCAAACACGTTCTTTTCAGAAGATGTGAAATGGGAAATAGATATCTCTTGCTTCGGATCTCTTTGACCACAATCACACTCGAAAACCTGAGCAGGGAGTCAGGAATCTGGGCCAAGACCCTGTTCGGAGAGCTATGGATGCTGCTTAATCTTACGGGATGTTCTTTCTGTTTCCAAAAAGTTACACACTCCAAAAAGGAATTAACAACTGTAATTCAGCAAAGACTCTCCTTTGCTTTGGCAAATCGGGCATGTATTCGTAGATAGAGAACACCCAGGAAGCTCTTCATTGTATTGCGACTCTCCTTTGAAAGTCTTGATTCACACTCTGCTCCGCTGTAGAAAAGCCCATTTGTTCCGCACACGGGAGAACAATCGCTGTGCTCAGGGAGTCCAGTTCCCTACGAACACGGTGCAGGCCCGTTCTCAGGCTCCGCTGCGGTCTTCTCAAGTTAGAATCTGAGGTTATACTGACACAGCCCTGTAGCCAACTCGCCTTTTTTGGGTTTCAGTCTATCCCTGTGCGCCTCACTCAGCAAGGGCCGGATGATAGACGGGAAAATGGAGCTCAGAGCTCTTGAACCAAGAGCCCTGGGACGTAGCAGGTGGCTGGGATCCCAGAACGAATAACTTCTGCTGATCCACTGTGAGAATTCAGCAGCCTCAGTAGCCCTCTAGATTCCTCATCTCACTCCTGGGGACCCAAAGGCACTTGTGCTTATTTGCTGACTAACATGCTGTCCAGGGTCCTTTAAGAAAAAAAAAAATCTTATAAATTATCAGCAAACATTCTGCCTGAGTGTCAATGCTTTAGATGGTGAGCATTGCAATTTGCTGGTAGACACAGTAGCCTGCAATAGAGAATATTAACTTCTGGTGGTTCCTGTCTGAGATTCAGGAAAATCTGGCATTGTTTAATACAAGACTGCCCAGCCAGTGTGGCTTAGTGGTTGAACGTCAACCCATGTACCAAGAGGTCGCTGGTTCGATTCCCGGTCACGGCACATGCCCAGGTTGTGGGCCCGATCCCCAGTGGAGGGCATGCAGGAGGCGGCCAGGGGATGTTCTCTCTCATCGATGTTTCCATCTCTCTCTCCTTCTCCATTCCTCTTTCCTTCTAAAATCAGTAAAGAAAAAAAAAAAAAATACAAGACCTGCTGTGTATTTACCAAGGGACCTTAAATAAGATGACTAGCAAATCGATCTAAATTTCTCATCTGTATAAGGAAATACTGTTCTTTGATTTGTTTGTTTGACTCTCTCTTGAAGATTTGGTAGAGAATTAAGAAAAAAATAAATTCTAAAAACTCATTATGAGAAATGTAGCATTATGGCACACTTACTTCCATGTAGGTCCACGCATGTCTCCACGAACATCAGCAACATTTCTGATTTATGTCTTCTTTTTGTTTCTAATTCCATACTCTCAAAGCAAGCCGTTTTGGACTAAGTACCCCTTTTTCTCCCCCATCAGTGTGGATTCTCTCTGAGCCTACCCTGTTCCCACTCTGACCCCAAAGGAGTTTTTAAAATTTCTTCATATACAGGGAAGAATTTGTTCTGTAGCAAGAATAAGAAAAGTGGAGTTCATGTGTAAGAGCTGGACACCTGCCAGATACCTTGAGCTGGTTTTTGGTTTACAATAAAAAAAAGAGAGAATTCAGAGGCAAAATCTAATGGAAACAATATTCAGTAAAGATTAGAAAATTCTGGACCTGAAAATAATACACAGTAATGTTGAATGTAAACCGTAATTGAAAACATAAAAAAAAATATTAATTATAAAAGGAAAGTTTTCAAACATAGAATTCTAGGCACCTTCAGACTTGATTCAACTTTAAGAGACCACGTGTAGCACAGACTCTGGAAGGAACGCTCTCCCTAGGTCTGAAGGGAACCCAACACCGTCTGATACTCAACATTTTTGGTAAATCTAGACAGAAGCTGTGGTATGTACACTGACTTTTTTTTTTTTTTAGACATATAGTAGCAGTAAACTTTTTTTTCTAAAAGGACTTGCAAAAACAGATGTGGAAGTTGGAAGAAGACAGGAAAAATAGGGTGCAGGTTGTATGGGAATTGCAGATAACAGGTAGGTGAGAACCACACATGATATTCCTCTGGTTTCTAGGAGCACTTGGGAGAGGGGGATGAGATCCAGCTCTTTCTAAGTTTGTACAATCAGGACATATTAGACTCTCTGTTTTGTAGGTATATCCCTCTGCCTGTGTCTTTCTCTCCCCCATTCTCTCCCTCTTTCTATTCCCTTTCCAAGGTTCATAATGGTTAGATGTATTTTCTGAGCTGTTTCCAGATTCATTTAAAATTCTGTTTTCTCAATATTTTTCCATTTATCTTCAGATAGGGTGGGAGTGAGAGAGAGAGAGAGAGAGAGAGGGAAATATTGATGTGAGAGAGACACATGGACTGGTTGCCTCCCGCAGGACTCCGACCAGAGCTGGGGACTGAACTGCAACCGAGGTACGTGCCCTTGACTGGAATCGAACCCATGACTTTTTGGTCGGCAGGCCAATGCTCTAACCGCTGAGCCAAACTGGCCAGGGCTAATTAACTTCCTTATGCTCCCACTTTCCTCGACTGTAAAATGAAGATGATGACAATGCTCTCTGAGTTTGTAATAAGAAGCACACCAATTTTATAAATGTTTAGAAATGTGTGTGGTACCTAATTTATACCATATAAAATATGATAGTAATCAAGAAAGAGCTACTCTGACAAATTAGAACGTTTATCCACATTGAAATCATTGCTTGATTATATTTTCAATATTCTCTATAAGTGTATTTCACAAAGGCTGGACCAAATAGCACAGGATAATAAATATCTGATGATTGTTGGAAACATAAATGAATTCCTTGGATGGAGCCCTTTACTTCTTTAGTTAAGAAAAATCAGAAAGGGATAGATTCTATGATTTGACAAATAAATATTGTGTGCTTGGCACTAGGAGTTAAAGGGTTAAATAAGTCATGCTCTGTGTTCTCTAGAAATATTTAGTCTATTTTTTTTCTAATCCTGAAATCTCAGATCTTGAATTCTGAGTCTATAGAGCAGTTTGCAGAACTGAGATCTCATACCGACCACGGGAAGGCTACAAGGAGAACGCTAGAGGGGAGGAGCGGCTTTGTATAGAAAACCTGGCCCATCCACTGCTTCTGGGCGGGTGCAACTGCACGGCAGGTGGGGTTAGGTCCTGGACTGGGGCTGTTTCTGCATCTGCTGTGTTCTGCCCGCAAACTAGAGCCAGGACCAGCCTCGCAGTGTGGTTCTTGGCTCTGCAACACTTTAGAATCATTGGGGAGCTTTTACAATGTATTGACTCTGATGTCATTGTTCTGGGGTGGGCCTGATCATTAATATTTCCAAAATTGTCCTGAAATGATTATAATTCATAGCCAGACTGAAACCCAATGCACTAGGTGAACATGTTGCGATGAATTATAACTTTTTAAGGGACATAGAATTCAGCTCAGTAATTTGTAAAATCATTTGCCATGAAACTCTGTGGTTTAGTGGAATAACCAGGGTGACCAACTCCCCTGGTTTGCCCAGAACTTCCCAGGTTCACCACTGAGAGGTCCATGTCCCTGGAACTCATAGCCCGCCCCTCACCCCCTGTGCTATAGCCCCAGGCAAACCAAGAAGGTTGATTATCCTAGGAATAACAAAAAATAACAATGTAATCTATTTGATTCATAATATTCAGTTGAAAATACATTGCAAATCAATGGACATAATCAATTATATTTTATGACAAAGTTTTACCACAAAGGAAACCACCAATGCATTAATCTGGTGTTAAGTTTAACTGCATTTGAGTGTATGGGGCAGATTTTCGAGTACAATGACCCCTGTCATTTTGGTATCTATATTTTAACATTTAAGAAACATTTTTTTTCTTTATTGATTTTAGAGAGAGAGGAAGGTAGAGGGAGATAGATGGAAACATTGATGAGAGAGAACATCAATTGGCCACCTCCTGCATGCCCCCCACTGGGGATTTGGCCCACAACCTGGGCATGTGCCCTGACCGGGAATTGAACTGGTGAATTCTTGGTGCCTGGGTCGATGCTCAACCACTGAGCCACACTAGCCGGGCTATTTTAACATTTTTAAAAGGTGTTCCCGATTTGCAAAATTGTTACCCTGTACTTCTCCATTTTCAAATCATCCCTGAGCAAGTCTGTCCACATGAAATTGTGAGCCAGCACAGAACTCGAGCGTATCCTGTTCAGTCAGAGCTGAGGGTTCAAGCACACCCGTCTGTGATTGCTCTGTTAGTGGCCTCGGAGTGAGTTCTGCGAGAATAAGTAAACACACAGCAATCCGCACTGGTAGAATGTTACAGACATTTTAGGCTTTGTGCTAAGTTTTAGGTACGTTTTTCTAACTTTTATATTTAACTAAAAAAAAACACAAGTATTATAAAATGTTAATGATGGTAATTCTACTTTAAATTATTAACAATTGCTGGTGCATAGCAGACAATCAATAGGATATGCTGAATAAAAGAAAGTTAAAAAATGGAAGGAAGAAAGGGAAGACTTCTCTACTGTCCTTATTGAAAGTTCTTCTGTATCATTATATTTATGAAAAAAGTATCTTAAAATTGCATTGTCAAGTCCTTAAAAAGTTTTACTACCAAACTCTAATCTAGGTGAATTCAGATTTCCTTTTGGATATAGAATTAAGATAAAACAAAAAAATTAGATCTCGATGCTGATTTCAAATTTTGTTCTAATAGAAGAATTCTAAATTTGAAGTTAATATGTGCATTTATTCTATACTTATTACTCTTATTTTTATTTTGTTATATATATATCTATATTAATTAAATAAGTGTTCTCCAGCTAAAATGATAATAAACTAGACAGGTGTAAAATTAAGTTTCTGTGATTACTGTATAATTCTTCTGAAACAATTCTGTGGAAAAATCAGGAGATTATTTCATGGATGGAGAACAGAATTTGGCCTCAAGATATATGAGATGATTGGTCCCCCTTATCGGTTCCTGGAAATTAAATTCTGTAATCCTCTTTGCAATATCTGCCTAATGGGGCATGTTCTAACACAGGAGAAAGCTAAAGATGGTGGTGGCCCAAGGCAGAGAATTTGTACGTATGTACTAACTAGGCTTACGGTAGATCTTAGTTGCCTGCAAATTACTGAGAGGGTGGAGTGTCTCCCAAATTAGATTCTAAAACATAGCTGTTTACTTAACAGAAGCACAGACTTTGAAAGAGGAAGAGATGGGGGCGTTGCTAGAGCCTGGCCCTGGTTTACTAGGTGTTAGAGAATGCTGCTGTGATGAAAGGGAACTTTGGGGATTCAAGGGGAAAGCAGATAATCCTGTTCACTAGGACAGTTCCCAAAGAGCCCAGATGATACTCATGTTCTTTGCTTGTTGCTTCTCATTTCTCTGTCTAAATTCAACTGAAACTGTCATCTCTCTGACGCATTTGAGACCTTGTGTTTTGGCCACACTCTCACGCCAGCACACAGTGGTATGTTGAATATACTTGCCTTTTTACAAGGCCATCCCTACACCAAGAAGGGAGGGTGGAAAGATTAAGATGAACAGGAAATTTGGGAAAGATTCAGCTATATAAGTTATTACAATCTTCTGATAATAGCACAGGTATTAAAGTCATGAGACACAGAATATTGAATTGCTGAGACAAGAGCTATTGTGACTAGAATAGCAAATGTCAGATCATGAATCTATTCACAAGGCAAGAATCAGAAGATGATTAGCCCAGGTGACAGAGTTGTTCTACTTTGTTTGAAACATTGACGATCCGTTTTGTTACAAGGAGGCAAAAAGTGGAGCTGCCGACATCTCTCCCATGGTGCCTATGCTCCATGTTCCAAACTGTTAGTTTTCAGGGTTTGGGAGATCAAAGGAAACGACGACTTAATATTCATTTCATAATTTCTTCCTACCTATATCTTCCATGACTTTGAAAAATTGCCCAACTGGTCTTACATTAACAGATATTAATATTCGCAGAATAGCTCTACATCATATGGAAAGTAAAAAGCAAGTCAACAGTGAGTCTCAGGGTTCCGTTTGCATGAATGCCTCTATACAGGGTCCATGGCAAGAAGTAGATTCAGAGCATGCATGCTTACCTCATAGTGAGGACAGGATTTAGGAGCTGTGCAAAGAATTCCTATTTCATGGGTGTTTTTTCTTAGAATACCAAACCCTAAAATTTATAAGAACCTCCTCTAAACCCTCTATCTATCTATCTATCTATCTATCTATCTATCTATCTATCTATCAATCAATCATCTATCTATTATCTATTTTCTTATTAAAACATTATAAGAAATATATTTTAAGAACATCCCTATAAGATTTTGCCTGTCTAGGGAAGGAGCTGTCAAATTATAGCCCTTGGGGTGAATCCCTAAAAGACACCTGTTTTTGTAAATAAAGTTTGATGGGAACTCATGCATGCCCATCATTTCCATATTGCCATAGCCAAGTTGAGTCGTTGCCACAGAAACTGTCTGACCTGCAGAGCCTATGATACTTACTTGTTGAGAAAAGTAATGGAAAGATGTCTATGTCCCAATCCCCAGAACCTGTCTATATGCGACCTTATATGGTACAAAGGACTTGGTAGATGTGATTAAGTTAAGGACAGCAAAGGTCCTTGTGAGAGGATCTGAGTCAGAGAGAGACATGCAGATGGAAGCATGAGTCAGAGGAAAACTGCACAGCTGGCTTTGAAGAGGTGGGAAGGGATCATGGGATCATGAGCCGAGGAAGGAGGAAAGCCTGTGAAATCTAGAGGGTGGATCCTCCCCCAGGCCTTCAGGGGGACGCGAGGCCTGCTCACAGCTTGATTCTGGACCAGTAAAACTGACCTCAGACTTCTGACCTCCAGAACAACAAGATAATAGTGGCTGGCACTTTAAGTAATTAACTCTTTGAGTTACAACAGCAATAAGAAACTGTTTGCTGAAAATATTTGCTGACCCCTGGTCTAGGATTTAGTGTATCCAGAATAATAATCTGTTATAATAAGCCAAAATCTTCACCAAGGGCAAATAATACAAATACAGATAAGGCCAATAAAGCTTTTTTTCAGTGTGATCTTAGACAAATAACTAGCCCAAGTAAGTCCTGGTTAAAGCATTGAAGACATACCCTCCAGGCTGGATAAGTGAAGTGACTTTAACTCTTCTGCAGATATATAGGGTGGTGTTCATATCCCCGCAGAGAGAAAGATCTACCTATGCTCTCATCGATCTCAACAGGGCAGCTCATTTGGATGAATTCTAAACACATTTTCATTTGGCTGAAAAGTGACCATGAACTTTAAGGCAGGTTAATTTTCCCTCTATTTAATTAACTCACCACTTCTGAGATGGAAGCTGGGAATAGTCTCCCCGTTCTACAAGAATATCACTTGAGATAAACAGCCAACAAGCAGAAAGAATGCCTTATTAGCAAATTAAATAGCAAAGTAAACTAATTAAGACTGAAATTCTGAATTTTAAACTGTGAGAACTTATCCCAAGATAAAGAGATGGATATACTTTTAGTCAAGTGATAAGGAGTAACTACCTAGATATTTCTACAAGTGTAGAAGATTAATATCTTAGTCCTCTGGAATAATCAGCAGTGCTCTCTGTAGACTAAAGGAAGGTTAATTTTCCAAGTGCACAATTATTATTTTATTACCATGTATTTTAATGAATGGATAAAAAATTACAAAATCTCCTACCCTGTTAATATAAATTCAATGATTTTCCTTAATATATCTTTTAAAATAATAAAATGTTATCATAATGAACATCTGTTAGGTCTTTCAATTTTACACTGTTTTGCAAGTGGTATGAAGTTACAGACTATGTACTGATTTTTTTGTTTGGTTTTTGTTTTTTGTTGATCCTTACCCAAGGATATTTTTCCATTGATTTTTTTTTTTATATTGAGTGGAAGAGAGGGAGGGAGAGAGAGAGAGAGAGAGAGAGAGAGAGAGAGACAGAGAAAGAGAAACATCGATGTGAAAGAGACACATCGATTGGTTGCCTCCTGCACAACCTGGACCGGGGCGGGGATGGAACCTGCAATCCAGGTACATGCGCTTGACTGGGTGTGACAAGGTGAATTGAACCTGTGACTCTTTGGTCTGCAGGCCAGTGCTGTAACTGCTGAGCCAAACTGGCTCGGGCTATATACTCATTTTTTAACTTAATTCCTCAAGTAAGTCTCATCAATGATACAAAACTCATAAGGGAATAAATTGTTTCAGACACCAGTGTTCATATTCTACTGAATCACACAGATAAAAAAAAAAAAATTCCCAATGTCATAGAGAACAAGAGATGAGAGCTGAATTCCAGTGATAATTTCCCCCCCTGCCAATCTCACAATTTACTTCATGAGTCAAAGATGAAGCAACATGAAAGGGCTTTGCAAACTGTAAATACTTATTTGTTTGTGGGTGCATTACTAACATACAATCAGAAATACATCACTTAGTGCTGTCTTCTTTAAAAACTACAACTTTCCTTCCAAAAGAGCACCAAGCTTCAACAAATTAAAATGCCTCAGAAACATCTTTTGTCTTGTCAGCGAATACTGGCAGACAGAGACATCTTTCAGACAACCACACATCCAAATAATGTTTTAAGTGTTTGATCTTATTTCGGCAGGTGCAGGGGCAGCTGGTCTACCTGTAAAGAATTTGACTGGCAATGTCAATGTAGACTTATTATCACAAAATGCAGAAAAGCCCATATTTGAGAAATTCTTAAATATCCATGAAAGGGAGACATCTGGATTTGAACCTGAGTTTCGCCGCTTACTAGGTGTTCTTGGTCTACTTCTTGATGTCTCGGTTTTCTCATCTGTTAATGAGAATTCTTACTAATACCTTATGTTCTTCAATGTGCCTCAGTTCCTTTATCTGTGGAATCACCATAGTAATAGTATCAACCTCATAGGGAGGTCGTGAGGATAAAAAGCCATCATACAGGTAAAACAATGATAACAGAGTCCAATGCATGGCAAAGAAGCCTTAAGAGGTAGCTATTATTTTTATTATTGTTTTATATCAAACACCCCAGACCCCATGCTATGAACCTGCCTGTGGCAGAAACAAATCAAAACAAAACAAAAAAATCAAACAAACAATAACAACAACAACAAAACAGAAACAAATACACAATTTGCCTTTAATGAGCTAATCTCTGAACTTAGAGTCCAGTAGAAGTAGCTGCAAATAGAGATGATCAAGGTGACTGTGAGTGTGTTACAGGCGCATCCTAACCAAAGAAACAGGCAATGTTTTATGAAAAATTGTTGGGTAAAATGTGCCTAGTTTTGTGTTTGCAGAAGATATATATATATAGATATATAGATATATAGATATATAGATATATGAGAATTTAAAAGGCCTTTAAGTTTGCAGACTGGCATTGAAGAAAGAGTGCGAATTTAGAGTTGGAGAAGCCCAAGTTGGTCCCCGATTCACTTGGGTTCTGCTATTGCTGGGAAATCGGGGGAGCAGGGAATGTTTTCACAGGTGAGGTTAAGTGAATTGACCAAAGCTCATAGCTCTTATGTGACACAAAAACCATCAGACAGGGGTCTGTCTGCCCCAAGCAGCTTTAAACTCCTCCTCAAATGCAATTAATGTCACAGTGTGTGCATTAAGGTCTCCACAAGTCCTTTCTGTCCTTTCTCTTCTTTAACCCCCTTAGCCTGGCATAGGTGTGCACTGCATTTCCATCGCCTCGCTCGTGCACACTGGACCACCTGCCACTTCCTGCTCTCCTGCCTCTGACCTCATTATCAAGCTCTGCTCCCTTCCCCAGTAGCCTTTTGTCTTCATTGATGTTGCCCTTTTTAAACCACAGCTTCTTTTCCTTGCCATATACCCTACTGTGATTGTTCTGCCTTTCCCTCCACCTTCCCGAATAAGGGGTCTGCTGGGGTGATTGGCCTTATCTTCACTAAGTAGAGAATCTCCTGAATACCAGTCCTAAGAATGGTAAATATAAGTCACACCTTGTCATGCCTTCCAGCTGCTCACAATATAGTTTTCATGAAAGTGATGGCATTCTTCTGTTAAGAGCCCTATGGGTGTGAACAAGGGTCGAGGACAGTTCAGGAGAAAATCACTAAGGATTGGGTAACCCAGGAGGGCTTCATGGAAGAGGTGGATTTGGGCAGAGAAATGAGGATAGTTGTCATTCACTTTATCACTTGGATTTAGCAGTCTAATCTTTTTTTTATTTTTTTATTTTTATTTTAATCCTCACCCAAGGACATTTTTGCATTTATCTTCAGATAGAGCGGGAGAGAGAGACGGAGGAAGAGAGAGAGAGAAACATTGATGTGAGAGAGACATATCGACTGGCCACCACCCACGCGGCCCCAACCGGAGCCCAGGGACAAACTGCAACCAAGGTGTGTGCCCTTAGTGGGAACCGAACCCAGGACTCTCTAGTCCACAGGCCGATGCTCTAACCACTGAGCCAAACTGGCCAGGGCAGTAGACTAATCCGATCTTAGCTTTAACACCTGGGAATTTTTCTTTTTTAAGGAAAAAAAGAAAAGCCAGGGAGAGGGAAGAGAGAAAAAAGGAGACAGGAAAACAAAACAAAACAAAAAAAAACAAAAAAATACCTGGCATATGTATAAAAAACTGATTCAGAAAATAAGAAATATAGCCCTGAAAAACTTCCTTTTCGATACGTAAATTTTTTGTAAAGGGAATAGTCTTAGGTATCACCAATTGCCTTGGAATCCTGCCTCTGAAACTTACTAGCTGAGTGATCTTGGATAAATTACTTTTCCTTTCTAAGCCTCATTTCAGTATGAGCTCAATGTAGATAATAATACTAAAATCTTCCTCCATGAGTCATTGAGAATATCACATGAGCTTATTAAATGAGATAATGCGTGGTAAATATTTAGGAACTAGCTGTTACATGATAAACAGCCAATTACACTGAATTATTTTATTATAGGGCTAACGCAGCCAAACAGATACACTGTATAGAGGTTTCTGTAAATCATCTTTCTTCAGACAAGGCAATAGAACAGTTACCACCCTGATGAATGTGGTTCACTCTGATACTGGTTTCCTCTTAAATGGTCATGGAAGAAACTTAAGCAAAAAATAGTCCACATAAAGGTTCTTGGTATGGTGCTTTGCATACAAAAATGTTACAGCCCTGACCAGTTTTGCTCAGTGGTTAGAGCACCGGCCCGCGGTCCAGAGAGTCCTGGGTTCGGTTCCCGCTAAGGGCACGTACCTCAGCTGCACTGTTAGGGTCGTGGGGGTGACTCTCTCACATCGATGTTTCTCTCTCTCTTCCTCCCTCTCTCCCTCTCGCTCTATCTAAAGATGAATACAAAAATGTTCTTGGGTGAGGATAAAAAAAAAAAAAATCTTATAGTTCAAGTGTTCTCAGTAAAATGACTGCATCTAGAGGAACATTTGCTTAAAAAATACTTTTCTTAAAGACTTTCTTCTCCAGGAAGTGTCCAAGGATAATTAAAACGGAAATGCCAATAAAGTACAGGAATATAAGACTCAAATAGCCAAGCCTCACTTTCTCCCAGAGACATAGTATACTTGTCTTTATATTTTGGTTTACTCTGTATTTATTAAATTTGCCGTTCAACTAAAGAGACCACGCTCCCTTCAGTTTGCCAGTGTGGTGGCCTGTAGGTGTCTGTGTCTTTATCTGTCAAAGAAGATACTGAGGACATCACCCATGTTCCTTGAGGCTGGCACTCATGAAACTTGGTGAGTATTTAGGCACCGGCTTTGCGACCTTGTATACATCCCTTTCACCATCTCAGGTTTTCTCCCTTATGCCTCTTCTGCCTTCTGTCCTCCAGTGGTCCTTTCATTGTGTTCTTCCAACACAGCACCTCTGAGCTGAAAAATCCTTGTCACCCTTTCTTTCGCGTAGTGTCCTTACCCTAACCCTAGTCATTTTTTCAATTAAAGGAAGCAAGCAGGCTGAGGGATGTGAAGTCAGAATTATTCGAATTCCTACTTTTGAAACAACATAGAAACCTGGGCCCGGACTCCCAAGGATACTAGATGGGCAGGAGAAACACAGGATGAGAAAGACCAGAGCTGGTGCCACTCCTCAGCCCCTCTCCTGAACCCGTGGGCACCAGATAACCAGAAGAAACACTGGATAAGCCCACCCTACGAATGTCACCACCTCTACCTGCTCAAAAACTGGAGCATGTTATCCTCTAACCAACTGCTTGCTTCTCCAACCATCATGTGGAAAATTCCACTCTGCCCGTTGGGGCTGTCTCCCTTGTGCACGAGCATAAGCTTAATAAAATCTGTCTGGAAAATTCTCTGGGTTTCCTCTTGATTTCTATCATGGGAAACCCAAGAACCCCAATGCTGGTAACAATTTGCTACCTACTAAGCTTATAAAGGTAATCTGGTGTTTGAGCCTCACTTTCTTCCTTTGTGAAATGATGGTGGTATTGTCCAACTCCAAGACGGTAGCGAGGGTAACAGGAAATACAGACTGTACACAGACTCGGGCACTATACTCTTTGTTATAGTTTTGTAGTTACTTTATTTTCAGCACTCTGGGGAATTTATAAAATTAAGGAAAAGTGCTTTAACCCAGAACTCTATAGGAGTTTATATTAAGTATACCATAAATGAATTTGCTAGTTTGTATATAAACTTAAGAAACTCCCGCTGTGCCCACTGCTCCTAGGTTCCTGCTCCTGTCCGTAGCTGACATTGGGCTCCATATCTGCTCAGGTCTGCACCCTCCAAAGCAGGCTCCAGTGACACTGCTGCTGTCCTGGTCACTGCTGGCCCATCTGGATGCCTATTTGTTTTGTTTAATCAATGGATCTTGGCTTAATCTGTGTCTCTCTGGCCTGCGTCCATTCCCATAGTTTAACTCAGATGTCAGTGTTTGTCTTCAGTGGCACCTTTAGCCTGCATGTCTTCCCAAGCTCTCTTTGCCCATCCATCCTCCCTGGTGCACCTGTACCCTCCCCTGAGACGCACTTTCCTTTGACACTCCGTTCACCGCGTTCTACGCGGCACCTTTCCACAGACACACACGCATCCGCACACTTGACACAACCCCAAGGATCCAGCGGAATTAATGCGCGGGTTCTGGGGTTCGTGTTCCCTGCTGCTCCTACTGCATGCTGACGTTTTCTGGGTCAGGGGGCAGTTTTAGTCTTGGTTTGACAATGTGCTAAGTTTACATATATAAACAAATATAACTCTCAAGTATTTTTATTTATTCATTTTATAGATGGGAAAAATAGGACCACGGTTGTTAAATAATTTAAGCGATTAAGTATATTTTGGAGGCATCTGACTTCAAAATCTTAACCAATAAATGTTGATTAAAAAATAAAATATGAGCCTGGCTGGTGTGACTCACTTGAGCACTGACCCATGCACCAAGATGTCGCCAGTTCAATTCCTGGTCAGGGCACATGCCCAGGTTGTGGGCCCGATCCCCACTGTGGGGCATGCAGGAGGCGGCCAATCGATGTTCTCTCTCATCAATGTTCCTATCTCTCTCCCTCTCCCTTCCTCTCTCTCTCAAATCAATAAAGAAAAATATATTTAAAATAATAAATGATGAAAAAATGTCAGAGAATAGTCATTCATTTAGTGAATAATTTTATAGGTCTACTCCAAACAGATCATCTCTCTCAGCAGATTCACTGGGAGATGAATATGAAACTGTCTTATACATGTCATATAATGTATAACATATACATACATGTGTGTGTGTATATGTGTGTATATATATATATATATATATATATATATATATATATTCGCTATCTATTTCAGAACAAAATTCTGTAAATCCATAGTGTTAGAGAAAAGAGCCTAAATATTAAACTACTTAGAAGGTGTCTCTCAACAGTGTTATGAAAGCAGCAGGGCCTCATACCATCATTGTGAACATGGCCAGATTCAAGGGGGAAAGAATTCAGTGGCATAATTTAAGATGACTCAGACTCTAGTTACATCATCTTTGGAGAGTGCTGAAGCTTAGGGGTGCCTCTCATTATTCAATGTTCCTTTAATCACTACATGTGGAGAGTTGGAATGTTAGGTTATTTGCTGTTGCTACATCAATATCTACAATGTATTATTGTCAATTCAAAAATTAAATAAAGTGGACAGAAGATTTGTTTTCTACCCTATGGATGATGTCACAACTGCATGACAGAAAGTAATGAGATTTCCCCCATTCTACCCAGCTCTTTCCCACAGACACACATGCATTTACATGCTTTATATAATCCTCAGAGAAATCCAATATACCTCCTGGTGTTCTGCATAAAGGCGTTGGGTAGGTAGCAGTAAGAACCCTGCTTCTTTGTCCTTTGTAATTTGTCATGGTCTTCTACCATGTGGGGGTGACCTGCCTATGCTTTGACCAGGCTTGGCCAGGGGCTTGCTTTGATCACTAGAATGGAGCAGATGTGAGAATCGGTCAGTTCCAAGCCTAGGTCTCTAGTGTTTCTCTGGCTCTCTGTGTCATGGCAACATGCCTGGGTGAAAATGCCACTGACCTGTGCTACGGTTGTGTGTGTTAGTTCTGCCGCTACCCACCGACATGCGAATTCCAATACAGCACTTTCTGTGTGGCAGGTATTCTTCACATATAGAAATTCAGTTAATCTTCACAACTCTACGGAGTAGAATTAACATCACCATCATCTCCATTTCACAGATGAGGAAACTGAGGCCCAAAGGGTTTACGTGGTTAGTGAGAATTTCAATGCAAGCAGACAGATTCCAGAGACTATATACACAGGGTTGCCTCTAGAATTCTAAGTTTCCTGAGGGCACTGAGAATGTCCTGATGCTTCAACATTTGCTGAGCTGAACCTAACATAATATGGCACACAGAATGTCTACTACTCCTGCTAAAAGGTGTCAAAGTGTCTTATCTGGGGTACTCTTGGTTTTCAAAGGGGCATTCTGGAAACTGTGAAGCTCACCACGAACTTGAATGGCAACAGTGAAAACAATCATGCATTCACTCATAAAAATGGCTGCCATCCAGCCAATCAATCACACACTCCTTGGCTCGGGTCATATTTCTTCATGGACCCTTCATCATGTGACATACCACTTGCATTTGTTTAATGAAAGTGATGCCATCACTCCTCACATGGCATTTCCACAGTTCTGCAGCTAAAGAACTTTGGGGAAACGTGGTTTTTTTTGGTTCCAGGAGCTGAACTGGCTTGACTTCTCAATGCTATGTCTGCTACTTTCCTGATTTCACTTTTCCCATTGCAGGACTTGTGTCTGGATAGATTTGCATCTTAATCACTCATAGAGCAGCAGTGGGGTCCTTGAATATGAGCAAATAATGATTCCACAACAAACAAGACTGGCTGGAGGGTGTTTTCAGTGACTGGACAGGTCAGCAAGGCATTTAACCATAAGATGTCTGCAGGCGACATGGTGCTGGTGGTTATCAAAGGCAGTGCACAGCAAAAGGAAGGTGGGCAAAGCTTTAGAGCCAGACTAGTGAAGCCAAATACGATTTTCCAGAATCCAAGTGATAGGGAGTTCAACATCCAATCAAATGTAATTGTGGATGGGTTGGCAGGGACTTACTATAGTGTTTTATTCCTCCAATTATTAAATTAAAAGTCATGGTAAAACAGAGAGCAGAGAAGCAAGACTTCAGAAAGAAGGATTGGATAACTGTTAGAGAAACCATCTCTAATAAACATGTATCCTAGGTCTTCTAGTAGTCAGTATGGCACTGATTCTGATACTCACGTCCAAGTCTGCACACCGCTAGTCAAGTATCTACTACTGAATCTGTGCTTTCCCAGCATATCTACAGTGTTCAGTAAAAGATTCCTCCCCATTCTTTGTCTAGAGTTGTTTTTACACAGTAAGTCATTTTCGAAAGAGATACTGTGTTTATATTGTACTTGAGGCTGTGAAATCTCTTCTCCTGTCAATTAGTTAAGGTCCAATGAGGGGATGCCTCTGTCCTTACATCGCCAGTCTAGACAGCATCCTGTTGCTCTCCTGTCTGCTGTCACAGGCCCCTCGCCATGTACCAAATGCAACTCAACTATTGCTCTCCTGACAGAAACATCTATTTCTTTTTATTCTAGTCTTCATTGTTTCAGTAAATGTTATTATCTTTGCCAACTGCCCATGTGAGACACCTATATGAATACAGAGGACACGATGGAAGAACTGTGGAAAGAAAATAAGGTGGAAGAATGCTTGTGCAAGGCAAGCAGGAGAAAGGTGTGGACACTAGAATATGGAAATACACACCGAATGTCTTCTATCTCAATGCCCACATTGCATCTCTCACTAAACTCAGCCCTTTCTATGCCTGAGATAGCCCTCAATTCTCTCCATTTCTCTTTCTCCATATCTCTGGTCCAAGACACCATCATTTCTTTCACCTCTCACTACACTGATCTCCCCAATCCCCTCTTTATTGTTCTGCAGTCCACAGGTTCACACTGTAATCAGGGCAATATTTTCCAGTACAAATCTTATCATATCACCCTCTGACTTAAAACCCTCATGGTTTCCCATTATCCAGAAATAAACCTCTGAATTCCTAGCAAGGTTTATGGTAAGACCAACCAAGGCAAGGTTTTGTTTCTTCTTTGACCCCACCCTCTAGAGGTTAGTTGGGTGTAGATTTTGGGACTCAGTGGGCATTTGACAATGTTGGGAAACACTTATGATTATTATAATTGGTCAAGAGTACGCTGCCGATTTCCAATATGTAGAGGCCAGAGATACTGATAAGCATTCTATATACGTAGGGCAGCTGTCTCACAAGAAAGGATCACTTGGCCAAAAATGTCAGTAGTGCTGGAGCTGATAACCTCTGCTATGACCCTATCTCATGCTCCTCTTTCCCTTCACTCCCTTGATTTCAGCCATTCTCTGCTTCATTCATTCCATGAGTTCACAATCCTTAACCACATCGCTAATCATTTAATATTTATTTCCTCTTCCTGGAATAATCTGCACATTCTCCCCTCTGACCCTTAAACCTTTACTTGACTAATCCTTATCCTTAGTTCTCAGCTTAGTTATTTACTCAGAGATCCTTTTCTTGAACCATCATACTAGATTTGTCTGTCCTACCATACTGCAATTTCCTTGAAGGTAGGCCATGTTTGCCACATTCACTTCAACTCCAGTAGCTAATATATTGTAATACACTGCCTTTAATATATATATATATATATATATATATATATATATATATATAGAGAGAGAGAGAGAGAGAGAGAGAGAGACTACATTGACTACACATATATATGTAATCAATGAATAAGAAAGTGCATGAATGACTAAATGAATTAAAATTCTTTTATTTTTAAGAATACAGAGTTTTGGCAAACCAGATATTGATTCAAAGTACACTTAGCCTGTATCCCCATTGCCTCTATTCCTTTTCCAATGTAGAGCACATGCTAATTAATGTCATCTATGAACATTCTATGGCCATCTAGACCTTGGAAGTATGATTTATAGTATCCTCACTGTGAATTAAACTTAGGAAGACTGACTACATCCTTACCACCTTTTAGTAACAGTAAATATCCGACAAGCCACAACCATGTATGATGTGAAACTAAAGACAGATGGAAAATTTCTCTCTTGAATCACAATAAACGATTTTGCCATTTGATCTGTTTCACCTAGAAAAGCATGTTTCTTGCACAGATCCACATGGAATTTGATTTTTAAAGATCCACATGGAATTTGATTTTTAAACATCCATTCTTCCCATCATGTCTTTACAACAACAGGGTTGGATTTTCTTTGCTTTCCTTGATATAAATATGCTAGTCATTTTTTTATATTTACCTACTTCTTTTTGGAGAAATATGACATCTTGCCATTGCAAGGAAATCAATAAAGCCTTTTATATGATTCCTTAGCAGCAGGAAAATGTTGCTGTTCTCACTAGTTTCCTCCAAGTTCCAGATCCAGGGTAGGTGGTATTTGAATATCTTGGTCACAAAGGAAAGTCCCATCTGGTTGAAATGAAAGGAAAGTGGCTGTCCCATAACTTCCATGGGCATGACTCCGGCTCACAAAGCCGTTCATTCAAGTTGCAGAAAATAATACAATGCTGTATTTTTGGATATAGTTTATTGTGATTGGAACAGTCTGCAACTCTCCTAATATCAAAGTGGGAATGACACCAGTTTCTTCAGACAAGGGGATACCAAATGGAACCACAGAGAAAATGTCATGACTTGGCCAAAGGTGAAAAAGACATGTTCCCCTGAGTAGGAAGACTAAGTTCTTGTCAAAGGGGTATTTATAATCTCCATTTGCTGCTGAAAGAAAGAAGGCAACTTGAAGAGTACAATAAAAAAACACACACACATACAAACAAACAAACAAACAAACAGAAAACAACAACAACAAACAGTGTCTATAATGAATTCATGTTAGAGCAGTTTCAGAGTCAGTGATATGACTATGTTACACCCTTTACAACTGTTTCTCAGGGGTACACACAAGAACTCAGGATTTAGGAAAGAACTCAAGGAAACATCAAAGAGACAAGCAAACAAAAACTAGGCAAAAAAAATGGATCCAGACAGATAAAGACCTGAGATGTCCTTTCATCAGAGTAGTAGTTATGGGCTATGGGCAGTTCCTCAATTGAGGATGAAACAGATTGAGAGCTTAATCATTCATATATCATGACAGTTTATGATAGATCCCTAACTATTAAACTATAGTAAGCAGTCTGTAGTCCTCTTTATAGAACAAGGGGTTCTTCGTATTTTATAGATTCTTTGACACATTCAAAATGTGCTGAGTTAAAGAATCTCTGTGAGTTTATGCAAACGCCTAGATCAGGCAAACCCTATTAGTGTGTGAGCTTTGCGCTCAGAACCAACACAGCCCTAATAATAAATAGCAATGCTGATATCAGTCAGAAACTAAGCATCTAATGTATAATAAATTGTTTAATTCTTACAACAATCTCATGAGAAAGTATTATGATGTCCATTTTACATTTGAGTAAATAGAGTTCAAAGGAGGTTAAATAACATGTCTGAGACCACATAGCTGATGAACAGGCGAGCTGAGACTCAAGTCGTCTGCAATGTTTGTGATTTGAGGTTTAACAAAGCTCATAGGTGACAGGCATCTTTATTAATCCCTGTTTTGGACAGGAGGATTTTATTATCTGTGCCTCCGTATTCCATAGCCTCATGGTCACTCTCAAGTCTCCAGTTCAGGCTAGGACAAAGACAGTGTCCAGACACAACTTGTTTCTAGGGCAGTACAGACATTACACACACATGCATGCACACATACACATGCCCATTCAAATACCATTTGGGGACCTTCCCTCAGAATACAAGAAAGGGCTGTCCCCTAGAAACTCCAGTAATAACACAGATAACCCCAAATACTCATCCAAGCAAAAGGAGACAGAGCAAGTAGTACGAAAAGAAAATATTGATTCTTAAAAAGACCTATAAGCTACAATAGGCCATTAGGCAAGGTGATAATATCAATATAGATAAGTATCAAGGATTTTCCCATAATGATCTCTATCTCAAGACAGGTCCTTCAGCTTAGTGAAGTATTTATACAACAAAACATTAAAGATTAATATCTATAATATTTTCAAAGAAAGGGGAAATTTCCCCGACATGGATTTTTTCGCTTATAGTCCCAGAAGAGGGAGAAAATGATATACCCTGCAGTTCTCTAGTCCATCAAACTTAAATTCCCCATGACTAACTTCCCACAAATATCTCTGGATAACTCATGCAGCATTTCTTTGGAGGAACCTAGAAATATCACCGTGACTGTCACCCCTAGAACCAACAGCTAAGAGTTGGCAAATAGAGATTACGGAGACACGCTAATAGATTTTGATGAAGTTACCCTGAAACAGTGGCTGAAAATATAAAACACTTCATTTAGTCATATACCAACTACATACTTTACATAGCCTAAACCTTTATATATTATTCCTAAAAAAAACAAAACAAAACAAAATACAATGATATTGGAAAGGAAAGAAAGAAGCTGAGTAGAAAATGGTGATGCTAATCTAAAACTGAGTCACGGGACTCAAAGGACTTCATTTTTTCCCCCCTTGTATGTAAAAAAAAAAAAAAAAATAGAGGCCCTGTCTGGTTTTCTCAGCGGTAAGAGCATTGGCCCACACAATGAAAGGTCCCGGGTTTGATACCAGTCAAGGGCATGTACCTGGGGCCGTGTGGGAGGCAACCAGTGTGTCTTTCTTACATCGATGTTTCTCTCTCTCTGTCTCTCTCCTCTCTCCCTCTCTTACTCTCTCTAAAAAAAAACACACAAAAGTCAATGGAAAAATATCCTCAGGTGAGGATTAACAACAACAGCAGAGTATTTCATTTATTTTATTATTCATTCAAAAACACTTGCATGCTATGATTATGCCTAGACCAGTGCTTTTCACACTTTAATGTGTATACAGATGTCTCTGTCCACCATACACTGCAGATTGGGTTTGTGGGTGGGCTTCAAAATTCTGCATTCCCAGTAGGAGCTGACGCTGCCGGTCTGTGGACCCCCCTTTAAGTAGAAAGAGTCTAGGTTAGAATTATCCAACTGCAATTTCTATAATGATAGAAATGGTCTATATGCTTTCTTCCTGATATGGTAACCATTAGCCACATGTGACTATGGACTATGGGAACTGTGGCTACAATGACAGAAGAAAATTTCATTTTATTATACGAATTCTAATTTAAATAGCCACATGTGGCTAGTGGCTACGTTATTGGAAAGTGTGTCCTCATAAAGAAGAACAAGCTTGTCATCTAAGGCAGAAAAAGGTATTTAATCAGATTATTGGGATGTGATATGTTCAGTCCTAACAAAATGACATGGATGCATAAGAGAGGAAGAAATGAAGGGACATAGCCTGTGTATGACCAGGTTCCAGTTGGATAATCTGGTCTTCAGTTCTCCTGAACTCAAATGCAATGTCTGTGTGGTCAGAGCAATAAAAGCAGGGTGAATGCCCCGGCCAGTTTGGCTCAGTGGTTAGAGCATTGGCCCACGGATCAGAGTCCTGGGTTCAGTTCCCGCTAAGGGCACATACCTCAGTTGCAGTTTGTCCCTGGCCCTGGTTGGGGTCGTGTGGGTGGCAACCTCTCTCACATCGATGTTTCTCTTTCTCTATTCCTCCCTTTCTCCCTCCTGCTCTATCTGAAGATAAATGCAAAAATGTCCTCGGGTAAAGATAAAAAAATAAAATAAAATAAAAGCAGGGTGAATGACATAAGAGGATGATATGTTGAATTTTACCTTGTAAGGGTCTGGATTAGCTGAGGCACCCCCTCCAAATATAAGACTTTTGTCTGAGTTTCTGTATTGTGCGATTCTATAACTTTAGGTTAGAGGGACTAGATGATGAGGCCAGCTCTCTATCTACTGGATTCTAATAAAATCCCACGGGAGAGTGGACAGAATCATCAACTCTCAAAAGAAAAAAAGAAAAGCTGAAAATGGTGGTGCTAATCTAAAGAAGATGCTAACTCTAAAGAAGAAATAAGTTGGTATGATAGTTAGGCAGTGTCTGACATAAAGAACCACATCAAATTGTCATGACAACTGAAGGTCTGGAGTCTGACACTCACTCATGGAACTCCAGCTCCGCCTGCTTCGGCAGGAGAGAAGGGTGAGACCGAGGAGAAGAATGCAGGGCGTGCACGGGGCTTGCTAATACTTCTCATGATTCTCCTAATTGTGGGCTTATTTGGCATGAAAACAATAATATTCAGTGTGATCACCATTGTCTTTTGAAATACACACTTTTCCCCTCCTTGTACACATTTCAGAAATAATGAGCCAGTCATTAAAATTTCCACAGTTCTGAGTCTATTGCACTTTGTGCCTAAGTTATGGCTGACTAGAAGATGCATTTATCTCCCTTTTTTGTTATTGTTGTTTTGTTTTTTCAATTAATGGAGGAAGGGGAATAGCACTTCATGTAACTATGGTAACAAAGATTTTCTTTCTTTCTTTCTTTCTTTCTTTCTTTCTTTCTTTCTTTCTTTCTTTCTTTCTCTTTCTTCTTTTCCTGTAGTTTGGCAGATATAGATATTCAGCTTCGGAATGTGAAGAATCTCAAAGGTCTTAACCAATTTATTATTAAAAATATAACACCAAACCATTTTCCTTAAGTTTTAATAGCTATGAAATATCCATTAGAAGAATAATATCACAGCCACGTATATGAACAACATGTTGATGTAAGGGTTCAAAATACCATTTTTATTGTGTCTTATAAGATAGGAATGGGTCACATTCTTCCTAAAAGATAGATCCATCTCCATTTAATTAAAGTGCCATTCTTACCATTCTTACCTATTTAAAACCTTGAATAGTGTGGCTTATCAAATCAATGCTGGACAGCTTAGCCCTCAATTCCCAGGCAAGATTCTAAACCCTACTATGCAACCTAAGAGGACTCTTAACCATGTTCAATACACGCCCCTCATCCTGCTTATGTTCCTGCCCTTTACTGATGGTAGCCTATATTGTTATCCTGGTCTCATTCTCTCTTTCTCCTCCACACTTTCTTTCTCTCTTTCTAGTCTCTTAATTTTCACTCAAATACAAATGCATACATTCTTTGGTCTCACCGCTATACTTCCAGCTAATTCCAATAACACACTTTGAGACATTCTCATATATTTTGCACCATGTACTCTAATTAACCTTTATAAAACAGATTTGTAACATCCATAGTTTCAACAGTTGCAGTTGTAATTTTCCAACACCATTTACAGGCAGGCCCTGAAAAATAAACACGCCTTATACTTGGGACAGCAGGGTTACCCAGTTGGTATATGAATCCAACCTCATCAATTTAGCCTGTGTATGGGCTATTCTCCACTCACAGTCCCATCCTCTGATATACATCTAATGAGAGAAATGGAAGAATAAAAAGCTGTGATTATTCACAATTGTGCCAGCATGGTTCCTTGTGGAATCCCAAGGATCTTCTATAGTATTGTTTTGCCTATTTTTGTTGTTCTGGTTGATAGTGCTGTTGTTTAGGTGAAGATCTGTCAAATATGGTCAAATAGATTTTTGTTCCCCTCTTTCTAATTCATTTATTTATTCCTTCATAATGAACATGTAGTAAGTATATTCTATGTACCATTTACCATTCTAGAAGACTGAAGAATTACAACAAACCACACAATTTTCCTGCCCTCAAAAAGCATGTCTAATAGAGAAGACTCAAAAGTAAACAATTAATAATCACTATGAGAGAGAAAAAAGACATGACAACTGTATGTAATTTGTGTTCACTATCCTGGAATGTATACAATATTGAGGTTACAAAAATAAACTATTAATGACATTTTTGAACAATTGGACAAGAATATCATTGCATATTAAGTAACATTATTGTGTCAATATTAAATATCCTGAACTTGATGACTATTGTATTTATGAGTCAAGGGGCAAAAGACCATGATAAATATAATCTATTCTCAAATGAATAAAATATATATATTCTCTATTATTATAATTATTAATATGTGTGTGTTATTATAGAGACTATAACATGCACAAACACAAACTATAAAACAAATGTAGCAAAATGAATAAAATATGTGAATGTGGTTAAAGGGTATGTGGAAGTTCTCCAATTACATCTGCAACTTTTCTGCACATTTTAAATTGTTTAAAAAGAAAAAGAAAACCGAATGATGTAGCACAAAAGAGGTTGGCTTAGGGTGCTCTGGACATAGTGAAAAGAGCCTAGCTGTGCTTAGTAGCATAGGAGAAAATAATTGGTAAAGACATGCCTGACCCATGATTTTAAAAGGTGGCAAGTTCAAATTAAACAGAAGTAGAATCAGAGCTGCAGGCAGGGTTAAGAAACTATAGGGATGCTACTGTATAATTTATGAATATAAAAAACTAATTCTCCATTTTTACTGCCCAACCACAATAAAACAAGAAGAATGATTAGAATTTAATTATTATCATTCCCATTAGCCTTGAGAGCAGGGGTATTTGTAATTTCCTTTGAACAGCCTAAATCATAAAAAACAAAGGTGATAAAAAATAAAAGAATAAAATTACAAGATTTAAAAATACAAAAATGAGAAAATTGCCAATTTCTCAAAAATACTCATGATGGTGAAGGTGAAGGGACTGAGGAAAAAAAAAAACCTCTTGGACACAGACAACAGTGTGGTGATTGCCAGGGTGTGGTGGGTGGAGGGAGGTGGAGGTGGAGGAGGGAATAGGGAAATACATGGTGATAGACAGGGACTTGACTTGGTAGGGCGAACACACAATACAGTGTATAGATGATATACTGTAGAATTGTGCACCTGAAGTCTGTACAGTGTTGTTAACCAGTGTCATCCCAATAAATTCAATAAAAAGTAAATATATTAATATATATATATATAAATAACTTTAACAAAAAAAATACTCATGATGCAAAGGTGAGACCCATGGTTGCCTTCAGCTTCTCAAGTAGATAATAACAACATAAACTATATTGATGGAGTGCTGGTTCTTTCCGGTTCTTTCCTTGGGACTCTGCAAGCACGTTTTGGATAATACTCTATTTAGTCCTCACAAAAATCCTCTTGCATAGGATGCATTAAACCACATCTGAGCAAACTTGAAGAAATGCAGTACCCTCTCCCAGGTCAAGCATGGAAAGTGTGGCAGATGTGGGATTCCAACCCTGGCAGCCTGGCGACAAAAGCCTCTGAACTTGACCATGTCCATTACAAAGAGAGAGAAGCTAAGTCTCAGGAAACATTTTAAGTTGCCAAACTCTTGATATACATTGAAGATTTCATTCTAAAACATCTGTGAAATAAATATCATTCTACATTTATACGTGAGAGAACAGAAACTCAAGAGTTTAAAAACTTGCATAAAATAACAAAAGTCTGAATTTTTATTTACCCTCATTTGGCCTCGAAACTTAATTTTTGCTCTGCCTGTTTTCCAATCACTTTTCAGAAATCCTTACTTTTCAACTGGCATCCTTCATTCATGACTCTAATTTCCCCCAGGGGTTTCCAAACTGTATCATCCCAGAGCTCAGAACTATGGAGTTGCTTAATTGGCCATCTACTGCTGAGAGAAGGGTTCAGCAGAAACACGTGGTAATACATATTTTATATATATAATTTTTCTTGGTCTCTGGCTTAAAAAAAGAAATTGTGGGCTGTTTTACAGAAACTTAATCAGAAGCAAGAAAATATAATCCTGCCCATCACTTAATCCCTTGAAATTCAGCGATAGCTCAAAGACAGACTCAACAAATGGTGCCACGCTGCTCTCTTTCCCTTTAATGATGTCTCAATTGAATTTTCTCAGTGAGCAAATTAAAAGAGGATTTGCTAAGTGCCAATGCCTCTGACACCTTGTGGGATTAAAAAAAACCCAAACCCACAGCTGAAGTCTTTCTGCCTCTGTGAGGATCAATGCTTAGGAGATTGACGATGTAACGGACCTCGTAGGCTTTTGATGAGTTGCAAGACAGGAGAGTCTAGCTGGTGGATCCATAGGTATATTGGCTCTCGCAGTGTGTGCTCACAGGTGTAAAGCAGTTTTTCTTTTTTCTTGTTTTCAAGTTAAGTTAGCTATGATGACTCAAAGTCTACCCATCTGTAGTTACATGGAGTAAGATGTTATTTTCTTATCGTCATTTTTAATGACAGTCCTTCTTTCTCACTTCCATAATCCCAGCTTCACAGTGAAATAGAGATTGTGGCCCTGAGTTATAGAAGTTAGTTGCATGGGGTGGGGGGTGGTATACTCTTTGTCTTTGGGATAATAATAGGCTGGTTCTTTAAGTTACTCTGCCTGTTCAAGTTCATATGAGGCTAGGAATAGAATGCCTCTGCCCAATTCACTGAACTTCTTCACTCCATTTTGGAAAGTATCCCCTTCCTAGTATTGAGGGGACAAAACAAACCGATCAGAAGCCAGTCCAAGCAGGCTTATCATTCCTCCTGAAATGAAGGGGCTGATAAATGTAACTATAGCTAGAGTGAGCCCAGACACAATGCTGTGGTCATTCTACTGGGTTAAATGCCCTATGATCCAGCAGATGAAGGGTTAATGCCTGTGGAGGACTCAGGTCCCTGTTCAGGGCCAGCATTGATTTTTGTTTTGTTTTGTTTGCGTGTCTGTTTGTTTTGATCAGTACTCATGGCTTACTGCAAAATTTTGAATATCTCACCTTTTCCTCTTCCATAGCTGTCGGGTACTTACGCAAGTCTACGCTGGCAACTCATTTAAAACCGCCTTTACATTTTGACATTAAAAATCTCAAAGGACATATAAGGAGTTTATTTATCTTTTAAATCCTTAGCATAGGACAGTCCACAAAACATGAAATATATGCGCTGCCTATTAGGATGTTCAAGTCTGTCAATACCTTTTTGGACAAAGGAAGTTGTGAACTTTTTTGAATACCTGTTCCATACCCGGCACTGTTCTAGGTACTTTATAAAGGTGAATCTTCACACCTGCTCTGTGAAGTAGATGCTTTCTCAGATGAGGACACTGAGGTTCAGAGTGGTTTAGTAAAATGCCCTGAGCACACTGCTAGTAAGAGGCTAAGCTGGAATTCAAACCCAGAGACTCATGTTTCAGAGCCCTCAATAATCTGCGTACCCCACAACAAAAAGTTAGAAACACGGCAAAAGTATGGCCCTGGACTTTTATACAGAAGGGGTTTCTACAGCATTCTGGTTAGAGGGAGTAGGCTTGCATTGCTCTTAGATAGCATGCTGGCCACTTGTTTTTCAATTGGTGTGGTTATTGGGGTTGACTTTTTTGGAGATAGGAGAGATTTATTTCCCCTTTCTCTTCTCCCTGTGCAAAGTATCAGCTACATCTTAAGTTTTGTGATAATGGTGGTGATAATACTTACAAGTTAAAAATAAGCATAACCAGGGTCTATCCACTCAAATGCAAAGATAGACTGGCTAATAGGGGCTAAAAATAATAATAATAATAATAATAATAATAATAATAAGCATAATAATGTCTGGCCAGTGTGGCTCAGTGGTTGAATGTCGACTCATGCACCAGGAGGTTGCCAGTTTGATTTCCGGTCAGGACACATGCCCAGGTTGTGGGCCCGATCCCCAGTGTGGGGCATGCAGGAGGCAGCCAATCGAAGTTCTCTCTCATTGATGTTTCTATCTCTCTCTCCCTCACCCTTTCTCTCTCTCTAAAATCAATAAAGGGAAAAAAATAAAAGAAAATGAAAAATAAGCATAATGTCTCAGCACTGAATGTATTTTAAAGATAATTTATTCTATCTTATAACTGGTCAAAACCACACAGCCCAGCTCTCTTTTACAATGAAACAACTGGGTCATCATCACCATAGCAGTGACATGTGTCAAAATATATCAAGTACAGTCAAGGGATGCACTCCTTGGGTTATAACATGTTGGCCTTCACTGTTCACAACTACCCTATGTGATAGTTGTTATGATTGTCCCCACTTTATACATGAGGAAACAGGCTCAGAAATGTTGTGTGTTGCCTAAGGTCACACAACGTGTAGGTAGTGGATCCAGAATTCTAAACAAAGTGGTCTAAGCCAGCCTCTGCCATCAGTCACTGGATTAGAGGTTCTCAAACATGGTTGATGGAACACTGGGATTCTCTTAGACCATATCAGGATTCCACAAGGTCAAAAGTATATTTATAATGACAGTAAGACATTATTTGCCTTTTTCATTGAGTTGACATTTTGATGGGTGGTGCAAAAACAATTGTGGGTGAAAATGATGATGCCCTAGTGGAAACCAGGGCCATGATAATGCACTAAATGAGTGCTCACTGCATTCAAACTCAAATACTGGGAGCAAAACAATGTCCATTTCACGATCATCCTTGAAGAAGCAGCAAATATTATTAATTGTATTTAATCTCGATTTTTGAGTAATACAGACTTTAAATATTCTGTGTGATAAAAATGTGAAATACAAAGAAAGTGCTTTTTTTACATAAAGCACATTGGTTGTCTGGAGTAAAAACTCTTGTACAATTAAGTTGTGAGCTGAATGAGATGCTTTTTCATGGAAACTATTTTCCTTTGACAACGGACAAGCTACAGTTTTTCATACTTGGTTACTTGGCAGGCATTTTCTCCAAAATTAACCAAGTGAGCCTGCCACTAAAACAACAACAACGACAGAAAAAAAAACAAAAAAACCCCAAAACTGACGCTATTTGTGAGCCACGGTAATATGACTTTTATAGGCAAATGTCAGAATTTTGAAAGACTGTGTCTATCACTGAGCTTGACAGTTTCCCAATATTTAAAGAATTTTCTAATTAGATAGATGATGTTAATTTATTTATTTTTTCATATTGTATAATGAATTCCATCAATATTTGGAGACTCTGTAAAACTCAGTCAACCTGTGTTGTCCAAATGATTAATCCGTGAAGTTACAAAATCACGCTTGGGTAAAAGATCAAAGTTTAAGCTAGACCGAAGCCTTGTAATATAATAGATATGATACGCAAATTGGTATGGTTTCCAATTCCACACTGCAATTAAACTTTAAGAAACTTCTACTTGTTGATTGTCCACATATTCAAATTATCTGGAAAGATCATTAAGATACCACTACTACCACCACCCCCTTTCAAACTACATATCCATGTGAAGGGTTTATTTTTTTTCAATACCTCAAATAAAACATCTCAATGGACCAAACGAGAAGTGGACATGAGTATCACACGCTCTTCTGTTAAACCAGGGAAACATAAAATAATGCTACTCGTCTCACTAAATTTTAATGAAAAATATATATTTTCATAAAACTATATTATTTATTTTATTTTTAATTTTTTTATCCTCACCGGAGGACATTTTTCCATTTTTGTTCAGATAGAGTGAGAAGGAGAGGGAGGAAGAGAGAGAGAGAAAGAAACATCGACGTGAGAGGGACACATCGAGTGGCTATCTCCCGCACGACCCCAACCAGGGCTGGGGACGAATTGCAACCGAGGTATGTGCCCTTGACTGGAATCGAACCCGCGACTCATTGGTCTGTGGGCCGACACTCTAATCGCTGAGCCAAACCGGTCAGGATAAAACTATATTATTTATGTTAATGTGTAATAAGTTTACTATTGTTAATTTAAAAATAATAATTGTAAACTTTCTAAGTTTTATTTTATGGATAGATATAACGCATATAAGCCAAAGCTTTCTTTGGATCCTCAGTAACTTTAAATAATTTTAAGGGATCTTGACAGTAACTATTCTGAGAATTGTTGCACTAGACTGTTCCAGCCTCTGTCACAGACAGTCTCTTTAACTGCATACTTCTGGTGACAGGTAATTCACTACCTCTTATGAAATTTCATTATATTTTAAAACCAAATTATATCATTGACTTCTAATCATTGGCCCTGTTACCATGCTCTGAAATCACACAAAGGAAAGCTAATTCCTCTTTTTTAAAATTACCTTAAAAGCTATAAGACTATTACAATAAGACTGTTACAATATTAATTTTAAAATATACTATGCATCTACCAATTAATACTCTCATCTATTATTTATGTTTCTATCTTATTCATAAGGATATTGAGAGATTTTTTTAATGTTTTTATTGATTTTTTAGAGAAAGAGATAGAAACATTGATGTGAGAGAGATACATCGATCGGATGCCTCCTGCACACCCCTGGTAATCAAACCTGGACCTCTTGGTCCATGGGACGACGCTCAATCACCGAGTCACACGGGCTGGGCAAGAGAGATTTTTATCAAATGTCTTTCTAAACTGTAGAAATACATGGAAATGATTTTCTCCTAACCTGCCAATAAAGGAACCCTAGAGAAGAAAACTGCAAAGTTTGCCACCATATCTTCTCAGAGAATTACAGCTCCTGCCCTAATCGCTCACAGACCACCCACGTTGGAAGCTGGAATCAGATCTGACACCTTTACTAGAGGATAATGGCAACCAAAACAAAAATAAAATGATTTTAGTTGACTAAGTATTTCTGACTCCAAGTTATATTTTGTGTATATGAATCCATGCGCTGCCTTTGTACTGTAGCACCATCTTTCATTGAACTATTGGGGGAAATATTGGCCTTGGAAATAAGCACCTCCTGCTTGCCTCCATGGAACTTAGAGTTATTGGGCATGCATAATTTTTTTCTGTTTTAAGTTTACTGAATTATCAAATATAAAACTTGAATTTGATGATATTGGATGTTCCTATCAATTCTTACATTTGACCCTGGCTACAGATTACATATAATCTACTCATACTAATTTGGGGATTAATACAAGTTCTAGCTGGGTTATTGCCTGTTTGAAAAATTTAAAATACCCATTAGTCATCTGCTTATGACAACAAATAATTAAAGTAACATCCAACCCTTCTTAATGAAAAGTCCAAAGAATTAAAACTTATTAGACTTTCCATCGATTGCTTTCGTTCCTCCCTTTTTGACAAAGTGAGTCACAGTTAAAAATTTCAGATTTGAGTGTTTGTTCCCTTCAGAGATCTTGACAACATTACTCATATCTTTTTTTTCTGTCTTGACATCTAATATTTCTATTGCAAATATCAAACAGAAAAACACAGTGTTACACAAGTCAGTGGAGATAAAAAGGCAGAAAGTAATGACTCTATATTTTGGTTCATTTAACTGTGAATCCCAAGTCAAGAATCTGACACTAGAAACCCAGAGAGCAGCAGTGAGACAATGTAAAAGCATCAAATGAACAACAATTTGAGGACGACAGGGCAGGCAGTCTGTGCACAAGCTGGAGAATAACGCTCAGAGTGATCCCAATAGCAGGAAACACTGGCCCTCCGCCTTTATAAAAGCCATTAGTGTCCCCTGCTGCAGATAACAGGATCTGAATGGAGCACATAACTATTGCTTTTGGCTCCTTTTCCCTCTGAACCATTGGAAAGTAATTTTTTTTTAAAAAGTTCAATGTGGAGTAGAGAGTTACTCAATTTTCCTGGGGGGGGGGGAACTATTGATTTGCCACCCACACACTTAGTCATAATTACTGCATTTCACAATTATGACATCTCACCAATGTCCAGGTAATGTTCTTCTTCCATACAATTCATGAATGCAACATAGGGCATCATTCCACTCCAAGAAAGCATTCTCTTGCCGGCATTTTAATTAACTCTCTTTGAGGTGCAGTGTGACATTGCAAGCCAATTGGCAACCCAGCCACTCCCCTGGTAGAGAGTTGAAACACTCTACCCAGAAGCATCAACACTGGCTGCACTGTAGCAGTGGGGGATGTTGGAAAAATGGGGGCCTCCCTCTGCTAGAGATATGTTAATTTGTAATTAACATAGGACGAGAGAGAGCCTTTCAGAATTTCTGGCTTGGAGGTCCACCATTTAGACTTGGGCATTGTCCCTGCCCATAGCAGCAAACTCTGGCAATGTGTAATATATAATTTCTCCTGCTGCCAACCTTCCCTCCAAATTGAGGTGTTCTTTTCCCCCCCTCATCTTCAGCTCTCCTAATCCTCATCCCTTAGGAAAAAATAATTAGATTTTGTAACAACTGAATTTTCCACCAAATAATTACCAAGTCCTCTTTAGAGGACAAAAGATGAAACCCTCCATCCCAACTTGGAATTTCACCGTCTCTCTTACACTCCTCTCTGTCTTTTACACTTCTCTCTACACGACTTCACCAGTCATTCTTCCCCAGTGACCTTTAACTCTTCAGCATCTTACGCTTCTGCTTCCCCTCCACCCCACTTTCCCTAACATAACCGATAAAACCAGAAACTTGCCTCAGACAGAACATACGTCTTCTTTACCGAGACACCCACCACAAAGGACCAGTGGTGAAGTTCAGAAAAGGTGGGCGGAGAACATCCCTGTGATCTGGGAACCTCTCTTGATGCCTTTCTAACATCTCTCAGAAACATTCTAGAAATGCAACTTCCAGCATATCCCTGAGAACTGATGTTTTTCTCTTGATTGATTTCCAAAGGTCCATAAGCAGGTAGACCAGGCACTGAGGCATCGGTGCCATGTGTGCTCAGGAAGAAGGCTCCCAAAATATACCCACACTGCCCTGTCGGGGTTCGGTTTCCGGTCTCTGTATCTGACATCCTGTCAGCCCAGAGGGAACACCTGGTTCCTATTTATACAAAAGTGACTAAACAGGTTAGGTTACCTGTCCCATGGAATTTAGCTATTAATACAGCTTTGGACCCATCTGTACTACTGCTTATTTATTTGGCCATAGAATAGACATCTCCACCATATTAACACAAACAAATCAGAATTCTTGAAACCTCTGGAAATTCTGTTTCTCCTCCACTCTTTCTGATTTTAGAAAATGAGAATTGTTACCCAGTAGTTTGCTAAAGCAAAGAAGTTAGGGGACGTCTTTGATCCTTTCTAATCACATTCCTTCCACCAAAAGACAGAGTAATGCTACTTCAGAATGTTTTTCCAAATGTTTCATTTCTCTTGGTGTCTATTACTATCTTCAGACATTGTCATATGTTGAGCCTTGTTTTTTTATTCTGTTTTGCTTATATAAAAACATAATTCACCCAGCTGATAGAAATATATCACGGCCCCATCGAAAACAGTTTAGAAGCTTCTTGTTGCATTTGGAACAAACGCTAAGCCAGTGCTTGGTCTATTGGGCCCATCCATCACCCTGGCCCAGCTTCTGTCTCCAAATGCATCTTGTGGTAGCCACTCTTTTCTCTCACTATGACTTGTATAGCATGCTGTAGTTCTTGTTCAAAGCACTGCCTTCATCAAAGCAAAATCAACTTACATGTAAATATTAGCTATCTTTGGAACAGGATATGAGGAAGTCTGGGGAAACTTTACTTTTCAAATTAATTTATTACCTAATTCCACAGTTCTTGAGATCCTCACAGTAGAGATAATTTTTTTTTGTATTTACGACTCTGAAACATTTTTTTTAAAATGCAGACGATGCTGGTTGTTACAACAAGACAAAATATTTGTGGGTGAGCAATAAAATTTGTTTTCCCACCACTAGTTGGCATCAGAGACATCCAGGGGGACAGAAAGAGGGATGATAAGTTATGAGGCTGGGTAAGAGTCATCGCCTACTCCATACATTTGCCTCCAGTGGACCCTAATCTTCTCTGCTCTTGCACCAGGCATGGTTCTCGTCTAGCAGTTCCTTGTGATTACAGCTATCTGCAGATTGCTCAGGGCCTTTTTAGAAACTAATGAGGACAAAAAAAAAAGAAAATTGTCGAGGCTTTAGAAATAGTCACTGATACTTCTCAACTGTGGGTGACCATCAAGAGGTAAAATCAATAGGAATGTGACGAGGTTTATGAAGAAGAGGAAGAAGTGAAGTCTGACAAAAAAAATATGATTGGGGATGGTACCCTGTGGACAGACAGGAAGCAGGGCAGGGGTTGGCCGGGAGGGGGATGAAACGGTCAGTGTGGGACCCGCTGGCTTGCAGAGGTTTGAAGCATATACAAGTGAAACTATGCAATACACCATTGGTGGAAAGCCCTAGCTGTGCAAAGATATTGTATCAGAGAAGAGGTGTGTGAGTTACCAGAGCATTAAGGATCGCTGAAGAACCGGAAGAGTATATACAGAGGGAAGAAAAACAGAGAGATAAGAAGCAAAGATAAAAATGGACCTGCAGGGATCTCATCACTTGTGATGCCAGTGAAGAGACAGGAAACTACGAGAGACAATACAGGGCACAGCCACAGGATGAGGAGAGAGGTGCTTCAGAAGCCCAAGGAACAGGTTTTCTAAGGTAGAGAGTAGTCAAGGGTGCCATCAGCCGCAGAGAGGCAAGATTAGATAAGGACTCAAAAGCTCCTTGGAGTCTGTGAGCAGGCCTTGCCTGAGCTACTTCAGAGGAGCAGTGGGGACAGAAGCCAGATATCGAGAGGTTAAGGAGAGATGGGGATGTGTATAATCAATGCAGAAAACGTAGTCATGGAGGGAAGATCATAGTCTGGCTTATATCAAGAGATGGGCAAAAGACCAAAAGAGATTTTTCCCCCTGTAAGCTATAAGGGAATAAGATTCTCAAGAAAGCAAGAAACCATGTGCAGATCTGAACTTTACGGAAACATTTAAATGAAAATATGGAGGGCTGTTCCACTGTGACGAGTGGTTTCAAAGATTTACTGAGAGACATTAGTTGTGAAATATATAGTGATATACAAACTTGCAGTTATTAACCTCCCATAAGCCTTCAGTAAGGTTTCCCACACTCCACTGACCAACTCAGGCTTGGGTAGCTGCTCCTTTAAGCTCCCCAGATACTCTGAGTAAAGATTATCTTTTTTTTTTTTTCTTATTAAACTGTGATAAAAGTTTTTAGAACATTAGTCCCAATATCATACCTGGGCACAGAGTATATATCAAGAAACTGATAAATTAATGGTCGTGTGCACTTCAGAAAAGGAATCAAAAACTAAATTCAGGAAATGAATAAAGACTTTAAGAATGCGTTGCTTTTGTGAGAAATGAATCATGAATTTAATATCGAATGAAAAAAATAAATTATAAGCAAATATAACTTATAAATACATTTTAAAATTGAAATGAATATCCCAAACTGACCGCACTTCATAGGACAGTAGGATTTTTGCTCTTGTTTTTATTTTATTTTTTGTTTGTTTCTTTTTCTCTATATAAGAGATTTCCAGCTTGAAGATAGAACAACGGACTATATCACCTTTCAAAGTTCCTCTTAGGCCTATGACTTTATGAGCTATTGACACGCCCTAATTCAATCTGCTCAGTGAATATCCCCACGCACAAACTAGATATGTATTAAAGTTTATCAGCTTTCTGTATTGTGTTCCTGATGACAGTTTTGCTCCAGTGACTGGGTCAAGAATCATTACCTGCTGCAATGGAGGACTTCAGTGACAAAGGATTGCAGAAATTGTATAATAGCAGCCACATACAATATACTTCGGGCAGATTTTATACTCCTTTGACTACCTGGGGTTTTGTCATTTTCCCCAGCTACTGACCCCAAATCATTTGGGGAGATATTCAGTGGCTCTCCTTGCCTGCATCATCTGTGTATTTATTAAATTCTGAAATGACAGGGCCGACAGGACATGAAAAGTAATTGCGGTGACCATAATTCCCCGCTCATCTGGCTGATGCTGCATCAATAAAACCACTCAAGACATCCAGACATATGTGGAGTTTTCCGTGGGAGACTGCAGATCGATGGATACACAGAACAAGTCCTTGTCACCCTGCCGTGGCGCCTTCTCTTCTCAGCCTGGTGACACATCAGTAAAGCTGTCTGAGTCCCTGGTTACTGCTACAGACTGTTAATGTGTCCTGCTCCTAGCCTTGCTAAACAGGACTCTCCGCACACCTCCCTGCCGCACTGCCTGGCCCTCGCCTCCAGAGAGATTCCTAGCTCCAAAGAAGGGTACACTTTGATTGGGACCAGAAATTCGACAAAGAAATCGACATTTTAAAAAATTATAGAGTTGTTGTTAGACTGATGAACCTCAAAGGGAGTGGGGGGGGGAGTGGAATGAGATAAACCAAAGAACTTCTATGCATAAATGCATAAACAATGGACACCGATAATAGTGTGGGGAAGGCTTGAGGAGGGTGGGATTGGGGAGGAGGGGGTTAATGGGGAAAAAAGTGGGGGGGGGACATCTGTAATACATTCAACAATAAAGATGTGTTAAAATAATAAATAAAAATCACAGCATTACCATGGGCACATTGTAATTTGCAGCATTTCCAAAACCATGTGTTTCTAAAAGGGCAGTGGAATTTAAAAACAATAATTTGTAAAATAAATGCTTCGCTTTGGTCTTAGTTCAAATAGTAATGGGTAAAATCAAAATCAGCATAGGTAAGCCACACAAATTAAGTACCTAATGGGTCACTTCTGATTCACTCTTTTTTCCCTTCATGGAACACCCTCCTACAGGTGGATGAAATGACTCAGCGAAGAGCACAGAAAACGTATTACGCTTGCAGCTCTATATTTAGACTATTATTTTTATTTTTTACCCAACATTTACTGGAAACCTGCCATGCACGAAATGCACTGAACACTGGGTTCGTGCCCCAATTCATATGCTGAAGCTCTAATCCCTCATGTGATGCATTTAGAGATGGGGCCCTTGGGAAGAAAATCGATCATGAGGATGGAGCCCTCGTGAATGGAATCAGTGCCCTATGCAAAGAGACAAATGGGAAACATACAAGGATACAGTGGGAACAGGGCCATCGGCAAACCTGGAAGCCAGGCTTCAACCGACACTGAATCTGCAGGACTTGACCTTGGAATCCCCAGCCTCCACACCTGTGAGGAATGTATCTTTGTTAAGCCTCCAGGCTACGATAGCTGTGATAGCAGCTCAAGCTGAACAAGACAATATACAGTGAGAAGCCACATATAGGAACAAACAATGAAAATACATCATGGCAAGAATCATTAATTCAGGTGTAAGTCCAAAGTGCTTTAGAAGGGCAAGAGAAGAAACACCCATTTTTCCTAGCAGAACACAGAAGGCATTGGAGAGGATGTACCATTGGAACTGGTGCTTGAAAGACAAAAGTTTTTTGTGAGCGAGAGGAGAGGTATAATAACATAGGCTCTGCAGGCAGGTGCATCAAGCGTGAACATGATGATACCTTCATGGCGGGAGCGTGGGCTGGCAGAATATTAAGCCATGAAATAAAAAAAGATCAGTTTCCAAAAGACTTTGGATGCTAAAGAATCGTCCTCCATTCTGTACATCCATAGCCCCATGCCTGGCTCATCGTCAGAATCACCTGGGAAAGTATTTTAAAAGTAGATTCTTTTGCCACATTTCTAGAGATTCTAACTCTTAGGTGGTTGTTACAGTCTAGAAATGTGTACTTTTAAGAAGTTCCAGAGGTGACTGTGATGTTCACCAGATTTGAACATCATCTAATGGAGAAAATGAAAAAACTCTGAAGGCCTGAGGAAGGGAGATGATCTGATATAATCTGCGTCCAATACTAATCTATTCTGTATATGAGCAAAACACCTATTAAAGCAAAGATTATAGACATGTGGCTCATCCATTTGTTTTCCTAGGTGTGTGCAGAATTGCTCTACTCCACGTGTATGTCTGTGTGTGAATGTGTGTGTATTAATTAGTCGCTTATACGACACAACCTGAAAATTGTACATAATAAACTGGATTTCCTATTTCCCTTGCAAAATTAGGAGGTCTTGCAATACTGAACCCATCTATCAACATGGCAACAACTGGCTGCCATGCACTTGAAATGAATCCTGCTGGCTGCCCCACCCTCACGACCACAGCCTGTTTTCTTTTACGGCATCTGGATCCACTCATTTGCCTCTCTGCCCGGCCACTGCTGGGATCTGGGTTTGTGATCAGTGGGTAGAGAATGTTATATTTGAAACCAAAGAATTAATCTGGTCTGTTGTCTAATAAGTCTACATTTGGCAGAGAAAGATTAAGTCAACACAGGCTCAGGTCCCACTAGGCTAGCTTCATAATTTTATGCATGATTTTTCAAAAAGTAGTATATTGGATAAATAGGAGAAAAATGAACATTTATTGAGTTCTTACTCTGTACCAAGCACTATGTTAGAAGATTTAAATACATGCTCTCATTTAATCAGCTTAATAGTCCTAAAAATGTTAGAAGATAAACTCGGGTGAGGGGGACAGAGATCTTTTATTGCTGAATTTACAGTAGCTGGAATAATGTCTGGTGCTAAGGAGGTGCCCAATAAATATTTATGATTGATTAAATAAAAGATTAGTTGCAATGAATAAAATTGACATTCAGAGGCTCTGACCAAGGTTGCACAGGTAGTAAATTTTTGAGCTAGAATAAAGCTCAATCTGTTGGCCTTTGGAACATGGATGTTTCCACTGCCTAATATTGGCTGCTTCTCCCTGAAGTGAATTCTCAGCCACATGGCTCCTTTCTTGACATAGAGCAGGAAGAAAATCCATTGGCATATATCAATTGAATTCCTAACCAGTTCCTTTTATGCATTATCTTATTTTCTTTTTACAGTCTACTTAGACAATCTCTTAAGTTGTTAAGAGATACAAATAAGTGTGTTGGTGAAAAGTGAGGTTCATAGAATTTCAGGGTCTCAGGAGCCTTTTCACATTGAAAAGTCTCCTGCCATGCCCTCCCCTTCCCAGCCTGCCTTAAATCTAGTCTGATGTTTTGTTTGACAAGGTAAGAGGACTCTACATAATTAAAAAATGCACCCACAATGCAAATATCTTCTGAATTATAATGCAACCCTTCCTTGGCCCATTATATTAATCAAATGGAATTAGAATTCTAGAAAAGCCTTTGGTTATTGAGGAGATGACTTAGCTAGGTTCGCTTGGCCATGTTTCACCACTGACACATGTTAGTCAATGCCATATTTGAATCTTACTCTGACCTTTTCCAGCTTCATACACATCCCTGCTGATCAATATGCTCAGCTCTCTTCTGATGGTCTATGGCATTTTTTGGAAGATCCTGTATTCCTAAGAAGAATAGATATTTGTGACCCTGAGATAAAAATCTCTTCTGTTTAACATGTTTACATTTAACATGGGAGTCAAGCAATTTCCCCTCTCCTGCTAATGTTTTGTTTTCCATAATCAGGTAGTAGTTTTTCGTATTCTTCAAAGGACAGTTGAGACGTATCCCAACTCTTCTTTGAACTGCAGTCATACTCTGCTTAACGACGGGGATGCTTTCTGAGATAGGCGTCGTTAGGTGATTTTGTCATTGTGTGAACATCATAAAGTGCACTTACACACACCTAGCTGGTACATCTTACTACCCAGCTAGGCTACATGGTGTTGTCTATTGATCCTAGGCTACAAGCCTTTACAGCACAAAACAACACAAGATTAAATCAAGCACTAGAGAAAATGTCGCAATCAAGAGACACAGTAAGCATGAGATGTACGAGGCTGCTGAAGGTGTAAACAGCATATGTTTCTAGCGAACTTTTTAGAAAATATATTTTTATTGATGATAGAGAGGACGAGAGAAGGAGAGAGCAACATCTATCTGCTGCCTCCTGCATGCCTCCTACTGGAGATAGAGCCCACAATGTAGGCATGTGCCCTGACTGGGAATCAAACTGGTGACCTTTTGGTGCATGGATCGATGCTCAACCAACTGAGCCAAACTGGCCGGGGCCAGCAAACATTTTCTTTTTTTTTTTTTAGTAGAAAGAATACACTCTAAGATAATTATAAAAAGTATAGTATATTAAATATATCAACCAGTAACATAGTCATTTATTATTAAGTATTATGTACTGCACATAAGTGTCTTATTGCTATACTTTTGCGACTGGCAGCTCAGAAGATTGGTTCACAGCAGCACCACCACAAACACATGAGTAATGCATCGCACTACAACTGCTAGGATGGCTATGACATCATTAGGCAAGAGAAATTTTCAACTCTATTATAATATTACGGGACCTATATGTGGTCTGTTGTTGACTGAAACATCCTATGTACATGTGACTGTACTTTCCTCTGTGTACTTTGGAGTTATATAATGCAAACAAATAAATTAGCAATTGTTATCTAGTAAACCATTTTAATTTAAGTAACAGAATCTCTGAATAGACAGAGTCCAAGGGGTATGGAGAAATATGCATGTAGGTTAAACCTAGGCCCACATGTAGATGTGACTTACTTGGTGGGCTGTGGTTTGCTGGCGGTTCTTTATTCTAATAAACACAAGGTCACTGTGTTAACATAGGGTTGCCACAGGTGTCTCCCAGGGCTGCTCTCGGATTGCCTGTCATTCATCTTGCCACTGGATCTGCCTGCCTTTATTAAGCTTTAGCTGAGCAGCCTCTAGTAAAATTGGAACAAACCTCCAGGGAAGCCAGGTTCCAAACACCAAGCTGTAAGTCTGGACAGTCATCAGACAGCGTCGCGAGTCACAGACTTGTGTCTCTGTTTCTGTTGACAACTTTAATAAAAGCTTCTCATGATATGGCAGGTAGAGAGAAAGAGCTATGAATCACCATATTAAGGCCTGATCGCAAGCAATGGCATTTTATTTCATTTGCGCTAAACACTGTCGTCTAGTCATTTTGAATAACAGCATGCCTTCATATTGCAATGCATGGATACGAAGCCACAGTGTTTACGTTTGAAGTAAATCTTATGACCATTTGTGATTATAAAAGAGACATAAAAACTCAAAATTCAGTGTTTATAGTGACTACATAATAGTATGGGGAAATGCTCAGGGCATGTAATTAAATGAGAAAAACAAGATAGAAGAATATGCCCTTTATGGTTATAAATTGTAAAATATTTACAGGGAAACAAATGCAAGCAGATACTTAAACATATTAATTTGAGATGTTACATCAAGGTTTTGGCGTTAAAGTGATTCATGTTTATCCTTTTTTGACAAACTCACATAATCTTTAGTCAATGAAGTTCTCTAATTTTTAACATGAGAAGATTTACCTGCATAAATCCAAACACCATCACACCAGCTAAAAGACAGGCTACCGTTTCTTAAAGGATTTTCTTAATATTCTAATAATTTAAAAATTACATTTTAAAGGGAATAATTAGTATTCAATTTAGTAATAACAAAAAAGTAAGTCTATACGTAAGATAAGATGTTCTTGGTTAAAGGAAAAAGACAAAATACAGAATAGCCGTGTAGGTAGGTCTGACTAGATTTCGAATAGCATGCTAATTGCAGAGGAGGCAGTATTCACATAAAGAAAGCAAAGTAAAGGACATCTGGAATCTTACAGTTTGACTTTGACTCGTTTGGAATTGCTACGTTCACAGACACCTTGGGGAAGAAGACAGGAGGCCAGGCTACAGAAGGTTATTCGAGATCCATTTGAGATTACGTCAACCCACAGAGCTGAGGGATTGACAAGATAAAAAGGCAAGATTCTTTTTCCATATCCAATTCTAGTGTGCTTCCCTAAACACATAAACACAAAGACAAAACACGAAGGAGCACTGTCTATGGGTTTCCGTTCTGTGAATTGTTTCAAGGGAGGGAAGAACATCATGAGGTCATCTGCTATGCCTTCACAAATAGTTTAAAATACTACTCACGGTGCACAATTTGCAGTGCCTTTGGAAATCAGAATACACTTTCTTTACTTTGTAGAAGACCAAGCAGACCTGCCTGGCTCTGAGGGACACCTTACATCAGGGTATTTTGCTGGTGAGGTTCCTAAGTGGGAGGATAGATCAGGATGTATCTGAGCCGTGCCCTTGGAAGAGTGACAACCGGAGGCTACATTTCAAAGCCGAGTAAATAGAGACAACTATGCACTTCTGGGCAGGAAATGAAGTCAAGGACAGACAAGATGAAACAGACAGTTGCTTCACAGACAGGAAGTTGTCTAGGAGAGACCATGGTTATAACAAGCCACGAAACACCTACTGCTCACCTCCAGAGTAAATGGGTCTGTGGAAGTGGACACATGAGGCTAGCTAAAAAATGAATAGGTCAGGGACTCTTCACATAAATGCTCCTTTTACTGGGTCTTCACACTTACTCTCACCCTCAGGGGCTTCCAAATCTATAGCCAAAAATGTTACTAATATCGAGTGAATGGTCCTGTATCGGCTGCTCGTGCCCATCGTGCTGTGCCCACTGCCGTCTTCCCTGGACCTCTGCTGTTCCAAGACCATACTTTGTTGTTTGGTAGAAAGTAGCTGAGCATTATCAGCAAAATGCTCCTTTTACCTTCTGCCCACTCCCGTGCCAGAGAACTGTGTGAAAGGATTAAGACTCCTATTAATATTAAGTCCTGACATAGGCAAAATCAATGATAGAGCCACCGACAGCCAGCATATTAGATGGATCACCTCAAATGCGAAAAATTACGCATTTACCTATCACTTTTTCCTAACAGTGCATTCATTACGGAAGGGCCCATGCCTTATTTATGTTTATATCACTATGGACTACATAGCACAGGAGTTGACATATTGTAGGTCAACGATGAGTGAATGATTGAATGCAAAATCTCAGTGTTTGATGTAAATACCTAGTATATTTCTTGACAAAGTTAAGCAGATAATCAGACGTATCAGTCGAGGTCCTGGAGTTTCACACTGCCACACTGCTGTAACCACGCAGTCCTAACAATCATGGATGCTAAGAGATGCACAGAAAATGTAGGAAAAACCAGTTAGTTCTTACTTTTTTGTTGTTTTTTTTTTGGGGGGGGGTAAAGCTTTTTTTCTACAGAATTTAGGAGCTGTGGAGTCAAATAACAAGAAACTTTTCAAAATGAGTGCCAGAAATCTCCCCTGTTGTGATGTTTGGATTTAATTGTTTATCCATAGCCTACTAGGAATATATTATCTGGTATGAGGTAAGAGAGAAGACATTATTATTATTATTATCATTATTATTATTTTTAATCCTCACTGGAGGATATTTTTCCATTGATGTTTTTCAGATAGAGTGGGAGGGAGGGAGAGAAACATCGATGTGAGAGAGACACATCGACTGGTTGCCTCCTGCACAACCCCAACCAGGGTCAGGGATTGAACTGCAACTGAGGCACACGCCCTTGACTGGAATTGAACCCCAGACTCTTCAGTCTGTGGGCTGACGCTCTAACCACTTAGCAAAACTGGCCAGGGCAAGAGTAAACATTTTTAATAATATTTTCTGGTCCCTTTAGGGTAGGGACTGGACTCTGAAATCTTTCTCTCCATTTCCTACCTCCTTCCTTCCTCCTTTCCTCTCTTCCTTCTTCCCTCCTTCCCTCCCTCCCTCCCTCCTTCCTTTCCTTTCTCTCTTCCTCCCTCCCTCCCTTGTTTACGCCATCTCTTCCTCCCTCCCTTCCTTCTTTCCATCCTGCCTCCCCCCTCACTCACTCCCTTTCTTCTTTCCTTCCTTCCTTCCTTCCTTCCTTCCTTCCTTCCTTCCTTCCTTCCTTCCTTCCTTCCTACCTACCTACAGCTATTTGTAGCAACTAGTCACAGAATTTAATGTTTTAGCAGAAATTAAGAAAAGATGATTCAGATTAAGGGTCTTCAAAATGTGTTTCACAAAGATGCTTGCAAGGATTCTGCAAAATGTGGTGGTATTGCCTTATTTTGTTTTCATGGATGACGAGGCTGCAACTGATTCTGCCACTCACAATCCTAATTTTCAGTTTAGTGTTTTGCTCTTTGAAACAGCCTCATTCTTCTGATTATGTTTTGAAACAAGTAAATGCTGTAACTTTTATTTTATAAGATGATATATTACATCACTCAGCACTCTAAGCCCAGTTAGTAAGCGCATCTGAGCCGGCTCTCAGCTCTGCCCAAGGTCAGGTCAGTGTTCTTTCCATTACATAGTTTGACCATTTCACAGGGAGTGAAAAACAAATCCCTCTTCTAGTCATTTGTGTTGGGGACTCCTCAATTAGCTAGCCTAATTCATCAGCACGCTTAACTATCAAGCAGATGTCATAGAAAAAAAGGTAAAGAGGACAGATCTTCCGTGATCACTAAACATTTTTTATATAAATTTTTATTGATTTTTAGAGAGAGAGGAAGGGAGAAGGAGAGATAGAAACATCCATGAGAGAGAACATCGATCGGCCACCTCCTGCACAGCCCTACCGGGGATTGAGCCTGCAACCCGGGCATGTGCCCTGACCAGGAATCAAACTGGTGACCTCTTGGTGAATGGGTCAATGCTCAATCACTGAGCCATACTGGCCAGGCAACTAAACATTTTTTCTTCCTTTATAATTTTACAAAATTTATCCAGACTGAACTATTGTCACATATAACCAAAAAAAAAAGGAGAAAGAAGATGAGGACAAAGAGAAGGAAGAGAAGAAGGAACATAAAAAGAAAAAGGACTAGAGAAGGAAGAAACTTTAAAGATGCTCTGAAAATTCCTAGTATCTTTGCAATGTTGTAGATTTCATGTTATTGAATCCACCGTGCATGCATAAATTCCTATGTTGAGAGTATTTAAAACCCAAAAGAGAGCGATTATATTTATTCACAGATTTCTTCCTAAGTAAATTCTTGAAGTTAAGGCAGAGATTCTGATTTCCACTGTACAAGGAGGAGACTAAGGCACATGATTAAATGACTGCCCCCATGGCACCCGGCAAATCTGCCGCAGAATGAGAATTGTAATATCTTAACTCCTTCCGCTTTCATAACTTCATCTCTAGTGTTGTCATTCTGAATATATGACTAGGATCACTTAAGTTATAAACTTCTATTGAAAAACATGTTGCCAAATTTCTGCTGTTAAAAAATGCCAAAGTTCAAGGACAAGTAAAAATCTGGAAAATAGCCCTGGCCGGTTTGGCTCAGTGGTTAGAGCGTCGGCCTGCGGTACAGAGAGACCCGGGTTCGGTTCCCGCTAAGGGCATGTACCTCGGTTGCAGTTTGTCCCCGGCCCTGGTTGGTCGTGTGGGTGGCAACCACTCGATGTGTCCCTTTCATGTCGATGTTTCTCTCTCTCTCTCTCTTCCTCTCTCTCCCTCCCACTCTATCTGAATAAAAAATGGAAAAATGTCCTCAGGTGAGGATAAAAAAAAAAAAAAAGAAAAAAAAATCTGGAAAATATTTATGCTATCTATGTACAACAGATAAAGGAAAAAAAACTCCAGGAAAAACAAAAGAAAGCTAAACAGCTCAAAGGAAAAATAGACAAAGGATGAAACAGGAAGTTCTGTTCACAGAAAAAGAGATTCAAGTAGTTTAAAATCATATGAGGAGATGCTCAACCTTACTAATTATTCTGTGAAATGAAATGAAATAACAGAAAATAGTGTTTTTTTTAACCTATGAGATTGGCACAGATTATGGAATCTGGTGAGGGTGTGAAGAAACAGATATTCTTATATATTGTTCTTGGACAAGCTTGGCAATATCTATCAATATCTGAAACACACCTATGCTTCAATGCAGCTGTCCCATTTCTAGGAATTTCTCTTACAGATAAATACCCACATGTGTGCAAACATAAATGAACCAAGATGGCCACTGCAGCCAGATAAATGTCCATCAGTAGAATACAATGGAAATCTATTGTCATCACATAAATGATGTATAATAAAGATATTTTAATGGAAAGCTTTCCAAATAGATTATGTCTTAAAAAAACAAACTCCAGAACATTATTTAACTAGGTCTCCAATTTGTATAAAAACAACGTATCCATCTCATCTATTTGTTGATTACTCTGATAAATAGTCTTGATCTTTTCTGTGAACTCTAGAATTGTATCCATCATAGACATGGCAATTCCAGAACACTTGATTTTTAACCTTCCCAAACCCTACTCCCATGACTTTCTCATTCTAATAATTAGCAGCACAATAAATCTAGTTGCTTAGGCCAAATTTCTATCTTATCCTTCTCCTATTCTAATTCCATTCAATCTACACATTCGATCGCCTACATCGCAAAATACCCCTAAAAAGAGTCCACCTTGGTCTCCTTCCACTGGTAGCACTTCAAGACCTTAGCCTCTTCCTTAGCTGTTTGCTTTATAAGCCTTTTCCCCCTTTGCTTTTCCTACAACCCATAGGGCACACAGGAGGTAGAAGGATTTATTACACATAAATCACTTCTTGCCCGAATACTCTAATGTTGTCCCATCACTGACCTACCAACCCCTATATCATCTGGCCCCTGCCGGTCTCTCTGCTTCAACTCCTGCTATGAAGTACACAGAAAACTTACTGTACATACACAGCAATGTGGTAACAGAGTGAACCTACCAAGAGATAATTTGATATGTTGAATTTTTAAGTTACGGTCCACACTGCTCCATCCTGGTCCCTGCTCTCACGCGGGCGTCCTGCAGGTCACCCTCTCTATTTCAGCTGCTGTCCTCAGACCGGCCCTCGGGTTTCCAAGGAGTGCCCTTTGCTGATGGCAGGTGGTTTTCCTATTCTCAGGGCCATCGGCTCAGATACTGTTATTACCCTTCCCTTCCTCCTGTAGCAAGGAGCATGTCACAGGGGTTTTCTAGCTGTCAAATGGTTTGCCCTTATCCACTTGTATTTTGAGGTTTGGAGGTCACCTTGTCATCTAGTTAGGTTGTAAATGTTCTTATTAAGTGTTGGATTTTTTTTTGCCCATCTTTCTTTTTTTTCTCAATGGAGGGATTATGGGAGATTCATACCTTGTTTTACAGCTTCCTGTATCAGTCCCAAATCCTCTTCACAGTAACCACAGCATGTGCTGGGTATTGTTTGCCTTGCATGTATTACTTCATGTATGTATGTCTTCTACAATTAAACTCTATTTATAAAGGAGAAAACTTCAGCATAAAGTGCAGTTTAAAATTCATAAGCAATATGAACCCAAGTTTTAAAAGACAGAGAAAAAGAAATAATACACCAAAATAGCAAAAAACAAAACCAAACACAACAAAAACCAAAAGTGTTTTTACTTATTTGATTATTTGATTTACATGTTTGGAAAGCTAGATAGTTTTTTTATTTATTTAATTTTATAGATACAACAATTATATATAATAAAAAGTATATGATTTTGAATAGACCCCTTTTCACTTTGTATATCATTATCTTGTCAAAATTAGGGAAATGGAAGAAAGAGTTCTCTAAACAGATAAGACTTGATATAAATGAATACAGAAAGGAGACTGTTTGATCACTAAAAAGGTAGGGATTGATTAGATACAGTGCTGTTCTGTCCAAAGAAAACAAAATTGAATGCAGAATATTATGAGCCTTGCAGTCCCCCTCACAGGTGTGTGGCCACAGGTGAATTGCAGAATCCATCGGGGCAACATTCTCACATATAAATTGGCAGAGTAGTGCAATTAGAGATGCTGGGAGCTTGCAGAAGACTCAGTCAGACCTTAACATATGCTTGGTTTAGGTATCACAAAAAATATGGCAGCTATTTTCCATAAAATACTCAGATTTCCAGTTTTTTTAAAAAAATAATAAAGTTTGACATCAAAGGAATCGGCTGGCACTGAATGACCACCAACCTTTCAGGAGTAGTATGAACTCTCCAGTTTATCCCTGTTATAGTTTGAATCACGTCTCTCCAAAAGAAGATATGCTGAAGTCCTAATCCCCAGTACCACAAAATATGACCTTATTTGGAGAAAATATCTTAACAAAGGTAATCAAATTAAAGTAGTGTCATTAGAGTAGGGCTTAACACAATGCAAACAGGAGACTTTTTGACACAGAAACACACATGCAAAGAGTGAAGACACACAGAGAGAAGACAGCCAGGTAACAGGAGATGCATCTACAAGCCAAGGAATGCCAACGACTGTCAGCCAATACCAGAAGCTGAAACAGGCAAAGGTTCCTCCTTCCTACCCCCACCCACAGCTGTCAGAGAGAGCATGGCCTTCCTGACACCTTGATTTTGGACTTCTAGCCTCCAGACCTGTGAAATAATAACATTTCTGTTATTTTAAGCCACCTAGCTCTGTTACAGCAGTTCTAGGAAACTAAGACAATCCCAACCCCCACTTGATGCTCCTTAGTCCCTCCATTGCCTTTCTAGCTCCTTGACTCTTTTGAATACTGTGTCCTTTAGACTAGCTGCACAATCTGTATTTTCCCCTATTTAGATTTTTTAAAAAATCATTTAAAAAAAAACAGCACCTTAAATAAGTAGTGGAAATGCACGAGGCATTCACATACTGAACTCATAAGGCTTTTACACAAGCAAAACCCTTGGGTAATTTTGTGTAAATAGAGTAATAAAGTGGAGTTGGTTTGGCAACAAAGAATGTAGCCAGAAGGAACTTGCTAGGACACAAGGCTTTGCCTGACAAGTTCTTCAATAGGGGCTTAACAACTGTTTCTAAGGTGTTGTGCTGGCCAGGTGTTTGTTAAGACAGGCTGTTAAAGAAGGCATGCGAAATCATATTATTGAGAGAGATCAGAAAGTAGACAAAGGGCAGTCATTTCATGAAGGGTTTACTCCTCCACCAAGAATGAGAAGCCCACTGCCCATTGCTGACAGTGCTTGGCTGTGGCTAAGAATGTCACCGCACCACAGACAGCCAATGAACATATTGCAAATACAGGAACATGTCGACTCTTGGGAATGAAAGATAAAGTTGCCAAATGAGTCTTGGATGCTCCTACTTCATCAGATGAGAGGATCAAAAATACTGAACCTTAAAGGAGGTAATGGTATCATGGAACTAACATGAAATGAACAGTGAAAAGCCTAGTATTTGAGTTGTCTCACTGATTGTTATTGGCTTGAGTGAGTGACTTGACCTCTCTTGGGCATGGAAAATGTACTGGTATATGCTTCAAATAGAACATCCATCTGTTCTATTTCATAGCTTTCCAACCAAAGAAAATAATTGAAATTGATTTGAAAACTATATAACAAGGTATATGACATAGTTGTTATTGATGTTGTTACTATTATCACCATCATCATCATCATTACTACTTCATGGGAATTTACCTGTTGGAAGTTAATGCCTTTGTTTGTTGTGATATTAATTTTTTAAAGTTTATCTGAAAGTCCCAGGGTAGGCTTTCTTCAGAGCTGAAAAAAACTGAACAAATATACAGTACATTTTTTATAATGGTCCGCAAAATACAAATGTTAATTGTTCTAGTATTCTGTGGCTGGTTAAGTCCTACAGTCTAGTATTAATTATTAAGCTGATTATGAAAACTTCATCTCATTTTATCTTTATTTTTGTGATCTGTACTAGCAATGAAATACATGTGAAATGTACTATCATAAGAAAAATACATTAGGAGTTGCTGTTAATCTGTCTTTCAAGACAGGGAGTCTAGTTATTATTGAAATATTGTACAGCAGGGGTATATTTCCAGCATGTCAGAGAAACTGGACATGTGCTACAAATCGACTCAATGCCCTTGTGACACAGTGAGCATTAGTTATAGAGTCACAAAGCCTAAGTTTCAATCTAGACTTCACCATTTGCAAGCTGAATACCCTAGGTGGGTCTTCAATCTCTAATAGCCTCAACTTTGCACTGGAAAATGACACATAACTCTCAGGTTTGTTTTGAGATGAAGTAAAACAATGCAGGTGAAAGTGTTTTATAAGTATAGAGTTCCAGCATTCCTTTGGGGAACAGAAACACATCCTCAGTGGAATTCAACTGAAACAGCAAGTAACCCATTCAGTCTCCAACAACTGAGCTGTTGAAAGATCTCTTAACTGCATCCCTGGATTCATTTGTACCATCTAGTTCATTGTTGTTTTCACTCCATTTCTTTCAACCTGTTTCCTGACTTAGCTTTGAATATGCACTTATTTTCAAAATCTAGCATTTTTTTTTCTTTCCTGTGACTTGACTACTTTGATTGGGTGGCAAGCTTCACTGCTTAAGTCCTATGAATGTTAGTTCCTGACTCACTGTTCTCCCAATTACTAAGTATAATGATAGACAGATAGACATCTCTTTATGATAAAGCTAATCTATGAGGCTAGCAATGTGCTATTCACTTCATAGACATTGATTTATGTAATCTTTAAAAATCCCTGAATTTTACAAATAGGATTCTACAATCTGTAAAGTTTAAGTACATTTCTCAAAGTTATGCAACTTGAAAATGGGTGGCCAGACATTGCAACTCAGGTCTAGCTGTCTCAAAGGAACCTCAGCCTTCACAGCAAGGAGAACCGCCCAAGACTGGAAGCAATGGAGGGTAGCCCACACCTGTCATTGACCACAGTTGACACTATTTTACTTGCCTTAGCTAGCTTTTCATCTGGGCCCAGAGCTCTTTTGCATTTTTATTTAGATAACATGATGTTGTAGAAAACATACTTGTGGGTGTTAGAAGATGAACTTGAAAGCCCATAGATTCCACCAAAATAGTTCTCTGTTGTAAATATGTCTGTAATTGCTTCCATATGTGGAGACCACCATGAGTCTGTGCAGCAAAGGGTAAGCAAGATGAACAAAGAGCTCAGTTTGTTTGAAACGGAAAGAAACCAGGACTCTCCACAGGACCTTCAGGGTTAAGACCAGTGGAAGTCCAGAGGAAACTGCAACTAGTTGTTTCCTGGAAAGCAGATCATTTCCATCGTACGGATAAGGAAAATGATGGACATACATAGCCAGCACATGGCAGAGATTCAGTGGACACATGTTGACTCCAGATCCAGTGCACAGTCTGCCCCAAGATCAGGAACAACTTGTTCTACTGAAGTGAAGAAATCTTAATGACCTGGGGCTAAATAAATGCCATTATGTGGTACAACAGACTAGGGGTGGGGTGGGGTGGGGTGAGAAATGTAGCTGGTTAAGCCAGAGAAAATATTAATATTTGAATAGTTCATGCCTATTTTAACTTGATTTCTCTCTATTTTTCCTAATGGCTAATATAAAATGAACATGTCAGAGTCCACCTGTTCTATGTGAATTAAAAACACTCTTTTTTTTTTTTTTTCACCATTGCACTCTAATAGAGAAATTCTTTTACCTGCAGCCAATAGAAGTGACTTGGTAATAATAATGTTGCTGAAAGGCATGTTTATACAGTCTTTGGGTATTTATGTCAATAAGGACATGCAGATAGATTTTAAGAGAGTGGTCCAAGATGCTATTGATAGCATTTTTAAAAATATTATTTATTTATTTATTTTAGAGAGAGAGGAAAGGAGAAGGAGAGAGAGATACAAACATCGATGAGAGAGAACATTGATTGGCCGCCTCCTGCATGCCCCCCACTGGGGATCAGGCCTACAACCTGGGCATGTGCCCTGACCGGGAATCGAACCGGTGACCTCTTGGTGCATGGGTCAAGGCTCAACCACTGAGTCACACTGGCTGGACTATTGATAGCATTTAGATTAAAAATACATATGTATCAAGATGGCAAAATGGGGCAGGCCCCATTGCAAATTTAAAATCATTAATGCGACTGAATACATTAGAGAAATTGGCCACTGAAATAGTCAATTAAGAAAGTGCTAAATACTCAGAATAGTCATATTTGTATTTCTACAGTAGGGCAGGGCAGGAAACTGAAGGTAACAGAAAAATACCTTGTACACTCTTCCTTGTCTTGGAACTTTCCCTTAGAGTGGTTCCAATTGACTAGAACTAGGGACTGGAGTCTCTTTCTCTTTTTAAAATTCAAAAATCTGTAAGTGGAGTGCCAACACAATCTACATTTTTCAAAGAGAGGAGGGGAAAGCAGCAGATGAAAAGTCATTTACATAAAAAGGAAAGAGGTCAAAAAAAAAACAAACCCACAGATATGTCTTAGTACAGAAACAAACAAACAAAAAACAGCCTGGTAACTCCTATCAATCACCTCAGGACAGTTTCTCCTAAAGAGTGAGGAGAAATCTGACACACGTTTCTGTATCTCAAACCCCACTGGGCCAGAGTGAAGATGGTGTTTTCTGGAAATCTGTGTAGATGACTCAAAAGTGGCTCTATGAGGGGTACAAGTCTGCTTGTGAGAATGGGAAAACCATGTATTTCTAAATTAGCATAGCTTATGCTGTGTAACTACCAGGAAAGAAAATTTTAAAAATGAGAAGCAAACTGGACTTAATTTCCCAACCAAACATAAAAAATATTCCTGTGAACAGGAATTGAGACATCTGTGATCTTGCTACAAATAGGTATTTAGTCTGTTTACATCATCCTTTTCGTAGCAACATGATGCTCAGGAGGAGTTATTAGAGCATTGTCCCAGCAGTGAAACCCAGGGGATGCAAGCCTGGCTCAGCCGTGAGGGTTTGGAGGCCATGCTCTGCCTGTTCACTCTAATTATGATGAATGAACACACAAAGAGGTGTTCAGCCTGGAGAATTAGAGGGTTAAATCCACAGCTTCCCTTTTCAAGCTCACTCAGCTCTTTCAAGAATGTGAGCATTACCTGGAGTACATGTGTTGTTGCCTGAATTGACTTTTTTTCCAGAGAACACAGTTGACATTAAAATTCTCCAGCCAGAGAATCATCAATGGCCATATAATTAAACGTGACAATGAAACATAGCCATGTTTGAAGGAACAGGAAGGATTTTCAGCAATGACAAATGTGTGCAACTCAGAGAATTCTTTTAGATTAGATCAATCAAAGGAATGAATGAATAAAGCTGTCTAGTTTTGGCTTCAGGGACAAGATCATTTGATATCTGAGCCAGAATTCAAAACCGAGAGAGACTTTCACTCATCCTTACATTGAAAACACTTGCTTCTTATGGTGAACAAGAGTAAAAATAAAGAAAAGGTCTTCCTTCTGTTTCAATTCCATTATTCACGAATATGTCTATATTTTGTAGGTTCAAGCAAAGTCCAAAGTAAAGTAGTTCAACAAACATTTGGGTCAGGATGCTCTCCTAGGCTTTGATCCCAACTATTGATAACCTGGGTTTCTGTTATTTTTACTTGATTGAACAAGAACAAGAGTTTTCATTCAATTTCAGGTTGTAAGCCTTTATTTTCACTTGAACCTAAGGCAAAGTCTTTGACTGTTTCCAAGGAACAGCTAGGAAATGATGCCACTGAGAAACTTCACACTTTGTTAACTTCCTTACTACTGACCAAGGGAAGAGGGTAGTATTACTAATATTCATTTGTTCATTTGTTTATTAACTGAACAATTGTTTATGATCATCTACTAGGCATTGATTCAGGCACTGAGGCCAGAGTATTTCATAAACTCTTCTCCTCATGGCTGTTACATTCTCTTATGGAGAGACAGAGAAAAGACAAGTAAAAAGGGAAGTAAAGATTCATGAAGAGAAAAATGTGGCAAACATTATGAAGTGCTCCACATAGAATAATTTCAGTACCAAAAGTTATTAAGTAGATAATACATGAATATATTACATATGATAAATTATAGAGGGGGTGTCTGATCTAAAAATAGTTATATTAACTTGCATAAGATCATATAACTATTAATTTACAGGGCTGGAATTAAACTCTAGAAGTTTACCTGCCAAGATCTGGAGTTAGTGTGACTTTTAGTGCATCTATAGTATGTTTTCTTTTAATAGAAATTGTCTCCTATTAGAGTGTAGTCTATTAAATGGACCAATGGCAGTAAAATATCTTGAAAGCATGTTGATTGATTATTTCTCCTATTAATATGACTGCAAACAAGGGATAAAAAGAGTATTTGTTATTTAACAAAAATAAGTTAGAAAATGTTTCCTTACCTCAAATAAATTTCTTCAATAACAGAAGTGATTATGATAAAAATAAAGACACAATATTCACTTCTTTCAGAGCACCTTGTTTTAGCAAATTTCTTCCCCCTTATTACTGATTAAACACTTCTAGGTCAGCATTAGTCTTTCTTGGAGAATTCAAATTTCAAAAATACACAGTGCAGGTTTTCTGCAGCTATTCCTTAGCAACCTGTTCTGAGAGGGGGGGAGTGCATCCCTACTCCCCATGGCCTCTAGTTTCTCCTCTACATATCCCAGCAGACTGGCCCTCAACTCACATAGAACAGTGAGTCACTTCTTTCAGCTCTCTACTTTCCTTCTGAGGCATCTTCGTTTTCTTTCTACTTAATCATTCTGAACAGTAACGACCCTTAGGAAAGCTGTGCAATTCCTGTCTTTTCTGTGACACCAATGCCCTCTGACCTTTTCATAGGTCCCCCTCTGGCAGGTGCCCCATGTTCTGAACCCCTCCCTTCACTTCCATTGTGACCAAAAGCAATTTTCAGTGAGCTAGCACAAGGGGAAGGAGCTCACAAATTAATACCTGATTCCAAAGGCAGGCTCTGTAGGGTAGTGCAGTGGGGTATCCAGAGCACAGCACCACCCTGACCTAAGCATAGCCTTGTCTCGACTAGACTACCAGACCAGGGTCCAATTCATGTCCATTCTCATTGTTTGATATTGAGATATTATTTACATACAGTAAAAGTTTACCTTTTCAGGTATACACATATATAAATGTTGACAAACATATCATAATCAAGATATGGATTATTTCCACCTGTCCCCCAACTTTGTACTTAACCTCTAACCCCTACCCTTACTTACTGTCAACTGCTGGACTGATTTTTGCCCCTGTCATTTCGCTCTTTCTAAAATGTTATATAAATGAAATTACACAGTCCAAAATAAGTCAGATCATGCCAGTCCTCTGCATAAACCATTCCCATTGAATAAAACAACAACTCTTTAGCAGAGCTTATCAACTTGGCTGCTGTGGGTTGAATTGTGTGTCTCCCCCAAAATATTGAAGCAATAACCCCTAGTACCTGTGAATGTGATCACATTGGGAAACAGGGTCTCTGCATACGTAATTAAGATGTATATTAAATTGAGGTCACACTGATGTAGGGTGGTTCCATAATTCAATGTGACTGGTGTCTTCATAAGAAGAGGAGAGACACAGAACAGATGCACACAGAGAGAGCAACACATGAAGATACACAGGGAGAAGAGAGGCAGAGATTGGAGTTCTGCAGCTGCCAGCCAAGGAATGTCAAGGATTGCCAACAACCACCCAAGGCTAAGAGAGAAAGCATGGCCCACCCAACACCTTAACTTCAGAGTTCCAGGCTCCCATACAAGAGAATACATTTCTATTGTTTTAAGGCACCCAATTTGTAGCACTTTGTTATGGCAGCAACAGGGAACATGAACACCTGCCAATCTGCCAACTCGAACTGATGATGCTCTTCTCTTACTTCTGGGCTCCCCGGCTGCATGGGCTTTCTTCAGCATCTTTCCCACCTCACATCCTTCCTGCAGGTTGTTTACGTTCTTTTCTCTCTTCTCTGCCTGGTTAAAAACCTACTCATCTCTCAAGGCTCAGCTGAAATGTCATTTTCTCTGAGAATAATCCCTTGATCCCTTAAAATAAATGAGGCTGATTTGCATTGCTCTCTGAACCTTTCCTTTGTAGAATTTATTTCAGCTTATAATTAAATATCTGTTGACTTATTTATTTGTCTTTTGTCCTTCACAATAAATTGTAAGCTGTGAGGTTTAGATCTATTTTGCTTTGTTTCCTGTTGTATATTTGTGTGTGTGTGTGTGTGTGTGTGTGTGTGTGTGTAGTAAGAAAATTATATTCATAATCTCCAGGTTTTATTCCTGGAAAGAAAATTTCCAAAAAATGAGAAAAGCTTGAGTCTTGAGGTTTTCTTACTTTGGTTCACTGCCACCTCCATTCTGGTTCTAGAGTGTTCTTTTTCTCTTTAGTTATAATGTAAACAAACAGAAAAACAAACAAGCATAACACTACCCTAGATACCCTAATATTGCTGAGGCAGGGAGAACTATTTCAAAGACTTTACCAAACTCAAAAGGAATATAAGGTTTTAATACTTTTTAATCACTGGTTGATAGAGATTGATACACAAAAAGCTCAATTACCTATCCTATAACTCAAATTGATCCTATAACTGCCACTCCAGATATATCAACTCTATCTCAAGATACACCCAGCAGGTACTCTTTTAGACATGAAGACAACACTGTGGTTCAGATAAACAAACTAAGATATGTATCTCCATTGTACATACCAAGGTCTATGTCTTAAAAGCCTTGCTTTCTACATAAAGGTGCCATGTTCTCTCTCCCCTCTATATAATACATTTTATGACAAAGTTATAACCACATCATGAACATAGACTATTTTGTACAAAAGTTTCATATGTTCACTCATAAAGTCTTGCTTGCATCAATATTTTTCATTGAAAAGTTGAAAAGAAATCCAACTGTTTATGTCTCCACAGTGCTAATACAGCACTGAGTGCACAGTATATGCTTAGACAATCCATGTGGACTGAATCAATATTCACCTGATGCTACTTTAGCTCTCCACAGGAATGCCTTCCTGAAGACTTGTGCTAACTTTTATTTTATGAGCTTAGAATTTTATTAGTGTATACAAAATGAACTGAAAACAATTCACTTTTCTGAATGCATATATGGTATATACATTCAAGTAGGATGTGTAGTATACATAAGTAGAATATGTAGAAGCTGAATATTGAGATGAACATTGTCTAATATTAGGTGCTGAGAATTTTAGGCGTTACCCTTACAACCAAGTCAATCTTCTTTTTTAAAAATTTTTCCCTTTAGTAATTTTTTAGAGAGAGAGGAAGGGAGAGGGAGGGAGAGATAGAAACATCGATGAGAGAGAACATCGATTGGCTGCCTCCTGCATGCCCCCCACTGGGGATTGGGCCCACAACCTGGGCATGTGCCCTGACCGGGAATCGAACCAGTGACCTCTTGGTGCATAGGTCGATGCTCAACCAGTGAGCCACAATGGCCGGGCTCAGTCTTTAGTCTAAGGCAAAGTATGAGTGCCCTGGAAATATCTGGATCACAGGTAAGTAAAGACAACTGTCTTTTGCCCAGAATTTTGAGCTAGCTAGATTAAATGTTCTAAGGGATACAAAGATGCTTTGTGATGCTTTGTGATGCTTTATGGACTCTATTTCAAAGAACACTCAGTGCGTATTTTCTAAGAAAGAATAAATGATATCAATATCTCTCTTGTTCATAAACAGTTCAGCATTGATCTAACATGTTCACATCTCAACTCAGTAAATGTCTGCTCTAATCTGACCTAACCTTGATCACAGGTGATATTCTACACATCTCCTATCTTTTCATTATGAAATGATATGCTCTTCACCCCATCTTTTCTTTTTGATTAACCAATGTCTCAGGAAGGAAGAAAGAAGAAAAATCCCTTACTCTAAAAAATGTCAGCCCCAGCATCGCCACATCATATGTCAGGGAGCTCAAAACATCGTGCAACCTTCCATTAGGGAGGCACTTGACCTTGGGAAAACTTATCATTAACTGGTACCGAAGGGATTAGCAAATGCTCCATTTTCTGACTCTGTCTTCAATTACTTTGATGAGCAATTAAAATGCTAATTAAAAAACAATCCAAAACTTAGCACTCAGAAGGTTATGAAATAATGCACTTACATGTCCTACCACACAGACAACTAATAAGGTCACCAAACAAAGAATGGTTAGGAAGAAGATATTTGAATCATCTCAATCATGTCAATGCTCAGTTCTTTTTGTGTTCACAATGACCATACCATTCTCCAAATACTTAATATTAATTAGTTTATTTGTGCTATTTATTTATAACTTGCTCTTAGAAAAACAACTATTTTATCAAACTAGATAATCAAGGAAAGATGCTAAGCACTTTCCTAAAGACAAGCTTTAAATCAGTCCAACTCACTATGATTAATTAAAATATTATTAACTCGATTTGCATAGTGCTGAGGGCCATGGGTTTTCACATGTGCTCCTTGAAAAACCTAGACTTGGGTTTGTTATTGTTCTTTCCCGGTCACTCGGGAGTGAATTGAAACAGTTTTGATTTAGTTATGCTTGGTGCTGCCCTTACATTGAAGTACCACTGTAGAGATATTCTTCATTTACCATGTCTAAAGGTTAAAATATTAATTTAAAACCAAGAAAACATATTAGAAGTTAATTCTGAAAATCCATATCTAAAAAACAGGCTGCAAGAGGGAAGGAAACTTTGCCAATCACTGCTGTGTGCCTAACGCCCACGAAGGTCTAAAACCTTCCTCAGCACAAAGGAGATGTTACATGGTGATGAAATTAATTCACATAATTTTAATGAAATGTAATACCTCTTAGGAATGCCAGTTTTTAAAATGGGAGAATCATCTGTTTTCTAAATCAACTACATTTTGTGATGGAAATCTAAATATTTAAATATTTTCTAACCAACCAGGTAACTAACTTCAGCGTCTTCAAATAACCAAATGCGAAAGTAATTATCTTTTTTTAAGAAATCTATAAACATGTGTGAGAAGATGGGCCAAGATTTTGCAATTTTTCTTTCAAAAGAGACTTTTGAAAAAAAAAAAATGCTTTATATTTGCACTCCACTCCATTTTCTCTGCAAAGGAATGGTTTCTCAAAATGAGTCTATTTGTTCAACTGCTGCTCTACCCCTCACCCCAGTATTATAGCAATTCCTCTCACTGTCTCCTTAACCTTAGTCTCATCCTACTTTGATGTATCCTCCAGAATGTTAATTCCTTTCCCAAAACAATTGATGTGTATTATTTAAAACACATGCTCAGAAGGCTATGCAACAGGGTCCAGTCCAAACTCTTTACCAAGCTATTCAACGTCATTTTAATAGGATCTTAACTCCTCTAATCTCTTTCCACATCCTAGCTGCTAAAAGGCCAAATTGTTTTATCCTTCTGAATCGTTGTTCACCTGGTCCCTTCTGTTTGGAATGCTTTTTTCCTTCCCTGTGTATCCTTATGTATTACCTCTTCTTTCAATCTTAAATAAGGTATTGTTTCACATGAACTGATTTCTTTTATGAGATTAAAAAGATCCTCTGTCAATGCAAATAGAAAAGATTTGGAGTCGACACAAGATTAGGAGAGAAATGGATAATGTATCACGCTATGAGGGTCAGCACCACACATATAATAGATATGCATTCCTGTATATGTGTTTGTGTACATGTATGGGCTTATGAAATGCACTGTTAAGTCTACTTTACCATTGAAATATCTCTTTTATCTCCAAGAAAAATGAACTTAAACATGATTTGTGAAGTTGACACACAAGTCTTTTTTTGGTAGTATGACAATCGCCCAACCAGTACATTATATCACAATTGAATAGTTGTGTCGACCAAGCAATGGGTTCTACAGTTGGTAGCATTTTTGTAAACCACAGAGTGGACGTCTCCAATACCTGGGGGGGGGGTATAGAGTTAACACAGGCAGTCTGTAAGTACGGCCGTCGATGGTAGGCTGCTTGCATGCTTGTGTAACCCTAACACCTGCCTACTTCTATGTCCTTTCAAACACCATGCGGGTAAAGTAAAATACATTCTGGGCAGGTATATTCCTCAACAAACCCAGGCTTGAGACCACTGCCTCTAGCATTTCCATGTAGGCTGCTACCATTTTTTTTTTTTTTTTTTTTTTTGCTGTAGCTTTCTGTGGTAAGTATGCTTCCTATTCAGAGAAAGAACACACGACAATTTTGAATATAACTATATTTACAAATCATAATGATCCAATGATTTAATAGTAACACACAGGACCGTGGCTCATTTACCCTGGTAACTAGATTAGCTTTGCTTAGGCTGTCCCACAGCTTCTGTCAGTGACTCAGTACAACAAACATTTATTAAGTGTCTACTGTCTCTGGGATTGTTTTGATACCTGGGGATTAGAAGATAAATCAGACCTGACCTCTGCATTTATGATGCTTATAAAACAGTTGGGGAGACTATGGTAAACAGGTAATTTCAACGTGCAATATTCTCGATCATTGTCAATATTCAATATAGGTTTGCGAAAAAGATATGTGAGTGAATAAACAAAAGGGTCAATGATGTAAGTGTGGATGGGGTGCTCTGGGAACACAGAGGCAAAACATACAACCCGATCTTGGTGGGAAGAAAGGGATACAATAGGTTCCTGGGAGAGAGAGAGTCTTGAGATTAAGTAGGAATTTACCAAGCTCAGAAGAAAATCTGGGGACCTGGAAGGGGGGAAAAAGGGGTAAAGGAAATAATATCAAGAAATATAACTTGATATGTGTTGTTTGAAACTCAGTGCTCATTAAGTCTTTAAAATTGTCATATATCATAAGGGCTGTAAAAATGTGCATAATTAATTTTTGCTATAAATAGCTGTTAATATTGTTCATTTAAAATATGAACAGCACAGCCGTGAAAAAGGCGGAGTTGTGCAGAAAGCAATAGGGTGCACTTTCTCTAATGTTTTAATTTAGTATTTTGCATGTGGAGCTGTGCTACTATTCCTCAGAGAACTGCGTTGAAATATTGAACCGAAGGGAGAAAAGAGGAGAGTTGTTCACAGCAAGTGGCCGCAAAAGGAATCCTCAAGGCTTCTGAAATATTGCATTTGATCATGTTCAGACCTGCATCCTAACCCTCTGTGATACCCTGAGGGACTGACCTTCTTTCACTGTATCAAAAGCCTAAACGGAATTGCAGGTGGAAATTTTTCCCGATACCAAAAATGAGGTGTACATCTCCAACCAAAAGTCATAGGACACGTTCAAGTGAGAACCACTCTCTGTTTCTTACCATCAAACATCACAAACACCAAGAAGACATAGATTGAGGAACGAAACCATGAACCCCCTTAGGGAGCCTTTAAAGTATTATACCCAGATTTCCATTATCATGCATGATTTCGAGAAAAATTTCGTGCTTAAATTCTCTTGGTATAGGAGTACTTGGAATAAGTTTGACTTCAGAGTATGAGAGAGAGAGAGAGAAGGAGAGAGAGAGAACACGTATATAAATTCATGAAGAGTGGGGCAAAAGTAGGTCCCCAGTTAGTAGGCTTACAGTTGTTCGAAGGGAAGACAATGGGTGTTGTACAGCTGCGAGATCGGTAGGCTTTTGTTAACCAGTCACCCCAATGAATTCAACAAAAAAGAAAAAAGAAAATAATACAATAATTAATAAATAATAATACAAATATGAACTCTGTGTTTCACATACTCACAAATGTAAACCTACTTTTGTCCCACCCTGTATATATACTTATATAAATACATGTATATAAAAACTCACATACACACACACACACACACATAGATTCTGAAACTCTTATTATATATGCGGGTAGCTATGAGGTTTAGACATACTTATAAAATACATTTGCATTCCTAAACTTTTCCTGGCTCTGAAAACCCTGTGCTGTTCTCTTGCTTTTTCTTGATCTCACTTTAACTAGGCCTGCTAAAGAAAGTGTAACATGCACTGGTATAAATACCAATGCAGAACGTTGTCCAAGATATAGCCCAAACCAAGTAGCTTTTAAGAAAACATGTTACTACTTTTCACAAGACCGCTTAGCACGGAAGGCCTCTCCACCTGCAGCTGGTGCTGTTGAAATCGACTGCCAGGTGTGTGCACAGCATGGCTGAGGAGGCCCAGGACGGCCCACAGGTACTGCAGAAGTCACCTACTACCATCATTTGTAACAACTCTGCCGCCACCCTGCTTCCGCTCTGGACTGGAAAAGCTCTGGGCTGTGATCAGGTCACTTCACCTCTGTGTTGCAAGCACAATTTAGAGCCTACACTACCATGGGAATCCACTGTATCTTTGCTAAATAAATAAGAAAATATTGAATACTTTAGAGATTACAAAGGACTACTTATGTATGGTACTTCACTTAATTCATAAAATAAACTTTCTGGGGATGATTATTCAAACACAAGAAAAAAGTGGCTCAGAGTTTAAATAACTTGACACATTTACACAGCTAACAAATGGTAGTTTTGACATCATAACTTAAGCCCCCTGGATGCATTCCTCTGCCAATCACAGCAGCTTGCCACGAAGTAAATCATTCTAAGTCTACCTTTATAACCTAAGAGAGCTCAGTAACGGGACTTGCTGGGTGCTCGCTAAGTCCAATGGGAAGAAGGGAGAAAACTAAAACCAGGTAAAACTGGGATGCAGAGATCATTGGCTATAAAGATGTAGCCGAGTTTGGAAGATCAGTAGTTACTGAAGACGGGTCCCAGGAAAGGCAGCATAAGTTGGGTTGATGTCCACAGATAAGGAGACTGTTCTGGTCAGGGAAACATGCCAGATGTCACCTCTGGGAGAAGGTGACACTGGCAGGTTGGACTATCATCACTTTGGTTAGAAAAAGTACATCAGCTATAAGAGAAAACTCATGATTTCAGAAAAATCTTCTGTGGGCAAAATAATTCAAGCAGCGGGTAGTTTGTCAGATTCCCAGTTAAAACTCTAATTCCTTCCAGCAGGAATCCAGGGACTAAACACACACCCTCCCCCTCCCACAACCAAGGCATGTGAGATATACATGGGAATTTTGCAGAAAGCCAAAGCTTGGTGGTCTGATAAGTTTCTAAAAGTTCACTCCAGATTAAAAACCCCTAAGCCTCTGCAGGACATTAATTCCAGAACCTCTGTTGGGGTAGCATGGGATGAAATACGTAAGGCTTGATTCTTATCGAGCCAAGACTCTGTGAAGCTGGATTTCCAGGTTGAAGTAACATACATCACAGTTCTGGGAAGCAACTCATTCTGTTAAGATTTTTCATTCTCTGTTATGCAATTAACACCCAGCTAACTATACAGGGTGGGGCAAAACTAGTGTACAGTTGTTTGTATGGAAAATAATACAATAATGAATAAATAAAAATACAAGAATAAACTGTTTTGTGTACTCACAACTGTAAACCTACTTTGCCCCACCCTGTATAATCCCTAAAACAGACTTGAAAATCTTGCTCCAAACTGAAAATTCTTCGTAAACCCTCAAGGGTTTGAAAGAGAAGGGCTTGATTGAAAGCTTTGACTACAGTTGGTTTTCTTAAGTCCAATGTTTTAAGAATTTCATTATGATAAATATTGTGTCATGGAACTTGCAATATTGAATGCTATTAATAGAATCCTTGAAGCACTTCATTATAATTTCCGAAAATATAGTTTATCAATAGGTCTGACAGATCCAATACCAACACAAATACTAAAGTGTTGAAAATATCTAGCCCATGAAGAAAACCCAGACCTTTCGTTCAACATATATTATAGATGTCACCTGCCATTTAGTAACTAAACAGAAATACAAAAGGAAAACACATGTAACAATATATTGCAATAAGTTTTCACATCTGGGTTATAATTTAAATTAGTTATGGTTAATGTATTTGCTTTACTCATTTTAATTATTTATGAAGTTCATTTATAAAATAGATCATTAAATTTTCACCATTCAGCCATAATCAAATGCAAATAAGCATCATTTTCCATAAACATTGGCATTTTATCAAACTCATTCCCTGTCCTTTGGAGATATATATATATATATTTACTTGATACCATGAAATATTACCAGCACGCTTCTTAAAAAACAGAAAAATCTAGTTTTACATACTTAATTATTAGTCTCCATCCCCAATCAAAGACGCATTCTTATGATTATCCGGTCAACCCAGGGCTAAGTAGATGAACGAGAACAAGACCAAGCTGAATCGTTATGCTTGCTTAGGTTCTCATGGGGAATGTTGAGAGAGAAAATAAAATAATTCTGGCATAATTTCAGAGGTTAGTTACAGTGAATTTGGTCTGCAAAACTGGAACAGGGGAAAAGGAAATAAACTTCAGCCTGAAGATGAAATGGTGAGCTACGGTCCTGGTCTCCGGTAGGTTAAGCTCTGAGCAGACAGAGTGCAGGAGCACAGTAGACACCCATGTGTTAGGGCAGGTGTCAGAGCAGGGACAGTCCCAATGTTGCGGGTGGATGGAACTGGGGTACAGAGTCACTGTGCTTTCACCATGGTTTACCTAAGACTTGCCTTGTTTAGCACTAACACTGCTAAGGTTGTCCAGGTTGTCACTCACACTCTTCTTCCTAATTTTTTGGTGGTTTAATATGTTTCAGACAATACATTCCAAAACTCAATTATTCTTCAACTTCACCCATTTGTTCATGACTTAAAAAAAAAAGCAGCCAGGTCTGAAAACCATGTCTGGCTACCACTGATGAGCTATACATAAAAATAATTATTTCTAATGCGGTGTCTGTAATTTTAATTTTTAGAAAATCTAAAGAGATTAAAAAGCTGTAAATCTCCCTTCTCCTTGGATTCCAGTCAGTCACCATTAATAACAATGCAAATTACAACATAGCAATCAGGCAGGTTGGCTTACTCAGGTGTCAGCTGCTGGACAGAGGTGGCACACAGAGGAAGAAAGAGCAAATGCCAGCTCCAGGAACAATTTGTAAGTACTGGTCCAATGCTTTCAAATCATAAGTAGCAGTAAAACAAGAAATACACACACACACACACACACACACACACACACACACACTCCTAGAGCAAAACCAGTTTTAATTCTGCTGAGGAGGAGCAGATCCCAAAGGTTTTTAGTGATCTTCTCTTTATTTTTATATAAATCCCTGTAAACCAGTTAATCCTCTTAATTTCCCTAACCTCATTTACATCTTCAGCCCTAATTTCCCACCAGGTTCTAAAATCCCTGGGTGAGGTATTTCCTGAGTCTTGCTTCTCTTTTATTGGCCTCCCCCCGCCAGCCTTCTGATTTCAGCTTAGAAACTTCCTGCTGCCTACTGCTAAGTCTGACACCATCATGTGCTCTACAAGGTGAGGGGTAGCTTGTTTTATGAGAGGGGATGAAAAAGAGGAGATCATATAGAGGATTTAAGTCAACCCTTGGCCACATGGACATTTGAAGATTGTTGCTAGAGGCCTTAGGTATCTCAAGGCAGTAAACTCAAGGAAACAAGACAAGAAATATAGATTTACTCATTAAAACTGGAAACATGAAGGAAAGGCACACACTCACACACACACACACAACACACACGCTCATGTATACATATATTCATTATGTATGAGAAAATCTGATTCTCAAACACTTGTTTTAGTTATAATGTATAGGCCAAGCACTGCAGGGTTGAATTTAAACATACCCTGCCAATTTTAAAATATGAATGAATTGTGTATTTCGTCTGTAGAATGATCCGTGTATGCACTACTACTATTGTGCAGATTCTGGCCACAGGGCAATCTCTCTATTCTCAGCTACTGGGCGACCATCTCACTACTGAGCAGTTAAAGGGAAAATGGGGATTGACAATTCCCTGTTTTGCTGTCAAGTCTCTCTCCACAGAGCTTCACATAACGGCAGGTACATGTGTTCCTCCCCAGTTCCACCACCAAATCGATAACAGCCTAACGTGGGCTCTGAACCAGACAAATCGAAAGCAATTGTGGACTTCACCAGAGGTATCACCCTGCTATGTGCTAGGTCAAGTTGGTTAACAGGATGGAGATTCAGCAAAGCTGCACAGGTCATTGCTTTTCCCTATATTCCTAGGTGGTTTCTCCACACAAACAGCTGCATGACCTCTTTTGTCTGTTGTGTATTAAGATCCCCGTATTAAGTTCAGGGAGATCAAACATTCTCGTATCCATCTTTGCATCTTTTACAGAACTTGGCCCAGGGTTTTGAATGTAATAAAGCTTAGTGAGCATTTGAAATTTGAATGGAACAATTTGAACATATATGAAGTACAGCAGTTGAAAGAGAGATGAACTTTTGGCCTATAACCAGAAATAGGCTGTCAGGATAGCTTTTCTTTCGCCAGTTCAAATATTTTTTAAATAACTGAAGTTAGCTGGCACTACTTAAAATGAATAAATTTTACATTTACACACATTTTTTGGACTTCTCTTGATATAGCGGAAATCCCCACGGCACTGCGACTGCTTCCCACCTGCCAAGGTACGCTGGAGTGGAGGGAGGAGCCCCCTCTGGAAGGGCATGTGCCCCTCCGCTTGCCACAGGGCTCACCTTCGTTGTTATTTCGCACAGCCCTAGGTGACTCGTTTGACATCTTGTCCTTCGTTTCTGCTTGTGTGAAAAGGGAACTGACTTGGTTTGGGGGGGGGGTGTTTGGAGGTTCAGTATCTCTGTGTACCCACCATAGGATTTAGTAGATACTTAATTCCCTGCGCATTTTATATAAAACTATATATTGTGCATAAGTGTGTGTTTTTTCTCCCCAGAAACTGTTTCATCAAATTTTCAAAAGCATGTAGATCTCAAAAAATAAAATAAAAAATCAAGAACCACATGACTAGTCAGACGGTCAATAAGCAAGTATTTACTGACATCTACTATGCATACTGTTGAGAACTCTCAGGTCCTTCAAATCCAGAATGCCTTAAATTCTGTATGCACACGCTGACTTTAACAAAGACTCGACATATACAAAGAACGAATCAGAGGTTCAGAGGAATACAGCTTTAATTCAGCATCGTGCTAAACACCGAAAGGCACTCTCTCAGCATCTTTCCTCAACCAAAACACACGCCTCACTGCCATAGTTCTCCTGGACTCTGATGTCTGCTGATTAGACTACTCAGCCGCCTACTTCAACCAAGAGAAAGGAGTCCAAGTACAGAGACAGTCTGCAGGCTTGTGATGAAAGACTTCCCACCCTGAGACTAAGAGCACGGAAACAGCTTGCCACCTTCTTCCTAAACCCCTCCAAGTTATACAAAGTGTGACATTTTAGGAAATCAAAGAATTTAATATTGACTCAACTCCACCCGAAATATTCCATCTGATTAAATATACAAGAACCGTCTTTGGTATTTAATGACCCTTGAAGTAAGACGAAATCTAAGAAGCTGGAGCCTCTCCCTTGTTTAAAATCAGGTTTTGTTTGCTTTGAATTTTTTAGAGTGAGCGACACGGGCCCCTGAACAGCTCTATCTATGCTCTGTGCGGACGCACTCACACCACTGGGTCCAGACAGATATGCTAAAACTAGAGGTTTTAACTGACTAAAAGGATTGCTGTTAAAAGAAATGTTTTAGAATTCGAGAGGACATCTGAAAAAGATGTGCTTTCTGGAAGGTGATATTGACTATGTTTTGAGGAACGAGAACCATTCTGTTTGAAACACCTTCATAGAGACAGAAGCAACTCTTGTTCCAGAGAGGAGTATGTTACTCCAAGACTGCAAAATAATAATGGAAAATTCTTAGCAAGAATGGCTACAGTTACTGGTATATATATTGAGGGATATAAAAAATAGGTCAAGGAGCCCCGGACGGTTTGGCTCAGCGGTAGAGCGTCAGCCCGCGGACCAATGAGTCGTGGGTTTAATTCCTGACAAGGGCATGTACCTTGGTTGCGGTTCATCCCCGGCCTGGGTCGGGGTCTTGTGGGAGGCAACCAATTGATGTGTCCCTCTCATGTCGATGTTTCTCTCTCTCTCTCCCTTTCTCCCCCCCTCACTCTGTCTGAAGATAAATAGAAAAATATCCTCAGGTGAGGATTAAAAAAAATAATAATAATAGGCCAAGGAGCTCATTTTAATGGAATTAAATACACCTTTTCAGAATTTTTAGGAAAGGAAAAACAAAAAGGATGCAAAAGTTCTGATATACATACTGGATTTTCTGATTATGTGTGTATACACACACACACACACATTCAGACAGTATGGTGAATGACTCACAGTTCTGTTCCATTCTTAAAGCTTTAAAATTGTGTATCTTATGTAGCTATCTATAATAATGAAATATAATCTAGATTCCACTAAGCATTATCAATACATTACGCTAAACGATCATTACAAGCTGAGAGAAATCAGTCAGTAAGTGGCTGAATTATAACCCATATCAGATGTACACGCACACTCGTTTATACCCACAGAGACTCATACACATTCACATATACCTGAATGTGCATGCAGACATTGTCACACACTGAACGCATTTGCACTCAACATTCACACATGCTCACAATTCTATATTGGTGTATACTCACAGATGGGGTCACACACAATATACTCACACATATGTAACTTTTGGAATTTGTATGGGCCTAATGTGTTGGCCTTCTACAACGGTACTATGTGAACAAGAAAAAAAAATGTCCCAAATAAAAATATGCTGAAAAAATTTTACCCACCAAAATCCTCTAGCACAGAACCCTAAATGAAAGAAAAACAAAAAAGGGAGAAAAAGAGCTGTAATGCTTTTCCAAGTAAAAAGGTTTGTAATTCAAACAGTTTGGTTTTCTTAACCTTTCTGTGCCTTGAATGCATCCTCTTTGATGAAGGACAGGCTACTTGCTCTGTGATGATAAGTCTTTGTTAAAACAGAGCAAACCCGTTGGGATTCTGCAATACCCAGGTCCTGAATTGCAGTTTCAATTCCTGTCAACAGGCAAAGACCATCAGTGGGAAAAGGATGCAGGTATAGCCCCCAAGAAAACAAACATTTGCCTGAAAGTTCATCTGGCAACTGACAGGATGAACAATCACCCACACCAGATCTCTGAGCCCTTCCATAGGCATCTCACTTTATGTTCCTTCATGAAACAAGATTTGTAATTTTAAGTTACTTAACTTAAAAGTCAGAGCAAAAATGAGCCACATGGAGAGACCATAAGGAGTGTAGGTGGAAAGATTAAAATTGAAGCATCATTCCCTGTCTAATGCACATTTCCTTGCCACAGCTCTGCTCTCTCCACCTCCTTCTTGCTCCCTTCTTCATCACCCTCTCTCTAATACTTCTTTGTGGTTCACCCACATCATTTTTCTCTCAGATCTTCAGGGAGCTGTGCTGGGTAATGAAATCTCCAGTTCGCTAATGGGCAATAGAATAATAGTTGGAGATGCGTGCTGACCCATATTTCATATGTTAATTTGTGTCAGTCTCAGGAATACCTCTTTTTTTTTTTTTTTTAATGTTTTTACCCTGAGTGAAGTAATAGATTAAAAAAAAAAAAAACTCAGACAAATTATGGACACAAATGACTCATAGTAAACGAGCAGCCGTCTTTCAGTTCTTACCACATGGAAAGACAGTTATCTTGCTCTAATTGGCATGGATGGTAATTGTCAGCCATGAGACAGTTACTAGACCAAAGGAGTCCCTGGTTTGCACCTTTGCATTCCAACAAACTATTGCCACCTGTTTTTTTTTGCTTCTCTGTTTTAGGCAAGACTCATAAAAACCCCCCAAAAGATGATACAGAATGGAACCTTTTGGCATGATGAGAAGGGATATAAAGGAAGGGATTTAATTCAGACTGTTTGATTTGATGGGGTCAAACTGTTCCTTCTCATGTTCCAGCAGTGCTTGAAATCTACAAGGGAGAACGTGCTTTTCTAAGGTTGACTTGGATCCTCAAATAGACAGGTCCTAGAAATAGACACTCAAATGCTCTTGGTTCTTGCACTTTATGACCTTAAACCAAAGCATAAACATGCCTAGGAAGAATACAGAGTTGAATTATAAGCGGCTCTTTCCTGTCCCTCCAAGAAGTGTTTGTGGCTAGGGCATTTCATTAATTGAAAACATTAAATGTCACTCCTGTTCCTCAGACTTGCTGTATAAGGCAGTTTACACCAAAGCTCATTCTTTCCATTTGCTTTCCAGGTCAATAAAAACACCTAATATTTCATTCCTTACCTGCATCAGGCTATGCATGCACTATCCTGTTACAACTCCAGAATACCTAGTCCTCCTTATGCCCATTCTACAGATGAGAAAACAGGCTCAGAGAAGTTAAGCAAATTACCCGAATTCACATAGTAAGTGATCAAATGAGCTCTCATACCCCCAGCTGTCTCACACTAAACTATCGACTTTCACTTTTTTGTTGTTTACCACCATGATATAAAACAGGCAAAGTCATACACACCAAATGATCATGTAGAACACACAGTTTATATCATCAGCAGGCATTGCTCAGTGTTATACATTTTCCAGTGCACGTTACCCATTTCTCACCTGAACCTCACAACCACCAAGAGTAATAGATAAGATGGATAGCTGAGAAACTTGAAGTAAAATGTCAAATGACCTTCAAAAATCACACAACATATATGCAACCCCCACCCCTATTATCACACACACTATATCAGCCAGTGGAAAGAAAACAACATTTTGATCATCTGAGAACTGTCATGTATTCTCTGGCTGAGACCTTTTGTGAGGGTCACACGTTCCCAGGAAAATTTGAGCTAGACTATATGACTAATAATGTTATTGGCGGTACTTTTTATAAGTGCAGGAAGAAGTAGATACATTCTAGTAACAAGGGAAAGAACTGAAGAACAACTTCTCAGCATGTCACAGTGGTGGAAGAAGTGGTCTCAGTGCATAAAATAAACAAAATGAATCTTTAGTGTTGAAGGTAGGATAATGCTTTTGCCAATCCAGCAGAGTCATCTGGACAATGGTTTAGCATGGAGGAGGAATTCAGGAAATCAGCACACTTGAAATAGTTTGCCCCCAATTCCCATGTTTATCTTGACTGGTTCCTTGACTCCAAATTAGTGACGAATAATCACTAATAGTTTGTAGAGTGATATTGCTTTGACCAGTCTGAGGCTGGATCTGGTGAATGTAAGAGAATCGAATTTGTTTGCTGCCATCGGGGAACTTACCAATGCAAATGGTGACAGTACACACATGCAAACCATGCTCAGATATAATGAAGTGTTAAATGGCGTGCTGTAGATTTCAGAAGTTCAGAAAGAAGTAAATATTTACCAGTGATATAACAAATTGCTTAGAATGCAATTATCTAACACACTGGTATAGAAAAACTGTCTTCAAGGTGCCCCCACTGAAATTAATTTACCCATAAGCTAAAAGACTTTTAAATTGCCACTAAATTTCGTATCATGTAGTGTGATTGAATGTCGTGGTATTAATCCAAGTCTCTTCTGGAATATTTTTACTGTGGTTAAACCAGAAAATCTACAGAGGGACATTGCAGAATGTGGGATGGGCAAGGCAGAACTCCCAAAGCCTAGTCTTTTCTCTTGAATATGTAACTTCAAGCACTCTTTTTAGTTTATTAACATTCATTTATCTTGAACTTTAGTTAGATACTTCCTGTCATCCATTTCAATGAACATTTCTTGAAAATCATTACTCATCATTGCTTTTTTTTTTTTGGTTGCTGTTTACTGGCCAAGAATGTACACTGATGTCATTTAATCTAATGATTTTTATTCTAAAACAAAGGATACATCTCCTTAATTACTCACATACAGAATTTGGAGTTGGAAGAGACCTTACAAGTTTGCTATTGATTTTCCTTAATTCGGTCAGTGAGGAAGCTGAGGCACCTTCAATGCTTAAATGGCAAATCCATGTGATATATTTAATGGTTGGCATCAGAAGAGACCCACTCTTTCCTCTGCTTTCTTTTACTTTTCCCCAAGCTGTTTCACTCCCATGAGAATACTGATAACCTCCAACCATTTGAAAGCAAGTTAGTAGAAAGATAATCACTACTCAACATTTGCTACTGAATGGATAGAGTAATATAGACCATGCAGACAGAAAGATGGGTTGATGCTGGTACCTTAAATCTATCATGTCCAAATGTTCTTCTTTTACTGGCCATTCCTGCTGACTTCAAGTAAAGGTATATGATCCCTTGGCATCAAATGGGTGAGGGAAGACCAATGACGAGTTCATGTAGCTTTGGTGGGAGTAACTGAACATCTCAGTGATGTGAGGGTCCCAAGGAATTCCTGTCCAGACTGGATCAGCAATCTCTGCACAACTCAGAGAAGGTGTTTGCTGTAGAGTGTGGACTTCCATCTGGAAAACATTTTCCTAGCTCAGTGAGAAATGAGCCTTTGATGAGGGTGAGTGAAAGAGCACCCTATGGGTATCTTCCCCTCCAGGGAATAATGTAACTTTCCAGATGGTAAATTTTAAGTACATACAACACTCACATTACCCTTCTCAATTTATGGTCATTGTCTTTATTAGAAGGAAGAAATAAACACAAAATGTACTGGAGTACATATGCCTTTTATTTTTCATGCTGACTCCTAATATCTAAAGACCAGAGAACTAATCAGTAGAAACAAAAACAGCACAGAAACCAGTTCTGTTTTGTTGGCGTAAATATTTGAATTGCCAATATTTTTGGATAACATCATTTCAAAAAATCTTTAATGGTTAACTTGATCTTGAAGGTGCTAATAAAATGAGAGTTATGTATAATTCTTATAACAATATGATTGTGTTTTGAGTGCCATTTATTGGGTTAGGTGCTTTGCACCATGGTTTAGCTCCTTTCCTCTTCACAATCACTCTACAAGGAAAGTGTCATTGACATTTTTTACACACTAGGACACACTTGGTGGAATATAATGACCTAAATCACACAGCTAATAAGTGGAGGGATCTTTCTGACTGTAATTTTGGGGGATCTAGAGAGAGTGCAAAAACAGAATACTTACTCAAGACTGGATGTGCTATGGGACCAACCTCACTGATTTTCAACAGTGTCTGACTCTAGGGCAGAGAGGGGGAGCGATGAAAGAAATCACTCTTGTTAAAAATGGGATGCCAATTGGGGATAGAACAATCACACTTTGGAGTATTCCAGGGCAACTCTGTAGATCCTTGGCTTATAGCTATTTCCAATTTTGTTTCAATAAGAACTTAAATTGCACACATCTTGAGGCTGACCACTGTCCCTCAGTGAACCAGTTATCTGGGAATGACACTAGCCAAATACCCAGCATCTGCACTTCAGTGTAGTTTGTTATTCTCTGCTAGTCACTGTGTGATCAGAAACTCTCATGAAATGACAAACTTAGTTTCATGGTAGAAAGTGGCTTAGGAAACAAAGGTATGTATCCATTCTCATTACTGTACCATAGAGAAAGCCAAGTAGTCTAAAAATGTGAGAGTTCTTGGCTATAAAAACAAACAAAATACAACTCTTTATAGGTGGTGACTTTCATTTGGCAGATGTTAAGGGATCGATTGTATTCTATGGTTTATAGGGACTGTGGCAGGAATAAGAGTATGTGTACATTGAGGATATAATCCTCGTGAATATCAAGATCACTCAGGTTTAGGAGATCCATATAGAAAAGAATGAATATGGACCCCCTAACTTAATCTATATACAAAAAAAACCCTCAAAATGTATAAAAGACCAAAATATAAGATCTAATACCATAATTAAAAAATTTAGACTAAAACTTAGGTGTAAATCTTAGTGACCTTAGATTATGCAATGCCTTTTTTAATATGACACCAAAGGCAAAAAGCAATCCCAGGAAAAAATAAATAAATTGAACTTTACCAGAATCTAAAACATATTCTGCATCAAGGACATTACAAGGAAAGTGAAGAGGAGAAAGTCACAGAATAGGAGAAAATATCTGCAAATCACATAGCTGATAAGGGTCTTGTATTCAGAATATATAAAGAATGCTTACCACTCAACAATGAAAAGATAAATAACCTAATTTAAAAATTGTCAAAGGCTTTGAATAGACATTTCTTCAAAGAAGATATGCAAAAGGCCAATAACTCATAGAAAAATTCAAATAAAAACCACGATGGGATATCACTTAATACCACTATGACGACGATGACAATAAAGATGATGGTGATGATAATAATAGACAAGAACTGTTGTTATGGAGAGGATGTGCAGAAACTATAACTTTCCCACATTGCTGGTGGTAATGAATAATGGTGCAGCCACTGTGGAAAACAGTTTGCCAGTTCCTCAAAAAACTAAGCATAGACATACCGTATAATTCAGCAACTCTACTCTGTAATAAAGAGCCTGCTCCATGTATTGATGTTTGACTGCTGACCGCTTTCAAGTGTCTGTTACCCCTACCTATCCTCCTTGTACCCCACATCTGAGCAACCTTATAAGAACGCCTGGGTGTTCCCTCTTTGCCACTGTTTGGAAAGTCAAACAGCTCAACCTCCTTCCCTTCTGTGGGAACCGTTACAGTGTCTCCACCCCCTCGCTACAATAAACACCCCTAACTGGTCTCCTTTTTTTTTTTTTTCTGAGGCAATTTTTGCACCAGCTTGGGAGGCCCACCCTGCTCTCCCCAGGAAGCCTCATTGTAATACAACTTTTCATACTGTGCTGGTATGTATGTGGCATTATCAGTCTTAATATGCCAACCAAATTTTGGAGAGGGGTCCATCATGCTTCTACCTAGTGACCACAGCATACTCCTGAAAGGGTACTGAAAGCATATGTTCATATAAAACTTTACATGAACGTTCATAGCTATAGTATTCATAATGGCAAAAAATTAGAAAAAAAACCCAATGTCCATCAACTGAGGAATAAACAATTTAACTGTACTATATCCATACAATGCAATATTAGCCATAAAAAGCAATGAAGTTATGGTACAAGACACAGCGTGAATAAACTTGGAAAACATTATAGCAAATGAAAGACACCAGACACAAACGGTCACAAATTATATGATTCCATTTATATGGAAGGTCCAGAGTAAGCAACTTCACAGAGACAGAAAGTGGATTAATAGTCATCAGGAGTTGGGGAGAGGGAGAAATGGGCAGGGACTGCTTAGTGGTTATGGGGTTTCTTTTTCAGGGTGATGAAGTATCCTGAAATTAGACAGTGGTGGTGGTTGTGAATACACTAAAACCCACCAAACTGTACACATTAAAAATGGTGAATATTATAGGATGTGAACTATAATTCAATGAAAAATAGTAATAAAATAATATACATATTTTCTAATTAAGAAAGGTTATCCAGGTTTTTCTCCTTCAAGCAGAGCTTTGGTAACCTCGTTTCTTTGTCAAAAATAATAATGACTCTTTATTAAACAGATAATTAAGATCTGATTCCTTATAATGTTTATCAGGGCTATATATAATGAAACCCAATATTCATCTGCTATACTTTTCACCATTTCCCTTGAACTCTTATGGTCCGGAAAAGCCAAGCATGTCCAGACTTATTTCCTTGTAAATCTTTCTCATGGTGTCTCTCTACTTGGGATATATTCATCTTTGCTTTTTGAGTTCTGTGTCCTTTGAGGTCAAATTATAAAGCTAACCCCTGTCTCCTCTGTAGAGTTTCTTTCTCCCCTTTCTGATCACCAAAAGAATTTTATCAATAGATCCCTTGCACAGTACATTCCCCTCTCAACTTTGTACTTTGACTTATTTTTGTACACCATAACTTTTCTACTTCATGCTAAAATCCTTGGCAGTAGAATACATCCTTAAAAAAAAAAAACATTTCTTTTTAAGATAAAAACAAATGTACTCATGAAGAGGTAAGAGAATGAGTCTGTGAATAAATTACAATTTCAATAACCCAGCCAAGTGTGCTAGAAATGTGTAAAAGAGGAAATATTTGGGCTAAAACTTTCAGTTTAATTTTAATTCTGCTTTCATTTATTTATTTTTTTCACCTTGAAATAGTATTTTCAGAAAATTTCTGATGTTTGCTGTTTAATGAAGAATATGTCACCTGGAGACATTTTGGATTTTTATTTATTTGAGAAAGCTCTATAGTATCATTTTGTGATGACTACAGAATTATAGTAAATTTAAAATCTTAAACTTTCACTCCTCCATACTACACATATTAATTGAGTTCCTTCTATCTTATAGACATTGTACTAGTTGCCATGAATACTACAATGAACCCTGCATTGAGAACACGGACCCTGCTGAGGAAAGAGTGCCCTAGAGGCAGAGAAAATAGGTCCAAAGAACTGAAAGGAGGGAAGGGCTTGGCTTGCTGGATCATCAATAAAAAAGCCAAAATGACTGAAGCATTGTGAGCAGTGCAGAGACTGAGTTTTAATGAGTCTGAAGAGTCAGCCAGGTCCTAGATGACACAGGGCTTGGTAGGCCACTGCAAGAAGTATAAGTCATAAAGTCATATGCTAAGAGCAAAGGGGAATCCATTGAAGGGACTGAGGTAGTGGCACACCCAGTGTAAATTTAGGCTTTGAAAAAGTAACTCCTTAATGCAGTATGCTACTCTGATGGAAATGGGCTGGATAGAAGGCAAAATAAATTAGGGATAATGTGATAGAATTGTATTGTATTAATTCAAATGAGAGGTCATGGTGTCCAGGACCAACTGGAAGTAATGCCAAGAGGAAATGCACAGATTTAAGATAAATTTTGTATTTACAAGTAACAGAATTTCTGTGTCATTATTAAAATAGGAAAATGCTCCCTGCTGGGCATTAGCACAATGCCCACGTGGCTTTGTACAGTATCCCAGGCACTAAGACTGGGAATCTAGTGATGGATGGCGACTGTCTAGGACAGCCACCATCCATAATACATTATGGAAGTTTCCAGAAGGCATGTCTTGCTGGTCTCTCAAGTATCAAGAGCGATGTTTGGTACATAGTTGGCAATCAATAAACTTTCATTGAATGAATTAAAGAAAATGTATCAATAACTCATAAAAACATGATTAAGCAACAGATGGGATATGGAGGAAAGTTTCATTCATTTAGGGGTAAGTGGTATTTCCTAGCTTCATTTTCACCATCTCCTCTGATAATAATTCCAAATGCACTAATATCAGTTAATAAGAGAGGTGTCTGGGAGGCAGGGGCGTGAATACAGTGTTTGAAATCTGTCAGAATAATTTAGAATCACAATTTTATCAGTTAATAGCTCTGTGGCCATGAATAATTACCTAACCTATTTCAGCTTAAATGTACTCAGCTCTAAATTGGATATACTATTATATTTTGTGAATGGTGTAGTGAGTTCCGTTTACATGTAAACATATGAAAAATATCAAATAAAGCACTCAATAAACGGTGGTTTTTAAAAATAAATCCTAGAATCCCCAGTATTAACAGGCCTGCAACCAAAGAATTAACTCAGGACCAATTTAAGGCTAAATTTTCACTAAAATAAGGTCTCTCAGAGTGTTATCCTTTGATTACCTGTGTCAAAATCCTGGGAGTTTGTAATAACTTTACTTTCTAGAGCTTCTCCCAGCTCACTGAGTTGGAATCTCTGACTCTACTTTTCATAAATAATAATAATAATAATAATAATAATAATAATATATGTCCTGACAATGATTTCATGAGCTCTTGAAAAAAAAATCTGTCTTTAGTTCCAAAATCTCTATTGTTCTGCTGCATAAAAATCTCCTGGGACTGTTGACATGTAAATGTTGATGCTTTTACTGATCTAGATCATTTAAACTGCAAAGAAATGAACGATGAATACAATACCAAGTCTTTATACATTTTTATTTGTCTTACCAAATCTGATTTCCACTCATACAGAAATATAACAAAGGCAATTCCATTTTCATTCTAACTTTTAAATTCCTGTAGAAAGTACCTGTTTTACTCAAGTCATTATGTCATGAAAATTTGCGCGTATCAGAGGGTGCATCTGAAACAGCCCCTCCAAGTCTCAGAGGAGCAAAAACAACAACAACAACAACAAACAATGATATTCTAATGCCTTGTTTTTCTCATATTTATTTTTTAACTGACCTCTGTAACACTTTCCAAACCATGCTCGTAGAGACTGAATTCCATTCGTCTGCTATCATTTCCAGTGACTGGCTTTGAGATGCTCTGCTTTTGTGATTCTCGCTTGCTTTTTACACAGGAGAGCTTTTCTAGTTGTATTTCTCTTGCCTGCCTGGGCCTCTTTGTGAAATGTTACCTTGTGCTTCTCATCCCCTCTAAACCCTTAGGCTCTCTGTTACTGAATATTTCTCCTCTTTCTTTACATTAGGGCGTAGCATAGCTTGCTCTAGCACCCAATATAATACATTGAGAGCTAACAAAAAACGGTGAGTTAATTTTTAAAAGGTATTATATGTTAACCATATTCCAAAAAACAAGTTTATTTTGAAAGAGAGGATCAGATTTTACAGAGACAGAAGAAATTATAATCACCTAGACCACTCAATAATCCTCTCTTACACCTCTATTTAAAACCTCTAGATTCTGTCTGGCAGGTGTGGCTCAGTGGTTGAGCGTCGACCCATGCACCAAGAGGTCGTCGGTTCGATTCCTGGTCAGGACACATGCCCCGGTTGTGGGCCAAATCCCCAGTGGGGGGCATGCAGGAGGCGGCCAATTGATGTTCTCTCTCATCGATGTCTCTATCTCTCCCTCTCTCTCACTTCCTCTCTCTCTAAAATCAATAAAGGGAAAAAATAAATGAAACCTCTAGCTTTTGCTTTGTATAGGGCAAAATCATCAGAAAGAACATACACCTGGGACAAAACATTGCTCCTGAGTACCTACCCAGCTCCCTCCCTCTTACTCACTTATATCTACCATGAGAAATGCAATGCTTACAATGGTTACAAGGGTAAAAAGAAGGCTGTGAAAGACCTCTGAAGAAATATTACTCCCTCTCTAAATATTAAGAACTCTGTTTGAAAAGCATTGCTCAAGAGCATCGGCCCGCGGACCAGAGAGTCCCGGGTTCGATTCCTGCTAAGGGCACGTACCTCAGTTGCGGTTTGTCCCTGACCCTGGTTGGGATGGTGCGGGTGGCAACCAGTTGATGTTTCTCTCTCTCTCTCTCCCTCCAGCTCTATCTGAAGATAAATGCAAAAACATCCTCGGGTGAGGATTAAAAAAAAAAAAGCATTGCTCAAAATTCTGGAAAACTGTAAGGAAGATAAGAGTTCTTCACAGAACTCATGCCTAAATTCTGATTGAATTCAAGTCCAAGTTAAAAAAGAATCTCTCTTCAGTGGGAATGACACATTCTCTTCTGCAAACTTGTCATCTACATAAGGAAACTTGATGGCCAAAGACCTTAGAGCCAAATCGAGTGCCCTACTTTCTGCTCATTTCTTTTTGGCATCTCATGTTGTCTGCCCCATCTGCTTCCTGTAATGGTCTCTGTTAACTTTCATATGTAAAAGATTCATTTTGCTCCATATTTCCGTGGTAAATCTAGACAATTTTTGAGAAGTTAAGCGTGTTATACATCTTAAATCATTAAAGAAAAACAATCTCATTTCATATTTCCAAATGCCAATCTGAGAAATGGTGAGAGGCTGGTTTGTAGTTAGAAAAAAATCTAAAATTTTAAATAAAAGTACATTCATTTAATAACAAGGAATAGTCTGTTCTGAGATTTTTTTCTCTAATTTTTTTGGTGTTTAATCATTCTGTGTTGTTTTTTTTTTTAATGGTAATTATATTAGCCTTCTGTTTTTCTTTTATATATTCTTGGCAAAATAAAACTTGGCAATCCTATATAATTTCCCCATTTTTCTTTTTCCCCTCTCTTCTCAACTGAGGTGTACCAATCCACAAAATCTATTTCTAGAAAGACATTTTGAATTAAAAAATTGCCCTTTGAAAATCAAGCAGCATGTTTCTTGCCTCTGTCGGATCAGAGCCATAAACCAAGAAAGAGTCACTAATTCTCATTTCGTGGACAATTGTGGCAGAAGACTGCAAATAAGTGCCCATCATCCCTGCCTTCTGGTGCCCACACCTTTGTCACACCCCGCCCCTTGAGTGTAGGCCAGACTTGTGATTGGCTACTAATCAACATATTATGGCAAAGGTGAGAGATATCACTTTCCTGATTTGTTATACAAGATTAAACACTGCTCTTGCTAGGAGACTGTCCCTTGCTCACTCTGATGGAGCAAAGAGCCATGATGGAGAGGCCCATGTAGCAAGGAACTGAGGGCGTCCTCTGGCTAAGAGCAAGAAACTGAGGAGCTCCACCAATCAGGGGTGGGGAACACCTGGTCCATGGGCCATATAAGGCCCATGAAATCCATACCAGCCAGCATCACAGGCTTCACCAAATTAACCTGACCAAATATAACAGGCTAATTTTTTAAAGTATGTTTTTACTGACTTTTTTTAGAGAGAGAGGAAGGGAAAGAGAGATAGAAACATCAACGTAAGAGAGAAACATTGATCAGCTGCCTCCTGCAAGGCCCCCACTGGGGATCGAGCCAGCAATCCAGCTTGTGCCCTGACCAGGAATCGAACCGGGACCTCTCAGTCCATGGGACACTCAATCCACTGAGCCACACCAGCCAGACTAGCAGGCTAATTTTTAAGTTAATAACTTTGTACGGCCCATGAATGGTGTTATAAATATCCAAATGGCCCTTGGGAGAAAAAGGTTTCCCACCCCTGACCTGATAGGTTATCAACAACTGTGACAGCCTGGAAAAGCATCTTCCCCAGACAAAGCCAGATGAAACTCTGGGTCTGGCTGACCCCTTGCTTTCATGCCTGTGAAATCCTGAAACAGAAGATGCAGCTAAACCATGTCTAGAATCTGGACCCAGAGAAACAGTGATATAATGAATGTATGTTTTTTAAACTGCTAAATTTTGGTAGGATAGCTACACATCAATAGATAACTAGTAGGAGCAAAATTTGAGAGAGCCCTGAAGACGTTGTAGACTGGAAAGTATTGGGTTATTCAACTGAGTACAAATCCATGTTCAGGTGATTTTAGAAGGAACTAATATGTCTGTTTCCTTTTTTTAAAAAAAATTAAAATGGTACAGTTATTAAATGTCTTAATGATTTTAACTAAAAAAAAAAAAAAAAGATTAGTGTGTTTTGGGCTGAAACGGTTTTAGCACAATGATATCCACTTGTCCCCTGGAATGGAAAATGCTTCCGTAATCACAGTCATAGAACTTAATTGTCATGTTAAGTCATTTGCACTGTTCATTGAATCATATATTAGCGTGACTGGAACTATTCATTAGTTAAGATTAGAACAGTCATCAGACAAAAATGTGTGATAACAAGTATGAGCTGTTAATCCGGTTTTGAATCAGGGGTCTGAGTCAAATCTTTTCCTCTGCATTTTCTGATCCTCGTGTGCTTTGGAATCCCTATGCACATGCCTCGCCTGCAGAGAAAGATATTCAGTTCACATCGATCAACATTCACAAGGTAACCTGAAACTGGGAAGAAACTGAAAAGAGATCCTGAAACATACTCCCTATCAGACAAAAGACATTCAGAGAAGAGAGTTCTCAAGGAATGCGATTTTTACTGGTTCCTCAGCAAATACTGGTAAACATCCCGCAGTATTTCTGGAGGATAGTCCCATGTGAAGTATTTCCCAAAGCACCATACTAGCCTAAAATGCCAATATCACTGATCAAGAAGGACACAGGGAAATTGTGCCATTTCTGGTCCAAAGGCTTCCGTAACCCGTGGTTTCAATTTAAAACCAACCATCAAACCATCAACAAAAAGCAATGATTTACTTTCTAATAGACAACTTGGACCCTCCATTGTTTATTTTTCTATTTATTGTTTTAATCAATGTCACTTTCTAATCTATGGAATGAAGGGGTGAAACCACATGGCATCTCAGAGACATGGAGAACATGACTCAGGGGGACCTTACTATCACAATGGGTGTAGAACAGCGACGGAAAGCATACTTTGAAGAAGGTAGACGCTACAGCAAAGCCCAATTAAAGAGCCACTTTCAGTGAATTTGGAGTTGGTGTTATTTTATTGTGATTTGGAAAGCACCTTGTTTCAATGGATTGATTTATCTAGGAGGAGAGGGTAGTGAGTAAATGGGGCAGGCAAATACGATACTCACACCCTGGCCAGTTTGGCTCAGTGGTTAGAGCATTGGCCCGCAGACCAAAGGGTTGTGGGTTCGCTCCAGGCTCTGTTCAGGGCTTGTGCGGGAGGAAACCAGTTGACGTGTGTCTCTCACATTGATGTTTCTCTCTCTCTTTCTCTCCCCCCTCCCTTCAACTCTCTAAAAAAAAAAGAAAAGAAAATGAATGGAAAAAAATAAGCTCGAGTGAGAATTAACACTAACAACAACAGATGACACTCAACATCACATATTCAAAAAGAACAGATCTCTTATTTACACCCAATTGGATCTGATTTTCAAACCCATGCTTTCTCTACATCCCTAAGGATTGCTCTGAAGAAAAAAGGTAATTCATAATTCTCAGTTGCTCTAACCACCTAAAACTGTTTTATTTCCTTACCAATTCACCCAGATAGGTACTTAACATGTGACATAATTCTTTTTATGTGTATTGACAGTGCTATAGTTTAGTTTTGATATAATATCATTAGCCCTTGGTATATGAGATTAATCTATTCTATTTTTTCAAAATCCATTCTTCTGGTTTAGAATAAACTCCCCCTTACCTATTATGCCTTTAGTAAATTCCTATATACCATTATTTCTGATAGAAGGTGCATCTTTGAAATGTAAAGGAGCCTTTTTGTGTCTGATCACCAGTCAATGATAACAGTGTAAGGAAAAGCAGTGCTGGTTCATGCGTGAGTATTCCTGGTGGGCTCACGTGTCACAGAGGCCAAAGGCAGAGCTGAGAGCAGCAAGGCAGGGAGTGCAGTAGGTTAGAGGGGCTTGTTCCTTCTCCATGCTTCCTCTTAGCTTGCTTTGGTCACAGCCCTGGCATGGCAGTGCTCATTGTACAGCTCTCCCCAATCTCTGTGCATTTTTCCTTAGTCTCCATACCTGCATACCTCAGATCTTCCTTATACTCCATTTGATCCAAGGGCCCTCACCTTTCTGAACGCTCAACGTAAGGTATGAGGTCCTATGTTTCCAGTCCTATGAATAGAAATCAACCATATTTTAAATGCTCCAGGAATTTTTATTAGGATCATTATTTCTGTTAATTGCTCTGATTCTAGAATTGTTGGTCCTGAGTTTTATGGTGTATGTGTTTACCTGCCCAAAAATAGATTGGTGGTTTCTGAGCCATTAAGTTAAAAATGGGTTGCATCATATTTATTTTAGAATTCTCACCAATTTTTTTCTTTCCTTTCCCAGTACCCCCCCCCACCCCCGGTGCCTACCTCGTACAGTATTAAGTACATAATAAAGAGCTTAAAGATACTTATTAAATGGAATTAAATAGTCCCGCGTCCAACATACATGTTCATAATAAATGAACCCCATGGTATCTTGCATTGTTTGAGTAATTAAACTTTTGTAGGATATGTTCCACCTGTCCTCTTGGATTTGATATTATTAAAAAATATATTACTTCAGACATAAGTTTGAAATAAATTAATGTTTAAAATATTACCAGAATATTTCAGACCAGCTGTCACAAGCTTTATAACAAACTGTCAGGATTTTCTTGCCCTCAGTCCAATTTCTTTGAAATGTTATCATTTCGATTTTAAAAAGAAACGCTGTAAGATCAGAAATTTTAGAGTGCTAGTAAGTAAAACCTTCCTTCTTTGAGAACCAATACATATACTGAGGGCTGAGGCATAGAGCATTACAATGTGACTCTTCTTAAAACTCCTGAATAAAATACACACAGGGATTGCTTCATTTTAAGGGCCCTCCCTATTTTATAATGAAATCACTGGCCTTGCCATTCTGTGCATGCAGGGATTATCTGCACTTGAGTTTTCATATTAAAATAGATTCCCAATTTCTTCTCATTAGCATGTACTCCGTCCTTCCCAAAGCAGAGCAAAGTCTGTTTCACTTTCAACTCTCTTCTTAAATAAACAAGACGTTTCACTTCCAACACTTACTGCCCTAACCACCGTCCATCAGAAGCTGCACATATTGTAGTCAGAGCATTGAGCTCAAAAGGCTTGACAAAATAATCAGCACTTAGAGAAAATTGCCAGAAAGAACAGGGGAAATAAGCCATTTTAAGTCATTTCTGACTTATTGAAATGCCAGTTTGGAAATATGGCTGGAGTTCATAGAAAGTCCTTGAAAACTCGGCAATTGAACAACCAACTCTCTGCTTGTCCATCACCAGTGAACTTCGTTATGGAGCAGCCTGATTCCAAGCTCACCACCTAGCAGGTTAAGCTTATTGCAAGCAGGGCTATCTATAAATTAAACCAACAAACAAAAAGACTGAAAGTAGAGGCCAATTCCTGAGATGGGCAACAGTCCCTGAGATCCCAGTCTGGCTCTGGTGAAGAGAAATGTGGTAAGTGCTCCAATATCCGAGTCTTCTGCTCAACTCCTCCCACCACCAATTTTCAATGCAGCCCTGGGAAACCCAGTTTGCAAGAGGTATTTAGGCTCAAGAATCACTTTGCCAAGCCGTTCTCTCTCTATTTCCTCCTCCAGAGAATCAATGCCAGCAGGGAAGGTGAGGGTGACAATTGCCAATGGTTCTTAAAAGTTTCTTCAACATATTTTCAACAACTTCAAATTCCAATGAGAAATTACTGCTGTATTGACTTTATTAGAATGTAAATAAATAATGTGTGCAAGTTTCGAGATGATAATAACAGCCACCCTTTATTAAACCTCTATGATGGGCCCCTCATTCGTTCTTTTCTTTTTGACTTTACCCACGTCGAACACAAACAGGACTGCAGTCTTATCATTTCCTATTCGACCAAGGGCTCCTTTCCTGCAATCATTCCTTTTAATTACAAAAACAAAGTTTTACTCTCTTCTGAACTATCATCAGTATGCTATGTGTTGTATCACACACACACACAAACATTATCCCTCCCAATTAAAAAACAAATCTCACAATTCTACATCCCCTTTTCATCATCAGCGATCCCATTTATTTTCTCTTCATAGCAAAACCTTTTAAAACAGGTTTTATCTATCCATGTGCACTACCTGCCCTTGGTTCTTTTACATGCTGTCTTCCATTCACTCTCAACAGGTTTTCAGCTCTGCCATCATGAGAGTCTTGCTCTTGTCAAGGTGACCAACTCAATGTTTAAAACGGGGTCATCATTTTACCAAAGCTTTTAGCAGCCTGAATGAACAAGTCATTCTTATCTTCTTGAATCCCTTTCTCTACCTGGCTTGGGGAACACCAACCAGTCTCTTACGGTTCCCCCACATGGTTCTCCATCTCAGCACCCTACCTCTTCTCCAGATCTCCAAACATCCAGTGCCCTGGGTCATTTTGAGGACCTCCTCTCTTTTCTCTACACTCATCTCCATAGATGACCTCCTCCAAACATGTGGCTGTAAATAGCATCTATATTATGATTGCCACCTTTAGACTTCAGTCTAAACCTATCCCCTGAACTTTAAATTCCTATCTTTAATTTCCTTCTCAACATCTGCATCGGATAATTAATACACACCTGAAACTCAATATGTCTTAACTCAGTTTTGAATTCACCCATTGCCCCACCCTGCCTTCCTACTACAGTGTCCACGTGAGGTATTAGCAACTCTATCATTTTAGTACATGGAGCCAAACCCCTGAAAAAGCTGTTTTTCCCTCTCACGTGCTATCTATGGTCCAAATGAAAACACTACAGGTTGGATCCTCAATGTATTTCTAAAATCTCACCATTTCTATTATTTAATAACCACCTTTATACAAACCACCCTAAAATCTTGCCTGCATGATTGCAATAACTCCATACTTGTTTTCCTTGCTGACTGGTTTTTCTCTCATAAAGTCAATTTGCTTAACCTACAAGGTGATACTTCTAAAATATATGTTAGGGATCATTTCTTTATTCCTATTTAAAACCTTCTAGACAGGCCTTCCTGACCCTTTATGCTCCTTTTTTGCATGGCTAACTTATCCTAAAATGTATATTTTAGTTGTCTGGGCAGACAGTTGATACCTTCTGAGGCTCTGCACTGTTTCATTTAAACAATACATTATTTGCCATGTCTGTGAGGCAATAATATGTGAATACTCTTCCAGTCACTTTGGACACAGTTGCATTTTCTGAGGATTTCTGAAGGTAGCAATTGTCTCCTAAAATGAAAATAGCAGTCAAACTGTCAGACTCTGAGCTTATTTGGAGAGTCATAGGAAAGGTACATATCTATGCACAAGCTATTTCATCTATCAGTCAAGTTTTCTAAATAGGACATTGTGATAAGACATTCAATGTATCATTCATTCAAATGTGTCACAAAAAAGCAAGCAAGTGACCTTTGAACAGGAATGCATGACAGCAATGTCATGGAAAAACGACTGCACTTAAAACTGCACTATTTTAGCGGAGCCGATGGCCCTCTCCATGAAATCATGTAGGATAAGAGAGAACTGTTTCTATTTTATGTAGACAAGAAGGCATTAAATCAAAAGGTCCCATTAGGATGAAGCAAAGCATCCTCACCCAGCAGTCTTCACCTCATAGCTGCCAAGCTCCTGGCTCTCTCTGTCTCTAGGTCCCAAAGGAAAAGGAGAACAATTCTGAGTTCAGTTCACCTCATTATCCACCTGTTATAGGGAGACCTCAGCTTAAAATAGTGAGAGCCAAAAGACTTTGACCCATTGTGATTCCCAATGTTTTTCCTAAAAATAAAGTTGCATTTAATAGTCCTATACAGAATAAATATATTTAGAAACAAAATGTATGTGTTTTCACACACATACACATGCATACCATAGGGTCATAATTTTATATGCTTTTATTCTGATGCTAAGACAGAGAAAAGTAGCCTCAGAATGTTGTTTCATTATAATTCAGCCAAGCTACAACTCAATGTTAATTATGCATAAAAACCAAAGAGTGTTATTTATGGCTGCTCTGGGATGGATGCATTTATGAGGTACAGGCTGGGTCTCCCTATGGGCAGCTGCTTCATTGAATTTGAAAAGCACTCTCCAGATTTATTTCAGGTGGGGGCCTCTGAACCCAAGGGCCACCTTGATTGAACTGATCTCAATGGCTGCCTGTCTCATCCCCTGAGAGGCTGCTGGCTTTGAGCTTGATTAGACTCTGATTGATGTGTTCACCTTAAATCAGCTCCCAGGAAGTCCATGAAGAATGAAATGCCACAAAACTGCATGAGCTCAGATAAATACATACAGTGGAATCAGCTCTGATGAGACACATCTCAGAGACACGGCGTATGTGGATGCTGACCGGTGGGTCAGACAATTCTGCTGCTTGGCTTCTAAATAGGCCGTTGGAAAAACACTAACATAAAATCAGAGATTGTTTCAGGGGTTAACAGCATCTAGTGGAGCTGACCCTGAATGATTTCAGAGAGAGCGGAGTCTGGCAATCTGCTACTCCCATCTATCACGGCAACTTTCCTGCCCTTTTTTCCCTAGAGAGAAAAAGAGAGGATTCCTACTTAGTGAATAGTGACTTTGTGCCTGGCATTGGCTTAAATGTTTTACATAAAACGCCACTGAATTCTCACAATGAAAGGAAGACAAACAGGGATCATCACAAACATTTTGCAGTCAGGGGAATAAGATGAAATAATGTGTCCAAGGTCGTGTAACGAGCAAGCAAGTGGCATAGTTAGCAATGCAATGCAGGTGAGTGTGCGCCCAGGCTTGTGTGTGCATTACCTGTTCCTTCTCGTTTATCTTTTGTGCTACTATTTCCCCCCTTCTTCCTTGTTTTTCATATTCTGACACAGTTTCTTTTCATGTTTCCCTCCCTTTGACCTATTGCAGAACTTCTCCACCCCTTTCTCCCACTGTATCTTCTCCTTGAACCAGAGGCCTCAAAAAATGGCTAGGTTAGGTGTTGATTACAGTGATAATATATTTGAACCAAGGATAAAATCCCTGTTCACCAATGAGTGGTTTGGCGCTAAATGATATGTTTACCGTGTAGCATACGAAATGCACACACATCGTGTCTGGAGCATCAAAGAGAAGTCACAATGGCCCGGCCGGTGTGGCTCAGCGGTTGAGTGTTGACCCATGCACCAAGAGGTCGCCGGTTCGATTCCTGGTCAGGGTACATGCCAAGGTTGTGGGCCAAGCAGGAGGCGGCCAATTGATGTTCTCTCTCATCAATGTTTCCATCTCTCTCTCTCCCTTCCTTTTTCTCTAAAATCAATAAAGAAAAAAAAAAAGAGAAGTCACACTGGCCTGCTGATGTCAGGGCACTTTTCCCACCAGGTTGTGAAAGACACAAGTGAAGACATTTCTGAGCACATTTTGAACACATAGACTATTTAGCAGTCCATGAAGAAAATCTTGAAGATTTGACTAAATCTGACTACGAAATTCCAGCTAACCTACAAAGTGCTATTTTTCTGATTTTACTAGTCACTTTATTGTTCAACCTATACTTGTGAACAGATTAGGAAGAGAAATATTTTATAGAAAGTTGTCAAATGCAATTTACCCATCCACGAGCAGGTAAGTGGGGACTCATTTATTGAGGAAATGGTGATAGGGACCTTCCTTATCCAGAACCAAGCTTGTAGATGAAATGAGATAAAGAACGCAGCCCAGAACACAAACGTTTCCTACTTGCTCAGTTTACCCGCGTGCATCAGCGTGCCCACAGCTGTGCTTCCCGGGTACGCCACTGCACCCAGGGGACCCTGCACATCCTCAGACTCACTTTGGATGACACAGCTGTGGAGGGAGATGCACTCTTTCTCATAGCATTTTTGTAATTTATTCTAAGACCACTATGTGACAAAAATGGCACTTCCGTTTTATTTTATTTTTTTGGGGGGTCAATATATAGACTCCTCAACAAGAAATGATGGCTCTATCAGGTGTCCAAAGCATTGTTAGGACAGGCAATGTGGACATTGTAGAGAGCCCTAGAGGACCAGAATTTGGACAGTCCACACTAAAGCAGGGACAATAGACATATATTTCCTTGCCTGTTGTGACAAGATGGCAAGAAAGATTATGGACCATCCAACATTGGAATGGTGGGATGTAGGCCAGTGGAAAATGTGAGAGACTAAAATATGTGCTTTCATTCAGTGAATCTATATAGGTTTGTAAGGCTCCTAACTCTCATGTCCTTCAATGTTTACAAGATTGTAAACTCCTGAGTTAGGGGCCCATGTCTTATTTGTGCAGACCTCTCAGGTAATCAAAGCAATACCTTACATATTAATTGATACTTGTTGAGTAATATTTTCCAAAGGAAAACACAGGGTTTGATGTGAGCTAATGCTTGTAGGGACACTGTGGATTGCTACAGACATAACATTATCAAGGAATTGTCTTTAAAAAGGAATGGTAGAACCAGTGACAACAGAGAGAGATTTAACCCCTGCTTCTAAAATGTGAACTGAAAGCATGCACTAGCTGATGTAGGGACTAAGAAAGAGAACTATGGCCCTGGCCAGTGTGGCTCAGTTGGTTGGAGCGTTGACTCATGCACTGAAGGGTTGCAGGTTCGACTCACAGGCAGGGCACATATCCCTGGTCCAGGCTCCTATGGGAGGCAACCAATCTTACATCTATGTTCTTCTCTCTCTCCCCCTCTCCCCTCTCCCTTTCTCTCTCTCTAAATTCAATAAAAACATATCCTCTGGTGAGGATTAAATATTTTTTCTTTCAAAAATTATAAAACAAGAAAAAGAACTTTGGAATCAGAGAGAACTGATTTCAAACACTGGTCCTTCCTATTACTGACTATGTGGTCTCGGTCAGATTACTTAATCTTTCTGAGCCTATGTCCTTGGCTGTACCTTGGAGACACATAGTCTTTGTTTCTTAAAGTTGTTATAATGAATAAAGACACTATTATATATTATATATTAGAGTTAAATATGTTGTCTGGATAATACACACCTGTACATGTGACTGTTTTATTTCTGCTGTTGATACTCCCCCGCCTTCTTCCACATAAATGTTACACAATCCTAAATCAAGCCTCCGATTTACTTCTAGTTTAAAATGAAAGCAAACTTCTGTTTTAATCCTAAACTTATTTTTTTAAGTTAGTTAGAATTTCATATGAAAATGCCTAGCATACTCCAAATAGTAGTAAGAAGATAAAGTCCCAATATCAGTCAACATTTGCATGTATAACTCCCCAGAGTTTAGGTCACTAGCCTAGTAGTAGCACTTTTTCTTTAATTTTCAAGCTGGTGAAGTTCAAAAGTTGGGTATTTCCTTATGCCCAGAAGTAAATCAAGGTATCTAGTCAATGCTCAAGACTGGCAATAAGTCCATTCTTAGTTTTCAACTCTTCTTGATTATCACTGAATATCTGGAGCACCAAAAAAGTAAATGCTACATCATCTTTTTCCTGGATCTCTCATACTTGGCTACCCAAATAATTGCAGTGAGGGGTCTTAAAAGAAATTTAGATTCTATAGCTAATCTTTGCCTCTTTTAAATATAAGTTTATCTCCCTTGCAGCAGTGGTGGTGGAAGTGGAGATGGTGGTGGTGGTGGTGGAAGTGGAGATAGTGGTGGTGGAAGTGGAGATGGCAGCGGTGGTGGTAGAAGTGGAGATGGTGGTGGTGGTGGAAGTGGAGATGGTGGTGGTGGTGGTAGTAGAAGTGGAGATGGTGGTGGTGGTGGTGGTGGTAGAAGTGGAGATGGTGGTGGTGGTGGAAGTGGAGATGGTGGTGGTAGTGGTGGTAGAAGTGGAGATGGTGGTGGTGGTGGAAGTGGAGATGGTGGTGGTGGTGGTGGTGGAAGTGGAGATGGTGGTGGTGGTGGTGGAAGTGGAGATGGTGGTGGTGGTGGTAGAAGTGGAGATGGTGGTGGTGGTGGTAGAAGTGGAGATGGTGGTGGTGGTGGTGGAAGTGGAGATGGTGGTAGTGGTGGTAGAAGTGGAGATGGTGGTGGTGGTGGTAGAAGTGGAGATGGTGGTGGTGGTGGTGGAAGTGGAGATAGTGGTGGTGGTGGTGGAAGTGGAGATGGTGGTGGTAGTGGTGGTAGAAGTGGAGATGGTGGTGGTGGTGGTGGAAGTGGAGATGGTGGTGGTGGTGGTGGAAGTGGAGATGGTGGTGGTGGTGGTGGAAGTGGAGATGGTGGTGGTAGTGGTGGTAGAAGTGGAGATGGTGGTGGTGGTGGTGGAAGTGGAGATGGTGGTGGTGGTGGAAGTGGAGATGGTGGTGGTGGTGGTGGAAGTGGAGATGGTGGTGGTAGTGGTGGTAGAAGTGGAGATGGTGGTGGTGGAGGAAGTGGAGATGGCGGTGGTGGTGGTGGAAGTGGAGATGGTGGTGGTAGTGGTGGTAGAAGTGGAGATGGTGGTGGTGGTGGAAGTGGAGATGGCAGTGATGGTGTTAACAACAAGAGCTCATGGTGGTTATGTACTATGTGCCGTGCATCCTTCTAAGAGCTTTACATGCACTTGTTTAGATAATCTTTTTGTGTTTGTTAGTTTATTTTGTTCCACGTATAAGTGAAGTCATATGGTGCTTGACTTTCTCAGACTGGATTATTTCACTTATCATAATACTCTCCAGGCCCATTCATGTTGTCCCAAAAGGTAAGATTTCCTTCTTTTTATGGCCGAGTGTTATTCTATTGTGTAAATAAATGCACCACAGCTTTTTATTCACTCATCTACTGATGGGCACGTGGGCTGCTTCCAAATCTTGGCTATTGTAAAGAATGCTGCAATGAACATAGGGGTGCATATATTCTTTTGAATTAGTGTTTGGGGTTTCTTCAGATATATTCCCAGAAGATAATCTTCACCATAGTGCCATAGTGCCAGGGAGGTAAGTCTTGCTAATTAATACACTATGAAGTGATCCAGCAGTTTTAAGTTTTTGGTGTAGAAGGATTATAATATATATCTTATCCATAACACAAGAAAATGATACAGACCAAACAGTATTGCTAAAATTTGTCTACTTTAAGATTGATGGTATTCCTCACATTTTAACAGCTCTAAAATTAGTAAGCATGTTTCAATCAATGGTGTCATAAAATTATAATTGGCCACATTTTTCTTTTCTTAGAGATACAAAATATAGTGCATCTTGAGTTGGTAGAGCCTCACTTCAGTTAAAACATGGTATTAATTTAGTAACATTTTGGAAAAAAATAACATGTTCTGCAAACATTTAAGAAGCAAAAATATATTTATTGCTAGATATATTTTATTTAGTCTAAAGGTAATTCTTGGTGTATGAATACCAAAAATTTTCAGTTAACTCTACAGCTCCCAGAGTCCACAAAATATTGAGAACCGTTTAATTAGTAGTGATTTCATTAGACTTCTCTGAAGAGTAGGATTCTATGCACAAGTTGGCCAGTAGAGTAGGTTGTTTGGCTCTGAAATAATCACTTCTGTCTTTATGTTCATTTTGTCTAGAAGACATGTAAAGGACATTTTGTAAATCTAGGAATCCATGCTCTTTTGTTCTTAAATTTGCTTGAATTAGGATCTATGGGTACAGGGATGGAGTGATGTCAATTCACTTTCCAGAAAATCCAAGAGATATCATAGCCATGATTCTCTAAATTATTAAAGAGGATGTGGCCTGAGTGATTTTAGTGAAAAAATAATAACTTTCAATAGATTCTCAACAAAACCACTGAACATTGGCACTTGAACACAGATGAAGCCCTTCACAGCTTATTTATCTTTTAGAAATATGCATTAAACACATAATTTGATACAAATTTATCATAATACTCTTACCATAAATAAATGCAAAGTTGTAATAATTTGTATTTTCTAATAGCCATTGTGAATGGACTATTTTAAGGAATCTATCAGCTTTGGGGGAATGTTTCATAGAAAGCAGTTAAGGAGAAATGCTGAACTATCATTTCTTGATGGGAATTGAAAGGAATAATTCCTTTATGTAACTATTGAGAACTGCACCGTGCTCATCACATAGTTACACATACGAACACATACCCACACACAATTTTTTCTCTAATAGAAGAGCTAACCATCTCAAAGTCTAAATCCTCAAAAACAATAATTCTGAAGTCCAGGGAGATAGAAGAAGCTGAAATGAAATTTTGTGAGGAAGCTTCAGTGAAATTTCAAGATTCCGGAATCGGAGATCCAAGTAGCCTTGCAACATGGAAACTTGTGTTGTCGGTAAACTACTGGAGGCCAGTGTGACGATCCGGTTAAGTAAGAAAAAAGAAGCTATAAAGCATCCGAGTGATGTAGTATTTAAGAGTCTCAACTTCAGAGTCTGGCAGATCTTGATCAATATTCTGGCTCTACCTCTTACTAGCTGCGTGTTTCTGGGAAAGTTGCTTAAGTTCTGAAAGCTATTTATAAACTGTGGATGACAATATGATTTATCACACTGGGTTGTTAGGAGGATCAAAGCAAGCAATGCGTTGCCACACGCTCACCAGTGTGGCTAACACAGAGTGGTCTTCATTACTCACAGTCATTCCTGTTATTATATTCTAGGAACTGCAGGTGGCTGAGTCTCTGGACGTCTAGTAATGTTTCCAGGATCACCTCCCTACGGAATTCAGTGATGATTAGCGAAACATGGACTTAAGAGATTATAACTCTACGGCCTGCTCCCTATACTTTGTACCAGACTGATAGCAGACAAGAATAGGAATATTTAGATAATGGGCAATCTCAATACAAAGCTGAATTACTGTCTCGTTATTTTCAAGTAACCTTGTGGATCCCTTCCTTCAGAAAAGATTTTCTTTCCAACATTCAAATATTTTATATTCATAATCAAAATGACATGAAACATAATTTTATTTCTCAAAGAGTTTAGACCTATTGCTTAGGTTGCATTAGGGATTCAGTATATGGGTCATGTGCCAGGAATTAGTAATTGTCTAATCTAAACGTCATGCTTCCTTCCTTCTTAAGTAACAGAATTTTAATTTTTTTACTGTGTATACTGTCACTGAATCAAAAGACTTCCAAAATTCCACTGCAGTGCAATGTGGCCAGTTGGTTAAATCTCAGTCCAGGAGTTGTAACTAGATGCTGTGTAATTTCTCGGAAGGATTCTTAGAGAACGTTTACTCAAGCTTGGAGGGACAGCTACTTCCAAGTGTAGCTTTTATGCTTCTTCCAGTCTTCAGGGATAATATATCTGGCATTCCAGAGGCCACGTTGGGCTAGAATCACCTTGTTTTCCATGGCTTTGGCAGTTTAGAGGAGCCCTTTCCAGCGTCCTGCAGAATGCTCCTCAATTTGGACCTGTCTGGTGTTTTTCTCATGCTCATTCTAGGGTTATAAGCATGTGTATAATGACCTGGATATCTAGAGACATTGTATAATAAAGGTAACCCTTGGACGGCTCTCTGTGGTATCTGCTTGGTGCACCATTATCCCCAGGATAGCGTGCACTCAGGTTCTGGAGGGATGAGCAATGGTTGGTGCAAGAAGAGGTCATGTTTGTTACCTCTGGGTCACTGAACTTCCCTGTTTCTGTCTTGGTTTCCATACCTTAGCTGAGGTAACAGAGAGCTCCACACACCTGGGCATGTCTAATAACCCGGGAAGGCGTCCATAAGAGATTTTTTAAGACACACCAAAAAAACCCTTAAACTCTATACTCATTTTATTCTCAACTTTTCAAAGATAAAGTTTCTGTTTTTAAACTAAAAGACATATTTTTCTCTAAATTAACAGCTTCTGAATCTTTGTACGTCAAACCCCCAATTCCCTGTTAAAGGAGCAGAACAATATTTCAAGTGTACTTTTCAATATGTAAAAATGAACCATATATGCACACTAAGTCCTTATGCCTGATTTTCAATATTTTAAAAAACAATAGATCCATAGTAAGGCTGCATTTATTAAGTAAAATATCTAGGTTATTTGTCTTAGCTGAAATTATATTACTGTAGTATGTTAATTAAAAATCATTGTGTTCATTAACATTCTGTTGGACACTAATGTGTTGTTTGATACTATAACAGAAAAAATGAAGTTGTTAATACCTAATGAAAACAGTTTGTCAAATAAATAAACACTTTTAAGTCATGACACTTATGGGTGAGAAAATGTGACAAAGCATTGCTACATAAGGCTTCAGAAGTTTAATTTTTTTTTAAATTTCAAGTCATGTTTTATATAGTATACTTCCTCAATGTAAATGATAAAATATTCAGGTTTGCCTGGCCGGTGTGGCTCAGTGGTTGAGTATCAACCCGTGCACCAAGAGGTCGCCAGTTCGATTCCCGGTCAGGGCACATGCCCAGGTTGTAGGCCCGATCCCCAGTGGGGGACATGCAGGAGGCAGCCAATCCATGTTCTTTCTCATCAATGTTTCTAACTCTCTCTCCCTCTCCCTTCCCCTCTCTCTAAAATCAATAAAGAAAAATTGTTTAAAAAAATAATCAGGCTTATTTTATTGACTTATTAGTCAGCTCAAATACATAGTTTAAGTAATAATGATAATAGTTATATATCCTAATTGAGAGTATTTAAAAATGTCTTTTTGGTGCTTTCTTACAGGCCTCATGACTTTGTCTGTGGTTCAGAATCTATTTTTAAGATCAAAAAAAAAATACTGTTTAAAGTAGCTAAAAGTTCTATTCTGAATTTCATCCCCTAATAAAAGAACAACTTCACAAAGTATTATTTAAAAAAAAAAAAGGATTACTCTTATAATTTGACCACTGGTAATGTAGGAAACGATGTCAAACAAGATTACTATGTCTCCAAGGAGATAGAAATCAGTCTGTTTTGATCAATATTATGGAACTTGCTAAGTTTGCTCAGAAAAAGGTAGCATGCAGTTCTGAAGGCAGGGACATGAGTGACAACATTCTTAGTCCAATTGCACGTTCTCTACCCTCCCTCTGCCACTCCCAAATGCAGAGTGTGCGTCTCTGGACGGGGTTCCATGAACACAGAATGAATGGCATCAACACCTAACTACTTTCTTAAGTCAGAAATCTGCACAGCATCCTCCAATAGTTCTTGCCTCTCACATCCAATGTTACATTTATTCTCACTGCTTCACAAATCTCCCTCCCAACTACATGAGTCACACGCTCACATTTTCTGCATTCTCACTACTTCTGCCAAAGCCAGTCATGACCATTTCCGTTTTTCTCATGGAATATCCAACTATCTGGTCTGCAGACATCTGAACACGCTCAAATTTTAAACCATTCTCTACTCAGCCGTCAGGGTGATTTTGCCAAACTGCAAATGTCATTCAATTATGCCACACATCCCCTCAGAAACGTCGGTGGCACCCATCAACATACACAGTGTTTTCAATCCATCTTCCAACTTGTTTCTACGTTGTCCTAATATCTTGTGCTTTTTCATCATCCTAGTCAGACGTGCAATTAATTTCATATATGTTCAATACCAGTTTTTATTTATTTATTTATTTATTTTGAAAGAGAGGAAGGGAGAGAGAGATAGAAACATTGATGGGCTGCCTCTTGCACGCCTCCTACTGAGGATCAAGCCCACAACCTGGACATGTGCCCTGGCCAGGAATCGAACCGGGACCTCTCAGTCCATGGGACAACACTCAGTCCACTGAGCCACATGGGCCAGGCTAATGCCAGTTTTAATACACGTCTTTCTAGTTCTGTAATTGTTAAGTCAGATCACGTGATTTCAAATGTTGTCTGGACTGTATACAAGTTTTATATACTTGGAATCTGCTTAACTTCTCTAAAACTCAGTTTTCTCATCTACAGAAGTAGGATACAGTCATTCCTAAAATGTAAGTGACTGTTGACTTTAAATATTATAATGTTGAAAGAACTCTTTGATGCCTGGCACATGGGAAAATTGTCAGTAAGTATCAGCTATCAATTACTAAATGCTAAGTTGCTTGAGTGCATTTTATCTTTTGTTCACATCAATGAACAAATACGTGAAGTGATTTATTTATTAGCTGGCTCTACTACCTCATCAGAAGATTTCAGTTGCCAAGAACAGAGTTCACACTAGCTAGTTTAAGCAGCAATGAGTTCTTACTGGGAGTTAAATGGCTTACAGAATCATTGGGAAGGTGGAAGAAATAGACCAGTTTATGTTTTAATAAATTACTCTTAAAGCCAGAATACAGAATCTGAACTCCAAGAAGTTTCTGGATCTTGAGTAATCAGGACACTGCCTTGTGAAACTACCAAGTCCCTACGGTGGCTGCTGGCTCCTGAACCACGCAATTGCTGCCATCACAGGAAGCCGCTGTTACTGGGAAGATTCCATAATTATAAGACAGCCACAGCCAAAGAAGCTGCCACAATTCAGTGAAGTGCTGCTACTGATGTAGACTCCAGAACCACCTGTACCTCGTGCAGTCTGCACCCACGAAATGAATACTCTATAGCCACAGAGCTACTGAATGGACTCCTGCCTTCCAAACACAACTGGCAACATCTCAATCACATTCAGAATTACAATGAAGAGGGCTGTATAAAATAGAATCAATGAGAGTTGGGAATTTTTTTAAAATATGTTTTTATTGATTTTTTTAGAGAGAGAGGAAAGGAGAGAGAGAAACATCGATGTGAGAGAGAAATACCTATCTGCCGCCTCCTGCACGCCCCTTACAGGGGATCAAGTCTGCAACCCGGACATGTGCTCTGACCTGGAATTGAACCCAAACCTCTCAGTGCATAGGATGATGCTCGATCCACTGAAACACACCAGCCGGGCAAGAGTTGGGAATTTTGCATTAGAGAGTGGGTGACTTTGCTTGAATGATAAAGAGTTTGAAATATAGGTCCAGATATTTAGATGGCTAAAGGGATGGAATGTGTAAATAAATACTGGTTGCCCTCCAATAGCAATTCTCTCCTTCTACAGCAATCTCCCTCCCCCCCCCCCCATTTTAGAAGTGAGATACATATAGCTTCCCAGAAAATACAGTTTAAAAAAATTAAAGAAAAGAAAAAGACATATCCCAGACTCTCTTGCAGGTAGGTATGGTCATGCATCTAAGATCACAATATGATGTGAGAAAAATAAAATCTGTGACTTCCAGGGAATGTTTTCAAATTGAGGGGATTTTACTTCTTTCCTGTTGGCAAAAATGTGAGTGAAATGGTAAGCCATTTTTAACTGGGTATATATGGCAATGCCCTAGGGAAGGCGTAACAGCAGGATGGACATAATCTGTGTTCCTGACATCATGGACCCCACCCTACCTGGTCTGGACTATCATGTGAGATAAAAAATAGACTTATATTTTAAGTCACTGTTATTTGGGATCTCTAGAGCAACAGCCCCACCTACAACCTCACTAATAAGGTTGACAGCGCACTGGTAGTTTTGTGAGTGAGCGGCGTAACATCAAAATACTCAGGATAGTTCAAAAGTATCCATGCGATCCACCTATATCCAAAGCAGGCCTCTTTCTTTAATATTCTGATTAATAACAGATTTTTCTGTAAACTGACTTCAAATGTCTGGCTTTCATGAGAAGTCTCTTGGGCTTCCTCGGGAAAGAACTTATTTTTAGAATATGTCTGTTTTTACAGAGGAGAGTTTACCAGCTGTGAACTCCTAATATTGACCATTTACAAGAGTGGGTTCTACCTCTCTTGTATCTTGCTAAGTAATTGGAGAGCATTTGAAATAATTATGGGCTCTTTTATTTGTCATAGTGTCCCGTGTTAAGGGATAATGCTTTTTCATTACTGCTTTTTCTTGGCATTAGCAAGGAGCTGAATAAGAGGAACCAAACAGGGTGATGGAAAAAGCCAGATATAATCTTATGGAACAGGTAAATTTGTCTAATTCTAATAGAAAACCCACTGGGACTTGAATAATTATGCCTTTATAAAATAAAACACTGCCTTTATATAAGTAATAAAGATAGTAATCTGGCTTTCCCATCCTGCCTTTGCCTTATTTCTCAATTGGTTCTGAAACAAGTCGGAGAGAGATAATTATTTAATGATTCAAAGGCACTAATAACCTTCTCCTTTCTCCTATCTCCATTGATCCTCTCCACTGCATAACTTACATTCTTTGGCTTCTTTATCACACCCCATTCCACTGCACCCACCTCCCTCCACTCTTATCCTGTCTACGCCCTGGAGGTTTGCCACTGCATGCAGAATGCACAGACTGCTGCTGCTGTGGGTGGGCAACTTTAAAAACCTTGGTGATCCCTGCCTGGCCGGTGTGCTCAGTGGACTGAGCGGCGTCCCATGCATTGAGAGGTCCTGGTCCAATCCCTGGTCAGGGCACATGCCCAGGTTGCAGGCTTGATCCCTAGTAGGGGGCATGCAGGAGGCAGCTGATCAACATTGATGTTTCTATCTCTTTCTCCCTTCCTCTCTCTCTAAAAATAATCAATAAAACATTAAGTCCTGGCCAGTTTGGCTCAGCGGTTAGAGCGTCGGCCTGCGGACCAGAGAGTCCCGGGTTCAGTTCCCGCTAAGGGCACGTGCTTTGGTTGCAGTTTGTCCCCAGCCCCAGTTGGGGTCATGTGGGTGGCAACCAGTCGATGTGTCTCTCTCGCATCAATGTTTCTCTCTCTCTCTCTTCCTCTCTCCCTCTTACTCTATCTGAAGATAAATGCAAAAATGTCCTCGAGTGAGAATAAAAAATAAAAAAAAATTTAAAAAGCTTGCTGATTCCTGAACCAGGGAATGCTGGGGTTCCTAAGACCACTGCCAGGTGCAATGACTTTTCTAGGAGGACTCACAGGACTCTGCACATAGTCATATTCATAACTACGATGTATCACAGTGAAAAGATACGAAGCAGAGTCAGCAAAGGGAAAAGGCACATGGGGGCCAAGCCCTGAGGGAATGAGGGACAAGCTTCCAGGAGTTCTCTGTCCATGAATGCACACTATGGTCTGAATTTCCCTAGCAATAACTCTGAGAGCACACGTGCCGTGTTGTCTACCACAGAAGCTCACTGGAGCTGCAGTGCCCAGCGTTCTCACTGTGGGCTGACAACGTAGGCACCCTCTGCCCGGCACGGACCAAAATCTGCTCTCAGAATGACAGCAGGCGTTCAGCATGGACCACATTGTACAGTTTAGACACAGTGAGCCTCTTTACAATTCTGAAAACGATGGGCATTCTCCCCAAATTCAAGTTTGGGTGTGAGTGAAGAGTAAGCCTTGTAGGTGAGCCTTTCTAAGAAAAGCTGCCTCAGGTCTGGCATGCTAACTCTTCCCCACAACAGGCTTTCTGGGGTCTGCAGGGACCTCTTTAAAAGCTCTTGATCACAATTATTTTCTTTTAATGAGCACTTAATGTCTTAGTACTGTGTTAGGTATACTAGCAAAAAAAGAGAAATTGAGAGACATTGTTTCAGGCTCTAAAGTGAAAAACTGGATCATACAAGAAGCAGAAGAATATAGAAATGAACAATCATATATATAACCAAATTTACCTTCATTATTTCCACCATCTAATTATCATTACATTTGCTTCATCAATTATTAAAAATCCATGAATTTAAATCACTATACCTTCATGCATCTTATATGTTCTCAGATATTCATAGCGCACTACCTTCAAAGTTTCCTTTAAAAAGCTTCCAAAATGAATTAGTGAGTTTTCTGAAAAAAATGGGTTTACATGTATAGTTCATTCTTGAACACTGAACTAGTTGTGTGATTCGGGGTAATAATAACTAATTAATGATTATGTGTGCTTTAGAAACATTATTTTTATCTCTATAGAAACCCTGTGAGATTTATGTGCTATTACCCCCTTTGCAACAAAGAAATTGAAGTCCAGAAAAGTAATTTGACCAAGCTCATTCAGCAAGCAAATATCAAAGCATTGAGTTGATGCACATCTGAGTTTAAAGCAAATACTTCAATAATTCTGATTTTGGTTTCTTCATCTAAAAACAGGGCATAAAAGCCTATCTCCTGGGGGATGGATTTGGTATAAATTAAAGCAGATTATATGTAAAATGCCTAACAACGGGCTGTGGCATATATCATGCCATCAGCAAAGGATGGTGATTGTCATTGGTCTGCTCCACAGTCACCGACAACAACTGTTATTCCATCCAATCTTCTCACACATAGTCAGTCACAAGGTGTCCTCCTCAGGAGAGTGAAAATAGTTGATGAGAAGTCGAGGCAGTAGGATCATCTTCAGATTTAAAATTTGGCTCAAGAATCATTCCTCATCACCACGTTGATAATTTGAGTAGAAAAACCAAAGAAAAAATTAGACAGAGATTTTGAAGAGGGAACTAACAATGTATCTCTTATTTTCCCCAAAGTTTGAACATGTAATAATTTAAATCGGTCAGAGAGAAAAATGAGATATAAGAAAAAAACTGAGCTGTGACTAAAGTTAAATCCTGAAAGGGACTATTCACGAAATGGAGATCGTCTCCAATTCTAATAAATGTTTGCTTGAGGGCTTGATTAACAGAAGAGTCTAGATCAAAAAACAAAACAAACAAACAAAAAACTTCTTTCTATCTCCTTTGGATTTTAACTAACAAAAACACAGGAAACTATTTAAAGAATTCATGTTATTTCTCGTTATGTGTCACAATCTGGCTCCCTATAAAAGCAATCTCACAAACATGCGTCTTTGAAAACAGTTATACAACCATCTCTTGTACAAGTTTCCATATGCTGGGCATAAGATCCCACATATCTGTTAGGATTTAATACCATCTCAGAAAACACCCTTGGAATCCACAGAGGCAAGGAACAGTCGGTATAGATTTTTACATAGATTTTTGTTCACTTTCTATATACAAGAATTCAATTATGTGGCTTTGCGTATTTATATCCTAATAAATGGCATTTGATAATTATGGGGCTAAAAACAAATAATTCTTCCAAATGTCCACTAGATCAGTGGCCTAAAGTAAACAATCGAGAAGAATAAAGGAAGCAGGGTAGCTCTTAAAAGTGCCAACCGCGTGACACCTTCATAAAATCCATCTTTACTCCAGTTAAGGGCTGGTGGGGAAGAGCACAGATGACTTTTTCCATGGTCCAGAAAACTCAGCACATTAACCAGGGAACTGACCATTAATCCCAGGTAATGTAAAGGCCGGTTTTCAGAGGCCCATTGCTCAAGCAATCTTCTATTCAAACATAAGTGAAGTTCAGATTGCTAAATCTATAATGATCAAGAAATATTGGTACATTTTTATAAAAAAGTCTGGCTCAGAGTCAGGTGACTTAATGTTCCTTTCCTTAATACAGTACCTAATATCCCCCATTATACACCTGGCATGAAACTTACAACATTTGGGTCATAGACCTTTAGCTCTTTCTTGTAGACTACCAATGCCTTATCCATCTGCCATCTGAACTGACTGTAAATCATGTTAGAATAACAGATGTTTTGTCAAAGTCACCAGGGATATTGAAAGAAATTTTATATTTCTAATTTTTAGAAATGTGAATGATAATCATGCAATAAATGTGCACTTAGAAATGATCCCTGAAATATAAATACTGTGTGCAGGTATAAATATTTGCAATTAATAATATGATTGGAAAAATTGAATATGCAGCATGGAATATTATATTCCAAAGAAAAAGATGTTATTAATGAGCTAAATATCCATCAATAGGAGCTTTTCTGCTGCTTTTTGTTTTGTTTTTTTAATACAGCAAGTCTAGGCTAATTGGCTGGGGAAGATGTTTGCAGCAAATCATTAAGTGAGACTCCAGTGTAATAAGCCTATACGTAATTAGAGTCATATACAGAGACATAAATATATAAAGAATATGCACGATAAAAGAGGGATGCAGGGAGAGAAGGAGGGAAGGTAAGAGGGAAAAAAGAGGAAGAGAGAGTGAGAGAGAAAGAGAGAGAGAAATGAATACCATCTGGAAGAATTATACACCAAGGTGTGTACATCTCACAGCATTCATTTCTGGGTAAGGGAAGGAATTATGTGTTCTATTTTGTTACTTTTTATTATTGCTCATCTCTTTCTATTTTTTTGTAATAAACATGCGCTGCTTTTTAAAAATGAGATAAACACAAAAACATATTTTGGTCTTAAAAAGATCTACATGCTTCCTATTTGTCCAACAGTAACTAAGAAATATCACATCTCTGAGGGCATAGAAAAACTTTACCCAGTTAAACTTCTCTACCTCTGACCATTGCAACTAGCTCACTCTCGATGCCGGGCACTTAGGAATACACATGTTAACCATGAAGACTGCAGCACAAGGAATGACATGTTAACCGTGAACACTGCAGCACAAGGAATACACATGTTCACCATGAACACTGCAGCACAAGGAATAACATGTTAACCGTGAACACTGCAGCACAAGGAATACACATGTTCACCATGAACACTGCAGCACAAGGAATATACATGTTAACCATGAACACTGCAGCACAAGGAATACACATGTCAACCATGAACACTGCAGCACAAGGAATACACATGTCAACCATGAACACTGCAGCACAAGGAATACACATGTCAACCATGAACACTGCAGCACAAGGAATAACATGTCAACCATGAACACTGCAGCACAAGGAATGACATGTTAACCATGAACACTGCAGCACAAGGAATAACATGTTAACCATGAACACTGCAGCACAAGGAATAACATGTTAACCATGAACACCGCAGCACAAGGAATAACATGTTAACCATGAACACCGCAGCACAAGGAATAACATGTTAACCATGAACACTGCAGCACAAGGAATACACATGTCAACCATGAACACTGCAGCACAAGGAATAACATGTTAACCATGAATACTGCAGCACAAGGAATACACATGTTAACCATGAACACTGCAGCACAAGGAATAACATGTTAATCATGAACACTGCAGCACAAGGAATAACATGTTAACCATGAACACTGCAGCACAAGGAATATACATGTTAACCATGAACACTGCAGCACAAGGAATAACATGTTAACCATGAACACCGTAGCACAAGGAATACACATGTTAACCATGAACACTGCAGCACAAGGAATAACATGTTAACCATGAACACTGTAGCACAAGGAATACACATGTTCACCATGAACACTGCAGCACAAGGAATACACATGTTAACCATGAACACTGCAGCACAAGGAATAACATGTTAACCATGAACACTGCAGCACAAGGAATACACATGTCAACCATGAACACTGCAGCACAAGGAATAACATGTTAACCATGAACACTGTAGCACAAGGAATAACATGTTAACCATGAACACTGCAGCACAAGGAATGACATGTTTACCATGAACACTGCAGCACAAGGAATAACATGTTAACCATGAACACTGCAGCACAAGGAATAACATGTTTACCATGAACACCGCAGCACAAGGAATAACATGTTAACCATGAACACTGCAGCACAATGAATACACATGTTCACCATGAACACTGCAGCACAAGGAATACACATGTTCACCATGAACACTGCAGCACAAGGAATAACATGTTAACCATGAACACTGCAGCACAAGGAATAACATGTTAACCATGAACACTGCAGCACAAGGAATACACATGTCAACCATGAACACTGCAGCACAAGGAATACACATGTTCACCATGAACACCGCAGCACAAGGAATAACATGTTCACCATGAACACTGCAGCACAAGGAATGACATGTTAACCATGAACACTGCAGCACAAGGAATAACATGTTAACCATGAACACTGCAGCACAAGGAATACACATGTTAACCATGAACACTGCAGCACAAGGAATAACATGTTAACCATGAACACTGCAGCACAAGGAATAACATGTTAACCATGAACACTGCAGCACAAGGAATAACATGTCAACCATGAACACTGCAGCACAAGGAATAACATGTTAACCATGAACACCGCAGCACAAGGAAGAGACCACGAGTGACCAGCGGTTGCTGAGGATCCTTTGGTGTTGGTGGAAGTTCAGATGGCACATTGGTGAACCTTTCAGATCAGAACTGATGATATTATTATATAGACAGTAGATGCAATTCAGTCCTACTGATAAGTTTTGTTTTGTTACAATAAACCACTATATGGAAGAATGCCCCTCTGGCATTAATAATGAGAATCACCGGTATTGTTGACTAACTACTAAAACCAAAGAGGGAGTGAGTTGCTGTGGCTCAGAGCGTTAAATAATTTTCCCAGTGCTACCCACCAAGTAAGGGGCAGATAGAATTTGAATCCAGAAATTTATAATTCTAAAAGTCTTACTCTTTTGGAATGAAGAGAAGTTGAATGCCTAAGTTACAGGCATTCCTACAAGTTATAACTCCTTTATGGACAATGTACAAGTCCCATGTTATTCTCAATTAATGAGAAAATAAAATGTGGCCTCTATTTGAATAAGATGTGGAAAAAATCTAACGGTTCTGCAATAAGAATATAACAGAGACTTTCATATAATGAGATATTTTATCATGTAGCCATTCAATATGATTTTAAGGGTTTGTAATAACAAGTAAATATGTGTTCTAGTTTATTACTGAGTTAACAGTTTTTGAACACTAACCAGGTTCCAGGCCTGTGCTTAGCACTTTCCATGTGTTCTTTCATTTAAGTCCCATAAATGTTCTATGAGTTAGATCCGTTCATTAGCCTTGTTTTACAGATGAGCTTAGTAATGAACACAAGTGTTCAGTTAGGAACCTGCCAGACTTTGAAACCAAGGAACAATGAATGAGTGGGATACAACATTGCCTATAAAGTATTATCACAACTACATTAAATGAACAGAATAAAGACTGTGATGAAATATACAAATATAATTACAATAGAAGCCTCTGCATGGTAGGATTTTACATATTACCTCCATCTTCAATTCTTTTAAGTACTTTTTATACAGTGAAAATGTACTATTAGGTTAAATTTTTAAATATTTGCAATTTATATATATTAGAAACATGGATATTGATAGATATTGTCATTTTTATATGGTTCAACCTTACTAACTTTATGATAGGATCTTTTATTTAAAAGCATATATATATATATGTTTTATATATATAAAACATTTATATTTCTGAGCTCTCTCGAACACCATTCTCTGTTATCTTAGTGATATGAGGTAGTCCAGAAGAATGAGTCCCAGAGGAAGCAGCCCATACGAAAGCAAGCTTTCCACCCTAAGTTCTAGTATTTCTTCTCTATGAATTTCTCCCGGAGCCTACTCAGTGCTCTGTGCCAAGGACACTCAACATCAATGTTACACATTGACAGGGCTGAACATGACACCACTGATTGATTGTCTTAAACACTCAACGAATATTTACCGAGTCAATGAGCCACATCTCATCTGGGCTAATCGCTTTAAGAGGTTACGGTGTGGCCTAGCTGAATTAGGCCAGAGCCATCTTGGACCTTCTTTTGACTCACTGCACTCTGAGATTCATCGGGGGATAATAGTTGGAAGACGGAAGAGAACAATGCCCTAATCCATTTATTCTGCCAATGTTGAATTACTCCCTCAGGTTCATAACCAAGTGTACTGTCCGGCATTGTGTCCATGCATTACTCAGACCGCCCAATAGCCTGCTGTTTAGTCTAACTACAAATTATTAAACATGCAGACAGCCAGACCTATAATTAGTAAAGCAGTGGATCAGAGCACACTAGCAGAATGATGCTTATCGAGATGCCTCGTGGCACGTGCTTGCAATAATGAAATACACTTTTTATAAGCCCAACCATCACTTCAAAAATATTCTTTCAATTCTAGAATTGAGAAAGATAGGTAGCAATGTGACTGGAGTTCTCCGTGAAATTTCTGATGCACACTAAATGTACTAGTGTATGGAAAATACTGCATCTGTTTCCAGAACATAGTATGTGTCTGAATAAACAGTTAGCAGTAGTGGCATTATATTGCTGTGAATTGCACACATATCCATAGTGGTAATCTGTTGATACAGTGATTATTATTTATTTATCTAAGCACCTTTGGAGTATGTATGTAATCAGCTTTGCAACTACTTCATCTCAATCAAACTCTGAACATCTCTGTTTTTCTATCATTTTCCCATCCATTTTATACATAAAAGAGAGGTTGATTGAGAGATTTATCCCAAACTTACACAGGTAGGCAGAGGCAGATCTAACACCCACACTGATTTTCTCTCGTCAGCAATGCCCGACTATCACTCCAAAAGGTAACAATCCTATGTGGAGAATGAGCACAACTTGAAGCAGCAACTTGAGAGTCAAGCCAAATGCCATCACATTTACGGGGGGGAGCAGAGCAGCTAATGAGGGTTAACTGCCTTGAATCCTTGGTGTCTTTGAACCTGTTCTTTCTCGCTTTTTCCCCTCTCTCCTCCATCAACACTTGAAGGTAGAATATGTGTACTACTTGCTGGATTTTGCTGCTCTTAGACCATTTCTCTACATCCTCCCTTGAAAACACGAGGTACTTTGAACAGCATGTCATATGGCTTCACTGTCTACAAATGCTTCTCTGTTCATTCTCCTCATTTTTGTCCTAGAGAAATATATCAAGAGGGTCTTGCTGCTTCCATTCTGGCATTGTTATGGCCATTTCACTGTACACTCTCCAGTGAGATTTTTAAATCTACACTTGATCATGTTATGCTTATGCTCCAAATCTATATTGGTTTACCACCACTTTAGGAAAAGAAATATATAATCTTTTTTAAAAAAAAATCCAAGCTACCAGGCCTTAATCTCATCCTTCTATTTCAAAAATACCTACTCTTATTTATTGCAAATCAGCTATAACAATCAAATGTCTACGGATGTATTTATTTACTACAAATGTTTCAATATTTAATGAAAGCATACTAAATATAGTACTCTTCATTAACAGTAGGGAGAAAAACCTGTCTGGTGTGCTAAGTGGTTAGAGCATTGCCCCATGCACTGAGGGTCTGGGTTCGATTCCTGGTCAGGGTACATACATCCAGTTTGCATGTTTGATCCCCGGTCTCTCACATTGATGCTTCTCTTTCCTTCTCCCTCTCCCTTCCTCTTTCTCTAGAATCAATGAAAAGCATATCCTTGGGTGAAGATAAAAACATATATCTATTAAGGACAAAAAAAATAAGATATGGTATTGACCTCATGGAATTAATATTCTAGTGGTCACTCAAATCAACTCTAAATCTAATTGACTATATGATGTATCTAGGGGCACACTAGTTCCAATAAATATGCAAAGCATAGAATTATATTTTCAAAAATTAGATGATTAATATTCCTTCTCGTTTTATGGTTCTTCACCTTATTACCCCAGGCCTTTCAGATCAAGAATGATAATATGATTCAAACACCATTAAATCTTGAGAAAATCCTTTCCTTTCAAAGGGGAAAAAAACGACACATGCAACAAATAAGCATGAAGTAATCCAGAGCGGGTGCAAAGACCACTTCCGAGCCATCAATCCCATCAGGAAAGCCAGGAGACGAGTCATCAGTCAGACTTTAATCAGCAGCAATGGATGAGACAAGAAATGGGAGCATTCTAGGGGTAATCTTCAAGACTCTATGATTTTCTCCAAGGTCATTTGTTTCATCAGCGACAACTTAGTCAGTGTTCTATTGTGTTTATAACAAACATTTTTTAAGGGACCCCCAAAAAGGATGCAGGGAATAAGAAAGAGAAGACAGAAAAAAGGATTGAGGGGAAGAAATAAGAGAGGTCTGGAGACAGTTTCTGACCAGTTTGCTTGTCTGAAACATTATATGACTGCAATGGAAAGAGGGAGGTAAATTGGGGAGGGGTTTCGGAGAGAGCCATGGCATCTACACCAGGTAAAACTTTTAAAAACATAGTAAGAGATTTTGACTCTATTCAAAGAGCAAAGGGAAGTCTTTCAAATATTTTATCTATAGGGATGATGTATTCCAATTTCTGTGTGTAAATATAACTTTGGCTGAAGCAAGGAGAATACATATGATGAAACATGACTACAATCTCCAGGATACTTTTCTTCTGAAACCGTATATGGTCCTCAAAGTTGTAAAAAGAGGATGAATATAAAAGCATAAGTGGTTTAGAACCAAGGCAAGTTCCAAGTTGCTACCCAACGAAGCATAATGCTTTTTTTTTTGCTAAGGAAAAGGACAGGTTATGCGGCCAAACGTGGGACAGACCTTCTCAGAGCCTCCTACCGATACAGAAAGCATGGAGGGATCAGGATGCTCGCACAGGTGTTCCAGGAGTAGTATTGTGATTGATTTTCTCCCTAGTTAACATATCAATAAATATTCAAGAAGCCTAAAAACCACTGGGAAAGGCACAACACGGTACACAGGAAGGAAAACTTGGTTGAAAATGTTTAGGAGATCCGTGTTTGGCCTCTAATAAATTTGACAACCTCTGCTCTCCCCATGGAGCACGCCCATTGAATGCCTGGCTGTGTCAATCCAATGGGCCCAGTACAGCTGGTGACCAAGGGTAGACATTTGAGCACCACCATGGCATGAAGAGTGTTTTACTATGTGAAGTCTGATGGGGCTCTCAAGATATAGCTCCATTCCAAAGTGAGACTCACGAATAACACTCCTAAGGCTGCCTCTCCAAAATGCTAGGAGCCTACTGAACAACCTTGTGGAACCACCAGGAAGCATCGCCTAGTGAAATATTTGGAACCAATCCTTCAGGTCATTAGTCTATTCTAAGAGATTCCTAGGAACCATTTTACCAATCCCTAACGGATGCCGTTCACTTCTTAGACATCAAGGAATTAGATATGTATTATAACATTTTCTAGCTGATGGCACCAAAATGTCTTATTTTAATAATTTTCTAAAACATAGATCTTGAGTCAAGGAATCATTTCCTAAGTCACACCAAGCCACGGCCCCGCCTCACATCCCGGGTCACATCAGCGGCCATCAGAAGTGTGAGCCCTCGTCATTTTGCATCCCTGAAGTACGTGGCACATCTCTCATCTAACCCAGTGCCTCACTGCTTCCTGGTGTCTGGGCAACAATATCCGCACGTCTTTAAAGAGTCCCCCTGTGATAAGCTAGCACAGCTGTCCTGGTTGTCCCAACATTCCTGAAACCCTGCAGGCCTTGGAAGTGAAGATGAGGCTGAATGGAGCGAGCCTTGGTTCAGGGTGTGTTTGCACTAACAAGGGGTTACGTCTCCCCTTCCTCTCCTTCCCTCAAACAACAGTCTCCACTCTGGAAAGACGAGCACATGATATTGGCAATAAAGGGATTTCATGCTATGATTTTTGTCCTTAGGAGTTCTAGAGAAAATCACTGCAATCCTTCCACATGGAACATCCCTGGTTGTTTCTCGGTTCTCCCATTGGCCAGATAGCCCACATCCCTTCAGATTCTTTCCATTTTAAAGTTATTATAGCATGGAATTCTCTGACGGCTCTTTTTATAGGTGAGAGAGATTCATTAACTACAAAATAATAGACGGCATGGCTCAGGTGGCTTGCTTTCTGAAAAACTATTAAAGTGTACAAAATATATTGAAATCCATTCCTAAAATTCTGGGACCACATATTCCGGAACTAAACATTTCGGTACTAAACGTTTACCGTACATCAAATAACCTTCTGCGAGTCTCAAGTAAAACTGATTGTAAATCTTTGTATGGGCCCTAGTGACTGAAGAAAGTAAATTTAATAAAAGACCTAATATTGGTGTAAAAACCCTTAGGGCAAAACCTATCAATTGAGTTAAACATACCAGATTTGTCTTCATTGAAAAGGTAATTGTGATATTACTCTACGCTCTCTCCCTTACAGAAAGAAGAAACATTCATTACTCTCATTAAGCTTGAATCTAACAAAATCCAAATATGAAATGTTTATCTTGCTTATTGCATTTTACCTTCAATGGGTAATGCAAATTGATTCATTGCTGTAACCTGTGTTTCTAGTCAATTACACTCTCCAGTACTTTTGCCTTGTGGCTAAATGTTCACTGAAGAATAACTTTTTTCAAAGAAGAAAAGTTAAATAGCTCCCATGGAGGTTTGTTTCTCAAAATTCATTAAAAAGTAACTAATTTCTGATGTCATGAAAACTCTTATAGAAATACATCGTCTCTGATGAACCACAGGAACTTGTGACCAAAATATCACTTTTATACTCATCAGAACATCATAGTGCAAAACATGAAAGGAGAGCCGCCTACTTGGGATTTTTGAGAACTGTGGGTTTTGGGGGTGTTGTTTTTTTTTTTTTTTTTTGGTTGCTGTAATAGTAAGTGATCTCTGAAATAAACTACTCTATTTTGGTTATTCATCTCATTTCTCTCTTCCTCTAACATTTTTAGATTGCTTGTAATGCTTCTGACCAAAGGGCAGAGGAAATGCGCTCACTGGATTTAAACAACCCTGTGCTCATTTCCAAAATTTCAAATACGGTGTGTGAGATAATCACTCTGCCACATAAGTTAAGGCCTAGGAACAAAGAATGCTAATGTGCCTAAATGTCCATGCTTGATGCATGGAGCCTGAGTAACAAGAAAACCCCAAGTATGTTGCAGTAAAGGTGCTGGTGACTAGCCAAATAGAACTGGAATTCTGCAGAATGATATTCAACTGAATGTCAGTGTAGAAGGAAACCATATCAAAGATAAGGCATAAAAGAAAAGAAAGTATGCTATTCAATAATGATGATGTTTAGGAAAGTGGAAAAATAAAGCATTCTTTAGAATATGTATATCCCACAACCTGATCTGAATTACAACTTCTTTGAGAATGTGGTCCATCCCATATATTTCTTTTATCCCTTTATTAGACTTACTGTGAAATAGCAAGTAATCAGTAAAATATCATTTTTCCTAATACCGGCAAAGATATCTCACATCCTAGAAAATAATTAGCACTAGCTTCATCTTCACAGATGGAAAAACTGGCTCCGAGTAGCTTCTCAACTTCTCAAGGTCAAATACTAGTCTAGCCTAGATGAGGGACGAGAAGCAGGGTTTCCCATCTCTCAATCCAGTGCTCGTTCCAATGCAGCCTATCACATCTCACCAACCTACATGAAATAATTTCACTGAGTATCATGATGTCATTGTGCACAATGTAAAGAATACAGCTTCAGCAAACAGTTGTTGAGGCTGTACAAGGTGGCAGGGGCTATGGACATAGGAATGAGTAAGACAAACTTCCTTCTCTAAAGAAGCTTACAGTCTGGTAGAAATGATAAACATATAAATAATGACTTTCCATTGCCTAAGAGATAAAATTGTTCCTTAAAACAGCATAAAAGTCTAGTCAAAACAATTTTAAAAAAAAAATTAGAGGATTTAAATGTTCCAGTTTCAAACTTTAATACAAAGCTATAGTAATCAAGGCAGTGCGATACTGCATAAGGATAGACATAGTTCAATGGCAAAGGATTAATAGTTCAAAAATAAACTTTTACATTTATGGTAAATTGATTTTTTTGAGGAAGGTGCTCAGGCGATTTAATAGGGAAAAAAATAGGCATTACTTACTACAAATGGTGTTGGTATTATTGGACACCACATTCAAAAGATGAATTTAGACCCTTACTTTAGACTACATATAAACATTAATTCAAAATTAATAGTAGACCTAAACATAAGTGCTAAAATGTTAAAATACTAGAAGAAAACATAGGAGCAAATCCTTTTGTCTTTGGGTTAGGCTAAGATTTCTTAGATCTGACATCAAGAACACAAGCAATATAAGAAAAATTTGATAAATCAAAAGTCATCCAAATTAATAACATTTGCATTTCAAAAGATACCAAAAAGACAGTAAAAAAGATTGGGAGAAAACACATGCAGGTCATATATCCAATAAATGACTCACATGCTGCCTGGCCAGTGTGGCTCAGTGGTTGAGCGTCGACCCATGCACCAAGAGGTCACTGGTTCGATTCCTGGTCAGGGCACATGCCTAGGTTGTGGGCCTGATCCCCAGTGGGGGGCATGCAGGAGGCGGCCAATCAATATTCTCTCTCATTAATGTTTCTATCTCTCTCTCCCTTCCTCTCTCTCTAAAATCAATAAATAAATAAAAAATTTTTAAAGACTCATATGTAGAACGTGTAAAGAAATCTGCAACTTTATAAGACGTCAAATTACCCAATTAAAAAATAGACAATAGATTTGAATAACTATTTCATCAAAGATATACCAATAGCCATTAATCACATGAAAACAGTCTCGACATCATTAAATTATTAGAGGATGCATATTTAACTACAATGAGATGAAATTTTATACCCACTAAAATGGCTATAATAAAAAACTAGATGAAAAATATTGTCAAGGCTGTAGAGAAGTTGGAACCCTCAATATGTATGTTTTATACATGTTAGAACACATTAAAAACAACAGAAAATATTAGTGAGCATTACATAGAGGAACTAGGTCTCAAAGTCCCTTCTTGGCAACACCAATTTTGTTTTTTTTACATAATATTTTCCCTTTTATTTGGATAATGTAGTCAGTTTGTGTAGTAAGAATTAAAGTTTTGAAATTGTTCTGTGATATTTCTTTGTGCCTTCCGCCTCCTCCTTTATCCTCTTCCAATTCCCACAAAGAGATATTTTTAGTCATGTCGTTATCTTGTATTTTTGCAATGTGATTGAAGAAAATTGATTATATTAGAAAAGGATGAGATTGGCAATCAGAGCGAAAAATATGTACCGATGGACTTCAATTACTAAAAAATAGTGTCATACCCACACTGTGTTCTTTTTAAAGCAAGTCCATAGAATCACAAATTAAGCAATTTAAACAATTATGAACTGGAAGACACTGTCATGATAGAGATGGTTTATATATACCATGCAGAAAAAGAACAGAGGCTTTATTGGAAAACAGAAACTGTTAAATTAGAAGTAAATCCACATTGCTTTGGGCTCAGGGTCACAACTTTAAGGCCCTCAAGGGCGTTGAGCTATGGTTTAATCAAGAAACCAACCCAAAATATTAGCTAGTCTGCTCTGCTATTTCAAAACACCTCCTATTTTATATTGTACATTTACCGAGATACCTAAAAACATATATTTGAAAAGTGTATAATGGAACAATAAAAGACTTTATCAATCATCTAGTTCATCCTTCCCATTTTATCGACAACAAAACTGAGGCCAGGGAGGGAGATCTGTCAAAGGAATCCAGCAGCTTGTCACACCCTTCCCCAGCACACCTATCCTCCCTGGAACTCTTCTCCTGAGCCCAGTCCAAGGTAGACCTGCCATCATCTCTTTAACCATGAGGACCAGAAAGGGAATACTTTCTCCAACTTTGGGGTGTTCTTTCTTTTCTCCTCCAACATTGCTTATTTCTTCAAGGTCAGTTCTTGAGATGATGGTCTCTAATTGTTACTCTACCACACAGGATGCTTCCAAGACAGAAGGCAATGCCTTCTTCTCCTTGGGGAAAACCTCACCCAAAGCCACACAGTATATCTTTCCAAGGTTTCTTCTGAACCCACTTGTTTTCTTTATGGTTCCAGGCTCACTCAGAAATACCAATAACTATCTGCCCATCTTTATGGGGATAGCTCTGGAATTAGACCCTCCAGTTGGAATCCTGGCTCTAACACATAACAGCTGAGGGAGGTAGGACTTGTTTTGCAATCTCTCTGAACCTCAGCTTCCCTATCATGAAGACAGTAATAATAGTGCTTTCTTGGCGTGGTTATTGGGAGGATTAACCAATTTTTTTTTTTTTTGTATAGAGCACAAAAGGCATGCTTAATAATAAAAGTAACTAATATTTTTGAGAACTAAGGACATTAAGTTAATCCACACATGGTATCTAAAGCCTTCTCTATGCTCAAAATGTTCCAGTATTACTTTTCTCAAGTTTTATTAACCCATTACATAAAATATCTCTTCATAGTGCTGCATGTCAATATTGCATCTTTTCTTGACTCTTAAGTCACTTGACATTAATCCAAATATTGGGGAGGGTTCAATACTGGATATTTGAGGTCAAAACTGTTTGTTTGTTTTGTTTTGTGGTTTTTTTTTAAGAAGAGGGCATTTTTTTTTCCTTAGAATTTTTGTATTGTACTTACTGTGTTCTGTTCCATTGGTTCTAAAATGTTAGCAAACGTCAGAATAACCTGGAGAGCTTATTAAAGCAAGCATGAATGAGACTCACCCCTAAGGTTTCTGATTCAGTACGTCTGTCTCGGGACCCAAGAAAGTGTCTTTCTAAAAAGTTCTCAGAGATACAGATGCTGATGTTCTAGGGACCTGTTGAGAACTACTGTGCTAGGCATAATATGAACAAATTTATGTTTTAATTCATTTAAACCTCATCATCAGTATAGGAGGAAGGCAATATTATTACCCACATTCTACAAATGAAGAAATCGAGGAGCTGATAATTTAAGTAATTGGACCAAAGTTGCACAGCTAGTAAGAGCATTATGATTTGAGCAGATAAGCTGTTTCCAGGGCCCTTACATACTCTTCACAATGCCTCTATCCTGCCTCCTTGCAGCTGCTTAAGTAATGAAATAGATCATTAACTCTCTGGTAAGGCTGTTGTGAGAGCCCAGTGAGATATAAAAGGTAGATGTATAAAGCAGTGTGTCTGACCCAGGGAGGACCCATCAATGATGCTTTCTGTCAACACGTGGAAATTCATAACCAACACTCTCTCTGCACTTCCACTTACTTTAGGTTTTACTTTATCCTATCAAAATCAAATTAATTTTTCGATGTTTACAAAGAAGAAGAAGAAAAGGCAATACAAATGCATGTATGTGTCTCAGTAGTGAAAATGGGGACAAAGGAATGAAAGTACGGGGTCTCCACTTCTTCTCCTTAAATTTTGAAATATCAAGATACAAACAGGTCGCTCCCCTGTGCTTGGAACTAAGGAACTTGCAGTGACTACAGAGTACCAGGGCTTACACTTCCCATTAACGTAGAAGCACAACCAAAGCAGCCTTTCCCTGTAGGGATTTTGCATATCAGATTTGGTACAAATATAGCTCATCAGTATCCTTGCACAATCTGTGTGTCATAATACAATTTATAGAAAAATGCTCTGCCCATAATAAATCCTAGAAATGTGCCCAGATTCAGTGCTATCCCATTAGGCATCAGACACAAAATTTCTCATAGTACAAGATTTATCTAATAGAAGAGGTTTGGTGACAAGCAAGCTGGGCGATAATGAGTGAGAGAGGAGGTTAAAAGTACTAGAAATACTTGCTGATTATCTCTTTTTATGCCCAATGACCCTTGCATAGGTAAGCCAAGTTCATCGGGCAAGGTTAATTTGCCACATTAACTATTTTGGAAGTCAGTGAATCAGAATGTCAAAAGCCAAGAACCGTCAGGGTCCTGCCAACTCTTTGGCAAGCTAATGTATCAAAATGTCACCTCTGTACCTGATGAGGTATGTTCTTCACACCCTGACATTGATTTCTCAATGACAGACACAAGTTGAGTCTTGCTGGCCAGTATCTCAGCATCTCATGGAGAGCAGGCCCTTTGGCCGAGATTGGCATCTCCTTGACAGCCCCATAAGGAAGGCTGAGAGTTGAATGAAGTAGGAGAATGCGTTCTTCCCTCAGCGTAGATGCTGTCTCTCAGGTGGGCAGGGCAGCCTGGGGTTGTTTGCAGAAAGGTTGCAGATTTTTCATCTCTTTCTCTGTCAATCTGTTGCCATATTCCATAATTAAATCAGGGGTGTTAAAGTAATAGCTTTGGATCAAATTGATGGGCATAGAGCAAACCTGTTTCTTGTCTCTGAAATTTTGTAAAGAAATATGCTTCTGTTTCTCTCTGGAATGACAGGGAACCTACTCTGATTTTATAGTTTTACTCCTGCTTTCTCTCCTTTCTGACATTTGCACATATCATATACATACATTGGAAAGGTCTGTTTTTGCAATGGTCATATCCGAGAATTAACACATGGGCACACATTTTCTAAACCAAAATAAAAAGGGAACTGGAGTACATTCAACTCATTGGGACTGTGATGAGTTGTCATTGGACTCTGATTTCCACTAAGGTTTACAGAAAGCAACAGATATGGGTGTGTGTGTGCATGTGTGCGCGTGTGTGTGTGTGTGTGTGTGTGTGTGTATGCATAGGCCCCTGCGCATATATTTTTAATGTGTGGGTGTATGACTGTGCATGTTCGTTTACAGTACACAAACACAGAATTAAAAGACAAACAAGCACATTTTCTGAAGATTTTTATTAGCCCATAGGTTCAATCATATTATATTTTAAAAATTTGCAAATAATATTTAATCATGTTAACAATTTCAGAATTAATGAATATGTGTATTTGGTGAAGCGAAGGGAAGAAGAAGACATTGGGGTGATGTCACCTTATAAAAGTCAGTCTTTTTTGTAGGTTATGAATAGATTACTTTAAATTGGTCCTCAGATCATGAGCCAAGAACACAAGTAAAAATGTCAATTGCATCAGGGCATCAGGCCCATTGCAAAGCCCCCTAATAAATATGAATAAGATGATTTGACTTATTTATTTTTCTCCTGCTACTGCTGTTGGGGATGATGACAGCTTAATCATGTCTGCCCAGCACCGGGCTGTGAGTTTACATTAAGCGGCATGTGTCCTGTCATTACTGCATGATTTGGAGGGATAATGGCTTTGTCTAAACTATACCACAGTCAGAAACCATTTCTGAACGCCACTCAGCAATTCACAAAGGAGGCGAATTTCTGCATCTCTTACATTGCTGGAGGTTTCGATGTGAAATGATTAGTTATTAGGAATGAAGAAGAAAAAACTATCTCATCCAGTATACCAGGTAACTAGCTGGGACACCTTGGCTGTCACTTCTCTCTCCACTGAGAAGGCTGAGCCTCTCCCCAGGCTCTGTGGCCCATTGTAATCAGCACCAAGGTGTTTTGAGACTGGTCTCCCTTTAACCATCTATATCCCATGCTGGTTTCTGACCACTGTGTCATGGTTTAGACAATGATGTGTGTCCTGGGCCTAATGGCCAAGATTTACCTCGGGCCCCATTTCTAAGCTCTAGTCTGAATTACTAGCCTAATAACCAGGGCCTGTCAGCCTGTGGCCTGTCCCTGTCCTTGTCAGTCTCCTTCCTGGTGATGTGAGCTGTGTTCCTGAATCTCAATTTTTTAACTGAGGCTTGTCTCCTTTTCCTGCAGATGGTACTGCTGCTGTTTGCCTGCACTGCTGGCAAGATTTTTGTTTGTTTGTTTGTTTGTTTTTCCTAACCTTGAAGAGTAGCCTGTTCCCCTTTGGGATCCTCCTGTCCCAAAGGTGAGTTGGCTCCTCTCTGACTCTTCTCACCCTCCCCTTTTTACCACGAGGATCTAAGGCTTGTCCAGCAATGTTCAAAGATGTGACAATATCAATTCATCCGTTTACAATAGACATATTTAATTTTGAAAAATGTCCACAAGTCTCTACTCTTCCTACAGTCATGCCTATTGCAATGTGACTCTGTGGCTCTGGCGTCAAGAAGTGAAATTGTACTGACTTTCTCATCACTGGATTTGGGGTTGGCCACAGGCTTTGCTTTGCTCTGCTCAATGAAAACCAAGAAAATGAGCTTGACCAGTTCCCACCCAAGCTCTCAGTTCCTCTGGAACCCTGACAGCCACCATGTGAATAAGCCCATAGTTAGCCTGCTGGAAAACGAAAAGCTGGAGGTCTAGGCATCACCATCACTTTAGCTGAAAATAAGCCAACTCCCCAAAGCAACCATCTAGCAGACCTATAGTTTACTACTGACGCCTGAGAGAGCCCAGTTGATGCCAGAAGTACTATCCAGCTAAGCTAAGCTCAAATTGCTGACCCATAGTATTGAGAACTAAATAAATGATTTTATCTTAAGTCACTTAAGTTGTGGATGGTTTATTGATACAAATGTTTAACAATGCAACAAAATACTAGGCCAGATTTAGAATGACAACGGTGAAGTCTAAGTAAAATCATGCATATTTTATGATGTAATATTAAGTGAAAATAGCAAAATGCAAATATTAATCTGTATATCATGATTGGAATTATGCAAATTATGCATGCAAGTAAAATGCGGCATGTAAGAAAGTACAGTTTTATAAGGGTGGTAGGATTAAGCATCATATTGCAGTTTTTGTTTCCTTTAACATAATTATATTATATTTTCTAATAAAAATATTGAGTCATAAAGTAAAAACCATTCTAAAATTGTAGGATATCTTGCTGTGATATTAGTAAATCAGTGAAAAATACACACAAACTGTTCTGCCTCCCTTCCCCAATGATCATTATTATTTTAAAAATGAACAAAATGGCCCAACAGAAATATTTCAAAAGTGGAAGAAATATCTTTATTAATTAGGAATGAAAGTAAAATTCACATGAACTTATTTTACTTTCATTATCAGAATGCTAGAGTTTAAAATAAAAATGGAGATTTAAATACTCCATGGATCATAAAACCCATTTTAATCGTGAAAGATATTGATAACAGTTAAACTTTCATCTGCTAAAGGTCAACATTTAAATGATAAAGGTGACTGACCTAAGATAAGGAAGAAACTATTGTGGCAATACATTTAAAAATTAATTCCACTAAAAGTCTCATTCCTTTACTAAATGTAGATGTGTACATCATAAAAGCATTGCCCCAGGAAACTGAAACAGACGTATATGCAAAAAGCGAAGAACTGCAGAGAAATTCCAAAGGCATGTCCTTGGAAATTCACTGGACCAATACATCTCCCTAATCCACTGGGCTGCAGAGGCACAATGGTGTCTTTCTAGCTGATTGTGCACATTCGTTGCATTGGGAGGGATGCAGAGCTCGTCCCTCTAGTACTATGAAAGCAATTTATTGTGACAACTTCCTCAGCCCCCAAAATCTGTCAGGCATCCAACATGCTGCCAATGGAACTCTAAGCATCTAGTCTGAAGCTGAAAGCAGGGAGGTGGGAACAAAGTCACAGACAGCCCTGGAAAATGTCTGTCTTGCTCCTTTGTTTCAAAAGCCAAGAGATGAGTACTGAATTTGTTCTTTATTTAGATTTTGGTCAACGTTCATTCCTTTCTCTACCAGCCACATTTAATATATTCCTATAACACTTACATTTTCTGTTAGGATGACCAACTCATTCATATCCCAATTCATAAACTCAGTTTCACCTTTCCCGTCTGATGGTTCTTCCCCTAGTCATTGAGTAGCTTTTGTCTCCTCTGAGAAGGGAAATCAAGCTTCTGCCTACACTTCTTCTCCTCTCTCTTCCTTATCCAAAATCTCTTCCACTTGGTATGTAGCAGAACACTGTCTTTTTAGTAACGAAAACTTCATTGTGATGCCATTGACCCAGTTTGAGGGTTGTTAAAAAATAAGCAGCCCCGTGGAACTCATCACTCATGGTAAGGGTATTGCCAAGGACATTGTTCATTACATCATACAGTGTCCTATTTATGAAGCTTTCCGAAAGAAGTCCCTGTCACATCTTGATACAAAGAATAGTTGTGTTTCTTCTAAGTATTCTGCGTTTATTTCTGTTTGCTTGTTTGTTTACGTATAAAGAACATTATGAATTGTGTACTCAATACAATAGGTAGTTAATTCAAGAAAAGTGTCTAGTTTATTTATACTCTATTTATTATTATCAACAGCTCTTTTTGGTTTTTCTGTATTTTATCTTTCTATTTTTGTTGTTGTTATTTGCTGATCATATTCATATATCTGTTAGCTAACATTTATGCAGCACTCATTATGGTCAGGCAATATTTTAAGTGTAGTGCATAAATTAAGTCATTTTAATCCTACTTCCCAATGTATAAAATAGCTACTGTAATTATCCTGATTTTGCAGATAGAAGAAAAAAAAAGAGAGAGAGATGCAAAGAGATTGAGTAACTACCCTAAGGTCACACAGCCAGAGAGTGGAGGAGAAACGTGAAGAAATCAAATCACTTCCAGAAGAAGAAGCAAAGGGCAGTTTGCTTGACTTGAGCAAGACCTGGGGGTATTTTCTACAAAATGAAGGTAATCCCACTCTGTAAGTAAATTTGCCTTAATTACTTAGATGACAGAACAATTTTGCTGTTTTGTATTATTTTCTTTTTTAATTCTCACCTGAGGATATGCCCATTGATTTTGCAGACAGAAGAAAGAGAGAGAGAGAGAGAGGGAGAGAGGGAGGGAGAGAGGGAGAGAGGTGAGAAAGAAACAAAAATCAATTGCCTTCCATATGCACCCTAACCAGGAATTGAAACCACAACCTAGGTATGTGCCCTGACGGGGAATAGAACCCATGACCTTTTGGTTTACAGGACTATGCTCCAACCACTGAGCCACACAGGCTAGAGTGCTGTTCTGTTTGATGACCTGTTGGAGAATTCCCCAAATTTGATGCCACTAATAGCCTTCCCTAAGGCCTCAGGACTAGACCAGTATTTAGACTTTACAAATGTAAGGTTTAGGGATTTTGCATATGCAAATTAGAGGAGTAAGGTACCAGGAGGGTCAGTCTTTATGACGTACAGGATTGTGAACCTTGTGCTTCCTGTGAGGACTTTCATATTGGATCTCCCTTGAAAAGTTGATTTTGCCTCACTCAGGTGAAACACAATTATGCTTAACAGATACCAATTACTAAAATAAATGAGTTTTGTGTAAGTGGGCTGGGGATATGGGTTTCATTTTGTGATGCTGTATTTTAAGTTTCAGCTATTAAAATTTTACTAATGTAGGTAGGATTCCATAGGAACTTTTGAAAAAGGTAGCTGCAGCATCTTTTTTTTTCAGAGTTTTAAAGGAGAAACACAAATTTTGACAGCATCTTTGAGTCCTTTGAACAAATACAAAAGTTTTTCTTTTTGAGTTCCTGTGCAAACAATGGAAACAAGTGCTGTTTAACTCATGCAGAACAGGAATTTATCAGAAGGCTGTGAAGGAACAGACAGAATCCATAGGAGACTGAAAGAAGGCCTCGAAAATGAGCAGACACCAAGACAAGATTGTCCAATGACACATAGCCTTCGGACACTGGGAGCTGATGCTGCTATCGCTGCCGCTGCGCCCACCTTGGACCCTGCTGCCAAGTCTAGAAGCAATGCTGAGATGTCCCCTCCTGATTTAAAGCCTTCGTCAAAAGCATATGATGGGCTGACTGCCTTATGATAGACAATCTTTAGCAAATATCTGGCCTTTTAAGCTTTCATAATGGAAGAAGGAGCCCTGTCATATTGGCTCATACAATTATAAATTCATCGTATGAAAGTGTGCAGAAACTGAACTGCCAAAAAATGACAAATATTCCTAAAAGTGAAAAATAAGTAAATCACAGTTTTCTTTTCATTTATTCATCAATCTAGTCTTTCACTCATCCCAGGCATCCATCCATCCATTCAATAAATATCTACTGAGTTCCAAGGCATGATGTTAACTACTGGGCGTTATGCTGAATATTGTTTTTATTGCCTTTTCATATCCATTCCCCACCGTTCTTACTCACTTCTACTCAGATGGCATATCATTTATGTATGGTCTTATCTGGGCCCCGCTGCCTCCCAGATTCTGGTTGAGATTAGACAGTGGAGGTACTGGCATAACATTGACAGTTGGAAGGAAGGGGGCCAAGTGTTCATTCTAATGCTCCGACCTGCTGGGTTACTATATGGCAGTGGTTATATTACTTTGTAAAGACCATAGCTCCTGTCAGGCTACCTGTTCACCTAAACCTACCACTCTGAGAGGGTTCTGGTAACCACTTACTATCTTTGATGTTTCCGATCTAAGGATAACAGCAGCCACCCACTGTGGCTAGTTGAGAGGTGCTCTACCATCTCCTGTTGGTTTCTCTTAATCCAGAATTCTTCCTAAAGGTCTCCTCATAAAACTTTCTTTAGTTACCTTTTTGCCAGAGGGCCATCTGTAGGAACCATGAATTCATAGGATGCATTGGTTATCATAAAAGTCAATCCTTGCTCTTATTGTACTTATAGTTTCATGAAGCCATGACTTTTGCATACTGTGAAGCTCACATTGAGAAGGGGCAGTCTTGCCAAGCAGTATGTACTCTGTATTGATATCCCAATTCTGAATTCTGGAAATGGCTACTTCTGTATTCAGCCACTCTGACAAATTCCCAGCACACACACATTTGTGTTCTTCTCCCCCTAGAATACTTATTTTGAATTCTTCTTTGTGTCTTCCCCTCCTCATTACCCAGTAGCCTTTACTACATAATTAAAGGCTTGCTACACCATTAAAGGTTAGGTAATTAAATCTAGCAAATAATCACATGGAGAGATGAATATAAGCCAACACAAAGAGTAACTGGATGTGTGTAATGAGGATCTTCATTAACGCAACCATGTTATCTGACCCACTGAGGATCAGATCACAGGATGGGGTTAAAACATACTGCCACGGAGGGTGAGCCACATGCTAGAGGGGATAATAAAGGGGAAGACATTAAGAAAAGAAGATGTTAGCAGAATCATAGAGCAAATACTGTCAACTCAGATAATGAAGGCAGGAATCAAGTCCAAGTAGGTCAGCAATTTCTGGCTCTAAGTAGCCAACAATTTAGGAGAGTCTGCTTGAGGACCAGATAGCAGAGGTAGGGTCAGCAGCAGTAAGAAATAGTTTCACTTAGAAAAATCTACACAAAAGGCAGGGGAACGACATGATCCAGAGCTGGCATAAATGAAGAAAGAGGGCAGCCATGAGAGATTGAGCAGTATAGTGTAAGATACCCTTTCTTGAAACCAATGAAGAAACAAAAACAAGTCTCTGGTAACCAAGTTATATATAGTAGTATAGATAGTGATATATAGATAGATAGATAGAGAGATAGAGACATAGATAGATAATATAGTAGTATGTATAGTAGTATAATTTATAGTTATATGGTATCCTTAATATATAGTAGGGTGAAAAATACTGATGTACTACCCAGCTGTGATCCATTGGTTTTGTTGAGAATAAGTCTACTCTTAAGTTGCTTTGCAGTCATTAATGTCTAGAATGATGCTGAGAAGGGTTGGTACTCTAAGCATCTGTTTTTTCCTCAACTCTTCTGTCATCCCAGGAAGCTAGATTAATTGAACTGAATTCTTCAATCTGTTTTATGTTTGAGACTAAGCAACAGCTCCAATTTTCAACTTATAAGATATATTTTCTAAATTTAAAAAAGGTGCCTGGATCATTTATTTAGAAAATTATCGAGAATTTTTATATATCCATATGGTTTCTTGTACCAATCATTAGTTTCACAAGTTGATAATAAACACAATAATAAGTAAATAAATAAACAAGCAAATAAGTAAGTTGCATGATCAGGTGAGTTAATGAAACACTGGGCCAAACATATTTAATAGGAATCTTTATTGTTAGAAGAAGAAAGTCTAATCTACCAATGTGTACTGTCATTCTCTAAAATGAGTTATGCTAGATGGAGTTTCCCAATTGTATTTTTTAGGTAGACTATATTTTTAATAGAGCATCATTTTTAAAATCAGGATTCCATGGGCTTCAGAACACGATGCTTTGGATATACTAAATATTTTATAGCAATCGTAAGTATAATAGCTTTATGTATATTGAATTGTCAGAAGACCTGTAGGTGTTCTAATAAAAACTCCAACAACTTGGAAATTCCCATACAATGTAAATGTTGGTAAAGGTCATAAAGGTTCTCTTTTAGTGCCTCCAAGGACAGTAAATTCTTTACCCAGTGAGTCATCTTTCCTTGCTCTCAAGCAACTTGAGATTTTATAAATGTTTTTCTTATTCTGAGCTATGATCTGGTGTTTTATAAATTCTACCACTGGTTCTAGCTTTGTTCTCAGAGGAAAACAGATCAAATTTACTCATTCTTTTTTGCCTCCCATGAGTGTACTCAAATTTCTCCTATGTGATAGGTTTTCTAGGTTTCCTCACAACCTTTATCAACCTGGAAGCATTCTAATTTTTATCTAATATTTTTTAATATAGTTTTATTGATTTGAGAGAGAGTGGAAAGGAGAGAGAAAGAGAGAAACATCAATGAGAGAGAAAGGTTGCCTCCTACACACTCCATCCTGGGGATCAAGCCGAAATCTAGGCATGTGCCCTGACCAGGAATAGAACCAGCAACTACTCAGTGCATGGGACGATGCTCAACCAATTGAGCCACACTGGCCAGGGCTTTCATTTGGTATTTTAAAATGTTGTGCTTGCAATTTGATTGAGTATTCTGGGTGTTGCTGGATAGTTGCAGCCAAAACTACAAATTCTTATGACTTGCAAACTCTTTTATTCCTAATAATACCAGATTTTAATGAAGCTTAAGATCAACTCCATGCCCCATAACACTTTTGTGTCGACTATTACCATGTATTCTTTCCCCTATATGTCGGCAATAGATTTTTGAAATCTATATGCCTATCACTGGGTTCTGCACATTTGTATGCAGAAACAACCTATTGGCTACCTTTGGTGAATTACTACAATTTTACCCTTATAAGAGTTCAAGATCATAATAATCGTCATGAACAGAATGTCAAAAATGGTAATTTAGAATTATATGGTCTCTTAGAGTTTAAAGAGTGATTTAGCATATGTTATTTCACTTTATCCTTATAATCTAGATAGAAAGGGCAAAATTTAGTAGCTTAAATTTAGAGATGAAGCAACTGAGGCATTAGAGATACTGGCCTATGATATTCGTATGTCTAGTAAGTAGAATACTATGCTTAGAACCCTATCTCATACCTCCTAATTCAACCTTCTCACCTATTCTAACTACTTTTTAGTAGAACATATAAACAAAGTTGTATAAACCCAATATTCTGTTAAACATGCTCTAGTCAACAGTACACATGGGACAGAGAACTATCTTTTCTCTGTTCTGCAGCATTTACCATGAACTTAACCAAGACTATGGACGCATGCCCAGAAGTGGGGATTGCTAACAGCAAGCTCTTCTAATCTCCAAGTCTACTCTGCTTCTTTTAAAATGTTTTTAAAAAATGTGATAGTCTATATATAAAAATAGACATTTAGTCATTAATATCAATGCTAGGTGTTCTATTTTGCAGTGAATATTTATGAACAAAAATGTAATTTCTGTGTTAAAAATTCAAGAAAAAATGTTCCCTTTATTTATTATCCTCTTCACTCAGCATGACGCTTTTCAAAAATTTGGGACACAGGATACAGGGACACAGGGAAAATAAAACACTTTCTCAAGGACACAGAAAAAATAAGTCACTCCCAGCCACAGACCAGAATTGCTCCACAGTGATCAAAACTAACAAAATTATGCCAGGGGACAACTGAGTCAATCTGTCTCCTGACTCTGACCATTAGGGTCTGATGTGACAACCAGAGAGACCAGATAATTTTTTTATGATAACCTCTATAAAATTATTGATAAAAGCCCATAGCAAGTCTTGGAATAAAAATATTTAAGATTTAATCATATGAGGCATATTTCAAAAAAATCCATGTTGTCCAAAGATATTCTTCATTCATTAACACCAAGAGATAACCAGTAAACTCAGTAGTAATGCAATTTTTCAACTTTAGCTTTTGGCAATAACTATTTTTTTTTGTCTAAAACAACCCTACATATTATTATTATATAAAATAAATGAATTAATTAAAATTCTATGCAAGTACTTTTCAAACATATTCATTTCATTATTATAACAACCATATGATGAAAATGTGGTAGATTGAAAAATCCAGCCATGTTACTATGTAACTCCTCTTTATCAAGGTGAAATGTGTTCACACAAGCTTTAAAGCATGGCCTCATGAGTTATTTTGACCAATACAATGTGGCCGACATAACGTTGTGTGAGGACACAATTCAACTCACTTCAGGCAGCGAGGAGATTTTTTCGCTGAAACGACAAGTGAGCTAAGGAAAGTGCTATTGGAAACTGAAAAAGAGGATGATTATAAAACTCTTGACAAACCTGTCACTTGCAGTAACTTGAATAATGGAAAATATGTCAAATGAATTTGTGTATATAGTTAAGGAGATTTTGAAGCAGAATATTGAAAGTGTCATTTGCCTTTTATGAGCTGTGTACGATAATATACAGAAACAAAGAGTGAAATAAAGACACAATTATTTCACTTGAAATCAGAATGTAGAAAATATTTAAAATAACCAAGACTTACTTGATAGTAATAATAATAATTTAAAAACTGTTTTACATTTCTTTAGTCTCTCCACCATCCCCCAAAACATCTCCAATTAAGAAATGGCTTCAGGATAAAGAATGAGTTAGTAAAACTCTCTGTGAGACCTCAGTAAGATTTAAGGTGGTATCTAGCAAACCCTTTTTACAGGTTTCTGTACCAAAAAGGGTCGCACCAGAGAGGCATTCCACACCTGGACGTGACGTAAATTATAACCTTGTGAACGTTGAAATCGATGGATGGCATGATTGGATAGGACTTGAGAGTCTTGAATGACGTTCAATATATTTTCCATGTGGGGGAAAAAAGCCACTGTAGACAGAAGGTTGTCTGTAGTAGAATGTTGTAGTCATGGTTCAAAAGAATTGTACTTCCTAGTATCTAAGTCTTTGTGTAGCTCTTCCCACATTGATGCCTGCCTTACGAATGTAATTCACTTTGGTCTGAGAAAATCAGCAAACATGAAACAAGCAGAGGTTTGATATATGTCAGTACATGGAAGCTGCCTTCTTGGCATGCTTCTACTATCAGGGGAAGAAGCCTGAGATGAAATAACATGTGGTGAGAGAGCCATTCTAGGCATCCCAGCAGAGGCACCAGGTATAGAAGGAACCTAGCTTAGGGCATGGAATACCATGGCATTTCCTACCATACTGTCTCCTACCTTCTACTATTACTCAGCAAGCCAAGATTCCATTGTTGGCCTGTCCAAAATCTGTTTACCCTTACCCCCCAATTCTTGCATAAAAAATATGTTCTACTGAGGTGCTCTAATTAACAGATTGCATTATTTATGTCACTGATTATTACAATGGCTGAAAGAGAAAGCTTATATTTGCTTCGGCTTAATTTGGGGGAGATCAGCATGATGAGTTAGAAGATCACAATCAAGATCACTCTGTTCTTGAATTTGAATTTTCTTGGGACAAGAGGTTGTTGTCATAGATAAATTGAATAATTACCTCATCTTGGAAGTGGTAACTTTTAAAGTGTGCTGTATATTCAATAGAAATATCTCTTTCCATTTGGTAATCCTAACCTTGTTAGTAGTCAAAACAAATTAATTGAGCTTGGAAAGATGATTGGCCTAAATAAAACCTCCATCTTTAGGTTTTAATACCTGAATTAAATAGCCATTTCTATTTTTATTTATATAAGATTATAAGCTATATGAGAACAGATTTGTATATATCTCAAATGACAAGAAAGTGCCTGCCACATAGTAAGAGCTCAATAAATAGATGAGATTCTCTCCTAGAATAAGTTTTTCTTGGACAAAGCATAACTTTCATGATAAGTAGGAATGCTGACAAATGCATAATGTATTTTAGCGACTTAATGCTGAGAACTGTGCAGTTACTTTATCACGGATAAGTTCATGTGACCTCCTCACATAGCTAATGAGTATAATAGATGACAAATAAAAACGAAAGTTCTAAATAATTGTAACTTTCTCAAAAATTGACAAATTAACTATTGGCTGATCAAATGTTCTTTAATTCCCAGATCAAAATATTTTTCTGAGCCAGTGTTTCCCAAGCAACTGTCTTTGGTACCATTTTCACTACTGTGAGGCTATAACACTGTCAGTACTATTATTCACTAAATATGTATTTAATTATCTCACTTGTTTAACTTACACTTATTTTATTTATTATTTTCTTTATTAATTTTTACAGAGAGAGGAAGTGAGAGGGAGAGAGAGATAGAAACATCTATGAGAGAGAGCATCGATTGGCCGCCTCCTGCATGCCCCCCACTGGGGATCGAGCCCACAACCTGGGCATGTGCCCTGTCCAGGATTTGAACCAGTGACCTCTTGGTGCATGGGTCAATGCTCAACCACTGAGTCACACCGACTGGGCAGACTTACACTTATTTGCTGTATGGCTATAACATAAATTTAATTTAAGCATATTATTGAAATCTTGCTGCTAAATATCATTGAGTCTCAGATGCTCTGAGGTGGTGACTCATTCTTTTTAGTATGAGAAGAAGTTATTGAGTTGAAGAACTATTAACACCAAAATGGAACTTTCTCCTTGAAATGATCAAACAAAATGAAATATAACAGAAAATAGAATTTCTTTGTAATTGCGTGTTCCTCTCTTATTTATTTGAAATTAAGTGTATTTCTGTTCTGAGTACCAACTGCATAGCACATGTTCAACAATTTGAATAATATTGCATTGCTCTAGATCATATTGCTTCCCAAAATCTGGTAAAGTTTATGTTTTTTCACCTTTTATTTTTCTTTCATATATTTTGTCTAAATACATATATATTTATTTATAAATAAGCCTAGCTCAGTCTTTCTTCATTATTTTAGAAGACAATGTTGCAATGGCCTACCTTATTAATATGACATGAAACAAGTCTACTTTAAAGTAGAGTTAGTGCATAAATGTGTTTTATTGTAATTGATGAATAAAATGTTTTTCTCAAGTGAAAATATAGATGGGTTTTTCTAATGTAGTTTTAGTCTCAATATAATGTTTTTCAAAGACCTTTCCTATCTTAAAAAAATCCCTTTCTCAAATCATTACTTCTATTTTATTTTTAATTTTCAAGGCAAATTCCTACTCACTGACTCCATTTTATAACCCTCCCCTAGACTCTCTCCTTAGCTCCTTGAAGACTCACACCATTCATTATACTGCACAGATTCTTGAAGGTCACCAAGACATCTTAGTGTTCATAGATCATAGACCTTTTCCCACTTAACTTCTCAACTGCCTTAACTTCTGTAAGACTGAGATTACTTGGCTCAAACTATTTCTGACTGTATCTTTCTCCTCTTATGGCTTTAACTGTTTCCTCCTTGTAAATGAGTCCCAGCTACCAAGCTTTAGATTTTGTCTCCAGTTGTCTGCTGTCCATAGGAGATAAGACACCTTTGATTAGGGGAGGGGAAGTGGCCTGCAACTCAAACTCTCCACTGAACTGATCCAAAACACAGTTCAACTTTCAGCACCTCAATGCTGCCCTTCACACTCCTTTGTTTTCCATTGTTCTTATTGTGACTTTCATCCATCCAGTTATTCAAGACTAAAATTTTGGAATCATCTCATTGACATTAGACTTAAACAATTGGCAAGTCCTATGTCCTACCTGAAAAATATCAACTCTTGTCCTCATTCTCACTGCACCGTTACTTCTCCTATTTTAACTGTTCCCTCTTCAGCCCACGTCTAGTTTGACTGTTACAAATCATCTTAACCAAGATAGGTCAGATTGTTCAACATGTAGATGGCATTACTGTCTACTGCTCTTTCTCATGTCAGTCAATTTCTTCCAAATAGTCCCAAAGTAAAGTTCAAACTTCTCAGTTTGTAATTCAAATACTTACATGTATTTAATTGTCATCCTTGATTGGGCAATTAATTAAAAATTAGGTTAATTAAGATGCTACACAAATTTTAAACATTTTGATCTAACATCAAATGCATAAATATGTATTCATTTGCCAATCATTTCATGCAAACCATAGATCTTTTTTAGTTTTGAGTATGGATTCACCAAGTGCATAAATCACATACTTTTTCTAGTTTTAATTTTCTTGGAGTGAAGTTAGTTTTTAGAAATACTTCTCAAGCAAACTGAATGCACAATCCTTTTATATTTTAAAATATTCCTCCAAAGTCTTATATTTGACTCTTCTCCAACCACTAATTCCGCTCTAATTTTTAAGTAACTCTATCCTGTGCCTTTTCAATGCATTAACTTATCATTTACAGAAAAAATAACCAACTTTCTATTTGCACTTATATTTCTTTAGGTAGGCTAACATAGTTACTATATATTTACAATAACAAGAACCGATAATATCAGTAATTTTAGGAACAAAAGCAAGTGCCTCCTGTTAAGCATACCATCAATTTATAGAAGCAGAAATGCATGAATGTGTTGCAGAGTGGCTTAGGAGCCCAGAGTTCAATATGCCATGAATGTCAGGAATAATACCTTTCAGAAATCAGAAGGTTGTCAGTTATTCAATAACCTGAAGTTGGTTAAAGGAGATATGCTATACTGGCTATTCTCCATCCAAAATAATAGTTCTGACCTTTGCTACCCACAGTCCTTTCTCTACCTTGCCTCTAAAATTTACAAGCATTTTAGGCGTATTAATCTGAAGTTCCATCTCAAATTTCATCTTTTCCATGTTCAGTTCCCTGATGCTCCTACCTAAAATACTTTTTTCTATTTAAACTACAATAACATTTGTTATGTGAATTTTGTAGGATATTTTTTTTATTATAGTTATTACCTTGCATATTTTGTTGTGTTTGAAATGCAGGTGCTGTTACTGAATTACCTTGGTGTCCTCCATAGAGTTTAGCATGAAGAAGGCAAAATGAATATATCATCATCATTATATCTCCAAGCTAGTTCCCTGGGGAATCTGAGGCTTAGCAAAAGAAGGAACAAAGAATGGAAGGGCTTATACACAATATTGCCAACCACTGGACGTAGTTTGAACATAGGTGTTCATTCATCAGCTATCCTAATTTCGCTGAATATATCTAAAATGAGTAATTCCTAAGGTGCTGTTTTAAATTTTTGTCCTAATTTTATATTGAAAGAAAGTTGCCAAAAAAGGGCAAAATTCCCATAAACTATGATATATCTTAATGGAGGGATATTATTCAGTCATTTAAGATAATGCTCACAGAGAGTATTTTGTAGAATGGGGGGGGGGGGGGGAGTCCTATAATGACAAGTGAAAAAATTAAGGCAGCAAATTAAAACTCTAGTTTAAGCGTTCTGTCCATTATTAAACCTTAATGGAAAAACAGTGAAAATTAAAAGACAAATATATAGAATGATTGTAGGTGGTTTGTTTCCTTCATTGCTTTTTTGATTCAATTTTTCTACCAAGAGCATGGTTTAATTGTAACAATGAAGTACCATGCATCTTGTTTATTTTTTAAAAAGTTGCTCAATTTCCATAAATTAAATTAATCTCCCTTTATTAAGCAATTCCTCTATTAATAGCTGTTAGGAAATACCGAAACGGACACTGTGGGTAGAAGCGTAGAGCAAATCACAGCACTCATTCCTGGAATAGAAATGAGAATGCCAATTATTTATTTTCAAAGTAAAAGGTGCCTGGCTTTCAGCTTCTAATCCAAAGATTAGATCAACAAGAGAAAAGCTAAATATGTGATTAAGATCACAGTTTTTAATGTACTTCCTCCGAAGATAACAACGCTATCTTTTCCCTTTGGGTAGGTGACAGCCTAAAATAATTTTTCGATATCTTCTATTTAATCTCGCAGAGTCCCTGGGAGATAAGGAAGAGGACTAAACACACAGGAGAGCAAAGACCACAGCCTTCCCTTCTGAGATGTCCCCTGGAACAAAGAATGTGAAGGTTCCCAGAGATTAAGGCCATCTCAGTGACACCTGGCTAATACGTTTTCCCCACTGGGTCCCTCACCCATTGCAGCCCTACCCTTCCAAGGCTCACAGCTAACTGTTGGAGGTGGGTTTGGGATGGGGGTTAAGGAGTGGTTTCCAAAGAGCTTATAAAACAGTTAGGCAGGAAGGAAGCAGATGGGGGACCAATGTCAGTAGCACCTTTAATGTAGCTAAAAGTTCATCGATCACCTTGAGACATATTTAGAATCCTCTCAAATGTGTCTGCTTTAGTAGTCTCCTGGGGTCTCTTCCTTGAACTGTCAATAATGTCCCAAAGTAATTAGTCTTAAAATGCGTTGTCTTAGTTTCCTAGGCTGCTGTTACAAAGTACCACAAACTAACTGTTTTAAAACAACAAACATTTATTTTCTCATCATTCTGGAGGCTGGAAAACCAAGATCAAGGTGTTGGCAAGGCTATGCTCTGATGCCTCTGGGGTGGATCCTTTCCTGCTTTCCCTGACAAGGTCACCAATCATTGAATTAAGCCCCCACCCTGGTGCAGTATAACCACATCTTAACTCCTTACTTCTGCAATGACCCCATTCCAAAATAAGGTCATATTCTTAGTGGGTGGGGATTAGGACTTCAACACATATTGTGGGGGTATAAAATTTAACCCATAACAGGTGGGTAAAAAGAAAGAGTCTTCACCCAAACAATAACAAGAAAATAAACAATGAACACTCCAGTCATTTAAAAAAAATATTGCATGTCTATCATTTAAAAGCTGGTGAGATGGGGATAAAATGATCTCATTATGAAAATCAATAAATCAATAACTCATGGAGAGACATCATGGAGAACAATTCTGCCAGCGCACAGACACACACACACACACACACACACACACACACACACACACACACCTAACTGCAGTCATATTCATTAACATTTGCAAGTGTCTTTATCTCTCTGTGAGGAAAAAAAAAAAGAGTTTATTTTCTTCCCTTCTGCTAAACATCCCTCTAATCTGGCAAAACCTTGCCTATAGTAGTTTCTTTTGAGCCTTTGTGATTGAGAAAGAGATAAGAAAAAGACAGTAAGAAACAGAAGATCTAGACGAAGAGAATGAAATTTAGAAATGAGAGTGAGAAAGAGAAAAAAGAAGAGAAAAAGAGAGAGGCCCATGGAATGAGGTAAGAGAGGCAAGGTATGTGGTAAAATGAAAAAGAAGAAAAGGAAGTAATATTAACAAGTACAGCTGTTAATTAACTGTTCTTTAATTTGTCTGATACCCACAAGTCAAGGACTTGAAGTATTTTTACATCATACAAATTTTCTGGGATATGATTTCAATCCCAGTGACACTACACTATGATCCAGATAGGTCACAAATACGTAAGTGTTATATAAAGTCAGAATAACACATGCTTCATGATGACAAGGAGGAGATAGTTTCATTTAATCCCTTAAGCAATGTCTGGCATATAGCAGATGCTCAATAAAAACACTAGCATATATGCCTTCCCTCTACTTGACTGCTTTCTGAAAGGTTATCTTGCTTACAGTGGGATTATACCAATATAGTCTTAATTACTCAGACACTAGTGACTCTTAAACCTCTAGAGATAGAACTGTTGTTGTTTTTTTAATATAAAAAGTCACGAAACATTCTAACTAAAACATCAATCACACATCCATGAGAATTAGATGATTCTGTGAGTGCATGCTCTTTGCATCAGTTTCAATGTTAAGGTTTCATTTGACATCTAAAAAAAAATAACCATTTATTGATTATACAACATCCATCCACCCACCCATCCATCCATTCATTTATCCATTGATCAATCTATCCATTAACCCATGCATTCAATTACTCAACACATACTTATAAAGTACCTGTGTGTGTGGCAGATAGTATACTAGGGAGTGCATATATAGTGAAGAACAATACAAACTCTTTTGCTTTCATGGAGATAGATTCTAATGGGGAAAACACACAAGAGTAAACAGGTAAAGAAATCACATGATTTCTGTTTTCTATGCCAAGCACTGGAAACATATTTCTAGGTGGGGGCTTTAGAGGTGTTCTAGAATGGTCCAGGAAAAGGAAACAATATGTGCACAGGATCAGAGGTAGAAATTCTTGGTCTGTACTGTACAGATAAATAAAAGGGATGGGGAATACCAGAAATTCAGCCGGAAGGGCAGGGGGTACACAAGTTCTAAAGGGTATGTTGAGGGATATGTCAAGAATCGGGACTGTATCCCAAGGCAGGACACATGCTTGAAAGATGTTAAGTAGGGCATTTTCAGCCTTGTGTTTTAATGATATCTTTCTAACAACGGTTACTCAAATTTGAAGTCTGATAAAAAGGTAGTTCACTTGAAGAACTACTGATATTCCCTGGGCTTGGAGTCCAGGAGACTTCTGGTTTCAGATTCAATTCTTCCCACATCAGCCCATCTCTTTTTGGAATAAGGTCACCTTGGTCCACAATCTGTACCTGACATTGCATACTTCTCTCTTCTCCACAACCCAGTTATCAACTCAGCTTAGTGTCTGGATCTAAGAATTTGCATTTACCCATTGCCCACCAACAAATGTTGCTGCTTTAACACCAGCCCCTCTGCCATAAGCCAATGCTCTAAGTTCAAGTATAACATTGTCTTGATTCATTTTGCATCACAATCTAAATATAATATCTGGTTTTAATTGACAGTCTCAAAGGGTTCTCTAGAGGGACCATCACAAATTGAAGTTCCTTTAAAAAAAAGCTTACATATCCAGGATGGATGCGGAGAACGTAAGTATCTTTGTCTAAGACTAACATTGCAGTTCAGCCAGTGTGGCTCAGTAGTTGAATGTTGACCCATGCACCAAGAGGTCACTGGTTCGATTCCTGGTCAGGGCACATGGGCCCTGATCCTCAGTGGGGGGCATGCAGGAGGCGGCCAATCGATGTTCTCTCTCATCGATGTTTCTATCTCTCTCTCCCTCTCACTTTCTCTCTCTCTAAAAAATCAATAAAGGAAAAAAAATTAAAAAAAAAAAAGACTAATACCGCACTGATAGTATGTATTTGGGGAAATGGTGATATTTTATATTATATGACCATCATCTTCAACAGCCACAGCACAAAAACAGCTTCCTCCCTAATCATTCATATGCTCATAAAGCATGTTCTGTTCATCTTTGCAGATTCTGAGGAGACGATGACTTCACCTGAGTCTTGGAATGGCTTAAGAGAGTATACTCCCCATCATTAATGACATGCAAAGGAGAGTGCTTGTGGATGGCCATTCTGAGATTTAAACCGACTGCAACCAAAAGATATCATCAGAGATGTTCAGCTGAACACTGACTCATGAAGACAGGTGGAGGAAACAAGATAAATAAAGCAAACTAGGTATCAACCAACAGTTTAGCTTGTCATTTTCGTCAGCCTTCAAACATTTCACCAAAAGTGTGAAATATATGCTGGGAAATTGTTGTTAAAGTATCAAGGAGAAACTTAAAAAAAAGAAAGTGTATCCATCAATCTGGAGCAGAAATTATGCCATGTTGTTATTAGAAGTGGCAAAAAAAAACTGCCTCTGATTTTTGGACCCAATTGGAGTTGAGAAGGGCCAGTGCTGATAATAGCTAGTCTTTTCTCTCAGTTGCCCTCAGCATGCGACCTGGAAGATGGTTGTATGAAGGGAAATAGCTAATCAAACAAAGCTATTATACTGGGGCCCTAGAAATGGCTTACACCATTTCATTCATTCTTCCTTCATTCATTTATTCATTTTTTTTTATATTTTGTGGGTTGAGATTCATGAATGGTATCTAATGTTAGAAATTAAATAATCCCCAAGAAGTCAAGGGAGCTCACAAGTGTGTATTTGGAGCAATCTGATCTATACATTGAGCACTAGGCTATGCTGAACTCTCCAGCCCCTTACAGCAACTACTTTGAGCAGGGAGGCATGCCTTCAGATGACCAGGAAAGTTTCACTGTCCTGAGGTAGTTGGTTCCAGGAGCTACAATTGGTTCCGGCACTGGTGATGCTGGGACACCATTGGAAAGGACATATCTGCGAGTGGCCAGCAGCAGAGTCACTGCAAGAAGAAGCAGTGTAGTCCCCAGGCCTCCTTTCTAACCAAGGTGGCAACAGGTGATGGGTGAGAAGGACTGATTCAGGGACCCCAATAACACTCCTTAGGGAAGCAAAGTCGACTTGCATCATCAACGAATGGGACATTCTGTAAACTCTGATCAGAATATTGAAAGAGAGTTTATTTAAACATGACATGAAAATGATTCTGAGATTTGTGAAATCTCGGTAAAGAAAATATGTATAAGGCAATCTCTAGAAGTCATTTTAAAAAGTCCTCTATGAAGCCTAATCTATAAATATCCAATTGTACCAGATGTCAGCTCTCAGGATTGTATCAATCTTCCTCCCTAAATAGATATTCTGAAAACTCACTGGGAATATATGCATTTCAATACTTTCCAATGGGCTTCAAACACAAGCATCCTTTATCTATAAAAGAATTACAACATGAAAAGACTATTCTCATTATAACAATACTCATCCCCAAGGGAGGACTCATGCTTTTCTTTGTAATTAAATTTCTTAAAAAACAAAACAAGGAACATTTTTAGAGAGAGCTTCTAAATCTTGAGAACACTTTGCTTTCCCCTAAAAGCCATATTAGATGTAAACCAATCCTTCTATCGGTGATTACATTTAGAAGCTATTTGGGACTGGTTGGTTTGTTTATTTTGTTTTAAGTAAAGAGTGTAGAATAGCTGCATTTATCTTCCTAAAAAGCAGACATGGTTAAACACCATATATAAAGTGCTACTTCTCTATCTGTTTGAGTACTTAAAGTCTACTTCTAAAAATAAGCAGAATATAATTATATGAACAAGATTTTATAGCTGAAATTTACCTTTTCAGAATGACAACCAGTTAGAACAGTGGTCACTGAGGTAGAATTAGTTCATAGCAAGGTACTTACACGCAATGCAAATTTTATCAATTAAACTGTGTCATTCTTTATATAATACACTTGATCATAGCTGTAATCAAAATATGGCATATGTTCCCTGTGAGGTAACAGTCTAGACCCTTCTGATTCAGGTGGGAGAAAGCTATACAATATAATTGGGTATGATCAAAACAGAAGGATGGAGATTCACGTATGATAATTATGTGAAGGAGACTGGAGAAAAATAGGCAAGTGAGAAAGTGTAAGTTTAGGAGAAAACAAAAGTAGACCTAAAAAACTGGTGGTGATCAGTTGGTTATTCAAGCACCATAAGGTCCATCAAATTTCTAGAATCTAGGAATCTAGCCAGAATCAAGTTAATCCAAGAAATGTTCTGGGTCAGAGTGAAGCTTTCGGTTAATACTTGTAAAAAAAAAAAAAAAGTTGAAGCAGTTGGATCCCTTTCTTCAAATGAAAATGTAGTCAGAAGCTCCATTTGTCAGTTAAAGCAAAACTGCTCTGCTTTGAAGAGACTGGGGTGCTGGCTGCAGCCCCCTTTGGCTCACTGGAGACTGGAAGGTGGTGAAATTACCCTGTTCTGGGAAAGTGCTTTCTGACCCATGCAGTTCCAAGCTCCAGACTCATCAGACGGCCTTTTGTTCATCTTCCAGATCTCCATGGTTTCCATGATAGAAGCCTGGAACCCACCCCAGGTTCAGATATAAAGGTCTAATTTAAATGTTTGCATTGGGATTTCAAGCATCTTGTTTAACCTTTGACCTTTATCTTCTTCATCTATAAAATGGTAAAAACTTAATGAGGCATAATTAAGGTGATAAATATATATATATTTATATATATATATATATATATATAATATATATATATATATAAGGTGATAAATATATATATATATATATATATATATATATATATATAACAGATAATAAGGTTAAATTTTATCCAAGCCCTGTGATCCTGGAAAATACGTCTGGGAAACACCTTACTTTAAAGAACCACCATTCACTGCAAGCTTAAGATAAGAGTCAAGAGTGTCCTCGTGTTTACCTTTGACAAGGTCAGAAACAGACTCTCTAACCCCCCCTTTTTTTTGCCTCGTAAATGACTAGCTGAACTATTTGGTCTCTATTGCCCAATCAGAACAAAATGTCTGTTAACCATACTTTGGTGAAGATTTTCTCCTTCCCTGAGGTGCCATAACGTGAGTCCGCCTTCAGCACACATACTTGAACAGCTATGCCAAGAATAGGCCCCCTTCGGGGTAAAACCTTTCCTGATCCACTGTCTGATCAGACCACCTCCACCTGTTCATGGTGTTCATCACAGCTCCCCACACCTAGCTCTGTACAGCCCTGTTTACTCCTGCCTGCCTCTGCGATGCTTGCAGATCTCATGGTCTGAGCATCCTCCTCACTGCAAAGGCCCTCCTCTTCCTAGTTCAATAGTTATTTCCCCTCCCTCACAACTGAGGTGAAGCCTAAGGAGGACTAGTCAGGAATCACTTCTTATTTGATGAAGATGAACTTGCTAAGGAATTAAATAGGTCGAAGACTAGAAAAAATTAGGGGGAAAAAAAAAGAAACACTATTATCATTTGGGCAGGGAGGATCAGAATAGGGAAAGTTTCAGCAATAATGTCACAATATTCAGATTTCTAAAAGTAGGTCCAGCAGTATGATCTATAACAGTTAAACGTGATTTCAAAGCCAAAAGGGTTGTGCAAAATATAAAGCATTGCATAAATGTTGATTAAAACTGCACAGGTCAGAAAATGTTTTCCTAGCACAATGTACTGCCGACTATGCTTCCTTCCACTGTAATGACCAGACTGCCTATCACCACCACACAGAGTCTCCAATGCCGCCAAGCGGGGAGGAGGCTGCTAACAAGTTCCTAGCCCTGCACTATGCAAAGCCTTTGATTACCTATTTGATATGAAGAGCTTCTGAGTAAAATTTCACTTGAAAGGATACAACTGCATTGAAAAAAAAAGTTTGAAAAGTGCTAACCTAAGGCTTCAATTGTTTATATCAATCGGCTAAATGACATCAATATGTATTCATTGCTACATGATCAGTTATGCTACTAGGATGTGAGTTAACTCACCAGCCATCGTTTAGGTCTAACATCAGGTCAAATACTAGTTCTTGAGCTTTGGTCTGGGTAATAGTATCTATACAAATCATTCTTTAAATGATAGAGTTCAAGGCAAGATTTACAGAAGATAAAAAAAGCATTTGGTAACTAATAGTAGACACTAGGTTACTTTTTGGTGTACCTGTAGAACTAGCATTCATGAAAGCCCCGAACCAGCTAATTTCTTGCCATCACATGTCTTCACAGGTACCAGAAGCATTTGCCCAGCTCCTGCTCTGGCATGGCAGATTCTTCCATTTACTCATCAATTCCCTCTCTCTACTATACGTTAGGGATACCGGGGTGATGGGGCAGCCGTGACCCCTGCCCTCAGGAAGTGTACAGTCTATAGAACAGCAGTTCTCAAACTTCATAGAGCAGTAGAATTACTTGTAGAGTTTGTTAAAACCAAACTTGCTGTGTTCCATTCTCCAGATTTTTTTATTCAGTGTGTCAAAGGCGAGACCTAAGAATTTACATGTCTAACAAGTTCCCAGGTGATGCTGGTGCTCCTGGTCTGAGAGATGCTCTTTAGAAACCAAGTCTGGTGGTCACCAGGGACATCCTGCTCTGGTGAACTCACTGAGCAAATCTCTGTTAGAACGGGACAGAGACGTCCCCCCTTTGGGACGAGATTGTAGTACACTGTCAAGCCTTGTGCACACTCATGAAAACACATTGCAGAGAGATTGAGTGGGCCTTTCTGATAAACTCTCGATCACCTCTGATAACAAAAAAAGGCTCATACATGAAATTTTATCAAAGTGCTCTGTGTTTTGACATAAAAGAAAGACATTAAAATTCAAGTTGGAGAGTTGGAGTGGTTTTGTGTTAAAAGCATGAGCTTGTCAAAGTGCTAAGCTACTGTGCTAATGCCTTATACAAATTCAGTTTAACAAAAACAAGCATTTCCCCATTTCCAGTGCAGAAAAGCAGTATTTGTGACATTCACTTCAAATACCAAGAAATATGTTCTGATTATTGGGAGAATAGCAAAATAGAACTTTTTCACAAGGATAATTTATATCTTTGTGTTACAGAAAATGTAAGACAGATTCCTTTCTTATTCCAACCTTAGCCTTTTATTTTAGTGGCAGGGGAGGGAAGACAGGGGAAAAGTTGGAGAGAATGAAAAAGAGTTGTTCTTTCATGAAAAACACCACCATAATGTCTCTGAAGCCAATGCAGAATATAGCAGGTTTCAATGACTCTGATTCTAAACTTTAATAAACATGATAAAATTGAAGCAAAACCAAAAATAATAGGATGCATGTGTCCTTAAGCAACATGAAGGCATCCTTTTCAAATGATTAAATTCTGTAACTAATTAGTAAGAACTTCAGTTTAAGGATCCTGAGTGCCACCTATTTTGTATGCACTAGAGATGTTTTTGTGTGACCTTCGTTTTGGGGGAAAATAAGTCATGGTCTGATAAATAAGTAAATAAAAAGAAAAGGACATGCTGCATATATCTACTCATATGCACAGCTTTTTCTATGCTTTATTAAACCAAAAGGAAGTTACATAGGTGGAAATCCTGATAACAGGTGATAACATCACTTGCAGCGATGTTTCTGCTGCTGAAAATGAGAGATAGGCCCATCAGCAAGCTGGAAAATGTGTTCTCTAAAATATCCCCTCCAAAAGGTGATCCCTAAAATAAAGGAGTTTAAAGAGTGGTTCTCAAACCCAACTACACACTCTGATTACCTGGGAAGCATTCAAGCTATTCATTCCATTATTCGTCTGGAGCCCACCCCAGACTAATATAACTATACTCACTGTGTATGGAACCATCTGAATTCTTTAAAAGCTTTCTAGTTGTTTTGACTATGCTGCTAAAGTTAAGAAAAGCTAATATTGCAATAACCATGGATATGCCAGTTGGGTACTGGAAATATCAGGGGAAACACTATGTGAAGTATCTGATTGTCTAACCACTATGCTGTACACCTGCAACTAATACAAAAGGATATTGAATGTTAACTGTAATTGAAAAAAAATTGAAAGAATGGAAAAAAATGGTACATTTACCCAAGGGAATACTATGCAGCTGTAAAAAGAAAGAAGCTCTTACCTTTTGCAACAGCATGGATGGACCTGGAGATGATTATGTTAAGTGAAATAAGCCATTCAGAAATAGACAGATATCATATGATCTCACTTATATGTGGAATCTAATAAACAAAATAAACTGATGAGCAAAATAGAAGCAGAGGTATGGATGCATGGAATAGACTGACAGATGTCAGATGGGAGGGGGCTGGGGGTAGACTGGATAAAAGATGGTGAAGAGATTAGCCAAAGAACATATATGCATAACCCACAGACACAGACGAGAGTGTAGTGAGGTCCAAAAAGAGGGGATGGGAGGGTCTGCGTGGAGGTGGGCAAAGGGCTGGGGAAATGGGGGACATCTGTAATAGTGTCAACAATAAAAAGAAAAGGAAAGAAAGAAAGACACACTAATTGAAAGACAAGACAGGTCTTTGTACCTGGCATGTATTGTATCCTTTTCAGGTTATTCTGAAACATCCTTCATAAAGTCAGCTCCCATACATCATTTTTAGCATTGTCAAAGGAATCGTTAACTTGTTTGAAACATTTTTTTAGTTCAATAAGCACATTTTCTAGAGTTTGCAAGAATTAGAATACTGAAAGGATGCCACTTGCTCAATGTCATTTTCAATAATCACTATTTCCAAACCAGAGGATGTTCAGGGACATTTCGACTTTATCACCTCAACTAGATCCCACTGAAACACAAGGAAAGATGGCAATGATGTTGAACAAAAGTGAATGAAGCCATAAACCAGAGCTGCTCAAGACAGAGTGCAATGTTCAAACTACTCTGCTGTGGCTTTCAGAGGGAATGAAATGGCAGTGAGCGAGGGTACACAGTGATTGCTTTCCAAGGTGGGCCCATAGCAGCCAATGGCCATTGAAATGTGATTCGAGAGAGAAAAAAATCACTCCCACCACCAGTTCGGAGTAAAAGGAAATAATGTACAATGGGGAAAAAAGGAGAGAGCTTATTGCTAATTGTTTTCCCCTAAATAAAACTATCCTAAACTAGTAAAAAAAATATTTTATTCAGGCATATTTACTTAAATGTATACAAACATGTATGAAGCATAAATTATTCCCACACCAACTGGATGACCAATGGTATGAATTTACTGCCTATCTCTCAAACCTTTCCAATGTATCAATGTATTAATATATTATATATTATACAGCATATGGTGTCATACAATACAAATGAATGCATAGCCTGATTTTTTTATTCAACCTGTACACAACCATCTTTTCATGTTTATACCCATAACTCTACACCACCATTTTCAAAGCTGCATTATATTTAATTGTTTGTATGGGTAATTGTTTAGTTACTCAATTCCTCAATGCTGAACATTTAAAGAGTGTCTAATAATTTTCACTTAAATCATGTGCACTTGTCTGAATTGCTGTGATAAAAAGAATGCACATGTTAACTTTTGCTAGCATTCAGCTAGTATGTTACAGCACATTGAAGGCTAAGACTAAGATTGCCTAAGTTCAAAGTCTGGCCCTGGCTGGTTTGGCTCAGTGGTTAGAGTGTTGGCCCGTGGACCAGAGAGTCCCAGGTTTGGTTCCCGCTAAGGGCACGTACCTCGGTTGCAGTTTGGCCCCGGCCCCGGTTGGGGTCGTGTGGGTGGCAACCAGTCGATGTGTCTCTCTCACATCGATGTTTCTCTCTCTCTTTCTTCCTCCCTCTCTCCCTCCCTCTCTATCTGAAGATAAGTGCAAAAATGTCCTTGGGTGAGGATAAAAAAACAAAAACAAAAACAAAAAACAAAGTCTGTCTCTGATGCTTACGAAGTGAGCTACTTAGCAAGATGGAGAATCAAACTTCTCTTCTGTGAAACAGAAGTAACACTATTTTCCACATAATCAGTTTTAAAGGGGTAAAAAAGTAACATGTTGAACAAAGTGTACAGTCATAGCAAAAAAATCTACGCACGCTATCTTTTAAAGTTTTTTTTTACAATATAACAGATGGTTCTCAGGAAGAATTGCTCATATATAGATACTTCTGCCAATGTCTGCCACTGACACACTTTTAAACCTTTGCCTCATCTAAAGAGTGAATACAATGCCACAAATTCATGTGAATTCCTTTATTAGTAAAGCTGTGAAAAATGTTCCAACCTGAAATGGAATCAGATACTGTGAAATGGAGACTCTCACCCATGCACACTCAGTATAATGGAACTGAAGAACTGAGAGACAGATTTACAGAAGACCAAGACTTATCTTCTGACCAGTGAGCATCCACCAAGAATCTCTCTCCAACCTCAGGTCAAAGAACTCACTGCCTGTCCTCAGGCTGAACACCCTCCGCCTTGCAGTTCTGGCCCATGAATACAACCCACTTGCCCAGAGCTTGCTACAGCACACATTTCTCTAATTGCCATTTCCCTGTTATTCCCAAATAAACTCAACTTCTGATCATTTCAGTTTGCTGCAGTTTACCTCTTTATTTAGGTTGTCCAAAAAAAAAAAAAAAATTAGTTCTTATTTACTGGATATTTGTTTTATAAATTACTGATAATCAATAATCAAGTTTTCCTTTATTCTTGCCTCTATCATGAAGTTATTAAGTTTATTTCAAGAATTGGCAAACTATAGACAATCGTTCAAATCTTGCTTGTTGCCTGTTTTTGTAAATAGTGTTATATTGGAAAACAGTCTCATCCATTCATTTACATGTTACCTACTTCTTTCAAGCTACAATGGCAGAGTCAAGCAGCCTCCATAGAGACTGTATGGCCCACAAGGCCTAAAATGCTTGCTATTAAACTCTTTACAGGAAAAAAAAATTGTTAACACAGTTCTACACTAATTTTTTTTACCCTTGACTGCCTCTTTTTCTGGACTGCACATTTGACCGTAAATACAGGAACCGTGCTTTGATCACTGCATGTCCTTTACCTATGACAGTCCTTGGCACAGAGCTTGTGTTTACTGAACATTTCAATATATCATTTCTGTTTTACTAAGGACCATAAAATTTAGGAAACTTAAGTGATTGAAAAGACCTGAAGGTTTAATCCTGAAAGAAAGCTTCTTCTCTTTTTATTTAATGGCAAAATTCTACACATCAGCCAAGGTCAAATAACACATTATTTGAGAGTACTCCTAATTTTAGACAAAAGTCCTGAAACCACAGATAGTATTGCACCCTAAATATACCATGATTTTTTTGCTATACAGTCATGCACGATATGATGACATTTTGGTTAGTAATGGATCACACATAACGACAGTGGTCTCATAAGATTATAACAAAGCTGAAAAAATGCCTATTGCCTGGTGATGTTGTAGCCCTCATAACATTATATATAGCACAATGAATTACTCATATATTTGTGGTAATGCTGATGTAAACAAGCCTAGTGTATTGCCAATCATATAAAAGTATAGCACATACAGTTATGGTAGATACCCCGTAGGATGGTGTAAGTGCACGCTATGATATTCGCATAATGACAAAATCACATAATGACGAATTTCTCATGCGTATCCTGTTGTTAAGCATGACTATACAAACGTACATTTTCACTTACAGAAAGCACTTTGTGGTTTTCCTTTAGCATATCCAAATCGCCATCATCACTACTCTTGTGCTTTAGGACCATTATTAAGTGAAATAAGGGTTAGTTGAGCACAAGCATTATGATCCCATGACAGTTGACCTGATAACCAAGAAGGGCTACTAAGTGACTACTGTGTGGGGAGCCATGTACAGCATTGGTACACTGCACAAGGGATGATTCATGTCCTGGGAAGGATGGAGCAGGAGGGGGTGAAATTTCATCACACTACTCAGTATGGCATCCGATTTAAAATTTATTAATTGTTTACGTCTAGATTTTTTTATTTAACATTTTCAGACTGTAGTTGACTGTGAATAACAAACTGTGGAGACTGAAACAACAAATAAAAGAGGGCTATTTATCATTCTCAAACAAACAACCAAACCGCGTCTTCCTCTGTATACCGCAAGACTGGAAAACCCAATGTTATAGAAATATAACCTTATATTATAATTAAGAGCATATGACTCTTTCTATCTTAATAGGATATGACCTTTTATGAATCAGAGACTCTATTTTGTATTTCTTTATATATCCCCAGCATCCAGAAAATAGTGGTGTTGCATTAAATATTCATTAAATGAATGAAGAATATACTCATTGTTAGTCTTAGCTCGGGTCATTTAACTTTCCCCTGCATTAATTTAACCATGAAACATAATATTTTCCAATCAACTCTCAAGGTTAAGAGCTCCATCAGTCCACCCTGAAGTCAGGTGCTTAATTGACCAGACTGCTTATGGATGACACTAACTCATTCCCTTCTCACTGCAGGCAACATTGTGCTATAAACACAATTGAACATTTCTTTGACAAGATCTAGAATTCCTTTTTAACAAGGTGTTTGCTGTTAAAGAGAAGAGCAATGAACCCAATAATTCTACCGGTTTCCAATTCTTTGCAAAGGAAAGATGTAGTTAAGAAACTTGATCATTGTATTTTCTCAGCTCATTTACTTAACAAATACTTAATTGGGACCTGGTCTGGAACAAGCTGTGTGCTAAATCCTGGAATATATCTCCCCTCTTCAAAAATATGTCCTCCCAGGTCCAACTGGTGTGGCTCAGTGGTTGGGCATCGACCCATGCACCAAGAGGTCGCTGGTTCAATTCTCGGTCAGTACACATGCCCGGGTTGTGGGCCAGATCACCAGTGGGGAGCATGCAGGAGGCTACCAATCGATGTTCTCTGTCATCAATGTTTCTATCTCTCTCTTCCTCTCCCTTCCTCTCTCTCTAAAATCAATAAAAAGGAAAAAAAATTTTTTTAAAAAAATGTGTCCTCCCAGAATGGAGGAGCCAGTCTCATAAAGGGAGAATTTTTTCCCAAGTGATACATTTGAAAAAGTGTTCCATCCAGGGTAAAAATCAAACAAAAAAAAGGTAGCCAGGCATTACATAATGAGCTCAAGGCCACATAGCAAGTTGGTTTCTCTGGAAATAATCTTCTCATCTGTGGGGTGTAACTCCCATAAGACAAGTCTACCAACTCTAAAACTTCTATTAGTTTATGGCTGAAAATGGATCCATCAAACTGAAGATTGTGTGGCCCCATCCAAACATTCATTCTGTTTTGCAGAACATGGGTGATTTACATTTTATTTTATATTATTTTTTTTTATAATTTTTAAAATTATTTTTATTGATTTGTTTTTGTTACAGATGTTTCTCCTTTTTCCCCCATTGATGCCCTCCTCCCCATCCCCCTATCCCATCCCCAGCTTTGTTGTCTATGTCCATTGGTTATGCATACATGCATATAAGTTCTGTGGTTTATCACTTTGTAATTGTCCTAATGGGAATAAATTTGAATTTGTACGTGTGTAGAAATCAGTGTGTTATTATCTTTGGGGGGTTTTTCATCCTCTGTTTATATCATTTTCTTTTACACTTAAAAAAAAATTTACCAAGATACGCCCTTGGTAATTCCCTAAATGATGTCCTCCTTTGTTGAGTGGTAGGTACCAGTTCCACAGCACTCAGATTCCTCACGGGCACTCTCAGGAAGAGAAATACCCTCGGCAGTGTCAGAAATGCATGTAGCTACATGAAAAGCAAAGGTCCTTCAGCTGCATGTTCGCCACGCCAGTGTTCGGCTGGTGAAATTGGTGAACAGTAGCATGCTTGGTATATCAGCCTATACTCCATGTTGAACTGTTCTGCTTCCCTGGTCTGGGAGAGAATTAGAGAAGTAAAGCCTTGTAATACCAGAGAAATGATGTTTATAGTAGATCTTTCAATGCTTAAACCTGCAAACATATTGGCTTTGGAATACTGAAACTTTAGACACAACAAACACTTGGATACTCAAAGAACATTAATTAGACACTTCACCAAAGAAGCTACACAGATGGCAAAAAAAAAAAAAACATGAAAAATGCTCAAGATCATTTGTCATTAAAGAAATGCAAATTGAATAAAACACCCAACTTGATTCTGAGGTGTGGAGGATGAAGTACGGATTTAATTCTTAACCTGTAATGTCTGTGACACCTTATTCCGGAAAACTGTATGCAGAGTTAAAGACAGAAATGACCTTGATGGACTTCTATTTTATTGTAAATTATATACCATCAGTAAGCTACCCAAGAAATGAAAAGAGAACTCAGCCCTGGACAAGCTCTCTGTCCACACAGCAAACCATGGAAGAACTCAGGTTGGTATTTAAATTCTAGTCCCAGGTCTAAGATATTCCTCACCTATAAAATGGGAATAATTAACATTAACCTCATAGGGTTGTTGTAAGATTAAATGAGGCCAAATACTCAGTCCAGTCACTGTCTCATAATAATTATGCTAGCTGATATGACTGTCATCCCTGCGGTTATAACATCATAGCACAAGCCAGACCTGCATCCCTCCTGACATGGCCAGCTCAGGTCCTGGGCCTATACCTAAAGAAAAATGTCCGCAAATAGCTGACATGGTGAAAAAACTCCATTATTTGATGTCGTTTCAGTGTAGCCCTGGGTAGGTAAAATTGATTCCAGTTCAAGGAATCTGTAGGATAAAGGAGCCTAGCTGCCTTCTTGAGGACATGCAGGATGGGTAGAGAACGGGGGAAGATAGACTTTTGCTAGGTTAGGCTTATTCTTTTTTTAAATTTTTTTATTTATTGATTTTAGAGAGAGAGGAAGGGAGAGGGCAAGAGAGAGAGAGAGAGAGAGAGAGAAATATTGATGAGAGAGAACATTGACTGGACGCCTCCTTCATGCCCCCCAGTGGGGATCAGGCCCACAACCTGGGCATGTGCTCTGACCGGGGATCGAACCAGTGACCTCTTGGTGCATGGGTCGATGCTCAATCACTGAGCCACACCGGCTGGGCAGGTTAGCCTTATTCTGCAAAGTTCATAAGTTTGGGTGCTTACTGGATGAAGGGGGTATCAAAAATAAAGGGAGAAATCAGAAAAGAGAAGTTGAGAGTAGTTGGAAAACATCCTGACCACATAATAAATCTCCATAATTTTGCTAAGGTTAGGTCAATTAAATTTTTTTAATCAAAGTCATATAAATTTGTATCTCTGTATACTCTTATCAACAGAAGAGATGTTAATTTTCTGTCTTCCTTTCATAAAAGGCTACATTTTAATCATCCTTGAAAAATACATTTGTGTATATAGGTTTTAAAAGTCAAGAGTAGTCCAGCTGATGTGGCTCAGTGGTTGAGCATGGACCCACGCACAAGGAGGTCACTGGTTCGATTCCCGGTCAGGGCACATGCCCAGGTTGTGGGCCAAATCCCCAGTGGGGGGGCGTGCAGGAGGCGGACAATCGATGTTCTCTCTCATCAATGTTTCTATCTCTCCCTCCCTCTCCCTCTAAAATCAATAAAGAAAAAAAATTAAAATAAATAAAAGTCAGGAGTAATAAATTTCATAACAGATGATACATATATTTAGTGCATCATGTACCCAGATGCAATCAAGCCCTTGCCTGTGGCCTTCCTTCTACCTTACCTGCCTTTCCTTTACTGCCCCCACCAAAATCAGACCTGTATTTCAAGTTCCCATAAAATGCCATTTTCCATAGACACACTCAGGAAAAATTAATAGCCATTTTTTTCTTTCACCCTACTCTACATAGTTGCAAAAATTGCTAGCATACTTGAAATATTTGTTTACAAACTGAACGCATGCTTAGACTTGAACTCCAGTAACAGGCTTGTAGTAAGTTCTCAAAAGAAGTCTTTGTTTTCTTAGAACATGATATTATCCCATGTTCCTATGCTGGGAATACGTTTTCTTGTGTTAGCCCATGTAAATCTCAATTATTTTTTTAATTTAAAAGCATTTTCCTCCAAATGCAATAATGCAAACTAAAACTCTTCTATCCTTTCTTGAGCATGTCCTCTGATTTACTTTTTTCCACTAAAAGCATAATTTAAAGAAAAGTGATTTATTACATTATTCCTTATTAATAAAGTAAAATATTATTGAAAGGAAGAGAGGCAGAAGAAGAGAGGAGGGAGGGAGGGGAGAGAGGAAATCCAGATAAGGAATAAGATATACAGAAATATCCCTTAATCCACCCACCAGGGCACAAACATAATCTCTATTTTGATGGAGATCCTTCCCGAATGCCTCCCTCCCCTCCCCACACAGACACACACACACAAAGCAAAGGCAACTTTGCGTTTGTTTACTGTCATCATTAAGGCTCATACACACATCCTTCTAATAAAACATTTCTTTGCAGTTTGGGTCTCGGAGATATGTCTGCTGATTTAACCAATTTCTGCTACTCACTAACTCCACAGGAGCCCCTCCTGTTACGAGAGGACTGAGCTAGTTGCTCCTCAGCTTAGTTCACCAGGAACAAAATTGTCAGCTGAATCCTGACTGCAGGCTCTTTACTGCGGTTAATTATATGAAAGGTAGATAAAGCCCAGCAGGCGTTTCGGTTTCAGGTGGAATGTCACATTGGAGGCATTATAGAAATATCTTCTTGCCTGATCATCAGAGTCACGATGATGTGGACAGGAGAGGGCGTCCACGGGAAGAAGGAAATGGACAACTGAGCGAGCACCCAGGGCAGGGTCTGTGTGGGGTACACGCATGTCCGCAGACCCCCACAGCCAACTCCTCAGGGAATGCTGATCTGCATCCTGCCATTACAAGGGGAAATGATGGCCGAGGGATGTTAATCAATCTATAAAGTCCTCCTGAGCATGAAGTGATGGAACTCCAAATTCAAACCCGGGCCCCTCTGGTTCTCTGTTCCACATCCTGTAAACAAACATCACACACACTTGCCATAAGAATGCCACACTCGGGGCTCTAACAAAGATCTCTGATAAACAACTACATACATAGATAAACACAAATCTAAACATTAAAAAAGACTGAATTTTGCTAACAGCTAACTTTTGTAAATAATAACATTAGGAAAAAAAAACTGTGTTCATATTAATTTTATAATGGCTAACATGTTGAGGCCAGTACAAAATTCTTCACGTGTATTGTCTCATTTAATTCTCATGGATTCTCAGAAAGCAGTTACTGCAGTTCTAGGTGGGATCCAGCCTCCCACTGCTCAGATAGAGTCACTCTCTACCTTTCCCCATCCTTATCTGTGAACTTGGGTGGACTAGGAGCTCCCTTGTCCGCTGACTCTCAGTTGGGTTCAGTCAATGGGGAAAACTGGTAGGACATCAGAAGAAGAAAGGTCAGGGTATTTATATTCCTGGTTTCTTCCCTGCAGAGGTCATGTCTGGCTGAATTCCTGGGCAGAAGGTCCCACTAGGCAGTGCTTCCCACATAGTTCTCTGTGACCACAGGTGCAGATACCATTGCATTCACTCACCCTCCAGGTCCTCCTGGTCCACAGGTAGAAAAAGAGTGTTGAGGTCACCAGCCCTTATCAATTCCCTACACCCTCCCACACCTATGTGAATAGTCACTGATGATCCATACTTCGTTCTTATCCTCATTTACAGATATGGAACTGATACCCAGAGAGATGAGAGAATTTCTCCAAAGCCACAGAGGTAACACATGTTAGAACTCAGATTTAAACCCAGGCTCACAGCAAAGCACAGCCCACACCAGACTGCTATCTCATGCTGCTTCTTCATCCAGTCTATAAAATCCAAATTTCAACCCCTGTTTTCTCTGAAGTCTTTGATAGGCTGATGGCCCACAGAGCAATGAAAGAAATTCAACTCCTGAATCAGTGGGAGGCATTAGTAATATCTTCAGCCACCACAGGAGAAAGTACAATTTTATGAACCCAGGTCTATTTAGCATAGAAAAAAATGCTATAAAAGTCATCTACAAAATGTACACATGGTAATTCATCTCTAAAATGCACACATTTGTGCCATTAAATATTTTCCAATATGAGAGAGAACATTTCAAGGAATTTCCACAATTTAACATTCCAATACAAAACTAATGTCTAGAGTGTCATCATGGTTCAGAAATAGATAACATTATACACAATTAGAGGGACGTGATCAAAGTCTGAGGATAATTCTGTAGAATGGACAGTCTTTGGAAGGTCACTTCATCTGCTGCCCACTATCCAATCAGTAAAATGAGGTAGTAAGATAGGGTTTGTCTTACACTCTAACATTTAGGATTCATTCCTATCTGTGAAAAATAAGTGTTTTCATGGTCCTCTCATGCCTGCCTCCCCACCTTAATCTTCCATCCGAAATTCAATTTTATACTCTAGGTGAGTCAAGCTGGTGGCAGCTTCCCAAATTCATTACTCTTGGTAACTCTGCACCTTTCTCATGGTGCTTCAAGGGTCTGGGATTCCCTTCCCCCGATGCTGCCTTATAAACTCCACTACCCTTAGAGATTCTGATGAAAACCGTTATCTCCATAACAGCTATTAAATGACACCAAACCTGGAGCTACCATATCACATTGCACATTCTTTATTGACTACATTTTGATCACATGCACCATTCAACTAAGCTGGACACTCTTTGAGTACTGTTTTTTGTTGTTTTTTTCTTCTTCTCATTTTTGCATCCCTGAAACATCATACATTGCTCACATTGTTGACTCCAATATGTACCAAATAAATATATGAATGAATGAATGATTTAAAGCTGAAAGCAGAGAGCACGAAGATTTCATCACTGACTTGAAAGGGAAACTATGAGTAACTTCAGATATTAAGTACTAAGTGGAATCTACATAAGACTTGGAATAAATACAGAATGAATTTCTAGGAACCAAATCTTACAGGTTACAGATTAGGGAGAATATTGCATTTACTTACCATCATCTCCAAATTAGTTTACTAAAAATGACATCTTGTGGCCTAGTATTTTTTACATCATGTTAACATCATGCCCAGCACAATAATAGGCCCTTAAACCTATACAATTAGGGTTGGGTTTTCTTCTTTCTCCATTTTAGTAGGCTGAATGGTAGCCAAAAGATATCAGGTCTTAATCCCTGGAAATTGTAAATGTTACCTTGTTTGGAAAAAGTCTCTTTGCAGATGTGATTAAGTTAAGGATTTTGAGATGAGATTATCTTGGATTACCTAAATGGACTCTAAAAGCGATCACACTTGTCCTTATAAAAGAGGGGTAGAGAAAGATTTGAAGCAGAGAGAGAGAAGAGGAGTAAGCAGGTGATAAAGAGGTAGAGATTAAGGTCATGGTAACGAGGCCACAAGTCCAGAAATGTCAGCAGCCACCAGCAGATGGAAGAGACAAGGAGTAGGTTGTCCCCTCGAGCCTTCAAAGGCAGTACTAGCCCTGTCAGTGTGGTGATCTCAGCTCAGAGATGGATTTTGAAATTCTGGCCTTCATAACTGTGGGAGAATAAATTTCTGCTATTTTAAATCACCAGGTTTCTGCTAATTTATTACAGCAGCTGTAGGAAACTAATACATCCATGACGCTAAACCTTACTTTGAAAACTTACCCATAATTCTGTGCAACTTGTCTATCAGTGTTCCAGAAACGGTGGATGAAAGAGAAAAGAAGCTTCCCTATCTCCTCTCCTACACCAGGTACAACTTTAATGTCTTCCTCTGATCATCACACTTAAATTCATTATGGTCCTTACCACTTTATATTGTAATGTGTTTTCAGATCTATCATTCCTTGATGAGAAGACCGATTTTTACTCATTTCTCTTTCCCTAGGACATGGCACAGTGTGTGCTTGAGAGGGTATGTTCAGAAAATTGTTGGTGAATTAAATTAAATTGAGTTGTCAAGTTTCCATAAAGCCTTTTCAAAAGAATAAGGTCTTTTTTGTGTGTAATTCCATATAAAACAAATTAAAAATCATACTTCTTTCTGGAAGCGGCAATGCTAATGGCATTATGGTAAACATTCAGACATTCAAAACTGTATACATTACAGAACAAATTGATATTATTGGCAAGAAAGAAGCAGGCCATTATTGTCTTAAGATATATTGAATCATATAATTGGAAAGCGTGCTTTTAGTTGTTCATTGGGACCAGTTTCCCTGTGCAAGAGACATTCCAAAGTCTCGGAAAAAAAAAAAAGACTATCAAGTTTTGGCAGGAAGAATGTTTAGGTAGAATGGTAGAATGGCATGATTATCTATTTAATGACTGGGCTACAGAGAACCTCAGCGTGAGGTCAGAGCATAGGAGAAGTGTGCTTCTGTAGTGTGGAAAGAATACAATGAAGTGGGGGTAAGAAAGAATGACAACCATTTTTACTTGTATTAGAAACTGTATTCAAAAGTCCAGATTGCCTATGCCAATGTGGTGCATCTGAGGTGCAAATATTTTCCTTATGGGGCAATGTAAGCCTTAGAGATTTAGTTTCTACACCACTGCCAACCACACTTGGAGGGAACTCTTTGCTTGACCCCTACCAATATCTTTGAAGAATATACCTTAAAGGACACTTCACGGACAGTCATAGTCCCAGCATTTCAATCACTGTGAACCTAGGAGTTGCAAGCATACTGAAAATGGGGCCGGGAGTCTCCACTTTAAGTTCCCTTATTAAGAACACATTTTACAAAGATCACATGTTTGTTGGAGTGGCGTTTGTCTTGAAACTTCATTGCACAGTAGCATCCGGTTTTCACCTTAGTCTTTGCGGAGAGTTAAAGGAGGCTGATGAAATATACAGGGTAGCTCAAGTATAGGGGATGCCTGACTCCTTGCCTCACTCCATGGAAATCCTAAAAGCAGTTTCTTGCTCTCCCTCCTCAAAGGATCTATATAATCAGTTTAGAGCTTCTGTAGTATAGCATGGGACATATCCATTCCTCATCGAGTTAAAGCAGACCACTGCAGAACTGCCCTGTCCCCTTCCCTCACTCTTGTACACGAGGCATTGCTTTTTGACATTTTTTTTTGTTTTATAAAAACTCATAAAATCCTTTAAAACAGAATGTCCAATATAAGAAACTAATTAACTCTCTCTTCTCTCTCTCTCTCTCTTTCTCTCTCCCTCATCCTAAACTGAGAAAACCATTTAAGCTTTTAATGGTTTTCCAAATGAAAACCTGATCTTTCTCAGCCAATAAATTCTTCCTCCTTGCACATATCCATTTCAGGAAAGAAGGCACCATAAATTTAGAATTAAACAAATAAAACCATCTTCCACGTGATGACTCAACGACTGAGAAAAGCAAGGTTCTGAGTCAGAGGAAGGATTTTAGCATTTTGTGGACAGATTTTTCTGTTTTGTTATTCAGCCTTGTGTAGGATTTAATGATCTGAATCGACTCTTTGTAAAACCCACGGATCCATCTACGCAAAGCAAAAATAAACAGACTTGTTAGAAAAAATCACAGCCATAGAAGGAAGCGAGCGCGTGCAAATCCGGCCCAGCATCCCTGGGATTGTAGCATGGAAGACCTCCTGATGTTTTTAAGCTAAGAGAGGACATAATTACCCAACATGACCCCCTCAAATTGACCACAAGTGGCCAATACTATCACCTTAATTGTAATGTGTCACTAATTTTCTTGCCAATATGCTAGAATAGGGGAAAATATTTTCCTTATTTGAAGCAGACAGAATGGCTCAGTCCCTGTATTATCTCACAATGTGATGGCAGGGTTGGCACCACTGTCAACATTTTGATTGTCCTCTTCTACAAACAGGTTTAAAAAAGTTTATACCCAGTATTAGTGAGTAGATCATGATTCTGTATGTTTATTCTGTCATTTACAAATCACTTAGTGAACACTTTACCGTGGGCCAGGCACTGTTTTAGGCCCTGGGAGTATGTAAACAAGCTAACAAGCAAATGTTTCTGTGGAGCTTATATTACAATAAACACAGCGAATAAGTGAATTATCTAGGGTGGTATAAGGTGACAGTTTTTTTTTTATTGTTTTATTTTATTTTATTGATTTTACAGAGAGAGGAAAGGAGAGGGAGAGAGAGATAGAAACATCGATGAGAGAGAGCATCGACGGGCCGCCTCCTGCATGCTCCCCACTGGGGATCAGCCCCACAACCTGGGCATGTGCCCCGACCGGGAATCGAACTGGTGACCTCTTGGTGCATGGGTCGACGCTCAACCACTGAGCCACACCGGCCAGGCTGTTATGTGTTAATATATGGCAACAAAAGGAAGAGTCAGAGCAGCAGTTGTAGTGTTAATAAGCTAATCAGGATGGGCTTCCCTGGAAAGGTGAGATTTGAGTCAAGGCTTGAGAGAGGCACAGTGATTAGTGAGGAAGCTAGCTGGAGTTGGTGCTCCAGGCAGAAAAGAATGAAAGCAAAGGCCTTATAAAAATATGAACAATAAAATGGCAATTAATACATATCTATCAATAAGTGAATCTACAAACAAAATGAACAAGCAGAACAGAAACAGACTCATAGATACAGAGAACTTTTGTTGCTTGCCAGATGGAAGGGGGCTGGGGGAATGGGTGAAAATGGTGAAGGTATTAAGAAGTACAAATTTGTTGTTAGACTGACAAACCTCAAAGCGAAGTGGGGAGGAGGGTGGGAAGAGATAAACCAAAGAACTTATATGCATCTATGCATAACCAATGGACACAGATAATAGTGTGGGGAAGGCAGGAGTAGGGTGGGAGCGGGGAGGAGGGGGTCAATAGGGGAAAAATGAGGAACACCTATAATACATTCAACAATAAAGATACGTTTTAAGAGAGAGAGAGAGAGAGAGAGAGAGAGAGAGAGAGAGAGAGAGAGAAAGATAGATGCCAGCCCAGCCAGTGTGGCTCACTGGTTGGGCATCAACCCATGCAGCAAGAGGTCGCTGGTTTGATTCCCTGTCAGGGCACATGTCCAGGTTGTGGGCTCAACCCCACTAGGGGGCATGCAGGAGGCGGCCAGTTGATGTTCTCTCTCATCGATGTTTCTAACCCTCTCTCTTTCTCCCTTCCTCTCTGTCTAAAATCAATAAAGAAAAATATATTTTTAAAAATGAAAGATGCTAACTGGTTCACAGGTCAGCTAAGAGGTCCGTTTGAATTGGAGAAAGAGAGGGGGATTGCAGAATAACAGGATGCTGGAGAGCTAGAGGAGGGCAGATCATGAAGGCTGTGTGGATGCAGCAAAGAATAGCCAAAGAAAATGTATTATATTTGTGCATTAATATCTGTTCCTAACCATGTGATGTTTTCCTAAGCAGGACACGCTCTCCTTAAAGCTACTATTGGCAGAACTAACAAAAAACATGCCTGGTCTCCTATCATCTTACATCAAAAGATTCCACCTATCTTGCAAAGCTTTGTGTTTATGACATCTGTAATCACAGGGCAGGCATGAGCATCATCCCAACAGAAAGGAAAATAAGCTCGCTGCTCTCTTCATTTTCTAACTGGGCTTTGATATGATGTGGAAATGTATGCATGCTTCATCCCAACTGCCGCTAATGAGAATTAAAACATGAGATGAAGAGAATCGCCTCAAGTGGATAGACTGAGCCCAGACAACTAGGTTCAATTCGGAAATCTCTCCAAATGAAAGAAAACGTGTTTTTCTTAAGAGGATTTGCATAGCCATCCCTAGCCTTTTATGAGTAGTTGCTGCGTGCCAGGTACTATTTGCAGGAGCTATCATATGTATTCCCACAAGAAGCCTATGAGAAGGATACCATTATTTTTCCCCATTTTAAGGGTAGGGAAGTTGAGGCACTGAGAAATCAGTAACTTGCTCAAGTCGACACAGTGAGCGGCAGATCCAGGGATCTAGCTCTGTCCTCCTGATCCCAGAGCCCATGGCCTCAATTATCATGCTACACTGTCATGTGGGAAGAACTTGGAGGTATTTCTGAAAAGCATACAGAGAAGGAGCAACTGACATCTTTGCCCCAGGATACAGCAGTGAGTTGGGAAGGAGAAAATAACTTGAACAGAAAAGGACCTCCACACGCAGAACAGAAGCTGTCCATTCTTGCGTCCCGCAATCAGGCCATCACAACACTCTCCGAGGCAAATCATCTCAGCAGCATCAGAGAACAGCCCTTTCCCCATCTAAAGACAAGCAGGCAATCTAGAATTACTAAATATTTGAAAGAAAAAAAAAAAACCATGAAAATTATCCACTCAGTGCACAGGAACCAATATGATATGCGAGACCACAGAGTTAATAGGGCAAACGGAAGATTTTTGAAAGGACTGAGATTATACTCTCAGAAACTTAAGAGGCTGCTCATATTCATAAGACCAGAAGAGGCTTTCATGGAAATTTAAAAAAGGGAAATTTTGGAGTTAGAAGCATGATTGCTACTGCAGTTAAAAGCTCAATAGCTGTGTTGGACGGCAAATGGACAAGGCTGGTGAGCTGAAGAAGAGAACTGCACTATTGGCTCAGGGTGCCGAGGGTCAGCTAAATTTAGAGAGATGGAAGACCGACTCAGAGGTCTGACTCACCCTCTCCATTACTGTCTACCTGGAGGTAACCAGGTTTCATAGGATACTTTTCCAGTCATTTTGCTCTTCATTTGGGTGTGTGTTTGTGTGTGCTCCCACACATTTGTTTTTTTATAAATAGAATCATACTGTCTATATTTTCTGAAACTTTCTCTTTTCGTTAATATACAACTAGAATCTTCCCATTTTTTTGTATGTTCTCCCGTTGTGAGACTTATAATAGCATTCACCAAAATATAAAGTTAAAATACAGAATAGATGGAGGTAAAGAAACATCTTTTTGCAATCTGGAGTTTCACCATTTCCTCACAATTTTTAACAATTTAAACTGGAAAATTCTGAATAAGAGTTGCCACTCTGAAGAATAATGGCCACATGTCCAGAAATACACTCATTGTCTCCAATTAGTCTTAAAAGGCTTGAAAAGATGGGAATGGCAAAGTGTCTTTATTCACTTATTTAACATTATTGAGTACAGTGCACATGGCTGGCTCTATAGCAAGAATAAAACATAATGATACGTGGTATTTTCCCTCTCAGGAGTCACTGTCTAGCAGAGGATACAGGCTCTCAATGACTATCATACAATTTGCTAAGTGCTCTAATATAAGTTTGCACAGATTGCTATGGGAACAGAGAGGAGGAAATTCTAGTAGTGGAGAGACACACGGAAGTCCTGAACTGAAGACAGGAGCATCGTCTTTACAAAGGAAAGTTCAGTTCCCTTTTCCAGGTAGAAGCAACACAGTGTGGTAGCCAACCCCATGGACTGGGAGAAGAGGAGGCAGAAAGCTGAGTTGGAAGTATTACAGGTGTTATCCTTGCTCAACACTTGCAGCTGCTTCCATTAATTCAAATGGAAGAAATAAAGGCATGCTTGTCCTGTTTTGAAAGGAGTTGGGAGAATTCAGGATTTTAGTTGTATGCATATGCTTCCGCATGCTATAGGTCATCTATATGCTGAAGCCATGCTGCAGAACAAGAGTATACCATGTGTTTCATAAGTTTTACATTAAACATCACATTAAAACATGAACATAACAAAGATGGGAGAACTCTTGTAGCAAAGGAATTTGCTAAACTAATCTAATCCCAGAGACTGCCTCCTGCTTATTTTCGTCTGATTGTTTTCCAAAGTACTGTTACCTCCTGTAAAACAGATTAGTAGTAGAACTTTGAAAAATCTTGGAATATTTATTTGCACATATGTCATATAAGATTCTCTCAAATGCATACTGTTTAATCTGGATACTTACCTAGACCGTTATCTACTCTTGAAGGTAGAGTAGCTCCTCCATACTGTCAGTCCCACCCACCCAGCATTGTCTTTGATGGGAAGGTAAGCCTGTCCAATATAGGGTTCATTAACATGTCCTTTTGGCACTCCAACTAAGGTATATTCCCCAATCTTGTCTTTAATCACCAATAAAGGCATTATTTTATTCTTCCAAATAACTGAAATTTTAACTTATTTTTGACTTATTCCTCAATTAGTTCACAACCCAGGCAGAGGGGTATTATTTACTGACCGCCCCCCTCAATGATCTCCATGATGTTAATAATGATTCAAGGATATTGCTCTATGAAAGGGTCTCACAGACCTTTCTCTCAGAAAACTCAAATGGTTGGGTAGATATGGGGTGTGATACTCCCTTTGGGTCAACCTATATCTTCAGCATGTTTCATATAATAACTTATTTCATCCTCATAACCTACAGATGAGGGTAAAAACGATTAATATTAGCACTTCAAAAGAACCTGGGGCTCAGAGCGCTTCAATAACGTGTACCATGTCCCATAGCTTCTGAACTCCTTGCGTCACCATCCAGATTCTTTCCCGTTCATCACTTGGAATTTCCATGGAAACTAAATGATGCACCTTCTCTCCCTGTGATGTTGAACCCAGCTCAGTGCAGCTCAAACCTGTAGGACATTGGATGTCTAGTAGTTTGAGCTTAGCTGAATGATCAATAATGAAATTTCTAAAGTCTCTCCTAGTTGTAACCAGTTCTAGCTTTGTACGCAGGACAAATCATAAGTGGACTTTGAGTCTACATTTCTTTATCTCAAAAATAAGCAAAATGACAGTCCCCGTCCTTGCCACATGGGATAAAATGAGACGCTGCACATAAAGTGTTTAGCCCAGAGCCTGGCATGTGGAAATCATTTAATAAAGCTGTTTGGTCCTCAAAGCCTGACGATAAAGCCACACATGTCTAACTATATTTCCCCTAGTCCCTAGAGTAGATTGCATTGCGATTCTTCAGTTTGAGCAAATGCATCGTGAAAATAACTGGTGTATTTGTCATGCCATTGTTACTGTTAAACACAGACATTCCTTGGCCACAGAATCACTTGCAATCATACATTGAAACTTCATGCTTTAGTGTCCAGCCCAAGGCACATGGAGTTGTTACTGGTAGATGTGTATGCCTCCACAAAGTAAAACTTGTCTCTCTTATTAGGTACTGTTTTCCCAGCATCAAGCACAGTTTGAGGGAGGTAATCAATATTTGTCAAATTGACTTGATTAAATATGGGCCACATCATGTCAGAGAAATAAAGGAAAACCAACATGTACAGGATACTTTCCTTAGGCTAGCCATTTGATAGACAGGATTGCAGTTCATCCTTAACACCATAGGATGGCCAGTGTTATCCACCCTCGACCCCCAAAGGAAATGAAGCTTAGAATGGTTGTGTCATGCCCAGTGTTTATCAACTGCTTATGAGCAACAAATCCTGGACTGATACATATTACTGCAATGCCATGACTTTTACCACTGTGTAATGGATGCAGCAAAACCATGGTGGTACATTGTGCTTAGATAGATAGATAGATAGATAGATAGATAGATAGATAGATAGATAGATAGATAGATAATAGATAGATAGATAGATAGATAGATAGATAGATAGATAGATGATAGATAGATGATAGCTAGATAGATAGATAGATAGATAGATAGATAGATAGATAGATAGATAGATAGATAGATAGATAGATGATAGATAGATAGAGATGACATATTTTTTTTTCTGGAATACGTAACAAAAGCACTTCAGTAGCAATGTCACTTTATGTCATCCAGCACTTCACTAGCTCCTTCAAATTGCTAAGTGTACAAAGTTGTGGTCATGCTTGGGTTGAAGACAAAACCCTTTCCCAGCACAACAGCCCAACACCACCTGGTTAATTCTTCTGATAATTCCTTTGAACAGGCGGTAGCTGCTGACGGTGCTCTCCCTTCTGTACAATGGCTGTGATGATGCACCTGGACCTCTCATTCATCGGCGGGAGAACACAGGCTGCCTCCCGCACCAGCAGGTCAGCACATTTCATTATCAAATAACCTCGCAGGAAATAGAAAACACTTACTCTATTGCCTAATTCTCACTACTCCTCCCTGATGTCTTTTGACTCTAAACCTTTGTCCAGTGGGGTTTCAACAAATTAGACTGTGGGGAACCACTTCATCACCTAATCAACTCCACAAATAAAAACACTTTGCAGACACCCACCTCTAATTAACAGTAATAATAAAACAAATGTAATTGTACTGATCATTTGGCCAAAACACAGAATAGTGTCACCAAATTAAGCTAAGCCAAAGCTTCCCATCACCTGCCTGTCTTTCATCCCAATGACCACCAATAAAATACCACGAGCCATGCACTCCCTGGTTGTGATGCTCTCCTGCGATGAATTTGCATACTAAATAGCAAAACTGAAATAAACACTAATTATGTACTGAATGGGATGTGAAGAGGTGATTCAAGTAATTTGACTGTCTAACATCTTTCAACAAGAGATAATTTCTCAGTTATATATACCAGAAATTTACTACCTATTAAAAATGCAAATCAAGTATCCAGTGGTTAGGACAGTGGCCCCATCAGACATAGATATCAGGTCGCCATGGTTCTGTGATTGTTTGATAGTCTGTAGATAACGTGTTTACATTGAGTGGTAGCTTAGCATTTATTGACCACTTATATGCAAAGCACTGTTCTAAGTTCTCCACAAATTTAGCTAATTTCATTATACAATCCTATCTTAAAAAAAATAAAAAGATGAGTTAGCAAAAAGAACAGCTAGTTTCAGCACCGTTGCTAAGAGCTTATATCTGATGAGCAGTGCAGAATTCACCAAGGTGCCCGGCTTCAAAATCGGGGCTCTTCTCCATGAAGTTAGCTTTTTCCACCTTTATGTGTTTATGGCTGAATGTGTGCAGTGAAAACTCCCAGTTTGTTGTAAGAGGAAAATTATCATCTATAAATTGTTTCTAATCTCCAATCTCAGCTTAATGATAACTTCAACTTTGGGAACTATCATCAACTAAATATAAGCTGAAGGCAGGACAGGCTCTTCAAATTGGCTACTGTGTGATCCAGATGAATCCACATTTATTTAAAGTGCTTGGAAGATTGAGAGAATGCTCAATCAGACATCTAAGTTGTTTACGTTCGGAACTGAAATGACTAAGAAAATCACCAAGATGTATTATTAATTAGCTACTGTTCATTGAGGTCATTCCTAGTAAAACCATTGGCGGAAATGCCCGCTAACACTTGTCTATAGCAGGAAAATACCAGCTTAGGCCAAAAGCCAATGGTTATTATGGAAGTTAAACCACTTCTCCCATCATTACAAATCCCAGGCTGTTCTTGAATCAAATCTGGGACATGTAACAAAGCTCTATGCAGGTACCTCACATGCACAATCACTGTCCTCACAGCACATCATGAAATAGTATCCTTTTCTCTGTCTTACAAACAAGAAAATGAACTCTGAGATGGTAACTCACTTGCTCAGAGTCCGTTACACACAGTGTGAAAATCAAAGCTACGACTCAAATTTGAATTTTCTTGAAAGTTCTTAAACCTTCTTCAAAGTGTTATCAAGCCCTACTTATGTTCTCATAACAACCTCCAGATTAAGAGACTACAAAAGTTTTCAATATATTCCTTATGACATTTCTTCTTAATTTTTTAACATCGTTCAAGCATTGAAAACAATCAGTGTTTTTTTTTTTTTTTTTTAATGTCTCAACTGATAACACAGCCTACAAAATTGCTAGAGTCTATCTTTTCTTCAAAGAGTTGTATTCTGTGACTATGGCAATTTTATTTAGTTCACCCACACATGAGTGTACACCGGTCCACAGGATTTAGGTATTAGGTTTCCTAAAATACCTGGGGCTCGTGCCATATCTGGTCACTGAATCGCATATCTGCCCACATGGCAAATCTGTAACATACGCTGGACAGAAACACAAAATGTAAGTAAATAAAGGAACTGAGGTAGACTCTCCTATTAGAATATCTGGCTGCATTTTATTTTACTTACTATGGTTTGATCTGGTCCATTAAATATCATGGTGAAAAAATAATCATTTGGCATTATTTTTTCATTAAAAATAAATTACATTCAACACTGAATACACTGAAATGATAGCAATACATATAGCATATGCCTGATAATGGGACCAAGTCCTACTTATATTTTCATAAAAATCTCCAAAGAGATCCCAGATAGCATCTGAAAAATAAGCTTTATTAGTTTTATGTGATAAAAGTAAATTAATGCTATTTCAATCTTATCTTAAAATGAATATAGGAAAATCATGTTTAGTTATTTAATGGAAAATAAATCACTGAAAAAGACGTGAAAACATTTTTTTTCCAGTTCATTCATTAATTGCCCAACAGAAAAGAGACATTTTTCTTTAATTTAATAGAAGATAATTGTCTTGTGAAACATAGGTACACTTACTCAAAAGTGGGATCATTTCTGAAACTAATATGATGAAGAATTTACTTTACGTGGGTGATCTCAGCCATCCTTATACCTTCAAATATAAGACTCCTTAAATTGACAGCAATTCTTAGCTTCTTTGCTTAATTTCCAAACTCATTTATATACTAGATACATTTATTTGCATGAGCTGCAAGAATATCAAAATCCACCTAGCAAAATATTTTAAATGAAATTGACAGAAATATTTCTTATTAAGATTTAAGCTGGTGGGTTTACTTAACTAAAATTAGCAGACGACTCAATTGAGATGTTCTGGTCTTGATTATCACAAGCAGACTATAAATCACCTGAGTGCTACATTCTTTCTTTAGAAATATTAATTCTTATTGAATTTATTGGGGTGACATTGGTTAATAAAATTATATAAGCTTAAGGGGTACAATTCTATAATACATGATCTGTATATTGCAATGTGTGTTTACCACCCAAAGTCAAGTTTCCTTCCATCATCATTTAACCCCCTTTACCCTCTTCTTCCTCCTCCCACCCTTTTTTTCCTCTGGTAATCACCACACAGTTGTCTCAGACTGACAGCTGTTAGAGGGGAGGGGGTTTGGGATACTGGGTGAAAAGGGTGAAAGGATTAAATAAAAAAACAAACAAAAATAAATTAAAAAACTCATAGACACATGCATGCTGCATTTCTGTTCTCATTTACATCACTCTGAACATCACCGAATGACCACCAGGCCAGCTGCTGGGAAAAGCAGTCATGACATCTCACCCATTATCCAGTCCTGACTAACACCCTCTGGAGAGACAATAAGTGCCATCGTACTGCCTACATCTCATCCAGACCTGCCCCACAGAGGCAAAAGGCAAATGATGAACCAGCAACAATAGTGTGCAATTATTCTGAGATGATTCAAATTAGCCCGATGTTAACAACCAAGGGGTGGACCTGGTGCCTCGCCTTACTTGCTCTCTGGAAAAATAATTTGGAGAAATACTCCATGTGCCAAGCTACCAAAAAAAAAAAAAAAAAAAAAAAAAAAAAAAAAAAAAAAAAAAAAAAAAAAATCCAGTTCTTAATCAAGAAAGTCTGAAGGCCATCACATCAATTTTCACGATGGGAAATAAAATCCCTGCCATGTCTTACGTGGTACAACTCCAGCAAACCCATAAAATCTTGTCCTGTCGTTTGCTTTTCTGACCTTTAGATACCACAAGGCCATATGCTTCGGAGGAAGTTGCTGATTCCCCGGGAACAGCTGCAATCACGCCATTCTGTGAAAGTGTATGCCTGTCCCTTCCCTCCAAAGGTCGCTTCTCCAGAGAGGGCCCCCTGACAAGACTCTGCGCCCAGCACCTCAGTCCCTGGGTCCTTGTGCTGACGACATCTGGTCCACCCTACTTTGTGCTCCCACAGCCCCTGCGGCTTCCTTTATTCTTTCCCAGCTCTTATCCCATTCATTTGTCATTCACAGATTATTTTTACGTTTATCTCATTAAAACCTCTCTCTGCCAACCAGCATGCAAGCTTCATACCCAGAAGGACTAATTCGGCTGTGTTTTTTCTATGATATTACATTCCTTGAATCTAACACAAAATGTGGACTGACAAAGTGATTCAGTGTATCAATAGTTTCTATCATCGTGTGTCACAGTCTCAGAGAACTGAAAATCCTCAGGAAAGTAAAACCATAAGATTATGTAACAGAGTAGTAGAAGGGGCCCTAGATATTGTTCATTTCAACTTCTCCATTTTATAAAGAGACTGAGGCAGAGATGGGTCCAGACCCAGCTAGTTAGTGGCAGACATTTGGGAGGTCGTTCCTATGGGTTTTCTAAAAAAGCGTTCTCCTCTCTTATATGTGTGAAACACATGTCGTTCCTACAACTTCTCCAGAGTGGAATGGTCTCCTGGCCACCCTTTCGAAATGATTTTAAATGATTTAGCAAGGCCAACTGGGAAAATCAGCTTCTTCTAAGAGAAATGTTGAAAATGCAAATTAATGTAGAATCATAAAGATTTTGAGCAATAATGGCATAGGGACTAACTCACAACTCTTTCTGGACTAGGGGACGTGATTAATTTGAAATGTAAAAGTTATGGATTTCGCAGCTACCAATTCCACAATCCCTACTCTGGAGGGAAGCGATCAATTTAAGTTTAAATTAAAGCTAACCTGAAACGTTGGCAAACATTAGCATCCCCAGCCTCATCATGGACTACTGCTCCACACTGGCTCAGCCATGAGCCTTCGCAAATGACTCTGCAGTCCCAGGAAAGGACTGACCCTGTTCTACTGCACATGCTAATCTTTTCCACATGCTATGCATCTACCTGAATTCTCTGCTGGAAATAATTGTGTTCCTTTGGGTGTCCAGGTGGCTCCTCCTCTTCCTTCAGAACTCAAGTTGAGAATCACCTTGTAGCACAAAACCTTCTGCATTCTCAAGACAGAAGATGTCTCTTTCTACCTTCGTGGATGATCTAATGTTGAATGCTTGTATCTTCATTTCATAATCATGCCAGAGGACCTTTCCATAGTCTTATGAAATGAGCCAAACCAATATAAAAAGTAATATGAGAAAAGCTTATTCTCAGAAAATGTCCAAATTTTAAAATTCATATTTTTGGAGACATCATAACTTTTGCATGCCCAAATACATATATAAATTGTCATGATAACTGGCCATTAATTTTTAAACTGCAAGATACTTGATCATCACATCAATATAATTTATCCTACAACAAATGCCAAACAAAAGCAAATTGAATATTTTTCGATGCTTATGGTAAGCGCACACGCGCACACACACACACACACATACACACACACAAATGATTCTGAATGAGCAGGCAAATAAACTTATCATAACAGCACCATCATAATTGAGCTCATTTTGTGGACTGAATTTATCAGGTTATTTATGTATGAGCTATGCAATATGGATAAGCTTATCGCTTAAGATCCCTTCAAAATAATTAAAATGAGAATAGTTTATCTCCAGTTAAAATTCTAGATTTTTTTTCCTGGCTACTGGTTCAAATGACAGAATAAAATAAAGATGCAAATACATTCCTTTGAAGTCACAGAGCTTAAAAATAGTAGATTATTAAGTTTTCTATCGCCAGAGATTGAATATAAAATTTCTCTTAAAACTGATCCAGTCACTGGTGTAAGAAGAATAAAAAATCAAATGGTAGGTATTGTTCTGGATTCCCCAATTCAGTGTTGGTTGTCTGAAATCAAATCTGTTAGGGGTAGTTTTTTTTTTTATCAGCTTTGCTTTTCAGGATTATGTGATCAGGCAGTTTTCTGTCATAATGCATTTTCTTACCAACCAAACAGGGCCATTCTGTGATATGCTCAATGATATTTTGTCATAGAATACCCACTCTCAGGGTGATCTCATCTACAACTGTGGCTTAAATTATCATCTATGTTCTATAGCTATATCCTAATGCTTCACAGTTCTGTATCTTTGGTTTAGACCTCTCTCTTAAGCTCCAATTAGAAACAATTGTCTATCTATACCTAGACTTGGATTTTGGACAGTCATCACAAACACAATATATCTGTCATTATCCCAAAGACTATATTCTTTCTTCCATGGTCTGCATACTGCTGAGTTCTTGCATTTATACAAGCCAGAACTTGAGAATCTCATTAAAGTCTTTCTCTTCTATCAGTCTCCAAATTCTGTTGGTTCTACTACCCACATGTATTCCGAATCTGCCCATTTTTCTCTATTCTCACTATGGATACCTAAGGTCCTGCTTCTAGCCAGTATTCTTCTAGGACATATTTGTAAAATACATGTGATTCTCATAACGTCTTTCACTTAGATTACTACAAAAGCCTCAAAACTAGTCTCTAGGCCCCTGGTTGTGTTTCTTTTATTCTAATACATTTTTCTCACTGCAGCCAAATTAAGCCTTGAAAAAACCATTTCCCTATATTCTCCATTTTTTTTGGTTGTTGTTGTTATTTCCAAGAGTCTAAATTATTCTGTAGAAACAAACAATTCCCAAATGTCAGTGGCTTAATCAAATAAAACATTATTTAACGTGCAAACTGCATCTCCAATGTGGGTCAGCAGGGTGCCCTGCTTGTCATTGGCGCTCAAGGATCCGGGCTGACAGGGCCTCAGGGATCACTGGATCACTTGAGCAGTAGGGAGAATGAGAAGTACTGACTCACAAGTAAGGCTTCTGCCTGGATGTGAAGCATGCACTTCCACTCACATTTCATTGGCCAGAGTGATTCAGTGACCACCCCTGACTTCAAATGGGATGGCGAATGCAGTCTTCCCAAATGCTCAAGAAAGGAGAAGCAGAATATCAGTGAATGCATTAAGGACTATCATCGTTTTTTATTGCTGTTGGGATAAAATCCAAACACTTCAACACAATTCTAAAAGCCCAGACCTCCCTCTGCAGCTTCTTTCCTCGCCACTTTGTCCTTTCAACTGCAGCTCTCACAAATCTATTCTTCTGTCCCTTGAATATACAGTAATCCCCAGCCCACCTGCTGTCCTTATGAGATCCTCTTTCCTCTGCTCAGTCTGTCCGGCTCTTACTCCCCATTCCAGTTTCATTATAGGAAACATTTCTATATTCTAAAGTTAAATGCTCATTCTATGCCCTCCTAGAGTATCCTGGACTTCTCTTTGCTTATTTGCTGATTAACTGCCCATCTTACCCAACTAAATGTTAAAGTAAAAACAGCAGGGACTTATGGTGCATAACTGGATTTCACTGTATTCTTACAGCTTGCACAACAATCGGACACTAAGTGGGTATTTATTAAACATTTTGGAATGATTACATAACCATTTACTATTCAGTTAATTTTTTTTAATTGAGTAATTTCAGAAGTAGACTTGTGAAGAGCCAAGAGATACCTCAATGTCAAGATAGTATCTGGACAAAAAAAAAAAAAAGCTTTTTCTAGGTCTTTATAAGTAGATAATAAAGAGAACCATCTAAAGATAAATATCTTTAAATTTAAATTTAAATTTAAATTAAGGTCAATTAAGCAGGGACTTTTCTCTTGTTTCTAATAAGTCCCTGTAGATTATTTTGCATGCAATTTGGTTTATCATACGGGTTGATTCATCAGTCATACATCCATTCATTCAGCACATTAATTGAGTGACCACAAAGTAGCAGGAATGGATGTAGATACTGAATTCATTCACTAGCAGTGAGTGAATGCACGCCAAAAACCTTGCTCTTGTGCTTTAGGGAGAAAATTGATAATAAATCAATAAATAGGTAATGCTTATACTGTGTTTAATAGTGATAGATGCTATGAAGATTAAATAAGTGAAGAAAGGAGATGGGAGATGCCAGAAGTGAGTCATTAAAGTGTATTTTAAGCAGCAGAGTCAAGGGGAGGCCCCACTGACAACTGGTCCAGGACCTGAAGGAGGAGCTGGAGTGAGACACCATGACTTAGGGAAGAGATGTTTGGCAGAAGGGAGAGCACGTCCCCTGGGGGGAAGCTGTGCCTGGACTATTTGACTGATAACAAGGAGGGTGGTGTGGCCAGTGAGAGAGAGTGGTAGTAAAGAGGAGTTTGTGTTTGTATCAGGGGATAACCTCTTAACAAAGTGCAAACTGTCCTTGTGGGAAAGTGTGTTTGTTGGCCAACCTAAGACAAGGTCAAGATGTGCTCCTTTTGATAAAGAATGGGAGATCCTGCTTTCCTCACTTATGAGTCTGGAGCAGTCCAGTTTGGTGCTTGTTTTAGTACCTCTAGAGAGGATAATAATAGAACTCCAACCGACCTGCAGGTCTTTGTATGAGCATACCTGGTATCATAAGCCAACATAATGAAACTCAAGGTTCTGTTGTATCATCTTTCAGCACATGCGTTCCTCTTTCCCTTCCCTCAGCTCTGGATGGATATTCTGACCCTTAAATGAGCAATATTCAGAATCAGGGCCTTAATGTAGACGAGTCCATTCACTAATGATACGAAATGTTGATTCCCCTGCAGTCAGAAGTGGATTCCATCCCAAGCCCTCAAACTCAAACTAGAAATTCCAATTTAAGCACAATGATAATGACTTTCATTTATCTAGTCACATTTCTCCAGAAGTATTCCAAAGTGCCTTAACAATTACATATAAGCAATTACATCGCCCGCTACTGAAACACAGTCATGTCTAGGGGGAAATGCACTCACTGTTTAATAACAAACAGCAAACAGTAACATAATAAAAAATAAAGAAAACACTTAAACAACTGTCACAGTCAAATGGGAAGGGTGGCAAAGAGGGCAGATTAAGAAGCCATATGTATCTCAAATTGAGAATAAGCCAGTATACCTTGCACAATGCCCGCACTCTGTAAACCATGCCATCTCACGTTTAGTGCATGAGACGTTTACACATCAACCCTGCCATTGTCACCTAGGCCCATTGTACCACTGACGCATAAAAGGACTAATCAATATATTGGCCTATTGAACTGGAATATTTCCTTGATATAATAAAACACATTTTTACTGTGGACCCTTTTCCTTATAAGAGTTGAGTTAAACTGATTCAAATAGTCTTTGATTTAAAAAAAAAAAAAAAAAAAAAAAGCCAGTAATTCTTAAATGCTAACCAATAAAATAGTAAGTTTCATAATGTTCAGATCCATGAGGCCACCACATCAGATCTCTAAATCCGATTATTCAAAAATCAGGCCCAGCAATGTGCATTTTAATAAGTTCCTACGTAATCCACAGATCTATACTGACACATTTGGAAACCACTTGTCCAACTGGAATTAAGAAGTGAATTCATGATCACGGGGCATGGGTAATAAGGAATGGGAGAGATCATAAAAACACGAACATTTAGGAAATGAAGAATGCCCCAAGGCCCCTACTTCTTCTCTATGGTTAGGATCTTAAAATCCAGGCCTCTGTGAGCTGCAAACCATACAGGGTATATGTTAGGGTTTGCAGATGGAGAAGATTTCAGAGTTTGTGTAATTTCGCACTGAAATTACAAAATTGAAAACGGAGGACAAAGAGATTACGTGACTTGGCTAAGGCTACAGTGGGTGCTTTGGATTCTTTAGAAGGGCCCTTCCACCAAAGCAATACATTTCTGACCTGAGGCCTACTCTGGAAATGCTAACTGGACTGTGGTTGTTTTCAGTAATTTTGTCATTTCCTTTTCATTAACTATCTAGTTCACCCCTAACAACAGTCTTATACCTCTTTATTTTCCTAACATTTGGATTCCTTTCCCTTCAGTCTCCTTTCTCACAGTCACTTAAAACTGACACACGTAGTCCCTGCTTCACTTAACAACACTTTTGGCGACAACTGCAAACCAATTCGAATCCTCACCAAGGTAGGAAGTCATTGCCAGGAAACAGGCATGCAATGGTGCCCTGCAATGCAAAGAATCTGACTTCCAAAATCTAGAGAACAGAGCTCCAGTCACAGCTGTAGCATTAATTACATTTATGGCCTACGCACCATCCATTTATTTGTTAAATAGTTATTTATTGAGCATCTGCTATATCCTTGGCATTGCTGGGTGGTTATAGCAACATAGCCATGTTTTCTTCCCTCCTGGGCATCACAGTGAATGGAAAAGATGAACATCAAACACTTATATAAAAACTGTACTAAGAGCCAACAGGAAGCGTGAGGGCTGCTGTGGGACCTGCATACCTTGTGAGACAAGCAGAGGTAGACACCACCTAGCTGGCGGTGTCAGGAAAGGCTTCCTCAAGGAAGTCACATTGAAGTGGAGACCTAAGAGTTGAGTCACCATTAGCCAGATGGACTGAAAGCATGCAATAATCTGTAAGACATCTACCAGCTGAAAGAAGAGGGCTTGAGCAAGAGGAGGGCAGGAAATAAACACAGAAAATAGGAAGTGGCCAGATCAGGACACTGCAGGTGTTCCCGAGTCAACTGGAGATAATCCAACTGGCTACCAGGTTTTGTGGTTATCAGTTGAGGTCATTTTTGAGAGAATAATAGGACAGAAGCCAAGATAACAATAACTTTAACAGCTATGCAAACCAAAATCATTTTTAACAATTCAATAGATTTCATGCATAAACTTGCTGTTTCCTCCCCTCCTCTAGAGAAACTTTAAATGCTGAGATTTCCAGAAGAAAGAGATTAACTCACATGTAAAATGAATTAGGATGTAAGATCATCTGCTCCACCTTCCCTTTTCAAGGAAATTAGTAGCAGAGTCAATAATCATGTCTTTCCACTAAGAATTGGTACAAAAATGGTACAATAATCTACTCCAGTTTGATAAACTATGAGGTGATGAGAAAACATAATGGTTAGCCTGGCTGGTGTGGCTCAGTGGTTGAGCGTCAACCCATGTACCAAGAGGTCGCCAGTTCGATTCCCGATCAGGGCACATGCACAGTTGTGGGGTCGATTCCCAGTGGGGGGCGTGCAGGAGGCAGCCAATTGATGTTCCCTCTCATCAATGTCTCTATCTCTCTCCCTCCCCCTTCCTTTATCTTTCTTAAAAAAAAATAATAAAGAAAAAATATAATAATAATGGTTAGACCTCAGCTCAACATGCTCACAAGTTGGTAACCACCAATAATACGTGCTCTCTTTTTCAGATTATTATTAGTCCTCATCTTTGAGAGAAAGGGCTTTTACATATGTTGGTCATTAATGTACTACAAAATATTAATAGCTACAGAGCAAACTATTTCCCATTTAAGGAGTCAAAACACGTCTCCCTTTCATTCAAAATGTTTTCCTCTTGCCCTGGATGGGTGGCTCAGTTGGTTGGAGCATCGTTCCATACTCCAAAAATTGTTGTGGGTTCGATCCTCATTCGGAGTGCTACGGGAGGCAACTGATCAATGTTTCTCTCTCACATCAATGTTTCTCTCTCTCCCTCCTTCTCTCTTCAAAAAAAATCAATAAAAATATATCTTCAAGCGAGGATTAAAAAAAATAAATGTTTTCTTCTTTGTCTTGACTATATGAAAAGCAAGATATTATATCTTTTTTTATTGTCCATTGGTGTAAATCGTCGGATTTCTACTCTCACCTCCTCCCTCACAGCCATACACACACAACCTTGCCAAAATGAGCATTAGAAGATTTTTCAAGGATTCTTTTTATAAACACTGAATTCGGAGGAAGGAAAATCTGCTGCATATTGAAAATAGTAATCTCTGGGAAAAAAACTAGATCTCTCAAAAAATCAAAGCCAAAGGCATGAAGAACTACATTCTCAACATTCCCCTGTTTCCCTGAACTACCACTGGTCTCACTGACTAGCCCTCAGGGAAGAAATTCCCCTACACTCAAGAACAAACTGCTGTCATGTAGGATCTCCGAGCTCTGCTGGGATCCTTTAGGAAAGCATTCTTGACATTATTAACCTAATGTGTTAGAAAAAGAAACATCAAACTTATCTGTTAAATGCTGAGGATCAATTCTCAGCCTTCATGGATTCCCTCAGAGTATTATAGTAAATTAGTAACAGAATAAAAGAGAGTCAACTCTTAATACCCATAGCAGTTCTGATTGAGTTGTGACTCACAAATGAGTTATCCCATTCCGGTCCCCTTCCCTAATCCTCCAAGATCATCTTCCACTATTGAGGTCAATGTATAATACTAACCAATTACCATCACTTTGCTACTATACTAATATCCAAAAGCAAGTTTAGTTCCACTGAATTTTTATCTAGTCTGTAGACTAGATCACCTAGCATATGTTAACAAATTTCTTTTAAAGAAAAATAAAAGCCTTTATTTAAGTGTTCTTTCCTTTTGGAGTATTACCTGAAAAAAAAAAAATTCTAGCAGCTATTAAAATGTGTCAAAGGAGTTTACAATGATGATTTCAGTATTAGTGTAACCATCTTAAATCGTCAATTCACAATCCCACCTATTTAACACTTACCTCTGATGTATTTTTCCTCTAAGTATTTTAGGATAAGATAACCACTTAATGTGTTATGTTAAAAATCCATGTTTAAAGCAATGATATTCATAGACCAAAGTGACAGAAATAGCACCTAACAGAATAAGGGGCCAACTGATACCATTCATATCCTCCGGCTGACTCACAACCATCAAAATTGCAATGTAAAAGCCACTGCTAAAGGAATCTCTGATGGTGTTCACTCACCCAGTCTTATATTATAGTAAAAAGACCCCAAATCATGAGACTTTCGAGGTGAAATCTTACTAGCAATATAGAAAGTTGACTATCTCTGTAATTTTATGTCATATAAAAACTAACACTTTCCTCTAAAATATGTACTATGGACTCAAGTGAGAAATTTTCATATCCTCAAGCCAGAAATCCGAGGACCAAATCGACTCTGCCCCTGCCTCAAGTGCATGGCTTTGGATAAGCAACTTAATCTTCCTGGACCACAGTGTCCTCATCTGTACTTTATTGATAAGAATAACCTATGTCATGGTTGAAAATACTATGAAAATGAAAGTATACTGCAGGCCTCTCCAGAATTTTTAATTAGAAGATGGGTAAGTTAGACGAGTCATTTATCATGTCTTCGAAAACTCCTTGCTGTGTATAATGTGGATATAATTTTCTGCCGTCTAATAATCCCAAAATATGCTTAGCAATTCTGACTCCCATGATGTATTTAAGTATCATTATACCCATAACATGACGGATTCTGTATTATCCAGCAAGGACAAAGGCTCTGATGTGGGAAAGACTTCCTGAGGAATGAGAATGAGAGAAGTCCAGGGCAACTGGAGCGGATGGAGGACGGTGACGGGAAGCGTGTTTGGGGAGCAAGTAGAGCACCAGGTCATCCATTCAGAGTCTGCCAGCACCATGAACAGACTGGATTCGTGTGCAATGGAGAGATTGAAATGAAATAACGATGTGACCTTGTTTGCATTTTTAAAGTTTGGCTGCAACATTAAGGTGGCAGCAGACAGATTAAAGAGAGGATGGGTCATGGAAAGGAAGACCACTAGGAGGCTGTGCCATGGCGGTCATAGAGGGATGAAGAGGAACCGATAGGCACACAGGTAGGTATCTTCTGAAATTAGAATCAGAAGAGGATGAAAGAAGTGGGCGGTGAAGTAGAAAATAAACCCCTAGAACACTTCTTTCGAACTTGCAGTCTCATTCAGTTCTGCTAGGCTAGCAAACATTTCTCTGGGAAAATCACAAAGCAGCCCTCCGCCCTGACATGCCCCTTCTCAGCATGGCTCTAATATTGAATGCTGGCCTCACTCACTGGGATTCTTCTTGACGACGTGCCTAGTACTGCAGTTCACCCGTTCTTGTATTGGGTGCCCTGCAATTAGATTGCAAACAACAGAGAAGCAGAAAACAGTGAAACAACCACACATGAACATGCCTTACTTATATTTGCAAAAACTGACATTTAGAACTATCTGTGTGATATGATACACTACTGACAATGTCACTAGAGCACTTGCTTTATTTTTCTTCCTTAAATGTGGAGAGAAACATCTTTTTATCTTGCTGCCCCAGGTGGAGGGTAAGAGGGGTGAAGGGCCAGGGAGGTGAAATCCAAACCTACTTGTGAAATGTAAACAGCTTCATCTGCTAATGGCATTGAAAGGCTTGTAATTAAGGCAAGCTGGCAAAGTAAACAGACAATTAGCTTGTCCTTTTTGGGTGTAAACAAGAGGAGAACTCAAACATTTACTAGAAAAACTCAGCAAATAGAGACCAGGGTCTGGGCAAGGTTTGATTCATCTGGTTTATGGTTGTAAGAATGCAGTACCAGGCGTTTAACATAGGAAGTCTGCAGGAATGAATGAAACAAGGAATGAATGAATGTTCTCCACCACTGCATTCGTCACGGCCTGAGAAGTGTGCACACAGATTTCCTCGTCTGCACCAATGCAGATGCATTGGCTAAACAATTTTAAAATAATGTATGCTCCACTGAGTCCATTTGTGTTCGTCTACACGTCACAAAAATATATCAGCAAGCCAGAGGCTCGATGTTTAAATCTGAAGTGATGCTGGCCAGTTGAGCCATAGTTTATTTTCAAACATGCTGCATCTGCAGAATGTCGGGTAATGATGATGAAAACCCCTTCAGAATAATTACAGTCCAATCACTGAGCACCCGGCCCCTTCCAAAGCTCACTGTCACTTGCTCGGCTCCTTGGAAATGAGTGTCTCTTGCCACAGGAAGGAACGTACCACTGCAGGAACGGACAGTGCATATTCCAATAAGGAGAATTTGAATCAGCTGGCCTTGGGTCATCTGTATTAACAATTGATTGTTGTCATCTGTCTTCACCCCTCCTTGGGTTCTTTCATCCCAGCAATGTGTTTCCTTAAGGGCAAAGTGTTTTTATTCTGTAGTTTGTAGAAATGTATCTTAACGGTGCTTTATTCATTTCAGGATTATTGGTTTGCACTTGGTCCCACACATTGTTTTTACTTCAAATTAGGGTAGACACAGCTAAGCAGAAAGTTCCCTAGACCCACAGTTTACCTGGAATTCTCTATAATTTACTTCGAACATAAGATAATCTACATCAAGGGCCAAGAGCCTCTTGAGGATTTGCTACTTTATTTCTGCTATGAGAAACTTTCTCTGCTCTTTCATTGGCCTGAGACGTGACCAATTGTAACAGAAGTCTCTTTGACAGAACGCAGCCCTTTCCACCCTGCTGCCAATTTAGCAAAATCCATCTGTCTTCCAGCCTATCGATCATCCCTAAAATGGGAGAGAAAAGAAAAGAGAACACCAGTTCCTATCAGACAGCCAAACATTGTGGTGACCCTGTCAAACTGAGAATAAGTGAGCCTTAAAAAGAACTCATGGCAAAGACCTTTGATCACGCTAACGAGAGGCGGGTCCCAGAGGAGGTCCAGGAGGGTGGTTCATAAACTGAGCTCTGCAGTTTAAACCCGAAGAGGCTGCTGCATGGGACCCGGGAGCTTTGGACAAGATGAGTCCTGGACATCTCCCGCCAATCTCTGCATCGAGCAGAGAAGCTCCACTTTTACCCATTTTATTGATGGATGCATAAAATGTGTTTGAAACAGGGCTCTGCAGCTTAAAAGAAGGAATCACTTGCCTGGGGCACAGAAGCCGATTTTGGAATCCGATACGCAGTTCAGACCTTCCAGGACATCTCATTGCTGTCTGACTTTCGGAAACTACATCTAACTTCCATATCAGAGGAAGATGTTAACCTCCAATGGCCTACCCAAGTCTAAGCAGATAGGTAAAATGTGCTTGATATCTATATATACATCTATATCTAACTCAGGGCCTTTTCAGTAATTTTTTCCCTTGGATCCCAGACGGCAACAGGGGGCATCATTCACTTCTCTCATGTTTCTGCTTCCATATCAACTTAGCACAGGATTTCTGTGGACATCCATCTGAAATAACATGACCCTATGACCTGTTAGCCCTTTACCTTGATTTACTAACTTCCACAGCACCTGACTTGCTACACGTTAATATTTTTTATTGGTTCATTGTGGTCTTCTCACACTCTCATATACTCTCTAGGAAATCAGGAGCATGCTCTTTTTATTGCTTGATTGACGGGACTGGAACAGTGCCTGGCACATAATAGACATTCAATAGATATTTGTTAGATGAATAAGTGAACACCTTTTATAGTCCCAACAGTTTTTTTTTAAGTGGTTATTACCAAACAAATTTGCAAGAGAGAAAAAAGGGCTTAAAACATCTGGAGGTGTCCTGGATTCTAGTAACTGGTGTTATTGTTGGTCCACTGGATTGCGTCTGGTTGAGTAGTTCATCTCTCTGGACCTGTTTGGACATACTTGCATCATGGAAGTGTTGAGATTATATGACTATGATTCTACAGTGGTAAATTCCATCATCTTTGCCTTCTTGTTTTCATGTCCTGAGTAACCCTCTCGAATGTGGGCAAAACCTGTGACTTGTTTCTCGCCCACAGCACCCAGCAAAGGTGAGAGAATGTACATCACTGCATTTCCAAGATTATCATGGCAATCGAACTAGGAGACGCTCTCTTTCGCTGGCCTTAAGGAAGCAAAGGGCCGTGTTGGGAAGGCTCACGTGACCAAGAATTGAGGGCTGCCTTCAGACCCACAGCCAGCAAGAAACTGGGGCCCGCTGTCCCACAGCCCACAGTGTACCAGTTGCTGCCAACAGCTGGGTGGGTCTGGACACGGACCCTTCTTCAATCAAGCCTTGTACGAGACCACAATCCCAAACAAGACCTTGACTGCAGCCTTGTAAGATAGATAGGAAGCAGGAGATCCTGTTCAAACATGCTGAACTCCTAACTCACAAAAATATACGTAATAAATGTGTGTGGTTTTAAGTCACTTCATTTCTAGTAGTGTTGCTATGCAACAATGGGTAACCAATACAGAGATGAAATACGACTTTTGCTGTAACGGCAGGTTTATGAAATGCGCTGAGCCTGATATCTACGGAGGAGAAGGTGCTAATCATGCCTCTGCAGGCAGGGTTTTTAATTTTGCAGAGATCACTACAGAAGTACATTAAGACAAACACACAAAAATAACTGATGCTGCCCTTGGTTAGACATTTTCCTTATCGAACTGGTACTGTGAAGTGAGCAAAGATGTATTTCAGACATAGATTTTCTTTTGTACTTCTGCTTTTCTTCTTACAGGCCCTTCCATCTCTCGTCTCCCAACTTTATGTCCCCAGGTATCAAGCCTCCATGAATTTTTTCTCTTTAGGTTAACAAAATAAGTCATATTGTGTAAACATGTCCTTTGCGAACTGCTCACCAATGCAAACACTATTTAAATCAGTCTTGTCGGAACTTGGCATGGTGGTCTCACCAATGCTGGACCAAATATAAACCAATACGTAATCACAATCTAGCCACTGAAAAAGTCTCTTAATTAGTCCACATAGATGAAGCCGTTCAAAGTATCAGAATTATTAACAGTGTACAAAATGTCAATTATTACTGTTTTTTTTTCTTTTATTGATTTTTAGAGAGAGAGAGGAAAGGAGAGGGAGAGAGAGATAGAAACATCGATGAGAGAGAACATTGATTGGTCGCCTCCTGCATGCCCCCCACTGGGGATTTGGCCCACAACCTGGGCATTTTCCCTGACCGGGAATCGAACCGGCAACATCTCGGTGCATGGGTCGAGGCTCAACCACTGAGCCACACAGGCCAAGCAAAATGTTAATTTTTTCTATGGCTGCCAAACAGGGCATGTTTCTGAAACTCACAACACATTGGGGAAAAGCCCAGCCAGAAGATACACAGATATGTCTTTCTGTCTTTGACTTCAGGAAACTTCTCTGGATGAAGATATCCCCTTCCCCACCGCCGAATTAAGCACATAAATCTTACCAATAGCAAAGTAATAGGGATAAGCATAGACTTAGAGAAGCACGCCTATTTAACATTCCCATGAAGTCAGATACAGAATAATCAGGGAACATCAGAAAGAGAAATGCCAGTTTATGGAACGGAAGGAGGCCTTGGACGGACCATGACCCACAAAAGTTGTCTAAAAGCATGAACAAAGCAAGCCCTTAAAAAATTAATAAATCTCTTCAAGCTTCCGTTCTCGTGTCTTCCTTTAAGTTGGCGTACACACAGAATCGGAATGGGTAATGGATCCCACGTGGTAAGATATAAGCAGATTCTCTTCATCAAACCCAACTTAACCAACAGAGGAGTTCTTCCCTTGGAGGAGGAAAAAGGGGGACTCGAGCCCCACCTTCTCTTCATCCAAGGACTTTTTCTAAATAAAAAATCATTGGTGAGATAGGTTTCTGACCCTTCTTTCATCCTTTGACCGCTTTTAAAAGTATTTAAATATGTAACTTTCTTTGCTCATTCGAGTCCCTTAGAATGAGCATTTCCAGTAGCTCTAAATTCCAGTCCCAGTTTTGCCAGCATCTCGTGACTTATTTGAACCAGCTAACATCCCCAAGGCTCAGTTTCCTAGCCTTTTCATAAGAGTCCTTAAACCAGATCAAATAACTGGCTTCTGTAACCGAAGAGTTCCAAGACTCTCGGCAGCTTATCAAAATAAGTTCATATCTTGTTCACCTAATAGGGTTAAAGGCTTCTGGTGGTTAAATGTTTACACATGGCTCAGTAATCAAATTCCTTTTATTTTGTATTTCCACCAGCTCCTGGGGTTACAGAGTCCTTTCCTTCCAGCCAGCAGAGAAAAGAGGAGGCGGAAGCCCTACGCTCCTTAATCATCTCCATCAAAGTGTGACACCCACCCGCTCTGCTCAGATTCTGTTAGTGGGATGAGATGCATAGACAACAAAATGCAGCAGAGGCTGACAAACAGTTCTGAGCTGAGCAGGCATTTCCACCAACAAGTTGTGCTATGGAAAAGAAACGCAAGTCTTTGATGAGCAGTTCATTACCTGTTCTAGAGGGATGATCTCAGGTGCTTCTTTCAGATCTATGATAATAAGCTTTTAGTAGGTAAAGGTTCCATCTTTGGTTAAAGTACAAAAAACGTGAAAGGATAACAGAAGCAGCATAGCTAGGAGGGCAAATTTTGGAAAATAAATTTCCCGTGAAATCCCATTAAATTCAGATATAAAATATACACCTCCATTAAAATATAGTTGAGTACTGTATCCATGGTGATAAAATGATATACATGGAAAGATTATCGATAAATAATTTTAGCATCATAAGTAATCTCTTGTGGGGGCTGTAATTCTAGCAACAGTCTATCTAGAACAGCTAATTAATTTTTACTAATTATCTATGTGCAAAGCATTATCCTGGGTATCGTGGTAGAAATAACATAAATGCAAACACTTTTTCTATTAAGTGGGGAAAATACCTCATTGAAGAAGCAAAATAATACTAATATAAACTAAAATTTAACAGACTGATGTTAGACACAGATATTTTGTTTAGGGACAGTGGTTCTAAGACATTTTGATGGCAGTAAGAATTTCAGCAGAATCCCACAATTTGGATGGAGTTTGAGGACTAAACATGAGAGAAATTATTCTCTCTTCTCAAGCCCATGCCATCAACCTCTTGAACTATTATCACGTACCCATAAAATGGACCAAAGGAATAACAAATTTCTTTCCCCAGATGAGGGAATAGTGTATCTGTCTGTGTATTTATTTTTCTGTCACAGATTTACTCAGTTTTTTGTTTTTTATTTGAGTCCTCCCAGGTCTCCTGATTTGCTTGTTTAAACCCTCTCCTTTCTTCTGAGCTTTTAAAGTAACATCTGTTGTATTTGCTCTACACTCAGGTAATACTGACTCCATGACATTTGCGAATGCCGATTTGAATACTTCCAAAATGGATTATCCAGTGTACGGACGCCTCAAGCAGCAGCCCATGTGAAGTTTAATGGACTGTCTCCCTCAAGGGACATGTACATTTTCCTGGGTGAGCTGGGAAATTTTGTTCAAAGAAAGAAACACACCTTTGGCTAGCATCTAACTTTTGAGGAAATGACAGAAAAAACAGCATTAAAATTTTTTTAAAAACACACACACAGTAGTCAGAAAACAACTCAAGCAGACCGGCTTTTTAATTTTCTAGATAAGGAAGAGGAAATTTAAATGTCATATCCAAAGATACTCATCAATGTAATAGTAGTGTGATGATGAGCTCCTGTGTCATAAATTTACAGAGTGTCAGTCTGCAATTCTCAAGTTGAGTTTATCAGCTCCATTTTTAGGTCATAGTGGGAGAAATAGAAAGCTTCAGACCACATTACTAAATAGAGGGGAAATCAATATTTGTTCAGCAATAATTACCCAGCACTTACTAGAAGTCTCAGTCTTGGAGTGGTTCTGTAGTGAGTGAATGAATGCATACATGAATATACGGATGAATAGATGGAAAGCTGGGTGGGTGGGTGGATGCATGGATTCATGGGATGACACGCCTTCTCATGTGGTTCTCCAAAATATCTGAAGATTTTCTTTAAAATTGCAACTTAGGCCCAGCCAGTGTGGCTCAGTGGTTGAGCATCGACCCATGCACCAGGAGGTCGCCGGTTCAATTCCCAGGCAGGGTACATGCCCAGGTTGTGGGCCAGATCCTCAGGGGGAGGGTGTTCAGGAGGCGGCCAATCAGTGTTCTCTCTCATGGATCTTTCGATCTCTCTCTCCCTCTCCCTTCTTCTCTCTCTAAAAATCAATAAAGAAAAAAAAATTTTTTTAATTGCAACTTAGCCCCACCAGGGAATAAAAATCCATTTAATACCAAACTATAATTAGTCATTCAATGATAACAATTTTCAATAACTCCTATTCCCAGTTTTCTGCAGGTCGAAAATTTAAATGTCTGATTTAAAACACACACACACACACACACACACACACACACACACACACAAAAACTTACTCTCTTGAGTCAAGTAAAGAAGATTGAAAAAAACGATGCACATTAACGTCTTTTATTCTTCAGCTTAAAATTCCTTCTGTTATTTCCCTGGCCTAAACCTTAAGAAGAAGATGAACTCCTTATCTGAATTGAGGAAGCTCTGTGCAAGGAAGTACCATTTCACTGGCAGAGCAAACAAGTTACAGTTGTACTTAACTCCAAGTGATATAACTGCAAGGAAGCAAGGATTTTCTGTTTTAACTTGGCAGTGGATTCATCCACAGAACTCTGTACACACCAGCATTCTTCATGGATACAATATAAGACAACTCTATTTTAGAAAATAAGCCTTTTAGCTGATAAAGCCCAGATTCAGATCTTTCTATTTCTAAGAAATGCCCGAGGTGGCGGATCCTGACGCCTATCGTGACATTTGGGGAGGCAGGCTTATCATTTTATTGGACTCTGAAATCCAGCTGGTGCCACACTAAACAAACAAACAAACAAACAAACAAATAAAACAACTTCTGGAAATAATAAGAAAGGCAAATCTGTTCACCTGCCCTGCACACTGTGTCCTGTTCTCTAGAGGATTTGCAGGTGTGACAATATTCCCAGAAATACTCAGAAACACTGGCCAGCACCTCTTTTAAGGGAAATCTGCAGAGCTCCTCCTAAACTCCTCATGAGCAAGATATACACATTGTTTTCCTCTCCAGATCGAGATGGAATTTCTTTTTATTGACAATAGACACTTCTTTCTGTACCATCTGCCCTCGTAAGTAGTAAATTCTTCTAAATCATTTCAGATACTCAGTGTTCTCCTGGCTTTGTCCAAGTTACTTCTCTTGAGCGGGGAGGAAGGGGGGTCAGTGGGAGAAAAAAGGAGGGACCTCTGTAATACTTTCAACAATAAAGATAAATTTAAAGTAAAATAAAAAAAAAGATTTAATGCCATCAAATAACTAAAATTAAACATTTACATAGTCATTCGAGTTCTTAGTTTTGGATAATATTGGGATAACAGTATGCACATGATGGAATAACAGTGATATTCTACAAGTAAACACCTCATCACAACTCCTGGCATATTTAAGGGCTCAACAGTGACAGTTGATGTCAACAACAGCCAAGCTCACCACCACCTCGGTTGTTATCCTCACCAGCATTTTGAGCTCAAGACCATTCTGTTTTTTTTTTTTTTCTCTAATTGAGAAAAATAGAAATGGAAACTTTCTGTGAAAAAAAAATGAATGGTATTTAAAATACATACTAATTTAAAATATATTATAATCTGCTTATGAGAAACTATAATAAAAATAATGAAATAAGAGTAAAAAATGTTGGTAATGAAGGAGTCCATAGGCATTTGAATCATTAAATTTATACTATTCTTCCATTTTATATGACTTAGCTGCTATCTGATTCCTAGACATAAAATATGTTCATGTAGTAGACATCATCCTAAGAGTCTTACTGAAGAACTAAGTCTTGATAAGTTCACTCAACCAGTGCTTACCGAGTGCAGGTTTTCTGCCTTTGCATGGCACTAACTATACAGCAATATAAAAGACATCTCTACCACCTATCATATATTCTGTAAAAATACAAAAATGATCGAAAAACATGTTTGAACAGTAAGGGACTTGGTAATTTTCAAAACAGTAAATCAAGAGAGAGTTATTCCCAATTTTATTCAATGGTCAAATTAGGTCTCCATAGATCTACAGTTGTTCCATATTCCTACTGTCCTCAGCTTTTGATGGTTTCTCCCTTAATAACCAGAAGATGACTGCAGCGGCTCAGAGCAGCTCACCCTCATACTGCCACGTTCAAAACCGGGAGGGATGGAAAGACTTCTGCTGTCTCTCTTTATCAGGAGAGAAAAACTTTCTTCTACAGTCTCTCTTGTCTCATTGGCCAAAACTGGGTTATCTGTCAAGGTTTAGCAGCAAGGGAGTCAGGTAGCTCACTGAGAAGCTGGTGATTTCAACCAGCGCAGTGGGGTACGGATTCTGCCAACCAGAACACAGGAGTCTGGGAAAGGATGTGTGGTAACTAGAAGGGTTTATATAATATGATTCCTCTTCCAAACAGATTTGCAAACTAGTTGAACAGAACATGTCTGGGCACTTCCCTGTGCCAGACTTTATCTTAGGATGTAAAAATTAATAGGACTTTGCAGGCTAATGTAAGAAATTTGAATTTTATTTTCAGTAGAGTGAGAACTTTCCAGGTAGGCTTGTTGAACATTTGCATTGTCTGCAATCTAGGCTAGAAATTTTCACTCGGAGCATTTCATATTTCTTATAATATCCCAGAGAACTCATCTTCCCCCATCTGCTCCAGCCATCAAGGCCTCCCTGTGATCCCTAGATCCCACCAAGATAATTCTGGGGGCTGACATTTTATGCTACTTGGACCTTCACTCTGGAAAGCGTTTCCATAGATCTCATGGCTGGCTCCTCAGAATTCAGACCTTGGCCACAAAATCACTTTCTCAGAGGTCCTTCCCAGAGTGTTCATAAAAAAATACATGCAACCCTCACCCCTCAGCATCATTCCCATTTTAAAGATGAGTCGACCAAGCCTTAGTGAGCTGCTCAAGATTATACAACCAATGAGCCTAAAATGTCTTGCTTGTTTCATTGTCCTATTTCCTTCCGTAAATCTCATGTAAAAGCCATGCTGTTTCCTGTGAGTCTCCAGATCTCAGTCCTGCTTTACTCTCGTCACAGACTTCTCTTTTCTGAAATGAATTATTTTTTCAATCCTCTGATGTCTGCTTTGCCAATTTGAATGTAAGCTTCATGGAGGTATGGGCATTGTCCATTTTGATTTTTGTTTGTTTTATTTTTAATTCCTAGAATAATGCTGACAATCCGTAGGTATTCTAAATCATTCTGAAGGGAGGAAAGTATGAAGGAATTATTCTGAAATGTGTTAAAAATCAGAAAATTCCCAGGGAGTGAAAAGACATTGCATTTGCAGTCTGATGCAGCTTTCCACCAGGGTTCAAACCCTGCAGCTTGTGCCTGCTCCGTTCCTCCTGAGCATCTAGCACTTTATCTGGTTCTGTATTTTTCTTAGGACTTTGCTGTTATGTGATCAAGTCAGAGATTTGTTCTTTTCCAGGAGCAGGGGGTGCGGTAGGGTGGGGTTGGCACATTTTATTACCTTATTTTACTTTATTCAGTCAGGGTTAATCCATCTGGTCTCAGTTTATATTTATAATAATTATTAAACATCTCTCCCTTCCTAGAGACAGGGCTTGCTTTCCCTATAGCAGAACAGGTAGCCATGTGAAATACTTCCAGAACGGAGAGTAATCACCATCTCCTTTACTTCAACCCATTCCTTTCCCTCCACCATCACCTGTTTCCATTGTGCCGAAGGGTCGTTCTTTACGGTCAAAACATCACCCTCCCAAATTGTCTTCTTTCCAAACACGGTATTTCTGGAAGTGGCAATGACTAACACTCCAATTTGGATCATTTCACTTAAAAATTATTTCCAGATTAATCAACTGACCCAGGAGAAGAATGCGGGGGACCTCAGTTAAGAAGGTGGCACAGGAAGGGGGTGGGGGTTGGAGAAGGAGCTCATGGGATGATGAAAACCAGTGGGAGCTCCAGAATTTCCATATATGGAATTTAACTGGGTGGCAATCAATTGCAGTCTTGTTGCAGTTCTTATTTGTCAGTCTGCATGTTAATTTCAGGTGTCCTAGAATGGAAAAACTAGGGGAAAATATGGGGGATACAAGACTAAGAGAGACATCTCTCTCCCTACAGTGTGGTCCCATTAAATCAAACCTCCCTCCTTCAAAATCTACCTTCTGCTAGGCCTACGTTGTGGGTGAAAAGTTTAAATGGTTGTAAATACCTGTAAGACAAATCAAAAGACCCAGAAAATTTGACATGTGCAGAGTAAGAGTCTCTATTTAAAAGGAAACTGAACAGTAGTTGAAATTAACCAAGAAGGTGCCTCTTGTTTGGAATCAGTAAGGGAGCTTGTGTTCCCAAATGTGATTCCACGGTGACACCTAGTGGCAGCTCCAGGCTTAACCCTTCAGGTCCTGATAGGAATACCCAGACTATAGGGTTTGCAAAACCTTTGTTCCTAGTAGCTCTGATTTTACTTCTCTCGGAGGAAAATGTATTTATTTCATGGGAAAAATCAACTAATAAAACAGACTCTTTAGAAGAAAATGCTAATGCATAGTTTTGAAGATGTCTGAGCTGTTTTTTCTTTTTCTGATGTATAGATTGTCTCTTGCTAAGAATCTGTGAAGTATCTCCCACTCCTACCAAACATCTACCTATTTACAAATTCAAAGACCTGAAGCCCGTTCCTTGCTATTCTAACTAATAATTTTTTCACTTTAAAAAATTGATAAATATCTCATAAAGGGATACTTGTTGATGTTGTTTTTTGAAGATTTTAGCACTGGCAAATTTTCTTGAAAAAAAAAGTTAATTATTCAAAAGTGTTTTATACAAATATGAGCCCTGTTGGTTTTGTTTGCTTTTGTGTATTTGTCTTTTGGTTCTAAACTAAGCTTCTCCAAGCACTCAGGATGCATTTGTCTGTTCTACACACACACACACCCTGCAAACTCTAGCAAAATGTAAGATGTATAGTCCTTAGGACAAAGTGGGGGAAAAAATAGCTTTGATACCTTGTCCTCACAGGAGCCTCCCTGCCCCATTCTTGGAACCCTATCACCTTGGGTTACCTCTAGAATTTGTTGATGTTCTCTTAAACACACCAACTCTTCCCTGAAGGGACCCTGTCCGATAGGTCATGGTCTTTCTGCCCCCTGACTAATCTGACCGAGTCAGCACTAACAGGCTGATGAAAAGCTCCAAATGCTACGTTTAAAGACGAGATTGGCTCGTGCGAACTGGCCTTCTGGTGACATTGACAGCTGTTTTCTGTTTGGTGTACAGAATGCCAGTGGGGGGAATTATGGGGCATTATTAGAATGTCCCATATCTCTGTGTGGTCCATCCCTATAGCATTAGTACTAGCGCACCAGTTAACTAAGGAATTAATTCTGCTGCTCCATCCCAGATCTAACCAGGAGCCTGAAACTAAGGATTTCTGCATTTTTTAATATAACAATTCCCTTGTGTAACTTTCATTTACTGAGTGTCCTCTATCTATCAGGCATAACACTGAAATCACTTAGCTTGTTTTCTTAACCCTCAAATGAGGCCTAAAAAACAGCTTTTTGCCCCTATTTTAGATGACAACTGGGATCTAGTGACTTGCCTAATGTCCTTTGCCTTATAAAGAGCAGAGCTGAGATAGAAGTGCTTCTGTCCTGAGTGTTATTTTCTTGAACTCCTCTGTAAATACTTGGGAGTTTGAAATGGAAACTCTTTGGTATACAACAATTTCTCCCCAAGCAACTATTTATCCATACCTCTCAGAGGCCACAATATGTACATGCATGCACACGTAGACAGTGTATCAAAGGAGTCTGCTGTTACATATTTTGATCCTAAGTCATGGGAAACTCTCTTTGAAAACTGATCTCTTTTATCAGCAACTTGGGCTGTGCTCATGGTGGAAGGCTTTTTTTCCTCGGGGAATCATTAAACTCAGCTGAAGTCTACTGTTCATCTTCAATTCCTCCTGTCTTCTTGAGGATGGGATAAGATAGACCCTTGGATAGACAAAAGGGGTGATTACTCTGGATCACCTTCATTCTGAGGCTCACATATACGTGAGAACCCCATCTAAACATTTAGAACATTTGCAATATAAACCTTTTAGTTTTGCAAATCTCATATAAGATGCTGAGGAAAAGCGGTTGCTTTGGTAATCAGGACCTAAACACTGGACAGACTTGGATGTAGAATTTTAATTACAAGCCTGAAACTTTGCTCCAAAGCAAATAGGAAGCAATTTTTTTTTGTAAGCCATTGGTTTTATATGATGAATATTTTAAAAATAAAATTGCAAATTTATTTTGATATGTGCAAGCATCTCTGTATCAGACAGCCTCAGGCCCAAAACACAGCCAAGCTACAGCCCTGAAGGGGACAGATTATAACAGTTAAATGTAAGTCATCTGAAGCCAGATTATCAGGTTAAAATCTCATCTCTACAACTTCATGGGTCACCTCAGACACCACAATAGACCTAATACAGCGGAAGCTCCTAGAATGGTGTGCCTGGAATTAGAGAAGCAATCAAAGTTGAATTTCAGTCTCAGTAGTGCTAAGAACACAACCTTCACAGCCCCAAATGCCTGTCCTTCAAGACAGCCTGTGGGAGGACATTTTCTGGAGAGGTCACTGACAGGTGACGTTTATGAGATGTGGAAGGCACGTCACCAGATATGTTTTCTTTCTTTTCCTACTCTCTCTCTCTGGAGCAGCTACATGCATATTTTTTCTCCAGATGATGGATGGCCAAACTAAAATAGGTCCTCTTGCGATAATGTTTTTTTAGTGTCCAGCTGGTAGAGACAGGAAAAGCAATTTCAGTGAGACAAGAGCCTTCAAGAACAGATTTGGAGCAAAAGTACTACCCTGGCCTTCTAGAAATAGAAGTGCTGCGAGGCAGAGCGCAAGGAATTCAGATGATTCACATCGACATTCTGCTGCTCCTTAACGCAGTGAAGGATGGAAGGGATGCGGCAAAGACGGCCCTGCCTGCGACGAGCCTCCGGGAACGGTGCAGACCTGGCTGGGCGCGGCAACCTGCTCTGAACACTTAACTTCTGGGTGTAGCATGATGGTGGCAAAAGAAGGTTGGTGCCTACATCTGTGTACAGTGGACAACCTCCAGGCAGCCCAGAACTTACCTAACGGACAAGGCTAGAGGTTGCCAGACAATTAACACCCTTAGAGAGACAGACGGATTTCTTCCCGGGAAAGAGGGAGTTCCCAAGGCTTTGAATTTTTTTTTTAATTTATTTTTTAGAGAGAGGGGAAGGGAGAGAGAGAGAGAAACATTGATCGGCTGCCCCCTGCACTGGGGATCCAGCCTGCAACCTGGACATGTGCCCTGACTGGGAATTGAACCAGGACCTCTCAGTCCATGGGATGACGCTCAATCCACTGAGCCACACCAGCTGGGCTCAGACTCAGGGCTTTAAAAGAAACACTGTTTTGCTCTCTTAAAGCTTGCTCCCAGAGTCAAGATTATGCTGAAGGACATGATCTAATCATCAGTAAAACTTACTTATTCAGTATGTAACTTTTATCTTTATTTATTTTTTCTTTTTCTTCTGGTTTTCCAACTTCATTGCAACATGACTTTTTTCTTTCATAGTGCTAAGATATCCTGAGCAACTCTATGCGCTATTAACCTCTCTTTTCATCCTTTCTTTCTTCCTTCCAATGATCGTCATTGAACTATGTGCCAGGCACTCTGGGATAGCAGAATGACCGATTCAGACCAATGGGTCCGCAGGTGTCAGGGAAGAGACAGGACGCACAGGTAAACAGACAGATAACAAGATAATTGTACAAGTATGAGGACATATCTGAAAGATGAGATATAATACAGATCACCCAAGAAGGCTACCCACTTTCGGTTAGATGGTAAGGAAAGGCTTTTGTGAGCAGACGACAATGAGTAGAAATGTAGTGGTTAAAAGGATTACCAATACTTTAGAGATCACAGGTTTAGGTATGAACATGCAAAGGCCCTGAGGAAGGAAAGAACTTGGTGTGTTCCAAGACCATAAAAAAAGCAAATGTGACTGGATCTAGTGAACAAGGGAAGGGGCAGTGTTTGAGATAAGCTCGGAGACTTAGGTATACATAGACTGCAGGCCCAGAGTTGTAAGATTGGCATTTATTCCAAAAATGATCAAATGGTGCAATTTATATCTTAAATGATTTAAACTGTTGCATGGCAAATGAGCTGCGAATGGGTAAAAATGGAAGCTGTGAGACCGACTGCGAGGCTACCTTTATCCTGAAGGCAAGAGGTAATAGTGGCTTAAATACTGACAGCAGCAGGTGACTGGACGCTTATCTCATTTAATTACCCCCAAAAGCCAGAAGAGTCCTTATATTCCCCCCATGTTAGACATGCCTTAACAAAGACTACTAGTGACAGGTGCCTAAAATTACTCAGGGTCTAACTGATAGTCAGGACTCAAACCCAGACCAGTGTCTTAGAGGCCAGTTTTCTTTCTCATGGACTTCAAACCGGTGCCTCTTTAGTGGGTTTGGCTAAGGAACCTTGAATTAAGCTTCAGGAATCCCTAATACTCAGTGATGCTTGCTACAGACCCAGCTGTGTTCTAAGGGTTTCTTCTGCATTAGCAGACCGAATTTGCACAATGATTCTGTGAAGTGCATGCTATTATTATCCTCATTCTGCAGATGGGTAATCAGAGTGTTAGGGAAGTTAAACTAGTAAATGTCAAAGGCAGCATTTCAAACCAGGCAGGTTGGCTCTGAATCCATGGGCTTAACCACGAAGCGATTTAAGAATAAACCTCCTTAGCTGGCCAGGATTCCACATTGAAGAGGCATACTTTAAACAAAACCAGGAAAATAGCCATCATTAACCCCCTTCAAATCTCCAATTAAGAGAAGATTTAGTCAAAACAGAGAAAAGCTTTCTATAGCACTTTCATCCAAATGCGAAAGATTAGACTGGCAGGTCTTCCCCCACAGGAGAAGAGAAGAAGGGACATCTCTAAAAGAGAGCAAACAAACCATGTCTCTTTGAACCATTCTCAACTCTCAGAATCAACATTTCTACCAGGTCTGCTTTTTCTAATACAAATATAAAAGGAGACAGATTGACATGCCAAACTGAACTGTTCAGTGTTTTAGAAAAAGCTTTCTCATAGCAGCCTCAACTCAAAACACATTTGTTTGATATGTTCTGAAAATTTTCAACAAGTTGGGTTTGCAAAGTCTTAAAAGTAATCACAAAAAATCTGATATCCCAGCAGAACAGGAGTGAGCACAAAAAGGATTTTCTTCATTCCCTGGTAGGGTCCCAGCAGCATCCTTTGAAAGCTCAAAATCACCTTGAATAGCTAGAACATGGCCCACAGCTTTCCCAGCATCTCTGAGACCTTTACCACCACTTTAAGAATTACTCCCCTACTTCCCTATGCCCTTTGATGGCCCCAAGTCCCACCGCTTTGATATGTAAAATTGAGCTCATGGAGGCTTCGCAAGGACAGTTGCTGAATCTCTAGCTCCAAGACCTAAAGATCTTAGCGCATCTGAAGGAACAAAGAGAGAAATGGGTACTTAGGTTTTTCCCACCCGATTTCTTCAACTATTGTTAATATATATAATACCGATAGACTTTTTGAGGCTTTGCGTGTATACTATCATTTAATCTCATAACAAAGGAGAATGCTATTATTATCATTCTCATTTTTCTTAGGAATGTTAAGGTCATGTAATCAGAATTAGAACTCTAGACATCTGATTCCAGAGCCTTGTCTACTAGGCAGTACCTTTGTTCCTAAGTATACTATAGTATGCAGTATAAATATGTTTTCTGATAGATCGCATACTATAGTATATAGATTAAGTAAAATAAGTATAATACATACTACATATTCCTTGTAAGCATGCCAGCCCAACAAAAGCACAGGGCCCGCAACATTCCATGCCTTATGGATGGGGACAAGTGACCCTAAGTGGATTAAGTCTGTGGTTTTCAGTCCTATATACAAATTTATAATTTATACTGAGGTGCTTTTCAAAAGTTCTTACTTGGCCTAAAACATTCTGACGTAATTGTTCTGTGGCAGGTCCCGGACATCAGTCTTTTTCAAAGTTCCTCTCTCCACCCCTGGTAATGAAAGCTCCCGAGGGTAGAATACAACTGCTCTGAGCGAATTAACATAATCTAATCTGTTAAAAACTGAACTGTGTCCCCCCCAAAATGTATATGCTCTACCCCCAAAGAGACTGTATTTGGAGACAGGGCTTTTCAGATGGAAATTAAGGTTAAATCTGGTAAAAAAAAAAAAAAAAAAAAAAAAAGTAGGGCCTTAATTCATAGGACTACTGTCTTTTTTTTTTAATTAATTTTTCAATGATAGTTGCCACCTAATATTATATTAGTTTCAGGTGTACAACATAGTGTCACTTCCTCTTCTTAAAAAGATTAACAAGTACAAACTTTCAGTTCTAGAAAGAGTCATGGGGGTGTACAATACAGCATAGAGAATACAGTCAATAACACTGTAATAAGAGTGTGTGGTGCCAGGCGGGTATTAGACTTATTGGGGTGATCACTTATCTTTATCTTTATGTTTCTTTACTCTGATTTAAGGTATGACTGAAGTATGTTGGGGACAGTCAGGGAGGGTTACAACTGGTCCTGTCCAGGAACAATATTGAACATATGAAGAAAACAGAGTCTTCCTTTCGACAACAATTTTTTTCTAATCAAGATTACTTTGGATCTTGGGTTTTCCCAGTGCTCTGACTGACGAGTGCATTGTAACCTTTTTGAAAGTATATGTGGCCCTGGCCGGTTTGGCTCAGCAGCAAGAGCTTCTGCCTGCAGACCAAAGGGTCTCGGGTTCAATTCTCAGCCAAGGGCATGCACCTCGGTTGTAGATTCATCGATCCCCAGCCTTGGTGGGGGTCGTGCGGGAGGCAACCAATTGATGTGTCTGCCTCACATTGATGTTTCTTTCTTTCTCCCTCCCTCCCTCCTGCTCTATCTAAAAATCAATGAAAAAATATCTTCGGGTGAGAATTAAAAAAAAACAAAAAATTATACGGAGGTCAAATAAAATGTGAGGTTGACTACTGTGTTAAGAAATCAATCAAGGGCTACAAGACAGTGATGATTCCATTTTCATAACAAAAGCTAAAGCCAAATATCTTCCCAGAATTATGGTTGTGTTTTAAATATGTGGTCTAAGGTAAAAATGTAGCTCTGAAATCTATTGTGCAAAAATGAAAATCAGCTACAAACTAGGCTTATTACCTGGGACATTCAACTTCCTTCTCTGTGAAGTGAGGATAATAAAGTCTACTTCTTATGATTTCTGGAGAATTGAATGTGTTAACACTCTAGAATCTTCTCAAATAGTGCTAGAATAGGGGCTTCATTCATGTTATTAGATGTCCTTACTTCCTTCCCCAATTCTGGCTTCTCTACGTTGGTTATTGAAGTTAAAATCACTCTGATTCTCAGTTTCCATATATCGTTAACTACATAATATAAAAATTTCCATAGGATTAGGACAGGATATGTGTTCCTTACTCCATGAAATGACTTGGTAACACATGAAGTTCTTTGATCATGTTTGTTATCTTATGTAAAATCACTCAGGGACTTGGGCATTAATCCCCAACTTGGACCTTTTCTCATGCAGACTTATTCCTTTTATAAATAACTGTGAGGCTGAAGGGATAAAATCTGACGGAGAAAATGTTGGCACACTCATTTTAATTTGGTTTAAGCATCCATCACTAACCAACAGATCACATGACTATAGGTCTAAGTCTACTCTCTGCACCTTCTCTACCACACAAGGAATGCGTCACACATGGCAAATGGTTTATGTGCCACAAGTCTGAATGATCACATTGCTTCTTTGAGTGGCAAAGTGGCTAGCTCTCAGTTACACAAAATGAAATTGTAACAGATTTAGCATGTTAGAGAGTTAATAGATCCATGCATATTATAACAGCAAAGTACAGGATAAATATACACTTCTGTGCACATACTCAGTACTCTTTACATCTGTCTTCTCTTTGAATTACTCAAGTGCTAGCCCAACAGCCTTAATGAAACAAGGCATAAACTGAATTGCATTCTTTTAAAACTGGAACGATCACACATCAACTTGCATTAAGTCCCTTCACGTAGATCTAACTGGTGCAATCCAGAACTGTGAAAGCACATTTTGACCTGCATTTGTTATTCTCATTTGTTCATTCTGCTATAAATGTGATTTGATCACATTATAATATCCTTAAGTGTACTAAATCTTGCATTAGGAAAAAGACACATGAAGCTTTTAGACTAACCTGTTTTCCAATTCACCGTGCTGGGCTGTCAGAGTTAGTGGTCTGCAAGTTTGTGAATTATCTGCCTGTCACATTTAGCTCGGTGAAGACTTGACATCTGTTTTCAATGAGAAAAAAATGGACACCTACACTTTCCTCCAAATGAGGGATAGAGGAACGACATCTTTAATCACCATTCGATATGTTATTGTAGTTGTCTACTCCTATAATGGATTATAATGGCAGCAGTGACCCAGGTAAGAGAAAACAACCTCTAGAGTTACCAGGATGCCAGTTGCTAGTTAATTCCTAGAATACATATCCAGGTCCTAGAACTGAACTCTATAAACGCATGTGTAAGTAATCACAAATACCTTGTCTGATTCTCAAACAGTAGATAGATAGATAGATAGATAGATAGATAGATAGATAGATAGATAGATAGATAGATAATAGCATATATACATATATGTGCATATATATCCTATACTAGTAAATAACTGGCATTTACCTATACTTGAAATAAAGAAATGCTTAAATAAATTATTCATTTAGTTAAAGATTTTCTGAAGTCATTAAAAATAGAAATGTTGATAAAGAACGTTTAACATTGTCAAACATGAAGAGCTTATGATGATAAATTGTTTAGTCGTAATCCCCCCTTCATTTCCACCTTTCCCAATTTCTATTTTTATTAATGTATATATTACTTTACTTTTTACATAACAGCTTAATTAATGTATAAATCACATACCAAAAATTCACCCTCTTAAAGTATGTGATTCAGTGGCTTTATAGTATTTTTGCAGAGTTGAGAAATGATCACCAATAACTAATTTTAGAACATTTCATCACTTTAAAAATAAATCCCATACCCATTAACAAACACTCCTCAGTCTCACTCACCTCCAACTCCTAGAAACCAGTAATCAACTTTTTGTTTCTGTGAATTTTCCTGTTTTGCACACTTCATGTAAATGGAATAATTTAATACATGGTCATTCGTATCTATTTTCTTTTATCGCTCATGTTTTCACAGTACACCTATGTTATAGCATGCATCAGTACTTTATTTCTTTTTAGTGGCCAAATAATTTTTCACTGTATGCTGTACCATGTTTCATTCATCCTTTCACCAGTTGATAGACATGTGGACTGTTTTCACTTTGGGGCTATTATGAATAATGCTGCTATAAGTATTCATGTACACATTTTTTGTGTAGATATATGTCCAATTTTCCTGGGTATATACCTCCCAGCAGAATTTCTGAATCATATGGAAGTCTACATTTAACATTTTGAGAACCTGACAAAAGCTGTTTTACAAAGTCCCTGCCCTATTTCACAATCCCATGATGTGTATAATTAAGAAACAAAAAAAACTTATTTAACAATGTTACCTTAGACTACCTAATTCTGGCACACTGTAACTATGTAGGCTACAGATTTTTGCTTTCTTAAAGAGCAAATGTCTAAGCAATAGTATTGCCATTTTTTTTCTTTATTGATTTTAGAGAGAGAGGAAGGAGAGGAAGAGAGAGATAGAAACATTGATGAGAGAGAACATCGATTGGCTGCCTCTTGCATGCCCCCCACTGGGGATTTGGCCCACAACCTGGGCATGTGTCCTGACTGGGAATCGAACCGGCGACCTCTTGATGCATGGGTTGATGCTCTACCACTGAGCCACACCGACCATTTTATTGCAGCAAGATTTAGCCCTTTCAACTCTTCATTTATAAAGATTATTTCTACCCATTGCCATTACAACCTTAAACACAACAGGAGACCAGACAGAAAATGAAACATCACAGGGAATACAGGACACGAAGAAAACAGAGTAGTAAAGGTAGATAAGTAAAATAGCCACTAAGCAATCAACATTATCTTTGCATTTTTATCCCAAGGAGAAAAAAATGACATTGAGATGAACAACTTCAAGATAAATAAAAGACCCAAATTAGGAGTTTGAAAATAAGCCTTGAAAAAAAAATTGCATTTTTTGCTTTAAATACATTTTTAAAGCAAACAGAGGTAGGTAGAAATGGAAGCTATATTTTAGTCAATGCCAGTTCTTCTAATAGCCCGATGTATGAAAATCCAGCTGCTGTTTTCTGCTTCGCACATTAGCAGTGGTAAGGGTAAAGACGACGCCTTCCTCATTTGCTGACAGTTGGGTTGACGACGCAGGAAGCAAAATAGCATTTCTCTTCTGGGCCATGGTAATTACGGAGTGCTGACAGAAGTTCCAAAATAAATCCAGATCCTTCACGTCAAGGCTCTGCAATCTACATCCATATACTAGGAAAAACTCCTAATGTACTGACTGGCATCAGAGAGATGTAAGTTTTAAATGATGCTTCTTTTTCAATACGTAAAAAGATTCATGGTAGATTTTAAAACCAATAATAATAGTGTATATCAAAATAACAATTCAGAGATCTATCTCTATGTATCTATATCTATGCATCTATCTATCTATCTATCTATCTATCTATCTATCTATCTATCTATCTACTTTAAATCTATATTACCCATTTGATTCTTTGAAGCAGAAAGAAAATGGAACCACCTGCTCCTGTCTCAGATAATATGACTGAAGGTCTAAGAGACAAGGGTAGCAAGTGGAAAAAAAATACTTTTATTTCAGATTTCAGTCTCTTCATGAAATACCAGAACATTCCTATTTTCAGACCAAATGTTTCACCACAGTCCAGCAATTTTAGGTTATTTATATGGACAACGAGTCAGAACTTTTGAAATTTGGGCCATTTGATAAACCACACAGTTATTTCGGCCATGCATATTTCCTGTTAGAAATTAATTAGTGACACTAACCTAAAATATTTAGAATGCTTGAATTTTAAGGCTTGAATTTTAGCACCTATCTGGTACCTACTGCAAAAACATAAGGGAGATTTAATAAGTATTTATTAATGTCAACTACTGTTTCTAAAAGCAGCATTTTAAGGTATTATGAACCTCACATTTTTAAAAAGGAAGAAACTAAGAGTAATAAAAGTCAGGCAACTTGCCCAAGGTCAAATAACCAACAGAAGGAATGTTTATATTTTGAATTAAAGTTTGTTTGACCTCAAAGGCCTACTCCTTTAGAATGCTAGCTTGAAAAGTGTATTTAATCTTTAAAAATGGCCCGGTCCTTTGAACCAGTAATTTTACATCTAGGACTGTATTCCAAGAAGGGACTTCGGAGATATACTATGATTTAGCTATAAGAATCTTTATGTCAATGCCGTTTATAGTGCCAAAAAATGGAACTAGCCAAATGACCAAAAATAAGGGCTCAGTTAAGTTATTTGTGTTATATACACATCGTGGAACAGGATGTAACCATGAAAGGTATTGAAACAGAAAAGTATTTATTAGAGAAACAATACTACAATGTGTAATATCCTGGTGAACCACATTTAACCTTCCCAGTGCAGTTAAACATCACTTCCTCTGTGGTGTGTGTCTTCACCCTGTTTCTCATACTAAATAAAATGACTCTGGCTCTCTTACATACAGGTCTCTATATATGGAAGTGTATTTAGTTATTTGGGCATCCATCTCCCTTTATAGGCTGTGATTTCCTCAAGGTCAGAGAACAAACTTTAGTTACCTTAATTCCACACCCATATCCATTAGTGTACTAGTTCATAGTGAAGAGGAGATATTCAATAAATACCCACAGAAAGAATCCATGAACTATTCCTTAGAAGTGTGTACAAACTATTTCATGTTAAAGATAACACAGAAAATCAGATTTCTATGGCTTGTGGGGAAAACTCATGTTTTCCTACGATAAGACAAGAAAAGACCCAAGAGTTTTAGCCACCATTAACCCTACCTTGCTGCCCCAAAGACAAAAGGAGATAATGGTCTGGACACACTTGTAAACCCATCCACTCTACAGCATGGCCCTTGGACACACTGAATGCAAGTGTGTAGCAATAAACTTAGTTAATGCAGGAATTTGAATTGAGACTTGCATATATCTCCTAAAATTATCTTCAAATTTTTCTTGTAGATTTTCTTTTGTGTATATGTCTATTTTGTAAAGATGGAGTCCTTTAGCTTTTGACTCAAAAGAGCCATTAGATCTAAAAAGTTTAAACTACAATGATAGATTCTACATGGTATCCATTATGTTATTTTGACCAAATGTCACCTTAACATTTATACACTTATTTCACTCATTAAGTCAAAATTTTTGTTTTTGTTTTCACTTTGAGACTGGGTGAGATGACTTTTAACAAAGCCCATTAAAATGTAGTTAGTAAGAAGATTTGTTCATTTTTTATTCTGTAGACATTATGGTACAGAAGAAATGCTTATAACAAGATTACAAACATTCCTCTGGGAATGAGAAAAGAGAGTTGCTATTAGGAGTTCAATGGAGATGAGGATCCCATTCACCCTTGGCATCTTCATGGTCAGTATTTTCAAATTATCTAAAGCAAATCAGAGAGCAGGTCATTGGGAAGAAAGTCAAATGGATGAGGGCCAGGAGAAGAGAAGAAAAAAGAGGACCAAAGCAAGTTTACAGACTCAAAATCAGAAGACTACCTTCAACCAATATTCAAGAAATCGTCACACTTTCTTTTAATCCAGTTGGGTGTTGATGTGTGTTTTGACATAAAGATGTAGGTATACTTAGAACTGCTACATTTTTCATGGCCTAAAGGAGTTTCCATCTATTTGCCATGATAATGTTGCCTTGCAGAACTATCACACGCTGGGGCTTAACATTCTACCTACAACATTAGACTAGAAATGTTGACAGAGGAAAACATCAGGGATTACCTCATTCTGCCCCTTCCAAACTCTGCTGAATTGGGATTGCATCTAAAGTTGGGCTACTTGAGGTTTTAGAATTGCAATCAGAGATGTTTCCTCATCTGCCACCATTGCCAGAATTGGGCTAGTCCCAGTTCAAAAATACATGACAAAGGAAGCCAGGACATTCAAAGAGTCAAGGACATATCAAGGAGGAGAGGAAGGGCCCCAGGAAACTCAATTTCAGTAACACATAACAGGCACTATGTGATATATATATATTTATTTTGGTGGAATGTGACCTGGATTTTCATCAAGAGACAACTAGAAGGTCTTAAAGTCTCAATTTTTTTGTCATTGTTAATCCTCACCTGAGCATATTTTTTTCATTGATTTTTAGAGAGAGTGGAAGGGACTGGGGGAGGAGGAGGGAGAAAGGAGAGAGAGAAGGAGAGAGAAACACTGATGTAAGAGAGACGCATTGATTGGTTGCCTCCCACATGCACCCTGACTGGGGCAGGGGATCAAACCTGCAACCCAGGTATGTGCCCTTGACCAGAAATTGAACCCAAGACACTTTAGTGCTAGGGCCAACACTCTAACCACTGATCCACACTGATCAAAGCCTTAAAGACTCTCTATAGGATCATGAAACACTGGAGTCAAAATCAATGTCAGAATTATGACATTCTTGACTTGCATAAGTTGCCTGGATACAGTGATGTTTTATGCATTAGGACATGAAAATAACAGTAATGATAATGTTGATTGAGTGCTTGCTTTGCACCAGGCACCGAGTCTATATGCTTTACATGTACTAACTCACTGATCCTTCACAACAAAATTATAAGGTCAGTACTGTTATTCTCTTTCTGTCAATGGGGAAAACAAGGCCCAGAAAGATGAAGTAACTTCTTCAAGTGCACACAACTAGTAAATAGTTTCACTCTCTTGAGTAATATGATATAACTGCCTATAAAAGAGAGCCGTGCAAGCAGAGATTTCTTTGGTCCCTCCTACTTAACACTGTCTTTTTTTTTGGTGGTGGTGGTTGGGGGAATTATATATCTGAAACATTGAATGATCAACAGAAATGAATATATTTTTATAGTCATTAACTACCCTCACCACTTATTTCTACACAGTTGAAAGTATTTTTAATCACACAGTTTTTTTTGTCTTGTTTTGTTAACCCTCACCTGAGGATATTGATTTTTTTTTTCTAGATAGAATGGAAGGAAGGAAGGAAGGGGGAGAGAGAGAGAGAGAGAGAAACACTGATGTGAGAGAGAGACATTAACTGGTTGTCTCCCACACGACCCCAACTGGGGCCAGGGATCGAACCTGCATCCCAGGTACACACCCTTGACAGGAAATCAAACCCAAGACCCTTTGGTCCGAGGGCCAATGCTCTTAACTGCTGAGCCCAACAAGCCAGGGCTTTAATCACACAATTTAAAATATTATTTTGAAAATATTGACCCTTCTCATTGAAAACCCAGTGATTTGCATAAGGTAAAATAAAGGCAAATGATAATTTTTCCCATCTCATTATATTCATACATAAATAATTCTTGATATAAAAATTATTCTTTTCCCTCTAATTTAATAAACACAACTAAAAATAATACCTTGATATCACAAAACATTTAACTGATTTAATAATTAGTTTTCATAGCAAAAGAATCATTCATTACTTATTCAAACAATAAATACTCACTGAGCAACAACTTTGCTTTCACCAGCATCTATGCACGGTATATATATAGCGATCAACAAAACAGATCACACCTCATAATCCTTATAATTGGTGATAAAGACATTATCGGTATTAAATTACTGATGATTTCTATTAGCTCACAGACATTTCATATTTATAAAGTTTATAAATGTATAAAGTTAAAATGAGAGTTATTGGAAGGAATGAAATTAGGCATTGTAACATATGCGAATGGAATTCAAGATAACAAATAACCCAACAGACACAGAGACAAGTTCTTTATATCGTTAGCACTAGTTTAAAATCTCCTAAAAATATGTGCACAGAGCACAGAAGTCACAAACTCTGAATTTGGACTTACTATGTTTTCTAAGGAACCCTACCTCTTAGAATCTCTCCGCTGCCTACCCCCAAACACACACCCCAGTGAATAAGTCTATCAATTCCATGGTCAGAGCCATACCCACCTTAGATGGCTAATGCAGCAGAAAGTACCCAAATGGTGAGTTATAAGGGCTAGAAATAGGTGAACAGTACATAAGTATTTCAAATGGTCAACGAGGAACACAAGACAGTATTATTCGAAAGAAAAAGTATGTAGTGTAGATTATAAATAGGACTTAAAATGCACATATAGATGGCCCAGCCGGTGTGGCTCACTGGATTGAGAATCGTCCCATGGACTGAGAGGTCTCAGTTCGATTCCCAGTCAGGGCACATGCCCAGGTTTCGGGCTTGATCCCCAGTAGGGGGTGTGCAGGAGGCAGCCAATTGATGTTTCTATCTCTCTCTCCCTTCCTCTCTAAAAAAATCAATAAAAACATATCTTTTTTTAAAAAAAGCTCATACAGATAATTATATCAAGTTATTACTGCAAATGATATAAGACTGAGAAGACCCTGGCCGCAGCTCTCAGTACATAAATAAAGCCTTGACCACTTAATGGCTAGGTGATAGGCAAGGATTAATTTGCCTAACCCGGATAGCCAGTAGGCTGGCTCCCCAGTGAGACAGTTGCCAGTTCCCCACCCCTCAAAGAACAGGATCCTTTGGAAATTCAAACCCAGAAGATATGGAAACTGGCGACCACTGAGTTCTTAAGGCAGACATCATGACAGAATGCTGATGAGACAGACCAGAGCTAAAGGTCAAGAGTCTCCAACAACATACCACTGTAAAAACCAAGCATGGGTCCAGAACTCTGATCACACCTAGGATGGGCTGGAGAGGTCTCAGTTATAAATGCTGAGGTTGGAGATCAGGGCTGGAAGCAATAATTCTGCTATATCACAGAACTGTTACCACAAAGTTAGGACCTCAGATCCAAGTCCTCCTAGAGGAAGGGCTGGTTTTCTCCCAACCATGCAGCTTATTCACCCCACAGCTCAAGATCGGACTCCTCTCACATCTGATATATTCCCTGTGCAACTGGCATTAAGAAGATTGCTCACCTGCTATTTCTCTGCTTCTGTAAGTTTTCCCCTCAAAAGCCTGGTCCCAGCTGGTGTGTGTGCTTTCAGGTCATTCACCCTTGATTACTCGACATTAGATGATCTTGGAAAAATTATTAATTCTCTGTGAGCCTCAGTATCCTCTTCATCAAAGAGGGATAATGACAGTGAACACTTCATTGGTTTCTGTGGAGATTAAACGAGATAATCTATGTCAAGTGTTTGTCCCAGCACCCGCACATTGTGAACATTTAAAAATGCTAGCTATTATTAAACTGTAGGATTTAATTCCAGGGGATTTTTTTTTTTTTAGTACAAATAAGGAAGATTTTATCACATCTCAAAAGAAACTAAAAAATAAACTTGTGGACTTTCATTAAGAGACACAGAGAGCCGTTGTTCTGCAGTCTGTGACTCCATTGTTGACGTGGTAGGGGTTATTTGACTCGTGAGTGAGTCTGAGTTTCAAATCAAGGAGAAGAGGGATTTATTGTAGGGAAGAATGTTAGGCTTCTTCTGGGAAGTGGACTTCTAATTAGTGTCATCTGTTTTCACCTCTCGAGAAGGAGCAGAATGGAGTGGTGGTATGAGAAAAAGAGACCCCCAACTGACTACATTTTTTTCCTACAAAGCATTCATTCATTCATTCATTCATTCATTCATTCATTCATTCATTCATTCATTCATTCATTCACCTATGCATTATTTCCTTCAGTTAAGTATTGCAACACACTGTACTAAGCACCATAATGACATAAAGACAAATCAGACCAGTATGAAAAGTAAGATTTGTCTCATCCAAAACATATCCCCTACATGCCAGTCTCCAAAGAAGGAGCGAGCCTCCTGCAGATCACGTGGACGTCAGCTACTGCAAAATGCTAAGCAATCAGTTCTGGTGCAATGCTGAGGAAGCAGATTCGACCATGTGCAAGGACGCCAAAGAGCTGGAACTCGGAGGCTTACACACCAGCACATGGATCCTGTCAGAAAAGAGGTTTGTGTTCTCTGAACTACGGGTGTCCAAGTTGGCAGAACTTGGAGCTGAGACTATGTCATACACATAGTTGATGGATTCCAGCTCTTAATCATGCCAGGGAAGGAGTGATTGCTTTCCTAATTAGTTTCTTAAAGTCCTCCTGGAATCCAGTGCTTAGTAGGTTGGCTAGGTCTCTGTGTGCTGCCCTCAAGTACAATGGGAAATTGGAGAGCATAGATCCCTACCATTGTGAATGCCTCCAGTATAATGTCATTTCATCAGTCCTTCTGTGCAAGCTTCCTGGTGTTTTTGCCCTGGTTTGCTCAACATACCTATTACTCTTAAGAAGCTCATTATATAAAAGAGAACGAGGACTCAAATATATTAAACTAATTAAATTAAGAAAATGAGATGCCATGGAAAAGGTATGTGCCATGTCCAGGGGGAATCATCCATTTTCTCTATTGATAAACCTCTCTTGGAGGTGTCACATAGAATCCAATCCTATAACTCTAACCATTTCCCTGCCCACAAGCAGGGCGTCTACTGTGTACAATTACTGCATCACCTGTACCACTGCTCTTGGAAGGTGAGAGGCCAGCTCTCTGTCTCATGGAATTCACTGACTTTGTACCTACATCTCTCACCACATGAGGCTCCAAAGGCCAGGTGTAGTGAGAAGATGGGAAATCTATTTTGCCTTATGTACAAAATGTGTTTCTTAGTACAGCTTTACTGTTTATAAAGTTGATATTGAATGCCCGAGGAAGTCATTTTGCTCGTACATTTTATAATAGTTTCACAATTTGCAAGAGACATTTGATTCAATATAAATGAGATCATTTAAGCCTCATTTTTAAAAATTCAGACCTGAATTTGAATCTCAATTGACCTTGGAAAGATTGAGTTCATTCTTGCAGCGTCAGCGTGCTTGTCTGGCCATGGCCAGGATACCTGGCTCACTGGATTTTGTGAGGATTAACTGAGATAATCTGCCTAACATACAACAGGTAGCCATAGCTTTGCTTACGTGATACACGTGATGTAAAGACAAGGCTAGACAAAGAGCCTTGTGAGATTTAGGGAGGGAGTTGAGTCTTGATATTAAAAACTTTTGTTTTTTTTCAATAACTTTAAATACAGGAAATATAAAAATTTAGGAGATGACTCGGGAAAAGTGTGAAACCTTCTTATGACCTGAGCTCATGCACTGTAGCAAGTTGGACACAACTATTCCAAACGAAGAGCTTGCGTGTTGCAGCAATACCAAAGGAAGACGTCTAATGAATCCCTCTGGAACCTCAGCCCATGCCACGTCCCCTCAGGAGGATGTTGCGCTCCGTGGGTCACTTAAATGCAGTTCCCATTGACTGGGCACAGAGTAGTCCTGTGACCACACAGGATTGCTTCTCCTACCGGCAGAGGTTTAATGATCTTATGTCATCACAGTAATAGAAACGTGACATTCAACTGTGACGACAGCGCATACGAGTCTGTTTTTGCAAAGCTGTTTTGTAGAGGACGTGGAAATGTGGCGTCTTGGTTCCTGTTTATTTTCCAAAAGGCTTCGTCAGTAACGCTCACACATCAGAGGAGTACGGTGTTTTGAAGTTTCAAACAATGATTGTTCACCTACAAAGTCCCTTCTTTAGAGAAGGAGAGCTAGGCCTGAATTCAGTTTTTCCATCAGAGGAAACAGCCCTCATGGAACATGTCAATATGTGCGTCCTCGGTGACTGGGAAGAAGCACACCACCACCAACAACAAAAAATAACAAGGATTACACATGCTTTCTCAGTGGAGAGCATGGCCTCAGATCTCCCGGATAAATCTGAAGCTGAGAGCCATAAAGTCTCTCCACATCCTGCCTTCACATGTAGACATTTGTCACTGACAACTCTCACAATCTACCTCCTTCTAATCTCAGAACAAGTGCTTCCCTCTTGCTTACAGCCAACTCCACCATCTGTGGTCTTAACTCCCACCCCTCCTGTCCCTTCGAAGAACTTGCGCCACCAGATGCCTGCCTTTGTGTGTATATTCTCACCTCTGTCCTTGCTACGACTGGGCCTCTCCTCTCAGCCTGTTAACACGTCAACATCTTGACACACACACACTTGACCCTGGTTTCCTCCACCCTTAGTGACACACACCTCATGTCTGCTGATTGTGCTTTGGTACTTTCACTGTAGTAAATCACAGCTGTGAGTAAAACTATATGCCGAGTCCTGTACATTCTTCTAGTGAACAAGGAAACCTAGGTGTGGGTCTAGGAACCTCTAAAAAAATTGCATCGTGGAAATTTTTATTATTTCGGATGATGTGCTATACATGATTAGTCATAAAGTAATATAGAATACCTGTCATGAAAGTTGTTTTTCTTGATGCTGTTTTTGCAGATTCCTGTAGATCTGTATCTAATTCCACAAAGGACAAGGGATAAATGAAAGAATGATGTCAGAAAACAATGTGAAGCAAGCAACAATGCCAATTACTCAGAGTAGAAAATACAGAATCCTATTGTTTGACAAAATGTACTAGAGGATGGAAATTAATATAAAGAAAATGAAGACATCACACTGACAATTTTCTCCAACTGTAAGCCTTTTTACAATATTCAAGAATCAGGCCTGGCCAGTTTGGCTCAGCAGTTATAGCTTCGGACCGCTGTCCAGAAGACCCGGGTCCAGTTCACGCTAAGGGCACGTACCTCGGTTGTAGTTTGTCCCTGGCCCCGGTTGGGGTCGTGTGGGTGGCAACCAGTCCATGTGTCTCTCTAGAATCGATGTTTCTCTCTCTCCCTTCCCCCCTCTCTCCCTCTCGCTCTATCTGAAGATAAATGCAAAAATGTCCTCAGGTGAGGATAAAAAATAAATAAATAAAATAAAAACCAAGTGAGTAAAATCTAACAAAATGGAATACAGTTACTGAAGTTACATAGTAAGTAAGAGGTACTGGATAAGAAAGCAGTTTTATCAGACACCAGCGTACATTTTTTAACTTGTTAATATAATTAATTATTTCAGACAGAAATATACTGAATGGTTATAAGCAACAAATCTCTCCTGTCCACAGATTTAACAAATGTTAACATTTTACTTTAGTGGACTCATTATTAAAAAGAGTGGAAGGCCACTTTGCAATCCTGCCTACTTTTCCTCCTTATCCTCTTGAGAGAAAACCATTATCCTCTAGTCAGTCTCTATTATTTATATTCAAGTGTTTATCCTACCATTAAATAGATGGTCTTCCTTCTTCTCCTTTCCTGTTCCTTGTCTGGACATTACGTATTCTGTTGGTGTTCACTCATACGTGTTTATAGATAATCAATATATGTAATCTCCCCCCAAACCAATAGGGCTTTAGAGTATATTCACACTGAACTTCTTGCCCTGATATACCACATTAATGTGTCTTGTTTTTGCTTTATGAAATACCTTGTCTTAAACGGCCAAGGACTTAGTAAAATATATTATCTATCTGTGTATCATCTATCTGTTATTTTTTACACTTAAAGTTTGCTTACATGTTTATCAAAATATTTATTCACTGTAGCACCCTGATGTTGGTGAGAGGGGTTCAATGTCCTCTTACTGATTTCATTCTCTTATAGTTTTTTTCAGTAAGAGTCTATGAACTGTTCATTTTCACAGTATATTTTATGAGCAGTTTTTAAATTTAGATTCACGGATTAATTCTAGTTGGGCTAAGTGTAAAATTCTAAGGTGACAATTACTTTTCATGCATTCTTTAAAGGTATAATTCCTTTGGGCTTTGGGTCTCCATCATGACTGAGACATCTGTAATTCTCATTTTTGTTCCTTTGTTGTAATAGAGATTTCATCTTTGATTGCTTTCAAGCATTTTTTGTGTGTATGTGATTCTGAAGTTTCACTGCAAAATATCAAGCAAGGTGTAGATTTGTTTTTAATCATCATGTCAAGGATGTGGTATATTCAATCATTCTGAAGATTGATTTTTTTTTCCAGTCCAGGAAAACTCTGGGCCATGGTAGCTTTCGTGTCTTTCTATCCTCCTTTTCTAAAATGTCTCTTGTATGTTTTCTGTAGTATATTTTAGTTCCTTCATATCATTACACATACACTACATATCTGACTAATTTAATCAGATTTATGTCCAAGTTACTAATATTTTTTACACTTATCTACACCTTTACCAATATATTCTTTCACAGTCTCCAAGTCATACAGTTCACATGCCCCACAGCTCAAGATTTGGGGTCCTTCTATGAGTTTGATATCTGTAGTTGTGGTTATTTTTATTTTTAGCATAAACTTTAATCACATTTATTTTGATGTCTCTTCTGGATGGTTCCACTACCTCTAGTTATGAGATGTGAATTTGTTACATTTTCTGACTCTCACCTATTTCTGAGTTTCCATAGGTGATTAGACTGTTTAACTCAAGCATTTTCAGGAGGTTGTGTATGGACTGAATTATCTTCCCAAAATTCATATGTTAAAGTCCTAACTACCAATGTGACTATTTGAAGAAAGATTTTAAAAGAGGTGATTAATGTAAATGATGTCATAAGGTGAGGGCCCTAATGCAATGGGACCTGTGTACTTCTAAGAAGAAGGGAGAATGGGTGTTTTGTGCACCGAGGGAAGACCCTGTGTGGACACTGCCAGCCAGAAGGTGATGCCTCACTGGTAAAGCCACCATGATAGCACATGTCTCTTTCACTTCCGACCTCTAGAACTGTGAGAAAATGCATCTCTGTTGTTTAAGCCACTCGGTCTGTGGTGTGCTGTTATGGCAGCCCGATCTGACTAATACCGGGATATTTTGGGATCCCAGTTCATAGCAACACCCATAGAGTGTCACATCATATCTGTGTCTTCATTGTTGTCAACAGCTTCACTGAGTTTATATTAGGATTTTTGCTAATCTCTCCAGCTGCCATTCTCACACCACATAAATAACACAGATTTGTAATGCACAGTTTGCTTAGAGTTGTTTTATATTGCCAGTTTCTCAAAAATGCTTCATATTTCCTAATGGCTAGTGATCAGAGTTTTCCTAGTCCTACTTTCAAGGACATAGCCGGATAGCTTCATACAGGCAGTACACATCGTCCTTCTTGTGTATGGAGCCTGTGGCCTGGGCACCGTTCTGAGGGTACAGAGATGTCAGACATGACAACCAAAAATGTCTCCAGACATTGTCAAATTTTGGGGTGGTGGTGGGGGGATAGTCATTCCTGATTGAGTACCATTTCTTTAAGATAGGAACCATATCTCAAAAGTCCTGTGTTTAAGGCCATCACCTGAATGACAGAAATACTACTTGAAGGTCTGTTTCCCGGTTCTGGTAACTCGGTGAGATCTATGGCCTCTGATTATTGATCTCACCTTAAATTATTTTCTTCCCTTTGGAATCTGAATCTCCTTTCTTGGTTATTGATTACTCTAGATAAGTATTCTAAAAGTAATTCTTTCATAACTTAATTGGTTTGCAGTGAAAATTGAATTTTCCTGTATCAGTTTAATTTCCAGTAGTAATCAGAATGCCCCTTATCCACCTGCTAGCTCATGATGTCACTTTCTGTTTCCCATCATGTCTCTGACTACTCATTCTAACATCTAAGGGCTAGTTTCTTTTTCTCTATTTGACAATTACATATCAGTATTTTCAGAGAATCGGTCTTTTCTTCTAATGTTCTCTTGAACAGGCTAGTTCACTTCCAATGTTTCATGTAACTAATTTTTGAAAATTTCCATTTAATATCTCACCCCGCATTCAGTGAAGAGGCAGATTCCATCCCTTCAACCTCTTTGGCATCACTATTACCATTATACAGCAGCTGCCATCAAACCCCACTCCTGGTGGATCGATAAGCCTTTCAGGAGTTTTAACTTGCACTATATAATTATTAGCCAAACTGACATCCAAGCCTCTAACCATTTTTGTTGTCCTCTAGTTTTCTTTGGCTGCCAGAGTGTTTCATTATTAAAAACAAAACAAACAAACAAAAACAAACAAAAACCAGTTCATACTCTTTGATCCCATGGAACTTTCCAATGGATTTCTTTTGCCAATAGGATAGAGTCCAGATTTGCAAAACTGAATCTTAATCATTGAATCTTTGTCTACTGTTCCATGTTTATTCTTCACAGGGCTCCACACCAACCACTTTGAACTCCAGCTTGGTTAAGCTTATTAAGCCATTTATGTGATGTTTCCACGAGTTTGCTAAAGCTATTGTCTTTTCTGAAATGTTTTCTCCTTGCCCTCTCTTCCTTTTTTCAGCTCAACATCACCTCCTCAAATCTCTCACTTTTCCAGGGAAAGTAGACATCCTTTGTATCTCTACCATGAATGCTTATTCTTGGTATTTATCACAATCTTAATTCCATTGATATAATAGCATGCCTGCCTCCTACCTTAAGATTATAAAATATTTTAAGACAGAGTTTCTCAACCTCAGTGATATTGATGTCTTCAACTAGGTGATTGTTGTGCGGGCTGTCCTGTGCATTACAGGATATTGAACAGTGCCCTTGACCCCTAACCACTAGATATAAGTAGCACCCAACTCCCACCAGACATGACAACCAAAAATGTCTCCAGACATTGTCAAATTTTTGGGTGGTGATGGGGGGATAGTTATTCCTGATTGAGTACCATTTCTTTAAGATAGGAACCATATCTCAAAAGTCCTGTGTTTAAGGACATCACTTGTATGACAGAAATACTAGTTGAATGAACAGTGTTTATGTATATATATATATATATATATATATATATATATATATATATATATATATCCTTGTTCTTTGATATCTTTCATTACTAGTTATACTTTACATATCTAAAACATTAAATATTTTACTTGTGAACTACACTTTTGATAAATTCAGAGAGCTAAAGTTTAAATACTATCAGAAGGATGTGAGACTGACTGTATACATATATGTATGTCATAGTGAAAGACCAAATGTCAAATAAGATACACAGTCAAGTAAGAACAATTAGCAACTTTGTGAATTGGCTGCCTGTTCAAATTTATTTTGCCAGGTCCTATGTTTAGTTAAGTCAGTACTTCAGCCAATTACAAGAGGCTTCACGGAATGAGCTTACGTTTGAATTTCAACAACTCTGCATTTAACCTGAAGGAAATATAATCTCCTGGGCCAATTGTCAAAACAAGTGACTATGTTTACAATGAATCTTGGAAATAAAAGCCAGATAAACTAAAAATTATTATATTTCTAAAACACTCTTCCTTTATTTAAAAAATGTCTAAAGAAGGTCTTTTTACTCCTGCTAGAAGAGATAAGTCACATGTGCAAATAACCTAAGAAGTAGAATCAAAAATAGAACCCTCAACACAACAATGGCAATGATTATTTCTGGATGGCAGGACAAAGGGGAAACATGACTTCTTTAGATATCTCAGTGTTTTAAATGCATCTTCAATAGCTGTATATTATTTTATATATGCAGAAATAATAAACTAAATGAAGGTTTTGTTCTTTGATTCTACTCAGATTTGAGAACACAGCAAGGCTTTCATTTATTTTATGCACCACATACATTCATATTATTCTTTGATATCTGTAATTATAAATTACACTTTAGACATTTCAGACACCACAAAGAGCAAAAACATTTGTATGAAATTCTATTTCTATACTTTGCTAAAAGATTGTACATTGCAACTTAGTAAGGAATTAAAATGAAGAAATCAGAAATCTGCCATGTTGAAATTGCCATAGTCCCCACCCCATCAAGATTCATTCCTTAAAAAGCACGCACTCATCTATGCTCCAACAATGTATCTGAAAAATTGATTACAAACTCTCTTATAATTACTGAAACAAAGTTAGGAAAGTGGACCCAATATACAAAAACTTAAGTCATCCCTCTTCCAGGAAGACTTTGGTATCACTGGAGTTAGTACTGATATCAGCCTTATAGGGATGAGTCATATCATCTCTCTCGTATGGTTGTAAAAGTTCTGCCTCCCAGTGGAGTTTCTTAAATATTCAGATGGAATCATTTCCTCTTTCATTTTAACCCCCTTGAGAACTGACTGCCTATTGAAGCACTATCTAAATACAAGAATTAATAAATTTGTAAATAGCCAGTGCTTGGCAAACAGTAGGTATTTAATAAATATTTGAAGGAATATATTTACAGAGAAAGAAAGGTGGTTACAGAGAAACAAAACTTCATAAAAGGCAGTAAAATAAACTTTGTTGTCTCACCACAACCTGGAGTTGTAACTACAGCAGAATATTACAGGCCTGAATTGATTTCTTCCCCCATGAATTAGACCTTCCCCAAATTTTTTCCTAGAGACTTTTGATGTTAAAAAAAAATGTTGATTAGTTGGTGGCCAACTTTTCCAAACACACCATGCCTACCATGGCCCTGCCTGGACTGTGTAATTGCTATCACTTCACATGGACAGCACCCCTCTGATTACCACAGAGTTTGCCCTTACATTTACTCAAATCTCTGCCCAAAGATCATTTCTTCACAAAAGTGTACTCTGGCTACTCTGTCAAAAAAAAGAAAGAAAGAAAGAAAGAAAGAAAGAAAGAAAGAAAGAAAGAAAGAAAGAAAGAAAGAAAGAAAGAAAGAAAGAAAGAAAGAAAGAAAGAAAGAAACAACACTGTCATCAATTTTTATCTGCTTACTTTGCTTCTTTTTTAATAGAAAACTGATGCCTAGCAATATCTGGTTCTCTATTTATTTGTGACTTAGTTATTTTCCAAAATTTATGCTCCATGAAAGCAGGGACATTGTTTGTATGCACTGGGCATCTCTTCCTCATAGAATACTGCCTGATACATAGTAGGTGCTCAGTAGATAATGTACTGAATGATGGGTGAATGAATCAATGCATAAATTACTACAGTGGTGACTTCAACATATCATATTCAACTCTAGGCATAGATTTTGATGAGTCCATTAGGAACCCCACCTTGATGTTCTTTATAAATTTATTTTTGTGTGTGTTTCTTTACTCTATTCCATATTTTCATGCTCGCTATATTTTCCTTCTTTTTTTCTTTTTTTGGCTACCTATAACTGCAAAAATATGGCAACAAAAACAATCTCTATATTTTAGGTCTTAAATTATGTTTTCTGAAAATTATTCTATATGACTGTCTTAATTTTGAGAATATTCAGTTTTCAAGATGTCAGACTTTTGAGATTTTTATATGTTGCTGGCTAGTATTTTCTTGTGACCTTGAAGAACAATCTGCCTATAGCCATCTGAAAAAGAGAAAAGAAACTATACTACTTTGAATGTTTTTAGAAGGATTTATTAAGATAATGACTTTATGTAAAGTCCCCAACACAGTGACTCTCCTCCGCTCTGCCGTAATCATGTAGGACATGTTGCCCTTCGTTGCAAAAGAAGATGCTTCTAGGGAGGAAGCAATGACTGAGAACAGGAGACTGAAAGGTCGATTCACACCCTCCAGTTGCTTTCCATTTGCTTCTTAGCTTTTACATCATCAACATTATTCTAAGAAAAGATTTGGAGTCTATGTGAAGACTTGGGTTAGAAATTTTAACTGCACAGTTGGATTTCTTTTGTACCCTGCCAACATCTACACCTATTACCCAGATTTATCAATGTGTTATAGACAACATTCTGTGTATGTGTTGTTCCATGTACACCCTTGCATACTATTCCCATGGGACCTTTGCACTTAGTGCTCCCTTTTCTGGGAATGTTCTTCTCAGGTATCCACAGGGCTTGCTCCTTGGTGTCCCTGTGGTCTTCCATCAAATATCACCTTAATAATGAGAAACCTTCACCATCTCTTCCATTCCTCATCCCAGCACTTCCTCTCTCTATATTCCCTTTGTTTTCTACTTATCATTATCACCCTGTGAAATGTTACACATCTTTCTGTCTTGTTTTGTTTGTAAGCCCACCTGTTCCCCATCCACACAGCAGACACTGAGCTCCATGAGGACAGGGACTTCGTTCCCTGCTATGACACTGGCTCCTAGAACAGTGCTGGAAACCTAAGAGCTGTTAAATCACAATTTCTTAAATGGATGAAGGGATGAAATAAATGCTAGTTTTTATCTAGAACTGAAGCCCAAATTATAACAAATACACATAACATCACTGCTCTCAGAGAATTTCCAATATGCCGAGAGGTTAGATATTGAACAATAATTATAAAATGATGGGTTTATAGGCATTGATCCAAATATGTTAAATGGCATTGCAGTGTGCCCAACTCAGGATTTCTTACTCTAGATATACAGAGCTGAAACTTTTTACATGAAATGAAGGTACAGGTAGAACGAAATGTTGAAAAGTTTTTGTCTGGCTCAGTCATCATTGGATTAAAAAAAAATTATGCCCCTCAGTTAAGGATGTAAGAGACTATAGATCAACTCATTTGTATGCAGGATGGAAGAACATATAAACTAATGAACACATGAACCTATCGGCTAAAATATATGAGTTAGAAACCCTATTTCTCATGCATTATCTTGGTGATCTCAGCAAGTTATTTAAACTCTCATATATCAATGTATTCATTGGCAAAATGAAAAGAAAGATAGAACTCACCTCATCATGCTTCTGAAATAATAAAATGAGAACATTTAGATAACATATTTAGCACAGTTCTTTCTCACACGTGAGCTATTAGTACTATTATTTAGTAAGTTGTTTTTGTTTTTAGATGCCATCTGCTTAGAAAACAAATTGGAGGGGGAAAAAAAAAGAAGGTACAAATGTCAAACTAGTAAAATCTGGATGAAGAATGTGTCAAGGAATGATGTGTGACGAGGTAGATATTCTAGCTGCCTGTCTCACAATTTTCTTCCCCTTGTGTCTTCCTTTGATCCTTCCTTCTGGAACACAGGCCAGCTGGAGCTTTATCATTCCCCTACTAACAATGCAGTGACCTTCAGTGTGGAAGTCCTGAACTAAGAGTATCAGAGCAGAAAGATGGAAAGAGCCTGGGTCTCTGATGGTCAGAGAAATTGTCATATCAGCCTCCTCGTGCCCCTATATGGGGATTTTGGTTACTTTTTGTTTATTCACTTTTGGGATCTCTGTTTCTCACAGCCAAACAGAATTTCAACTAACAGAGGTGAGATAATTACCCCAAATAATAAAAAAAAAAAGTCGAAGACAATCTATCGCACTCACATATAGCTAAGCTATTAACTTTCCAATAGCCTTGAAAGAGGAACATGGTGAAAAAGGAACCATGAGAGGTTATAAAACTCTCATGAACTAATAAAAAAATAAATTCCGATTCTATATACTGTTAAATTTATTCCAGTGATTAGAATCCAAAAGAACCATTTTATGGGTTTTTATGTAGGGGAAATATATGACATCATGATTGATATTTTTTACTGTATTTTTAAAGATATAAATGGATTTTCATGTGTTTATTTCTTATAGTGATCTTCGGCAGAGAGAAAAATGTAAAATTTTATAGTAGGGCTGTAAAAATACTTCCATAGAAAAGGCAAATACACATTGTTTTCTAAATGTATGACCTGATTTAGAAGTAGAAATTAAAGAGTAGAGAAGAAAAAACAGTTTGCATGAATCTTGCACTCTTACAAAATGAATCATTGCAGTCTAGCTGCACACTGAAGCTGAATATCAATAATTTTGATATTAACATTGTTGTGAAGTGCCTGAAACACAAACACGATTTTAGTAAATAAAAGGTGACCCACAGCATTTCTATTTTGGGAGTGGAGTGGCAGCTATAGCCAGTCAGTTATAAAATTAAAGTGTTTGCTCAGAAGGAGGGTCACTCATGTATACCCCAAGGGGAACCCAAAGAGTTTCCAGAGGTAGGACCAAGACATTTATAAATCAGCAGTTTGAAATTCATTCAAATGCTTATAGACTTAAATGGAAGTCATAGACATCAGTACCATAAAGCATCACAAAGACTTTGGCCTATAGGATTTAGAGAGTAAGAATTGCCCTTTGTTCATCTCAACCATCAAAAATAATTTTTATTTGTCCGGCCGGTGTGGCTCAGTGCTTGAGCATTGACCCATGCACCAAGAGGTCACCGGTTTGATTCCCGGTCAGGGCACATGCCCAGGCTGTGGACCCGATCCCCAATGGAGGTCATGCAGGAGGCGGCCAATCAATGTTCTCTCTCATCGATGTTTCTATCTCTCTCTCCATCTCACTTCCTTTCTCTCTAAAATCAATAAAGGGAAAAAAATGTTTTAATAATAATTATTTGTATTTGGCTTTTGTACACCAACTTAATTATCTACTATTGTCAGCTCAGAGTGGTATTGGGGAGTCAATTCCCAGGTAGGGAAAACTAAAGTAAGAAGCAGGGACTGTTAACTGTGCATTCAAATGATGCTCTGCTAGTTAAGGAATGGAGATTTTTGCAAGGGAAAGGAGTCCTCTATTAAATATGGAAAGCAAGGGAATTCAGAACAGAAAAGCTGACAGAGACAGGGCAGCGTTAATTTACATGTCAGCTGTAATATCTGCCTTACAAGACTATTTACTTGGTAACTCGATGACATTCCTTAAACTAGTTACCGTAGCAACTACCACATGACACTTCAGGCTCCAAAACACAGAACATCTTCCTGCAAGAAACAAAAGCACCTTCCATGTCTCAGAGGAACATTACCATTTTGAGGAATGCTGATGGTGTGAAGGAAAAGTGTGAGCCCCGATTCACTGGTTTCTCTTTTTAATTTCTACATTCTAGCAAAGTGTCCACAGAGCTTTCAATATTTTTTTCTCTCCTAATTATCACTTCAATGTCTTTTTTAAAAAAAAGTTAATTACCTAAATATTAGCTTTTGCTTAAAGCTGCTGGAAGGCGTCTCACAAATCAAACTCAACCTACCTTTACTATTTGAGTTTCAAAAGAAGTCCCTTCAAGGACTCTAGATTCTAGTTTAGTTTTTCATACATGGTATTGCATGGATCACCAGCATCAATCATTGAGATGTTTGGTTAGAAATGTAAATTATTTGGTCCTGTTCTCATGGTGAGAGGTCCACATGCCCACGTGTTATTCCTGGGAGTGGGCTTCTTGCAATATCCTGAGAAAAGGAGTTTTCTGAGACTCGCATGGGCATAGTCCAGTTCAGTATCAGGCTAGCTTAGTTTGTGTTTCCTGCTACAGCCCATCAGTCCACTGTGTGTGGAGTTTGCATGTCTATGGGCCATACAGACGAATGCAAGAAAGCCAAGAGCCACAAGAGATCAGACTCCTTTGTTTAGGGGATTATCTATCCTCAAATTTTTGTGGGCTTGCAGTGGTCCTGCCTATTCTGGCCAACAATCTCTGAGCCAGGTTTGTCTGAGGGGCAAGTATCTTCCCTATGTCACTCCAACTTCACTGGGCATGCATCTACCTCCCCTTTGTTGGACCGCTTGTCCAAGTGTTTTGCAGGGCATGGGCCAGTGGTTCCCTGAGGAGTGTGAAATCGTGGCCTCCTGGTGAAGCTACCCAAACAACATGCCTATAATGTCTGGCCTTCCCTTTCTCCTGTCCTGTTATTTATAACTAGATAATTACAGTGGTGTCACTCCCAATCCATACCAACTGAGTCAGCATATTTGGGGTGAGACATGGAAATGTGTGTTTCTGTTCATTTAAACCACTGGTGTGTTTTTTTATAAGACTTTTATTTTCTTACCTCTGAGCTAATATGCACCTTCACCTTGAATATTCCTTGTTAATTCCAAGTATATAAATACCACTCATGACTTAGCTCATCTGTCACTCTTTCTCTTAACAAAAGAGCTTTCCCCACCAACAAATTACAAACCACTACTTTTCTACCTCTCTAATTCCTACTTTACTTGAAACAATGTATTAGATGCATCAATATATATATAATGGTCCTCCTCTCTCTTCAGACTGCCAGTGAATCTCCTGTAGCTTTTTATTACAGTTCAGCTAGTGCATTACAATGCTGGGGTTACGATATCTCTTTTGCTAGTTAGGCTCCTCTGAGAGGAGAAACAACATCCACCTATACATGTCTGTGCCCAAGTGCCTGGAACACACAGGTGTCAACAAATGCTTATTTAATTGACTTGTATCTAATAATAATTAAAATAACATATAAAAAACTAACATAAGATTGTTCAGCAGTAATTCATTTCAAGTTCACAGGAATTTTATGAATATTTCTATTTTTACAGATCAGAAGACTCGGCCTTGGAGAGATCAAGCCACCTACCTTACATACAACTAATAGGTTATATATCATGATTTAAAAATTGAGCTGTAATAGGAACTCAAACTTTACCCACTAGGTATAGTGCCTCCTTTGCTTAAGACACTATGAACTAATAATTTTTGTTTTAATTTTTCTCTTTTGGACCTAAGTTAAAATATAGATATGAAACAGAAATGTCATGCCACAAAAGTTCAGCCTTAACAAATGAAATCAGTACCCAAAACTTAATTTCTCCCCATGACTCTGCATACATCATATAAAGATCCAATACTGAACATAAAAATAATAGTACTGTATGATCTTGTAAAAAACGTATCTTTTCTCTAAGTCATTTCCTTACTTCTAAAACAGAAGACTTGAATTGCATGATTTCAACCTGTAATGTTCTTTACAGGGATAGCACTCTATTGTTCATAAAGCCTCTTCCTGAATATATATATTGTATATATTAGGCCTAGAGAGTTCATGTCTTCTCAACTTGGTGGATTGTCCTAGAAAAGGATTGCTTGTTCATCAGTAGTCTATGCAGACTGACCTATCATCCCAACTCTCTCACGTCCTCTCATACTCACCCCATTCCAACCACAGTGGCTTTTCCGCAGTGCTTTCAACTCAGGACCTTTGAACTGGCTTCCTCTGAACCTGAAATCTTTCCTCCCAAGTACATATAGGGCTTTCTGTCTCACCTGCCTCAAATCTCACCATCTTACTTGAACATCCTATATAAAACTGCATATACATACTCTATACTCCATCCTGTTGACTCTGTATTAATTGTTCTCATCATTTTAATTATAATTAACTTATATTATTTCTTTCTCTTTTTCTTCCCACTAGAATATGAGCTCCAACATCATAAAATTTTCTGTTTTGTATTTTTATGTATTCTCGGCACCTAAATCAGTACCTTGCACAAAAAGGACCCTCAATATTTGTTGATTGAGTGAATGAATAAAAAATTATTCATCTCTTCTTCTTTCACCCAACTCACCAAATAACTCCATTTCATGATGCCTATTAGGCACAATTCTAGTTGTTGAAATTGTCTAAATGTCTTTTGAAACCTCAGAACCTGACAGCGTTATACCCATTCTGACTGTTCTAAATACATGGTGTCTGTATGAAAATTATTACTCTTTTAAGTTAATAAAGAGGACATATTCATTTTTTTAAAAAAATCAAGTATCAAAGCTTAGACTATACACGTTTACTCCAGCTTCAAAGGAATGTCCTTGAACTCAGTCTTTTGTCAGCACAATCAAAAGAGAAAAATGGAAAACTTGAGGTTTTTGTATATCATGAGATTTGCAGGTTATTAGGGTAAATTAGCTTTGGTTGCCTGAAGGATGTCAGGTAGTCGCAGCTATTCCCAAGCATTACTGCATCTAATTCTTGATGTTATGCTTTGGGGAAAATAAAAATAAATCAGAGAAATGCAGAGAACCCTATCACAATGATAAAATGCATGAGTAGACCAGACTGTAAGAGAGATCAATCAGAAACATACAGCCTAAAAATACACTGATTACAGAGGGAGTAGTTTCTTTTCAGTAAATACTAAAGAAGAGCAAAAAAAGAGAAAGAGGCAATTACTCTAATGGAGTAATGAAATGCTGTTTTTAAAAGCACTCTAATTTATATATGTGAAAATTTGCATTAAACAAGACTTCCTTTTTTTCATTGTTGATTTTTTTTTTTAGAGAGAGAGATGAAGGGGGAGGGAGAGAGAGATGGAAACATCGATGAGAGAGAACATCGATTGGCCACCTCCCACATGCCCCCCACTGGGGATCGGGCCCACAACCTGGGCATGTGTCCTGACCGGGAATCGAACCAGTGACCTCTTGGTGCATGGGTGAACGCTCAATCAGTGAGCCACACTGGCCAGGCAGGCAAGACTTCCTTTTAACTTCTGGGGAACACTAGCATTACAAGCCAAAATGCAATTCTTAAGCCACCATTTTGCATAAATGGATTTCTAACTGAGACCAGCAAGACTCATGGAGGATGATCTCCTTGGTGAGTAACTGGAATATGAAGCATTTTGCTTTTATGGGAAAGATTGTAAGAAATTTACAGGACATGTGATTGCCACAGGGGATCACTTTCTTTAAACTGGGAGGGGAAACACATTGGAAAATATTTAAGTGTTTGCAATAGCATGGTAAAACATGGAACTTTATTCTCTTTAGATTTTAAATAGTCTAAACAATATATGCGTTGTTCTATAACTATTGGCAGGCAAGGAGCCAGTGTGGTGCCATGGAGAGCCATGAACTAGACGGAGTCATGAGACCTGGGTCTTTGCCCACATCGTATCATTAGTTTGCTTTTCAAGCTATGATAACTTACCTTTTGTATAACTTACTTTTTAAGCTGTTAAATGTGGTTAGCTGTTCTCCCAAGTACCTTATAGTGTTGAACAGTGTCTCTTTCAAATGAGAAAGTACATGGGAGAATCCATTTTTTCCAAAGTAAAACATTATTCAAATACCTATTTGATTTTAGTAAATATGAGCAGCTACCCAAGAGGAATAGATGCATCTCAAGGAGTCATCTTATCCCAGTGTTCAAATCTTTCATGAGCTGTTCCCCATAGCAATCAATCGATTGTAGAAGCAATAATACTTTCCAACAAGGGTTGTTTTTAAACGTGACCATGTTACATGCTGAGTGTGGAAAATGTGGATAAAGAAAGAGTGAGTTTCACTCGGCTGGTGTGGCTCAGTGGCTGAGCATCGACCCATGCACCAAGAGGTCACCAGTTTGATTCCGGTCAGGGCACATGCCCAGGTTGTGGGCCCGATCCCCAGTGGGGGGTATGCGGGAGGCGGCGGATGGATGTTCTCTCTCATCAATGTTTCTATCTCTCTCTCCTTCTCCCTTCCTCTCTCTCTCTTAAAAAAAAATCAATAAAGAAAATAAAGTTAAAAAAAAGAAAAGAAAAGAAAGAAAGAGTGAGTTTCAGAGTGTGGCCAGGTCAAAAGTAGATGTATATGAGAGAGAGTAGGAAAGCCAGAGAGGTGTAATACAGGGTGGGGCAAAAGTAGGTTTACAGTCATTCATATGCATAATAATACAATAGTTAATAAATAAGAGAAGAATAAATGCTTGTGTTTCTCATACACACACAACCGTAAACCTGCGTTTGCCCCATTCTATATACAAAGATTACCAACAAAGCAATGGGAGTCAGGAATTTAAAACAAGAGCTGATAGCAAGATCAGAAGAGATGAGGGATAGAACAGAAAAGCTAAATAGTTCTGGGGCCAACCCCTGACTTATCACTAGAGGGTGACCATGCCAATGGTGATGATGGTTGATCAGACTTTTTAGAGAAGCATCACTTTTCTTTTGGAAGAACTCAGGTGGGTTTAATCCCCACTTTGTTTCTCTCTACTTCCTTCCTTCCTCCTGGTGGGTGGAGAGGACCTTTCCAAAGGAAGAAATGGCCCCTGGTTCTCAGTTGTGCTCAGTGTGGCCACAATCAGCAGAAGAGACAGTGAGCTTCTTCACTACAAGTAGGAATTCCGAAAATATTCCAAATGAGTATCTCTAGCTAACTTTTGTTTTGGCTTTGCTACATTAAAGCTTGCAGTTGGCTAATAAGGAAAGAGTTGTTTAAATGGGCCTTGTCTTTATTCTCTGCTTTGGCTAAATTTCCTATGAAAAGTCTGGTCCCAAGCACAATCCTTTCTCCCTTGCCAAGTCATTCTCAGGAGAACCACTCTGATTTAACTCTCTAAAATGTAGTATTTTGCCTTTTCCGAGCCATTTCATTTACGTTATGGCACTTTTAGGTTGATACAGTATGAGGATAAAAATAAGGACACCACTTTGATTTTCCAGCTTTGATTTTTTTTTTCTTATTCATACCTATAACTTTAGATATTGAATTATTATCTCCAAGGTACAACCACTATTTTAGGCCAAGTCTCAATTTTTTCATGTACTATCTAACATGTTGTAGCTTTTTCTATATATATTTTCCTCTTTCCTTAGAAAATGTTCATGAGAGAATCACCCTCATATTCTCCACAGGCATGCACTGGGTCACCTGAGCAATCTGTGGAGGAAGTGTGAGATACACCTAAGAAATGCAGAAAAATATGAAGGGTCAGATACCTCACCTGTTAAGAACCCAGATATCCTGTATACTTACTGGTCAGGTACAGAGTGAAGGACAAAGTAAAATAATAGGAATTATCAGTTATTAAGCATCATATAAATGATATTTTAAAACATGTACCAGGTGTTAGTGCTATATCTATCGATTTATCATATATTTATCATTTATCTATGTTATATCTATCTATCTACCTATCTATCTATCTATCTATCTATCTATCTATCTTATCTTTATTACTTTCTCCTTGACCATAAAATCATGTTGGAAGATAGCAATTTTCTATTAGTCATATTTTATAAATGAAGTATAGGACAAACTGCTATTATATAGCATGCCAATTCCAAGTATGGGAACAAGATATGTCTGGTATATCACATGCTATTCTGCAGATCTTCAAATATACATTTGTAAAATATCAATGTATTGTACTTATTTGATGCTATTTTTCATTATATACACAGCTAACTACCTTCTTTTTTTATATAGACAATACTAAATGAGTTTAATGATCAGTCTTGTGAAAGAACAAAATATATCCGTCCATGCCTTCAGAAAATAAAAGCATATTCTGTCCAAAATTATGACTATATGCTAGTCTCAAAAAGCGCCTACTTTCAATCATCAAAGTTTATGTTAACTCCCTTTGATGTTCTGCTTAACTGTGTTTCCTGAACATCTCTGACCCTCTTATGTAAAATTATCCTTTAGCTCATGATTCAGTGATTCTTTAATATCCTGATACACAAGCACTTACAAAGCCACTCACTATAAAAGAAGGAAATAAAAACATCCCTCTTTACAATTATTTAGTCATTTTACTCCTTTTAAGAGTTTCCACATCCATTATCTTATTTAAGCTAAGAGAGAAAGCATTGGAATAGAAACACATTTCAGTAAAGATTTTCACTTTTTTTGTTGTTCAAGTTAAAGGATAAAATCACAGGTGTAATTGCCATCTGCAGCAGACACTCTCGCTGCCTATCAATATTTCTCCTTCCTTAACATTAAGAAGTCTAATGTTTAGCTAGGGCCTTTGCTGCCCAAGTTAATGCTATCCTCCCCTCACTTCTCGCTGCTATCTGTGGCCATATGACCAAGCTACCAGACGCATATAACATCTCTGAAATTGCCTTGAACATCAGTGTGAACCTGTCTTTCTTAACCTTTCTATATCATGCTGTCTGGTGGTAGATGTGATGGCTGGAGTTCTAGCAGCCACCTTGGGTCACTAGGATTAAGATAGGGTTTCTGAAAGAATTTGGAGTGCTGCTTTATCAGTGCCGGACTGCTGACATTTGGACTCGAATTTTGATGATCACATATCTTTTTTATTTTTTTTTTTTTTTATCCTCACCCGAGGACATTTTTTCATTTTTTGTTCAGATAGAGTGGGAGGGAGAGAGAGGAAGAGAGAGAGAGAGAGAAACATCGACGTGAAAGGGACACATCGAGTGGCCGCCACCCGCACGACCAACCAGGGCCGGGGACAAACTGCAACCGAGGCACATGCCCTTAGCGGGAACCGAACCTGGGTCTCTCTGGACCGCAGGCCGACGCTCCAACCGCTGAGCCAAACCGGCCAGGGCTGATGATCACATATCTAATGTTTCAGCCTCATCACAATACTGTGAGGCAGTCATTAGCACCTCTATTTTATAATGGAGGATATAAACTTCCAGGGATTTTAAGTGATTGACGAAAAGACATAACAAAATCCAAGGTTTAAAATCACATATCTTGTACAGCTCCGGATTGCTTTCTATTAAACAGTGGCGCCTATACATTTGTCTATTTGCCAAGCTAAAGGGGGCACTATTTGATTAGGCACTCAGTTTATAGTCAGGTTATGAGAAGACAATGGATAATTCCACTAATAAGGCCAAATCGGGTGATTTTAAGAGTTTAGTGGCCTTTATTTCATGTCAGTATGCTATTTTCAAGAAACCCCTCTTTCTCTTTTTATTGGTAAAGAAACAGGAAAAGGGAAAAGAAGAACACTTGAAGTGTCAAGCAGTTGACATCCTTACTTACCTGGAAACTTGTAAACATGGATACAAACAAATAGGCAAGCATGCAATACCCTTTGGGCAGGAGTAACAGAGGGAGAGTCCCATTTTATTGGTTGTGGGGACATCTTTTCAAAAGTTTAGTAACAGCTATTTCTGATGAGGTCAAAGAAAGTGGCACAGAGTAGATTAAAGCCACCTGAGAGGCCAACACAGCTTCTGATACTGAAATGACAGTGACGATTTTGAACATTGTTATGAATCCAAAAGTACAATGATGAAGAACGAAGGTAGCAATTTCATCAAGGGCAAGAAAACGGCAGAGGAAATGGCCTGACACTGTTTGAATAACCAACTTTTCTTCCTAGTGTGGATTTGGTTATTTTTAGCTAAAATTCTTAGATAATGGCCTCACGTTACTTCATTTTGCTTCCTAGGTTGCTGCAGTTCTGTTTCTTATCACACGAGCCTGCTAAATTCCCATTGGAGAGAAAAGTTAATGGGACCTCTGCACTCCATCAACAGTAATATTGAGCATTTATTAAGCACTAAAACATGGCAGGAAGTTTGCCGATGTAGTCTCGTTTATTTTTCAAACTCACTCCATCCCCAGTTGAATCACATTGTGGTTAAAAGGATCACATTGCCTGGTTTAAAACCCAGTCTCTGCCTCCTCCTGGTTCTGAGTTCTTACACAGGTCACTGAACTCTCCCATCCTTCAGTTTTCTATTCTAAGAAATGGGGGTAAAATTCTTATTAAGCTGTTAAGAATGACGTTGGATAATAAACACGAAGGATTTAGAATAGTGCTCGACTCCAGTCATACAAGTTGTTGCTGTCGTTGTTGCTGTTATTGTTGTTATTCATATCCCCATTTTCCTGAGAAGAAAACTGAGGCTCAGAGAGTTTACCCAAGTCATAAGTGACATAGCCAAGAGGCAACGCTAGGATGACGACCTCTAGTCTGCCTCATTCTACCCTTTCCTGTCTCATTCTAATAAAGTGAGAAAGTCGAATATTCAGAAGCAAATTTTTAGAGTGTTCATTCCCCCCAAAAATTCTCATCCCCCCAATCTTGGACACTTGCCCACCCTGCAGGATGGAGGGAAGCTGACCCTCCTTCTCTCCCGTGAGACAGCCTCATTACAACTGAAGGGCAGGGCATGCTTGGTTCCCAGCAGGCTGACCACAGTACTCCAGGGCTCTCTGATGTGAATCTGAGTTATCCATGGCTTCAGGACAACCGCAAAATTAATGCAATCCGTTTCTCATCTTTGGAAAGAAAGCTCTCAGTTTGAAAGGAGGAGAGCCTCCTCCTTTTTCTTTTCTTTAATATCTCCTTCCTTCCTAAACGCTCCCTCCCAGGCTGTCCACAAGCCTCTCAGTCCAAGTCAAAACAATATTTTCAAAAGACACCCCCAAGGTGGCTTCAAAATTAGAGTGATTTGAAGTGAATTTAAAATGTTTTTTCCCCTTTCTTCCTGCATTTCAATGTCTACTTAAGAACAAACACAAAGTCAACTCCAATGCTCGTTATAGTTCAAACCCAATAAAAAGACATTAAAATTCCAATAAGCAATAATGTTCTTTTATACTGCAGTTTAGTACTAAAAAAGTAAGTGGTTCCCACACCGCTGTGGCTGTTAGTACTTAAATGGCCAAATTATCTTAATTGTCTCAGAAGTGGTGCTGAAGTTTGAAAAAAGAGAGGGTGCCTGTGTGAGAAGAAGGGAAAAGTACCATAATTACGCTCACTTTTTAGAAGGGAACATTTGTTTGCATTTCAGTCAACAGCAAACCACATCCTAGTAAATCAAAACCCAAAGAGGTACGGGCGACGAAATTATATGGCATGTGCTACCCTTGGCTGAGTTGTAGTAAATTTATCTCCATTGTGCAGAAAACTGCTGAGCAGGATTCTGAGTCTATTTGATTCCAATTTAATCAACTTGAAGTTCCAAGCTGGCCCACGTTGAGGCCGAGGGAGATCGCGTCACAATGCACGAGACATATTTTTCTGTTTGGCAGAATGTTCTTCGGGTTCCTGTTGCCCAACTCATTGTCAGAAGATGTCAGAGACTCCTGGGGAGCTGTGAAGCTAGGATACAGTTTATTTCAGTTGGATGTACTACACTGAGAACCTACCCAAAGGCAAAGGGAAACAAGGTTGTAATAGAAATAACCATGGCGAGAACTAGATTTTCATCAAGTATTTGGACTTAGCTTCTACATTAAAAAAAAAAAAAAAAAATCCTCTTTTCATACCGATATCTTAAACACATATGTAAACAAAAATCTCTCTTGCCTCACCTTTGTCATCAGTATTCATAGCAGTTACTTTGTTTCCCTTACTGAAAACTCCTGGAAAGAATTGTGTATCCTAACAGCTCCCGTGTCTCTTCTCTCTGCATTCTTGAACCAACCCCTAACAAGCTTTGTTCTCTAATTACACACAAATAATTTCCAAATAATCACCATTGACCTCCATTTCAAAATGCCTAATGATCATTTCTTAGTCCTCAGCTAACTTGACCTATCAGCAAGTCTTGAGAGAATTCATCCTTCCTCTTTCTTAGAAGGTGTTCTTCACTAGGCTTCTAAGATAGCTAGTTCCTTCTATGGATTATCCTTCAACCACAAATGCCACTCCTTCTTAGTAGCTGGGTCTCCCCTACTGTTACAATCTGTGTTTGATGGACTATCTCAAGATCCACCAACAGATTTCTTCCTTGTCTTATACTTACTCCCTTGGGATTGTTATCTCATAATATGGCCTTAAGTTCCATCCATATGCTGATGACCAAATTTGCATCTCTGGTTTCATTATGTTCCCTGAAATCCAGACCTTTTATTCAATAACTGCAATTAAAATTCTAAGACATATCTTAAAATTAAAGCTTCTCAAACACACACTTAATGCCTACCTTTTTAAATCCAATTCACAGTCTTGTCTATCTCATTAATGGGCATTTCTTTCTTTTAAAAAAAAAATATATATTTTTTCTTGATATATTAGAGAGAGGAAGGAAGAAAGAGATAGAAACATCAATGTGATTGGCTGCCTCCTGCACGCCCCCTCCTGGGGATCAAACTGTAACCTGGGCATGTGTCCTGACTGGGAATCAAACCGAAGACCTATTGGTGCATGGGTTGACGCTCAACCACTGAGCCATGCTGGCCGGGCTCAAATGTTTATGAGAAAAGCTTTCCGTGATCCGTATAAAATAGCATACCTGGCCCCTTCACTACCAGTCCCCTTGTCCTACTGTATTTTCATTCATGTTATAATTTACACTTCCTTGTCACTAGACATCTTTCCTCATTAAACTTGAACATAACATTGACTTTCTACTGTTCACACCTGTATCGTGAGTGAGTAGAAATTGCCTGGCACATGGAAGCCGTTTACTGATTTCCAGAATCTTGAACAATGAGTAGAATCCCCAAAATCATCTGATTTAGAAGAATATCCAAAAAGGCATGAAGAATGACAAAGTCTGGGAGTCTCTAGACTCAAATGTGTAAAAATGGTGGGGCAATCTCCGCAGAGAGAACAGGGTCACACCGAGCGCACCTTGTGACATTACCTTGTGACGCTTTGCGAAGGTCACGCATATTTGGAATAAAAATTTCCCTTGCCATAATAGAAAGTCTGCTGTAATAATTAGGAAATATCGATTTAGGAAATCTGATGTCTCAGGCTTTCTGAGATACTGGGGCAGAGAGCCAAGAATCACAGGCTTGTGATGACTCAGCACCTCTTAAGCGCGCTTGACTCCATCTTTGACTCGTGTGAATCCACAGGGCACATGTTCAGGATGTCTGGCTGAGTTCTCTGGTCCCAGCAATGTTTCCCCATAACTATTAACATAAAACCACCTCAAATTAACATCTCTGCTAAATTAAACTTGACGTGGTTCAAAATGCAAGCCAATTTGTTTTCCATTCCACAATTAATCTTCCTCATTTTATTAATTCTAGAGACGGAAGAAGCTAGAAATGTGTTAACTTTGTTCAACAAAATCTGATTTTATGACTCAGATGTCGGCCTTAACAGTTCAGCAAGTTCTTTTAAATATTCCACAGTATTTTCTAAATCCCCTATACATTTATAGAGAATTTTCTTTGATTTTTTTTTTTTTACAGGATAGAGCTGAAGAAAGTATACCAAATTTTACTTATTTCTACTGTGTTTATTTATTTAATTAAACTAAAAATTTTCAAATTACAGTTTACACTCAATATTATTTTATATTAACCTCTACTATACTTATTAGTCTTTATCTAGACTTTAGATTTAATCCCCCCCTCAAAAAAAAAAAAAAGCAAATCAAACAATTTTTTTAAAAAAGCATCAAGAGTATTTAGTATTCATTTCATGAAAACATTTGGTTACCCTTTGAACAGCAACTTGATATATCACCATCTTTGAATTCAAAATGTCTTAGGGGAGTATTTCAGCCTCGCCATTAAAAAGGAAGTTTCATTGCATGAGATGCAACAAATAAGAAAACAAGCAAAATATGTCACAACGTGAACTTTCTTCTAAACCTCATCACCAACATCTAATTATTTGCTGTACAGCTCACTGCCTGCACCTAAACAATGGAGACCATTTCTTTTTCCCAAAAGTTCTCAACCTTTCTTCCTACTTTTGATGTCTAAATATGTCCCTGTATAAAAAAGAAAAAAAAATACATATATATATACACACACCTATTAACATTGAAATATCTGTCCTGTTTCCCCTTGCTTATCACTTATTTCTCCTTTTGTATTATTCCAAATCATGTAACAGTCACAGTCTAATACAAGTATTTTTGGAAAAAATATCCTCAATAATATATAGGCCACTGTGCATGACCACATTTTGTAGGGAGCAATTAAAGATTCTGAAACAGCCTGGACTAATTCAGAGCTAACCTACCACAACTGACTGACAAAAATGAGTATTAATTATCATGCCTGCCTCCTTACTACAGCTGAGTTTAATTTCATGGCCTTAGTGTTAAAACCAATAATACAAAAACGAAGAGTCTCTTGTGACTCTACTATATGGTGATAAAGCCTGAACATTTGAAAATAATCTTGTGATTGTGTGCTGTTATGCTGTTTAGCTAACGTTTTGTCTCAAGCAGGAAAAAAAAAACACACACACACAATATAAGCATTATATTTATAGGGTACCACATAATAATGATGACCATCGGAGAACAACAAAGAGACATGCTTAGGATTAATAAAAATAAAAAGATCTATACATGCTCTGAGTTTATACCTGCCATGGTTGATGGAGAAAAGACTGACCGGGGACATAAAGAAATGAAAACAATGTTTCTCTGGGTTGTAGGGTACCAAAGAACAATGGCACTAAATGGAGTTACACTGTAAGGAAGACCTGACTCAAGACTACTGCAACAGGGGAGAATCTGTTACAATGCAGGGGAGAGACTGAACTCAACTCCATTGAAACAAAAGGCAGGAGAGATTTTAAGCACTCGGGGGAGCTGGTGAAAAGTTCTGGAGAACATCATTGGGAAGGTTGGAGGGCTTTTGGTTTGGTTTGGTTTTAATGAAAAATATTTTAATACAGTTCAAATCAGTCTGCCTAGTGTATCACAGCCATTTCATTGCCAAACCTGATAGCAGTGACCATTTTAGTTTCTCTACCTTTCCTTTGTCCGTGATAACTGATGTATAAAGGTATCCTAGCCTTATCAGTGAGGGTGGGGGATTGTGTGATTAGGTCACATTTGTTTACTAATTTGAATTTATTGTTAAATTAAGCTCTTACCCTTCCACAGAAACTGAGAGTTAAGTGTCCTAGCTTTCTTGATTACATTTCAAAGGGATGGCTACCAGGTCTGGAAAAGACATTTCTGGGTTTTAAAACTGGCAAAAGGATGGGAGAAACAAGCAAGGGGCAGAGAAAGACTTTATCATGGCAGTTTTTAGAAGTAAATGCTCTGAGAAAAGGGAGTCAGGGGCCTACAGTCAGGAGGAAATCTATTTAAAGTTTAGTCAAGCTAAGGGTAACATTAAGGCCTTTGCAGTCAAGAATTATGGGAGCTATTTTTCTACTGTCTTTTTGGTGACATACTATTTTTATTAAAATCTAAAAGGCAACAAAAAAAGTCTCCTTTCATAAATTTTGAACTCACTAAAATGTTCTGCAAAACAGTCAAGCCTATCACCTATAGACCTCTTTTTCAAAGGAATGTTGCCTCGTAAAGTTGGTGAGTATGAGAGTTCCTACTGGAGATCAGCCTTCAAGACTCCAATAAGACAAAATCTGAGGATTTTCATTGCCCCTACTTTTGACTTTCTCATTCCGCAGGAAGTCAAATATCAGATTGCTCACCAGGTCTGAGGTTCATTACAATCATTAATATCAAGAAACAGGACCACAGAAATCTCTTAGCTACTTCCTTGTTACTTCCTTCAATTATCTTTCCCACTAAAATTTCAGTTTGCATTTGAAAAATGTTCTCCAAGTAGCTCTGGTTCCCCTAGGTTAACTATTAGTATCTAAAAAGGTGTTTCTGCATGTAACATTTTACAGGAGTTTAAGCTGACCAAATTGTGAGGCTGGCAGAATAGTAGAATCATCATATTAATACTTTTGCTCAGGACTGTTAGGCTAATCTGCATTTCATCTTCCAGAAACCAGTGTAATAAATGGATGAAAGTCTTGACCAAGGGTCAAAGTGGGCTGGTTTCTTGTCCCAACTCCACTGTGAAATGGGTGCATAACACTGACCGAGTCTTGCCATGACCCTGGCCAAACATTATAGTTTCAAATCAATAAAATTAAAGGGTTAGGCTCTAAACCTGTTGAGATCTCCTTCATTCCTAACACCTCACATTTCCAAGGTTCTTCTAGCTCACAAGATCACTGTGAGACAAAAGTTAATGTTTGTTCAAGTTGTGGGGGAAATATACAACCCTGAACCCCACGAGAAGTAATAGAATAATATTAACAGGCAGTTTTATCTTTTTATTAATGTATAGTTGACATACAATATCCTGTTAGTTTCAGGTACACAATGTAGTTATTCAACATTTGTGTATCTTACAAAATGATCTCCACAACAAGTCACCACACAAAGTCATTATGATATTGATTACATCCCTATACTCTATGTTACATCCCTGAGTTATTTATTTTATAACTGGAAGTTTGTGCCTACTTTTTTCTTTCACCCATCCCCCACCCCGTCCCCTGTGGAGACAGTCAGTTTGCTCTCTCTGTCTATGAAACACTTGTGCACTGTTGGTGGGACTGCAACTTGGTGCAGCCACTACGGAAAACAGTATACAGGTTCCTCAAAAAATTAAACTACCATATGACCAAACAATTCCACTTCTGGGCATCTATCCTAAGAAAACAAACACACTAATTCAAAAGATATATGCACCCCTATGGTCACTGCAGCATAATTTGCAATAGCCAAGATATGAAAATAACTTAGTGTCCATCAATAGATGAATGGATAAAGGAAATGCGATGTGATATTGTTTTGTGTGTGTGTGTGTATTCCATTAATGTATATATAGAGAATATTACTCAATAAAAAAAAGTTAAATCTTGCCTTTATGTCAACATAGATGGACCTAGAGGGTATTAGACTAAGTGAATTAAGTCAGACAAAGACAAATACCATATGGTTTTACTTATATGCAAAATCTTAAAAGCAGGCAGATTTAGAATCAGAACCTACCATCCCAGAAAAAAGCACTTATTTGCAAACTAGCCATAAGGCTATTTTATTTTGTCTAAACCCTTTCTATGAGAAATTTATAGAAACAATCATGTTGCCTAGCTTTAACTCTTATATTAATGAATGAGTTTTTAAGTGTTTAGCTTGTTTCCATAAGAACTACACAAGTTTCCTCGATATTAAAAAAAAAAAATGCATGGGAAACATATCATTTATCTAGGTGGCATGCAAGGCCTGGTTTGCACAAAAAATGAAGAATGTTTTTATAATTAATCAACAGCAACTCCTAATCCTCCCATTTTCCAAAGCTGGGAATCACTGGTCTACATATATTGGTCAGTCCTGAGTTTGACTTATATTCACTTTCTGGGAGGGCGGGGAATGTTTTCATAGTCTTGAAATATTATGTAGCTTAGATCACACTTAAAATATGGGAGAAAATAAATGCAATAGCCAAACCTGAATAAAATGGATCCCATTCATCTAAAAAGAAGTACCTTCTTTGTGATATACCTAAAGGTCCAAATTTCTCAAATGACAAAAATCTCAGTTCATGGGTCATGCTTAGCTGGTTAGTGAAGGGACCATAATCCTTTCTTCAGAAATATGTGTAACTCACTATTACTGTCTCTTGAGATAAAGGGAGAGACTGATAGTGAGGCATATGTATGGACTGAGAGTTAAAATCTATAATTTATCATTTTTTAATCCTCCCTTTACTCTAAGACCATATACTCCTAAGAAACGACGTCTAAGAATTCCGGTGAGGGGATGTTTGGAACAGCCACTACTGAGAACTGCTTTTAAAAAAAATTAATTCCACATGTTAAATGGCATAGACTTTTCCTCAAAATGCATACTCTTTGGGAAAGGCATAGTTTCTCTCCGAAGAATTGCTTTTAACCATTCTGGCTTTGCTTTAGTGGGCGACTGCTTATTGATGAAGCCTTTCTCATCCAAAGCTGCCAAATAAAATATATCAAGTGGCTGATTGCATCAAAGCCCTCATTCCCCAAGTGGAAAAAGAAGGTTGTATGACATCGGAGCTTGGAACATCTCAGAATGTAAAAACAGTTGGAGTAAAGAGACTGTGTGTTTAATATGCACAGGAAACAGCTTATCTTCCTGAATTTGATGCCCGGCTGGAATTAACACGTTGGAAATTAAATGGGTAATACAAGGTAAAATACTGTACCATTCCCTGAAAGCTCAACAAAGTTGGGAATTTTCCCCCCAACAGTGTTCCAATGAACAGGCTAGCTGCACACCTGCCGCAAGGATGGAACGTAACTTGGATGGATCTTCTCCTGTTTGCCCAATTATATTCCCAAATTATTTGCCTTTGACCTTCAGAAAGCCTGGTGCCCTTATCAGCTAAAATAATTCGAGCTGTGTGATGCTTAAAAGTAATTTAAAAATATTGCCAACTAGTAAAAAGGTACACAACAGTGACCAGGGCTTTAAAAAATGGCTGTAGTAGAGATTTGATAGAGAACAGCCCCCGGGGAAAACTCACAGATCTTGGTCCATTTATCCCAGGCAATAAATCACGATCTAGACAAATTGAGGCATATTGAGACTTGATTGCTTAATGGATAATCCATTGACCTTTTAATCCCTTTGGATTCTTTTCTGTATTCATCTTTTTCTGCCAAGCTGCATGTCACATGCCAGGTAAAATGATTGTGCTAGCCAAGATGAGGCAGTAAAAGAGAATATTAGGGGCACTGCAGCTATTTCCCCCCCACTGGTATTTCTTCACTTCTGATGCCCTGGAAAAGACCTGGGTAGGGTGGAAGGGAATGCTAGACACAGATTCAACAGTTCAGCTCAATCCCAGTGAACTATTAATTATCTAGGTCAGGTAAGAATGCCTTGATTTTCTAGACTGGGACATTCCAAGCAATCAGTCCACATTAGGAACCTGACTTCAGACAGCCAATACAATTTATTTTCCCACTTTGAGAAGCAGAGTAGCTTGATAACATCAAAGAGACCAAATTGAAGGCTGATTTTAGAAAAAAAAATACTAAAGGACAGCCTCTTTGGAGTACACATAACAAGAAGCAGAAGAGACATGTTAAAGCCTAAAACTCTGAATATGATAAAAACATATCTTAAAAAAAGAAATCCCAAATGGTAGCTCGATAGAAAGCAGCTTGATTTCTCAAAGGCTGGCTCTGCATGTTTGTTTCTTTATCCAGAGCATTCTCACCTTCCACGGGAGCAGGGTATCACTGGCAACACTCCAGCATGCCTCAGTCACCCTGGGTGATAACATAACTAAGTAGTGTGTGCAGAGTAATCAATCAATCAATCAGTCCAGGAAAATGAGCAAGTCTCACCCAGCAGGCTCTCACTCTGGGGAAAGTAACACACTATTGTTTTTACTCTATCAAACTCTATCCAAATCAGTAAACCAATCCGTTACTCCATTCTACTACCAGTGTGGGTAGATTAAAGGGTAATTGCATTGCTTAGTCAACCATTCCATCAAGTGGCATCAAGACCCACCATGTTACACAATGCCCCATCTGTTCTGTCGCACCGAGTTAGAAATTCAAAACAGGAAATGGATCCAGCAAACCTGGAGATCAGTAAAAATAAAAGGATAGTTGTGAGATAATCTACCCATGCAAATGAATCCATGCATAGAAATGAGGTTTGTTCAGTTCCCAACAATAGAGAAACATTGCATTAACATTAAAAATAACCACTTCTTGCCTTGGCCAGTGTGGCCCAGTTGCTGCAGCATCTCCCAGTGCATCAAAAGGTTATGGGTTTGATTCCTGATCAGGGCACATACCTAGGTTGTGGGTTTGATCCCAAGTCTGAGTGTGTGCAGGAGGCAATTGATTGATGTTTTTCTCTCACATTGATGTTCCTCTCTCTCTCCCTTCCTCTTTCTCTAAAATCAATAAAAATTCATACCTTCGGTGAGGATAAAAAAAGAAAATAATCACCTCTCGTTCCAGTGTATGCTGTTTTACATTGAAAGAAAGTGCTGAAAGTCTGTTTAGATCACCCCAAAAATGCACCACAATTTAAGCCTATAGACTATAAAAGTGAACATCAAGAAATTGAAGTCAAAGCTGACTTCTAATATTAATATTCATTCAGCTAGTTAGTGGAAGAGTATATATATTCTTCATTATACCAAAAACACAAGATTATCATGGGTTATTGGCATTTTAAATGTTCTATTAAGAAGCTGAATAAAGTGAGAGAACTCACACATTGAGTTAGAAGTGGAGACAAATCTAAAAGGGATGCTCGTCATTAACTATCAATCAACCAAGGAACCATGAACACCCATGATGTGTTCAGGGCTTGCTCTCACCTTGATATTGTAGATAACACTGTCCTGTTGCATGTGGCGTTTCCAACTCAGCTCAATAAAAAAAAACCAGAAAAATTAAAAAACAAGATAGTGTATAATAAGGTCCAAATACCTAGTAGGAAAATAAGCAGAAAAGAAATGAGAAATATGAAGAATTTAACAATTTATTTTTCTTTGTTGATTTTAGAGAGAAAGGAAGGGAGAAGAAGAGAAAGATAGAAACAGCGATAAGAGAGAACATCAAGTGGCCGCCTCCTGCATGCCCCCCACTGGGGATCGGGCCAACAACCTGGGCACGTGCCCTGACCAGGAATTGAACCAGCCACCACTTGGTGCAGGGGTCAACGCTCAATCACTGAGCCACACTGGAAGGGCTGAGAAATATGAAGAATTTAAAAGAAGATACACGGTTAAAAGTTAGAGTGATGGTTAGAAACAAGAGAATACATTTCAAAACACAGAGTCACCATCAGGCTGAGACTCAATCACCTTCACCGCAGGAAGGAGATGGCACAGTCAGCTGGGTAAGTTTGAGGAGAGTTTAATAAAGGGCTGATTTACAAAGGTATAGCCAGGTGTAAGAAAGCCACAGGTTTTGTTCAGTACCCAGGCTAATAACAGAAGAATGCTAGTTATCTTCAGTTGGTCGGTAGGGGACTGAGGAACATAAAGAGAATTCTGAGAGTTAGTGACTTGATGTATCCCCACCTTGCCCTCCTCTGTTCCTCCTGTTTCCTGCCAATGGGGCTCCACTAATGGGAAAACCCAACAGGACAAGGGAGCCGAAAGGTAAAGAATGAATCTGGGGAGAAAAACAGAAGACATTGAGCACATGTATTAATATTTCCCAATGTCCTTCTGCTGCTGTAGCCATGACTTTGCTTATGCCAGGATATTTACTCATCACCCACCTCCTGCACTCATTGTAGCTCTTCCTTCTGCATGAACTCTGGTCCCTCCTCATATAAACTTAACAAGTCAAGACCTGCCCTGCAGAAATGAGTTTCCTTTCTTTCCTTCTATGTGTAAACCAACTTGTCAATGATTGGTTTGTATGGTTAAACATTGTGTTATTTGGAAAAAGAAGTAAAAGCATTACAGGCTAGGTTAGAGTAGACAGTTCGAAAACAAAACCCCAATATGAGAAGGAAAAGCTGAATGAAGGACCAAACGAAACAGCAGCTGTTATCTAACAATGAACAATAGGATGCGGATCTCAGCACACGATGCTGAAATTTGATGTCTGAGTTTTGCTGGTAGCTTTCACCTGAGTATATAGATCCTTGCTCTCTTGGAAAAGGATCTTCAGGATAATTAAGCATTTGGATAATTAATATGTTTTTTTCATTATGGGAATGGGGCTGAAGAAGGGTTGATGCCACAAGAGAAAGAGACAGTGGGATATGTCAGCTTTTACAAGGTCTTTAAGAACTTGGCAACCTATTTCTTATTACCCTACCTTCTCTCTTGGATGGACTGGACCAACTGTTGAATAAACTAGGTATTATATACCTTTAAAGTATTTTAATACTTATATTATTTAAGGACATGAGGAAAACAACTGAAGAGGACATCTTGCTATATATATTCAAAACTTTGAATTTGTATAATTCTAGGTTTCTAAAAAATTGTAATAATTTTTAATACCTAACCTGCTAGAATACATCACCATTGCAGAAAAGAACATATCTATATTCCAACTACAAAGAGTCTCATAGAAGAGAGGAGATCAGCAAATGTTGGCTAAATTGAACTAAGTAAAAATGTAATTGACATAAAAATCAACTGGTTTCTTGGTGATTAAATAAAACAAGCAAGTTAACTAATTAACAGCAACTTTAGAGTTTGCCTGTCAACATAATGGAATATGTGATATATTAGATTTAAAATCAGAATGGCCGAATGCTAGACCAAATCTGTCTTTAGTTCATAAAACTGAGTTGTACGGGGACTGGCTATATTAAAAATACCCTCATTGCTTCTAATGCAGATAATCCAAAATTCAACTTATCTCCTATTTTTGCTGGGGGTTGTGAATAAAGTAATATGACCCAGAAGTTGCAAGCTCACCATTTGTAGAAAAAGAAGTGATACTAAAATAATCTGCTTGCCAATGAGTGTCCACAGGAGTGGGAGATGATCTGTCTACTCTCCCTATCATATGTTGAGCATAAATTAATCAGCAGCAAACAACTGATTACATGGAAGGTAGTGAGAGTTTATATAAAAAGAATCTTTAAAGTCTGGGGAGTTCTGATTTCTCAAGTAGAGGCAATTCAATGTGTCTTCCCTATATAAAGAACATTTCCAAACCTCTATTCTAGTAATTCGTATTATTTTTCTCTATAAGAAAACTCCAGCAGGTGTGAGTTAAATTCCGTTATTTCCTGATGGACGCATTTGTGATGCTTACCTAGCAACTCCATTATTCGCATGATGTTTTCATTCCCCATAGATTTTGGAAATATGTACATGGTCAGCTTAATTTACCCTTATCTCCAGAAGCCTTTTGCTAAATTAGTCTCCCTATAGCCTTGACTTTAGTGAATACCTGGGTCCTTGATTTTTTTCTTTACATTTTATACCTTAGGCTGACAGTCAGGGATGTACAAGAGAAAACATTGTTGGACCATGTGTGACCAAGTGCAGTTTGGACATTTGAAGATAAATCATTCTATTGTGTACCACTCTGGACAGAGTCATATCTGATTTATGAGCCTAGCAGAACACTCACAGGCACTCGTCAAACATCCTGGGTTCCAGAGTGGTCTCTCAGTCTCAGTGACTGTGTAACCTTGAACTGTTGCTTATTCATCTCCAAACTCCACTTTTCTCTTTGTAAAGTGTAATAAAACTCCTCTGTCTGATGTTGTTTTTGAAAAATGCCAGTGCAATAAACAACATAGATGCTTTTAAAATAATTATTTTTCAAAATAATCCTACATGCCTTTAAGAGTCTCATATTCTACATTCTCTAATGTATTCAATGGTCCAGTAAAGACTGGACTTTGGTATCTAATATTAATACCCCTTGGCTCAAATTTGAGGTTTACTACTCCATAGCCATGTAACTTTCGGCAATTTCTTAATCCCTCCGGAGAGCAGTTTTGTTATTTATTAAGTGCAGGAAATAGTATGTTTTCATAAAAATATAATGCCTTTCACTTAGTAGTTATTCAACTACCATTAACTACTTCCCTCTATTTTTCTTAGACTGTACTCCTCCCTCAAAATACATAATGCAAAGATGCCTTGCCTTTTTCTAAATATGACAACTGAGAAACACAGGGGAACTCACAAAAGTTCACCGGAGTCACGAGGAAAGTTAACCGCTTGGAAAATAGGGTGGGTGAAGGCAGTGTAAAGGAACTGGATCCTTTGAAACGGAGCAGAAAACCAAGGGGGGAATTGAAATTGTTTTTTCATCAACTATCGATAAGGAGATGGAATAACAAGCATCTCCTCCCACTTGTGAAGATGAGAGACAAGCAGTAAGATAGACAGGTTGCAACTGTAGGATTTTTCAGATAAGGATACTGGGCGGAGCACAGGCTCAATCCTCTGCTTCCTCCCCAAACCCACTATAAAGACAGTATCATTCATATATATATATATTCTTTTTTAAAATGCAATAATTCATAAAGCAAAAGGAAATGGGAGGTAACAAAAACAAAATTTAGGAAGCTAGAAAGCAGATAGACAGGTGTTAACTGACAGGCGGAGTGAAAAGTCTGGACCCTGACCTAACAGTAGGGAACACTGATAACCTGATAACACCTGGAACATACCTCACAGTTTTAATGCAAGGACTAAAACCAGAAAAACGGGTTGAAAGTCTGTGTAAACAGCTGAGATGCTCCCTTCACCGTCACTGCCTGAGAACTGCCCTCTCTCTTCACGGGCAGAAGGCTGGCCATTCATTGTCTGACCAGCACTACCCCAGAGCCTCTGCACTGGGAGGCATCAGATACAGTTGAAAGTGGACAGCCAAACCGGAGACTGACAGATTCTGATACCTGGGTGTTAATGGCTCGGAAAACAGTGTGTGTGAAAGAAGTTTAAAGTTGAGTAAACTGAATATTGAGACCCTCTCCAGCTTCTTCCTCCACTGGTCTCCTGGGTAGGGTCATCTTATAATTTACACACAAACGACACCTTGAGAATGAAAGTGGGCGCTACTCCTAAATATTTATTTTGGAACACAGCATAAAGTAGACATCTCCCAGGATAACTGGAATTTATGGGGACATGGTCCTATTCCTCGAACTCTAGTAGCCAGAAATAAGCCCCAGAGCATGAATCCTCACTGACAAAACTCTGAAGAAGTCAAGAAAAAAGACACAGAGGCTGACGTCTAAGATTTCCTGAGGAAGCACCATGGTGAGCTAGCTTTGCAGGGAAGACAGCAGTCAACGCATTTCAGCTATGAACAGCACTTACAAACCTAAAGAATGTTGAGCCTGGATAATAATCCTAATAAAATTATAATAAAAAGATATTGGGAGAAATGGAGGTGTGCACATCAGAGTCCGAGGGAGTTCTAAAAGAGATAACTCCTAGTCTTCTGTAGGAAGCAGTCAATAGACAATGCATAAACATTAAACATCAGGTGATGGTCTGCTATATAAAAATATGGAGATGCGTTTTGGGAAAATGTATTCAAATAATTAAAAGACACCGATTCTAGTGAGTGGGATGTAGTCAGGGAAGGAGGCTGCTATTTTTTATAACAAATATGTGAACTTCTAAACCAAGGCTCAGCAAACTATAGTATGCAGGCCAAATCCTTCTGGTGGCCTGCTTTACTTAAAAGAAAACTGTCTTCTAGGGACACAGTCACACCCACTAATTCATGTAATTTTATAGCTGCTTGCACCATACAATGGCAGAACTGGATAGTTGCAATAGAGACTCTAGTGCTCGCACAGCTTAAAATGTCTGGCACCATAGAGAAAAAAGTTTGCTGAAACTACTCTAAACTATGACCATGCAAGTTAATTAAAAATAATTAGAAACCTAGTGGTGTTGAATACATTCTAAACAATGGATGCCTCTATGCACTAGGATGATGAGTTAAGCAAAATTGAGGGAGTCTCTTTCTTGGCATCCTGCACTGGCGAACATTTTCCTCTCCTAATCATTATGGATGATCTTATTTGAAGCCAAGATGATGAAACAGTTGGCATATCCAAGAGAGTGGCTAGTCGATGCTTCAGATTAAGCAAAGAAAATCATCATCATTGTTGTTACTATTATTATTATGGATATTCAGTGGTTTTTGATCAGTTGTCTCTATGGTTCAAAATAAATACAGGTTTTCTTAAATGTTATATAAGTAACCACATCCGTGCACCAATTCACAAGGTCTATTAGCAAATGTGGTTCTCAGAGGAGCTCAATGACAGAGTCCAGCACACACTTCTGAGGCTAAGGATTTAAGGTTTCTTGTGGGGAAAGTCCCGCATGGTGTTCCATCAGCATCTTTCTTGTTCAACTGCTTTCACATCACGTTATCTTAACATACTACACTGTCTCTTAGTGTCATGTTTCTTAATAGGCTTCCCAATGAACTGCCTTGTTAAAAACAAACAAACAAAACTTTCCCACTTTTGGTCACACAGGAAGTAACACCTTGAGGTCAGTAGATTTCCATTCCTCATCTCTACCTCAAGTTTCAAACATCAGTTATGCTGAAAATGAAGTTTATTAATAAAAACTGTTGGTTTTGAAAATAATTTTTTCCAAGCGGGCGACAGAGCTACACTCTTAGAAGTAAATAAGCTTAAAGCTAACTTGAACAAGAATTGGTATCTGTACCTCCATCACCATAAAACCACAGCAACCATCTAAGAATCGTGAACAAGGAGCTGTCTAAAAGTGCAATTTTCATTTTCTGAGATCAAAGTCTGGTATGATTAAGGAGAGCTTAGTGTGTACTTAATACCATAGATTTTGTAAAATGTGTCCATGGTGGTATGGTAAGGGAATGTTTTAGATAAAGTTGTATGAAAAAAAGAAAGAAAGAGAAAGAAAGAAAAGAAAGAAAGAAAAGAAAGAAAGAAAGAAAGAAAGAAAGAAAGAAAGAAAGAAAGAAAGAAAGAAAGAAAGAAAGAAAGAAAGAAAGAAAGAAAGACAAGACAGACCTCTTGATTTAGGTCTCTTTATTATTGTGGATCTGATGAAATAATTATTTTTGGATAGCCCTTGGAGAGGAGTCAAATATAATCATGGAAGGAAAGAAGCCTGGGGGTAGGGGAATCAGTTGTTTGCTCCCAGGGTACTTAAGACTACGTATTGACAGAGACCAACCACAATGTCTAACACATAGTAAGGACTCGATAACTATTGAATGCATGAATAAATGAATGACTACACTTGTCAATGTATGCAAGAATAATTGAACAGATAGGTGAAGAATAAAACAAACTGGGGAGGTCAGATTCAAGGTTGGGGAATGTGCCTAGGGGCTAGAAAGATGCAAGTCACATGATCTCCACATAGTTTTCTTTGTCTATTATCCAGAATCTATGTGATAATTATATTTTATGAAGAAGTATAATGATACAGAAATAACAAGTGATTATTTTTAAATAGTTTCAGATATGAAACTTTAAAGACAAGTAGCAATTTAATAAGCAGGAGGCTAGAATGGTATCAACGGCGCAAACTGTTGATATATGGATGTCAATGGTGAGGAAGCCTGTTCTACAGACAAAAGTCACACATGTATCTGTACATACAGACCCACATCCACATGCTCTGTCTTGTATTGTACTAACAGGTTAATGAGAACCACTTGAAAGAATAGTATGTTAATTGAGTGTGAAGATGAGAAATAATCAGGCGAGAAATATTTGCTCTGTGTCAGATGTTGGGGTAGGGATCTCAGTAGTGTTTGGGGTAGACATGAGGGTTTTACGTTATTTCAAGGCTTGGCTTCTGTCCTAAAGGTGCTCACAATCTAATTACAGACAGCAGATAGATATATTTTTAGAATTAGTTGAAAATTTTAATTATTACTTATATGCTACCATGTATCAGGCGTAAATTCCAAATGTTTTTTATGAAAGAGAACAGTGCGATGGTGTGGTGTGACATTGAACTTCCTAGATGTGGAAAGTTCAAGGTCACAGAGATGTATTAGAACAGGAACTAGAATACAAGTCTCCTGTCTCCGTGAGCAGTCTGTTTTCCTTGTGGTACCAGGTAAAACCGTGGATAAATATTGTGAGGGTAATGATATAACTCTGTTTTTTTGTTTACTATTTTCCTTCATTTAAAAAAGGGACTGCCATAATATAAAGCTATACAATTTTACTGACAAAATGGACAGAATAGTCAAAATATGAGCCAATGCCATACAAGTAAGAATGAATGACATCTCTTTAATGAGTAGTGTTTGATACTTTGGAGTATATAATATTTCTTTATATACCCCATCCAGTCCCCATAATAACACTCTGAGTTCAAGAATATTATCCTGCCTATTTTATGTATGAGAAAACCAGTGTTTAAGAAAATTAAAGACATGTCTCAACCAACGACCCGGCCCATGGTAAAGCCACCGATGCAGCAGAGAACCCTGGGCCAGCCAAAGCAGCGGCTCATTAGCGGCGTGAAGCATGGTCAGGTGCAAAGGCTGAGATTAGTAAAGGAAACCTTCAAATCAAGTCAAAAATTTTGACCTCAAAGCAGGTAGTCCTTGTTCAGTTCCTGGAACACACAAAGTCATTTTTTTTTTCTTTCTAATTTTGTAGCTCAACTTAAACAATACTAACTAGCTTTATTGAGAGGAGAAGAGCAAACAAGGAAAAATAAAGACAGAAAGAGAAGAGGAAGGACAAAGCTGTGAGAAAATAAACAGCAACTTTATGTATTTTCATCAGCATAATGGAATACGTGAGGGCAGTCCCTCTGCAGGTAATATCCTGACATCTAGATTAGGTCTGTCCTGGTTCAAGAAGAATGGCAACCGCCTCACTCATTCATCCCTGCTGCGTTACAGTCACAAGCAGGGACTCTGCCAGAATTCCCCACTGGTTTCTAGCATCACTGAACTTTCTGAAAATACCCTTTTATCCTTGTTTCTGGAAGCAGTGATATAGCAGGCATAGTTGGATTTGTTTTTTTTTGTTTTTTTTTTAAAATATATTATTATTACGTTCTTCAATAGTTGATCGTTTTTTTCCATGACCCCAAGGTTTGGGGATGACATAAGACATCTGAGAAAAGCAATTACTTTGCTATTGCTTTGCTTAGTGACATCATGGAGTGGCTGGGAGAAAATTAAGAAAAAAAAGACAAACACCTTATTCATGAGCTATAACATAAAAAAATAATACTGTTTTATTGGGACAGAGTTGGTTCAGTTTATCTTTACTCTCCTCCATATTATCATGAATTCACCACCATCAACAATAATGAAGAGAGAAATCATACAAATAGACTAACATACGGGGAAAATCTCAAAATACTTAATTTAATTAGTCAACGAGAAATAACCTTTGACACGGGATTTGGATGCCCTACCCTTCGCAACTTTGCTGAGGTACAGTAATTTGTAGGACCCCATTACAAAGCTCATGAATATCTGCAATTCTTGAGGGCAGAAAAAGGGCTTTTTTTTTTTTTTGCTTTTCTTCCTTTCAACTTGAAGAGTTTTATGACTGCAGCTAAACGTCAGCCCAACAAAGCATGTAATCTTGACCTTCCCGCTCACTCTTGGGGGAGAATGAATTTGTTCAAAGAAAGTAAAGGAATACAGAAATTTGAAACTTCTATTATTTTAATTATTGACAAAAAAATTAATGACATTTGGAATGGAAGAAAAAGAAACAAAATAAAATAAAAATGAAATATGATTAGGTATCTTTTTAACACTCTGTTGGTCCTTTCATGATTCGTTGCTAGAGACAGGTATATAAGAAAAAGTATTACCTTGATTTTAAATCCTCTTAATGTTATATGATTCTCTTGCCCTGACCCCCCTCCCCACACACAGCACATTGTAAATGACTGGCTTCTTTTGGTGCCAAAATGTGGCTCCCTATCAGTGGCTTGTAGGAACAAGTCTCCTTCCTCTTGTTCTCCCTGTGCTAAATAATCATCTACTTTAGTCAAGTGCATAACCAAATGAAAAACGATTGATACGAAATTTATGCATGTTGTGTTGGTTGAAGGAGAATTTCACCTCTTGGAAAAGAAAGTGGATCACCATTTCCGCGCAATGCTGTAAGCACTGTACAAAGCAATATATAAAATAGCCCAGTAAGCAATTCTTAAAGGCTCACCCACTCAACGTGAGCTGGGCCAGGCCTAAACCTCCATTTGTTTTTGGCTTTTATTCTGCATTTCCTTTAGCACTCAAAATGGTAGCTCCTAGCTGTTAGCAGATAGGACTTTTCACTGAGCAGTAAAAAAGAAAACAGAGCGACTTGCCCTAAAATCGCTGCAATTTAGCGGTACGTATACCGACAGCCTCTTTCAAATGACATTAGTATCTGTTCTGCCTGCACACCCAGAAAGGAACCTCTCAATAGCAGCCACTATGGCCACAAGTTTGTTGAAACTTTTTTCTCTCCCTACTAATCATCAGAAAAAGGAATCCCATGAATATCTTCCTGTCAGGCCAGGTGCAAATACCATCAATGGAGGCAAAGCGCCCAGCGTCCTGTTTTGGAGGACATATTGCTACCAATAGCTCTACTTTGGGAGTCTGCCAAAAAGTTTTCTCATATGATTTAAAAAAACAAAACAAAACAAAACTACAGCAAATTTCTATTTCTTGGTGGCACGCCACAGTTACAGCTTTGCCATCTATTTGTTAAAAATAGAGGACTCAGAATCCCAGCCCCACCATTGCTCCCTGTGTGATCTTGGGTGAGTTGCATAACTACCTAAGTTACCGTTTCTTTATCTATAAAAGAATAATAATAATTCACTCATAATTGGACCTTATCAGGACAAAATAAGATAATGGATGGCGTTAAGTACTTCCCAGTTTTAGTTATTTTCACCAGTATGCGGAGTAGTAGTAACATAAATAATGTTCAAATATTCCCTACCACAAATTGTTTTCTTAAGTATTTCACCCACCCTGCTGGCAGCTACTCTGTCAGTCTAAGACTGCTCCAAGCTTCCTCTACTGTGTCTTTGTGCAGACAAAGGCTTATTTTTAAATCCCGTACTATGCTAACGCTGAATGCCTACACGATGTTGTGGTTTCATATAAGGCGATGTTAATGCAATTCTCTTAAAGAACCTCGAGCTTTCTAGGGGCCTGCCATTCTTTTCAGTCATGGTTTCAGCCTTCCCCACAATGTGCATTGGTCTTGGTCCCGCCTGGACGTAGACCATTCCCCTATTGAACCCTACATAAGACCTCAGGCCCGTCAGTCACCTTAACTGCAGCCTTGTGGACCCAGATAAGCTCTGTCTGAATTTCTGACCCACTGAAACTATGAAATAATGAATGTGTATTGTTTTAAGCCACTAGATTTGTATAATGTTGTTATAAAGCAACCGATCACTAATAAAATACGGCAGAAACACTTGCAATAACACTTGCATGCTTGTTGAGAACAATCAGACTCGAGGCATAGGAAATAATTCCTTTTTTTAAATGTCCCATATCACTTTGCCTAGCGCTTGATACATAGCAGTACTTTCTTTTCTAAATTAAAAATTGCCCTTTGACTCTCATAACCCTTTTATCCACATCACTACTAGCAATAAATAATTTTGGTGTACAAATACCACTTCTAAGACACACCAACACATCATACCTGGTTAATAATTAATTCAGAATTGGGGTTGTTGATACAATTGATAACATGCACAGGGAACTTGAGTATTCCTAATTCCTCAGTGTCTGATACTGTTAATAATAAAAATAAGATTCATTTGACCTTTGAAAGAATATTATAATGCTGACACTTGTTTAGATATAATCACAGATATCTAAAACTATAACCATAGAAAGGGGAAAATAAGATAAAATATTCATAGCCACACCTGCAAAAAGTATCTAGTCTTATCAAGGAAATCATTATCTTCTACTTACTATTGTCTGGGCAGGGTTAATCATGGCCAAGGTGTGGGTTATAAATTTGCTCTCTTTTAATTCAAAGAGAACATACATTGGGACCAAATTAGTAGGGTAGGCGGAGAGTACTGGGCAGCTGGTAGAGGCTGACCCTGATGACATCTTAGTGGCCGAAGATAAAACGATATCTAAGTGATTCATCCAGAAGCACTTTCAAATTAATTGAGCCCAGAGACCATGCCACTGATTTTTTTAATGGGTGAATTACAACGTGTAAGATCCAAAGGGCTCTTCCAGAAACAAGTGGGCAGGGACAGGGAAGTGTGTCTGGCTCCTTTTCATTTCAATACGTATTTTGTTCTCTTAAGAGATATGTTCACTGCTCCAGATGCTTGGGCTTGTTTCACTCTTTATCTAAATGGCCCTGTCCACAGCCATAACACACCCAGGCTGAGAGTTCAAGCCCCAGAGAGGAGAAGGGGATGACCCTGTCTGGGATTTCAAGAAAAAGAGTGAGGGAGAAGGCAACAGTTTATTAAAACTTGAACTAGAAGGAGAGCAGAGCACCAATCTAATTAGTGTTTAATGACTGGGCTCAAGACAGAATGTCAGCTCAGGACCGCCAGGGAGAAGGCCGTCTGGCTTGGAGAGAGAGAACATGAGGAGGGACGAGGACACAGTCAATCGTCTGTCTCTGTCTCTCGTGCCATTTGAGGAGCTCCCAATGCTTGTGGTTTTACAGAGGAAGTCAGCGGTGCATGAAGGAAGTGACCCTTCCCCCACTTCTCTCCCATCCTGCTACATAATAACAGTGGCTCAAATGCCCACAGACTCCTGAGGGCCCCCAGCATCAACCTCTATGACCAATAGGACCGTTATCCCCCAACTTTAAAACACTAGCTCTGTGTTCATTAAGGAGGTCTATATGGCAGAATAATTTTGGCCAAGTCGTGATACCTCATGGGTACAAAAGGGCTCTGATTCAGGCAGAACTGAGTGAACATCCTAGCTCCACCAGTCACTAACTGGATGGCTACATAAATACACCTGTTTATGTAATAACAGACATTCGGTAGATAATTCGCTCCGTCTCACTAAGCCTCAGCCATTTCATCTTTAAAATGGAATGAATATCTGTCTTCTGAGAACATTGTAAGAATTAGATGAAACAGGGATAGCATAGGACCTTAGCACCTGTTAGGATCTCAGTGAATGTTAACTCTGTTATATTTGAGAAATGTCAAGGGTGGATACATGCCGCATCCACAAAGTTCTGTCCCTCTTCTTCAGTTCCAAATATCGCTCTGTACACATCCCATGGGGAAGTGCCCCTTGTCTTGGGCAGTTTTGCAGGTAACGAGGAAGGTCTTTGTATCAAAGTGGTCCTGCTTCCGGATGCAGGAAGTCCTCCCCAAATGTCCTCAATAGCTTCTGTGACTTTAAGCGAAACGAGGTATAACAAAACCAATTTACCTGAGGCTAATTGACATAAACAAGAGTTAAGTTCCCACAGCATTTCATCAATGTTATAACAAAATGACATTGAACGAAACAGTGTTCTTCAAGGACCTGCTGTGCTCACTATTGCTACTGATAGTAATATTCCACTATGGGAAAATGATACAGTATATTAGAAATTACAGGGTCACTGTCTGCTGCTTCTAGTCAGCCCTCAAAGAATGGGAATGGGATGGGTCCATGTAAGTAAGCAGAGTCTGTTCTTAGGGTCTGCTCTTCAGAGGCCCCTTCACCCACCCCACAGAAGAGATTTCCAGTCAAAGATTGAGAAATTGATATTCCTGCCAAATAAAAGCACACTCTGCCAGTGTGGCTCCCAGAAGACAGTTTATTTTTCTTTTTCAATCCTAAAGTAGACCCCTCCATGGCCATCAAATAGGCATTTTGCATTTTTCTTCCAATAAATGATCTCTTGATTGCTTTATTCATTTTCAGGGGCTGCTCTAACACATTTGGTGGCATAAAAACATCATACATTTATTTTCTCACAATCCTGGGGCCAGGAGTCCAAAAGCAAGGTGCTGGCAGGGTTGGCTCGTTCTAGAGGTATTTGTTTCCATGGTTTTCTCCTAACTTCTGGTGGTGCTGGGAATCTTGGGTGTTCCTTGGCTTACCACTGTGTCACTTTATCTCCGCCACCATCATCCCCAAGGCCTTCCCCTCGGTGTGTCTGTGCTATAAACACCCTTCTCCTTTCTCTTGTAAATTCAATCATAGAGTTTAGGGCCCATCTGAAATCCAGGAGATTTCATTCTGAGGTCCTTATGTTCATTACATCTGCAAAAGACCCTATCGCCGAATGATGCTACATTCACCGGTACCTGGGGTTTGACACTATTCAACACAGGACAGGTGCCTAATATGGTAACAATAAAGGTCACACAGATCTCCTAAGTCTTCTCCTTCCACAGGCCATTGTCCCCAGGTCCAAACTAAGGATCTGTAAGGATATAAATCTGATCCTATCATCCGCCTGCTCAATCGACCCCAAAAACTTTCCACTGCAGAGCAACATAATGCTACAAGTCCGGTTCTGCAGGTTAGGGTCTATACTAAACTCAACATTTTCTTCCCCAGCTTCTTCCACCACTGTCCTTTCCTCCTCTTTCACGTTCTCTTGGTTCCACACACATTCAAAGATTCTTATACTTTCTGTTCTTGGGTTCCTCTTCCCCTAAATTGTTCACAGCTGGTTCTTACTTGGCATCGGGATGGAATGCACCCTTCCTGCTTCTGTTCAGATGTCACTTCCAGAAAGGAAATGTCCTTGATCAAACTACCTGAACTTGCTCCCATTCCTCATGGGCACGCTTTGCTCCGGAATCTGCTTTACATTCTTCAAGGATGTATCACAATCGAAAAGGACAATATTTGTCAGTTTCCATGTTCATTGGCCTCTCCCCAAGCAGAATGTAAGTGCCATGAGGGCAGGGGCTGTTTTATTTCACAGTTTCTCCACTACAACCAGTGTTTGAAATACTATGAAACTTACCAAAAAAAAGTTTAATGATTGAGAGAATAACATTATCATGTCTCAAAGGAAAAAAAGAGGGGCAGAGAGAAAGTAATGATCACTGTTAAGCAACTATCCTATGCTTAATTCTTTTCTTTACATATACTAGCTTTTTACATTTTATACCCATCTTGTGATGCTGGTTCTATTATTTCTCTTGCAGGTAACACAGACAAGCTAAACGACTTACCCAAAGTCACATAAGTAGAAAAACTAAAGCTTTCACCCAACCCAGACCTACCCGTGGTCTTTCAACTAACTCTGCTCCACAGAGGAAAGCCATAAGGAAAGGAAGTTTAAGGCAGCATTGAAACCTACTTAGCAGTAGAGTGGTGATAAGAATTCTGTAGTTTTTTAATAGAATTTCTCTCAAGTGTTTTCAAAAGGAACGAGGGTCTGCAAAGACTTCTCCATGGAGCCTGTGGATTTGGGGTGGGGGAAGTGCCGGATGCAGAAGATCTAACCAGTGTTTTAACAAGGTAGCTCAAAATAACTGGGGCGGCGTTTGCTTTTCACATGGGTAAATTTAATTAGCTTTGTGGGTGGCTAAGAACTGATGCAGACCTCCGCTGGCTGCCGTACAAATTACCCAGGGCTGCATTTAGCATTTCTCAACACGCGCCTCTGCTCTCCATCAGCCTTGTAGGGACACAGAATCTTAGGTGCCTCCGTCAGGAGAATTTTGAACCAGTAGAGAGACTCTGTAATCTGCAGTTACAACATTGTCATCTCTTGGTGCATAGGATTCCAGTATGCTTCAACAGCCTTTTCAAACCATGGTAGATACTTTGGTTTGTTAATGAAACACACACACACACACACACAACACACACACACACACACGCACATACACACTTCATAGCACTTATATAAAGAAAAAAAAAATGAAATGCTAACAATGTTTTAAAGAATTTAAATGAAACTACTCCTTGCAAAAATAGATCCATTCCCCAACCCTCATCTTTCAAGAAAGCATTCTTATTTCCAGTTTTCCTCCTCTCATCTCACCTGGTTTTTGAACATTTATGCCACACTTAATCAGAAATGTTAATCATTTACAGGGCATTTCTGTCTTAAATCATTATTTAAAAACCAGTAGCATGACGCATTATTCCATTCCCAAACATATCCATGACCAGCTTCATAAACGAATTAAGGGTCAGACCTGGCCAGCTGTAAATCTGAGCCCAAGATTTGGTTCATGCACACATGCATACATTCAACAAATATTTCAGACTTTCTATGAACTGGTCAAACAATGGACACAAAGTATCTGCCCTCCGAGAGCTCATATCCCAGTGAAGGAAACAGACAGTGAATACACACATGAGTGGGTAGAAAACACAGTTCCTGGCAGTATTCAGTGCTATCAAGACAGAGTAAATAGTTAAGGAGGTGAAGAGTGACGGCCAGGTGCCAGCGGACATGCGAACAGAGGTCTGGAAAAGAGAGGGAGCAAGGCCTGTAAATAACTGAGAAGAGAGATAGAGATGGGAAGAGGGAATATATTTCCACGGCTACCATGTCAGGAGCAGGGAGGCTTGGGTGGTGGGAGAGTAATAAGAGAGGGGACAAGAGGAGAGATAAGAGAGGTAGCCTGGTTTAGAAATAAACGTGGTGAGTGGACAGGAAAAGGACCTGGGGTTTCATTCCACCCCCTAAGGAATCCAATGGATGGCTTTGAACAGTGGAGTGACAGGACCTGACTGACAGTTTTAAAGCACAGCTATAGCTTCTGAGTTGAAAATAATTTGAAAAGGATAAAGATCCAAAGACAAGTGATCAGAAAGACCATTGCTAAGTCCAGGGACAGTGGCTCGAGCCAGGGCAAGAACAGCCAAGGTCGTGTTGAATAGCCGTCAGGTAGGATAGGGCTTGCTAACGGACCCATGTGGAATACGAGAGAAAGAGAAGAAACAGGCGAATGTCCAGATTGTTGGTCTGAACAACTGAGTGACAGGGGATGCCATTCACCTAAATGGAGATATATGCCACTCTCTTAAAACGTAAAGCAAAAGACCAAGACTATTCAGTGAATGATTGCTTCCTTGCGACCGTTACTGTCTTTTCATACTCAGAACTGGAACAGAGGGACATCTTTTTTCCTTCATTCTTTTGTTGTTGTTGTTTTTGTTTGTTTAAATTAATTACCCTGCTTTGCTCAAAATGATCTTATGTCAGCTCTCTGAGAGTATAAATATGTCAACATAGCACAAATTAGAGAAAGAACAAAGACGTCCTTTGGCCCTACAGTTCCGCTGTTAGGAATTCATCCCAAGGGGAGACATAATATGTCATGTAAAGACTATACAACGATGTTCCCTGGTACACTGTTCATTATAGAAAAATATTGGCAAAACCATAGTCAAATTATTCATTGTAAATGATTAGAATCACTACTATAAAGTAAAAAATACTGATACTGCACGCAATTGATATACAAAGATATCATCATATACTGTGAGAAGAAAAAATTCAGGTTATCAAGGAGCATTTAAAGCTCTATAAATATATATATGCATAGGAAAAGTATCTGTAAGCTTACATACCAATTTTTTTTTGTTATTGTTAATCCTGACCAGACAATATATTTCATTGATTTGAGAGAGAGAGAAACATTGATCGGTTGCCTCCTGCAGGTGCCCCAACTGGGGATCAAACCTGCAACTTAGGTATGTGCCCTGACCCCAGATCAAACCTGCAACCTTTTGGTGTATGGGATGATGGTCCAACCAACTGAGCCACCCAGACAGGGCTAAACACCAAATCTTAAAGGTGACTATTCTTGGCATGAGACATGAGGGGATAACATTAATGAAAATTTATGTATAAATTATAAGAAAAAAAATGTATTAACCCCATGACAAAATGTTACTTTTAAAATGGAGAGATGAAAGAATACAGGGGGAAAAGTGTGTATAAAGGAAAATTATGAGTAAACCTAAAAATATAAAACAACATAGTATTCTACCCACCTGCTTCAGGTGGTGCTCAAATCTAACTCTAAAAAGAGAGAGGTGTGAGCCTAAACACACTTCCCATACTATTAATTTGTATTCCTGGACTTGGTACATTTTATAATTAATAAGACCTGTCTCTTAGCCTCCCATGCTGAGGTTCTGACCCTCTAGTTTACGGTTTGGTACAGCAGCAACAGAAAATGAACACAGAGGGTGAACATCTTGAGAGCAGCAACCTTATCCATTTTGTTCACCACTGTATCGGCAACATCGGGCAGGAGCTTTGCACATAGTAGGCAATCTATAAACGTTTATTGAATGAATGAATATTTGAATGAATTAAGCAACATTTATTTGCAAAGTAATTTTCTGAATTAAAAAAGACACCAGATAAGTCTGGCCAGTGTGGCTCAGTGCTTGAGCGTCAACTCATGCATCAAGAGGTCGCTGGTTCGATTCCCGGTCAGGACACAAGCCCAGGTTGTGGGCCCGATCCCCAGTGGGGGGAATGCAGGAGGTGGTCAATCGATGTTCTCTCTCATTGATGTTTCTATCTCTCTCTCCCTGTCACTTTCTCTCTCTCTCAAAAATCAATAAAGGAACAAAAAATTTTTAAAGACACCAGATAAATACTCAAGTGGCCAATAAGAAAGCATTTAAAAAACAATCCTCTATGCAGTCCTCAAATCATGTATATGAATTTTCCATACATCACTGATTGATTATATACACATTGAATATTACCTGCAGTTACACCCCAAAATTCACACACAACTTTAAGAGAAAAAAAAATAGCTGGTAGTATTTCTTTTTAAAAACCTTCTACAACCTCTAGAAAGAAAAGTGGAAAATAGATGTTCATACTGACTGTCAGAAATAAAGATAGGAGATTAATTATTCTATCACTTTGCCATTTTCATCTTGCACCAGTAATCTCTGCTGCTGCTTTGACCCCCTTCCCAGATCAGTCCCCACCCCAAAAACCAGCAAGTTAGTACAGTGAAATCTATGGTGCAAGCCTAGATGCTGATAACCAAGCTAGATTTCAGAGAAAATTAAACATCAACGCAAGTGACAATCCAGCACCCGTAAGTTCAACTGTGGAGTTTAAGATGCTGCCTGAAATGACAATAATTTTTTTAGAGAACCGGAAATTTGGCTACTATTGTCTTCCTTGGCTGATTTTGTCCTGGTTTAAGGAGCAGCTTGAATTTCTACCAGCTCTTTGAAAGCTTCCTGCAGGGCAGTGGTTCTCAAACTTGAGCACACACCAGAATGACCCGAAAGGCTTGTTAGAACATGAATTGCTGGGCCAGACGCCCTAAATTTCTGATTCAGGGTTTCAGGTAGGATCCAGTCATTCGTATTTCTATCAAGTCGTCTTGTCATGCTGCTACTGGTCCAGGGAATTCCTTGAGGAAGTTGAGGCTGGTAATGTCCCACCCAAATCTCCTTTATCCACTCTTGTGAGTGGTAACTAACAGCAGTTCACTGCAACTCCCATTTCTGTTTTTTGTTTGTTTGCTTGTTTTTCTCAAAGGATTCCCTGGCCAAAGGAGGCAATAGGAATACCACCTGCCTCATGCTTTGCAATGAGTGCTTAAGATGAGTGCAAGAGGCAGCTTCTTCTGTTTTGGTGGGAGGGTTGGGGGAAGTCAATTCAAGCTCAGGGCTTCCCATGGTCAAAGCCAGGTGTCTGGTTGAGCTCACTCTCTTGTTTAATCCCTCTTCCTCCCGTTCCTACAATCCTCCTCCAAGAGGATGTCCGCAAAATGTCACTTAAACAAGAATTCTCATCCCAGCCTTTACTTCTAGGGAATCGGCCTATAACATTTCCCTTCTGGTCATATGGCTGGTTAGCTCCACACACTGATGATCAGCTGGCTCCTTGGACACAAGAATTAGAATAAATATTTTTAATTACACGCATAAAATGAGTACAGTGTCTTTTCGAGAACACCGAGGCCTTGATATATAAAATGTGGCTGGTCATAATCATTTCTCAACCTCCTCGTCTACTCTGACAAAAACCCATTCATTGGATTCCTTCAAATCTGAACTTAAACATTATTTCCTCAGCAAAGACTCGTTTTTGTCTGACCCTCAGATTAAAGCCAATTTCTCTGTTTAGGGTGGTCATGAGTCCCTATACCTCAATACCAGGACATGTCATGGTCTTCGGTGAATAGATGATGTTTTTTAATTCAATAATCTGTCTCCCTGATAGACTGTGAGCTTCAGAGAAGGAAGACATTACTTAACTTCAATGCCTATTATAGTATTTAATAAAAAAAGTATTGACAGAATTTTTATTTGTTGGATGAATAAATGCCTAATGAAATGGCTGTTTTTGAAAGAGTGAAAGACTTCCAAGTTCTCACCATGAAAGTCAGACATCATCATCTGGGGATGTGGCAAAAACGAACAGCATGAACAGATGTGAATGGTGCACCGTCAGCCCTGAGATGACAAAGGAGAATAGTTCACTAACTGGTCAAGTAGTAAAAAATGAGGGGACTCATTTTTTACCCAGAAGACTAATTTGGAGCCTTGGGTTCGTGATTCACATTTATGTTTATAAGTGAAAGTCTGAGATTAATAATATCAAACTCTGACTGTATACCACAGGCCATGCTCAAACCACTCTGTGCCTTGGTCCCGATGAAATCATACTGCATTCACCATTATGTTTATGATATAGGCTTATGGATACCACTATAGAAAAATTTTCCTTATTTTATGCTAAATGCAGTTTCTAAATAGTTGCCAGACATCCAAGACTAAGATAAAAGGATGCACATTATTGTTCTCCCTGTGTCCTTCTGGTACAGAACCATCAAGCTGTAACATCCCACAGTACATCTTGACACTTGTCTCCTGGAAATTCTGTTTTGAACTTGAGCATGAGAAAGATGGAAAGGCAAGGAAATCTAATGAGTAATTGTTGGGAAGCTAACTAAGTGAAGAAAATGCAAACTGAAGACATTAAAAATCAATTTAGAAACAAATAGCGTTTTGTCAGACTTAAGAATTATTCATTAGGGGTTGAAGGTACATCACCAACAGCAAGACGACATAGAAAATGAGGCTTAACAAAAATAATTAAAATTAGTATAGCAACGTCTTTTATTCTATTGTATTTTAAATTAATCACACACACACACACACACACACACACACATACACACACACACACATTCTTCCTGGGAACAAATCGAGTAACCCCCAGTAATGATGAAATCCAATGTGCCATGGTAGAGAGCATTATGGAATTTACTGAATTAGATGTGGACTGCCTAGTTCTGTGAGTCATCAGGTTTTAAATAGAAATGAGATAGTAAATTTCTGCTCGCATCACAGTGTGTGTCTTCTTTGATTCACTACCCTCATTCATCTTGCTTCTCTCTAATTTGTAAAGATGCTGGCAGCATATAAATATTCATGGCAGCCCTGGAAATAGATTGCACTCAGTCTTCCATTTGAAATGGGCAGAACATCAAATAGGGCTTGAGATGAGTCTCAAAAAACGATACACTTGGCTTGTCACCGGGTGAGAGGAAAGAATGGCATGATGATGTTTGAGGAGAATTTCACAGCTGGGTCTGTGAGTGGACCTCTCGACTATGGTTTACGCCAGTGGTTTTCAAACCTGCTATACAGAGTATCAGAATCTCATGGGGGTGACTTAAAAATGACCAAGACCTAAGTCTGGTGCCCAAAGTTTCTGGTTTAATCTATCTGGGATAAAACCTGGGCATTTGTATTTTAGAAGTTTTTCTAAGTGATTCTCATATTCAGCCTTGGTCAAGAACCCCTGGCTTAGTCAATGGCAAGACACACTAACCCACTTGAGCAAACTTTAATTTTACTCTTGGGCATCATGCTTGGGCTGAAAATATAAAAACAAAACAAAAGAAAAACACTGTGATCACCACAGTACAAATGTTATAATATAATTTTTTTTTTCAGAGTATAGTGGAGCATGACACAGAGAAGGGATGACTAGATTATTTAATAAAGATGGATAGGGCCTCTCAAAACACCCTCAGAGGCCTTGTTAAATACTTGTGCAATAGATGGATGGAGAGGAAGTAAAGTGTTCATGCAAAAGGAAGTTTCCAGCCAAGTGTATCTCACGTTCAAAAAGACATGTGGCCCTTAAAGAGACTAGAGCATTTGGAAATGCAAGTGGACGCACATGGTTGGAGCACAGGGAACTCTCCTTCCCTTCGCAATTTTGTAAAATGTACTATCTAGCAACTGGTCTGAGATTATTAAGTCTGCTATGAAGAGTAGAAAATCAAGGTCATTCTGAGGTGCAAGGGAGATTACTTTTCTTTTTTTTTTCTTTTTTTTTTTTTTTTGGTATGTGCCCCTAGCGGGAACCGAACCCAGGATTCTCTGGTCTGCAGGCCGATGCTCCAACTGCTGAGCCAAACCGGCCAGGGCAAGAGATTACTTTTCTATCTGGAATCCTATGGTTATATATATATTTTTTCCTTTATTGATTTTACAGAGAGAGGAAATGAGAGGGAGAGAGAGAGAGAAACATCAATGAGAGAGAACATCGATTGGCTGCCTCCTGCATGCCCCCCACTGGGGATCTGGCCCACAACCTGGGCATGTGCCCTGACCAGGAATCGAACCAGTGACCTCTTCGTGCATAGGTCAACGCTCAACCACTGAGCCACACCGGCCGGGCTGGAATTATATGGTTATAAAGGGTGAAGGCAGTTACTTTAAAGGATATCAGTTTATTCAATTTACCACTGAGGTATCAGAGTTGACAGAAGAAAATCCCAACTGAGCTTAAAATAAATACCCCCTACAAATATTAGAAGTGCTCTTGTGAATTAAAGACTTTCGTCACTTCATATGGTGTCTGCACCTATTGATTCCAACGGGCGACAGATCAGCTCCTGGAAACCTACCAACCCCGTTACCTGAAAAACCTGAATCTTTATGTAAAGCAGTACTCCTAACAGGTGTATGGAACTCTGGGATGTTTGTCAGTACAGATGTGGACCAGTTGCCCAGGTCTTTCCACACTTGCTTCCTGACTTCTTCTTACACTTAGCAGCAGTGACCAGGGAGTGAGGCTACGGGAACCCACTTAGTCACCAAGGGGTGAGGCTAAGAGGCTGAGTAAATACAAGTGGCCTCTCAGAGGGCAGGGACATGGGCCTCGGCATGCTAAGCCTCATCGCAGCCAACCAAGCACAGTTCTGCCCCAGTGACAACCGCTAAGCAGCTAGGCAGCACTCAGCCTGACTTTTCGTTTTCACTGGGTTTTAAAATCAATAACTAACTAATATAATATGTCAATTATATCTTAATTAAAAAGAAAAGGCAAAGTGACTGCTGGCCACATTGCCATTTATTTTTCAGTTGCCACCTGGAAAATCATTCCACTTCTAGGTCTGTAAGAGGAATTTTACCCTCTGACTGCATGCCTATCCCGTTATAACCACAGTGATAAAATACCACTTATAGCAACACCCAAGAAAACTGAGATCTTTCCATCAAACCATTTTGTAAGAACTATCAAACTGAAGTTAATGAGAGGGGAGGTTGTTTGACATAAATAAAATTATACAACACTCTATCAAATTTACTGGGATTTTTTGGTTTATTTTTTTATCCTCACCTGAGGACATTTTTGCATTTATCTTCAGACAGAGCAGGAGGGAGAGAGGGAGGAAGAGAGAGAAAGAAACATCGATGTGAGAGAGACACATTGAGTGGTTGCCACCCACAAGACCCCAACCGGGGCAGGGACAAACTGCAGCCGAGGTACGTGCCCTCAGCGGGAACTGAACCTGGGTCTCTCTGGTCCACGGGCCAACACTCTAACCGCTGAGCCAAACCGGCCAGGGTGCAAATTTACTGTTTTTAGAAACAATTTCCCCCCACTCTCCAATGGCTTATCATCTTCAAATGCAATACTGATACGGGACTATGAGATGATGTGAAAATGAGATAAAATTTCTCAGATATTCATAGAAAAACACGGGACTGCCTTAACTTATCTTTAAATGTGGCTATCTTATATTTTTAAATAGTTCTAATTATTTTGGTTCCCATGATTTCAAATGCATTGATTTCAGAGTGTGCTCAGCGACAGCGACCACAGAACATGCTGTCCTTTAAGACTAGCGGCACACGACTAAATGTTGGTACATCCCTGATATCCAGCTGTTATGCAACACAATTCAAGAGCAATACAACTATTTCTATGTACCCTTTAAGCAGATCAAGTCTGTGAATATACCTTAGGAAAATATTATACAAATTAGTTAAAATTTTATATACAAAGATAGTCATTATAGTATCATTAATCTTGGTCAATTTTTGTTTAAAACAAGCATTTCCTATTTGAGACAACCGAAGTCTCCAAGCCCCGGAGAATGTATAAGGTAATGAATAATGCATCAATGAATCAAAGGAAAGTATTCAAAAATGACTGCCTGCGGTCTATTTCTGTTTGACCCTCGGGTTAAGAATAGTTTTTATATTTTTAAGTGGTTGAACCAACAGATTAAAAGAATGCTATTTTGTGACCCATGAAAATTATAGCAAATTTAAATTTTAGTGTCCATAAAGTTTTATTGGAACACAGAAATGCTCACTCATGTACCTATCGTATATTAATTTACATCTTTTTTATAGCCATCTTGCTACAATGGCATAATGAAGTAGTTGAGACAGAGACCATAAAACCCACAAGCTTCAAATATTTACTGACGAAGTCAGCTGACCCCTGGTCTAATATCAAGGGAAAAGGGTACAGATGCTAGAATTAGACTGGTTGGTTTTGAGTGACAAGTCTGGAGTTTATTACCCATGTAACACTAGGGAAAAAAAAGTACTTATCCTTTCTGTGCCTCAATTTCCTTACTTACAAAATGAAGATAAAAATAGCACCTGCCTCTTAGGATTGTTTAAATATTTACATCATAATATATAAAGTGCTTGCACTGTGCTCTGTACCAAGTAAGCACGGTGAAAAATAGCTCTGGTTAATACACTCCTACTAATGTGAAAACCACTCAGATGTTAGATGGAAAAACAGATAAAATTGTACATATATTGTGATTATAACTGTTAATAATAAAACCTTCACAGAGAAACTGTCTGGTAGAAAATATGCCAAAACATTAACAACGATTATCTTTAACTAGAGGGATTATTCTTTTCTGTTCTTCCCAAGTTTACTAAATGCACTGAAATTGCCTATATAATGGTAAAACAGTCATAAATATAAAAGAGGTAGAGACTGCTAGACCCGTGGAAGCAATTCTGTGAAAGTGTGTGTTCCATACGGCAGGAAGACACACACAGCAGGAACGAGTATTCTGTGACCCACAGGCTCTCCTTCTGCTCATCTTCTACAACGATGTTTTCCACCGAAAGGTAAGAGTGACACGAATGCACTTCACGTTGTTGCTGTGCTGCTGGTCACTTGGAAGAGTGAGACAGCACGTGTACCCAAGCGCATCCCATTACCCACATTGCTAATTACCACTGACTCCGACTGACAACACACTTCATTAACCACATTGAAAATTTCATTCCCCAGCCGCTGCTCCAGGCGCTTGTCTCCAGCAGCCCTCTCCAGAGAGAGCTGCATTTTCATTCTGTGTTAAATTCTCCTTGTCCTTACATTCTGTCAATAATAATAATAATAATAATAATAATAATAATAAGGAACTTACAGGTATGTGAATGGATTCCTGGGGAAAGAAGTTGGGAGGTGTGTAAGTTGAACAGCAATCCTTAGACACAATCTATTAAAACCACTGAATTTCCCCCAATGCTATGTGGTTTAAAACATCAATTCACATATTTTATTCTTTATTTTCTACTGCACCCCAAAATAGCACTAAAACATAAAGTTGTGAATGTCTGTGCAAGTGAATTTTGCTAAGGGGAGTTCACAGCCAAGGCAGGAGATTTCGATTCTAATAAAACACTTAGTTCTACCTAATTGGGAGGATATTCTTTTCCCAAATGGCAGGATGAATGAATGCAGGAGGACCCGGGAAAAACAATCGGATTGTTTGGTGTAACGCACCTACCTAGCACGTTGTCTGGCGCGCAGACATCACACAACGAGCCCCAGCATGATTCAGTCTCTTTTCACCCATCCAGCCCACAATAATACATTGATCTTCATGTATAAAACTGGGTAAAACAAAAACTTAAATTCACAGCCTATAGGAAATAGATCGTAGTGTCACCTTTCAACATGCGCTTTTTTTTTTATCCTCACTCGAGGACATTTTTTGCCTTTATCTTCAGATAGAGCGGGAGGGAGAGAGGGTGGAAGAGAGAGAGAGAAACATTGATGTGAGAGAGACACACTGACTGGTTGCCACCCACAAGACCCCAACCGGGGCCGGGGACAAACTGCAACCAAGTACATGCCCTTAGCGGGAACCGAACCTGGGACTCTCTAGTCTGTGGGCTGATGCTCTAACTGCTGAGCCAAACTGGCCAGGGCTTATTTTTAAATATATACTATTCAGGTTGATTCTAATCAAGATACTGATGATACAAATTAACAAAGCTCTATTTTAGCCTTCAATAAGCTAGTAGTCCCGTAGGGAACACAGACAGGGAGATACCTACATTGAACAAAAGGTGGTAAGAGTGACGAGAACAGTGAGCCCAAGACCTAGATAATGAAGTGGTACATTCTCTGGGAAGGTTACAGAGAAATGACCCACATGAGAAACATGGCACCCAAGTGGAAGACGCTGAGTCTCCTGCAGATTTTCCCATGTTATCAATCCCTGATATTACTAAACCTTGTCTGAGGATATGTTTATTGATTGAGAGAGAGAGAGAGAGAGAGAGAGAGAGAGAGAGAGAGAGAGAGAGAGAGAAACATCATTGTACAAGAGTAACATAGGTCAGGGGCCTCTCCCATATACGCCCCAACCAGGGATCAAACCCGCAACCTAGGCATGTGCCCTGACCGGTAATCAAACTCGCATCCTTTTGGTGGATGGGATCCCGCTCCAACCAAGGAGTCATCAGGCCAGGGCATTCCCCTCCTGTGACCATCTATCCTACTCCATTCCTTCTTGCTCTCATTTTCTTAATTTAAGAAGACACCTCTAAAAAAAAAATGTAACCTTCATGCACAGAATAAAGAAGTGTTCTTTAACATTATTTGGTTTAGTTTTGATTCAGCTGCTAAATTTGAAAGAGACTCAAATCATCAGGAAATGACAAAGAATACTTTTTAATGAACATAGAAATATAATTATTTTTATACTTAAAAAAAAAAGATAATTGAGCATAAGACATTGACCCAGCATAGAGACCCAACTGGAAGGAATCTCAGGTTCACCAGATTGAGCCTTCTCAGGGAATCCCTGGGCTATATGTTTCATTTTCAAGTGAGAGCTCTAATAGGATTAGTGCCGATAAAGATCAAATGATTGGCATTTTAAGGGAAAATGACTAACATCTTGGACCTGTGAGTTAATCCTACCTTCCTTGTGGAATTGTCATTTGGTCTTCTCCACTATTAAGTTCATAGTTATTATTTTTCAAAAGAGGGCCTAGTATAAAGCATTATGGCTCCAGAAATTAGCAAAATGTTCTGTTCCCTAACAGACAAATAGTAGAGATGACCACACCAGTTAGGAACTCCACACCAAGCTATAGTAGTGAAAGGAATTACACTAGACAACGTGAATCCTAAGTAGTTTGTTAACTAGATACAGAGCATTACCAGTAGAGCCTGGAAATACTGTAAGTTTATATTTTGGTGGATTTGCCTTTGTTCTATGAAAAATAGTAACAATGAAATAAGAATTAAATTAATGACAAGAAATAAAACATCTAACAAATTTCATTAATATAAGACATTATCAGTTTTGATAAGTATAATCCAAATCTGTGGATCTTGTTAAATCTCATTAAAGAAGTTGGTCATGGTCTGGTTATTACATAGAACAACTACAAGAAAAATCAAATCAATAGTGAATGTGTCATTTTGTGTTTTCTAGAAAGGATAGAATCCTCAAATTAGACCAAAACGCAAGACAACGGAGGACTTTGTGTGTGTGTGTGTGATGGGGAGAGAGGTGTCTTATTCCAAAGATGAAAAGCAAGGGTCGCATGAATTGGGTCAAGTATAAAAACTATAGAAAACTTTGGATTCCTTCTTTTGTAGTAGAACATTTTCTAGTGCCATGAACATATAACTAGATTTTTCAGGTTCCCACAACTCTCTAGGAACTATTAGAAAGCAATAACTATTAGAAAGCAGACATAAATATACAAGCTGATGTGATAGAACTTTTATTCACTGTAAACCATTTGTGAACCAACGGATGAAATGATATCTTCTGCCCTGGCCGGTCTGGCTCAGTAATTAGAACATCAGCCTGTGGACCAAAGGGTCATGGGTTCAACTTCTGGTCAAGGGCACGCACCTGGGTTGCAGTATCGCTCTGCAGCCCCGGTAGGGGTCATGCGGGAGGCAACCAATAGATGTATTTCTCTCTTCCTCCCTTCTTTCCATTCTATCTAAAAAACAACAGAAGCCTAGCCAGTGTGGCTCAGTGGTTGAATGTCAACCCATGCACCAAGAGGCCACCAGTTCGATTGCCAGTCTGGGCACATGCCCAGGTTGTTGACCAAATCCTCAGTGGGGGGCATGCAGGAGGCGACCAAGCGATGTTCTTTCTCATTGATGTTTCTATTTCTCTCTCCGTCTCCCTTCCTCTCTCTCTCTAAAAATCAATAAAGGAAAAAAAATTAAAATAAAAAATAAAAATCAACAGAAAAATATCCTCAGGTAAAGATTAACAACAATAACAACAAATAAAAAAATATATATAGATAGATAGATAGATAGATAGATAGAGAAACAACAACAAATAAAAATGATGTCTTCTGCTCCAGATATTTCTTTCCTCCTAAACCTTGGCCTACTATTATTATTTATTTATTTTTATTGTTGACACTATGACAGATGTCCCCATTCCCCCACCTTTGCCCACCTCTACCCACCCCCATTAGCCTAATATTCTTAGAGTCCTTTCTTTCCTCCCTTACTTCATAAATCATTCTCTGATTTTTTTCAGCCCACATAAGTAAATCCTTTCCCTGACTTATTAGTACTCATTCTCTGGGCTGTATGTATCATTTTTTTAAATGATTCTTATTAATGACTTCCCTTTCACATTAACTAAATTATAAACACCTTAAGCTTCAGGCTATGATTTGTACTTGCTCAGCAATTTTTGATTGCATGGAGGAGGAATGCAACTGAGGAGGGAGATCCAGGATGCTCCCCGGACACATTTAATGCTGGGTCATTTATTTAAGAAATATTTACTGAGCTACTCTGTGCCAAGTTCTTTACTAGGCTCTAGTTATTGATGGAACAAAACAGACACACTCCTGGTCCTCATGGACATTATACGCTATGAGAAGGCAGAGTCAATTAGTAAGTAGTCAAATAAATGACTACACTTTGTCATAGTTCTCTAAAAGAAACACACTGGATTCAAGGATGGAGAATAACAATCTAGGCTTGACAATGTCTAATCTCCACTCTCACTTTTATTCTTGTCAAACATTTGATATTATTCTAGTCCAGAAACTCCCGTCCACTTGGGAAAAAAGAAATAGTGTCCCTATAGAGCCTCTACAGCAGTGGATATGAATGAGTTTCTCAGACTGCATTGCTGGATAAGAGCTGATTTCAGAACTGGGGACAGAGAGTGTAGGAGCCTCCTAAGATAGAAGCTTAGGAGCTCAGCAGGGAGGGCCAGCATGTCAGTAGAGCAGATGAAGGAAGATAGGGGAGGGAACTAGGATTACTCTAAAATACTCCATTCTCCAGAGTATATCACCAGTTGGCAAACAAGTAGTTGCATATTTCATCCTAATAAGTTATTGAATTTCCATAAATAGAGGAAGTATTTTCTTCAATCCAGTGGCTGAACAATACCCATCTTTAATAAAAAAAAAAAAAAAAAAAGTTCTGTATGTCACAAGTCTGTGAATAACTTAGATGGGTTATTTTAGGGGGGGTTTAAAAGAGTGAAATCAAAGTGTTACTTGAGATAGGGTCTTATCTGAGGTTTAGGATCCCCTTCTAAGGTTACATGCTGTTAGCAGAATTTATTTACTTCTGGCAGTAGAACTCATGGTGACTTTGCTTTTTCAAGGTCAGTAGGAGAATGTTTCTCCTGCTTGGAGACTCCTCTTACAGGGAGAGCAAACAAGGAAAGGACATTCACCCTCACCACTCTTTTTGTTGTTGTTGTTTATCTATCTATCTCACTGCTGTGACTGGTGCCAGGAACAGACGGAGCCTTTTCTCTTAGTAATTGCTTATGGAATGAACACGTGATAAGAATGCAAAGATGGTTGGTTTCATAAGTTTTGGTTCTGTAAGTCTTCCTTATACTTAGATCCCAACACAAAGATGAATAAATTAGGAATGGCAAAAGCAAATTCAAAATAGCAGATACATTCAAATTAAAGGTTGTTTTTTTTTTAATACATAGGAAAGTACATTCACCACTCTCATCTCACCTTGTATTTGGAATACTAGCCAATGCAACATAGCAAGAAAAAAATATAGAAGGCATGCAGTTCAGAAAGCAAGAAATCAAGTTGTGTCTATTTGTAGATGATGAAATAGTGGAACAACTATATTGTATCCTATGAGGTACCAAGCATGGCCCTTAACATTATACCACTATGACAGTTGGCTGGGCAGAAAAGCAGGAGTCCAGGTCCTTGAGGAGTCTAGGTCTTCAGTAAATAAGTAAACAAGAGTTTCTTAATGAGGATAGATTACAATGAACAGTGGAGCATACATTTCAAAGGAGGTTTATATTTCATGTAATTATGGAGGAGTGAAGGGTTAAAAAGACAAATGGAGAAAAGTGTAGCCACCCCTAGCCATTCTACACAAAAGTGTAGTACTGGCGGTGTAGAAGCATAAGCAATTTGAGGAGCAACGGATAGCAATAAGGTAAGCAAGTTCCTGAGAGTTAGCAGGGAATAGATGACATGAAAAGTATGTGATCTAAGGGATCTTTATTTTGGAAACATAACAAAATTTCTCCACTCTATAGCAATGACTATCACTGTGCTTACTCTTGAATGTGTACTATTTCCATGCAGGCAAGCTCACAGTCATGTGCTCCCAGTCCATCCATATTTCTACGCCAGAGAGCTTGAACATTTCTGAGACATCCCAACACCAGAAATGAAATGCAGTGTGACTGTCTGTATTACTCTGCTGTATTAACTTCACATGATTTTTTTATTTCTCTCCTCATTTTACCCCATCAGATTCCTTCCCTGGAGAAAACTAAATCACTGTAGATATATTCAACCTGCAATGAACGTAGATGTAGGTTTATGGAGAGAGCATAAAATGTACAAAGGTCTTAGTATAATTCAATGAAAAGAGAAGTTTTGTCGTTAACCTCAGTTCTAGATGATGGGGAGACCCTGCCACTAAAATCCCCGAACTGTTTTCCTTGGACCTTGGGAAGAATGTGAGCCAACACTACCAAGAAACAAAGCATCTCTGCTGTCTTAAGTGACAAGTGATATGGGAAAATCCTAAGCAACAACTTTGCAAAAACTCAATCAAACAGAAAAGAAAGTAGGTGACAAAGCTATCTTCCACTGTCTCAGTGTGAATCAAAGTTATACATAAGAGTCAAGAGATTAGATTCCCACCTGGTAAAAACAGAGAATTGGATGGATTACTGTTTTATATGAGACAGACAAGAGTGATGAATAAAAATTGAAAGTCAGTAATAACACCATATATGCATATGACCTTAAATACTCTACTTTTGTACACATGCCACCAAGCCATTTTACTTACTAAGACACGCCAGGAATCTCTGTGCTTCTGTCATTTTATGTTGGGTTACATTGAATCTATACATATAAATTTGGGGCTGCTCTGATAGTAAGAGAGACAACATCACAGAAAAAAAAATGAATTTTGTAGAAAGGGGTGGTGTTATAATCAACATAAATACTGGGATAAATTTTTTCCATATAAAATTACAGAGGCCTATAAATTTTAACAGTTTAGCACTGTATCATGTCAAAGGCCCTTCCAAATCTTAAACCCCTTCCAGAACCAGGAACACAATCGATTCTTTTCTGATCTAAAAGAGTCGCAGCTGCTCCATGGGAGAGAATTGAACTGTCCTGCTGTGTTGATAGCAGGTTTGACCATGTCGCTTACTTTGCCTCTAATATGAGACAATTATATACTCTACCCCACTGAAGTGACAAATGGCTATTTGACTCACTTCGACTAATGAATTGTGAAGAAGTCATGTGTGTCTCTCCTGAGCACAAGTGTAAGCCTATTTGTGGCTCCACCCCGCCTCTTTCCTCTCTGTCACAAGGCCAGTTCTATCCTAGGTAAGGACTGCTTCTGCAGGTCCCTGAATGAGCGTGGAGTAGAGCAGAGCCACAGACAACCACGGCATACAGCAGCATACACATAAGACTGATACTTTGTTTTCTAGTCACTGGCATTTTGGGGTTGTTTGTTATTACAGCACACCCTAGTCTATCCTAATGATACATACAATGGCAGAGAACATGGTAGAAATATTAAAAATGCTACTTGATACTTCATATTATATTTTATATTCAATATAATATTTAAATGTATTTTATACTTGATACTCTAGTATTAGAGAATTGCCAAATCATTCTGGTTGGTCATTACCTGGAGTTAAGTCAGTAGACCATTTATAAGTATTTAATCTGAAATTAGTGGTTCAGCTCATTCCACGGTCTATGTAGCATCTCAACTTATCCTTTGGACCATAACAGGGTCTAACAATAATCTCCTCACAAACAGATCTTCTTCTGAATTACTTGTTGAGAGAATACACTTACAAGTTTTTCAGGAGTGGAATTCAATAGTATTTCAACACATTCAAAGACTTTGAGTCAGCAATTTAAACTTTAGAGAACAATGTGATCAGTAAACAAATGCATAAAGATTTAGACAGAAGCCTTAGTTATAATATTAAAAAAAAATAGTGAAAACAACCTGAATATTCAACAATAGAAGATGAGCTAAGTAAATTCTGGTACATTTTTATAATAAGCTGCTAAAATACATCATATCCACAGGAACATTTAATCCTATGGGGAATGCTCAAACTATATTAGGAGAAAACAAAACATTATGAAACAATATATGATGGGATTCAAATGTTATTCAAAAAGTATAAATGGATAAACGCCTGATAATGTAGACAGGTGCTTTAGTTTATTCTTTATACTTATATATATTTTCAATATTATCTACTATGATTTTGTGTTAAAATAAAGAGGTAATACTGTTCTACTGTATATTATTGAATGAAAAAAAACACATGAATGGTATGATACTATACAATTATATTTATATACACTTATAGCAATCTTAAAGAGAGGTATACAGAACTATTAATATTGATTAACTTTTAAAATGTTGGTGGGAAGCAAATGAGAAAAACACATTTTCTTCATGCTCTGTACAGTTTAATACATGTTTTTTTGCAATGAGCATGTTTGGGTTTTTTTTGTTTGTTTGTTTTTTAATACTCACCTGAGGACAGTTTTGCATTTATCCTCAGATAGATCGGGAGGGAGAGAGGGAGAAAGAGAGAGAGAAACATCAACGTGAGAGAGACACATCGAGTGGTTGCCACCCACATGACCCCAACTGGGGCCGGGGACAAACTGCAACCAAGGCACGTGCCCTTAGTGGGAACCGAACCCGGGACTCTCTGGTCCGAGGGCCAATGCTCTAACCACTGAGCAAAACCGGCCAGGGCAAGCATGTTTTAATTTTAAAAAGTTCACTAATGTTATTATTAAATATACAGAAATATGAAAATACACACATATTTTGAGCCTTGTCAAAGGAGAGACCATTGATCCTGGCCTCACTGTTACATCCTGCTGCCTTCATTTTCTACAACAGGAATGCAGTCACTCAGTTTTAAAACCCTTCAAGGCACAGTGAGAAACTAAACCCCAGGCCAACTTCTATCGGCAGTTCGGAGTTATTCTTAGCTTTGGGATTATTCTCAGGTATCTACTCATTTATTTCCAAACGGAGAATATATGACATCCACATTTCTCAGGAGTTGGTCCAATGTTTAAGCCTCAAAACAAAAATCACTGGAGAAAAAACAAAGGACTATGTCTCAAGAATCCAGGTCACAGAGTGTGAGAGAAGAAATTCACACAGAGAATGTGGTGACTTGGGGTTCTCACTCACTCATTCTGCCTGGAATTTTGTATCGGTCAGTTTTGACCCTCAGTTTCATTAATCTCTGTACAAGATATACTTTTCCTCTCCAACCTTAGAAAAGCAAAGGTTTGGAGAATCTGTGAGGAAATGAATAATCAAATGCTTTATTCTAAAGAAAGATGTAGTCTGGCTGGTGTGGCTCAGTGGTTGATCATCGACCCAAGCACTAAGAGGTCGCCAGTTTGATTCCCGGTCAGAACACATGCCCAGGTTGTGGGCCCAATCCCCAGCGCAGAAGGCAGCCAATCGACATTCTCTCTCATCGATGTTTCTCTCTCTCTCTCCCTCTCACTTCTTCTCTCTCTAAAATCAATAAAGGGAAAAAAAAGAAAGATGTAGTTCCATTTATAATATATTTTATTTGTAAGAATGTATAATGCAGATGTGTCAGAGGAAAAAATATTATATGATCTTGCTCCCTTTCCTTAATGTTAAAATGTGCCTAAATATTTCATTTTTCATTTGAATTTATATTCCAGTAGAACTCCTTCTTTCTGAATACAATATGATCCATGGCTATTTATGATTCTACAAGTTTCATAATGTATCCCAATAAAACTATTATAGCAGGGAAAGAGAATTAACAAGGATAAGGGTAATTGAGTCATAATGCACACAGTCTATGAAGTTAAAAATGTTTTTAATCATTAATGTAGCAATGACTTAAAGGAATATAACTCTTTGAGGCTCTGAGTAAGCTAAGGTCTGAGTATAAAAATCCCTCTTGCAACACTGAATATTTCCCAAATGTCAGTGATTATAAAAGCAAATGCACTGAAAATATAACTTCTAGTTGCTGATAGTATACTTATACATGGTTGTCAACATTTTAAATTGTCTTGAGTCATGTGTATCCCAAGCCATAAAATGTCTACTCTCTTTCACCCTCTGATTTATCACAAAGAACTAATTTAAAGAGGGGAGGGAAGCAGTATTGTCTAAAATAATGGAAAATTAGAGCCAAGATAAATATCCAGAAAATAGGGACATTGTTAAAACTTATATTGTGACTGTCATATATTATGTATAGTTTGTGACCATTTGAAATATAGTTTCACATATTAATGACATTGGAGAACATATATCCATCACCACATTTCAGTATCTGACCCAGTTTACCACTGGCCCAATATGTCACACAATGTGAAGTGAAACAGAACAGAATACAAAATAAAATAAACAGTTTGTTGTGATTCGGCGAGGTAGAACACCTTTTCACATGGGCAAAGACCAGAAAGGAAAGACGCTTGACAGGAATCAGTTCTGTTCGTTGGTGGGGTTTTAGATGGTTCACTTTTCTTTGTAAAAACTGCTTAATGTTTTATTTTTATTTTTGTAATTATAAAAAAAAAAAACTGGTCAGAAAAGAAAACAAAGGGCTATTTTCAAATTTATACATTCAAGAAAAGAGACATAAAGAGAAAAAAAAAAAAAGGATCTGAGGACAGTACACAATCTTGACTCTGGGAAGTTCACTCTCCATGACTTTTCAGCCAACACTTACTGCAGGTTGACACAATATCACAGATCACATTCCATCAGCCATTACCAGCTTCAACCTACCATTGTATTATAACCAATTTCTCTATTAAAGTCAAATGATTCTGGGAAGGAAGGACTTATGATTGACTGGGTTGAGTGATTTCAAGTAGATGTCTAACGTCAAGTTAGAGTGCTATTTTCTCTAAGCCCTGTTCAAGTGGGTTGTCAGAAAGGTGACATGTGATAAGAAACACCTGAGCCAGGGTTAGCTCTGCCTCCCAGACCCGACGCTAATGTTTGCTAGATATATCCCACAGCAAAGTCTCATGTTCCTAAATTATGTGGATCATTCTATTTCAGAACCTGGTATTTTTTTTTTAAAGCAATGATCAAAGTTTTTTACATACTTATGTGAGATAGCAAATATTTTTTAATGTTTTTGAGGGACAGATACAGTAGTCAGGTTCTATGGGACTGATATGCATCATAGAGGCAGTGATATTTCAGCTAAGATTTTCTCTGCCTTCAAAAGATGTCCTGGTGGTTTTTCTGTGTTCCCATTTCTTACACATGTGTTATCCCTGGTGACAAATTATGCTGTACTTTTGGCGGGGCATAAAAATGAGAACTAGGATCAAATCCAAAACAACTTCTTTCAGGTTGGGTCTCATGCCAGTAAACTAAAGAAAATAGATTTTTTAGCATATTTTTTTCTTTCTTATTTCTTAAATCCTTACAAAAATACAACTAGCTTCCCAAACTCTGAGCTTACCTCTAGAAGAATTACTTAAAACATCAAGGTAATAAGACTCACAGTATTTCTATTTTTCTTCTTACTCTTTCAGTAAATATGTGTCAGTGATGACTTAATTAAATTCCTGATTCATCTACCAAGGATAAAAAAAAAAATAAGTTTATTGCAGAGTGTGAAATAAGATGGACTGACTTTCTATTGAATGAAAGCTTAGATTTTTTTTAAACAAGTAAAAATAAACATTTGTCAGAAATAGATTATCATATAGTATAAATTTAGTTAATATATCATATTCAAAGATGAATGGTAAATATTTTCTGCATTTCACTATATATTTCATAATATTAATAAGTGAAAGTTCTGGGATTTTTAATATCTAAGAAGTGGTAAAATTTTGTAAGTGAACAATTTTTTTTAAATACTATGGATATTTTTTTTTATATAGTGGCAGGAATTTAGGTATACAAAGAACAGAAAGTATATTTTCCCCCAGAATCTAGTATTTAAAGATAAAAGGTCATTGACATAAATCCTAAAGCCTTTATCTTTTAATATTTTCTTTTTTTTTTTTTTTAATCCTCACCCAAGGATATGTTTTCCCTGATTTTAGAGTAAAAGGAAGGGAGAGAGAGAGAGCGAGAGGGACATTGATGTGAGAGAGAAACACTGATGGTGGCCTGCTATACGTGCCCCAGCTGAAATTCAAACCCACAATAGTTTCGTGTACAGGATGATGAACCAACCAACTGAGCCACTCAGCCAGGGGTTAACATTACTTTTAATTTTTTAAAGTATTTATTAGTTTGAGAGAGAGAGAGAGAGAGGAAGGAAGGGAAAGGGGAAAACATCAATTTGTTGTTCTACCCACTTATGCATTTATTGGTTGATGCTTGTGTGTGCCCTGACTGGGAATCAAACCTGTAACCTTGGCATATGGGGACGATGTTACCAAGCCAGGGCCAACAGTACTTTTAATTATGTACATCTATAACAACATAGAGGTGTTTTTCATTGAAAAAGCCACACCTCTTTATGAGTTAGGTATGCATTGAGCTGCAAATAAGAGAAAATCCACTGGGAAGAGATGTTCCAGAGCTGGTAAGGACGCCCAGCAACGTCATCCAGACACCCAGAGCCCCAACCCTCTGCTCCTTTACTTTGAGTATACAATTCTTTGTCTTTATCCTCGCCACTTCTTTACCCGGCCACCAAAATGATCCTGGTGACTCTAGGCTTCAACTTCTAAATACAGACAGGAGGAAGCGAAAAGAGATAGAAAGAAGGTCTTTTCCCTAGTCAGGCTTTTCTTTATACTCCAGAAAACATGCTCCTCAGGGACTTGTTTCTTTGTCCCATTGGCCAGTGTGCCACATGACTGTCCCTAGGTGCATGGAATCCCGAGAAATAAGTTTTGTGTAGTTTTGTTTCATTTTCTTAAGCTGGATCTTTGCCACCTGTGATGTAAACAAAATCATCATTGCATGGATGAGAACGAAACAGGAATCGGTGTGATATGGACCATTTGTAGAGACAGGCAGTATGTCCCACTCCACACCAGTCTCAATGACTCGGTCTCTTTTTAAAACATATAGCACAATGGAGTACTATGCAGCTGTAAGAAAGAAAGATCTCTTATCCTTTGCGACGACATGGGAGGACCTGGAAACTATTATCCTAAGTGAAACAAGCCAAGCAGAGAAAGGCAAATATCATATGATCTCACTTATTTCTGGAATATAATAAACATAACAGTCTGAGGAACAAGGTAGTCCCAGAGATGTGGAAGTAGGGTACAGACTGACAATTGTCAGAAGAGGGGGTGGGGGAGGGGAGCGATGAACCACAGAACTTGTACGCATGTACTCATAACCAATGGACATGGACAACAAAACTGGGGACGGGGCAGGGAGGGAGGCGGAGGAGGGTGACAATGGGGGGAAAAGGAGAAACATCTGTAACAAAAATAAATTAATAAAAAAATAAAAAAAAATAAAACATATAGCTCACCAATAACAAGGCCAAAATAAAATAAAAAAATAAAACAAACAGTATATGAACAGTTTTTTTTGTTTTCTCTTACTTGATTTTTTTTCTCTCTCAGTGAATAAAAGCAGTACAATGAGTTAAGGACAGACAATAACATGAAGAAAAAGATAAAAATAAGAATATCAGCCTTTCTTCTAAAGCTAAGCAAACACAGCTATTTTCATTAAGGTTACACTGCATCAAACCCGGCACAACTTTTTTTCACCCATTTTTCCAAAATTACACTGAAATCCACCTCATTATTCCTAATTTCCTCAACCACCTGAACTGTCTCAAAATGCCTCAGCATCTTAGACACTTTCTAGTAGCTGCAATATCATCATTCCATAGCCTACCATCAAAAGGTCCGCATCAGTTTTTCCAATCTTTTATATGTACGTTAAAGAGCCAACAAGATAACCACGATCAGGAGAGAATGTAATTTGAAAAACATAGTCAATTCTCGGCCCATCAAAAATTTAGAAATATAAAAGCATTTAAAATATGTAAGGACATGATGAATGGAAAATAAATCCATTTCAAACAATAAACATTGAATTTTTCAAATAACCTAATGCTATGTGTAAAGTACTAAAGTTTTTTCAGAAAGAATAAATGTATTTTTTCTTTCAAAGACAACACAAATATATATATGGGAAATTGATAACTCTTTATGTATTTGAGAGACTATCATACAAAAACAAAAAGTAAACTAATGTTTTGGAACAAGAGAAGCATAAGTGATGATCGATAAATATAGAAAAGCAAATCCAGGTTCACTTAGGTAAGAACAGAGTTTTGCTTGAATTTTTTTATTTTTTATCCTCACCCGAGGACATTTTTGCATTCATCTTCAGAGAGAGCAAGAGAGAGAAAGGGAGGAAGAGAGAGAGAGAAACATCGATGTGAGAGAGACACATTGACTGGCTGCCACCCACACGGCCTCAACCGGGGCCGGGGACAAACTGCAACTGAGGTATGTGCCCTTAGCGGGAACCTAACCCAGGACTCTCTGGACTGTGGGCCGACGCTCTAACCGCTGAGCCAAACTGGTCAGGACTTGAATTTTTTAAAAATGAAATGTTTCCCAAAGACATAATGAGTACATAGTCACTGGAGAAGATTTTATGTTAGGTAGAATAAAAAATAATAATTTTGTCTAAAATGATGGGACCATGAACAGACCTGGGTAAAACAGATAAGTGAAACCATAGTGGGATAGGGGGTACCGTGATAAATTGAAATTCAGCATTTAGAACTTGAAGAGTCATTAGGGAAATCATTTTCTGACACAGCTTTTCCCCCCTTCTTTTCTAAAATTAAATTCAGTGGTGTAACATTGATTAATAACACTATATGAGTTTTAGGTGTAAAATGTTATAATACATCACCTGTATATATCACTGTGTGTTCACCACCCAAAGTCTAATCTCCTTTTGTCACCATATATTTGACACCCTTTACCCTTTTCACCACCCCCACATCTGGCTTCACCTCTGGTAACAACCACACTGCTGGTAAAGATATACACATCTCTATATTCATTGCAAAATTATTCACAACAGCCAAGACATGGAAACAACCTAAGTGTCATTTGATGGATGACTGGATAAGAAAGATGTGGTATATGTATACAATGGAATACTACTCAGCCATAAAAAAGATGAACTATTGCCATTTGTGATAATATGGATGAATCTTGACAGAATGATGCTAAGTGAAGTAAGTCAGATGAAAAAGGACAAGAACCATATGATTTTCCTTATATGTGGGACATAAAACAAAAAGCAACAAATAAATAATACAAAAACAAACTCATAACACTTGCAGTTTTAACTGTAGGTTAAAATTTGGGCGAGTACTTTTCTTTACTGGAGAACTTCATTAGGAACATCCAATGATTCAACTTCTCCAAATCCTAACACACTGGAATCTTCTCCAGAATGTTCACTGATTTCACTTTTGCTGGTGATTAACTTATTTGACTACCTTCATTAAATTCAGTCAATTTTCTGAGACTCAGGCATTTAAGGGTACTGATGTCATTTTTTTTTTTTTTTTTTTTGGTCTATGGATTCTAGGTTCCTCTCAAAGAAAAAAATCAAAACTTTTCTTACAGTCTCTGAATTACAGATTTGTTAAATTGGTCACTGGAATCTAGCACTGCTATCCCCCATTCAATGATATTGCAATGTTATATCAATTTTGAGGAACAATTCTTGGGTTCTTCCCATTTCTCTTGTCTTCCTTATTCTGAGTTCATAGGAGGAGAGTGGCTGAGGGCAGGAGACTCCACTTTCTTTACAAATCCCTCTATCCCTTGCCCCCACACCATGGTCCTATCATCACCACCCCTCACTCAAAACTGGCCATAATTTCTCAACTGTCTCAGTTGGTACAAAGAGGCTAGCTATCACATACCTAATTAGCAAATTTGCTTGTACTCTTGCCCCAGAAAGCTAATGTATGTCTATCAAAAATACTGACTAGGGGAAGGGAAGGGTAGTGGGATCAAGGAGAGGGCAGAGGGTAAAAAAAAGAAGAGAGGAATTTGAATTTTGTCATGGGTCATCACTGAAGGTCTATCGTTTAGGCTAAAAATTTTCATTTAAATGTTTTGTTTGGATATTAACATAATAATAGAATGTAGTAAAAATTGCCTTAAATGCCCTCAATCCAATGGACCCACTGGATGAGCTGGTCTTCTTGATGCTCTCTACAGTGTACAGTCCAGGCCTCCAGGACAGCATCTCTCTGCTGCCGTGCTCTGGGGGCTGCGTCCTCTCTGCTCCCCACAGTGATGTTTGCCATAGGCCAGTTGTACTGTGTCCCAAACATATGTACCTGTTATTGTAACTGACATTTAAATATTGATTATTAATTATGCTACTTTAAGTATTACATACACTGATGAAATAAGTATAAGAAAAGAATGTTGATTCCTATGCAAACCAAATTTTGGTTCTGTGAATATTTGACATTAGTGAGTCACTAAAGGCCTTGTCAAATTGATGTGGATGAGAAAACTCTGAGAAGTCAAGGAAAGAAAATGATAAAAAATAAATGAATTTTGCCCTCAAATTTTTTTGCAAGTTTTTCTTTTTAAAAATGCTACCTCTAAAGAAATGCTACCTTTAGAGAAACTGAAAAGGGAATTAAATATTACGTTCCAGGAATGGTTTATGCAAGAACGATGATTTAGAATTCTAAATGGAGTTAAAAAAAAGTCATGGCTCTATAACAAGAGATTAGTGAAGGGATGCTTTTCATGTTAGATATTAAATTATATTTCTATAATTCCTTCCTCTTATCAATCTCATCACATAACTGGCCCAAAATGTCCAATTTTATCAGATGAGAGAGTTTCTACATTAAGCATAAATATCTTTAAAGGGCTTAGTTCTCCTCTGTCTCTGGTCATTTCAAACTTATAGAATATTTGCAAGAGAAGAAAAATAAGCTCCTCTGTACCCTTCACTGAGATTCACCAGTGGGTGACAGCTGCTCCTTTGGCTTTCACACTTTTTCACTCTACATCTTCACTTCTACTACTTTTACTCTATGCCATTATTTTGATTCAGTTATATTTATTTGCTTTTGGTAAACTATTTGAGAGTAAGTTGCAGACATCATGACCTTTTAAGGTTACCAAATTGAGAAAACTTGACCGTGATCCCATACAATAACGTCCTACACAGTTCACAATCGTACTTCAAAAAACACTGTCTAAATCCAACCAAAACTAAATAGATTTTGACAATGGGTGACTCAAAAACCGGAAATTAGAAAACATCAGCCTTTTCTTAACCTATAATTAACACAACAGACTATAACAAAAGTAGGTTGTCACCTAAAACAAACAAATGTCTAAGAGGAAAGAAAGGATGGACCAGAACTTTATTGAAACCATGACTATGTCCTAAAGAATAAATGCATCACTCAGGAAAGAGGGAGGAGAAGCTACTCAATCACAGAGAACAGACTAACAGTTGTCAGAGGGGAGAGATTTGGGGGGGCTGAGAGAAAAAGGTGACGGGATTAAGCTGTACAAATTGGCAGTTACAAAACAGTCATGGAGATGTCAAGTACAGCACGGGGAATATAGTCAATAATGTTGCAATAACTGTGTATGGTGCCCAGTGGGCACTGGAACTCTATGGGGGACCACTTTGTAAAGTGTATGAATGGCTAACCACTATGCTGTGCTGAAACTAACACAAAATAATATCGAATGTAAACTATAATTGAAAATATTAAGATAATATTTTAGAAAAATGAATTTATGGCAAATTTAAAAAAAAATAGTGAGGGACAGATGACACTCCCTGCAGTGCTATCTAAGCATCGTCTAGTTAGCTATACTCTAAATAAGCATATAATTTCCCTGGCATTTTTATTCTTACTATATAGTAGGATAATTAGACTAAGTCAGTAAATAGTCAGATCAAATAACAAACCATGTCTTTGTATTTGAGGCACAACAAAGGACACACGTGAAAGCAATGTTCTGATAAAGCACCTGTTAAAGAGGCAACACAATGGAAGAGCTCTCCGTCCTACTGATGAAACTTTCTACAGGTATTTTTAAATGTTATTTATTACTATTATCTTAAATGAGACCACTTGCTCTGCTCAAAAATCTTCAATAACATCCTCTGTTTAAATAACCATGCCAAATTTTGAGTCAGAGATTCTAGATTGTTCATACTAAATTATGAACTAAAGTCTTATCCTACATTTATGAACTGAAGCTTTGACTTGTGACCCAGAATATTACTATCGCCCACTACGTGTTTCTTTGGTTTCATGAAATCAGGCCACTGCTGGTTCCTCAAAACATCTTTCCCTCTTTAGTGCTGATGGGGAACTCTCCTAAGTTTTTCTGCTTGCAAAACTTCCATCTCCTTAATATTAAATATTAGCCACCAACCCCATGCCAAGTCACATTGGAGCCTGAGGCAAGAGGAAAAATCAGTAATACTGATTCTGTTTTTATTAAAATTTTATTATTATGTTCATCATGGAATTGTTGGTATTAATATTGATTTGTAGGATATTATATTAAAATATTTATTTTGATTACTGGGATTTTTGGAGTCCACTTAAATTAGTGCTTGGGGCACAAACCTAATTTGTTTTATCCTAGGAACTCCTTCAGGAGGACTTCCTGATTCCCATAACTAAAAGTTAACTTTATCTTGTCTAAAATCCCAGAGCACTTTCTCTCTCTCTCTCTCTTTTTATAACACTCAATCATTCTACGTTTTCTGTCATGATTATGATGTGGGCAAAGAGCTGGTGGTATCATCTTTGTTCACCCTCATTACTTAGCACTCTCTTATGCAGATTTAATGTTGGAAAACAAAAATAAGAAGCAAGACATTTTAATGAGAAATTGACATTTCACTGTGGGTTCTTCAATTTATTCTCTACTTCGGGAAATTCTTGTAAGGGGCTCTTTAGAAATACAAAGAGTGTCAGACTGCATATCAGTCATTCCTTCACTCAAGACATACTCACTGGGCATATACGGCGTGCCATGTGCTGTGCTGGCAGAGAGTATCCGGTAGGGAATGTGTTAGACAGTCCCCAAACTCATGAATGCTGCACTCTACAGGATGAAAACTCAAGAATTAAATGTGATTCCTCATTGTGGTAAGTGATATGAAAGAGGAAATATAAGATATTAAGGAAGTCTGTGGGGAAACCCTTCAATCCTGATTGAGTGAATCTGAACAAAATTACCCAAAAAGGTCTTGGCTCAGAACCCTCATGTTTTGGTCTACTGTGATGTCCTCATATATCACGTACTTATTAGGGTATGTATGAGTAGTTAATTATCTAGTACTCAATGAATTTCTTCTACGAATGAAGAAGATGTATATAGAGAGAGAAAGGAGAGAGACAGACAGACAGACAGAGACAGGGAGAGAGAATCAAATACATAGAGATATATTACCATGCTCTGGAAAGCTCAACTAACTAAACCACAACCCAAGCAGTAGAATCTGGATAATTGTAATTGTCCTTGGCTTTGTGAACAAGAGTAACTTACAAATGCAATTCTTTCCTAATACAATATTTAAACACATCCAGGGAGAAACAATCAAGCAACTCAGGAATCCTCTGGGGAGGGGGGAGCCAAATGTAACTAATAAAGATCAACTGAATTTTTCAAATTGAAAACACCACAAATAGTTGGAGATAACATTCTGTGAGCTAGATACAGATTTTACCTGAAAAATGAGACAATTTATCCCTCAGTTTCAATCATTTATCATGACTTATTGTTTAACAACCATGGCACGTCAGAAGCTTTATAAAAAAATGCCTTCTTGTCTCCCATAGTGGAAGAAGTCAAGCCCCAAGCGCCCTCCCCCCAACCTCTCTGGTGAATGGAGCAAGTCATTAAAGAGGAATTTGAATTGAGGAGCTTTTCATGGGATTTTCTGTCAAGACTTCTAAATAGACAGCCAATGAATGGGCCCTTACTTACAAACACAGCCTTGTTGCGTGTGGGCTGAGCAAACAGACACCATTGTGGGGACAGGTGGAAAAGAAATATGAATGGACAGTGCAGTTTGCTGCTGTGTGGAATCTCATTACCAACTGACTTGGTGCGTGTCTGGGTGTCTGGGACAGTAGCCACCCTTCCACAGAGGCTCTTCTTTCTCCATGTGCATTTGAAAGCTAACAACAATAGGAGGTATAATACGAAATTCTTCAGAGTGGAAATGGCTCCCCACCCCCTTCTTCCCTTTATTTAAAACATCATTCCAGTTTAGGAGTGCAGCCACTAAGTACACCTTTCTCAGGGAAATGGAAAAGATGAAATGAAAGTCTGATGACTTCCTTACTGGGAGAGCACTCTTTTAGGAACCTGAGGGACCTCAGTGCTGATGGATGTGCTTAAGAGAGAGAGTCCTGTGTCCCATTACCACATGCAAGCCTATGTCCTTCTGTAACAATTGTGGGATCCTTGTGACCTGTAGGAGATCAACATGAGTATCCGGTTATCATTCCCAGGAGATAAGCCAGTAGGCAATAGGAACTCCCCACAACAATGACCTTGAATGAACAGTATTGATAGAGACCAGCCCAGAGAGAGAAGAAGAATGTTGTCGTCTTGCCCCTATTTCACCAAAGGCAGCTGTGGACTTTACATAACTGCCAAATTATAGAAGTAATTTCCAAAAGCCAAAACTCTAGGGAGTGTTTTATTCTCTCTGGAAAAAAGCAGACACCCTTCGGGGGTGGGGGAGGAGCTTGTAAATACCTAGGGAAAGCTAAAGGACACACGTTGATTGCAACAACATGGGCACTCACAGAGCAGAACCAAACTTTCACTTCTTGCATGCCTTCTCCTAAACAGCACAGAGCAAACAGTGTAACATGACCTCACATAGCAGGAGTTCCAGGCACCACCCACGCCCTGTGCACTGGTGTGATAGCTATCACAGGTCTGTCTAACTGGTGGGTGGGCCCATAAGAAGTCTGTTCACAGGGCAGACTAAGGAGTATCCTTAGAAAGCAGAACTAAACAAAAGAGATCTTTAAAAAAACAGAAGCAGTCTGGCTGGTCTGGCTCAGTGTGTGAGCATTGACCCATGCACCAAGAGGTCACTGGTTTGATTCCCGGTCAAAACACATGTCTGGGTTGTGGGCCAGATCCCTAGTGGAGAGCATGCAGGAAGTGGCCAATTGATGTTCTCTCTCATCGATGTTTCCATCTCTCTCTCCCTTTCACTTCCTCTCTTTCTAAAATCAATAAAAAAAAAATTTTTTTTTTTTTTTTTTTTTTGGTACGTGCCCCTAGCCACTAGGGCCTAGCAGGAACCAAACCCAGGACTCTGGTCTGCAGGCCGATGCTCCAACTGCTAAGCCAAACCAGCCAGGGTGGAAAAAAATTTTTTTTAAAAAGAGCAGAATTAGGCACTACAAGCTTGAGCCAATATAAAACCAAAAGTGGAAAGAGATATTCTGAGTACATGACAGTTACTCGCATTTATGTTCCAGTCCAACTCATCCCTGGTATTGAGGCCTTAGTTCTGTGAAGGAATAAAAGCTGTTAAACAAAACCTGAAATGCAAAGAGTCCAGGGAACCCATAGAAATCTTAGAAATACAACATTCTTAATGTATAACACAAACCAGGGCACTGCAGGGCTCAGCTGGGCTGATGGGTGACATGGAACCTGATGGACAAGTTAGCCTCATGGACTTGGCTGTGGTTGAAGCTCGGGGGAGACGAAGGCAGCCTGCAGACCAGGTAACCCTGCAGTGACAACAATACCAGTGGGGATGGCGTTCCCTGAAGCCAATGGGCTGGCCAGTTCAGGGGACTGGAATAGAGATCGATGACCATTGAGGGCAAGGACTCGTTCACTAAGAAAGCAGCAAGACTCCTCCGTAAAGTCTGGAAGGGGCAAAGGAAAAAGCCGATGCCCTGTGGAGTCTGACAGATTTATTTTTGAGCCCACAAGAGACACTCCGTGGGTATTTTCAGAAACACCTAGCTGGGCTGCTTTCAAATCTTGGCGATTGTAAATAACACTGCAATGAACATAGCGGTGCATATATTCTTTCGAATCGGTGTTTCCGGATTCTTTGGATACATTCCCAGAAGTGGAATCACTGGGTCATAAGGCAGTTCCATTGTTAATTTTTTGAGGGAGCTCTATGTTATAGAATTGTATACCTGAAACCTATATAATTTCATTAACCAATGTCATCCCAAAAAATTCAAATAAAAAATGGGAAAAAAAGTGAAATCCCTAGCTGGTGATTTGGAGAATTAGAATCAGAGGAGCATGGGTTACACACAGAATGTTTCCCTTTTGCATCTTCACTCATGAGATTAATTAAAACTCAGGTGCACACCACACCCTTTCCCCACAAGCCCACTGTCAAATCTGAATTGAGATGTGGCAAAGACGACCAAGTTTCTGTGGCAACTACATTGGAACATGTAGAAATGATTTATAAAGACCAATCTATTAACACCTCATTATAATTTTCCAGAGCAGTTGCTTAAAAAAATCTTACATACATCGAAGCCCCCCACCAGTCAGGGCTCCCTCACTTTAAGCACATAAATAAACCCAGGAAAACACAGGCTTAGCAAACCCAGACCTCGGCCCTTTCTGACCATCACACCAGACTTTTCTTGCCACGCCAACTTTCTTCTCCTATTGCCAACTGTGCTTTGATGGGCTGATTTCCCACCTATCCTTCAACCTTACTCACGGCTTTGTTTCCACGGCATCTTTCACCCCTCCCTCTCATCCTCTCTGATTTCCTCCAAATGGCTTTAGGGTTATAGATGGCTGAGTTCTTCATTTGAGACACTAGTACAAGAAAACATCCAAAGCAATTTGAGCTGTGTTAGTAGAGGTATGGTGTCTAAACTAAGGGAGGAGATCATTTGGCTCTACCCTACATTGGCCAGGCTACATCTCACCTTAAATATTGTTTTCAGGTCACATCACATGTTAAAGAGACAACAACCAAATAGCAAGTGCTTTGAGAAGAATTAGGACAATTACATCACTCATGTCTGGCTCAGGGTGATACATAAGACATACTTAATAAGGGTCTTGGACACTCTACGTTTTCTGCTCAGAAGTTGTGTGAGTAAGGTAGAGGCTGGATTTAGGAGTCAGCCTACCTGGGTCAAATCGCACCTACACCATGCATCTGTTATTGAATCTGGATCTAGTTTCTTGAATTCTAAACAAGCTCTTTGCCTCAGTTTACTCAACCATAAAACAAGTAAATTATAGCACAGATCTCCTAGGGTTAAAGTGAAAATTAAATGAATTGAACTCGCATGGCTGGTGTGGCTCAGTGGATTGAGCGTCATCCCATGGACTGAGAGGCCTCAGTTCAATTCCCAGTCAGGACACATGCCTGGGTTGCAGGCTCGATCCCCAGTAGGGGGAGAGCAAGAGGCAGCCCATCAATGTTTATCTCTCACATCAATGTTTCTATCTCTCTCTCCCTTCCTCTATCTCTAAAAAATCAATAAAAACATATTTTAAAAATTAAAAAAATAAATGAATTGAACTCATCTCAGTGCTTAAAGGAACACATGTTAGATCTTAACAAGTAACCAATAAGTGTTAGTTGTTATTATTATTATTCTTGAGTATTTATCTGGAATTAGGTTAAAAATTATAGCTTTTTACTAGAGCATTCATAGCAACCAGTCTAGAAAAAAAACAAATAAGTAGAAAGCAATGATTATAAAAAATTTTTTAAAAACAATGAACATTTTATATATGCTTTTATATGTTGACATGGACCTAAAATAGTTTTCATTTTAAGATACAGATAAAAGTTGAACTATAACTCTGTGTACTACCTAGGAAATTTTGCACCTGTTTGTAAAATCTTCAGAACACAGATTCTAAAATATTTTTAACTTTGGAGCTAGACTATAGATAAATTATAAATGGCAGTGTAACTCTAACAAGCACGGACTCCAGGAGTACTAGTTCTAACTGTAGCCAGGTAACTAGGCATTTGATTCACATTCAGTCTTATCAGTGAGACAACAAGGGAGCTCAGTCCTGGAGTTTCTTTGAGAAACCCATGCTTCAACTAATGCAAAAACTAGCAGCTTTCTCCATTTCAACTTGTGTATCTGCTTATGACCTCATCAGCAAAGCTATGCCTTGCCTTGGAACCCCATTGCCTTGGAACCCCATTGTTTTATATTCAGTTTGGATGGGGATTCTGAAGGCTCATGGAAGCATAATCAATTAAAGAATCAGTTCTCAGTGCTGATGGGGCCGATTGTTGCTTATTTTGCATTTTACTTTTTTAAAAGTATGTCATACTTCTTGCAGAAACCAGAAGAAGGAAGTGCCATTCAGGCTTCTCTATCATTTTATTGAAACAAATGAGAACAGATTAAAAGGGAGGGGATACAAAACACTGTTTTATGATCTTTTGGTAGTAAATGTGTTTTAGTGAGATCACACAAACTTTTTATAAAGATAAATCTCCCCTTTTTACTGTAGTTTGCAATTAAGGCATAAAATATATGTTCTATTTTCTTTCTAACATTATTAACAACTCATGCATAAAGTCGGACGTTTTGTGGTGACTTAGCCAGGAAATATATTTTGTCATGTAAGAGTTAAATCATCTGTCAAAACTCAGAGAAATTCTTTGTAGAGGCAGTGATCCAATTATTTCTCATTATTTTACCAACTAGAATCAATCATTGACTAAATGATGTTAAATGGTATTAGCTAGAACACAGAACACAGAAGACAATGATATTAAAGTATCTTTAACGGCCTCTCAGCTTTCTCTTCTCTCTGCCACGTGTCATAGACTTCACCTGTTACCTGTCCCCTGCTTTTCTCTGTGACAGTCAATGGAAGTATGGGTTTCCATGTCTTAATTATAACATAAGTCTGTGGCTATTATCCCACATCATCTTCATTATACATATTAGAATTAGGAGACAGCTATTTATTGAAGCAGGAACAAAAACTGACACACTTTATACGTTAACTGAAGGTTGAACACTAGTTGAGAAATGAATCCTCACGCTTTTTTATTAGTACAGAAGACCTCTTTGCTCTTTCTTGACTAAGTGGATGCCAAAAAGCAAACAAACAAACAGGAACTACCCTACGTCTGGTTATGTATCTCTCTTGGGGTTTCTATGTTCCTCATATCCTCTGCCTAAGTTTTCAGATGCTATAATCTCTTAAGTGGGGCAATGTATATCAAAGCCCTCCAAAACCCCACCATTCACCCTGCTGGGGAGCTAGCTTTCAAAAATATCTTCCCATTAAAAACTCTAAGATTGAAAAAGATGAAACTAAATGCACAGGCTCTGCCAATGTAAGGGTCTTATGTTAGTGCAGTGGGCAGTGCTGTGCAGTATATACCAGTTGAGAGCAATGTTTGGGAATGTAGAGTATGGAGCGACCTGCCTTCAAATCCCTGATGCACCACCTGCTCAGTGTCTTAATAGATTTGAGCTGCTCTAACAGAATACCATGGACTAGGTGGCTTGTAAACAACAGAAATTTATTTCTCATGCTCTGGATGCTGGGAAATCCAAGCTCAAGTAGCCAAATAGACTCAGTGTCTAGTGAGAGCTCATGTCCTGGTTCATAGATGGCCAACTTTCCACCATGTTGTCACATGGTGGGAGGAGCAAGGGAGCTCTCTGGGGTCTCTAGTATAAGGATACTCATGCCATTCATGAGGCTCCAACTCATGACCAAATCGCCTCCCAAAAGCTCCACTCCTTAATACCATCACAATGGGGATTAACTTTCAACATACGAATTATAGGGAAACACAAATGTTACGTCCTTAGCAGTGATTTTGAGAAATCTGCTTAACATCTCTGGGTCCCTATGTCTCTTTGTGAGGATCTTCTAAGTTGAGTAGAATGAATTGATGAGACCTTGCCTGGCATAATGTGACCAGACAAGTTTTCTGTATTGTATTACAGTTTATTTCTCTCAAAATCATAAGGGGACAACAGAAGCATATACCACTGGAAACATAAATTAGAGTGGGGCCCTGCTTCATGACTCCTCTGCCACCCTGGGCCCCAGTCCTCCCAAACTTGAGATGGGAAGCCATTTCTCAGATTGTAAGGAAGGGAAATACTTGGTTTTCTTAAATATAGCAACCATGAGTCCCATTTTTATATTTCTCAAAGAAAAATATTTTTTCTCAAAAAAGAAAAAAAAAAAATCACTTCCATTGATTCGAGTCCACATCACACATCTCAGATTGTCTGCCGTTCCTCATGTCAAGCCCATTTTGGGAGCCATTTTGTAAGGTTCTGAATCAATACACTATGATAAAGGCAGCAATTAGCTTTACCTCCCTTTCTGAGCTCAGAGGGCTTCAGCAGTAAAGCCTGTGAATACCTTGGGGGCTCTGGATGAGCATATTTCAGGAATCACAAACATCAGACCTCCTGTTCATCTAATTGGCAGTAGGCCAATTCTGGGATTGATTAAATTTAGAATTTCTATAATGCATTCAGGGATATGGGAGTTTCCATCTTTCTCCTGTGCTCTCCTCAATGTATCAGTGTTGTTTCCTCTCATGGCTAAAGTGGGCACAAGGAGAATTAGCAATATCCAGCAAATGATAGTGTTTTCAATGTGCTGATTTGAACTAATGAAGACAATCATTATAAAAGGCTTCCCACTAGATAGATGTCTTCCAGTGTCACTTTGTCTAGAATTGGATCATGACATTGGCAAGAGAATTAAACCACAATATTTGGGTTAAAGGCTCTGTGGCTGGGGATGGGCAGAGTGGAGGATGAACACCTGAACCAATTCAGGACTCTGAGAGCAAGAAAACCAGAGATCATGTTGAGTAGTGTTAGGTATGTGTTGTCTGCCACTCCCAACACAGCGCTCACTCAGCCAGACATTCAATCATAGTGCTTAGGACACACTCAAGTATAAAACATTTTTAAGAAGTTTTCATTGGTCTCATTAATACTACTCTCAATTTTTTTACTATTATTAATAGATGAACTTTAATACTCTGATACAGTTAAAGAATACAAATCATCTGGTTTAGGGAATGGTTATTTGTGATTCAGTCTATTATCCAAATAGTTCTTACCATATGCCTACAAATATGATTAATTGTTCAGTGGTCTGAAAGTATGGGGAAGATTCTCCTGCCCCTAAATAGGTTTCCTTTTTTTTTTTTTTTTTTCACTTTTTTCTCTAGCAATGCCTTTATGAGCCAGAAATTGTCACATTATCCCTTCTTCATATAAATAATTTTCTCTTAATCATTTTTCAACCATATTGATATTTTTTTTAGGGAGACTGGCCTATGGAGACATTGATGCCTCAATAGATATTGTTTCTTTCTCTGAAGTCAAAGGGCCTTGGAAATTGGTTGAGGGTAGTGAGCAGGGAATGGAGAAGTAAGTGTTCAAAATATACAGTAAAGATATGGAGTTCATGCTGAATTTATCCTATCAACTTCAGATCCAGACTGCTAACCCTCCCTTGAATGCTTAAAGTTTAGTTTCATTGCATATGTTAAGTATTCAGTTAAAGTTAGCCAATAAGGTAATAGTAAAATAATTATTATAATAATGTACTTACTGAACATCTAATATGTTCTAGGCACAGTATTAGTTGTTATCTATATCTTTATCTACATCAATTAAGAGAGATAAAAAGAGTTATACAACAATATATATAGTTTTATATATGTAAAAAATTTATAATCATACATCTAGGTTGAGATTATGTCAGTTTTACAGAAGATTAAGTATATAATAGGATGCTATTTGGTACTGTTAAAGAGACTCAGGACTCCAGTTAAGCTTGAGAGACCTTTTTGAGCTATTTGTATAAATAAAATGAAAAAAGTAAAGACCCCAACTGTAGTATGAAGCTAGCTGAATTTTAACTTCCCTAGAAAAATCATCTGAAAATATTTTTAAACTACTTACTGTAATGGTCACCTATGTCAATGGTTTGCCAAAATTGTAAATGATCTTGGGCAAGTCATTTCACCAACTGAAGTTTCCTCTAAAACATTTTATCATCCACAAAATAAAATCAAGCCCACCTAGTGTGGCTCAGTGGATTGAGCATCGTCCTATGGACTGAGAGGTCCCGGTTTGATTCCCGGTCAGAGCACATGCCCAGGTTGCGGGCTCAATCCCCAGTAGGGGGTGTGCAGGAGGCAGCCCATAGATGTTTTGCTCTCACATAGATGTTACTATCTCTCTCTTTCCCCTTTCCTGTCTCTCTAAAAAATCAATAAAAACATATATTTTTTAAAAGTTCAATTATAGTTGCCCAACATATTTTATCAGATTTGTGGAAGGTGAAATAAGATTTTATAATAGAAGAAGAATCATCTTTGAAGCCAAATGGTCCTGTCTCCTCTAGTTCAGTGGTGAAAGCACTGTGAACAGGGATTATTGGTGAGCTTGGACCACCTGAGCCTGTTATTTTTATCTCTAATATAGAGAGAACAATATTTACATTTGGTAGCCAGTTACCAAATGGTCCCCAATATACTTCATCTCTTAGTTTTTATAGCTTTGAGTAGATCTCTCCCATATTACACTGGTTGACCAGTGTAACCAATAGAATATTTCAAAAGTAATTGTGGGTGATTTTAGAGCTTCGATCATAAAAGACATTACAGCTTCCATTTTGCTTGATTGAATTGCTTCCTTTCAGAAAAGCCAGCTTCCATATTATGAGGACATTTAAACAGCCCTATGGAATAACTCTTGTGGGAAGGAATTCAGGTACCCTACCAACCGCCACCACCAACTTGCCAGCCATGTGGGTAAGCCACCTTACAAGCAGATTTTCCAACCTGTTCAAGACTTCACATGAATGCAACCCTAGTCTTCTTTTTTACTACAAGTTCATGAGAAATACCCAGACAGAACTACACATCTAAGCTCCCCTTACTTCCTTATCCATAGTTACCATGAGAGGTAATAAATGTTTATTGTTGCTTTAAACCACTAAGTTTTGAGTAAATTTGATAAGCAGAAATAGATAACTGAAATGGGGAAGCAAACCTACCTTTAGAGAGTTATTGTGAGATTTAAAAAAAAAAAAAGTCTCTATATACTTTTTAAAATATGTTTTTATTGATTTTTTTAGAGAGGGAGGAAGGAAGAGAGAGAAACATGGATAGGCTGCCTCCTGCATGCCCCCTACTGGGGATCAGCCCACAACCCGGGCATGTGCCCTGACCAGGAATGGAACTGGGACCTCTCAGTCCATGGGACAATGCTCAATCCACTGAGCCACACCGGCCGGGTTCTATATATGTTTATACACTGCATCTCTACACACAGTAAGAGCTCAGTTAATGCAGTTGGACCTTCATTGTAAACTATACCACTGAGATATAACATTTATTTTAATATACAAAGGGGGACAAATACAGGTTTACAGTCATGAGTATATGAAACACAGAATTTATTCTTGTATTATTATTTATTAATTATTGTACTATTTTCCATACAAACAACTATAAACCTATTTTTGCCCCATCCTGTATTATAATCTCTGTATTTCTTAATGCCTACCCTGAACACAGTTTTTTTTCTTCCTCTTAAGTAATATCCTGGGCTTTCACTACAGAATCTTTCACATTTCAGAGCCCAGGATTTTCAGAGGCAAAGGACCTCAAGTCCAGCTCCAGAGAAGTGTCCTTGGGAACAGTAATCTTCCCAGGAGTGTATACCTGACATAGGACAGTCTAGTCTTTCTTGGAATGTTGCTAATGATATGCTTTTTCTCTATAATTAAACAGAAATCTTTATCATATATTGTGGTTCACAGAAATTCTTCATCCATGAGAATAGAGTCATAAGAAAATGAAGGATCTCTGGATGGCAGAGAAAATAGGCAGAAAGAAAGTCTGAGGTTTTGTTGATTAGATCAATTAGACATGAAGCCCATACTACCTTTCGGCTTTGCAATTATGATGGCAAGATCATTCCTTTTTATTGTCTAATGCAACAGTCACTGATTCAAATATTTCATTAAAAAGCAGTATGTTAGGATAATTTGTACAATTTCTTTCTTTCTATTCCACCTGTTTTGATATACTATCTACAAGAATCAAAAAGAGTTAATTTAAAAAATTGCAAGTCTTATTTCTTGGGACTTCAGTTCCATTAGATTGTGAATTATGGATTTAAACACGGCTTCATTTCTTATACTTAGAGCTATTGTTTTCCACTCCCTTGTCTTCTCCTCATAATTATACTTCGCTAAATCTCCATCACTGTATTTCTGCCATTACCGAACAAGAAAAGCTATTGCTATTCATAAAAGAAAGCAGACAGATCCTTTAATACTTGAAAGGCAGCAGCCACTGTATATCAGAATTTGCCACCACTCTTTTTTTTTTTTCCATTCATTCATTTGAAATCAGATTCTGGAATTTGTCCTTGTCAGTATAAAATAATACCATGAGGCTGGTGCCAAGAGAACTGGCAAGGAACTGTGCTGGATACGCAGACAGTCAGACATCACTGACTCCTGTTCTGTGACCTTGTGGGAAGCCAGTTCTCCCAGACACTCGAACTCATTAGCTTCAGAGCTGGGGTTCTGCAAAGGAGACAACAGATCTCTTTTCTGCACACAGACATCTTGATCTCAGAAGTCTGCTCAACGCCCCCTGATAGTTCAGCACAAGCGAAAGAACATAGGTTTCTGTACCAAACTCCCAGATCCACTGCAAATTAGTCTAGATCAGGTGAACCTGAGTTCACTGCAGTTTCCTTGCTGAATAGCTATTTGACTTGGAACAAGTAACTCAACCTTGGTAGGCCACTGCTTTCTCATCTTCAAAATGGGGAGGGATATTACCTCATTCAAGTGGTTCATGGAAATTAAAATAAGATTATGCATCCTGACTTGCAGCGTCAAGTCTTGAATATAGTGTATGGTAGTTTTCCCCTTCTTTCCTTTTGCCATAATATTTTCCTAAGGATAGCTTTACAAATGAGCTTATTGGGAAAAAAAATACAACTGATATGGCAATGGCTTAAGAAAAAATTTAAAGTATCACGCTATTTCTACCTACCCCACACTCCTCTATTCACAATCGATTTCATACCAAAGATAAACTTTATCAATGTTTTTTAAAATTTTTTTTCTTTATTGATTTTTAGAGAGAGAGGAAGGGAGAGGGAGAGAGAGATAGAAACATCGATGAGAGAGAACATCGCTTGGCCACCTCCTGCATGCCCCACACTGGGGATCGGGCCCACAACCTGGGCACTGTGTCCTGACCAGGAATTGAACTGGCAACTTCTTGGTGCATGGGTCGATGCTCAAACACTGAGCCACACTGGCCGAGCTATCAATGGTTTTGTGCACATTCTTCCAAAGTTTTTTTATACTTATAATAATACATTTGTTTTTATTTGTATTTGTATTATCACCATTCGACAAATATTATGAAGGACCCATCAGTCCTCAAGCACAAAGCATATGGGGAAAGTAAGACTGAACAATACAATAGGGAAAAAAAATGAAGAAGAATGAGTTACTTTGCTAACTTTTAAGTGGATAGAACTCTCATAAATTGTAAATTGATACAATCTTGCTGGAGGACAAGTAAGTCAATCACCTATCAAAAGTCTTAAACAAAATGTTAGTATTTTGGAATAGGAAGTCCTTTCTAGAAATGTATCCCAACAACTAATTAAATGTGTATTTAAAAATTTGGTTGTAAAGATATGTGGCAAAGAATTCTTCGCAGAATTATAAAAATAGAGGGGAAAATGTGTGTTTAATAATAAGGGATTGATTCAATGACGGGCAGGACATGCATTCAGTAGAAAGCAATGCAGATATTAAAGCAGAGCTAGAAAAGTAATATTTAGCAACATGAAAAGAGGCCCATTTTATATTATTGTAAAAACCAAGTAATGAAGCAATATATAAAGCATAATCTCATTTTGGATATTTACCAGTGAAGGATGATCACTAATAAAGGGTATTTAGTAATAAAGATCATAAACTAATGTGCTAACAGTAGATATTTTGGGGTATAGATGTGACGTAACTGTTTTCTTCTCTTGGTTTATGTATATTTTCTGTTTTTTGTTTTTTTCTAGGAAAAAAAAAAGGTTAGCTTTTATGTCATATCTTCTATCTCCTTAGGCTCACCTGCTCTTGAAAATGAGTCACACTGTTAGAGACACAAATTCAATTGTCTTGGACTTAATTAGCAGTGATTTCAGTATTCTCTCAAGATCCCACTCCACAATTGTTCCCTCTTCTGATGAGAGGTTTGGATGGGGATTCACAAATATAATCAGAGCTGCTATTTGTAGCACCCTGTTCTTTTCTCCTGCTGTCTGCTTTTCTCACCAACCCGCAACTCCATTATCCACCTTTGCTGGGAGGCTGCTAGTGCTGCTCAAGAAGCTGGTGACCTTCTCTCACAGAGAAAACATCTCTCTCTCTTCAGTTCCTTCTAATTAGCTCTTTTAGAGTTACTTCTCACTGTGTGTAAGTTTGTGATTATGCGTTGTGCATACGTGTGTGTGTGTGTGTGTGTGTGTGTGTGTGTGTGTACTTCACCAGCCTTTCCTTTCCAGCGAATAGAAATTCTGCAAGGAGCTGGTGAGATTGGAGTTAGTTTAGTGACTGTCATACACACGACCTCACACTGTAGCTCATGGATAACGAATACTGAGTCTGTTGCCAATTCTTGCATAGTCTACCCAAATTATTCTTTCAGAGACCAATATTTTGCAAATCAGATCCCGTTAGAGTCTGAACATAACCGAACCTCAATTTTAGAACAAATTCACACACTTTCCCACAGTTTTCTGGAGCCACGGTAAGTCAGGAGATATGGTTGAGCACCTGATTTTTGTTTGTTTGTTTGTTTTTATTTTTCTTTATTGATTTTAGAGAGAGAGGAAGGGAGAGGGAGAGAGAGATAGAAACATCCATGAGAGAGAACATCAATTGGCCACCTCCTGCATGCCCCCCACTGGGGATCAGGCCCACAACCTGGGCATGTGTCCTGACCAGGAATCGAACCGGCGACCTCTTGGTGCATGGGTCCACGCTCAACCACTGAGCCACAGCGGTGGGGTTTGAGCACCTGTTTTAAGTATTCTGTGTCTGTGACAATCTTGCAGCTATTGACTAGCAGCACATAAAGGACTTTTGTAAGTACCTAATGTCATATGATGATGCCAAATGACTTTATTTATGACCAAGCAAATTATTGTTGCTGAATAAGAAAAAAATATTAACAAAGTTGTATCACCAGAACATTTCTATCAAGACAATATAAAATGCTATTTACTAGAAATAACATGGAATTAAAAATAAATTAAAATAATTGTTTTAAATCTGCCATGGGTAACTTTTGACAAATTGGCTTATACTTGTGTTCATTTCCATATCTGTCAAATTAGACAGGTAGTTAAACTTTTTTATATTTTAATCTTCACCCGAGGACATTTTTGCATTTATCTTCAGATAGAGCAGGAGGGAGAGAGGTGGGAAGAGAGAGAGAGAGAAACCTTGATGTGAGAGAGACACATCAAGTGGTTGCCACCCACATGACCCCAACCGGGGCCGGGGACAAACTGCAACCGAGGTACATGCCCTTAGTGGAAACCAAACCCAGGACTCTCCGGTCCGCTGGCCGATGCTCTAACCACTGAGCAAAATTGGCCAGGGCCAGGTAGTTAAACTTTAAAGGGTCCTCTCAGTTGACAAAAACTTGTCTTTCCAGAATGAGACAACCATATTTTACTAGCACAGTCCATATTTTAACACAAACCAAATGAATTCAAGCACATCTCATGGCCAACTAAATTTTGTTTTGGAACTTAAATTTTACAAGACTTACAAGTGTACAAAAAGTTTGTAATTTTGACTATAGTATCAAATCTTTTTGTTTATCACAGTTACTACAGGAATTGATAATGCAAACAAAATCTAATTCACATAGTTATTTTGGGCTAATATCCCAAGAAATGTGTATATGTGTGTGTGTACGTGCATCTCTATAGCTTTCAATAATAGTTTTGTTTTAAATAGAGGTGTTTCATCTGGCTGGTGTGGCTCAGTGGTTGAGCATTGACCCATGCACCAAGAGGTTGCCAGTTTGATTCCCAGTCAGGACACATGTCCAGGTTGTGGGCCCAATCCCCAGTGGGGGGCATGCAGGAGGCAGCCAATCGATGTTCTCTCTCATGAATGTTTCTGTCTCTCTCTCTTTCTCCCTTCTTCTCTCTCTAAAATCAATAAAGGGGAAAAATTATTTTAAATGATTTTAAATAGAGGTGTTTCATATGCAAGCTTCCTCAAACTTTAGATTCACTACTGACTTTAGTTACTATTTAGAGGATGGTACTCCACCCATGAAAGATGCAGGAAAAAGAAAGGTTTCCATGAGGGAACAAATCCTGTGCAAAATGGTTCAGCAGCTCACACTCAAAGGTCAAGGTCTTTTCAAGGCTTTCAATAGAATGGCGATTTCCATTTCTGTCTAATTAGACATGTATGGTGCATTACACTGGTCCTTTTCATTAGCTCTGCTCACACATTTGCCAAAATACAGGGTCCAGTTAACCTTTGTTATATAAAAATGATTCTTTTTCAAATGAGTTTGACCTCCACGTCCCTTTTGAGTAACTGCATTTTCCTATCGCTGCATAATAAACCAAGACAGACTAAATGGCCTAAAACAACTCTTCGTGTATTACCCCACATTTTCCCTAGGTCAGAAGTCCAGCATGGCCAAACTTGGTTTTCTGCTCAGCATCTCACACTGAAAATGCCCGTTGACTGTGTTTAATTCTGAGGCGCTGGGGGTCGGGGGTGGGGAATCCCTTCCAAACACATTCAGGCTGTTGGCAAAATGCAGTTCTTTGTATTTGTCGGAGAAAGGCTCTCTCTTCCTGGCAGCGAAGGACTCTCAGGTCCTAGAAGCGGCACACAGTCCCTGGCTCTGGGACTTCTCTTAGGCCCGTTCACAACATCACAGCCAACAGGATCCCACATGTCGACTCTTTCTCACACTTTGAAACTCTGCCTTCTCCTTCTGCAATTAGCCGAAGAAAATGCTCTGCTTTGAAAGAATATACTCCTATAATTAAGCTAGACCCACTCTGACAGTCTCCCTACCTTAAATCAACTAATTAGTAACCTTAATTACATCTGCAAAATCCCTATTGCCACAAATTTAACAATACAATTGCAGAATAACTTCAGGGAGAAGAGAGCATGTTTAGTGTCTAGGATTAGGGTGGAGAGTCTTGGGAAGTTGCCTTAGAAGTCTGCCTACCCCAGTAACAAAAGGCCAAGTGAATCTATCTTACTGAAAATAATCTCTCCCATTTTACACAATTCTAAGGCACACGGCTACTTATTTTTTGAGAGTGATTGCCCCACAAGATAGATCTATGGGAAAATTTAGTTTCTAGAACTACAAGATGCATTTATTCAAGGACGAAAAATAGTTTCTTGAGTTCAAAGGAACTGTAGAATTGATCTAATTCTACCTCCTTACCAAGCACAGTCTAAAAATTTCCTTTGGAATATTGTAGTAATAACTGCTAACACATCTTAATGATTTGCCTGGGGCACAATTCTCAGACTTTCACTTGATATCGCTCATGGAATCCTCACAATGAGACTAAGACACCCCTGTTATCATCAACACCATTTCATACATGAATAAAGTTTGGTATAGAAAGGTTATTTACCCAAGGTCATAAAGTATACTTCTACTAAAAAAAAAAATCTACATCTTCTGTCATTTTTGTTGACCCATTGCCTCCTGTGATCTGAAAACCATCCTTTGTCAACACAGCCCAAGACTGTGTCCGTGCTGATGACATCATGTCACCAAGTTTCTCTTAGTCACCCAGCTGAGAAGTCTACCAATTCGAATTCCTGCAGACTGCTGTTCTCCAACCCTTTCCAAGATGATGTCTTGAGATAAAACAAATCTAGACCAGTTTTTTGACTTACAGAATATAGTAAAGTTATGAAAAGTAATGAGATGAAGACACCTACAGGGCCACACTTCACATAGCAGTGTGCCCTGTGGTCACCACGCAGTGAAGACAAAAACCACACTTTCCCTGGGAATGCCACGTTATCTCTTCCAAATCTGAAGTATATTACAATATCCTCTTAAAGGAAAATGGATTTGCCGAATGTTACTTGTCTAGTCTCTATGCAGTCTGCCAGCAATATATCTAACTAAAATTGTAAAAAATCAATGAGCTTTCCTTATAGCCCTGCTGACAGTGGTGTGGCTAAAGCTCACCCACTGTGCATCTAGAGCCTGCTGAATAACTGTGTGTGTGTGTGTGTGTGTGTGTGTGTGTGTGTATAAAAGGAAGTTTGGCTTTCTGATGAAAAAATAAAATTGGGATCTAGTTTATATTTAAAGGCAAATTTTAAAGCCTTGGTCCATGGGCCAAGGCTCTACCCTCTGAGCCAAATAGTGTCCTATTTTTAAATTATATTTTATATCAGGGGACTACTTCATTTTAGTCAAAGCTCTGAACCAGCCACAGTATAAAAATCAAATCAAACACAGATTTTATTTTGATAGATATCAAAATACTTAAGAGATTTCTACACACATTGAAATAGAGTTTCTTAAAATGTGAACTATGGAGCACTTTTGCCAGAATTACCTGGAGAGTTTGTTTAAAATGCAGAACCCAGGGGCTACCTTCACATTTCATCGTCCCCAGGGAAGTTGTCTTCGTGCTAATTTTAGTAATATTATTTTAGGAGGAAGGTGAGTTAAAACCAAAGTAAAACAGCTTTTAGAGACATGAGCATCAAAAGGATAATAATACTTCTGAGGATTTCTATGAGGATCAAATGGCATGCCATCTGTAAGGGACTTATAACAGTGCCACACAGATGCGATACACACTGGTGCCTTCTCAGATGTCTTCCAGACCATAAGGACTGGTGTTCTGTTGCATGACCCACAGTTTCCTTAAAGCCAAATGTCAAAGGGGTGAAGAGACTCGGTGAACAGATAGTTCATCTGTGTAGTCAGGGATGTGGGAAAAACAAAAATGAAATGTGAAGAATAAATTCAGAAGGAAGGAAGCTTTTTGTGTCTATCAATCCCTCTTTTCTCAAATCCTTTCTTCATCTTACTGTGCTTTTATTTTTCTTTGAAAGGTGTTTTAGTAATAGCTTAGAGTCATACACTTGTATCATAAATTTAATCCAGAAATTTGACTTCTCTATTTGAAAGCACATGCATAATGCATAATTTGAAAGACTTGGCCAAAATTGTTTTAGAAGTTCAATTGGAATTCTGTTTATGGTGATGTCTTAGTTTTGAGGGAAAACCATGTAAAGTATGTATAACACAATTTTATGTAAGTAAAGCCAAGATTGTGTCATGCCTACTTATAAAACTTGAAAAAACATTATGCATGCTATGTCCAAACATGTCTCAAAAGAAGTCATGTTTGCCTAAGAAGATCGTTCTACATTCCCTTTAAAAATCATGGGTAAATGCGAGGGAAGAAATGGAGGAAAACAAAACAATATGCATCATACAAAACATACATTCAGTTACATTTGTGAATGGATTCTTTACAGAGCAAACCCTTTATTCCCTGCTCACCAAAAACTTGCTTGTTAGATTACACTTCTTGCCATGATTGCGGGTAACCTCACTAGAAGTTGCTAAAGAATTCTGATTTCTGTGTCTAAAACAGGTTTTGTATTTTATTCAATTTTCAGTACTTATTGAAGAACTACTATGTTCTAAACATTGTAAAGTCATTACTTTACTCTCCTGTAAAATAAAGTTAATAACAAGTGTCCTTCAAAACTATATTTTACTCATAGGATTCTTGTCTTTATGGTGTGTGTGTGTGTGTGTGTGTGTGTGTGTGTGTGTGTGTGTGTGTGTGTTTAGGTGAGTATATGTCCCTATTAAAGAGATGTTGCTTTACCTCCCCAAGGAATGCACAGGAGAAAAACTTTCTTGGTCTCCACTGCAAAAAGAAAGAGTTAGTCCATGTTATGAAAATGTGTTGAGGGGATCAGACCCTAAATGAGACTGTATAAAAATTTTTGATCTATGAATTTTCTCAGAAGCAGTTGCATGATTTTACATAGAATTTTTTTTTAACTAAATTTTTTTATTGATTTTAGAGAGTGGAAAGGAAAGGGAGAGAGACAGAAACATCGATGTGAAAAAACATGGATTGGCTGCCTCCTGCATGCCCCCCATTGGGGATTGGGCCCACAACCTGGGCATGTGCCCTGACCAGGAATTGAACTGGCAACCTCTTAGTGCTTGGGTCAACACTCAACCACTGAGCCACACCAGCCAGGCAACTTAGATATTTAGAAAGCTTTGTAACACATAACAATTAAGAATGAGTAATGTAGATTAGATGTAGCAGTGTTTTTTTGTTGTTGTTGTTTTTTGCCACGATATACAGTAAGGTCCAGATTTTGCATTGTGACCTAACATGTGACCGCACATACATGCACATACGCACACGCATGCACACGCACACACACCTGAAATAGAAATTCAACAAAGCAGTACTAACCCTTCCCAGCTGCAGTGCACGCTGATAAATTTCCATTCTAAACATTAAGTGAAAAAGCTAGCTCCGTTCTGCACAGTTTTGCATCTCAATAACTGTAACTCCCGGTACTCTATCACAATTAAGGGAACTCGGGTAGGCATCATAGAAACCTCGCATACATCATGGCATTCCTGACACCACAACATTCTTGCAGATTGTGCTGTCAATCATAATATGCAGCAAGGGCAAGAAACCCATTTTGTACAGTGGCCTTGTCAGCGAGCAGATCCCAGCAACTATTTATGAGCTTCAGGGGCCAAGTAGTGGCTGAGATACAGGAGACTGAGAATTTAATTGGGTCAAATGCCATAGACCTAATTAAATCCCTTTTCTTTTTCCTTTATATGTTAACATAATCTGGGGAGAAGGGGACCTGCGTTCTTCATGGTCTGGGTATCGTAATTATTCTTTTAATTAAGAAAAGTTAAGGCTAATCTCCCTTGATTTTTCAATTACAATCTCACTGGTGTGTTACTCTGAGAGTGTATGTTGCCTGAGCCTTGGAGAAGTGGCTAGACGCTTCCGAATGGACTGCCACAGCCCTGAGAACACATGACAAAACACTAGTTTCTACCTCTCTTTGATATATTAGCATCGCAATACATGTTCTTTTGTCTGTTTGTTTCATTACCATTTGTTCTTTTCATCCATGAATTAAATTTGGCAGAAACCCAAGGGTACCAATAAACCTCTCCAATATAGGAAATGCAGATGTTTAATAATAAATTGGCTTCTACTCCTCCAAATTACTTACTATATATCAGAGCCTAAGCTAAGTGCTTTATGTGTATAAAAATTCATTCCATAGAATTAGTCTTCATAAGGTCTCATTTTTCATGTTTCACCACTTGTGGGTCTTGCGTCCTGGCCTCTGGCAGGTGGTTCTCTGTGAGTGTTTCTGGGGGCCCCAAGTATATGACAACTGTGTGACCAGAACAAAATTGACTCCTGCTGGTACCACCACTGCTGTGCATAGTGCCATACCTGTCCCTCAGGCTACCTGCGTCCTTCAGTTCCCTTCCTTCCTGCCCCTCCAGAAGAAGCCCTGTAGGCAGGCACCAAGGTAGCCCCTGCTCTTGCAGGAAAAGCAGGGGTCACGTCAGTTCCTGCACGGCAGAGGGAGATCTCCCCTTCCCATGTGCCCCAAAGCCGTGCTCTTTGCACCTCACTGTTTAAATAATTAGTATAGTGAGTCTTGAGTTTTACATTGAGCCCTGTGTCTTCTTAGGTGGTGTGTGTGTGTGTGTGTGTGTGTGTGTGTGTGTGCACCTAGAATGGATTAGGTTAAGGATAAAACCGATCAAAGTGAAGCCACCACACTACACCTAGTCCAGCGACTTCCTCTGTCGACAACAGCTCTTTGAGCCCTGCTCATCTGTTCCATCCTCATCCCCTTTGGTTGGGTTAGTTCTCTGTATGAGTGGCCCCTGGGCTCCCTTGCACAGGGCTACATGGAGCACTGCTCCCAACAGTCTTCGCACTGTGGGCAATTCCTAACCACCGGCAGTCTGTCCCATCAGAGGTTTTAAGCAAGGACTTCAGTCGTGACATAAACAGATCTCTGTCAGATAATCCCCTTTCCTTGCTTGTTAGGTGATTCTAGGTACCTCTCATCCTCAACACGGGCCTTCATTTCATGGGTATTTTCATATGTACTCTGAACTAGCTTGTGATTGGGATAGGTTATTCCCATTTTAAGGCTGGGAAAACTGAATCCCATAAGTTTCAAGTGATTTATCCAAGTAAAAATATGTAAGTAAGCCCGGCTGGTATGTCTCAGTGGTTGAGCATCGACCCATGCACCAAGAGGTCACCAGTTCGATTCCTGGTCAGGACACGTGCCCAGGTTGTGGGCCAGATCCCCAGTGGGGGCATGCAGAAGGTGGCCAATCGATGTTCTCTCTCATCGATGTTTCTATTTCTCTCTCCCTCTCCCTTCCTCTCTCTCTAAAATCAATGAAGAAAAATAAAACAAAAATGTGTAAGATGTGAACTGAGGTTTGCATTCAAGCCTGAATGTGCTTTGAATATTAAGCCCCATCTTACATGACCGAGAAATAGTCTGTGCATCATGCCTGGCAACAGCAAGCAGGCTGTACTTTCTTTGTTGTTTAAATGTCATTGGCCTGTTTAACTTCTGGGTGCTTAGGGAAATACTTTCTTTCAGAACGTGCACTGGTAACTCATGACAGAAAATAATGTGCTAACTTTCTAAATTACATCTGCTATTCTCTCTAACAGGCTCTGTGTCTCTGCCCTGTCCCTTGACAGCTGCATTTCCTTCATTCTCTTCCTACTGGGAAGACTCTCATGTCTGGGTCCTCGGCTAAGATCTCGCTCCTGAACTCCAGACCAAAATTTCTAGCTACCTAATTAGCATATCCCCATGGAAATTCAGATGCAGGTCAGGTTTCAGATGTGGAGGACAATGCTGACTCTCTCTTCTTCTTACAATATGCTGCCTCTCATAGCACCAGTTTTGGTCACTGTCAACCAGTCACTCGGTCACCAAATGTAGCCATGATCCAAACATTTCCAAATCTGTTTTTCCTTACTGTTCACTTCCAGTCAGTCTTCGGGTTGTCAACCACGTCTTTTCAACCACGTCTTTCCTTTATATTTATTTTTACTGCACTGATTCCATTTTCCCCGAGTCCTCATTCCTTGTGATCTCTTTTCCCAGCTGACATTAATAACAAAGCATACTTAGTTAAGCCCATTCCCTCATTATGTCCACTTAAAGCTCCCAAAGGGTGCAACCTCACCGTTAGCGTGAGATTTAAAAGGTGGGCCTCTTTTGTTGTTATAGTGATGGGAGACTGGAGTGACATTTAATAGGCAGGGCCGATAGAAGTCTTGCAATGCACAGACAGTTCCACATGAGGAGGGATTCTGCTAATCCTGCATGACCTTAAACAGACTCACTGGACGCTGAGGAGAGGAAAATAATGTGCATCGTTATCTAACAATAGAACTTAATTCCATCTTACAAAAACCATCCAGTTGCATACTGTTTTCTGAATTTTTTAGCAATTGACAGAAAATTGAACGGTATTTGTTTGGAACTTACCGAGAACACTTCTCCACTTTGGAAAACTACATCAATACAGCCACACTGGCGATAGTGACAAAATCACCAAGGCAACACACCTGTATCAGTTACACCTGTAGCTGTGGCATTCCTGAGCACAGGGGAGAGCATGTGGCTATTTAATTCTCTCTGTGATCATACCTAAGGATCTCTATATTGAAATACATATTTTTATGTTAAGTTATTGTCCTTTATTTTTCACTACCATTGAGGTGCTACTTTGATTTTTTTAATTTTCTGTGTAGATAGATTATATTATCTATGAATTTAGATTCAGGTTATTAAAGATAGTGTTATAATTTCTTAATAAAATAGTGTTGTTTAGTCTGCTTTGGTTGAAAACTATGTACCTAAAGTTGAGTCTAATGTGCTATCAGAGGTCATAATATTTGGTCCCTATTGATTTCTCTCATTCTGCAAACACTAAGGTTCTACTCAAATAGAGATTTTTTTTTTTTTTGCTCATGCTAATTATTTTGTTTAGAATGACATTATTGTAAATTTTTTGCTGTCCCTAAACTTATCAAAAGCTTTTTCTTGACAGAAAGTGAATTATACCTGGATGTATCTTCTGTGCTTATTTTTCATTTTGGCACATTACAATAAATATTTCTGGTACTTGGCTAGCCAACATCCATTCTCTTTCTGGCAGCATGATTCTTCCTTGGATAAAGTCTGTTGGGATTGTAAGCAGGAGCTTGGCACTGCACTAGCTGAAGGAATAAGCCCAGGATCCAACCTGAGTCTGCTGAAAATAACCGTCTTAAAATCCTGAGCTGAAGGAAAAAGAGTAAATAAGCAACAACAGAAATCTAAAAATAATTGGATTTTATCCATTTCAGACTCAGGCTCTGAACAAAGCTTTTCTGTTATGAGAACATTTCTTCCCAGTACTGCCACTTAAACAGTTTAGTGTTATGGGGTTGTTTCTGGAATGACTTGCTCCAAAATGCCCAGCCACCAGCATGACAGGGCCAAAGCTGCAATGCACCAGGCATTCTGTCAATGCTCCAGGCTGCTTGCCTGGGCTCTGCTAGCTCTCTAAGTTGTGTGGTATCAGCTGACCAAACCAAAACATTGCACAGGAAAGGAAACGGCCACAAGCACAAAAACTCCTAAGAGCTTCATATTTAACACAGCTGGGAGTGTTTTTATGTTTCAGACTGCAATATACTAAACTCCTTTTTTTTTTTTTTGCTTACGACTTTTTCAAATATAAAATTTCATGGCACTGGTATTAAAACTCTATTAGAAATCATCTTCCATTGGTTGTCTTATCCCACAAGGATTAAAATTAGCCTTTCTTTTAAGAATAATACTATAACTTTTGTCAATTCTTCCAATGCCTACGGTTTATTCTTTAATCCAGAGTTCTCTTTGCAACTTGGGGTTTTTCCATTGCTGTGTATTTAACGAGGATCCTCAAAATATTTTGTCAAGCCCAATAAGAGAGGAAATCTTGATTCTTCTAATATGTATGGCAGCATGAATAAGCTTCCCAACTCTGCTTCTTAGTAGTTGAATAAGTCAAAGTTCTTCCTATGGGCTTCATAGATTGCCTATGAAGTGTAGGAAATAAGTCAATGCAGCTCAGATACATGAGTGAATCTATGCCTCAGTTTCTTCACTTTCAGATCAACCAGTTGACCCCAGCAAAGGATCAAGTGAAAGAGTGCTGGTCCCTAGGCACAGTCATCCACATGAGCACTGAACGATACAGACTGCTTCCTCTTAGATTGACTTGCTCTAGAGATCATTTAGACTGTCATTGTGTCATTACAAATATCTAAAGAGTATTCTTAAAGTTTGTTCTATTTTCTGGATAAATTCCAAGGAATGGAATTATAAGAGTCTCCTCTCTTTTATTCAAATGAACTACAGCAGAAATAAAATGGAGAAAATGAGTTTTATTCTTTCTTACTAATAAAGTAATTAGATTTGTGTGCATCTGTATTTTTAATGGGGGTGGAAGGTTTGAGGGGAGTATTGTGACCAACAGCAAAATGACTATGAAAGGAAAGAAGGAAAATGAACTTCAACGTGCACCCTGAGAATTATAGCACTATGTCCATGGGGACAATTTATAAAACTCTATTTGATTTTGACAAAGCAAGAGTTTCTTTTCTAAAAGTTTAGGAATTCAGGAGAAAGAAAAATGAAGGAAAACTTAGGGCTGCTTAACGAAACAATGCAGACATCTTATTCTGTTTCTGAAGGGAAAATCATATTTGAAAGGACAAACTAGTACTAAGAATTGCAAATTAAGGTACACCATTTTAATAGGAAAAGGCCAAACTGAGCTAAAAGGAAGAATGCTTCTATTAAAAGAAACATATTTTCTCTAAATACTTTATCAATGACTATTTCAGGCATGACTATTACTGTGTCTTAAAGAACTGGTCAAAATAAATTTTTGAGCAGAATTCTTAAGAGGCCTAGATCTTTTTTCCCCCTTAAATACAATATACCTAATCTTATATTGATTGCTTTATTCTAGAATGAATTAGAACATTAGTGAAATCACCAAAGGATCAGTAATAAAGCTGTAAGGATGAAATGGGCATGCTGCTTTACAAGTTTGCATCTCCTACGAATTATTATTTAGGTAAATTTTATTTGGCTCAATTTCAATGCTACATGTGACCAATAACACATACTCTAACTAAAGGTCATGAGTATAGAACTATTCATAAAGCCTCCTTCTCTCCAAATGTCTGTATACTAGCTAACTGTTTTAAGTAACTTCACCATGTCTATTAGTGGCATTTAAGGAAATGAACTAAAAGGCATTTTATTTGACAATACTTTTGCAGACTAATTAAAGCCGCCCTCATAGCACGAGAAATAAATGGCAGCTATTTATGTTGTGTGCTGCAGCCTAATTTGTTTTTAGAGATCACCATTAATCTGCTTCCCTTTGGTTGGCACCATGCAGTTGGCTCTAGATGCTAATTAGACATGTTGGCTTCATCTGTCAATCTATGACAATAAGCAAGAAAAAATATTTCTGAAAAAAAGGGTTATTATTAGTTGGACAGTCCCACTTCTACATTCCAACTCTAAAGGTCTCAGATGGTTGTTTTCTAGAACACTTCACATTTTTTTTCTTTATATTGAATGTGTTGGTATGACACTGGTTAACAAAAGTATACAGGATTCAGGTGCACATTTCTACAACACATCATCTGTACAATGCATTGTGTGTCCACCACCCCAAGTCAAGTCTCCGTCTACCACCATTTATCCCCCTTTACTCTTCTCCACCTTCTTCCAGACCCCTCCCCCAGGCAATCACCACACTGTTGTCTGTGTCCATGAGTTTTTCTTTTTTCCTCTTCTCTTTTTTGCTCAATCTCTCCACCCAATAGAAAACTTCACATTTACCACCCCTCTTTCTGCCCTCAACTGAAATGTACTCTTTTCAAGTGTTTATTAACAAGTTATTTAAGGAATGGAAACACGGAGTTTAAAGGTGAGACTAGGAGATTACCATATAGAGGGTGGTGGTGGGGTTAGAATTAAAAGGAAACCACTAGGAATCTTGACCAGTTCTCCAAACTCCTGTCCTAGTTCTATACTCATTCCATTAGCACAGAACAAATACCTCTGTGCTACAAAGTTCATAGTTTTCTGGCTTTGCATAGAGGTTTAAAACTTTAAACTCCCAATGTCAGGGACTTTCATAACGTATTTCCTGACAGTCATTAGTTGCTATGTGTGTTCTCCATCCTAGTTAATGTTATTTTCAGTCTCCCATTCTTCCAGGTTGAAAGTCTAAGCTATTTTAGACTTTTGCTTCTCTATTGCTCCCCCTGTTCAAACAATTGGCAAATTCTATAACGTTGATGACTAAATGACTGATTCTTCACTTGATCTGTTAGCGCCTAACAGGTGTTATATGCTCTGATATTTGTTGAATATAACTATAAAACTAAAAGTGTCTTGCTTCAAAGACCTTACACAATTACCTCCCATTCAAACCCAAACCATTCAGCCTCGTTTTTAGGCCATCAGTTAGCTTCTCTTTGGCCCCAGTCTACCCTATCTTCAATACTATCATCAACCAGCCAGTATCATCTCTAAATGTCTACAATTCAATGACATCATTCCATTCAAAATCTCCAAGTTAACCTTCAACCATCTCAGTATCTGTTTATTTTACCCATTACTTATATATGAACTGATTGATTCTATATACATTTATTGGAACCTAATACATGGTAAGCATAGTGCTTGGGCTATAAAGATAAATCAGATATGCTCTCTACCCTAATGAACTTCCTGTCATTGGTAAAGGCAGATCTGGAAACTAAAAATTCCAGAGCAGTAAAAGTGCAAAATTTATACAAGTACAATTAGGAGAGAATTTTGACTGTCCTTCCTATCTGCCAAGATTTTACCTAACTTTCAAGTCCAGGTTGAAAGCTTAAGACTCTATGAAACTGTGTTAAAATGTTAAAATTATATTATCCATTTTTGTTCTCTAATTTCTTACTGACCTTTACTTATCATCATAACACTTATCTTTGCCTGAAATTGTTTCATGAAAATATCCTTATTTATTGTATAAATTCCTCCATAGAAGCAACATTCATCAAAGCACAGATTCTATACTCATTTATTTATTAACTCATGTTTTCAACAAGTACATACTGGGTACCTATAGTGAATTTCCCACTTCATCCCCACTTCAACTTGTGCTTGCAATTGCCTTTGATTCATAATAGGTCTTCAGTAAGTTTTTGATAGTTTAACAAATGAAGGACTATATGAGGGAGCACAGCTTCCCCTATGTGTATAACAATCTTTATCCTCTCTTTTCCCATGAAACTCTGCTTCTCTTCTCTGAACTTCTTTTTGGTATTGTATTTTATTTATTATTGCACAAGTATGTTTCACTCACTAAATCATGTGTCCGTGAGGACAGGGAGCATGGTATTCATATTTGCAATGCCATACAGTGTCTGGCTCGTTATAGACACTCTAACAGTAGAAATCAATGGCCAGGCATACCAAGAAAAATTTAATGTCCATTTACTTATGGAGTGAATTTAGGCTATTTCTTATACCTTAGTGGCTATATTTTCCTATCTGGCATCCCACAGGCTTTGTCACTGAGTGCTTTGTGTCCCATGCAAAATAACTGTTCAGTTTAGATGTAGCCTTTCCTGAAACAAACGTAAACCCCAAAACTCCACATTAATAGGAGAGAAATGAATCAGTTTTTTTTTAATTACTGTAAATAATTCTTCATTTATAAATTATAGCTTTCTTTCTTTTGAAAAAGGTGATCTTCTAGTATAATCAAAATATATATCAATTTACAAAAATAAAATGTTATTTTCTTGCACAGATTTTCAAGGGCACATAAATTGTTTCAAATAGTGGGTATGCAACACCTTTACCCCCAAACTCAGTCTCTCCAAGCCTATCCAGTGAATAACGAACATCTACTCCTGGTGGGGCCAGGAGCTAATACCAACTATTAATAGAGTAGAAAATAAAGGTATTTTTGCCAATAAATCAACCAGCAAGTGTGTTTGGCATCGTTAGGGAATTTCTGCACTGGCCTTCAATCTTTCAGTTTTCATTCACTCTTCTTGTTGTGCAGATAACAGAAACGAAGAGACCATCAATAGTGGAAAGAAAGGTGAAGGTCCTATGTATTTAAGGGAGGCAGGAGTTATTCTGAGCACTCCTTCTCATGTCTCCTTTCCAGTGGCATTGCCATGGCTGAGTCAGGACTTCAGAGCCGCAGCGCTGCACAAGAAGGCCTGGGACTCAACTCAAAGAGAGGAAGAGAGAGAGTAAAAGGTTTCTAGCATTTATTGACCATTACCTCTATGTTGAGCCCTATGCTAGGCCTACAACAAACATCATTTTGTTTAATCTTTAGAATAATCTAATTCAATAGCCATGTGATAGAGGTTCAGTAACACAGAGAAAGGAAATAATTAAGGCACAAAAAGAAGAAACAATATGGGTATATATTGTATGAAAGGAAGAATGTAATAAGAGAAGCAAGTCTCATACGATATTAAATTTAAGTCTTAAAGGCAAATTAAACTTAATTGAGCAGCATCTAAGTGTTTGCATTCTACTGAGCACTTCAAAAACAAAATAGGAAGAACAAACATGTAAAGTTTATATAGTGAGATGGATTTTGATGTGAATTCCAACTCTCCTAAAAACTAGTTAATGACCTCAGGCACAATGCTTAATATCAGAGCACAGAGACTCAGATTCTCCATCTGCTAAACTGAGACAGCAGTATTTCCTCCAAAGCTTATTACTTGGAATAAAATCACATAACATACAAATAAAACATTAAAGGAGTGCATGACACACAGCAAATGAATAAATTGTGTCTGGTATCAAAATTCTAGTAGACTAACATGTTTGAAATGAAGCAGGATGTTTTAAAATGGCAAAGCTATCTAGATTCTTTATGTAAATACTTGATTCACTAAGTTGTCAAGGAAAAGAATAGAAATCACTTCATTGGTCTTGACTTCAATGATCTTGCTCAGCCCTGGGCAGATAAAATATTAAAAGCAGAACACAAATTCTTACTTGGACTTTTATAAGTCTTTACTTTTTACCAAGATTCTACATAAGCAATAGCCATGTCGGAAAATAAATCATGATATTAGGAAAATACACAAGCAAGCACAGATCATCATTTAACAAATTCCTTCCCTTTGAGATAGATACTGGTCATATCAACTATACCCCTGAAGACACTCATCTCATGTCTATAACAGCAAAGAGGCCAAATGAAAAGCAAAGATTGTTTTAACATTTATTTTGCACCATTGCACCAGAATCTTTTAGAGGCTAAAAACTAAACAGTAAAAAAGCAGTTTCCTACTGTCTAACAAGAATTCGTTTTTTTCAGCTCACTTTGCTTAGGTCAACATCAAAGACATTAGGGGATGAGATGGCAAAATGCTGGCATGACCCACACTTCTGTTAAAGTACTCTCTCTCCATCCTTCCATCATAGCAAATTTAAAACTCTCATGCAAGTTCATTTTTTAACCAACACATGCACCTAACAGTTTGAGCTACACAAGTGTACTTGGTACCTGGAGTGGTGGCCAGCTAAGTGCTATCATCAGAGTATGCTCAGCTCTATTCCCTACAGAAACGTTGAGTACAGAGTATATAACTCAGACTTCTACAGACAGCATCAGAAGATGTCCAACAGTGTATGGCATTTCCTCTTCATTGAGTAATATTCCCCAAGCAGTCACCTGCTGGTCTTCAGTCTCAGTGAAGTTCATACAAATGGCTTTTAACTGTGAGAAAGCCTAAAACTTAGGTTTAAAAAAGGTTTGATGAAAGATGAAATATATAAAAGAATGGCTCCAGAAGCATATGGGACATTCCCTAAATATTTGTTAAGGAAAAAGAAAAAGCTTGGAAGGGAAAGATTTAAATGTTACTATCCCCTACAGTGGGCTACATTGTTCTACTTTATTCTCATAACATCTCATGGAAGTAGCTTTTAATCATTGTTTTTATATAAAGGGAAAACGGAGGACGAAGGAATTGACTGGTTTTTCCAACGGCACAGAGATGAAATATTAGAGGAAAAATAGCAATTCTGATTTTTGGAAATCTTTGCTTTTACAAAGATTCCGCATAAATAGCCCTATTCTTGATTAGATCATGAGATAAAGGGAATTCACAAACTAAATCCTATATATTCAGTTATTCTGTTTTGAGGCATTTTGGCACAAATTGGGAAAATTATTCAAAATGGGGCCTAAGAACTACCCTAAATCTTCAAGAAAGATCTTAGTCACAAGTAAGAAGACTCACCTGAAGGTCAGATCTGGGTTCTAGGTTTAACTCTGCACTGTTGTTGGTCAGGAGACTTAATGTTTAAACCTCTTGATTCAACTAATCAATGTGTAAAAGGGACGGGTAACTTAGAGAAGGTAACAGTGGGCTTTAGCAGTTTTTGTCTCCAGAGCCTTTTTCCAAACAAACTCAGAGACTCAGAACTAAATCTTACCCTGATACTTATTGGTAATGAAGCCTAGGAAGAAGTACTACCAGTCCATAAATCTCAGTTTCCTCCTTTAGAAAATAAAAGTGACAGTAAAGACAGAGTTGATAGCACTGTTCTGGGGGTTAAATAAGAACCTTTATAGATATTTTTAGGGAGAGTACCACCTCGTATACACAGAGTGTGCACTCAGTCAATGCTACCTAATATTATTAGATGAAATTACACTTATTTCAATTCTGGGATTTTTGTGAGTTTAAATTTGGTGCCCTTAGTCATGGTTGAGGAGTCTAGAAAAAAATAAAAGCAAGCCAGGAACTCTGAAGCTGTGATTGTGTCTACCTCCCCATTAATCACTCAGTTTTCACTTGGATGTCTTAGAGGGAACATTCAGGGAAAGGAAATAAATGGCAAAGAAGACAGAAAAGCATTTGTAAAAGAGGTAAAAGCAGTAGCTTTGCCTGTATGGGAAGGTGCTGGGTTGTCTTGCAGAAATTGAGGGCAGGCTAGGTGCGAAACTGGTTGTATGTTAGGTGAAGGTGTTACTAACTAAAGAATTAGCACAAATACCAGAGAAAAAGACTGACAGCTCTCTTTGGTGCACTTCCAGTGACTTAGTTCTTTGGAAAAAATAATATATAAAATATGCAGTAAATACTTGTGAATGTAAAAAAAAAAAAAATAGTTCAAAAAATGAGAGGTAGGTCCCAGCTGGTGTGGCTCACTGGTTGAGTGTCGACCCATGCACCAAGAGGTCACCAGTTCAATTCCTGGTCAGGGCACATGCACAGGTTGTGGGCCCAATCCCCATTGGGGGGCATGCAGGAGGTGGCCAATCAATGTTCTCTCTTATCAATGTTTCCATCTCTCTCTCCCTCTCTCTCTCTAAAATCAATAAAAAATAAATAAAAAAAGAGAGCGAGGCAGGCCTTCAAGCACACTATGAATTATATCTGGCCATCAGAAACTCATTTCTATCTTCATGTCCATTCTCTGGATGAGGTCTACACTCTCCCAGGACCTGTTTTTTTCCTTCATAATCCTTCCCTCAAGGTAGTTATTTAATGATTACTATCCACCGCCCCCCCCCCCCTGAGAATAATGTAAATTCTTTGAGGTGAGGAATCATGTTTCTTTTCATTCTATTAGCCTGAAATAAAGACATCTTTATTATCAAGCACTTTTCTTAAAAGTACTCTATGTTAAAAATAGCATCAACTGCCAGTTGCAAGAAGCACCACATATAGAATTGAAAAAATCCCGTACTATATAACTATTTCAATAGCCCTTTTCATTTTATCTGAGATAAATGCCAGAAAGCCCCCTCTTGTCCCTTGAAAAGCAAGTCTTCCCTAATGCAGAGGCAACCCTTCTCTCATTTCTATCATCATCGATTAGTTTTGCCTGATATTAGACTTTACATAATCATACCATATGTACTCAGTGTCTTTAGATCATATTTTGAGAAATGTTGGGTTAGGTGTATGATTATCTTTATAAAATGTTGCCAGTTTAGTTACCAACGTTGGTATATGTTTTTCATTTCCACTTGCGATGTATAAGCATTACAAGTTTTCAAAATTCTTGCCACAATTTGATGTTGCTAGTGTTTTTGTTTGTTTGTTTTGTTTTTACCTCTTCTGCTGAGTGTGGAGTGATATTTCATTGTGTTCATTGTGTTTTAATTACTATTTCTCTAATGACTAATGATGCACAGCATATTTTCATGAGTTTAATGACTATCTGTACATCATCTTTCATAAACTGTTTATTCAAGTTTTTTGAATAGTTATTTTAGAAATTTGGATTTTTTTTTAATTAAAGACTTGCATGAGCTTTTAAGAATATATTCTAAATATAATCTGTTATAGAAATGTGTATTAAAATATTTCTTCCAATCTGTGATTTGCCTGTGTTTTTTTTTAAATGTTGCATATTGATAAACAGAAAATTTTAATTTTGGTTAAGTCAGATTTATCATTTTTTCCCTTTTTAATTATGCTTTTTATGTCAAGACTAAAAAATACTTGCCTTTCTGATACTTATAAAGATTATCTCTTGTGTTGCCTTCCACAAGCTTTGTGGTTTAACTTATATGTTTAGATCTATGATCCATTTAAAAAATATATCTGGAGATTCCAAAGTGGTGGAGGAGTGAATGGAAGATACACAGATCATCTCCCAGGACCAAACTGGAATTACAACCGAAATAAAGACAAATCGTCAGGAAAAACCAACAGAAAAGCAGCTGGAGAGGACCCGTATAACCACAGACAGAAAGAGGACACTAAATCAAGCCTGGTAGGAACTGTGGAAGCATAAGAGGGAGTCTAGGAGCCCACAGACTGCAGCTGTTTTAGCTGTGAGCAGCTCCCTCAGGGTTAAAATCCCAAGCAAGCTTCAAAGTGCAGAAGTCCAGGACAGAGCACTAAATTAGGTATAGCCACTCACCTTGGACTCCAGCAGAGGGAGGGCAGACTGGACTGGAACTCTGTGGAGAGACTTGGGAGTTTTGAGAGCTGGGAGGGCACTGAGAGTTTTGTACTGAATCACTCCCTCACAGGACAGTGGCCATCTTATTCAAAGAGCCCCTTCCCAGAGCCATGGGGAGAAGCAATAGCCCCTCCCTCAGGAATGTAACACCACCTGGCCAGGCCAGAGAAATGCAAATTGAGGCTCATTAACAGCCAGCAGGCATCTGCCACACATACTGGAAATCTTACCCTGAACACCTGAGGGATTTTTTTATGCAGGTGAGGGATACAACCCAAGGCTCATCAAGTAACTAAGACTAATAGCCTCCAGGCAAAAAGCTAGAGGATAACTGAAGCTTTCCTGGGCTTGCAAATCTACCCAGGAAAGTAAGATTTACAGTGGTGTTTAACGTGGGTCCTCCCATACTCATCCAAACCCAGTAGAGGGAGCCACAACCAGCAGAACAACAACACCCACAGGGAAAATTTGGCAGGCTCCAAAACCCACTGAAACAGCCAAAATGGTGAAACAAAGATACAAATCTCAAATAAAAGATCAAGATAATTCAACAGAAGATGAAATAAATGAAAGGGAATTGAGCAAGATATCAGAGGGCGAGTTCAGAGTAATAATCGTGAGGAAGCTCAACAGCATGAGTAAAGATATGGAAGCATTGAAACCCAACCAATTGGAAATAAAGAATGACATAGCAGAAATAAAGAACACTTTGGAAGGAATAACCAGCAGAGTAGAGGAGGCTGAGGATCGAATCAGTGAATTAGAAGACAGGGTAGAAAAATCACCCAATCAGAGGACTAAAAAGAAAAAGCAATTTAAAAAACAGGAAGACAGCCTAAGAAAACTGTGGGACAATATGAAACGTAACAACATCTGCATCATAGGCGGTCCAGAAGAAGAAAATGAGCAAGTGTTAGAGAATATATTTCAAGAAATAATGATGGAAAACTTCTCTAACTTGGTGAAGGAAAAAGGCATTCAAGTTCAAGAAGCACAGAGAGCCCCAAGTAAGAAGAACCCAAACAGGCCCCCACCAAGACACATAATAATTAAAGTGCCCAAAATTAAAGACAAAGAGTGAATCCTAAAGGCAGCAAGAGATAAGCATCAGGTAACCTACAAAAGAACTCCCATAGGCTATCAGCTGACTTCTCAACAGAAGCACTATAGGCCAGATGGGAATGGCATGAAGTAATCAAGGTAATGAAAAACAAGGATCTGAATCCAAGACTACTCTATTCAGCAAGGCTATCATTCAAAATAGAAGGTGAAAATAAAGAGCTTCCCAGACAAAAAAAAGGCTAAGGGAATAAATTGGCACCAAACCAGTACTGCAAGAAGTATTAAAAGGACTGCTGTAATTAGTAGAAGAAATAAGAAGAAAAATATAACCACAATAAACAAAAATGGCAATAAATAAGTACATATCAATAATAACCTTAAATGTAAATAGATTAAATGTTCCAATCAAAAGACACACAGTAGCTGATTGAATAAGAAAGCATGAAAAGCATGACTCATATATATGTTGTTTACAAGAGACCCACCTCACAACAAAATACTCACATAGGTTGAAAGTGAAGGGATGGGAAAAAAATCTTCCAAGCAAACGGAAAGGAAAAAAAAGCTGGGGTAGCAATACTCTGTAAAGACCCCTTTCCTGATAAGATCACATTCACAGATACAGGGGTTAGAACATGGGTATATCCTTTGGGATCCACAATTCAACTCATGACACCATTGATGAACCAAATGCATGTACATGTGTCTACAAACTGCAAAGGTCTCTGCAGTGAATTACCTAATAAGTGAGGGGTGAGTTGTAATTAAACTAATTTTACCAGAATGGAAGTATAAGGGATGATTAAAGAGAAAAAAAAAGGTAGACATTAAAAACTTTTCTTCTTCAGCAAAATTTACTGTTCCAATATTTTCTGGGCCATACATACATGCTGAAATAATAAAATTTTCAAGAAAAATGAGATTAATTTTGGATACAATTCAAATATACTTACAGTAATGAACACCTTTATTTCCTACAGATAACTTACTCAGGAAAATATTCAACAAATGTGCTTAGTCTTATGTTTTAAAACATTTTGCTAGTCCAGCCTAAATAAATAAATAAACCCTTCCAAAAAATATTTACAATGATGCTTGAATAGTCTTATTTTTTACTTACATAATAGATGTTAATAAAATTGCATATTTAATTTTCATGTATTATGATGGATTGTGGTGTTTATATGGTATGAACTAATATTCCAGGAAGAAAGTCCCAATTTACAATATTGTACCTAAGGGAAATAAGAATCAACTATTATCCAAAAACCAATTAGATAATAAAATTTGAGGTGTTTGAACTTTACTCCAATTAAAGAACCATAGTCACTTTGAATCTTATTGACACAAAATACAGACCTTTCCACCAGTCAGAGCATATACGTGACTTTTCAATTTCGAACACATTTATTAAATATTCCTCTGATTCTAGAGACTTACATTAAATGAGCAAACAAAACATGTTCCTTTGATGTGCAACAAATGCCTTTGGTTCTAGCTTTGATAATCTTATTATTCATTTTATCACCATCCCCACCACCTCACCCATCCCCACCTCCCCAGTAGTCTTAGCTCAAAATCTCCCCTGTGCCTGGACAGCAGGGCCCTGTGTTTTCAGCCCTTCCAAACCCCAATAAGTCTTCCTGGATCAATTCATCTTCAGCTTCAGCTTTCTGTGAAGCCTTTCCTTCTTAAACGTACCCACCCCCCACATCCACATCAGTGAGTTTCCTTTCTTTTCAACTTCTATATGTTCCATTGATTTTTTTTTAATCAAAACAGAGAAACAAAACAAAAATGAGCATATTGACCAGTGACTGTATCCAGGAAGTCTGTAGCACAAATATAAACACAAGTTTTTTTCAGAATTTTATTTTGATCGACTCAGTTGAATGCTAGAAGCATATCTTAAATTTCTGTGTTTCTACATTAAACAACACTGAATAAAAATTGCTCAGCCCTGGCCTGTGTGGCTCAGGTGGTTAGGCATAATCCAGTGCACAGAAAGGTGGCCGGTTTGATTCCCAGTCATGGCACATGCCCATGTTGCAGGCTTGAACCCCCAGCAGGGGGTGTGTAGGAGGCAGCCGATTGATGCTTTGCTCTCACTCTGATGTTTCTCTCTCTCTTCCTCTCCCCTCTTTTCTCTCTAAAAATGAATAAAAAGTCTTTTTTTAAATTGCTTAATAAATAGTGGCTGTTCAATCTAAAATAAGTGGTTATTTAAATGTCAGTTGTGAATTAAAATATATATTTGAAAATCAGGAACAAGCCAAGGTGGGAGGTGGGATAATTTAAACACAATTAACTGCAGCTTCTGATAACTGTTGCATTGAAAATGTGCAGAACTTGAACAACGAATCACTATTGACTATTAACCCCAGATGGTCTATGTCTTCCTCTTGAGTCAGAAATATAATTTTTCCAACAAAACAGAACCCACTCGGCAATAGTTATGGTGAAGACTCTAGTAAAGGGAGCTCAGTTTTTATGGAAAGAGGGGTGAACTAAGAGTTGTAGTATGTTCTGTCTCTTCCTTTTTATCACTAAAGATTGAAATTCAGGAAGGTGGCTGTTTTATTTTTTTAATTAATTAATTTTTTTTTATCCTCACCCGAGGACATTTTTGCATTCATCTTCACACAGAGCGAGAGAGAAAGAAGGAGGAAGAGAGAGAGAAACATCGATGTGAGAGAGACACATCGACTGGCTACCACTCACAAGACCCCAACCAGGGCCGGGGACAAACTGCAACTGAGGTACGTGCCCTTAGCGGGAACCGAACCTGGGACTCTCTGGACTGCAGGCCTACGCTCTAACCACTGAGCAAGACCAGCCAGGGCAAGGTGGCTGTTTTAATAATTACGATAAATGTAGGCTTAAGACAGAGTGTGGCACAAACTCTGACTCAGGAAAGTGAAAATGGAGAAGATGGGTAATTGGGAGAGAGAATAATTATCTTGGTCTATATGCTTTTTTTTTTTTACTGTATTTTTAATAAGAAATTAAAAATCAACTTATTCTGTTCTAGTGTCTATTATATTCTAGTTGCTGAATATGCATGCAGAAATTAATAAGATAGAAACTTGCCATTACAGATGTATGGTGATCACAGTTTGGTGAGAGGTCCAATCAAAACTACCAGCACTGCTAAGCAGCTTACTGTAATTGCCTTTTATATGGTCTCCTGGTTATGTCTTGGCTTCCCCATAGCCCATTTTCCTTACAGAAGACAGAGTGATGCTGTGAGAATCAAATAAGATACAACCACTTTTCTCCATAAACCCACCAATGGACTTGCCACTGCAACTGTTTTTAATTCTAATTTTTTAATTATTATTATGGCTTAGGAGTTGCTACATGACATGGCCCCTGTAGATTTCTCTGACCTCATTCAGAGTCTCTGCACTAGAAATGAGAGAAGCATAATCCCAGAGGATTCTGTACTCCAAATTAAAAAATAAAAAGGAGTTGCCTGATGGATTCTAGAATAGCACGGTATTTCCAAAAGGCATTTGTAATATGAACCCTTAAAACAAACATTTAAATAAAAACATTTGATGAAGAAATGTGGGCAAGCTTAAAGTCACTGGTGGACATAGTCCATATCTATTTTCTTAGAGAAGTTCTAAGGGTGACAAGGTGTTCCGAGGAACTCAGGGAGTAGAAGGAGGATTCTGGGTGCTTTCATGCATATTCATTACACCCTCTAACTTATTACTCTGTTTACCACCAAAATTGTCGAGCAAATTATATTCTATATCAATCCCCAAACAGATTTTCATCTTCCTGACTTGGCCAAGCACGAATGCAAAGCACATTATAGAGAAGAATTGCAGTCGGTCATTAATATTTAATGCGATGTGGAAGTTGGTGCTCCTTAAAAAGAGACTACTCACCCTTCCAATGAAAAATTAAATCTATTCCAGTCAATGTACACTTGCAATTAAAAACCCTGCACAGAGAAACCCCCCATGAAGAAACAATAATTAAACATGGAAAAAAATTTTCTCACTGAATTTCTGCTAGAATGATTCCTCCTACCTTTCTCTCCTCCAGCAGAAAAATAACAAAGCAGGCCTCTGCCTGATTCCGGTTTCTGTTTCTACTTCAGTGGAATTAGATTGAGATAAATTAGGAAACAGTGATATTCTAAAATAAATCTTCCTTGAAAATGATTAAGCCAATATATTGCTTAAGTAGGTATATGAGAATATTAATTTCATAGGACATCCTAGAAGAAAAACAGTACTCTTAGTCAAAAAGTTTGCAGAATACTGTAAATACACTCCTCTCTTAGAATTTCACAATGTGCTTTGACTTTTTAAAGGCTCTAAAAAGTTATGAAGAATCTATTTAACTTTGTTTAACATAAACTTGGCCGAATGTAGCACTTTTTTCACGTTATACTGTTTCACAATTGAAGTACAGACTAGGCAACCTGGTTACAGAATCAGAGAAGGGACAACATGAATAATGGCGAAATAAATTTCTGCTAACATCTTAATCATCTGCTTCCAAATATAGAATGCTGAATTTATAACTAATGCCAGATATGAATTCCACTGTGTGGGCAAATACCCAAAGTGTAGATGATTCTGTCCTTGCCTTCAGAATCATAAAATTGTCACACTGAGACAGGATAGAAAGGAGTTAGGGCAAACTCCTGACAAGTGGAACGAGGAAGCAGGGCTGGACTTCACAGGCTGATAAGCTGCTAGGTCCTCTCATGGAGCCCCCGCCTCCACAGGTCATCAAAGGCATCATGGCTTATGGCAGGAAACTCCAGCTCTGGTTGCAGAAGTCAACAACAAGGACTGGCGAAAACCAGATCAATGAAAAATTGACCAGACTATGACCGCAAAGCTCAGTATATCATCATTATAATGAACATTGCCACCAAAAGTAGAAGCCCGCCCCCCCCCCCAAGAAATGCCATGACACTTCCTTCGAAGAGACCATGTTAGGAACAAGAACCCGGTCCCAGCCAGAAGGTGCAGTCAGTATTTGGGGCCACAAAGTTCGGAAACAACCCAGCCTTGGAAGCATCTAAAACCCCAAGAACTGACTGACCATGCTGAAACTCACTCTGAGTCTGCCCACGACCTCTCCAACTGGACACTCCTTTCTTTCACAGAGCCATGTCACAGCTGAACAAAGCTTGATTTATTATTTTATTTTTTATTTTATTTTTTATTTTATTTTATTTTATTTTATTTCATTTTTATTTTATTTTATTTTATTTATTTTATTTTTTTTATTTTATTTCATTTCATTTCATTTCATTTCATTTCATTTCATTTCATTTCATTTCATTTCATTTTATTTTATTTTATTTTATTTTATTTTAATCCTCACCAGAGGACATTTTTGCATTCATCTTCAGATAGAGCAGGAGGGAGAGAGGGGGGAAGAGACAGAGAGAAACATCAATGTGAGAGAGACACATCGAGTGGCTGCCACCCACACAACCCCAACTGGGGCCAGGGACAAACTGCAACCGAGGTATGTGCCCTTAGCGGGAACCGAACCCGGGACTCTCTGGTCCTCAGGCCGAATCTGTAACCGCTGAGCCAAACCAGCCAGGGCTCAAGGCTCTAATTTTTTTAAAAAATGTAAAATTTCCAAGCACACTACTTCATTGATATCATTTCTTCATGGATGAAATAAATCCATATCAATGGATTGTTGTAAAGGTGCTAAGTATAGGAAGTATAGATTCTCATTTTCACAAATGAGCTAACAGGATTATTAAATGGTTTTCACAAAGATTTTGAGGAGGCTGGTGTTTGAAATGTGCTTCATGGAGTAGCCCCAGGCAGTAGTGTCATAGAACAATAAGGAGATGTGGAGAGTACTGAGAGTTTGGGTCTCCTACCCTCATTTCCGAGTAGGTCCCTCAGCTTCTAAATTTTTTTCATCTTAGAAGTTTCATATAGATGTTATATGCAATTTGCACCAATATATTTTCAAGCCACTGGTTCTAACTATTTGCAGATGAAGAAAATGAAGCCAAGAGAAAGAAAGAACTTTGCCCGAAGACAGAGGAGCAGCTTACTGGATTGTGGGCTGATCTGGCCGTGGCATCTGTCATCCGGTTGATCACTGTCAATGGATACAGACCTTCATCATATCATATGAACCTCTAGATTATCTTCCCTAATGGCAAAACGAAGACTGGAACTGGCATCTCTCTTGCATTACAAGGCTATGAGTTACTCTCTCCTATTTCCTACCTAAGTTATTGAGAGATTTCTCAGAAGTGACATAGAAAGCCCATCAGGGATTGGAGGAGGCACACCATTTGCTCTTATTGCTTCTGGGTAAATGCCTTTATTCTCCCATCACAATGGCACTTTTAAAATAACTTCATTCCCTATGAGATAGCCGAAACTCAATTCAATGTGATCAGAGATCTCAGACACAGAAATAGAAAATGGGTCTCTTCCTGGAATCAGGTACAGGGGTTCTACATAATATATATATATATTCAGACCTATACTGTCTACCAGAGATTTAATATGCTCCTGCTCTACCAACTCACTCCATCAAAGAAAAGCACAGAACTTTGAAGATTAAGATGACATGAACTGAATAGAAAAGAAAAAGATAGAGTGTTAGTCTCAAAAGAACAAGAGTAAATTTCTCTCTTCTAAGTCCTTAGAGTTCTGTAAGCTTGACATTTTTTTTCACTGTTGACTCTCATTTATTTTACTCATCAGGTTGGCCATGAATGCAGAAAGGGCATATGAAATTTAAAAGCTGTTAGCTGTAAGCTGTAAGCTTCAATATCTTTTCATTACAGGGCAGGAGAAAGATGCCCACGAAAGAGAAACTCTCGTGGAAAATATGGCGCAGACACAGCAAGTGCCATGGCATCAGGATTTGTTCTGTGTTGACTGACCTCATTCAAGAAACATAAAAAGTGCAGAGAGATAGAGAAGGGGAGAGGAAAAGAAACAGGAAAAGGGGGATTCAGGGGTGAGAAGTAGGTTGATCATCTTCACCCTATAATTACCTATCTTTCTGACTAAGAATTTGGGAGCAAGAAGAAGGCAGAAAATAACTGTACCTTATTTATATCACAGAGCTGTTATGAGCAGAAATGTGGGTCTATAGTACATCCCCGAAAATGTACTCTGTAACAAAACTGAAAAATGTGAGGATAGATGTGTTGCTTTGTAAGATACACACTTCAGAATTTCCCATCTGCGTAACTTAAAAAATTTTATCCAAAAAGTAATCATAATATATGTTAACAGTGAATCAAGACACTGTTCATATTGTTAATTTTCCAAAGTTGTAGATATATCTAAAGGAGATTCTCAGATATAGAGTTGGCATGACTCATTTAAATTATGACATATTTTTGTCCTTCAAATCAATGTGGTTGTTGACTTTTATTCAGGTGGATGGTGTTACTCGAACACAGAAATGGTCCTTTGAAATGCTTTCCATCAGATTGAACCATGTGAAATAGCCATTTTTTTAGGTTAAATATAGCTAAATATTGGCAATTTCATATGGTTCCACCTACAGGTGAGACATATTTTGGAAAAAAAACTGTCAGAATATATTCCCACACCTCCTTTTGTTACTGTTGTTGATTTCAGAGAGGGCAGGTGGTGAGAGAGAAACATCTATCCGTTGCCTTCTGGACTGGAGATCAAACCTGCCACCCGGGTACATGCCCTGACTGGGAATCGAATCCACACACTTTCATTGTATGGAATGACACTTCAACCAACTGAGCTACTCCAGCCAGGGCCCTTCTCAAACCTCTTCAACTGAGAAATAAACCTTCACAAAACAACTGTTGTAATTCAGAACTTGAAAATGTATCCTAATTAATATAAATCAAGTTGAAGGATCTATGTTATCTATGTTCAAGTATTTAAATAGCTACAAATAACATCAAAACGAAGCTGGCTTCCAGACACCAAGCTGATGCAAATAAACCTCCAGGGGTTGCTATAAACATATACCACTCACACTGTTACTTTGCAGAGTAGAGCTTTGTTTCTGAAAAGGTATCCAGAGAATCAATAGCCCCCTACACTATGTGGTATATCCAACAGGTGTTAAATCCTTTTGCACGTCACTCCTTTGTTAGCATTTAAGCTAAGCTCACTCATCCCATAACGTGTCAAACAGCAGAAAAAAGTATGTTGAAACTTATGAATGACATTCTGGCCACCACGAGTGATTTCAAACTGTTTACCCTCTTGGTTCCGAACTCTTGATTCTGTATCTACTGGTAACTCATACCTTATGAAATTGGAAAAGGAGACTCTTTGGGGGCAGATGAATTATAAGATGGCATGCCTTCCTCCAGCGTCCAGACTGACTGTAGTCTAGGGCTAGGACTCTTGGGTTGCAGGCCTAATTGACCATTTTAGAAAAAGCACAATTATGGAGTGCATAAGCTCCACAACTGTTGTGCAGCTGGGTGGTCTGACTAGCTTCTCTTAAATCTTAGGTTTATGTAAAATCTTCTTCTATATGTTAGAACATAAAATTTTAGTATTATTTTTGTGAGACTGTAATCCATACTTCCACTTTGATTTTCTTGGAGATGGGGTCAGAAATAGGAATGTCAGACATGAATTAAAGATAGTTCACAGTTCTGCCCTGGCCTGTGTAGTTCAGTTGGTTGGAGCCCAGTTGTGTGCACCAAAGGGTTGCAGGTTCAATCCCCATCAGATCCCATGGTCCAGGCGTCTAAGGGAGGCAACTGATCAATGCTTCTCTCATATCCATGTTTCTTTCTCCCTTTCTCTCTCTCTCTCCCCACCCCTTCCTTCCTCTCCCTCCCTTCCCCTCTCTCTAAAATCAATTAAAAACAAACTTATCCTCTGTAAGGATTAAAAAAACAAAAGGAAGGATAGTTCACATTTCTAAACTAAGAGATGTGATCTCATTGGTGAAAATTATCCTGGTCTTGTCAGAATATTGCATTCACAACAGCAAATCTGCGACTGGTGAGTTTTCAACAATTATACCAAGCAAAACCCAAAGCATGCTGGTTTTCCATATATTCTTTTCAGAGAGGCACGCTGCTAGAATAATATACTTGAAGATTAGATGATGCAAAACAGAAGTCATCAGGTCAGCATATTGGCCAATTATATTTTGCAAATCACTAGACTGAAAACAAGCTCTGAGTGATTCCATAGATAGGTGAAAGAAATGTAGCATATTAATATCTCTGAGAGGTCCTGATTAAAGGAATGTAGTTACAGTTTAACCCAGAATTTCCAAAAAGCATTTGACAACAGCACTAATTCTTCTTACACACATACACACACACACACACACACACACACACACACACACACATATACACACACACCCTACATGCCCACATTTCAAGAACTGGGCTTTAGGCCAATTAAAGAAAAGAAGCATCAAATAGCATTAAGTTAGTTGTACCCTATCCCAAGAGTAATAAATCAGTGCAAGTTGTGCTAACCTCTCTGAACTACATTTTTCCATATAAATTAGTAGCAAAACTAATACCTGTCCAATGTTTATGTAGATCAAATCCTTCCTTCTTTCGTACAGGTGGGCTAGGAGAGGTGTGAACGGTAGTAATGGCCCAGTTGGAAATGCAAGATCATGACTAAATGTGGCATGGACCATGATGCACAGGCCCTTCCTTTTAAAAATTATAACTAATAGCCCTGGCCGGTTTGGTTCAGCGGTTAGAGCGTTGACCCATGGACCAGAGAGTCCCGGGTTTGGTTCCCGCTAAGGGCACGTGCCTCGGTTGCAGTTTGACCCCGGCCCCGGTTGGGGTCGTGTGGGTGGCATCCAGTCGATGTGTCTCTCTCACATCCATGTTTCTCTCTCTCTTCCTCCCTCTCTCCCTCCTACTCTATCTGAAGATAAATGCAAAAAAATGTCCTTGGTTGAGGATAAAAAAAATATAACTAATATATGATATTTTCTTTGAAAATTCTATTTAAACCAACACTTGTGCTTCTTGTTTCAGTGTTTCACCCTCAACCGATGCTCAGAGAAGGGCAAGGTCTCATGAAAGCTTGATTCTGGGCGGGAAGAGTGATTGGATTTGCCTGTGTTCTCTGTTTTCCCTACTTTTCCAACCTCCTTTTCCATGTTGCTCCTGGCACACAGATAATTATGGGTGGTTTGTAGATACATTATGAACATTCCAATAGCTAAATGTCTGTTAAAGATATATCATGACAACTATAACTAGCAGAACAAAACCGTAATTTTACAGACATTCTAATTCAGAGTGAGTCTAATTTTAAAAAAGAGAGGAGAAAAAGCAAAATTAAAGAAAAATAATAATAATATGAACACTGGTGAAACAGAGATATTGAAAAGTAGTACAGATATAGTGCTAACGATTAAAACTTGGAAAACATCACTCTATAACAACTCATAAAGCAGATCATTATCACACCTATTTCAGAGGCAAAGAATCCACATCTTCAAGAAGCAAAACCAAGTGCCCAAGACTTACCAGTAACTGGCTCAGCTGAAATTTGAACTCAGGCTTCCTGACTCCAAAGCCCATTGTTTAAATACTTCACACACTTTCCCATCGTTCTGAAAATCTCCTCACCTATACCTTTTCTAAAGCCTAAAAAAAACAAATCTTGCTTTATTCGGGCATCTCCTCTCTATCCTCCTGGACCATCCCAAGCCCGTGTGCATGGTATGCACTGACTTCCACTTTCAGGCTTCCCATAACACCGCTGGGTTCCGGTCATTCCACCTGTGTGTATGACGCGCCTGCCTTTAGCCAAGGAACTTGCAAGGGGCTTGGAATCAAATGGGAATGAAATCCATTCAGTCTCTATTTTCATGGATTTTAGAATCTTGTGAAAGAAACAGGCATAGATTTTTTTTTAATCCCACAAACACTGCAAACTGACGCATGAGCTACAACAGAGAGTCACACAGTTTTAAGATAAAATAGATGGGGAGTCAAGGGGATCATGAACGAATGTACTAAACAAGGGATGCATAAGCTGAGATTGAATGAAGAGAAGGAGTTCATTAAATGAATTGGCAAAGAGTGGGAAAAAAGTATTCAACCAGAGGAAAAACATATGTAAAGAATCTGTTAGTAGAAAAAGCAAAGAGGGTTTAAACAAAATGAATAAGACCCATATTATTGAAGTACAGAGAGAGAGTCCGAGGGTTGTTCCCAAGGAGAGAGAGGAAGTAAGGGTAATTCATGCAGATGCTTTTTTTTTTTTTTTTTGCGTCATTATTTTTTACTTCACAAACATAAATCTTATTTACACCTAATGACAAACTTCCTAACAAGATCAATTTAAATACTCATATTCTTCTCCTCCATGCAAACTACCACAATGCTAGACACCAGCATCCTTAAACAATATTAAAAATCCATTACAATACTACTACATGATATAAATGGCTTCAGTCTAAATCACAAGAGTCCGTGGTAAACTTTTGGACAGTGTTTTTACCAGGCAGTTTTCCAGGAGACAGCGCTGGATCTAACACAGGAAGACAGCTTGACAGTCATCACATCCCCTAGGTGTGAGGGGATCTTCATGGATATGATGACGTCACCACAGCGGAGTGTTTCTCCAGGTTACTGGGTCACATTTGGAAAAGAAGTGTCTTGGCTTCACCTTGTCCACTGTTTCTATTTTCATTAATGTTACAATAGAAAAATGTGTCAAATCCAAGCTGCAAACATTCCATCAACTTCATCTTCTGGTAGGTGCTGGAGGAAATGCACAGCAACATTCTGCACCCTCTGTTCTGCAAATACATAAGCTTCTGCCGCCAGCCTGGACTCCAAGCACACTACCAGAAGTGACAGAATGTGTGGATCCTCACGTAATTTGCCCATGCACACTAGTGTCGTAAATTTGAGCATTCTGCATAATATTTTCTTCAACTACTATCCAGATTATTCCAGCTACTAATTCTTTGTGGAAAAAAAAAAAAAAAAGACTAATTCTACAATGATCTGAAACACCAACCAGAAAGAATACATGTACCCCCATGTTCATAGCAGCACTATTTACAATAGCTAAGATCTGGAAACAGCCCAAGTGTCCATCAGTAGATGAGTGGATAAAAAAGCTGTGGTACATATACACAATGGAGTACTATGCAGCTGTAAGAAAGAAAGATCTCTTATCCTTTGAGAAGACATGGAGGGACCTCGAGAGTATTATCCTAAGCGAAACAAGCCAAGCAGAGAAAGACAAATATCACATGATCTCACTTATTTGTGAAATATAATAAACATAACAGTCTGAGGAACAGGGTAGACCCAGAGATGTGGAAGTAGGGTACAGACTGACAACCCTCAGAAGAGGAGATGGGTGGGAGGGAGGAAAGAGATAAACCACAGAACTTATATGCATGTATGCATATCTGATGGACATGGACAACAAAGCTGGGGACGGGGTGGGGGGATGGGGAGGAGGGTGTCAATGGGGAAAAAAGGAGAAACATCTGTAACAAAAATAAATTAATAAAAAAAATAAAGTATGTTTATATATGACCTATTAAAAAAAAGATTGATTTGAACTCCATTGATGATTTCATAGGTAAAAATTGTACATTACAATTACTAGCTAAAACATACAGTTAATATCATTTAAATTCTATCTCTGAATTCTATTTGAATTCTTGAGTCTGTAACTAGAGTTACTGACTAAACATATTTTGTGTCGTTAGAAATAATAGTGTATCGCTGGTGATTCTTGAATACAGTTCTGTGAGCATAATTTTATTTTAATGCCAACTGATTATTATATAATTTGTATGTTCTGGTTCATATCCATTATGAGTTTCTGGAGGAAAGATACCATAATTATAATCAGAAAAAATGTTATGGAAAATATCTTTCATTGAAAAGCCTTTAAGACAAATACACAATAATAGCGTTCATAGTATATTAAGATTCATACATACATATACATATATAAACTTTTTTTATACTTTTCAGATGACCAGTTTCTACAAAAAGCAAGAAGATGCAGTTTGAACTAAAATAAAGCTACCAAGACATAGAGCCCCCTGAGTCAAACGGCCTCCTTGTCTAATTACTTTATGTCTCTGAGGACATTCTCAGTTCAAAGATATTATGAATAAAAAAAGAGAAGAATCCTGGCCGCTTTGCCTCAGTGGTTAGAGCATCCGCCCCAGGGCTGAAGGGTCTCAGGTTCGATTCTGGTCAGGGGCACGTGCCTGGGTTGCAGGTTTGATCCTCAGTACTGGTTGGGATTGTGCGGGAGGCAACCCATCGATGTGTCTCTCTCACACAGATGTCTCTTTCTCTCTCTCCCTCCATTTTATTCTCTCTAAAAAAAAAAAGGAAAAATATCCTTGGGTGAGCATTAACCAAAAAGAAAGAAACTTGGCTTTTTATTTATTTATATTTCTTGATTGGTTTTTCCCAAAAAATAATTTTCCTGTGTTAGAGTTGAGTTTGACTTTCCACTCTGCAGCCCCACAACAACACAGTTTACGACAGCTGTACAATGACCAGATTAATTGTCTAGCTTCTGACTGTCACAGTTTTAGCTAACAAGCTGTGATCACTCCAGCAGTAGCCTCAGTAATGAGAGAAAACACCCAAACAAAAATGCATCAAGAGATCTCATTCAAAATCCCGTAAAGAGTTATATAAATTACATACAGGCACATCCACCTTGGAAATGGGACTTCCATTCCAGTAGATGCCTTTTCAGGGAGTGATCAGGAAGTTCAGAGAATGGAGTTTGCAGTTTCATAAAGCTTGAGCCCCTAGAATTCCACTGGGTTGCATGACAGGCTTATTACTCTGCAGATAAGCCCATGTGTGGAACGCCGTTCTTCTGTCCCTTGTCTGCCACAGAGCAAGCAGTAAAAAATGTAGCTACTTTTAACTAGAATTAAATTCAATTTAAGAATCTTAAGGCAAAAATCATAAAGAGAAAAAAGCTGAGCTAGAAACATCTTTAAAAGAGCAGCAAAAAAAAAAAAAATGTATGTGTAAGAGGAAGAATACACTTGAGACCATGATTGATCATCAGATGTAATAAGAATGCTCAGGTGAAATAAAGCTTATGATATATGTCAGTTACCAAAGGAAGAAGAGCTCAGAACACAAATTATTGCTTGTTTTCACTTGAAATTGTTCAAAACAACGAATTAGGCTGGGTTTTTAAGAAATTCTCTGAATCCAAATGAAGTTTGTTTTCCTAACCTCAGTGTCTCTCATCTAAACAGGAGGGGAAATTGCCTGGTGAAATAAAATCCCCTAATAAAACTTTACTAAGAGTTTAAATTCAAATCCTTGGACATGGCTGGTATCTAAGGTTGGTATGGAACTTAGTCTCCTCAAAATTTTTCAGTATTACTTTTTAAATATCATTTAAAGCTAGAATGGCATGGGGGTGTGTGTATGTGTATGATCTTTATGTTTCAAAAGTGTGTTACTTTTCTGTCATGAAAAGCAGATAGATGTGAAATCGAATTTCAAAAGCTGTTTATATCATCGTGTTCCGAAAGGCAGGGCAGGAACGCTGAGTGTCCATCACATGCTTTGGTCCTGTGCGTTCAATTTCTGGAGCATGACTGGAGAAGACCTGCTACCTTTCAACTGCATTGCCCGAGCCCCTGTGACCAGCACTCTCACTGGGGCTGATTTTACACAGAACAGTGTGGACTTCATTCCCAATACAGCCGCATGATGGGACGCTGAGTGGATAAAAATTAGACTCAGGAATCAGGCAAAACTAAATTTGAATTCAAGGTCTACCACTGACTAATCATGTGACAGGCAAACAGTTCGCTGACTTTTTTTTTTTTTTTTTCAGTTTAAAATTGGTATAAAAATAGTACCCTATAGATTTGGGATAGGATTCATTGAGATACTGTATGTATATTAAATGTTTATGATAATAATGTCTGATATAAAAGAAACAGTAAAGCTTTTACAATTTTTTCTGCCTGTTTAGCACTTGTGCTTTTTAAACAGCTGCTAGAAATATTTGTTTCTTTACTTGCTTAGTAAACTATATGAGGTAAATTATATAAAGAAATTTGTATGCAATATATACACATATATATTCTAATTTAGGCTACCACTTCAATTTACCTATTTCTGCTAGTGCATTCTACCCAGCTATGTTTGGTTGTTCATCTTAATTCTAAAATATATATATATATATATGCACATATATATGTATATATATGTATATATACATATATATAATCTGTTTTGATAAAAGAGGATAATTTAACATGAAGCAAAGATAACATTAATTTTATCATTGTGTCCTAGTAGTGTGAATAATTTGAAATAATATACTAACCCAACAGATAATTTTAAATTTTTAAATAAAATATAACTTCTGCATAACATGTGGTATTTAATTAGTTCTTTTTAAAAAACACTTAAGTTGACTATGGATGTTTTGATCTGAAAAGTGTCCCTCCAAATTTCATATTTTAAATTCCTAACCCCCAGTACCTCAGAATGGGACTGTGTTTAGAGACAGGATCTTTAAAGCGATATTTAAATTAAAATTAGGTTGTTAGGGTGGAACTCAATCCAATATAACTGGTGATCTTATGAAAAAGAGATCAGGACACAGATGTACACAGAGGGAAGACCATGTGAAGACACTGGAAGAAGAGCCATGTACAGCAGAAACCAACCCTGCTGACACTTTGATCTTGAACTTCTAGACTCCAGATCTGTGAAAAAATAAATTATGTTGTTTTATCCACCTGGACCATGGTATTCTGCTATGGCCACCCTAGGAAATCAATACAATGGATTATTCTCTTTTTAAGGATGACACTAATAGACATGGAGAAACTTGTGTGAGGTTTTTTCATTTAATAATTTGTAAGAGCAGCCCTGGCCTGTTTGGCTCAGCGGTTGGAGCATTGGCCCATGGACCGAAAGGTCTCAGTTTCTATTCTGGTCAAGGGCACATATGTACCTGGGTAGAGGGTTCAATTCCCCGGCCCGGTCGAGTTGTGTGGGAGGCAGTCAATCGATGTGTCTCTCTCACATTGATGTTTCTCTTTCTTTCTCTCCCTCCCTCCCTTCCACTCTTTCTATAAAAAAATTCAATGGAAAAATATCCTCAGGTGAGGATTAACAAAATAAATAAATAAAATGTGATTTAAATAAGAATAATAATAATTTGCAGAGCAGAGTCAGAATTTTAATCAGTGTTTCTAATGACAGTCTATGTTCTCTCCACCTCACTCCAGTGCTTCTTGAGTAATTCAATGACACAGGGTCGGTGCCTTTTTTGGTGTAATATGCTGGTTGTCAAGGCTTTTGCTGACGAGAAAACAAGTCCCTAACTAGCTTAGCAGAGTCAACTGGACTAAGTTGTAGTGATAGAGCCACGACTTTACATATCTCTCTTCCTGTGCCATGTTCCTTATCTTTATCATGTGATGTGATATTGAAGTCTCCAAAGCTGGATGCAAATTCATAGTGTTTCCTGGGGTATGGTTAAAACATACCAACAGCATCTTCATCTAAGAAGGTTCCCAGGTGATTCTGATCCAGTCAGCCAAGCAACACGTGGGAACCCCAACTCTACATAATGGAAGACTATACGTTTTGAAATAGACAAATATATATTTAAATCTTAGCTCTGCATTATAATTTACTTAACAATTCTGAATTTTGGATTCTATGCATGTAAAATGAAGGGCAATAGCCCCTGCAGACAATTCTGTATGTACCTATGTTTGCATCTGTATATATATACTATACATAGAGAGCTCTTTTTTAGAATGTTTTCTTTTAAATACCAGATAGACTCTCTGGAAACCTGACTGAGGCATTTATGATTGGCAACCTGATTTATATTTGACCCCTGAACCTTGGCAATAGAGCCATAAAGAGCATCCAAAGGCCTCTCTGCCATATGGAGTCCCAGTTACCCAGACTATTAGGTTCACATTTGCCTTAATGATTCATGATCCCTCTTTCAAAGGTTATCAGCCCAGGAAGAAAATTATTCCAGTAAGACTTTCAAATTCTTATGGGAACCAGATCTCTGGACCACTAGTAATTCTTTTCTTTAGTTTGCAGTCAAAACGTGCCAAGTAATTTTACAAAGTGCTTGGGAAATTACTTTCAATGTGATGAGCCAAAACCTCATCTTGAGTTAGCATTTCATCAATTTCTTGTAGGAATTTCTCAGGGTGCTCAGATCCCCGGCCTTAAATCATAGCAGATATCTAAGCACCAATCACAGCAAGTTTCTCCTCCTTTGTTTCACTTAGTTGAAAGCCAGAATCAGCCTGACAATCCTGCACTCCAATAAATTGCCAACCAAACAGAATGAGATTCGCCCATTATTCTTTCTGTCATTCTATCCTAAACAATCAAAGTCCAATCTGTTTGCCTTTAAGCTCTTTCCAAAGCCCTCCTTTCCCCCAGCTCTCCTTTCCAGTATCCTCCTCACTCCCATAAGAGTTGAACAGAACACCTGTTTGAAGAAAATCCCATTAAATGCCCAGACATCCAGCAAATTCTTACCAATGGACAAGAGATCAATAAGTAGAATAACATGAGTCCGTCTCAATGAAACTAAATTAGGTAATGGTGTTTTCTCTATACTGAATGAGCCCAAGATTCTAAATAACCGCTTAGGGAAGCTATTTTCAACTGAAGCTCTGAATACTTTATGTTGAGATGAATCATCATATAATGTTGGTCTGCCAACAATTATCAATGGTTGTGCCAGTAAAACATTTGGAAAAATCCTCTCTACCTATGAGCAGAGATAGTTCATCAAATAGTCCTTGTGGGGGCCAATGAAGGAAAAGGAGGAAGGAACTCTTTATGACATCTGGCTGCTGGGTCAGAAAGCCTCACAGCACTTTCAGGCTTTGGAAGCCATTCTCTATCATCTGTTGCTGAAGACATTTATTTCCCAGTATTTTTTTTTCTTCTTTATTGATATTAGAGAGAGACAGAGAAAGGGAGAAGGAGAGAGATGGAAACATCAATGAGAGAGAACATCGATTGGCCGCCTCCTGCATACCCCCTACTGAGGATTTGGCCCACAACCTGGGCATGTGCCCTGACTGGGAATCGAATCAGTGACTTCTTGGTACATGGGTCGATGCTCAACCACTGAGCCACACCGGCAGGGCTTTCTTTGTATTTTAAATATTTACTGTAACAAATCATAGTCAGGCAGATCTGTGAAGCCTCAGTATTCACTTCTAAACAGCACAGAAAGTTGACTACTTTTTGAAGAATGCCTTCTTATTCTGTAGTCCCATGTTTCTCCAAAGAGGTCACTTAGATATAAAACAATCCCTCTTACAGAACTTTAGGTTATTTTTGTTTAAGAACTATGTATTAGTTTAGCACCAGTCATATGCTAAGCAAAAATCCAAGTGCTCAATAAATAAACGTGATAAACTCTCTTCCTTATAGAATCTGCGTTATGGTGAGAGGAAAACTTACAGAAAACAGAAAAAATAGGGTAGTGTAATATAGAGTTTTAGTTTTACACAGAGTATTATGGAATAATAGCAGAACATTAAGCCCGACCTGGTGAGAGGGTATGGAACAATATTAGAAGAAGTAACAACTGAGATCAAAGTTAGTTTATCAAGATAAAAAAAAAAAGGGTGGGGACAGGGGATGGGGAACATGAGCCAGAGATAACAGCATGGGTGCAGGATTCATGCTGAATCTATAAGCACATGAGACCTGGGTATTGTAGAAACACTGCTGATCCAAGAAGAGGGTGGTGGACGATGAGGTTGAACAGAAGGGTAACGTCAGAAACATGAAGTGGAAGGATGCTGTTATAAGGAACTTAGGCTTCTTCCTAGAAATAATAAGTACTCAGAGAAAAAGTTCAGAACAGGAGAGTGACATATTCCCATTTGCTTGTTGGCTGGTCTACACTGCAAATATTGTGGAGGATGGATTTGCAAAGGGAAAAGAAGTAGGTGCGAGGAGACCAATTAGGAGGCTCTTGTAATACTTTAGATGAGAGCTGATGAGAACTTCAACTCTCAGTAGAGATGTAAATATATAGAAATGTGTTTTGAATTATTCAACAAATAGTTTGATGTGTTTTTCCAAAGTCATTTCTCAATATAAGTCACTAAGAAGGAAAAGCATCTCTATAGATTTTGCACACGCTAAGGTAGGACATTTCTCTGAATTCACATTTTTAAAACCTCATCAGTAAAATTTTTAAAAGTGAGACTGCCTAGACAACTCAATATTATTTAGATTACAACAAGCAAGAACAACTTTTAGCTGGGCAATCTACCTGCTGCGGACCATTCCCTGTTAGCTTCCATTAGAGAGAAAGAAGAATGTTAGCGTTCCCACTCTTTCACTGAAATGTTTGTCCTTGTTCTTGACCTTGATTGAACTATGCTTGCTGAGAAAGATGAATTTCTATTTCTCTGCTAGCAAAAAAAAAAATTAAGTGAAATTAAAAGTAAAATCAATTTTCACTGAAATATGTATTGTTTCTCAAAAGATTCTTCAGACTCTTTGATATATTAAATTTCTCTTACCTGCCACCGTCATCTTATTTCAAGCCCTGAAACCTGGGCAGGGTTCATGTCATATTAATAATCACTCCTGGGAATGACTGCTGATAAAATGTCCAAAACAATGTATTACATTTGATTCAGCAGCTGTGCTATTTTGCAAACTCCATCTTAGACCCACAGGCAGATAGATTTACATACACACAGACACACACACATACACATACATACACACACACACACACACACACACACACACACACACACAAACTTCCTAAAATCTTCAAGTATTAGAATTCTGATTTTACTTATATTAGGAAGCCAGATTCCAATCTAAAGACACAGAAACACTCTGGTTTTGATTCTTTTGAAAATATGGTGAGTGAAAGGTGGGTTTTGTGTGTTGGAAGTAAAATCTATCTTGTTTAGTATGTAGAAACCCTACTGGTATCTGAGTTGTAGGAAATTAACCTTGAAATAACTTGGAAGAATACACCCCAACTAGAGGGGAAAAAAATAAAAAACATACTCTCTCTTGCCTTCTAAATCATCCAGATTATCAAAAGGGGATAATTTCTGGCATTATGGATTAGTACAACCAAAATCTCCTCAAAGAGTGTTTTATAAACTCATGAAGCATAAGTGGTTATAAATATTTAAGGGGAAGACTACACCAAGAACTTACAGCACTCTGCAGAACTCCTGTACACTCAAATCTTTTCAAAGACTTTGCCGGGCAAGGCAGAGAGCTGTACAACACATGGATGCATCTCATTCCTGCCACACTATTTCCACACAAAAAACAGAAAGAAATTGGCAAGGGTTTGCACACCCCACTGGGACAGGTTCAAAGGACTACATTAGGTTTGTGCAAAGGGAAAGCTGGCCATGGAACAGAAAAGAAGGATAGTATATATTGAGCTCTTCCTGCGAATATTGTGTTAGCTGATCACCATCATAAACTACCAAGATAACTATCATTTGAGTGTAATTTTTCCCTAAGAAAATTGACGGTGAAATTTTATAACATACTCCATGTCATATATCCTTAGTAGGTGCATTCTGAGTCTGTCTTATTAATTTAGCAGGCCATTTCAGGAACAGGAATGTTTGTTTTGTTTTGTTTGACAGGTCTAATTTTAACAAGTAGGCATTTTAAACATTACCCAAACTATAAACTATTAAACATTGAAGCTTAAAAAAAAAAAATTTAAGTAAAAAACAATTACTGTGAAATTGAAGAAACAGATATTCTTACTCAGTTCTGAGCCTAACTTCCTCTCTGATACTCATTTACTGCTGAAATCTAGCATTAGGGTAAAAATGAGCTAGTGTAGTGTTTGGGAATAGAAAAGGCAGTCAGAAGAACTTGGGTGAGGGATATGTCTAGTGTTGTACCTAAAAAGAAGTAATCGGTCATACATTCACCAATCGCATACATTCCAGAAAGGATTGAAAATCACTCTGAGTAAATTTTTTATTCTCTGAAAAATTAACTGTAATTCAGTGGTCTATAACCCAAATTTGTTTAATTGATAAACAAATGTAGTTATTTCATAATAAACCTATTGTTTCCTATTTAAAAATTTAGAGAATAAAAAGTGTTTTTCTTTTGTAAAGTTAAGATTATGCTAACTCATTATTTATTTAACAAATATTTTTAAAGCTTAAATTATTTTTCCTGGGCCAACTACAGTACAGGGGTACATATTAGCATTTAAAGTAAATGAAACCTATTTGAACCATAATATAATCTCTTGGGTTTATATCCACACTAAACAGTGAATTTCGAATTAAATATTTGATCAGCCCTGGCCGGTTTGGCTCAGCGGTTAGAGCGTTGGCCAGAGGATCAGAGAGACCCGGGTTTGATTCCCGCTAAGAGCATGTACCTTGGTTGCGGTTCATCTCCGGCCCCGGTTGGGGTTTTGTGGGTGGCAACCAGTCGATGTGTCTCTATCACATCGATGCTTTTCTCTCTCTCTCTTCCTCCCTCTCTCCCTCTCACTCTATCTGAAGATGAATGCAAAAAAGTGTCCTCGGTGAGGATAAAATAAATAAATAAATAAATGAATAAATAAATAAATATTTGATCATTTCTTCAGCATTTTAATAGTAGATATATTGTTTTTGCTATATCAAAAGTATAGGGACTCATACTTTAAATAAGGAATGTAGTGCATTTCATTGTGTGTATTACAAACACACATTATTTTTCTTAAAATATATTTGTATATACATAGACATCTAAATTTGGTACATTCCTTTTTATAAAATATCAAATGGTTAAAAAAACAAATAATTAGGAAATCATTAATTTAGAAAATTGAAATCCTCATAATCGGGATGAGGATTAAGGATATAAAAAGGGTCATGGTTTTCTGGTGCTCACATTATTAATTATAAAACAAAAATTTTACATTTTTATGCAGTTGCTTCTACATAGCTATTATCACACGATTGTTGTCAGACCCGGCCGGTGTGGCTCAGTGGATTGAGCATCGTCCCATGGACTGAGAGGTCCCAGTTCAAGTCCTGGTCAGGGCACATGCCCAGGTTGCAGACTCGATTCCCAGTGGGGAGCATGCAGGAGGCAGCCGATCAATGTTTCTCTCTCATATAGATGTTTCTCTCTCTCTTTCTAAAAAAATCAATAAGAATATGTTTTAAAAACAAACAAACAAAATAAACATTGTTGTCAGAATATTTCTTGCCAGTCGTCCAACTAGGACTTTAATCCAGGTATCCAAACACTCGTGATGTTTTTATTGTGTGAAGTTTCAAATTACAGAAGGATAAATATGATAACATTCTAAAACTACTTTTACAGAAACCAGGCCACAAACAATACCACAGATTAGCATATGTGTTTAAGCAAATAGAACTTCAAATAAAAGTATGAACATATTTCTACGTGGTGTGCTCTTACTATTGTCCAAAATTTAGTAAAACATTGCTTAGAGTGTTGATCACACCAAACTGAGGATCCAAGATGGTGACAGAGTGGGTGGGAGCTGCACTTGCCTCCTGCCAGGACCAAACTAGAAGTAGAACTAAAATATAAAGCGATCAACCTGATTAAGCAACTGAAGACTAGCTAAAGAAGAGTCTTATAACCAAGGACTTATAGAAGAGGCCACATCAAGACTGGTAAGAAGTACAGAGGCAGGAGAGTACTGGCCCTGCTCCCGCAGGTGGCAGCTGAGCTTCCAAGGGATATCTCAGCTGCAAAGGTTCCCCCCAATAACCATGGGGTATCAAGACCAGGCCCAGCTCCACAGCCCATTGCACTGGAGCTGGGAGGAGGCACCCACATAAAATCTGGCTGTAAAACACAGTGGGTTTTCTCTTCACCAGGGAGCAACAGAAGTCCACTGGAAATACAGGCAGCACAATCCAACTAGGAAATGGGCAAAGGACCTGAACAGATACTTCTCCAAAGAGGAGATACAGATGGTTAATAGACATATGAAAAGATGTTCAGTGTCACTAATTATCGGAAGAAAAAGAATAAGAACTGTCTTGAGGCAGTTGTATGGTCCTCCTTATATACCTACAGATTGAATTGATACTTTTAGTCTCATGTCGCTTTATCTTTCACTTGAGCAATCCGCTGTATCACTAGATGTACCAAAATTATCACACTGTAAGATGCTATGAGACCACGTTGTACAATCTTATATCAGATGTGAGGATCTACTGATTTTATTCATATCATTCAAGAGAGGAAAATAAAGGACAAATATTTCTTTAATAGAGTTGAGAAAAACCTTGCCCTACATGTTTAACTTGAATATAATAATGCCATAGATTTAACTTGCAATTTGTAAAACATTAAAGGAGTGGACAGAGGAACAAGTTAAATCACACCTAAAAGAAATAATCATATAAACTAAGAGCATAGGAGCCAAATTAATATGATCTCCTTAAGATACAAATGTCAAGAATAAATAATAATAATAATTATAAGGGAAAAAAGGGAAGACTGTTTCAGATTGATAAAAACAGAATACAACTAAATGCAGTGTGTAGACATTTATTGGATCCTAGTTCAAACAAATCAATAGTAAAGCATATTGTAGAGATACCTAGAGGAAACCGAATATAGACAGGGCATTACTTTATATGATTTTGAGAAATTATTGTTAATAGTGTTATAGTCTAATATTATACTTATATAGAATATCTTTACTTTTTTAGAGATTCATTTGGAAATATTCAGAGTTAAAAGTTTTTTTTTTATATTTTGTTTAAAATATTTCAGGAAATATTTAGTGAAGCAAATATAGTAATGTATCAAAAATTGCTAACCTGGGTGATGGAGTAAAGTATCTATAGCTATTGTTATTTTGTGTTAGAACATTTTTACAATCAAATAAAAAATTCTAATGCCAGTCACTAATAGGAAGTCAGGACTTGTGACATATATGCACTCTTACTATCATTTCATGGAAGCATCACATGTAGGCTGAGCCACTGTGACTAGATGTGGAATGGGGCTCTTGGGAATGCAGAAAAATACATTTAAGGCTAAGATACAATGATATGGTGAACATAGCAGGAGGAGAATCATTTACTATGCTGGATCACTGATGCCAGTATTCAATGTGGGTGTCATTCCTCCATTCATTAATCCAAACAACATTTGAGTGCCATGCTTTACACACATCTATCACAATATAAATATTAGTAGGACACAGTTACTGCCTGATCCGTACCAGGAGGGCAGTAAGAGACTCAATCGGATCCATCACAATTCTACAGAGGTATTGTAGTCAAAGCATAAATAAATAGCTATGATGGCAGAGAAGAGGGAGTAGCTAGTTGTACCTGCATTCCTGCAGTGTCCTATAAATGTAACAGTTGAGAAGAGAGGAAGGAATACATCATAGGCAGAGGGAATAATATACAAAAATACCTGAAGATGAACAACGATATTTCAAGAATATTAAGAGATTTAGTATGGGGTTTGAATAGCCTTCTAATAGAAGATGCTGGATAGAAGAGTTAGCATCAAACTGTGACGTCTCTTGTATGTCAGACTGAAGAATCCATCTACATTTTGATATTTTATTTTAATACAATATGCAAAACTATCTTAGATGTCATAGAGATATAACAATAAGATTATTATTAATTTTATTTGTGTAAAATTTTCTCCCCCTGAAGACATTGGCTCTGTAGAAGAGCAAATAAAAATTTTAAACTCTAAAATTGGACTGAATTCCGAGAAGAATTACAATGTAAACATCCATTCCACTCTTCTTTTATTTCTTCCTCTTTGCCTAGCCACAGGGGAATGGATTTACTAAGAATATGTTATTTTCCTGTCCTTGATTCTCTGCACAAATTGGAGTTTGCCAGTAGAAGAAATAACAAGTCTGAGATGACTTGCAGCCTTACAGATTGTCCAAATATCTACAGTTTTGGCTGAGAAGTTAACTAAACTGGTAACACACAAGTCTCACCTCTGCAAGAGTAGATCTTTTCTAACTAATGACAACACTAGAAATGCTGGACCCCCAGGAAATATTTATCATACATCCAACAGGAATAATGACCATATCATTATGCTAATAGTAAAAATATTGGTAATACTTAAAATGATCAGCAATAAAATAATGGTAAAATAAATGACTATATCCATAAAGGAGCATCTTATCTATAGTATAATATGTTCACAAAGTATTATTAATGTAAAAATTCTTAATTGCAATTTTAAAAATATATAAATATATGCACATAGTATACTACATATATATTTTCTGTATATATATAGATATATATTATAAACACAATAAAAATATTGGCTAGTTCTGAGTAGTGGGATTATGAGTGATAATAATCTCACTGTGCTCTAATTATATTTTTCTAAGAGATAGATATGTAAGATGTATAGATAGATAGATAGATAGATAGATAGATAGATAGATAGATAGAGATAAAGTGAAGACCAGAAGCAATTAATTTTCAATGGAAAAATTATAACAGAGAGGAGAAATTCAACTTGTAATAATAAAATGGGTTCAATCTACTATGCCAATTTTCTGAATTATGAACTGTTATCTCAATATCATGTTTGTTTGGGGGACACAAGTTAGAAATATGCTCATGTGATAACTGCAGGTATTCAGGTAATCACATTTTTTATTTGCTCTTTGAATTATATGCAATAATGGTTTCAGAAAAAGTATGAGCAAAATATTTCTTTTCAATTAATCTCCCATTAAGTTCTCCTTGTTTGTTTTTTTCTTTCTTCCAACAGATATTTATCAATAATTACTGTATGTTAAGCACTAGTCTAAGGTTCATAGTTAAATTGACAAGAGATACAAAGCCACCCTCCCCCCCCCCCACACACACAAAAGGAGTTTCCAGTCCCCTTGACCACTAACGAGATTAACTTTCTCAAGACCAGAAGAGCATGTATTTCAATTATCTAATAAATAGCCTGGGCTGCAGTGAAGAGAGAATGCATCTGTGTTTAATTAGCAGTACCATGGACAGCACCACCCTCTTCTTAACCATATTTCTCAAGAATGACCAAAAAAAGAAGGTAGATAAGTTTGTTAATAATTTCAATTCCATTTATTTTTCATGGCATGGCATATAATCATTCAAGAGGGTAGAACTGAATTTCAGGAATAAGTGTCATAGGCAGAATTTCTCAACTTAGAGTGGAAAAGTTAGGTGATTTCTTCAAATACACACTATTGATATTGGCAGTTGTCAGGACTAGATGGAAAAACCTGAAATTTTTTACCAATTGTGGTGTCATATGCCTTGGTGTGGACTTCTGGGAACCAACCACCTATTACAGTAGAGGTCTATTATCTCTAATGCCACTCAGTAGCTTTACTATAATAACAGCTTTCCAGTCTTAAAAAAAAAAAAAAAAAAAATCGAGAGCGCCCTACCACCCTACCAACAGGCAAGGCAACTAGATTGCTGAGGCAATTGCCCTCTTGAACTGTGGAGTAATCCTTTCTATTAAATTTAAAGTGGGTCAAAATTGAGACTTCCTGTTAATGTTTAATTGTACGTTAGTGTTTAGATAGGGGGAAAACAATTGCTTAAGGTGAATCTCCCTGGTAGGTGAAAAAGTGTACTTAGTTACCAGCTAGGCAATTTTTATTAAAATGAGAATGGAAAAAGAATTTTTAAAAAAGCAGTAAGCACAGAGGTAAGGGAAAGGGTGAAAGTCCAGGAAAACTTTAATCTAATAGAAACAGATGCAATATTCTGCCTAAGAGAAAGGAGCCCGGAAATGAAGAAAACAAGACTACCATGGGCACAAAATGCCATGGGGAATGAGTTGTACAATGCAAACTGTTTTCTTTTTATTCCCCCTTCCTTTCTTTTGCTTCTGAAGCCCAAAAGGCCAGTGGAACTGAAAATAGCCCTATTCCACAAAGCATTACATTAAGTTTGTAATTTCTAAGGGCTTTTTTTTTTAACCTGTTCTAAAAGCAGCATTTATTTTTACAGGTGAAGAGCAGAATTTGCAGTTTCTTATTTCTTAAGACTACATAACTTGTGCAGCCGACTCTGGTAAAAGCATGAGCGGGAACTAAGTGAGAGATTTGCCATGACTAAGGATGTATCCCTTTGAGAACTTAGAAAGAATACCAACTTTGGATATAAACATATCGAACATGTATTAAAGGTTTCCTTGGATTTCATATTATAATAAATGCAATTTAAGCTTTTAAATGATTCCTATGAAGATAAATGGTTTCAATGAGTTGAAAATATAATTCACCTAGGAGTTGTCCTCAATAACCAAAGGCACTCATTTTCAGCTTAAAAATTAAAATAGAAGTCTTTATTTTCCTAAATTAAAGTTGAAAAATCAGTGACATGTCTAACGTTCGATGTCTTAGGAGTAGAGATTATGTTAAACAGAGGTTAGCAGGAAGTTGCGTTTTTTAATATTCCTTTTTCTTTCTCTCCCTTTGTTATCTTAGTATCAGTGTATTCCTCTCTGTACATTTCTTTCTGTATACGTGCTTGCGCGCACACGCACACACACACACACACACACACACTTATACTCACATTAGCACAAACACTAAATCTTTATTCCAAAAGTGGTGGGAGCCTGCACCCAGGAGGCTTCTGTTATGATAATGAAGACAAGAAAGAAGAATTCTTATCTGACTGGGACTCACCTTTTTTGTATTACTAACTCCCAAGTATCTTGTCACTTGCACTGTGGTTAAATATAGCCTGCATATGGTTCAAAACATCCGTGATTTTACATGCACGCATACATTATTTTGTACAGTGGAGTTATTGCAGAAAGCACCCTCCCATCACCATGGTTACCAATCCTTCCTGTAGAGCTCTGTATTCACATTTACTGTTAGTACAATCACAGGGTGAGTGATAGGAATAAAATACAGAGATAGAATTTTGTGAGCCAACATAATGATGTTTGGTGATATTGGTAATTAACAAAATGTCTGCAGTTTAAGATTGACTTGGCTTTCCTTAAAAAGGCTTTGGCTTTGGGCCTAAGATAAGCATTTTCTATAAATAATATAAAATAGCCGTACCAGTGGACAGTGGTCAAATCTCCTTGCACTAGACTTAAACTCACCTGAGGCCTTTATCAATAGTTTTCTTGCCTGTCTCCAAAATTTATAAGATGCCTGGTTACTTTCCTTGAGAACCGTTTCCTGATTTTCCTGCATCAGAGTTTCTGGCCTCAGTATGTGTCAGTGAAGGCTTACCACCAAAATAAGCCTCATGGATAAGGAATTCAGAAGACAGAATAAATGCTGTGGATGAATATGAATACTCCATTGAAATAATTAAATAAGATCTATGTCCCCCTAAGTGTTCTCAGTATGAAACTTAGTTCTCTCCTTAGTCTTGCTGTCTAAAACCAGCTGGGTCTCCTCCCTTCCTACAGTGAAGTGCAAAGTAGGCAATCATGCTTCATGCTTCATCACTTAGAAATTCACACACATGTACACACAGAACTATTGCTCTGGAGTGATACAACCCAGAGGGTAAGAAGATAAGACCATTGTGCATTGGGAAATTTGAATGCTGTTAATTGAAGGGCAACATTGACAAAAGAGGTAATTCAGGGTTGAGGAAGCATAGCTTTAGAATAGACTATTTAAAAAAATAAAACTTCTATTTAAAATTGGATTCTTGCATAAAAACAGATGTAGAGATCAATGGAACAGAATAGCGAGCCCAGAAATAAACCCATACTTTATGGTCGATTAATATTTGACAAAAGAGGCAACATACAATGGAGTAAAGATGGTCAATTTAATAAATGGTGTTGGTAAAATTGGACAGATATGTGCAAAAAAATTAAAACTAGACCACCTTCTTACACCATACACAAGAATAAACTAAAAATGGATTAAAAAACATACATGTTAGAATTAAAACCATAAAACACCCTGGAAGAAAATATAGACAGTAAAATCTCAGACATTTCTTGTAGCAATATTTTTTTTCTGATATATCTCCTTGGACAAGGGAAACAAAAGAAAAAAATAAATAAACACACATGGGACTATATCTAACTAAAAGGTTTTTTCACAGCAAAGGAAATCAGAAACAAAATGAAAAGACAACCTACTCAATGGAAGAACTTATTCACAGAAACATCTGATAAAGGCTTAATATCAAAATTTATAAGGAATGTATAAAACTCAACACCAAACAAACAATTCAATTAAGAAATGGGCAAAGGACTTGAATAGACATTTCTCCAGAGGACATACAGATGTCCAATAGACATATGAAAACATGCTCAATGTCATTAATCATCAGAATAATGCAAATTAAAACCAAAATGAGATATCACCTCACATCTATCAGAATGACTATTGTCAATAAATCAACAAACAATAAGTATTGGTGAGGATGTGGAGAAAAGGAAACTCTGTGCACTCTTGGTGGGAATGCAGATTGGTGCAGCCACTGTGGAAAGCAGTATGGAATTATTTTAACAAATTAAAAATGTAACTGCCTTATGACCCAGCTATTTCACTTCTGGGAATATATCCAAAGAAACCCAAAACACTAATTCAAAGGAATATATGCACCCTTGTGTTCTCTGAAGCACTATTTACAATAGCCAAGATTTGGAAGCTGCCCAAGTGCCCATCAGTAGATGAGTGGGAAAGAAAAAGCTGTGGTACATTTACACAATGGAATACTACTAAGCTGTAAAGAAGAAAGAAATCTTACCTTTTGCGACAGCACTGATGTACCTGGAGATTATTATACTAAATAAAATAAGCCAGTCAGAGAAGGACAAATACCACATGGTCTCACTTATATATGCAATCTAATGTACCAAATAAACAGACAAACAAAATAGAAACAGAGATACGATACATGGAACAGACTGACAGCTGTCAGAGGGGAGGGGGAAGGGATGGACTGGATGAAAGAAGATGAAGGGATTAGCCAAAGAACATATATGCATGTCACATAGACACAGACAACAGTGTCTTGAGGGCCAGAGGGAAGGGTTGTGGGACAAGGTAGAAGAGGATAAAGAGAGGGATACATGGTGATGGAAGGAGACTGGATTCGGGGTAGCAAACACACAATACAATATACAGATGATGTATTATAGAATTGTATACCTGAAATCTATATAATTTTATTAATCAATGTTATACCAATAAATTCAATTAAAAATTTTAAAAGAAAATAAAAGTGGATCCTTGTGAACAGAGGCAGATTTTTAATTAGGGACCCCTTAGTAAAACAGACTGGACATTTTGCTTTATAGTTAACAGCAAGATAGTACATCCCAGTAATTAAAAGAGGAAAATTGTATTTTTATAGCTCAGTTACCTGAGAGAGATGAATTACTTGTTTTGGAGTGCAAATTTGTTTGTTCTGTTCACTAATTACAGAAAAAATAGTCTCTCTCTAAGTCTCATTTCATATTTCTTTCCATATTTGTAGAGAGTGTGGTATGTGGACAGAAGATTTTCTTGAGTTAGAACTGTGGCTGCATATGAAATAGGCTCAATGGCTTGAAAAACTAAGGGATTCTGAAACTTACAGGTGAACTGGGAAAAACTGTTCATGTCTAATTCTTTATTGGGATAGGTACCTTAAATATTTGAAGGAAAATTAACATCAACAATGGGGTAAATTATAAGGAACAGCTATTAAAATACATCAATAAGCTGGCAGAAATGTAAACAGGACAAAGATCAAATGAAAAAAGGAACCAGTAAAGAAAAAATAAATCACTGAAGCTGGATTTCTGTTAGAGGAAATCTGCCAAGTCCATTTTACTTGAGCCTCAGATTCAGAATTTCAGGGGGAGTATCTTAGTCCATCATTAAAAAATCAGATCACATAAAGTCAAAACACACAGATATGAAAACCTGGAATGATAACAATTGAAAATGAACCCAGAAGAAAATAAATCTGTTGAAAGAAACAATGAAAAGAGAGAACAGGAAAAAAAAAAAATACATGCACAAAAGAGGACAAAGAGAGAGCCCAGCATTTGGTGATAGAAATAAATTCAAACATTTAAGAAATTGCAGCACATGTAAATTGGCTCAATATCTAAATAAAAGATAGCTAGATTGGTTGCTTACCAGAGACACATTGAAAACAGAAGAAAATGGATATGTTACAAGTAAAAATATGGGAAACGATTTCAGCCAAACATCAAAAACCACAGCTTGTGAGATGCCTGAATGGAAACAGACAGTAGTTCAGGTTTGTGTGGCTGTTGACCTTGACTCTGCCCTAGGACTTAGGATTTATCTACCCATTAAACCTTTAATTATTATTGTTGGCACGATTTACATAGATTATTGAAAATGAATGACCCATAAAGTTTATCTTTAGATGTAAAGATGTAGCCTGGACATCAGAGAAATATGATCTATCATGATACATATTCATGAATAACTGTGATATACGCTCTGAACCACTTATAGTCCTACTAATGTATTTAATTTGTCTATGAGTATTTCATTAGAAGGTAGTAAATATTTTTTTCAGAATAAATAACACTCACTTAATCCTAATATGAGGTATTCCAGTTCCTTTGACTTAGATGTATTTTTATCTTATCTGTTTCATTCATTAACTTGAATAGTAATGTGAATAGGTATTATATGAATACCTTTCTCATCTGACTTATTAATATCTCATACAATAGTAGAATATACTCCCTTAAACTTAATAATAGAACAATTGAAAAAATTGACAGGTTGAAGTTAAGGGTAATAAAATAGTAAACCCTATCTTGTCAAAATCTTACAGCTGAAACATACCAATAAGTTTGCCATTTCTTAAAGCATTGTTCTGGGTGGGGAACAAATTTTATCAAGAAAATCTCCCCTATGCTAAATTTATATAGTATCTTAATTTCTTAGTGATGTTTAAAGAGTAGTTTTTGAAGACTGGATAAAATGTATAGTTCTGCATACATACTAAGTGCTCAGGTGGCACTTAATTAGTGTTGAATTATTTCATTGTTGTTTTTTTAATACCTATCCATAGTATATGAAATGCTAATATTATCTATTGGTATAATTAAACATACGCATATGTATTTTAATATCAAAACGACTTTCATAGTGAAAATAAGATCAAACAAAATATATTTTAAGGCAAAAAGCTAAAAAGAGGCAGAGTATAATTGTCCAGAAAGATATAACAATTATAAACTTTTATGGATATGATAATACACATATACACACATTATACATATATACACATATACATATGCATGACTATATATGGATTATATACATAGTTTCAGAGAACTAAAAAAAAGAAATAGTCAAATTTTTACTCTGCACTGAAGTTGGAAGCCAATTACTTTGTAATTAATTAAATGCTTCAAGGGTAAAAGCGGAAGAGAATGGGACAATACCAGTGGCGTTCAAATCCAGAACAAACTCGCAACATCAGATCTGAGGAAGAAGAGTTGATGTCATGGGCAATTTTCCAAGATCCATTTACTATCTCACCTTTAATTTAAAAACAAGTTTAGACTTACAGAGGAATTGTAAAAACAGTACACTGTTCCCATAGGGCCCATCACACAGTCTCCCCTAATGTTAAGAACTTATGTAACTAGGATATAATTATCAAAACTAAGACGTCAACATTGGTACAAATCTACTGTTTGAACTACAGATATTTTTACTTTTTAAAATATAACTTGGTTAAAATGTTCACAGAAACACCTTTGTAATTTGATCATCAGTTTTATTCTTTCAGTTATGTATATAATTATTGTGTTCACCATGTACTAGAAGTATTTCTCTAGTCTTAAGTTTATATCATTTCTATAGCTTAACTAGCCATTATTTTGATTGATTGTACACTTTCTTTTCCACCTAGAGTATGCTGCTCCCTCACAGACTGGCTAATGGCTCCATCTCCCTAATAAAATCATGAATGCCTATTGTACATAGCACAAGAATGAATTTTTCATGGTCTTGACCATCAGAGTTTCTTTGGACACAATAGAAATCACTCTAGTATATAGAAACTCTGTTTCTTTTGATTTTGCACCCTCCACCCTGGACATAATTTCTTTTCTTTTATTTCTTTTTTTAATTTATTGGGGTGACATTGGTTAATAAGATTATATAGATTTCAGGTATACAATTCTATAATACATCATCTGTATATTGTATAAAACTGTACTGCATGTTTGAAAATTGCTAAAATTAAATCACTCAAGTTCTCTCAACAACAACAAAAAAAAAGAAAACATTTTGTAAATATGTATGGTGACAAATTTCTATTATCATGGTAATCATTTCACAGTGCATACAAATATCAAATCACTATGTTGTACACCTGAAACTAATATAATGTTATTTGTCAATTAGTCAATTATATCTCAATAAATGCATAAAATAAAAATGGTGTTTCTTTATCTGTATTCTTTCATAGAGCAGGAAAATGGCCAGTACAATAGAGATTTATGAACTAATACTTTGAAATTAACAATCCAATATTATAGTATTTAATTCTATAGAGAATTGTTTTATTTCCTGTAAATTCTCAGTTGGTATATGTGTCCACATTGTACTACTTCACAGTAGCTTTAGGCTAATCATGTTATTTTTCTTCAAGTATAGAAATATTTTGTGACTACATGCAAAACAGGCTTCTGGGGCTAAAATGTCTTCATTGACTAATTAAAGGATTGTTTTTTTTTCCCTGTAGAAAACTAAACAATATCTTGTAGGCAATGGCAGAACACATTTTTAAGGCTGGTGGATAATATAATCAATATAGGACTTTAGGGAGGTACTTCTGAGGGCAAGTAGAGGCAGGAAGACTAGAATGGGGAGAGATTAGAACTACAGGATTCAGTTAGGAGGCCGGTGATGGGAAATGAGGCCCTCCTGGACTAAATCAGTGGCCATGGGTTTAGAGAGGAATTTTGGAAAGATATTTTTCTAAAAAGAATCAACAGAATGTGCCGTCAGTTTAAAGGATGTGGAGCAATGATGGAGAATTCAACACAGAAAATAATAAAAATGAGACTTCAATTGTGGCAGACTACATGGCTGTTTATATCATTCAAAGAGATAAAAATACAGAGTATTTTTAGAGAAGAGAGGGTCGTTAATTTCTGATTTGGGCTCACTGAAGGTAGGTGCTTGACAAAGTTCAGAACGGAGATGACCAAGAAGCCGTTGACTATAGTCATATGTAACCCCAATCCCTCAACAAAATACCATGGGTGATTCCCTGGTTTAAAAACCCTTCAAAATTATCTAGGCAGTTTCCTAGATACAACTTCACCCCACAGTTACAGTGGCAGCTGGCAATGGCTGGAGATCTAAAACCTCTTTTTGGCCAAGATGAGTGTATTTCTGTAGTGACCAACAGTCTTCTGGGGTGCGAAATGCCAGGTTAATCTCGGTAGAACACTTTTCCAAGGGCAGTGCTAGATTTGACTCATCTGTTCCATTCTCACAACCACTTTTGCCTGGATATATTTTTTGAAAGCTTCTTGTTCTATAACTCAAAAGAGAAATGCATCAAATTTGCTCTCAAAGGCATCAAAAAATATCAGGTTAACGGAGTAGACAGTGAATTGAAATAAATTTATTTTTATGGAATTGTAAAACATTGCTTTAAGATTTTGTCTGATATTTGAAAAAAAGGTGTGCTTACACATCCATTCAGAAAATACCTTTTTTAGACCTATGGCCCAGGTTTTTTACTATGCACTGAGAGGGAAGAAATGAATAATAGACAAAGAAATGATAGGTAGAGCAAGAGCTGTGAGTGTTTCTGATGCGGGCAGTGATAACTTTTGGGCAAAGTAATGAGTCCCAGTAAAACCATATTGAAAAATTGAGTTACTGACCTGACACCTAGGACGATATAGCCACTGGAACTAGATAATTTGGTTCTATAAGTAAACACATACATACTAATGTATTCCTACTCAGAGACCATTTAAATAACCTGCCTTCAAGTTGTTCACAATGTACTGGGGATACATATAAACAAACAACAACGGCAGAATGTGGCAAGCACTGAACTAAAAGTATGGCACAGAGTACTCTGGGAAAGCAGAGGTGGCCACGGAACCCATGTCACTAAGGAAGACTTCCAAGGGCTGGTTATGCTTGAACTGTGTCTTAATGAATACGTTGATTTAGGAGTCATCCAACCCATTACCCCAAACCACATCACAGAACTAACACAAACACCAGACTACAACAATCCGCATCAAGAGGTTCTCACTAGGACCTCTCTAATGCTAAAGTCCCCCTTAACCTACCAATACCAGCCCCTAAGTGTGCTAGGGGGCCTGAAAAACTAACCCAAAAGGTGGCAGTCCCCAAATGTTAGTGTGCAATATCTCTAGATACTCAGTTATCTAGAGAAATTTATGTTTTAATAGGACTAAGAATTTGCATCTAATCCACTACTTTGATTCTGAAGAAATGGTATTTGGTTACTCTTTAGCAAAAACAACTACAAGTATTAATACAATACATACACAAGGGAATTATCTATTAGTTAATTTATGGGCAAAGACTGGTTTAATCCATACCTATACTCTCAGTTAAGATGAATAAATCATTTAGAAGAGATTATTAGACCTCAGATTTCAAATGGCTGGCTCAGAATTCTGGGGATATAAAATATCTGCACAGAACTTTGCAGCTTACAAAATACGTTCACACGTATGTAGGTTTGACAAGATGCTATGATGTAGATATACATATAACCCTAATTCACAAACAAGAAAATGTCAGGTTCCTAGAGTTAAAGTCCAGTGTCTGGACTTGTACCCAGAGCCTCCGATTCTGGTCCCAAGACTCCAACATTGGCTATCTCGTTAGGAAAGAGGAACATGGAGCAAATAATGTGCAAAGCATAATGGCACGAGGGTCATGGGCAATGCTGTGATTGAAAAGGTAGCCAAGAGATAGCATGAGGCACTGGATGCCTGAGTATGGGAGACAGGAGTCAAGAGAAATCTCTGTAGGCAGGATGAAAATGTGCCAAAGATAAAACGTCCTGACTTTGCAAGTTTGACTGCCATCAGCCTAATCGATAATGAGAGCTAGCAGCAAACCGTCACAGTGGAAACTTTTAAAAAGAGGTTCTCCCACTCTGTCTATAATTGCCCGTGATGAAGTCACATCTGGGCCAGACTGCTGGCCTGTGTTGGACGTTCAACAAACACATAACCAGGTATCCTCTAATTAGAAGTCTGCTTTCCCGTCCCTCCACAATTAGCACTGAGTGATGCTGTGAACATCTTTGATTGTGCTAACTCCGGACATGAATATTTTATTCATTTGGACCATACCCCAAAATTAACATATCTAAGAAACTATAATGTGCTATACTATCTTAATGAGAGAAACCTCTCCAAGGAAGAAATTATACTATGGATGCACAATACATACTATTAACCAAGATAATGAGGACATTTTCTGCCCACTTTTTGTCCTGTACTATGTCTGTTCACCCAAAATTTTCATTTAATGAAATTAATATATTTTAGAACTGCTGAAGAACATTGTTGAAGGTAATTAGTTTGTTTGTAATATAATCTGTGGAACATGGAGCACACGTCCTGGTGATTTGAGATAACCTGATCTGTTCTCATCTTCTTCATTGACAGAGTTAGTGGGCCCTTTTAAAAAGAGAACAATACAGGACACTAAGAGGGATGAATCATTTTGCAGAGATAATTAGACCTCAACTTTCAAATGACTGGCTCAGGGTTTGGGAGATATTTTCAGAGTGTCAGTGTGAGAAGGGAGACATTGTCCTAAATTCTTCACATCACGAGGTCGACAAGCTCCTGTGTACTCTGGTACCCACACATCTTTCAGCATCCACACCTCCTACCAGTCCACTTCTGGATAACGTACCCTTAGTCACAGGGGCCATCTTTAAATTTCTTGACTATTTCTAAATGCTTCCTGTTTTAGGATCTTTGAATTTACTAATCCTTGACCTGGAATACATTTCTCCCTTTCCTCCTAATGCTAACTCCTTTTCCTTCCTCAGGTGTCAAAATCGTGGTCAAATCCCTGGAATACGATCTTTGTCTGATCATCTCCACTTTAAATTAAGTCTCCTGTCTGTCTGTGAATCCCAGTGCTGGTATGTTTTTTCTTCGTAACCATAAAAATATATGGTAATCTGGGTAAATATTTGTTTCAGGATTGCCCCCTCCCACTACACCATATCTCCACGTGGGCAACGTTCGAGCTTGTCTTTATTATGACTGTGCTTCTAGCAAGGCATCTGACATATAGCAGCTACTTAATAAATAATTATCCATTAGATGAGTGAATAAATGAACATAACTTTTTTATATGTGTTTTATTTATTTCTTTTTAAATATGTTTATATTGATTTTTAGAGAGAAAGGAAGGAAGAGGAAGAGAGAGATAGAAACATCGATGACAGAAAAACACTGATCGGCTGCCACCTGCACGCCCCCTACCGGGGATCGAGCCCACATGCTAGGCATGTGCCCTGACCAGTAATCGAATCAGTGACCTCCTGGTGCATGGGTCAATGCTCAACCACTGAGCCACACTGGCTGGGCAACATTAAATTTTTTTAAGTAAAAACATTAGCATGTGTTAGTACTGTAGCGTGAAAGGCTGAGATTTACTTTAAAAACAAAAAGGAAAGGTAACTTGGGCCATTAAAAAATAGCATCCATTGTGTGACAGATTTAAAGATATAAGAAATCATTTGTTCAATAAACTTTCCCAAGGGATTTAGAAAACACCTTAAATTAGTGACTCTCAAACTTTGGGGGTTATAATTACAACATAAAATTGCTTAATGTAGCATTTCTCTTTGCCCCACCCCTTCCTTTAGTGTTTCGGTTTCAGTAAGTCTAAGGTAAATGCTGGGAATCTGCAATAAATAAGCACATCAAACACTTTCAATAAAATAGAAAATTATACAAATATTTATTGAGCATCTAATAGGTGACAGGCGTGGCATGACATGATGGAGAAATGGATGATGTCCAAGTTTGAGAGTCACTGCAATAAATTATGACCTGGTGATCTTCCAATGCTATACTTCTCACTTATTTGTACATTTTGTAGATATTGACTGATGACCCCTAAATCCTAAGGCACTATACAAGTCTTAAAGTGACAGATTTTCTCTTTCCCTCAAGTTCCTGCAACATCTCGGGAAATAAGAAAACACATATTCACATGTATTGGCTAGCTGCCAAACATCAAGCACTGATAAACATTTTTACATGTTCTCAAATAGGTATGTTTATGAACAGTTTTCAGGTCTCTAAAATGTAATATAATATATCTGCGCATACTAATTTGTAATATTGTTAGATGCATTGCAATTTCAAGCATAGGAACTATTTTTGTAAGTGCTAAGATAATATTTTTATTGATTATTAAATTACATAGGAATTATATGAAACAAGTACTTTTATTATTTATAAATAATTTGCTGCAGGTAACTTAGCTAGTAAGATAAAAAGGGGAAATAAATGTATATAAATAGCTTCAATATGAGGCAGTTAATGCTAAGTACCCAACGGAAAGAACTATAGAGAAACAGAGGTAGGAGAAAGCCATTTGAGAGGGAAAAATACACGAAAAATGTGGGCATTACAATCTATTTATTATGGAATTTGAGATGAGGTTGTTTCATCTATGACCCTGTTTCTATTAGTAAAAGATTTGCAAAGGGACTTTAGCCATTTAAGCTTCGGTTTTCATATAGTGTAAGCTACGTAGTGAACTTCTTTGTTGAGATATGTTCTCCTTTTGTGTCTCAAATGCCAACTGACCTCACCCATTATTGTGCAAGTAAGTGTTCAACCTGGGCTTGTTCTCACAGGCATCCAGCAGAGACAGCCTTCCACTGGGCTCTAGCAGTTTGAAGCTTCAGCATTTTTCCTTTGCAGAATACTGCCATTGGGGAGCAGCCAAGTGGTTATCAACAAACCTTGTTCAATAATTGCTGCATTTAGGATTTGTACTGGGTTGAATAGTGTCCTCCCCAAAACTGATGTTCCCTCTGGAACCTCAGAATGTGACCTATTTGGAAATAGAGTCTTCGTAGATATAATTTGTTAAATATAGTTTATACTGGATCATGGTGAGCCCTAGACCTCATGACTAGTGTCCTTATAAGAAGGCTATGTGAAGATCCACACAGGGGGAAAGGCCATATAATGATGGATGCAGAGACTGAAATAATGCAGCTACAAGCCAAAAACAAATCCAAGGATTGTCAGGGTTCATTCACCAGGGGACAGGAAGAAGCAAGGAAGAATTCATGCTGGAAGCCTTGGTGGGGAAAAATCATTGACATGATTTTCAATAATGGAAACACATGACAGCAAAGACACTTGAAGTAGTGATTCCTTAATAGACAAGCAAACTAACTGTGATGTTTAGGAATCTATGAAGAAGAACTGCAAAAACTTCCAATGTTTTTCAAATACAATTTTCCATCAGCCAAACCTGTATGCCAAAATCAGTGCTGCTCATATTGCTTTTGGAACTCACCTGTGAAAAGAGATGAAAAAAGTTGCCCAAGTATATGTCCTTGATTGCTGGGATCATTCAAGGGATTCATGATGAGAGATGCCCTTTGACTTTCAGGTGAAGGATAAAATAATGCTCTGGATATTACTATGAATGAGTTTTGCAAAAGTATTTTTAGAGAAGGTTCCCAAAGCTGGGTGACACTGAAGAAGGAATGATCCATACATAACATCTCAATGATGAAAGAGGGGTGTGTGTATGTGTGTGTGTGTGTGTGTGTGTGTGTGTGTGTGTGTGGTGAGACGCAGCAAGCCTATCCTCTTTTTAAGATCTTCTCTCTATCCAGAAACAGACCACCACTGTTTCCAGGGTGAAACTATGGCCATGCTAAATTCAAAAACACAGAAATGCCCAAGGAGAGCTTCAGTACAGTTTATGGGTTGCACTTTGCAGTTAGAGGCAATGAACTTGAAGGGAAATATTGAGAATTTGCCAAAAATCTTTGCAAATGAGACTGCCACATTTATACTAGATTCTCCCACAGAGTATCCTACCACATTTATAACAGCAACAGGGCCTGTATCACACATTTATAACAGCAACAGGGCTTGTTTTCAACCGTATTAGTGCTTTGAGCATATGCAAGTGAATTCCATAGCATGCCTTTCCCTGAATATATTTACTCTACATGCTTATTAATTATGGTGTGTTTAACCCAGTGATAATTGCAAAGAACGGAATTCTTAGAAGTCTGAAAAACAGCTAAAATTCCTTCATTCACTTGCTCCCCCTCCTATATATGTTGAGATGGTACAGGGAGTGTTAAGAGCACTGGGGTCAGGGTGACCTGGGTTCAGAGTCTCAGTCTTCCGCTTTTTGTCTGTGTGGTTTTAGTGGTTGGATTCACTTTTGAAGTCTCTGTTTTCTTAACTGTAAAATGAATATTGTGATAGTGGCTACTGTGGGGTGAGGTGGTGGGCACTGATCCCACTTGTCTGATGTTTCCACCGTGAAAAATAAATGTGCGATCCACTTTCAGGATGGAAATTGATGGGAGAGACTCTTCTAGTTTGTTTCCACACCTTCATTCATTCCACTCCTTGGAAAAGAGGGATGTATCTAATTGGTGAATTGGGGAGCAGAAACTGAGTATGTCCCATCAACTCCTTCCCCTCTCTCTTTTCAGATCTGCCTCCCAGCAAACAGGTCTCTCGAGACTGTCTGTGCCCTGTTCATCTCTTGGGGAAGGCTTGAAGCTGGCCAGCCGTACAAAGCACTGGGTGCACACATCTTGCTAATTCACATGGGAGATATCTAAAGAAGCCTGCTGATGAGCCCAGCTATGTTCTCTAATCAGCTTTTCAGATACAAAGTGGGGGAGAAAGTCCTTGTAAAAACAAAAACAGACGAACAAACAAAAAAACAGCAGCCTCAAAACTGAGTTATAGGAACTGAATGGTAATAAATGCAAAGCTGAGGAGAATGCTGAGTACATGTTCATCAATGGACTATTGGTATTATCATGAGAAGTGTTTTTCTTATTGTTATTACTACCACTCCCGTTGTTACTACTGCTTCTTCTGCGGCTGCAGTTTTATCCTTATTGCTCTTGGATTGGCAAGGGCCAAAGAGAACTATGACTTCTCATTTGCATCCATGGTTTGCACGAGAGAAAGAAAACCTTCAAACGAAAAGTTTGTGTTCAGTTGCTTAGTGAAAAGAAGAGAAAAGTGCAGATGATAGCATAGCACTTAGCACCCAGGCGGGGACAGAGTTCATCCCCATGCTGAGGTCTTTGGAGGTCTTCCCGCCATGTCTGCTGAGAACAGAGAGCAGCTGGCTCTAAGGAAGACTGAAGGCAACCTAGTGCCATTTGGGCTTCACTAGAGGTTTGCATCTGTTGGTGTGCTCTTAGTGAAAACAAGGCCCTCTGCCCACACAACTGGCCTCTGGTCTAAATGTTTCCATTCTGTTCTAATGTGTGCATCCCGTCTCTCCCTCCCGAGACCTTTTAATACATACACACATACCAAATGCCAAACTTCTAACCACGAACACTGCACAATGTTTTGAGCTTCAGGGTATAAAGTGTAGTTACATTTTTCTTTGTTTTTTTCACTTTCAGAAACAGTCTTGTCCAGATCCCAGTTTCTAATGAAAGCAAGACCCTAGAGAGACAGTAATGAAAGAAGCAAGGTATTCATGGCAGGAAAAAGCAGGGAAGACAAAAAATGAGACAAGAGTAAAGGTCTAAAAACATCCCAAGAAGGAAGTCATGAAGCCACTTTTAGAAAATGGTATGGCCAAGTGTTTGTGTTGAGTTGTAGCAAAAGAAATTAAGATAGATATTAGAATAAATTCTTGACTTCAGCCTCATTAATTTTCAATGCTAATTAAACATGAATTTCAAACTGTAATTTTGAGATTAGATATTGTCTAAATCCTTAGCTTATATGTCAGGTCTTTTTGTTTTCTCTTTGGGTTATTGCTTCCGTATTCTTATCTTTGCAATATAGTCTGGCAGATGTTCCTGAAATTTTTTAATAGTTAACCTCACTTAGAACACTCACTAATAATAACAATAGTAACATGTTATACACCCACCTTTAGGCTAGTAACTGTTATAAACACTTCATGTGCACTAATGTATTTTATTCTCTCATTAACTCTCTTGAGATATATATATATATATAATATTCTTTTGAGCAAGAAGACAATGAAGGCATATGAAAAGTAAACAAGTTGTCAGTATCATAGAAACAAATAGTGATACTGGATACCAACTGAGTCTGTCTCATTCCAGAGCCCAGAATCAACCACTGTGCTAAGCTGCTTTGGAACATATATAAATATGAACAAAAACTAAATAGTGGTATTTATAAGCTCAAATTTCTTAAACAGCCCTTTATAACAATTTCATGTTTTGTGTTTTCTATTTCTATTGGATCAGAGCCAGCTTTTTGCTAATATTGAATAAACTTTTATGTCTAGTTAGATATAGAGAGGTAGTGATATGTTTATGGTAGGGTAAAGGTCCAAAGCAGTACAGAAGATTAAAATTATTTATATTTGGAAAATATATAGCTCATTCTCTCTTCATCCTGTTTGTATTTATTTATGTGACTTAGAAAACGATGCCCAATCTCAGACTAATCTAGTTGTCCAACCAGCCCCATTTCTTCATACCTCTTCCTTCCATTCATCATCACCATATTATGTTCACTGGAGATGCACTTTGACATTTATGACTAAATTATTCTTCCATGTGTGAGATTGTCTCATGTAATATAAGACCTCTGAATTCCTGGAATAGGTGTCAAATGACAAATAAGAATCACACATGCCTCCACAATTTCCCAAGTCCACCCAGGGGTGCACAGTAATTGGTTAAGAGCCATTGGTCCAGGTCATCAAAGCCAACCAAGTCGTGTTTTATGGAAACTTTTCATTTCTATTGACTCACATTACTGTACCTTAGAGTGTGTAAATGTAGTCCCAACTGCACATCTAAGACTGAAGTGGACGTCCTTGAAATGCTCTCTCTAATCTACATGTTTTCTCTGGATAATTTCTGAGCTTCTTCAGATATGATTTGTGTACCTTCATTGTAATTTGTTTATTTTGTTGATTTAGTCCTTTTTCAGGTTGGAAAACCAGGAATAAATGCATTTTAACAGTTCATTACTGTCCTAATAGATAATTTATTCATTTCCAGGAATGAAAACATTAATGTCTTCCCTTTGTTGGGGGGTGATCACTACACATTAGACACTTGATATGCGTGAGCTCCCCAGTTTAAATTTTACATCATTTCTCCATGATTTCTATTATTATGCCCATTTTGAAAACAAGAAAACTGAGACTGAAAGATAGGAAATAACTTGCCAATAATAACATTTTAAAGGTGACGATTATATAAAAAATAATAACAACAACACAGGGCCTAATTCTCCTGTGGTAACATTATCTTCTCAGGCTTGAAATGATTGAATTTCTAAGGGTAATATCTAGGAGATAATCATAGTTCTATGGGAAAGCTGTATAGCAGAGACTTACTGGGCCCTCTCCAAAAAACAAAAAACAAACAAACAAAAAAACCAGCTGTCACTTTCCCTATCCATCTGATAAGGCTTGATGACAGCAATCAAATCTATTCTTATCTAGCCAGAGGCAGATGCTGAAGATCTCTGGAGTAAGGTCACTTTCCAAGAAAATAAAATATTCAACAGACCATCTAGAATATTCTAGAAAAAAATGACCAAAGCATCTGAAATATGCAAATTCACACTGTCATTACTAGTTGTGCTTCCCTCTGAGGTTGGGCGTCAGTCTGGTAATAAAACGGGAGACAGAACCAGTGACTGCTAACCTTCCTCCAAGAGACTGAGTTTAAGGTCTGAAAGCACACACGAAATTTCTTCATTTACATATTGCCTAGATTCTGTCCCATTTTTTCCTCTAATGCTCCTGAACATATCTTGAACACACAAGATAATAAAAAAAAGTGCTGCCTGGCTGGTGTGGCTCAGTGTTTGAGCATCGACCCATGCACCAAGAGGTCGCCGGTTCGATTCCCAGTCAGGGCACATGCCCAGGTTGTGGGCCCAATCCCCAGTGGGGAGCATGCAGGAGGCGGCCCATCGATATTCTCTCTCATTAATGTTTCTCTCTCTCTCTCCCTTCCTCTCTCTCTAAAAGTCAATAAAGAAAAAAAAAAAACTTTTTTTTAAAGTGCTGACTCTCTTAGAAGTGTGCTCATTTTTGTGGACTGGCTGGTGCGGAGAGAGGGTTTGCAAGGCTAAGGGTGGAGACAAGAACACACTTCCTGTGGGAGGGTGCATTACAATGAAGTCATGAAATTACAGTACAAAGGATCAAAGAGAAAAATTGCCTTTAAGTGACAGGCTCTCCTTTCAGGAGAAGGAAAACCAAATTGTTTATGTCTATGAAGGTACTATAGGGCTCCCAGGTTAGCCTACCAAATCCTCAAGATTGCTATAACTGAGCCTCTGCTGGAAGGGCCTGTTCCTCCTCTGCATGCTTTGTCATTAATATTATTAGGTCACAAGAAGAGGACATAAACCTTTAATGTCACTTTCTCACACTAAGAATTTTTTCCTTAAAATGTCAATCGTATCTACCAATTTGATATGGCACTGTAAGATTAGAGAAGCAGATGGCCAATTTTTAATGACTAATTTTTTTTTGCCTCAACCAAGGATTTGTTATTTGATACAAACTGCAAGAACAACAGTGTTGCCTTTTCATGGAGTTGAACTGTGCTACCAAAAGGGAAAAGCAAGAGTTTATGCTGACAAATAATAGGGATTAGATTCAAAAGGGTGTGGAAAGATAATAAAGCATTAGGACTTAAAAATCAAAAGAGTACAATTTTGGAGAAGAGGAAAGCTGTGAAGAACCCAGTACACATTACTCAAGGTGAATTTTGAGGAAAAACTAATGCAAGAATTACCCAAAAAGTTCATAGTTTAAGAGATGAGACAGACCGATCTTTTTTTATTATTATTATTAATTTGTTTTTGTTACCGATGTTTCTCCTTTTTTCCCCGTTGACACCCTCCTCCCCACCCCACCCCTGCCCCATCCCCAGCATTGTTGTCCATGTCCATCAGTTATGCGTACATGCATATAAGTTCTGTGGTTTATCTCTTCCCTCCCCCCAACCCCTCTTCTGAGGGTTGTCAGTCTGAATATACCCTAAGAAACCTGAAACACCAACCAGAAAGAATACATGTACCCCCATGTTCATAGCAGCACTATTTACAATAGCTAAGATCTGGAAACAGCCCAAGTGTCCATCAATAGATGAATGGATAAAAAAGCTGTGGTACATATACACAATGGAGTACTATGCAGCTGTAAGAAAGAAAGATCTCTTATCCTTTGAGACGACATGGAGGGACCTCGAGAGTATTATCCTAAGTGAAATAAGCCAAGCAGAGAAAGACAAATATCACATGATCTCACTTATATGTTTATTTGTTATAATGAACATAACAGTCTGAGGAACAGGGTAGATCCAGAGACGTGGAAGGAGGCAGACTGATCTTGAGGCAAAGCTTTGGATAGTCCTTTGCTCTCTGGGTAACTTGAGACTGTCATTTGGGTATTAGTTTCAGTAAAAGTAAAATGTCAGTAGGAATAAATCTCGTGAAAAGATGCTATTATGAGCATTAAATGTAAACGTTGAGCTCAGGGCCTGATATTTACTAAACACTCATTTGTTAATTGTTCGATGTATTCACCAGGTACTTTCTTTTCTCCTCCGCAGTTTCTTTTCCCCTACCCTCTGATAAATCTAAACAATTTGTACTCCCTTCATTATTCTCCATCTAATCAGTAACACACTTTTTGAGGATCGTTCTTTTTAGTCATCTTCCTGTTCACCTATTCCCCATTTTAGGCATAGGAATATTGGGAATCCCATGGATAATAAGAGGGGGGAAAAAAGGCTCCAGGAAAACATTAAGGGAAGTGAAAGAATCTGGAGGCAGCTGTGGCAAACATGGCCTCCAATGGGGTCAATATCAGAGTAAAGAAAGACTTCAGAGTTTGAGACAGCTGGGCATCATGCCAGGAATAAGGAAACAAGCCAAACATTCTGATATGATACAGGCATAAATGGTTCTAGAAGAAGTGAAGCACGTTTCATTGTGTGTTGATGATTTGGCAATAGAAGGAAGGGGAATTCGCTGTGTTTTTATGAAGACAATCTAAGCAGTAAAAAAGCAAGCACTGTATGAGACTGGGCTGTGTAATATGGTAGACAGCAGCCACACAGGGCCATTTATACTAAAATGAAACAGCCCTGAAAATCCAGTTTCTTGTTCACACTAGTCATATTTTAAGTGCTCAATAGCCACAGGTGGCTAGTGGCTACTGTTTATTGTAGACTATAACCATCAACGCAGAAAGTTCTGTTGGACAATTCTTCTTTGACAAGAAGAAAAGGAAGAGTTTTCTACGTGTTTTTTCCGCTGACCAATTAGTGCCATTCATTCTTTTGAATGTTAGGTGTACAGGGATGATTACAACAAGGTTCTGGCCCTCATGGAGTTGTTAGTGTAGCTGGATAAATGGACAAAGATAAGCAAATGGTAGCAATGCAACGAGCCAGTCACCAGACATACAAAGGAACTGTGCGGAGGGAGTGATGCTGTTCCACTGGGAAGGAAACTGGCTTTGAAACACTGATTAGCCTTTTATGAGCGATGCAATTTTGGACAGATCACTTCAGTTCTCTGGACCTTAGTTCATTCATTCAGTTGTTCATTTAGTTTTTACTTTCTTCTTGCTTTGGGTTTTCAACAGATACGTTTTGGATGTTTTTCTTGCGTGTTATACAGAGTAGGGAATACTTGAGGCCATTGTAGGGCTGGTTAAAATTGAACTCATTTGATCCATCTAATTATTCACTAAATGAATGTCATTGTTTTCTCTGGTTTTATTACATCCAAAAGACTTTCCCTTTTTTATCAGAAACACCTCATTTATGTATTCATCCAATTATTCAACAGATATTATTGAACACTTGCTATGTGATAGGCAAATTAAAGACATATAAATGGGAATGTCAGGGCTTTTGTCCTGAAAAATCTAGTGAGATAGACAGAAATACAAAAATATTACAATACGATGTGATGGTATGAACAACAGGGTCTATGGGATTAAAAAAAAAAAAAAGGAGATCTAACTAACATTCAAAGAAGATAGTTGGCCCTGTTATTCATCCATAAAATAATACATTTCACTGATTATGTGTCTTCAAACAATGATGAAAGCCATGCACATCATATATATAATGTCATGCTTAATTATAATCCAACAAATGGCAATTTAAATCTTATTAACAAATGGGAAGCTTTTGGGGAGAGAAGATGAGAATTCAGTCAATTGTGCATTAAGCTTTCAAATTGAAAGGTTGAGCAGAACCCACCTAACGCAGTCTATCTGTAAGTCAATACTTGATATCTGTCAATAAAAGTATTCCCTCAGCAAACATTTACTGAACAGCTACTCAGTGAGAGCACTCTGTTACGGGTAGGAAGGATACAGCAGTATGCATGGCATGTTCTTTGCCCGCAGTGAACTTCTAAGAAGATACATTTTAAAAATTGATTTGTAGCTAAAGAGATAGTTGCCAATATGTTTTAAGAAATCAAAGGAGTAGAATCAGTATCCTACAGCAGGCAGAATTTCTGGTAGAATATGATGATATATTTTAGACTTTAAAAATGGAGAAGAATATCTCCAGAAAGTGGAAATAGCAAGAATAAAATCTCAAAGGAGAAATACAGGATCTGGTTGGTATTTCATGGTTTAGTACCAGGAGACTGATACTAAGCAACGTATCTTAAGGATACGTACTTTTTGCAATAACACCTTTTAAAGATGAAGAACCCAGGGGTCAGAGAATTTTAAGTAGATAACTTACCTGAGGTCACAAAGTTAATATGTGTTTAAGCCATGATTCAAACTCAAAACAATGTGACATCGAAGTCTTTTCACTTGAGTATTAGTAATATAGGTAGTCTAGCTGGTCATCGCAAGGGGAGTATTAAAATATGTGATTAGAAAATCTACTCTGCAAGATATTTGAGGGTGTTGAAAGCTGGGCTAAAAAAGCTTAATCTATCTAAATATTATAAAAAAGTATTCCAAAAAGATTAAATACATGAAAAAATGTAAGTGTATCCTGAAATTAATTCAGCTGTTGCACAAGTTAAATTCAGGAGATTTGGAATAATAAAAGAAAATGCCTAGGCTTATATTTCTCAATTTTCTGAGCCTCTAGCAAAAACCTAACAAAGACAGAGGAAGAAATAGCTACTGGATTGAAATAATGGCAGGTATGTATATGTGTTCATGTTTAAATGGAAGTGCCATGTTCTAGTTCCACATAAATTCGCATGCATAAAGCCTAGGACAAAAAAAAAAAAAACCTCCTTTTATGAAATTCAGGTGCTACAAGAAGTCCCAAAAAGAGGAAATAAATGTATAATATCTATTCAAGCTGCCATGCCAGCCAGCGACAAACAACAGATTAAGACCAAATTGGCCAGCTTGGGATGCTGACCAAAACTTGGTTCTGTCCCAAGGATGCAGTTGCCAGGATATATAATTGTATTTCTACAACATGGAAATTAACCCGCAGCACAAGGACTGACTTGTGTCCTCGTCCCCGATCCCATCCTCTGAGGACAGCATCAGTGTCACTCATGGCAATCAACTCATTGTTGATTGCATTCTGACCCTTATCATCTATTCAGTTCACACTGCATTGAGACTCCCACAACAGAAATTAGAGGCATCCATTCTCTGTTCTGACTGTGAAACTTGTCATTAAAAAAGAGCAAGAACCCCCCACACATACACCCACGTGCATGCGTGGAGATAAACACACCATACACTCATGCGTGGGAAATAACCCTGCGACAGGAACAAGAGATCCCTGATGTAGGCCGAACATGATCAGTGGAACACAGTGGAGAGGCAAACTGGCCGCGGTATCAGAAGACACGTTTTGGTGACGCCATCACTGGCACAGTCATTTATTTCAATATCTGACAACTGGAAAGCTAAAGGGAACCTACCTCTGTCATTCACTTGGGCTGCTGATTGATTGATGCCAACCTTTCTCTCTTTCCCTGGCATCCTATCATCTTTTCTCCCTCTCTGACAAGATCCCCAGATTTCCCCAAGCAGAGAACTCATGCTAAAGCAAGAGCTTCTTATTAATTGTACTAAGTGGAGTGGAGATCTATAAAGGTCACAGCTGCTTTCTAACCAGCTGTCGCCCAAACCGAATGCCTTTCAAATGTGACTAATTATCGAGTTGGTAGAGATGGCCTGCGTCTCTCTGGAGTCAGTCTAGGCAGCACGGGAGATGTTTCTGATAACATAGAGGATGTGTGTAAGGAGCCCACAGGAACATTGTTCTGTAATTGCTAGATATATATTCCTTCCCATGATTCATTTAAAACTAAATCAGGACTCAGGTCACCACAGTGACAAGGATGTGGTTTTAACCACAGTGATGACAACTGTTTTCTTAATTCAGACACCAGCTGGAGAACTGTACTAGAGGGAAAAAATGCATGTGCTTTTCACACTTAAGTTAAACATGGGTTCTTAGGATGTTTCAGACCATCAATTAGAGGCAAAAGACGTACTAGCAATATGTATGTCATCATGATTTCAGAAAACAAATATAAAACTGGCAGGTTCACTATTATTTAAAATACGTGGAGGGCATTCTTATTGTCACTGCTGAATGTACATTCAGATAATATAGAAGATACATACTTCTTCAGGCAGAGTGGGCTTAGAACAAGCCACTACTTTATTATATGATATTTAAATATCCAGTGTCTCAATAGCTCCAGCAATAATATGGTACAGCAATATCTGTTTTACGATCACCTAAAATGTTAAATGATAAATGAAAAAACATGTCATTGGAGTTCTTTGGAAAAACTGATGATGTTTGCTAACAATATAAATTCATAATTGAATAAACATCCAATAAATGTTTCAGGGGCCCAAATTCAGGAACAGATCACTTAAAATATTCTGTTCTTGCTCTTGGACGTCTTGATATAAATCTCAGAATGTATATTTCATATATGAGGTATATTTACAGAACAATCATAATAAAATACAAAAATAACTAGAATAAATGTTCTCATCTAATGTTCTTGTTTCAATGTTATTCGGAAGGGAAAAACAAAAGAATACAAAACAAGGGTTACAAAATTGTAAATAGGTTATTGTTATGGTACCTTTCTAGTTTACTATATTAATTTCTCCAGGCTCTGTCAGAGTGTTGGAAAAGTAAAAGTAAACAAGAACAATATGCAAACCAAGTACCATCTAAATAATTTAAATATTTGATAGTAAAAGAGAAGAAATTAAAGAGTGTAACAGAAAAGTATACCTTCCCCTCGAGGGGTGCGATGTAGCTTCATTACATGCCCTAACTCGATTTATTTTTAATCACAGACAAGTGCAGAAACAAGGAAAAAGAAGAATCCTTTTAGGACCAAATCAAATCATTCTTATTAAAGTAAGATTGGCAGAAGGTGGGGGAGACAGTGATACTTTATATCACTGTATTTACTTAGCTAATATTTATTTAGCACCTATTATGCTTCAACCACGGCAAGATTGAGAATATAAAAATGAATCTTGATCCTGCCCTGAAACAGTGCTCAGTCTAGTGAGATAAATACATAAGTATAAATATAAAGAGGAAATAAATATGTAAATATCAAAGAAAAACGAAGGCTATAATGCTCCAATTGTGCTCTATGGATGCAAATGGAGACACTGTATCCCATTCACAGGGCAGCTCTCCCCAGCTCAGGAATTCCGAACTTTATTTTGGCGGCTTTGACAATAAATAACTTAATGCAGTGAAGGTGGAAATGGTCCAGAAAAGAGCAGCTAAAATGATGGAGGCAGAAAGACAGACTTGGGAGGTAAGATTAAAGAAGCCAAATATGTATTGTGTGCCTAAGCGATGACATATTCTTAATATTTTTATAGTACAAATATCAAAGGAATAAAGTAGGAGAGTTCAGTGAAATATGAAAAGGTAAAAATTTGGGTATAAATCAAGGGTAAAAGTGTAATGACAGGTGTAAACTATAACATGGAAAAAATGCTTCTCTAGAAAGGTAGAATGTCACCTCTTGGGGCATTTGATTTAGGTCTTTTTCTCTCCTGGCTTGACTCTAGAAAACACACACCAAATTTATTTTCAATTCAGTTCCCCAAACATTGCTTTAGGATCATGTATGCGCTAGGTAGCAAGACTAGTGTCAAAGAGGAATAAGATAGGGTCCTGCTACAGTCTGAACATGTGTGTCCCTCCAAAATTCTTATGTTGAAACCCAATGCCCCGTGAGATGGTGTTAGGTGGTGGGTTCTTCGGGAGGTGGTTAGGTCATGAGGGTGGAGCCCTCATGAATGGGATCAGTGTCCTTAGAAGACAGGCCATAAAGAGTGCCCTCTTCCTTCTTCTATGTTTGGTTACAGTCGTGGATGGCAGTCTATCAGGAAGGAGATTCTCACCAGACTAGGAACCTGCAGGTGCCTTGATTCTGCACCTCCAGCCTCCAGAACTATCCATCCCGTCTATGGTATTGTGTTATAGCAGCCTGACAACTAAGACTGAGCCCTGTACTTAGGGGATTTACAGTCTGAAGGAATTCCGTGTCCTTCCCATCACTCCACATACGTTCCACCTCCTACTGATGCTTCTCTGAGACTGAAGAGTCCAGGTATCTTAGGTGACTTGGTGTTGCTAGGTCCAAATCAAGCATACCTTCCAGCGCACTGCAAAAGCACCCGTATTCCCTCCCTTTCCCACCTTCACCACACACACACATGCACACTTTATTAAAGAAAACAACTCAGGCATTTCGTATAGTAGCATCTGTTCGTTTTTTGGTAGCATGCAAAAATAAAATAGTTGTAAGAAAAAAAGGATTGTTTATAGAAGGGAAAAGAGCAAGCCTACCATCACAGTGTGAAAAAGGTATTTTTAGATATCAGTGCTTTTCTAAAATCAATCAATCAGCAAATACCAGATGTGCGTGTTGTGTGCACATGTGCCCATGGGCCTGACTAAATCTGAAAGGTCTGTGTCTGTGAGGTTTCCTCCAGCAGCCCGACTGCCTTATGATCACAGGTAAGTCGAGTGTAACTAAAGGCAATATGACATCCTCTTTGGCAACCAGCAGAACAACCAGGGAAACAGCTGGTTCCGGGTCCTGAGTCACACAGTGAGCACTGCAGGTACCCCTGCCCTCTCTTTGGGCCAGGGATCCCTGCTCCTCCCTCTGCACTCGCTCACTTCCTCAGACACAGTCTGGGGTGACCTGTCTTCACTGTGGGATTTCACACTGCTCTTCCCGTTACATTTGTTTTTTAGAAGTCAGCAAAACATCTCTGTAAAAGTGTGGTTTACACCTGAGATAACTGCAAAAAATAAGGTTAACCAAGTACCAAACTATTCAGCTCTTGGAAAAATTCTTTCCAAGATTTGGAATAAATGACACATAAAATAGGAAACGTGTGTTGCCTGGGATGGGCAATATGCCGAGGACTTCACAGGCATTATTTTATTTAATCCTTATGAGATTATCTTCTTTAATCCCCAAAATACTATTATGAGGCATTTGCGATTGGGATTCCCATTTTACAACTGAAGAAGAAGAGACTTAGAGAGGACAAGTTGGTTTTCCAAGTGTGTAATGCTAAATGGTGACAGGTCTGTTGGTAGTGTCAGAGTCTACGTTTTAACCATGGGGCTCTAGCCTGGGTGAGAATCGGATGCTAACACTGAGGAATTCTGTACCAGGAAAATGAAGCACCCCAGAGCAGGAGAAGAAAAGACGGGAAGCCATTCAGAACTGCACCACTGTGTTATGACCTACACAGCTAATATGGTTCTCATCGTGATCATAATATACATGTCTGCAAAAGTTGACTTGGGTAGATATGGCTGAGCCCTTTACTAACTTTAGAAATTGAGAAGAAAATGAACTGATTATTCCTAATATGGCAACTGCTTTACTGTTAGCACAGATTGCTAAACATTAATAAAGGAAGAAAGCAAAAGGAATCAGACACTATTAGGCATAATCAACTAGGGAGCATCAGCTTGGTTAACCAGGAAGCTACAGCTTCACACACTCCAGGAGACAGAATCGTGTTCAATCTCCTTGGTCCACTCACCCAGACTAGGCAGGGAGGCAAGTGCCTGCGCAGTAAAAGCCAAAATGGCGGTCATGAAGGCCTGTCCATCTAGCCTGGGAAAGGATGGGATTGGATGAGGGACACAGGACCTGAAAGATCTAGGAAAGGTATTGGTTAGGGGGAGGATCCAGCACAAGCTGGAGAAAGCTTGGGAAGCTGTTTAAAGAAGCACCTGCAGTCTAACAAAGAATCTCTCTCTCTCTCTCTCTCTCTCTCTTCTCTTCTCTCTCTCTCTCTCTCTTCTCTTCTCTCTCTCTCTCTCTCCCCCTCTCTCTTTCTCCCTCTCTCTCTCTCTCCCCCTCTCTCTTTCTCCCTCTCTCTCTCTCCCTCCCTCTCATGCTCCATAGCAACCATGTGGCCCTAGCAGCCCCGAGGACTTCACACAGGCTCCAAACCCAGCCTGGGTCCTGGAGAGAGCAGTGGCCAGCTGACCTGAGCAGAACAGGAACTACACTAAGCTTTGATACAGACTAAACTTTGACATAACACAGAATCTCTGGACATTGGCCTCATTTCTGGCCGGAAGAAGACACGATTGGACTTTTTCCAGGTGGGGCAGATGGAGATGAGACGCTGGGGACTTGGGGCAGCCTTCTATTTCCACCCAGATAAATCTTACCACTCCTGTACATGGGCTCTTCGGAATGCTTCTTTTTTTTTTTGCAATCCCATGAAAGAATCCCACACCCACCAGCAGGATTACCAGGCCCTACTGCTACCTTTATGTGTTATTTGGGCCATAAGGCCTTGGGTTTTCATTTCTTTATCACTTTAGTGTGAGAGATGTGTATTTGTACTGTCTGATAAAACAGTCTAGACATCTACTCAGAATTTGTACTCAATGATGTGTATTTCTGTCCAGAATAGTGTTTAAAAGTTTGAGAATTTAACAAAATTTTCTTTCACAAAAGCCCTATTAGGCCACAAGCCTCACCACACCCACTGCATTATATACTTCTGATTTACTCATTTGACATCTACCTGGCCCCTGTAGACGGCGGAGCTGGAAATGCCTGATCTACACTAGAATGAGCCTCTTATCATGCACAGATGTACTAGATCCTTATTCTGGTCAGAGGGCAGGTATTTGTGTAGCTTCGAGCAAGTCATCACATTTCTTCTGAAGTCATTTTAGTTTTTATTATCTTCAAAAGTGAGCAAAAGTATATATTTCTCAGTCTCTTTACTGGGAAGATTTCTGCTTATAGAATAACACCAGTAATCAATGCTAAATGATTGACAGAATTGGAAAATCATCACTTTTCAACTTCTAAAGCAATACGGTATCTAGACAACGATCACCTAAAATCTGTTAGGTGAATGTCTGATGGGAATTCTTCAACAGATGCTCTTGCCTGTGGACCATCAGTACCCACTGATCAATCTGAACATCTTCAAAGGAGAAACATCAGATGCCTCCTGTAGGGAGCACAGAGCGCCAACTATCCACCAAGTGTACCAAGAGACCAGAGATCCTTAACTAGACAGTCTCTCCACTGAAAATGTCTGTACTTGTTCATAGATCACACTTGATCTGTACAGTACTTGGCAAAAGAGGAGACAAAACCAGTGGGAGTGAACTTGAGACAAAGAACATAATTTTAGAAATGAAAAAGGAAGAAAAACTGGACTTAAAGTTAAATCCGACTGAAAACAAGATTCTATATTTAGAACTTAATTTGCAGGAAACTATAAAATGATGTATAAATTGAAGTGTAATGTTTTATTACCATTATCTGCCATCCTAAAATAGATGGCAATTAACTAGAGACATTAAATAGAATAAAAGCATAACAGTTTTCTCTTTTTATATTAAACTGCTAAATGTACTCTGTGACTTGTTCAAATATCAACAAAAGACATATGAGCCACTTACTTGTATTAAAAAACAACCACCCTGGCCGGTTTGGCTCAGCGGTTAGAGCGTCGGCCTGCAGTCCAGAGAGACCCGGGTTCAGTTCCCACTAAGGGCACATACCTCGGTTGCAGTTTGTCCCCAGCCCTGGTTGGGTCGTGTGGGTGGCGACCACTCGATGTGTCCCTTTCACGTCGATGTTTCTCTCTCTCTCTCTCTCCCTCCCACTCTATCTGAACAACAACAAAAAACAACCTGAGGCTGCCTGGACTTCCCGAGTCACCCTGAGAGACTAAAAGATTGGTCCATTTAGTTTTATAAACTTAGTTAGCCTTGATACTAGGAGCCCTCAACGTCAATGGTGAATGGAAAATTAAACAGAGACTCAGAGAGAAAAGGACTGGAGATGAGAAGGTGGTCAGGCAACTAACTCTCAAAAATGAACTAATCTCAAAGAGACAGGAGATTCTTTCCAGATCTGCACAATTACCTCCAATAACACTCTTCCTCCTTTTCCTCCAGCCTGTCCCACCTTGGTAACTTCATCCTTCAGATCTGGCTGTTGCTCTATTCTATTGAGGCAGCATAGAAAAGAGTTAGAGGAAAATCCCAACAGGTGGCATGAGGAAGTAGGAGCGGACATCACAGGTCAATAAGCCGCTAGGTCCTCTCTCCATGCATGATCAAAGAAAAACAATTTATGGCTAGAAACCCCTGTGGTGGTCATAGAAGTTGACAAGAACAAGAACTGGCTAAAACCCGATCAATCCACAATGGAGGAAACATTGACAAGAGAACGACCCCAAAGCTTCTTATACCATCATTATAATGAAAACTGACATCACAAGTAGAAGGAGGGCCCAGGAAGACCAATGGCACTTTGGAATGGGCCATACTGGGAACAAGACCCCTCTCAACCAGCCAAGGCAGAGACAGAATTTGGCACCACAAAGCTTAGAAACAACCCATCTTTGGAAATAACATAAAATTCCAAGAACTGACGGACCAGGCATGCAACTCACTTCTGAGTTCACCCCGGGGCCACTCTGACTCATACATTAGCTTCTGTCTCAGCAGGTAATAGCAGCACCCACTTCCTGGCCTCTTTTTCTCTATCTGCAGAGAACTGCTTTTGTTTTCACTCTGACTCACTCTTGAATGTTTGCTGCTCCAGTCAAGAGCCCTGGACGTCCCGGACCATGACCAGACAGAGCCAGACCCAGCACAGAACCAGTCGGTGACCCTAAGATGCTTTTCTTTTTTCTTTTCATTACTTCCATTGATACTCAGTTTTACCCAATTGATCAGGGTAAAAGTGGTACAGGGTAAAGGGAATGGGGGTTTGATTCTAGAGAGAATGTCTGGGCATTCTCAATGGGATTTTCTCTTCCACAAAGACCCCTGTCCCAGAATCCATTTTACCATTAGACTTCGTTTTCTTCCATTCATTGAAACGTGACTATGCTTCCTTTTTGTAAAGCAGGGTAATGAAGATGCCAACTATGGGAGTTATCCTGAGGAATTCATTGGTTAATTCATGAAAAGTATGATAAGTGCTTACAACAACACATAGCAAACCTTGTTAATTGTTACCTATTTATTATTTATTTACTGTAATTATTATTACAAATAGTGATGGGATAGTGAACACACAATACAATATACAGATGATATATTATAGAATTGCACACCTGAAACCTATTTTATTAACCAGTGTCAATAAATTCAACATAAATAAAACAATGAGTCAAACAAAAAAATAAAAATGTATTTAAAAAGACGTTCTCAATAAAACATTGTGATAATAGATAACTCTCTGATATTAACCTCAGACAAATCTGAGTTAGAAAGGTCTGGTCATTTAACCAACAAGAGAAGTAACTGTTCACCCATGTTTCAGTTTCTTAGTCTTTCTTGGACAACTTGGTCTAGTTGATAATTTGCCCTTGGATTTTTGTGACTAACATTGGTCCAAAAGAAACACAGCTATGGCATAAAAGCAATGTACAGATTGCTACTAAAATCTGTGATTAAGATAAAAAGCAAAAAGTGCATAGCATTTGCCTTCAATTGGAGGTAACCGTCACTAAACAGATGTGGGACTTGAACCATGCTACCTGATATCTCGGAGCCTGTTTCCTAGACCAAGACGTGTGAGGAACTTACAAAGATCATGTTGAAGCTAGGGTGATAATTCAACGAGACATCCGACTTAAGACCTCCTAGCAATGCCCGCAACATGTTCGGGGCTTATCTCTGAAGAAGCTTGCTTTACTGCTGTCAGTCAGACTCATCTGGATTCCAAGTCTGGTTCTTTTTCTTCCTCCCTGTGTGATTTGGGCCAATTGCTACATTCTCACTTGTATAAACAGCCCAAGTTTGTTGTGAAACTAGAAATAATGCCTATCTCAGCGTTTGGACCATAGAAAGCTCTCAAGGCACGACCGCTATGGATAAGGGCGTTACTTCCTTTGTTTCTGAGATTGGACCCACTGTATCACGGTTGGGGAAAAGAAGAGTCAAGACTCTTCCCACCACTCAAACAAGCTACTCTCTCTCATCTAATTTGGAAATCAAGAACGTTTTCTCAAAAACTGAGTTGTTTCTTTACCATATCCCAGGTTTAAAAAAAGAAAAAGAAAGCTCTAGTTTATGGGGGGAGTAAAAAAGTCTGACGTCAAAGGGCAGAAATATTCCTTCAGTATCTGTGTCTTCACAGCAGCATCAGCAAGTTCTGAAACCTTCATGTGTCCTCCAGAGATGCTGTGCGTGCGGGTACAGACAAGAACGGCTCATCCCCCTTCTTGCCCCTGCTGCTAGGGACTGTAGCACTTTCAACTCTCCCAGGAGCACAGGTCCCTAGAGAGATTCACAAAAGAACATTTGCTGGCAGATGTGGCCTCTGGAAAAGCAAGCTTCAACACCTCCAGAGATGGACTATTCGGGAGTAAAGATTCGGTTCATCTTGGACTCTAGAAAGAGGCTGGGAAAGCCGAATTAGTCAAAAGAGACGGCTGCGCCATCCATCATTAGTCTCTCAACGTGCCTTCTGTTGGACTAATGGTGCTCTAAAAAAATAAATAAATAAAATAAATTAAAGAAGTTAAAAAGGAGAACTCTTCCCTGGCAGTTTGATTACTAGGTCACTTCAAGAGAGGCAATTTAAGAAAACAGCAAATGCCGCTGGAGGAACTAAAATAATAACAAGCAACACTAATATAGCACCTTTCTTCTTCAAAGCGCTTTACAAACATGAGATAATTAGGCCAATTAAAACTTGAAAAAGTAACCTATTTAGGGGCAACCTTCTTTTCACGTGCAGTATGCCTGCTGGAAATAACTCTTGCCTTGTTTTCAATGCTAAAGAAGCTTACAGGAAAACATGATACCCATAAATAACTAGGGGGGCTTCATTTCAAAAGGATCTGGGTCTAGAAGCGTGTAGGCATGTGAATCAAAAGTGTATTTTCCACATCCTGGTTCTTCCCTGAGAGTCCCTACCACGGAGCCTGTGTAGGCACACAGCTCCAGTGAGGATAGATCAGATCAGCAGACAACAAAGACCAAGAGGCTGGGAATGAATGGGCAGAAAACCTTGGGTTTGCCTCTTCGTAGTAAACTAATGCCCAAAGAGGAATCCCAGAATAACTGAGCAAAGGGCCAAGTGGGTTGCGTTAGAAAGTGTTGTAAATTGGGAGTAAGGAGATTTAAGTCCTTGTTCAAGTTTCACAACTACTTCATTGCGTGACTTGGGAAAATCACTTAATTTGTTGATGGTTTCAGTCTCTAAATGTGAAATGAACTGTTTGATTAGCTCCATGGTTTCAAAGTATGTTCTGAAGCTCCTGGGGGTCCCCAGTGGGGATGGGTAAAAGCTCTGGTTCAGGAAGAGCAGCAGCGTTTTAATTCATTTTAGATGTTGGAATGGTATGAGACGTGAACAGTTCCATGTCTAATTAAGTAAGAAAATCACTGGAATGGATGATCTCTCAATTCTCTTGCAACTCAGATATTCTGGGATTTTATGAATGTTTCCAAACCCAATAACATGTAGGATATGTTTCAATGAAAACTTCTATTGCATTCGTTTAACCTGCTAGGATCAAAGAGTAAAAGATTAAAACAGTGTCCATGAGCTCTTTCTCATGCACTGTAAATGTGGGACCAGGAGGGTTATTTTTCTTTGATTTGTCTGAAGCTAGGTATCGTCGGTGTTAGCAGAGACCCCAAGCAGGTCTCTGCTCTCTCCGTTCCAGGTTCTCTGTCTGCCCCACAGCTGGCTGGTTCTGATCATTCGGGCCTCAAAATGTAGGTTTGGGGAGGAACAGGGCGTTCCATTGTACTCTCCAGTCCTGCCATTTTCAAGGAGGCTTACAGCAAGCTGCTAGTGTAAGTCTCTGATTTATGAGTATGTCTACTCTCTGATCTATAGCCCTGGAGGAGAAGAGGAATAAATGGAAGGATTTGGGCAAATAATCCCCCCACTACTAGCAGTGCCCCCCTTTTTCTCTGGCATCTAGGCTGCTATTAGGGACCCTCTCTGACAGGGGATTCCCAAGAACAGGTCTGTGAGTAGAGCATGTCATTTATCCCGACAAACTGTATCTTGACTCTTAATTGTAAATGAGGAAACTGAGACTAAATGGGTAAGTGTACAAAGTCCCAAAGTTTGGGTGTCAAAGACAAAAACAAAGATCAGGCTTTCTGAATTCAACTCCCCTTTCTTCATCCCCAAATTGCTTTTAAGTAACAGAAACCAATAGCACCCAGTTCAAACAAAGCAAGACAAGTTTTGCTTCCTATACTTGCTATCACTTACTCTTTCTCTTCAGATACTCATGGTTGGGGGACAGTGTGCTTGATGGAAGGAATGTGGGTTTGAAGTCAGGGTACTGACTCTCAGATCAACATCTCAAGTGACTTCACGAAAGTCATAGTCAAAACCATGATGTATCTAAAAGTTTTTTCTTGCCCTGGCCGGTGTTGTTCAGTGGTTAGAGTGTCGGCCCAAGCACCAAAGAGTTGTGGGTTGAAATCCCGGTCAAGGGCACTTACCTGGCTTGCAGGTTCAATTCCTGGCCTTGGTCAGGTTGCATGTGGGAGGCAACCAATCGATGTCTCTCTCTCTTTCTCTCTCTCTCTCTTCCCTCCCTTCCACTCTCTCTAAAAGCATTGGAAAAAATATCCTCAGGTGAGGAGCAACAAAAATAAATAAATAAAGTGTTTTCTTATTTACAAGAGTATGAATATTAATACCTACCCAGCTACTTTATAACACTAGTGTATGATTTTTTTTCTTTATTGATTTTAGAGAGAGAGAGGAAGGGAGAGGGAAAGAGAGAGAAACATTGATGAGAGAGAACATCGACTGGCCGTCTCCTGCATGCCCCCCACTAGGGATCGGGCCCACAACCTGGGCATGTGCTCTGATGAGTAATCAACCCAGCGACTTCTTGGTTCATGGGTCAATGCTCAACCACCGAGCCACACTGGCTAAGCTAGTGTATGATTTTAACACACTATTTGTGGGAACACATCAGCATTACTTTAAACTGCTCTACCTACCACCCCTGGTGTCATTTGAGATGTTTCTGTTTCTGATGTTTTCCATCCTTGGAACATGGCAACTGAGTAATGAGTCAAACTAAAGAGTTGCCAGGAGCACAGATTTCCCCAATGAAAATAAAGGGTTCCTAATTCCAGATGGAAAGCATTTTGGCATTTCCTTAGAGAATATCAGTAGTGAATTAAAATAGAAATAGATGCTCTTCACTGAGCAAAAGTCTAGCAACTCATTTATAGGCCTATCCACACTCTAATTAAAATAGCACAATTATCTGGGAAATTGTGAGGAAAAGCCGCCAATACTATTGACTGTTTTTGCAAAGCCAACAATCACAGGAACTATTCAGTGACAACCCTTAATGCCCAGATACAGGATATAAAAGAAAAACAGTAAGCTATGGCTGCAGAATATTAGGGAAAATTCCAGTAATGACTAGGAAAATAAAGGTGGTCTAACAATCAGCCATAGGTCCTTGAGAGTCAGTCAAGGGCATGAGTTTAAACTGGTTGACCTCAGAGTAGGGGGGCAGGGGGGATAAATGAGATGAACCAAAGAACTTATATGCATGTATGCATAACCAATGGACATAGACAACAATGCTAGGGGGGTGTGGGGGTGGAATGGGGAGGAGGGTGTCTAGGGGGGGAAGGAGAAACATCTGTAACAAAAGTAAATTAATAAAAATTGGAAAAAAATAAAATAAACTGGTTGACCTAAGCAAAAGTCAGCTGCTGATTGTAAACAGTTCCCTTTCTTCTACAAGCCTATAGGCTCAAAAGCAGACAGGTGCCTGGACACAGGGTATGACAGTATCTCCCCTCTGAGTCCATCTAGTGACTCTTGAAAGAGCAAGTTTCTTATCAGGAAACACTACACAAGATTTTGGCTTATCCCTAAGCTTACTGTCTCAGTTGTCCCTGGCAATAATGCAGATCAGCAAATCAGCACAGGCTCTCTGGATGAGGATTTGCAATTTATATTCCCAGCACCAAAAGGCTTCTCTGTGTTTTCCAAATGGAACCCATTGATTGGGTTTTACCAACATGTAGCTTCTTCATTATCTAATTATCTAGCTTTACTATCAAATACTAACCATACTTAGGCAAATCAGTACTAGATATTTTTTTCATTTTTTAAAGTCTTCTTGAAATATAATTGACATATGACATTGTGTGAGGCCATATAAATGATTTGATTTATGTACATATTTACCAAATGATAACCACAATAAATTTAACACCGATCACCTCAGAGTTGCAATTTTTTTTCTTGAAATGAGAACTTTTAACATTTACTTTCTTAGCAACTTTCAAATATACAATATCATGTTGCTAACTGAAGTCACCATGCTATACATGCCCTCCCCCAAACTTATTTAGTATATTGAATGGTTTTACCTTTTTACTAGATTTACCCCTCACCCCTTACCCCCTCCAAATAAAATCAATCCTTTATTAGTCCAAAAGTAAGTGCCCCAAATGCTCATTTTCTACACATTGTATAAATTAATATGGTTTAATTCCTGCCTTATCCTCTCCATTGCTGTGGTTGCTCTACCTAATATCTTGTTTCTCAATAAGAACCATATGTATTTGCTACATCATGGCTTTTACTGATGTTCTACCAGAAAATTCTCTGGCTAGTTCAAAAGTTCTCCCCTAATTAGTTCCAGCTTCATGCCTGTCCTAGCCTAGGTTGAAAGCCTAATGCTGCCCTGTCAGAGAAGGCACCTTTCCCAAGAATTCCCAAATTTACATAATCATATCTGAAAGCCGATCTGTTCTCCCCTGAGACACACATGTTAACTTCTTCAGAAATGTGGAGAAACATGCCAATCTTTTAATTACTGTTCAGCAGCAAATTCTGAAAACACACACACACACACGTTGTAGTTGTTTTGAAAATAAACAGTGATTTCCAGAGACAGTCAAATCAATTAAGACTTCTATATAATATCTACTTTTACTACACAGTTTTATAATTTACTTAATCCCACCAACTTCAAGAATAAATTGAATTTATATCTTTTCTTAAATGCTATTTAAGGGTCCTTGACCTGGTTTCCAAGAATAGGCTTCATTGGCTTTTGAACACCTTGAAATTGCGTATGTTTTTCATGAGTGTGTGAGAGTGTGTGTGTGTCTGTCTTATTTATGGAAAATTTATGGGGAGAGTGTTACTGCCTGTATTCTCAAAGTTTTTATGATGTCATCAGGACTTCATAAAAGGTTTCTAACTACTAATAAACCACCTATAATTTAACCTATGATCATTTAGACTTTAGAGTCTGTAAAACAACAGGTGTCGGTATTCTGTCTCCACATGTTAGCCTAACCCATACACTTCTTTCTAAAGGTAAAAAATATGTAAATAGAAGAAAATTCCCTCCTCCAAATACCACGTGATAAATAATACTGCTTTGGAAGGCTGGCGTTCATAATCCACACCTCTATAGTAAATTAGAAAGATCTCAGATATCAGAGTCAGAACACTGTCCCCCTAGTCTTGTCTTGCTATTGCATGGGGTTAGAGCTTGAGCCCAATGACTCTAGTGCCTTTCAAACAGCAAAACAGAAGATGCAAGTGTGTATGCCCTGAGTTGGGCATGAATTTGCATTTATGCCCTTCCTTCTGTTTTTCTCCAATAGAACTGGAGGAATAAATACTCTTAAGGAATAAATACTGTGCTCAGAGGCAGCGAGAGAAGGCAACATTTCCAATGATGAGAACTTTTTTTAAAACGGAGCTTTTCCATGATTGCCTTCCTTGTGAAATCAGCTATTGGTAGGAAATACTGAACCTTCACTTAAAAAAAGGTGAGGAGGAATAGATGTACCATACAGGCAATTACTGGCTGGAAGGTAATTATAGGGAAATGGATGTGCCAGAGTGAATTCATTTCCCCATGGCATTAACAGAATCTCTCATGACCTTCTTCAGGTCCAGATGAAGAACTGTGAGCTGAATGATGTACCTAAGTGGACTGGTAAATATCTGAACACTGCACCAAGAGAAAACTGATTAATGACTTCAGCACCAATCTTTAAGAAGAGCTCCGCACTTCAGTCATTCGATTCTATACTTGACCTTGTACTATTAAACAGAATATGTGTCCTGTAAATTTGTCCATGACAAAGAGGGTGGGAGATAGAGGGAATATAGGATAAATATTCAAAGAGATCCTGACAGTTAGAGGTATGGGTCAAAAATCAGCAATGTAAACTATCACCACCATACAATAACAACATGAAAAATATAAGCTCTGAAATAAAACAAACATGGATTGAAATGCCTGATTTACTATTTCATACCCATGTGGGTCCAGCATATTTTCTAGGGCTCAGTTTTTTCATGTGTTAAATGGGGACAACACATTCTATCTCAAGGGGTCACTGACAAAATTAAATTATATAGCAACATATATTAAGATCATAATATAGAATCTAGATTTAACTTATTGAAATGATTTAGTTGTAAGTGGTGCATTAATTTTAAACATTATCATTACAAATGAAAATAGAGGGATACCTGATATTTATTCTTCCATTCATTTACCAAATATTTATTAAACACATAATACATGTTTAAATACCCAATACATCCAATGTTCTGCTTGGTTCAGGAGTTACAAAGATGAACCAGACCTAGCCTCATGGCATAATTGAGGAGCTGTAATAAAGAAATGAGGAATGCAGAGATGAAATGACAATTCCCCGAATAACATAAGTAAGCACATATTTCCTGGCCCCAAACTCTGCCATCCCACCTGACTGTATTTTAATCAGACAGTCATGCCTCAAAATGTCCCCTTCTGAGGGACGGTGACCCATAGAAGCCCTGATGAACAAACAAGCCGGCCTAAATAACTCCAACTGCTATGGTCTGAATGTTACATCCCAGAAAATTCATATGTTCAAATCCTAGCCCTCAATGTGACGGTATTAGGAGCTGGGCCTCTGGGAGATGCTTAGGTCACGAGGATAGAGTCCTCATGAATGGGAGCAGTGCTTCCATTGAAGAGAAGCAGAGAGCTCCCTAGCTCCTAACACCATGTGAAGACATAGCAAGAAGCCCGCAGTCCGCAACCTGGAAGAGGGCCTTCACTAGAAGCCAACCATGCTGCCACCCAGGTCTTAGACTTCCAGCTTTCAGAACTGTGAAAAACAGATTTCGGTTGCTTAATAAGCCTCACAGTCTGTGGTATTTTATTATAGCAGCCCAAACAGACTAAGACACCAACCGATGACACAGCCAACTGGACCAAGCATAGACACTAGGTCCACGATGTTTGCCGTATGCAAAGCTAAAGGCCCTTTCCTAAGAAAGTGAGCTGAGCCAGGAGATACTTTGTCTTGGAAATTTGGACTAAGAAACAAGGAGAGATTGGTGCAATTGGTTATGAGACCTGGAAATGGGAGGATGCACAAGACAGGGTTTAGTCTGTGGGCAACCATGTCTCTACTGATATTTTGAAACAAGAGACAAATCGCTAAGTAGAAAATCAGAAATGTCAGGAGGGTGAGAGACAGAGATTGTACCTCACGCCAGGAGCTTCCAGTTCCTGATGACAATAATAAAAGCTCCCTCTTCTTGAGCGCTCACTCTGCTGGTTACTCTTCCAACACTGTCAAGTAACCATCAAAGAGCACTCCATCATCTCATGACTGTTATTTTTCTCATTGAACACATGAGAAAATTGAGACCCAAAGAGTTAAAGTAACTTTGCTAGTTTCACAGCTTGTTGGAGCCAGGATTCAATACCCAGCCTCTGGCTTCTGAGTGTACATTCCTGACATACTCTCCATTTGCCCAATCCTTCTATGGCCTTATAAAGTCCCCTCTACCTTAAAGTGGTCTAAATGAGTCTTCCCGTCACTCCACAAGAAACAATGTACACAGAACCTTTCTTTGGACCTGACAGGGACTCAGCTTCCAACACAGGACATGGGGAGTCAGCAATCCTTAGGCCCCCAGTGGGGCAGGAGAATGGCGGTCTCCTTGCAGGGAACATCTGCTCTGTGTACAGAGCAGGGCTGAGTTTCTGAAGCCTTTGGTAGTTTTGGAGGAGGCATTTCGGGATAGCGGAAACTTGAAAATAGTAATGAAGTAACTTTTCTTAAAACCTTCCAGGTGTTCCCCCAGAATTCTCTTACGAATGTCGACATCATTTCTCCAGAGAGATCTGGGGGCAACCCAGCCTTCCCTCCTCACCACGCCAAAACAGAGGAAAAATGGGATTCGAGGTGGTTTGCCCAAAACCCTACAAGAGAAGAGATGGGTGTTTTGTACTCAGTAACCAATGTATTGTTAGTTCTGTGATTCTGTGACTGTCTTTTTTCCTTTGGACTGTGAGGCTTTCAGAGAGGAAGGACTATGTGATTTTTTTTTTCCTTTATTTATTTTAGAGAGAGAATAAGTGAGAGGGAGAGAGAGATAGAAACATTGATGAGAGAGAACATTAATTGGCCGCCTCCTGCTTGCCCCCCACTGGGGATCTGGCCCACGACCTGGGTATGTGCCCTGACTGGGAATCGAACCGGCGACCTCTTGGTTCATGGGTCGATGCTCAACCACTGAGCCACACCAGCCCGACAGGACTATGTGATTTTTAGCCTTTCTATAAACAGAGCTCAGTAAAGTTGTACTACGTGAAAAACTGTATTTTAAAAATGTCTTGCAATAACTGAGGAAACAAACCTAGGAAAGAACAAAGTATAATGCTGATGGTATTCACCAGCCCCAAACACAAATAGAAACTTTTAAATGGGGTTGGTTATTTCATTTTATCAGAACTGCACATAAATATCTATACCCATTATATTATTTTTATAATTATTTTATAAACGCAGGCTCTACGGTCAGATTTCATGGTTTCTCACCTTGACCTCCTAATTACAAGCAAATTACCATCTCTCTTCCTCAGTTTCCCAGTTTAAGAGACTTTCTAAGTACTTAATAATTATACCTGCCCTGCAGAGTCACTGGGAGGATGAACTGAGACAATAACAAGGCCCTAATAGTGTCGACACATAATAAGCTCTCAATACATATTAGCCTTTTTGTTACAACTATTCAATAGGTAAGGAAATGGAAGCTAGCCCTCCTCGCAGTGACATGACAACATACATAAACATAGAAGATATACCAGGAGATAACAGAATATCTAAGCCCCACTTCCAGGCTTTAGGTCGTCTATACTGAAGGCGTCTCCACAGCCCATACCCCTTCTCTCTCTGATATACACTACTCCACTCCCATCTGCTTTGACAACTGCTGGAGACTTTGCTACTAAGCCAGGGTTCAGACTTCCTGGGAGAGTATCAGGGAAACTGTAATTGAACAGGAAGTTAAAAGAAGCATGGCTAGTTGCTTGAAGGCATTTTGCCCAAACGTTCTAATAACATTTTTTTTTCTTTAAACCTGCCCAGAGTAATTACAGCTCTTAACAATTGTTCTAGCTCAGTAGCAAACGCTGGGTGACTCTTGCAATCAGTTTTATCAAACTGACATTCTAACAAACGCCTCTTGCTAAATGTCAAGTGAGATTTCTGGAGGGGAGAGAAAAAATGTTTCTTTTCCTCTTACACATCCCACGTTCATGTAGATCAAAAAGACACTGCATGCGTGCCCGTTGTTTCAGCAATTCGGATATCTGCAGTAATCCACCAAGAATTCTTCATCAGCCAAGTCTCTATGCTTAACACTGGGGAGAATTCATTATGAATGTGGAATCAGCACCGTGGTCCATCCGGGAAGCCGGCTGACTTGCAGTGAGGCGGTCCTCCCGCGGTGTCAATTCAGCAGGGGGCAGTTCCAGGGTGCAAGAGAAGCAGCGTGAGACCAACGCCGGGCCCACTCTGCAAAACACTCTTGTCCCTCTTGGTTTCAGAGTTTCACGTGATTCGTGAAATAACTATTCCAAATTATACGACCTCATCAAGATGCTTAAGCGAAGATAATGAAATCAACAGTAATTAAATGCAGTGAGTTAATGAAAAGAAGAAAATGACCTTCATGAGAAGGTAGAGTATTCTGTTCCCTAGATGAGAGAAATAACTAGAAAGTTGGAGGAAGAGGTCATAGTTAGCCGTCTACCCTGTTGCCTTTGCCCTGTTTCTCCCACACTCATCTGATTCTGATTTTCAGGTATCTGATGGACCTCGTCTTCAGAGGAGGCCAAGTTCTTCCACGTCCCATGGTTCGCAGGACACAGAGAGACAAAGAACTGAGTCTCTGACAGTGACACTTGTCCCCTGAATCTCCAAACCTACCACTCAGCACCCCCCCAGCCATCTCATGTGATATAATCATTTCTCATTTGAAAGCAATTTTATTCAGTTTTCTGTTCATCACAGGTAAATCATCTTTAAGCAATATTCTGCTCATTGTATAAAAAAAAATCCATACCATTTTTTAAATCTATATTCACAACAATTTCTCAAGTAGGTGTTTTCCCCTTTTACAAACAATAACAACAATAACAAAAAAAACCCGGGGCTCTAAGAGAATAAATGGGTGGTGACCCATCCAGTCACTAGCTCAGCTGGCATGAATGCCCGCGGGTGAGGGGTTGAAAAGTCTGTGTTCTCTACACTGTATGGTTTCATCACTGAAAATACATTCATTTCTATTTCATGCAACTTAGCAGTTTTTAGATGACAGGAAATATACTAGATGCTAGACGTATGAAAGTTACAAAAAACAATAATAATCGCTGTCTGTTAATAGTTAACAATACAGTGTGGTCACCCCGCACAGTGGTGCCCGACACCGTTTGGGACTTCAGGTAGTAACGGCTGAGATGGATTTTAAAGAAAGAACAAGGGGATTTTAGAGAGATTAGACAGGGATGGTGGAGTAAAGGAAATCTAGGTGGAGGAATGAGTTATTTGGGAACCCATGGGGAATTCGCTCCTACTGGTGTGTGGGACACGGAGGACAGCAAAGGACGAGAGGAGGTGAGCATCCCGATCGCGAAAGCTCAGGCAGAAGAGCTTGAACGTCTTCTGTGGATCATTGGTTTTTAAAGTGTTCTTCACCTGTAACCTTTTTCCTCCAAAGTAGTATCTAAAAAATTACAGCGAATAATAACAGAGTTTTCTGGCAGAACACAGAGAACGCATTTTAAAAGTCGCCCTTTGTGGATGATGAGAATGGTGATATAACACAGATTGGGCTGGGAGGCTTGTCTGGAGGGAAGGCGACTTCTATCATGTTATTCAGAGAGCAGTGAGGAGAAGTACTGTCCTCCCTGCAGGATGGAAAGAGGGAGCCACGCGGCCCTAGATGCTGAAGCAGGCCATCTCATAACCACGAGGGCAACAGGCAGAAAAAGTGTCATGGAAGGGAAAATAGATAAATAAGCTGGGTTTTGACAATGTTATTAAGCTAGGGTAACCTACTTCATCTGAAACCCTGACCACCTCCAGATTTTTCATTCATTGGAACCACGAAGTTTCCATCAATATTGAGTGTACTCTGGGTTGAGCATTCTCTTTCTTACAACAGAAAGTACCTTAAGTATTATAGGACAGTAAGGGATTTTTTTTAAAGAATGGATTTAAAATAAAGTTAAAAATCAGTAGATCTATGGCACTGACTAATTTGATTCGAATGTAAGGGCAGAGTTCAGGATCTCTCCTAGTTAGTTTGTGGCTTATTTGGGGTCATGACCTTATAGCAAGATGGGGTTACAGAAGCAAACCAAATAGGGGAGCTGAGAGGAGATACCAGGTTGGGTTTCAGGTGTGTTTATTTTAGGTGCTTACAAGAGAGCCAGGTGGTAATACAATAGACATCCTTTGTAGTCAATCCATGACCCTGAAGACAGGGGACCACCCACCCTAAAGAGGCCCTTCAGACGGATGACACTTCAGTGTCACACATCCCCATCTGGGGTGGCTGTCATTCCTGGACTATGTTTGGAGATTTTATAAAGACAGTAGCAAAATATGACAAATATTCTAAATCCAGTAATTGAGGGTGGAAATGGAAAGAAATTATCAAATCCATGAACATATCATTTTAAACATTGATTTCAGACTGAAACAAAGAAGAATGTCGAGTAGAGAAAAGTCAACATTTACGTGACTTTGTTAAGACAGAACTTCAAGGAGGTTTTGCCCTTACATTGGCTGCTTCAGGGTATGATCCATGCCTTTTAAGGATTAACTATTCAGGCCCCTCTGTGCTAAGAAGTACTTTGAAAACGTGGAAAAATATATTGTTCAGACGTCATCATGATGAATTTCATTAAGGAAATCAGTGTATCAGATCCATTTTCCAATGTGATGTATCACTGTGTGTAAATTAAGGAAAGACTGAATTAGGCAACTGACACAGGAAGCAGTTCTCAGAACGATGTAAACAAAGGCCAGGGAAAAGGGCCAAAGCCAAGTTTGGTTAGGTTCCCAGTTGTTACCTGGGCCTGGCCTGGGTCCATATTTTATTTCCTGGTAAGGGACGATTATGGACAAGTGTAGGGATGGACCACTGTGCTGGGTTTTATTCTCTCATCTCCTCTGGCTCAGTCAGGGAGCGATCTGAGACACCATGGCAAGCCATTTGGGTGCCAAGGGGTTCCAGTTGGCAAGGCCTCCATCACATTTTGATAACAAAGTTCTTCCAGGGAAGCCCCATGAGGCATTTTGCACATCAAAGAGCTCTTTCTGAATGATGTTTTGATGAAATAATTACAAATGAATCAGAAGAAGTAAATTACCCTTGAAATAATAACAATACTTAGCATTTTCATTTTCAAATTGGTGTACCAATTATTTAATTTACATCCTAGCATTATGAGGAAGGGATTTCTACTCCAGTTTTATAACGTGGGAGCTGAGCTATCAGGGTGATGTGCTCAAGTCAAGAAGGTCCGTTTGGAAAGAATGGTGAGTGGATTTCAAGCAACTGGTCTCCTGAGCAGGGCCATCAGTGAGGTGAGCAAGGGAGAGACTGCCCTTCAGTGAAAGCCCACTGTCCCTCCATTCTCTAGCTTTCCAAGCCTTTAGAAGGCAATCAATCACATCTGGATTGAAAATACTAGTCTAAAACGGAACATTGTTTTAAACTATATCTTGATAGATATGTGACTCCATAATTTGGGAGACTGGGCCCACTTTGGGGGAAAATGTGTACCTTACATAGCAAGGGCTACACTGTGAATGGATCCTTCAGGACAGCTATGGAAACCTGCAATGAAGACAGACTGTGCAGAAAAAAGTCAGAACTTCCTCCCAGACCCATGCCTCGGAACTACCTTGACTTCTTTTTCTACTTCTTGTTCTTCGGTTCCTGACAACACAGGCTACAGAATTTGATGCTTCGTGTCCACTGGTGACTTCTTGGGCTGCTTCCATGAATTGGCATCCTGACTTCAAACTGAGAACTAAAGTTATTATTTCCCTGCTATTTTCTGGAGTTGACAGTGTCCACACCTGAAAGTCATCCTGCCGGCTCAGTTCTATGCTAAAACATCACCATGCATGTGGTCCCAAAGTAACCTTCTATTTTAGGGCCATGGCGGTTGACTGACAATTAGATGTTCATGTTTCTTTCACCTGTCTGTGCAGCCCACGCTGTGCTTGCAAAGACATTGTGACTAGGCAAGAGTTAGAGCCCTCGCAAAACAAGCAGGCTTGCTGTGTGTGCTCCTACCACCCCCTGCTCTGTTTGCACATGAGCGATACAGTACAGGTATCTATTGTCCCATAATAAAGCACACTGAAATGCGGTGGCTTCCAACGACAATAATCTCCCACCATTCTCTGGGTCAGGAATTCTGGCAGAGATCATCCAGGAAGTTCTTTGCTTCCCATCACGTTGGCTGGAGTTAGTCATATGACTAGAGTCCACTGGGAGCTCTGGTAGGGCTGACGTATCCATGGTGGCCTGTCTGTCATCTTCCTGGGTGACACATGGTATCTAACCATTTGACTGTCCAACCTGAGAGTAGACGCTCTCAGTCTTCCTTACGTCTGAGCTGGAAAGTCCCAGAACGTCGTTCCCTCTGCATTTGTTTGTTGAAAGGAAACTAGCTTAAGAGTGAAATCAGACTGCTGTGCGCCAGTTCCTGAACCACTATTGTACTTGCCCTCAGGCAATGGCCATATTTCAGGAATTCAAAGGCGATCAGGGTGACATACTGAGCTACTGACCAAATGCACGGGGGATGGCCAACAGAAAAGACTGTGGGTAAACAGGAGATGCTCTGTCCTCCTCCCTTCATGGGCAATCTGTAATCATTTATGCTGGACAAAAACAGGGCTTGGTTTGTTTCCTATGTTTCTTTGGGGAAAAGGTCTTGCTCATGAATTACCAGAAACAATGTTACTCTAAGTTACAAAGACATTGTTTTCAAACACTTTGAGTGTACCTATGTTTGTATATAAAGTATTTACTTGTGAGAGTAGGTCACTAAGGGTACTTACTTGCTAGTTATTCTCACCATATTTTCCTTCCCTCATCATATAGAAATGACATATGAAATTCATATGAGAAAGCATACCCATTGGCAGATTACTGATTGGTTGTAGCATATGTTTTAATTAATCAGAGAGTGCATTTCAGACACATTTGAATGGCTTAATAAACTTAAAATATTATTTTTTGAAAATTAAAATACTTATGCATACTTATATTTTGTGTTTATATTATTATTTATTCATATTATTGCACTTATAATCTGAATTTTTACATTTCCACTGCACAAACACATCATCCTCTTCATTCATTCACCATTCATCATTTATTGCAGATCTACTATGTGAGACAGTTTTTAAGCACTAGGGTAAAATAAGGACCAAGATAGTCTGGCCGGTGTGGCTCAATGGCTGAGCATCGACCCATGCACCAAGAGGTCGCCGGTTTGATTCCGGGTCAGGACACATGCTCAGGCTGTGGGCCTGATCCCCAGTGGGGGGCATGCAGGAGGCAGCCAATCGATGTTCTCTCTCATCAATGTTTCTATCTCTTTCTCCCTCTCACATCCTCTCTCTCTAAAATCAATAAAAGAAAAAATAAATAAATAAGGACCAAGATAGAATCTTGCATTCATCTACAGTCTCCAACATAATGTGCAAAAGGGAAAAGTTTTAGTAGTCTCATAATATCGGAGACTTCCTGAGGTCAAGTTAATTTTGAAAGAAACGGAGGAAATGAGAAAGAGATGAAGAAAGGAGTATTGGAGAGAAGGAAGGAAGGAAGGAAGGAAGGAAGGAAGGAAGGAAGGAAGGAAGGAAGGAAGGAAGGAAGGAAGGAAGGAAAAAAGGAAGGAAGGGAGGAAGGAAGGAAGGGAGGAAGAAAGGAAGGAAGGGAGGGAGGAAGGTAGGGAGGAAGGAAGGAAGGAAGGGGCTCTCTGAGCCTGACTAGTCCACCAACAGAGGCACAGTGTGAGGGCAGCTGTCCTCGGAGGTCTCAGACAATGTCACTCTCAGTCATCATCTGTTTCATTTTGAAAGCAAAACTGGTCATCCACATGTCATTATATGAACATATGATGGTAAAGCTCTATCATTTATATTGTCTCTCCATCCATCTGCAAGAAGATCTAAGGCTGTGAGTGTGTGCGTGCGTGCACGTGAACACACACAGACGTGCACGCCAGCTGAAACAGGATTCTACTGCCGACCATCTTCTCTTGAGAATTGATGGACCAAGTTCTGTTTATATTAAGTCACATAAACACATGCAGATAAGCAAATATCTCAATGTTTAGTGACACTACCTTTGTTTATTCAAGATCACACCACTTTAATAATAATAGGTATTTGGAGTTTGGGGATGCGTCTTTAAGGCCCACATTTGTTTCTGTGGTGGCCCATGCTCTCTGATTTGGTCCAACATGTAATAACAGGGACATCTAGTGGTTGGGTCCAGAAGTATGAAATCTAGAACAATGCAAAAATGACTCACTTCCCCCAGAGAGACTATTGGTCGAATGGGAAAAATGAGGCTAAAATAGTCCATTATGCATAAATGGTTCTATTTGCTGTTTGGGGAGCTTAGAAAACTTTGAGATAAAAATAATGAAAACAGTAAATAATAATACCAAAATAAAAAATAATAAAATAAAAAACAAGGCTGCTTCAATAAATCTCGATTTATGGTCTGATCACAATTCTTGCTTTGCTCAAAAAAGGTACATACTACCTCCCTGACTGCATCTGGTTTGAAATGCCACATCAGGCAGAGAAACATTAGCATAAGGTTTTATTTATATATCAAAATACAGATTTCCCTGGGAGAGATGACACAATGACCTATATCAGTCATTGACACTTTAGTGAGAATCAGTGGGACAAAAATCTAGAAATAAGCAAGAGTAGAAATTGACAGATTTCAGACAGAAGGATTAAAGCAATCATTTCCTGAACAGGAGAAGGAATACTGTTGTCATTAGACTACAATAACATCAGAAATGACCTAATTTTAGTTACTAAAAGAATGTCGTAGGTATCAATGTTTTGAAAAGCCAAGTGGTTTAGCAGCTACACTATAATTCTGAAAGTGGAGAAATGGTGGAAAAGAGAAATAAACATGTACAATAAAACATGAACAAGCATTCACATGCACAAACATAAAGCTTCCCTGTAATACCATCCTCATGGTCACGATGATCAATACTCTGGAAGAGTTTTAAAGTTCAATACTTTTGCTTCATCAAAACCTAAACCCACTGTAATGAAACCAAAGTCAGGGCTGGTCTCCTTTTTTTTTTTTTTCTCTCCTATGGCACTGGAGAAGGAAGTATAATAAAGTCTAACTATCTTCATAAATATTCCTCAAAGCACTTTCTAACCTGTGGCACGCTGCCCACCTCTACCTGAAACTCTTGGAGATTTCAAATTAGAAATATAATGGGATGTCAAGTATATATCTCAATTGCCTTCTAAGATAAGAAACTGCATTGAGAGGAAGGGAGTGGGTGTAGGGATGACGAGGGATGCTACAGCAGGTCACACTGTGTCCTCTCCTTTCAGGGCACCAATAAAACATCATAGTGTCCCCAAATACCATCCCAACATCTCAGAGGGGAATAATGTACATGTCAGAAAACACTAGAACAGAAAACATGAAAGTTGATGAAATTATTTGTTGTGAAACCTATATTCCGGCATCATCTGCTCATCAACAGTGTATGCCTGTTTTTGCTTTTTAAGAGAAAAACTATCACTACCACAGCGCACGGGACTCCTCTCTCCCTCAGTAATTTCAGTCTTCCCCCGCTACTCTTGATTTTGATGCAATTTTCATATGTTTAAACCAAAACCGGTAATCCTGAAAGAAGAAAATTAGCACAGATTCCAAGTTAAGCTTGCATAGTGATTTTCTTCTCTAAAAGTTGTCTCTACTTACCCATATTTCTACATTTTTAATATCCTTCTTGGCCTGAAAAAGCATACCAGATACTAGTGTTTTTGCAATGACTGAACTTGCTTATTCATTGGCAGGTTGAGAAATTTGTGACATAGTTTTCCAGCCTGTGTAGATCCTGGTTCACCCCCATCAGAATCATTTAGGGCCTCCTGGCTGAAATAATGGACCACAGTCCTGCTGCACTGCCAAGCATCACCAGGGATCTTTCCAGAAGTGTGCATTCTCGGGCCACTCCCCTGATCCCCGAGTTATTCATAAGCATGTTAAAACTGGAAAGCATTGCCTCAAGATAGTTTATGAGCTTCCACATTATTTGATTCCCCTCACCCCCAAACCTGCAGAATCCCCATCTTTGGGGGTAGAGAAAGAAAGGCAAAATCCTGACAATCTGATGAACAGGTTTCCCAGATAATTTCTGCAAAACAATAAATTTGACAAGCTTATTTATTGACTCCTGTTTGCTTATCTGGGCCTGTGAAGCTTGATTCAAGGTCAAGCTCTCCAGTCAGGTCACTTTGCTTCTCTGAGTCTGACTCATATCTGCAAAATAATCTTCACAGGGTTGTCTAAATTCCAGGTGATACAATGTACAGGGAAGTAGACTGTGCATTAAAAAAAAATGCTACAAATAGAGGAATGCATTACTATTCTGATGTGCCTAAGGATATTTTTACCCTTTGTGTCCTAGCGGCTTCCACTCTTTGAAGACTGGGAAGGAGAGCTTCCTTCTCCTATTGAGTCAGCTAGGGTAAGCGAGACTTTCTGCTTGGGAAGTCTCAGCGATTTTCTCCCTCTAGGATGTGGGGCAGCTTGAAGTCTGCAATCTGCTCAGCCGTGGCTCAGCAAGCAGTTGGTAATACAGCATTCCCATCATGCTGGCTCAGCTAAGAATACTCCTTCTATTCTTGCCTGCTTTTTGTTTTGTTTTGTTTTCAGGCTGAGGTGTTAGGGAAAGAAGCAGTATCTGAGTGCAGCTCCTAGTTGTCCTGCATTCTATAAACCGGTGAATCTTTTCAGTCCTCTGCAGTGAAGAGGTTGGCCCCATCGGCCAGGCAGGCAGCCAACTTCTAAGAGATTGAGTGGAGAGGGAACGTCCATGAGGTCCGTACTCCCGGATTTCCACTTAGATAGGATATCAGTGCTTCCCTTATTGCCATCACCATCACCAAAAGTACTAACAATGCTGCAGGACTAAAGATAATGATGAAACTACAATAATATTATTGCATACATATGCTGCGTGTGTGAGGGAACATTAATGAGAATGATACTGCAGTGTGATTCCAGTAATATTTTATGCAGATACTACTGTTAAGGAAAACAACAGTATACATTAAGGAGAACTGATAGACACAGATTCAAGAGTACAGCCCTCTCATGCTTTGACAAAAACGTCAGACCCCAGCACGACTTCTATTCCGTTACAAAGGAGAACTGTTTGCTCTATACCTGCATCGCAGGGTATTGATTTCTCAATGTGAACTTACTGATTTAACAGTGGTTAACATTTATGAAGTATCTACCAAGAGTAAAGCACTCAACCAGGTACTCTCCATATATTATTCAAGATGAGTAGGTACCTAAATCTTATGTTCCCCAGAAAGTTAAGCCATAAGAAAATGGTTTATCCTCACATCTCTACATCATAGCCACATGGGTATTTGTCAATAAATATATTTCCATTCATAATATAATTACTTTGTAGGTCATCATTTCCCAAAAGGGTTTCATAGAGCGCTAGTAATTTGCTAAATGTTAATAGATGTTACATTTAAAAAAAAAAAGAGTGTTTCATAGTCAAATACGTTTGGAAAGCACTGAATTAAATAAAATTAAACATAGTGGTTGAATACAAGACTTCTTGAATTCTTCAAACATTCATTTTTACTTATGTTTGTAAAAGAAAAAGGAAGCATGAAAGATTTGCCAAAGATGTAAGACAGATCTCAGAACAGTTTCTTTTCCAAATACATAGTGATATCTTGCTTTTTGAAAATTTAGTAGATGTAGCCTGGCCGGTGTGGCTCAGTGGTTGAGCACTGACCCATGCACCAAGAGATCGCCAGTTTGATTCTCGGTCAGGGCACATGCCCATGTTCTGGGCTAAATCCTCAGTGAGGGGTATGCAGGAGGCGGGCAGTCGATGTTCTCTCTCATCAATGTTTCTATCTTTCTCTCCCTCTACCTTTCTCTCTCTTTAAAATCAATAAAGAAAAAGAATTAAAAAAAAAAAAAAAAGAAAATTTAGTAGATATATTTCGTGGCAACTCTCTAAGGTGGACACACCCCTATTAAATGTTGCCCAAAGTAGCAAGACTATGTTATGTATCCCAATATTTTTAATAATTTATTTAGTCTCCCCGGTTTTCCTGTTGTTTTCATAGGCATCCAGGACAAAACTGGAGTTTCTGGCAAGACTCATAAGGACCAGGGGAAAAAATCAAACGTTGAAGTGGTTAGAGACCCATAGCTTAGTTCGAGCCCTTGAGAATCCTTACCTGCCTCCCAGCCCCTGGCACCTGCCCCATAGGTGAACTAAATGCTGTAACAAACAAAGGAATACTATTTTCTTAAACTGTCATCCCCACCCCCGACTGAGAATGCATGTATTCTTTTTTGTTTCTTATGCAACGAATCCCAGTATCACATGGTCAAATCTAGCTATGGAATGGAGAACCAACCATAGAGAAACTACTCAAATAAAGAAATCCTTGCCATGTGTCCAAGCCTCACAGTGGCAATAAGGTCTATGAGTTTGGCCAGAAAAAGCAGAGAATCTTTTATAGAAATGAGTCACCAGCTTCAACGGCCTGATATTGTATCTTTTATGTGGCCATAATCATCACGAAGAGCCTGTTTTGCAATAGTGACTTCTACTTCCAAAAGCAAAGCCAGTTAAATTCAGGTTATAATTCTACTTCTCCAAATCATCTTTCCTTGCAGGCAACAGCTTATCTCCGAATGACCTATTCTGATGTTTCCCATGAGCTGAATGGATAACTTCACTCATCCTTTAAGAGTCTCTAAAACTAGTACTTTTAACCTTCTGATATTAACATCCATCTCCAGCATTTAATAAGGGGAAGACAAACACCACCAATACTAGTACTTTTCCTATAATGGGCTTCAGTTTTATAATCCAATAATTTTGATAAATCGCAAAATATGATAAATGACCAAACGAAAGACACCATGTCATCTGCAAATATTTTAGCTTAGTTTCTCCATTGTGACATAAAATGCTCAATTCTTTTCAATCTTCTGACAGAAAAGACACTCTGCCCAAATGCAACATAGTAGGACAAATGCAAGTGCTAGCAAAGCTTCCAGAAAGGGGCATCATGAGAGATTGGTTGTTATGAGACTTGACAGCTAACTTACCTCTAACTCTACTCTATCATCTTGAGTTAACTAACCAGTGTCAGTATAATAAAGAATGTTCAGTGGTCACCCACTGCTGACAAGTTCAAACTAATTAGCTGTTTAGTCTTATCCCTGCAATGCTATCATTTACCTTTCACAATACAGTTCCCAACTGTTGTCCTCTTTCCAAACACACACACACACGATCCAGGAACTGTCCTCTGTCCTTGGCAGTAGGATTTAATAGATTTAATAGGCATTTAGGGGCAAAAAAAAAAAAATAGGCACAGTTCATGTCTTCACAGATTCTACATGCCTTTAGTAAACTCACTTCTAAGACTTCTCGAGTCTTTGTTGACTATCTTAACCCTTGTTCCCTAGAATGTCTTTTCCTCTAATTTAATGTCCATTTATTTAAAGGTCTCACCGTTCGTTATTCATTTCATTATTTTTTCTTTCACAAAACCTCCTGACTTCTTTGTGCCAGACTGCATGTTGAACATGGGGAATGAAAGATAATTTCAATATAATACTTGTCTTTGGGGTGCTCAAGTCTTTTGAGATGAAGTAGGAGAATTGTATGAGAAACAGAAATTAACAGTGCTCAAGCAAATAACAAGTAGCAGGAACTGTACCCACTGGTTAGATTCATTTTAGTGTTTGGTCTTCAAATCATCATGATTCATCTATTACATAATTAAACAGATATTTATACTGAACCTATTATATTTCAGTACTCACTAGATAATAGGTGAAGAATCATCTTGATTTTATAGATCTTGCATTCTAGTTCCTTGTTAGTGTCTAGAAATGTAATAAATTTTTATATGTTGATTTTGCATCCTGCAACTAACACGGAATTTGTTTGTTCTAAAAGTATTTTGTTTTTTGTGGTGGAATCTTTAGGGGTTTCTACATGTAAAATTATGTCATCTGCAAATAATAACATTCTTGTTTCTTCCTTTCCAGTTTGGATTTCTTTTACTTCTTTTTCGTGCCTTGTTGCTCTGGCTTGGACGTCCAATACCATGTTGAATAAAAGTGGTGAGAGTGGGCATCCTTATCGATTCCTGATGCTAAAGGAAGACCTTTCAGCGTTTCACCATTCAGTATGATCTTAGCTGCAGACTCGTGATATATGGCCTTGATTAGCTTGAGGTACCTTCCCTCCATCCCCATTGTGTTGGGAGTTTTATCATTTCTGCTCACTCTAGGATTAAAGAGGAACAAGAGTGAAAGGGGGGAAGAAACATGATTGATATGGTAAGCCAATGATCCTGTGACCTAGAACTCATGACAACTGAGTAAGAAACTGATTCCAGATACATTTCAGAGTTTTTATCTATGGTCTCCTCCCTATTTTTTTATTTTCACAACATTGAAAGAACTGTGTAGACCTAGCCACTGAAAATCAAATGACAGCTACCAGGAGAGTAACACACCACACATCAAAAAGTACAAAGAGACTATATATCTAGTCCAAAAATGCTAAACTAACAAAGGACACTAGTTAGCTCATTTGTATAATGCTGAGACAATGAGTCAAAGATCCAGTCTTCTCAGGGGCAGAGGGGAAAGGAAGAACTCTGTATCTTCTGTTTTGAAGACTACTTGATACTGGTTTAAAGACTACTTGATATGTATGACTGGAGAAACTCAACATTGGAGCTGCATGGGACTTTAGACCCATGTCAGCTGTATTTGATACGTTTTGCCAGGACCACTGATGAATGTGCTAATGTGTTGCTGAGTGTTTTGATCAGAGTCAAGCATCCTGGGTGACGGATGGAGGCTCAAACTTGCTTCTCTTTCCAACGGTTATATATATGTTCTTTGTGTTAGTCTCACAGACCTAGTGGAAGGTAGAGGCAAAGTGGAAGACACATAGTGATCACTAGGAATAGTGGCTAAGACAGAAACAGGAATCGAGGACTGGGACTTCCTCTGGAGACAAGGCCTATGCAAATCTTCATACTGGGACTGCCCAGCACCCAGTGATATCATTGACCATTGTGGGAGATAAGGCTTATCAAAAACCCCAAAGTTGTTTCCAACCCTCTTTTATCCTTTCCGTCTCACATGCTTTTCCCAGCCTCCATTTCAGGTAGGGATGGCCATCTGCATGTCATTCTCCTGTATAGACTAAAGCTGGGAGATTCTTCTTCTTCCAGTTAAATTAGAGAGAGATATAACTGACTTGTGTCTTCCCACTTCTTCATTCTTTCAGCCTTGAATACAGACAAGATGGTGAGAACTCCAGCGGTCATCTGGCAATCAAGAGATAAAGACCAACAAAATCCATGGCCCTGGCACTATTCAGTCATGGAACCATGTCCTATAATTTCTGGACTTCTTGTTAAGTGAATTCCAATTTATTTAGGCTTCTGGAGTCAAGTCATTGTTATTTGCAGCCAAGAGTTATATTAACTGGACCCAACATCTTCTGCCCTCAGAAGAAAAGCTACTCATGAAGTTAAAAAAAACTCTCCGCATAATACAACTATGATTAGTATCTCACTGTACTCTTATTTTCTTTCAGATTTACGTATGCATGTGTACTTTCTTTATACAGTAATCATTATACAAAGTCTTCTAGGTTATAAATTTTATTAGCTGACTTATATTTATGCATAATTATTTTACCCATATCCTTTTGTTTGACATGTAAGTTGATGATATTTTTTTAACTGTTGTTAACAATTTTTCAGCATATTTGTGCAGTTTGTATATTTTGTATTTACTTCGAACAGATTTCTAGGAGGGGATCAAAGCAAATGCACAATTCCATGACCTATAATACATCAACTCAAATTGCTTTCTCAAAGTTTATACCAATAGACACTTTACCAACAATGTATAAATGTATCAGTTCATTTATAAATTTTTTCCACCGACTGTCAACATTAAAAAATTGTTAATTTTGTAGAAATAAGATTATATTTTTAAGTGGAGATTTCAATTCAAGATACTCTTTGAACACTGTTCTCTCTGCTGCCTCTTTTTTGCTATGAAAGCAAAGATTGGATTCCTGCACTGAATAATCTGAAATAATACGTCTGTCTTCAAATGCCACCTAATGATAGTAATACCGTATATATGCAGAATCTTTTGCACTGCAGCAAATGCTATTGAGGCAGGCATGATACCTATTCTACAAAAGACTGAAGCTTATTACAGAAAGTGCAAGTGACTTGACCAAGTCTGTAGAGCTAGGAAATGGTAGAACTTAAATTTCTGATTTCAAGTCAGGGCTCTTTCTACTTCAACATAATACTTTTTGCTTCAACACAGGTGCTACACCAACCTGACAATACCAACCCTGACTTGGATGACCGATCCAAAAAAGAATTAACGAAGGCCTAGAAGAAATTAGAGAAAAGGAACAGAGTTAACAGAGTGAGTCTGCATCTTCCTTTGTTCATATATTATGGGCACTGTGACTCCGATGTGAAACACAGCATACACTTGCTCGGGAAACCTCCGAGCAGAATCTGTTATGAGCAGGGCAAGTGTAAATTCCGTAGATGAGAGGGCATTTTGTAAACCCTAATGCTATGACGTATTTTAAAAAACAGGCCAGAAGCTATAGAGCATGGAGGCTTTGAATAGAAAAAAAGGAGTAATAATGAGTAATGCCTTCATAGAGCAGCTCCCCAATGGCCCAGTAGAGTCGTCACTGAGGCAGGACTTCTGTAAAGTTGAACAAGAGCCCTGTGATCTTCTAGGCTACAGGTAGCAGTTGGTCCAAATTAACCAAAGGGTTTATGGACAGAGACATTGCCCATATAAGCTCAAGTAAGGTAATAAGAGTTTAGAAGGGGGAAAAATTAAGTTAGTAATAGGAAGAAGAAGAAAAATATTGATATATGTTGTTGGTATGGGGAATGTAGTTTTTTTGTGTGTGTTTTTTAATAGTTTTCCAATTTATTTTATATATATATTTTTTTTTTCCTTTATTGATTTTAGAGAGAAAGGAAGGTAGAGGGAGAGAGAAATAGAAACATTGATGAGAGAGAACATCGATCGGCCACCTCCTGCATGCCCCCCACTGGGGATCAGGCCCACAACCTGGGCATGTGTCCTGACCGGGAATCGAGCAGGTGACCTCTTGGTGCATGGGTGATGCTCTACCACTGAGCCACACCGGCTGGAGGGGAATGTAGTTTAACTGAATTTCTATCCCTTTCTTTTTAGATCTGGCAGAAAGCTACACCTCAGGACCAGCATAAAGTGAGATTTAGCATGCAACCTTTGGTTCACCCTGTCTCTTTTCCTACATGCTCCAAGAATCTCGTGCACAAAGAAAACACTGACTATACCCCAAGAAATAACTCAAGAAGTGTTAATGAGAAAAATCTCTCTTCCCTGGAGATTCCTCTCCTGACACTTTAATTCTGGATAAATTAGATGATAAAAGCAAATCAGGACCCATATCACCAAACAAAGGACATTCTAAGACAAGCTGGATACCCCTCAAGAGACAGCAAGTGGTTTTGGTATCTAGCAAACAAAATTCTATCTTTGCAAAAAAGGACTCAAAGACATACATAGTACAGAATTTCAACTATCAGTCAATTAAGGGGAGGGCTAAGGTTAGAAGGGAGTAACAGAGAGACAAAGGGAGAGAATGAAAAAGAGGAACAACATTAACAAATGAAGCTGAATGAATGCGAAGCTGCCAATTAGCAGTCTAGAATTTTTATATAAGCGACTCTGTAGTTCAGAGATCTATGAACCAAGTTACTCTTTTTCAAGAAAACACAGAAAGACAAAAACTTGGGAAACTCACAAATCCATTCCCACTACAATTTAAAGCTTAGAAACGAATAATGTTTGTATAATCAGTAACCCTGTTCCAGTTAACTATTGACGTGTAATAAGCCATCCCAATACACAGAGACTTAAAGATTTCTTTTAAATGTTTTAAAGTACAGTTTATTTTCAATATTATTTTGTATTAGTTTCAGGTGAACAGCACCGTGGTTAGACGATCATATACTTTACAAAGTGCCCCACCACCCCGATATTTCCAGTGCCAACCTGGCACCACACATAGTATTATTGACTGTATTTCCTATGCTGCATTCTACATCCCCATGACTATTGTGTAATTTCCAATCTGTACTTCCCAATCCCTTCAGCTTTTTCACCCAGACTCCCAACTCCACTCCTTCTTGTATCTAACCATTCTCTGTATCAGATAGGCAGTTACTCTGTTCCTCTCACCTCAGTTCACTTATGCAGCTATCTTTAGTTAGAGAATAGTCTCCAGGTGGGCTTATTCACAGGTCTGGCGGCTGGCTTTCGATGACATGATATGGGGAGGAAGGAGGAAGTGGTGGTCGGTTTTTCTCTAGGTGACTTCCAGGAGGCTGGATGGGCTTCTTTCATGGTGTGCTCAGGGCACCTCTCCAAAGGAGGAAGATGGAAGCTGAGTTCTATCCTTACCTGTATGTAATGTCATTTCTCCTACATTCTATCAAAGCAAGTCACAAGGCTAGTCCAGATGCAAGGAAAAAGACCACTTTCCTTGGGAATCACAGAGCAAATGAATGTACATACCAGGATACGTGGACTTTGTGGCCATATCTTTTTCTTTTCCATGAAGAAATGAGAACAGGTATGGCCATGTTCCTTACTAAGAGGTAAGGAAAATGCATTCTTGCTAGACTAAGTCTGCACCAAAAGACTTTTACATTTAATAAGTAAAGGCCTAGGTACAAGGTAAAGAGCAAAGAAATCCAGAAGAGACAAAATTAAAACTAAGGCAAAAATGACATCATGGTGAAGGTCTGATCAAAGCCTAGGAATGAAGAGAAGTTTAGAAATAGGAGGAGGAGGAGGAGGAGGAGGAGGAGGAGGAGGAGGAGGAGGAGGGGGAGGAGGAAGAGGAGAAGAAGAAGAAGAAGAAGAAGAAGAAGAAGAAGAAGAAGAAGAAGAAGAAGAAGAAGAAGAAGAGTGTAGGCAATTACAGTAGGCCATTATTTTAATTATGTAGATCTGGGCTTGGAAGTCATAATTTTAGCATAAAGCAGGCCATGAATGAGACCATATGTTTGGTAGACTGGAAGATCCTTTAAGACAACAGGTCCTGTATTTTCTGAAATCCTAACTCTGACAATTATTAGATATATATTACCATTTACAAGTTACTTAAGCTCAGTTTCCTCATCTGTAAATTAAACTTAATAGCAACAGTACCTGCATTTGTTGATACTTAAGAATTAAACATGGTCTCTGTGCATCCCTGTTCCTGACATAGAATATTCAATATAGTAGAAATAAATAAAATACGTAACGAAGAAATTACCTGGTTTCCAATGATAAATTCTACTAAATCCTATTTTGAAACTATTAAAATCCTATAAAAATCTGTCCATATTTAAATATTTAAAATGTGTATTGCTCCTGGAGCTCTAAAACATTGAGTTTTTAATATCTCAAGTAGGTTGGTGTATATCTTGCCTTTCATTTTTGTCCCCAAAATAAGTTTTTGAGAGAATTTGGGAAGAAAGTTTCCTGCCCCCGAGACTATATGATGAATGCCTTCTAAAAAACATTAGCAGATACAAGTACTGTAGCTGACAAGATTCCAAAGTGATACATGATACCTATCAATGTGCTGAGGATAGTAAGACAACCCTCAAAGCATATAATAAAGTTTAAATATAGCACTACAATCTACTATATAATGATGTTCCAACTGTCACACAAAGTTTAGATTCAGTAGAAACATAAAATAGTTTTTTGTTGGTTTTTTTTCTTTGGAACCTCAGAACAATTAACTTCCATTCATTATTCCCCCTATAAGAGAGAGAAAGAGAGGGGGTGGTAAGGGTGGGGGGAGAAACAGAGCGATTCATTTATACACATAGATTCACATTGTACAAATATTTGTACATTTCATGATAATGTCATCTTCACTTACTGTAAAGCTGTGTGTATGTGTGTGTGTGTGTGTATGTGTGTCTGTACCCACATGTGTGCATGTGTGCATGAGTGTATGTTGTGTACTCTTAACATCTTTTAGGCTTACTTGTAGTTCTGTCTTCCCTTTATATCAGCTTTGCTTCCTTAGTATTTTCTCTGTTATTCCTTCCCTAATTGGGCAAATGTGATCATTTGTGCTGGGTCCCCAGCTCATCAGTGTAATTTAGGCAGGTTCTACCATATTTCACCAGACACACCGCCCAGGCGGCTGCCAGCATCTGTTTCTGGAGCTCTGTTTCACAAGCACCCACAATATTTCTGTTTTAAAATTGAAAAATGATTGCCCCTTAATCAGCTATTTGTGATACTAAGCCACATAAATACATGTGGTATCACTCATAAATAATTTTACCATAGAACATAGTAATAGTTAACATTTGCATACAGTTTTAATGTTTACAAAGCTTCTATTTTGCATACCCAAACACAAAATCCCACATATTCCCTGTGACCAAGGTAGTTTTACAAATGATGTAGGAGGGATCATACTGTATTTCCAAACACAGGTATAATTTATCCAGAACTCTACTATGTGATCTTGGCCATTTATTTAACCTCTCTGAGCGTAAATGTTCCTATATTTAAAATTGTATAATATCATATGGGCGGTGTGGCTCAGTGGTTGAGCATCGACCCATGCACCAAGAGGTCAACAGTTTGATTCCCAGTCAGGGCACATGCCCAGGTTGTGGGCCACATCCCCAGTGGGGGGCATGCAGGAGGTGGCCAGTCAATGTTCTTTCTCATCAATATTTCTATCTCTTTCTTCCTCTCCCTCTAAAAAAATCAATAAGAAAATAAATAAATAAATAAATAAATAAATAAATAAATAAACTATATAACATCTACTTCATAGTTTTTTTTCCAGGGGAGAGGATAAATTTTTTAATAATGAGTAAAAAGTTCTAGACACCTAGTCAATGCTGGATAAATGTGAGTTGTTAACATGATCCCAAATTGGCAGATAAGAATAGTGTCCTTTTCCAAAGGTGCTCACATCCAATGACAGAGAAATGAGATAGTTGTCAAACATATAACCGGGGTCTGCAGACTGGAAAGACCTGGGGTCACGCACACAGACGCAGTGTCTGCTCCCTGCTCTAGCTGGAGAGTTGAGTGTTGCACATCAATGTTGCAAGGCTGGGGCCAGCAGAAGCCAGGCCTGTCATCTGGATGGCTTAAAACTGGTGAAGTGTGCCGAACTGAGACTAGAACACTGTGAAAGCAATGGAAGATGTCACTTGAAAAAGAAGGTGGGCCCAAGGTAGATGTTGGAAAACTTGGGACTGGGGCGGGAGGGTAAAGGTATAACATGCTGGAAAGCAGGAAGTCAGGAAGTCTTCGCCAGCAGGTGAGATGACAGTCTGCGTAAATGTCAGAAATGGGAGCTGTTGACTGGCCCTGACGTTTTTTGCATCTTCTGTGGCCTTCACTTGGTAAGAAGGCTAAGGGGGAAGATGATGGAAGCAGGGACTCCCTTATATGCTGGACCCTCAAATCACTAACCACCAGGGAAGGTGGTGGAGATAAGTAAAATAGACATTGGGGCCCGGCTGGTGTGGCTCAGTGGTTGAGCGTCAACCCATGCACCAAGAGGTCACTGGTTTGATTCCCAGTCAGGGCACATGCCCAGGTTGTAGGCCCAATCCCTGGTGGGGGGCATGTAGAAGGCGGCCTATCAATGTTCTCTCTCATCGATGTTTCCATCTCTCTCTCCCTCTCCCTTCCTCTCTCTCTTTAATCAATAAAGAAAAAAAATAGACATTGAGGAGGGCAGTTTTTTCTGGAACTGTACTCATACTCAGGCCCAGACAAGGAAAGGAAATTGGGTCTTTTTTTCTGTTTCTGAGTTGTGTAGCTCTGTTCTCATCAGAGGAGAATCAGGTGCTATTTAAATGGCAGTCTGACAGGTGACTCTGTACAGCCCGAGACACAGACAATAATGACCAAAGCATCAATCTCAGTGGCTTCCTTATGATGAGCAAAAACCTCTGCTGCTTTATCAAGTTGATGACAAGGTGAATCAGAGCTGACCAACTTAAAATAATCTGCCTTTAGCTTCTTTGGATCCTTACTTTGGACGCCCTAAGCCAATTAAAACAGCATCCTGTAAAGCTCCCTGGCAAATTTCTAGATTTATTGTTTGGAACTATCATCCCTCTGGCATAAGAGAAAGAGCAAAGGTCTCTCTTCGTATCTCTAAGAATTGAAAAACCAGGCTGAAGACTGGAAGGTCAGAGGACGGCCTTTCTGTCAGCTCGTCACAGTTGTCTTCTGTACCGTTCCAGTCTGAGCTGGCAGCTCATAGACCGTTTCCCCGTGGAGCATACAGTCAGAGAGGTTGGGCCATCTGCCTGTCCGCCAGACCATCTGTATACAGCCGCAGCTCCCCTTCCAGACAACTGAAGAGGAAAGGGACATCCTCAGAGCTTGTCGAAGAACAGAGAGTGAGCACCCTGAATGGGGAGTCTTTGCACCTGTCATTGTTCCCAAACTCTCTTTTTGGTGATCACTGGAAGAAAAGATTCCAAGAAAACTGTTTAAGGTAAAAAAAAAAAAAAAAAAAATGGTGATAGCAAAACAGAAAACAATTTTCACCCAAGAGAACATAAAAGACAGTAGGAAAAAATAGAGAGCACTGTGGATGGCTTGAAGTAGTTGGGAGGATAAAGCTGGGAATGGGAGGAGTCAGATCACCTGGTCTCTGTAGCCAGAAGCATCTGGGCAGACACCACCTGGGGCCTGTGATGACTCATCACCTCCAGCAAATCACAAGCTGTCTGAGGTCAGTTTCCTCATCTGTATCCTGAGAATAATCGTACTTCCTTTTCGCCACTTGAAGTTCCTAGCCTACCACCTGGCGTATCATAGTGTTAAGTGTTAAATGCATGGTAGCTGTTGTGCTAAATTTGTGCTTTTTTTTCAAGGCCTTCTGCAGGGCCCACTGAATGTCTTTATTCTTACCTACCAACTACTCATTGATGCATTTTCTTACACTAGTCACACTGAGATGCAAAATTCTGATCTGTTCCATTTCCTCTTCAGAAACAGTACGGTTGCTTCACAGTATATTCACAACAAAAGCCAAGTGTCACTTTCTTCCTTAAAATTCCCAACCACAAACTCCCCAGTGATGACTCCGTTCTCTGAATCATATACTGACTCCATCACGTTTGGTTCTGAGCACTGTGCTTGCCTGTTTGGCCAGTCGATTTCTCCTTTGCCAATACAACTTCAGCAACAATATATTAACACATTTGAGGGGGAATACATCACGTTGCTGACAATTTTCTATTCCACACTCTACCTGGTATAATAGTGAACATAACAGGTGTTCAATAAATGCATGTAGAGTAAATGACACCATTAAAATGACCACAGAAGCACAATAATATATTGGTATCCACAAGAGGATTCATTGAGAACTCATTTACTTATGCAAAGGCAATCTTGACCTAGACCCAGTCAAATGAGTTTTGGGGAAAACCAAAAAAAAAACACAAAAAAAAACCATGTACCAGATAGGTAGAATCAAATTCCATTTAGTGAAAGCTTAGGGGAAAAAATACAGCCGTGCCTATAAGTGCTGGGAGGGACGAAAACGAAACTTGAATTGGCAAAGACACGTCCAGTAGAATCACTGCGGAAAGGCAGACAGGTCAAGGAAGAGGAGAGATAAAGGAGGTAGCATCCACCAGATGGACACCGAAAGGACTCAGCCATCTGCGAGCAGGACGGACTCCTGATCCTGAAAGTATTTGCAGTCAGGAGACACGCAGAAAACAGGTGAGACTGTTTGTATATGTGCTCTTACCATGGGCACTGTAATCAGAACAGGTTCATTCATACATTGTTTACTGTTTAATAGTAATTCAGGTTCGCTGGTCTGTGAAAGATGCTGAGCAAAGTCCCGTATGAACATTGCTTTCCTTTTGAAGAAAGATGAGTGGATTTTTTCCTTGTGTGTCTCTAGACTCAGTATGGATTCTACTGTCACTATATATAGTAAATGTTTCCAAAAGGGGAAAAAAAATTAGCAAGTCCATCCACTGTTTGTGTTACTGATTATTTGCTTGTTTTCAGGAAGGAGTTTGCCTTTGTTAAAGTGAATGTTCAAAATGCTCACACTCCACCGTTGTTCCGACTCTGTTATCCGGACATTTGTTTCGATGTGCAGGGAAAACTTTTCTTTACAGAAAGACTTGTTTCATACTGCCATCCCCTAGTTTCCAGGTACGCATGGGCACAGGTCTTAACGCCAATCATACTTTTCCAGAAGAGAAGACCCTGAACCACTGTGTGTTCACTTGGTCCTTGCTTCTGTGACTTATAACCCACGCCAGGAATATTAAAATCAAAAGGTCCTACACGAAGGATTTAAATCTCCCATCTGGAATGGCTTACCATCAGACATTTAAAATGCTGATTTATTTGTGCATATAGACAGCTAGAATACCAACCACTGATAAAAAAAAATCACTGAAATATCTATATTATGTACAAAAGCTAGAGAAATTTCGCAGAAAAAAAGAAAAAGTAGTTAACATTTTCTTTTTTCTCTTTTTTGACAGTAAACTCAAAGACAAATTGTCACCGCTTCTCTTTATCAAGATTGCTTTCAAAATGTGACCCTTTTTTCTGTTTACATCCAAGCAGTGAGCCATATTCCCAAGCTCACAGCATTTTAGGATCTGACTTGAGAAAAAAATTCCTCGGGTCATGAAATTCTCACTTGGTTGTCTTTGTTTCTCTAGTCTCCTTGGATGCTTTGCACGAAATCACTCTTTTTCCATCATCATATTCCCCCACTGCCATCAATATCACCGAAAGATCATTTTCCTCCTCGCCTTCATATTTCTTATGGCCAGAGAGACACGGATATCTGCATTTCTGTTCATTCATGTGAAGCGATAATCTGTGTAACCTCTGGTACTGTGGACTACAAGCAGGTTTATCGGCAAACTGAGATTGCTACATTATCATAATTAACACTACTGCTAATTATTATTATTAATACGACTACTAATTATTATAAGTAAATAAATATAATTATTACGATGACATATTTTTGGAACACTCAATAAATTCCAATCTCTGCTCTAAGCCCTTTACAAGTATTTTTTTTCTTCAACTTTTTATAACAACCCTGCAAAGTAAGGTAAGGAGATGAGGGTACAAAAGTAATCTGCATAGAGTTACATAATTCATTAACTAATAGGTAAACATATTGAGAGTCTGCCCATAAAGTGCACACTACAAATGCTGCCCCATACTACTTATTATTTAATGTCATGGAGGAGTCCTTTATTTCTTTGCTTTATTCCAGGTCCTATAACTATAGTACTTTTATACCATTGCCAATATTGCGCATGACAGCAAACATTCCAGTAAGACAGGTGATTATCAAAATTAAGTAGAGCTCTACCTCAAGCGATGGATGCTGCCAAAGAGCACAGAAATGTGGCACTGGTGACATATTATATCAGGAACCCACTGGTTCAGGGAGGTGACCCTCCAGAGATCCCTTAGAGACTGAGACCGTATCTTCCCACTGATCGAATGAGTCATGTTATTAGAACAAGATTACTTGATTTGCATTCAGAGCAGGCTTACTCTGGACTGACTATATATTTATGTGAAGAAGCACTGGGTTTACAACCTAAAAATAAAAAAAAATAAAAAATTAAAGAACCATAGTATAGAAGAATAGACATGCCCACTGAAGTGAGTCAGAATTTCAGGCAAAGGAATGAATCACATTTTGCCTCATCTGTAATATGGGAATAATAATATTACCTTATCCTCTTTTTGGAGATGTAGAAGTGAACAATCTAACCTACCTAGTGCAGTTCCTGGCACATGGAACATATTTGTCGACCACATGAGACAATTACTTCTGACTGGTAATACTGCCTGGGCATGTGCGGGCAGTATTCTGCAGTATCTTACCTGGGGAGCTTCCTGGGTTCAGTGCAGTGCTCCAGCCACCAATCCTGATGCTTCGGGCTGTGCTACAGGCCAGTGAACTTGTGTTTATTATTTTGACCAACTGACATTCCTCCCCTCTTTCTTACTCTCCTAGATTTGTATTTTAAGAAACAGTGCTTTTAAATGCAGAGAACATGGATATTGTCTTCTTTCCCAGCAGGCCATTAAACAGACTTGATCCATTTGTTCTAAGGATAGAAGGAACCCACAGTCTGAAGAACAAAACCCAACTCCCTTCCTACACAGGGAAAGGCTGACTTTGCAGAACAGAAATACCTGGGTCAAGTGGTACCAGCCGTGCAGAGTTAGCAAAGCAGCATTGAACTCATCACTGACAGCTCAGCTCAGCTACATTAATAGGAACGAGTATTTTTACACCTTTTGTAATATGTTCTTGAACTAAATAAAGGTCAGATTCAATGGCACAGCCCCACATAGGTCGGACGGTTGCAGAGGAATCTTAATTCTGTTTAACTATCAAGTCCCAATTCCAAGGGGCAGCCTTGAAGACTGGAGCATGCCCCATCCAAACGCAGAAATTGCAGCAAAGAGATGTGAGCAGAGAGAGTCCTCCTGTATTCCCCAACAGCAATGACCACAGTGCTTGTACCTGGTAGGTGTTTAATAAATATGCATCCTTTCTTTGACTGTGAACAACACAAGATGGTAGATAAAGAGCAGTGTTAACACCACGGGCTGACATCTGAATTGTGTTTCTGTAACCTCATACGGATGGGTGCACAGGATTCTCGCTACTTACATTCAGTATCGTTTTGGAAGTTGTGGGCAAAAGTGAAGAGACATCTGGAAAGAGCACTTGGTTGCTCTGAAAAAAGACCTGATGAAACCATAGTACATGAAATGAGCTCATTCCCGCAAATGTAGCTTTCTCTCTCTTGTTTTACTTAGCTCTCAGATTATATTGGGGACATTCACACACCTGCATAAATTACATAAATGCATGGACTGAATTGGGGTGGTCTTCCTGACTCTTCAGGCAGGTGAAGAGGAGGGAAATTTACATGTGAACTATCTGTAGAGTTCCAATTTCGTGTCATGCGTCTTACCAGGTACTGTATATATGATAATTTATTTGTTCATAATAGAGGCCCTTTGATAGTTTACCTAGTCTATATGATGAAACTAAGTCTTCAAGGGAATGAGCATCTGACCCCAAGTCTGTCCAACTCCAAAGCTAGTGCTCAGCAATGCCACATTCCCTTGTCATCATGATCTCAACTCGGCCTTTTAATCCTGATCTATCTGTCCCCAAAATATAACTCAGAGTGACAATCATCAAGACATATTCTATTATAAATACCCTCTTGATACAACTTCCAAGTTTAATTCAAATTCTAGCCAACAGCTTTGCTGTGAACTGGAGTTTTCTGAAGCCTATAGACCCTAAAATGTGTGTGTTCCCACAGAAAAAGGCTAGAGTCCAAGTCTTTCTTTTCCATCCTGGGTACCCAATGTCAAGGGATTCAGGTCCTCACACATTTTTAATTTTATATCAATCAAAAATCATACCTCCTATAGATTGGTCAATTACTTGCACATGCATCCATGCTCATATGCACACCCATGTGCACATGTGTGCATGCATGCACTCAAGCATACACACACAGGCAACTAAGAATGTACCACGAAACTTACTGAGAAGAGGGATGATCCTCACAGGTGGGGAAAATGCTCAAAGTATAACATCAATTTTGATCACTCATCACGAAGAAAAGACCAGTTCTGCTTCATCAATTTAATTTGAAATCATATTGGAGAAATCACTTTGTAGAGTCTTGAATCATATACAAAGTCATCATTACCATAACACTTACATTTCTACAGCAGTGTATAATTACAGATCATTTTACTTTGTAATATCTCATTATAATTCTCATGACAACACTATGAGTTAAGAATGCTTATTTCCAAACTATATAGGAGAAAATCGGGTTCTGGGACTTTGAGTGACTTACTGACCATTAAATAGCGCTAGCAATGCTTGACTGATGCCTTCTGACCCTCAATCCAGGGTTTTCCTTCTCGGGATTCTAACCCCCGACTCCCCTCTCCCCCATCTTAGTTATGACTACTGAATGGTCCCAAAAGGCAATACAGATAATTGAGCGAATTGATTTAGTCAGTTGCAAAGCCCCTGTCCTATTTGCACTTCAATTAATCTATCTTTTCTTTTGTAATTTATTGGGGCACTCTGAGGTGCTGTTTCTAAGTAGTAAGAACAATATCTGCATACATACTCTGTTATCATATAGTATATCTCCCTCATTCCAAGAGTCTGCATTTTCTGCTGTAGGCTGATGCTCCAGCCTATTAGCATTAGCCTGGATGTCAGCTTCAGTTCCTGGAGCTAGCACACAGCTCCAGGCTGTTGTAATGACTCAGCAATCAAAACTTCAAGTTCCGTCCACCTGGTCCTCACCCACCCCCAGGGCCAGAGCTACACGAGCTTCTTTTTGCTCAACTTACTGTGGGATCTTTCTGGCTTCCTTTAAAGGTTCTCAGTAGCTGACTCTCCAGCTGTCAGCTCTGTTTCTTACAGAAGCAAAGAGTCCTTCGAGTGTTAAGTGCCCTGGGTCTTAAAAACATAGCAACATGCTGGAGAATGTTGGGTCTGGTTGGCTCACTTGAGCAAAGACCCACAGAAAGGCCGGCCAACTGACCGGAACTAAACAGATACAGAATTGGAATTTCCTTTATTCTCGCCCACAAAAATTCAAGACAACCCTTCACCCATTCATTCTTTTTAAAATATAGCCCTGCACTGATTTCTTCTGGGGAATTTCAGCCTCTTTTTTGGCACCTCTGACATGTTACTTCTACTGCAATGGAAAGCGACTTCCCTCCCATCTCCTTTCTTTTCTGAAGTCACTAAGCAGGAAAACCAGCCCTATTAAACTCCAAAACACTCTCCATCACAAAACAACGCCCGAGAAGACAAAAGAAAGTCATAGATCTGGAGCCGGCTCTGATGGAAAGCTGCTTACCATTGCTCTGACCTGAGCTGATAATAAAGATGCCAAGTTACAGTCAACCCAAACACCATCAGGAACCCCTGAGATACCAGGGAGACACTTTGCACATTGCATGAGCTGTAATCAGAAAATCCTGAGTTGGCTTGTACCCCACTTCTATTATTAGCCTAAAATGAGTGATAATGAAAGTGTTGCTCTTGCTAGTCAATTCACTCATTACAATTATTAACTCTGAAATGCACAAAAGCCAAGATGTTATCCTTATTATATTTTTGAAGATGGTGCTGAGAATAATCTATGCAATTAAATGCTACCAACCCCACAAGTCTAAATATAGCCACACTGGGTAAGAATGTGAATGGGAGGAGGAACCCTCCAAATTAAATAGCCTTGATAAAATGAGGTACTCATTTGCCAACTTCCAGAACAACATGTTCAAAGGGCTTTTCTTTCTTCAGAACAATCCTAACAAAACACATGATGTAAAAAACAAAAAAAACTGTCCCCGGTGCCTGGTGCTGGCTATCAAAAGCTGAAGGTTAATGAAGAGTTGACCATCCTAAGAATGGTGACTGTCCTGGCAGAACCTCCAAAACCCTGACACAACACATTGGCACTTGAGGCATAAGGGCTCTGCACAATCCTTAGAACTGTCAACTTTGTGTTTCTTATGTATATATTATATTCACCTTCAGCTTTGAAGAGAGTTCCAGGTGTTTTTCCTCCACAAAGAAAATGAAATTCTATTTGGGGTCACACCTATGTTGAAGTCACTTAAAAATGGAAAAAGTCCTTTTCTTGACAGGTGAAATTGTAGCTGGAATCTATGAATAGCAGATGAAACTATCCTGAGCAGAAAGAGTTGACAAGAACGATATATCTGAAATTATACTGATGGGAGAGAGCTCTCACCTAACATTTTTACCAAGGGCACCATGTGAAGTATCAGTTACAGGATGGAAAGGGGGCATCCTTCAACAGCTGTCTCCTTCACCTGTGTCTCTAACACCATCATGCAAAAACCTGAGATAGAAAAGGGATAGCCCATGGTAATACCAGAATAGAATCTCATCTTTAAGCTTTATTATTTTCTTTTTAGATCAGAAATTTTGAACAATCCTTTATAGAAACAGGAAATAGTATTCATGTTTTAAGTTTGATGTTTAACATCTCTCAACTTGGATGCTCTCAAAAAGCTTGAACCCAGTCAAATGTCTCTGACTAAATCTCTTCTGTTGGAACTTGTTCCATTTCTCTACCTATACACAGACCTCGATACTTGGAGAGAAACACCTAAGCGTGCTCTCCTCTGACTCGTTAACTAACATCCCTGTCATCTCCTCCGTGAATATGTTCACAGGAAGAGTTCTGAGTTGGCTAGCATCCCATGAAATCTCACCATTCCTTTTAGGAGAAACCAGCCATGTGCATTGGAAAAGAGTCCCCAAATGCCATAGGCATTGACTGAGGGAAGCTCTATTCCACTCAGGGTCTCAGCATTTTAGAAATATATTTACAAGTGTCCTCACTTCTTGGGGGAAGCTAAGTGATGCCAGTGAAGAGATACAAATCCCGATACAGGAACACAGATGCTATCACAATGCAATGATATTTTGCTTTAGTTAAATATCCTCGGGATGAAAACAGGTAAAGTACTATCTGCGTTGAACTCTGAATGAAAGGGAAAGAAAAAAAAATCAAAGCTAGCCACCTGGAAACACTAAAGAAACTGAGTTAGGTGAGATGTTCAACTCAAGTCACCTGAATTCCTGATGCTGCCTTCTTGCTTTTACAGCCAAGTGAAGACAAGTGAGAGCAATGTGGTCTCTAGGGACCTCGGAGGGCAAGGGGAGGTTTCATAGTGAGGGACACAAGTCTTAATGAGGGGACGGTGCATTCAGAAAGGTTAATGAGATGCAATAGCAAGAGAATCCGTGCAAAAAAGAGAGGTTCAAAATACTAAACAATTTCCACTTTGTTCTCATTTGCTCCAATTAAGCACTGTGGAAGCAGTGTTTCTGTATTCCACACATTCACTACTCTCCAGAGCAGATTTAACTATTCAAGGAAAAAAAAAGTGCTATGAAAAAAATGTCTACTACAGTATTAAGTTATCATAAAAGTCCGGATTATTCCCCACCCCCACCCTCACACACACTTTTGCCTCTAACTCTGAGCCTCTGCCAGTGGCTTGCCTGATATATATACATATATTTTTTTCACTCTCAAATATGGAGAGTAGTTCAAGGAGGGAAAAGGCTGGAATTAATTTTCCCCCCCAGATTTCATATATTCAGAATTCACTGTGAAAATGTTAAATCAATCAGAGGTATAAAAATGGGAGGAAGGATGGGGGTTGGTTATACAAATGGAAATAATCTCCTTGGCATGAAAATAGCCCCAAAATGCCACACACCGAGTTCTTGCGAGCATGACAATCTCTTAAACTGCGTTTATAAACTGCATATGGATTTCCGAAAGCAAGCAGGACAAACATTGCCAGGAAACGGGGACTCAGATCGGAGTGGTCCCCTCACTTACCTTCTCTCTGCACCCTCAGATTTCACCAAGGCAATTTTAAAATCCTCTGGCTTGTCTTGCACGCCTCTTTCCTTCTTCTTTTTAAAGTCGCATAGGAGAAAAACAATCAGTTTTCAACGGTTCCATTTATCTGATCATCCAGCAAAACGTGGCCAAGAGACTCCGCCAAAAAGTAAGCCAAAAACTCATCAAAGGCAAAAAAGAAGAAGCGGGAGTGGAGAAGAAAGGGGGTGGCGAGCGCTGGGGGGCGGCTACAGACTGTGAGCCCAAGTACCCAGAGGATATTTTCACGCCTGAAATCTACTATACGATACACCTGCTTTGGTTGTCACACAAACACACGCACTCGCGGACACTCACACGTTCTCTTTCACGCAGAAGCAGGCACCGCGCACTCACAAACACACACTCACACACACACCAGCGCAATGAAAACTGTCAGTAGTAACCTCCAATCGCTGCTGTGCGCTGCAGATGGTTCCGCTCCCTGTTACCTTCCCAGATCGGTGTAGGATCAAAAGAACATCCAAAATCAGGGGGGCCCCCTAGGACTAGGTAGATTCCGGATCCCTGTAGCCCCCGGCAGATGCATCAAATCAGGAGCGGATCAGTCAGCAGAGGTGCCTGCTTGCAGGGTGCCCCGGATTATGGCAAGGTTATTAATCTTGATGTGCTGCGTCCCCCACCCCCAACACTCGGCAGGCTGCATAGAGATGACTGCCAGAGCTGTGTCTGTCCCTGTTCAACTGCATTTCGCTCAGCCCTCTGATGCTGCAAGTGAGACACGGTGGAGGCAAGAATACTAATAAGGTGGTTAGCTACAGTTTCTTCAAGGCAGTCGGCATGCAGTACAGTAAATGTGTACTTCCCAGCGCTCTGTGTGTGTGCCCGGGTGTCTGCAGGAAGGGCAATGGATCCATCTCCGGCCAGAAGGCGAAATGGCTTGTGTCCTGCCTGGGAGGGGGGACTCGATCATTGGAATCATCCCTGTCCTGCAAAGGCATTGTCTGTGACAGTATTTTGTTTGGGATAAAAAGAAGACAGTGGGGTGGTTAATGGTTTAGAAGCCTAGGTCTAGCATTTGAATGAGAGAGAAAAAATGTCCAGGGAGACAAATTAGCTTTATAAATAGGCTCGAAGGAGACCAAGGCAAATTTTTAACATGCTGCTGTCCTGGCTGTTAAATGGAAATACAAAGCAATTTCAAAAACGAGCTTCAGCCTATAAATCTTGGAGCTGGCAACAAGTATCTGAATTTGACTGATGGGACTGTGGATAAATGGATTCCTGGTAATATAAAAAGTTTGCTCATACATTCTGCTTTGTAGCCATGCCCCCAAGTGTGCAGGAATCTAGGTACAGTTCATTCATTTTTAATATGGATTTAGATTCTATCCCTTCACAGTTTTACTCTAATGCACAGTTTTTATCACATAACTATCAAATTGTAGAGAACGTCACTTAAGGGGATTGGTTGATAACTGTAAATACTAAGTGTTACTATATGTAACACTTACATGGAATGAGTGGAGTTTTCAAGAAATAAAATATTTTATCTCTTTTAGTACCAAGCCATGGAAGAAGATATATGCATCATCTACTAGGTGTATAATTCTTCAGCCTCTGGAAAGTTAATTTTTCCTCCTCTATGATTCAGTCTCATGTTACAATATCTCTTCTTTAGCCAGGGATACTCACTGAGTTCCTTAAGGTGAATTACATTGGTATTATCTGAATACGTGAGAACTGGACAGTTAGAGAAGGCAGGTAAGAATGAATTATAGAGCAATGTAATATCAGGTAGTGCCAGTAGGTGTCACAAAAGATAATACAGGTAACAGAATTCTGCCAACTGCAAACATTTAACCTAATTTAGTAAACACAGATTTTAATAAAATGATAATATCAAACTGAAATACTTTATAAAATTTAAAGGTACAAATAAGAACTTGGAGAACAACTTGCCTTCTCCCCTCCCAAATCTCCCTTCAAAAATCACTATTTTACATAAATCCAATAGATTATCTGCTATGAATATTGGAAAGATTAAAAAACAAAAAAACTACACCACTAACATTAGATTTACATCTAACCTTATTTCTAGGAGTCAAGTTTTTTGTTTTTTATTCTATAAAATATAGCATTTAAATGTCTTCTCATTTGTAATAGAGCAACTACTAGGTTTAACTACGAAACAGGTAAGTGGGAGGAAGTAAATCAGGTGATTAAAATTCATACATAAAATCTTTGTTTAAGGTTTCATTTTAAAGCAGTACTTCTGCTTCATCTTGATTACATCTATAAAAATCAGTATAAAGGCATTGTTCATGTTGAGGACTCGAACATTATGAATAAACAGCGGCACAGAGACAACATATACCAAGAATTTTTATTCATTTTCATTAATTCCACTTATGTTAATATGTGAAAGGGTTTGAAAACCAAGTATATCACCTTAGCCTTTAGTTGTCTAAATGCAATTAATTAGCACCCACCAAATCCCAGACCTAATTGGCCCAAATGCTAATAAAAAAGATAGTGTCAAAAACTTGGGTATTAGAGTCCAAACAGACCTGGGTTCAAATTCTAGGTGGTTAGTCTCTGCAAGTCTTTTTCCCCCCACCTTTTAAAATATGTTTACATGCAAGCAGGACATTAATACATACCTAACAGGATTATTGTGAGGGCTAGAATGAATTAATGTTTATTACATGTTTAGCCTCTTTCCTAACACATAAGTGATCTGTAAGTACTACTTACATATGTCTTATGAAATAGATTTGTTTTTCTCACTATGTTAGCTCTGTCTTTGTTGGCCACAAGGGGAATCATTTAATCCTGTTGACATCGAAAGATTTGGATTTTAAGTTTATTTTTATAAATAGTTGTTTTGATCTTGTTTTTGTAAACCCATAGTTGAGTAATATTAGACCGTTTTTTAAAGTTTATTATACACACATTCATGCAATTATCTATGTGCTATGAGACTCACTAAAACAGAGAAATCACTTTCTTGATTAACAATTGTCTGAGATTATTTTGACTCCAACAGAATATTTAGAAAGAAAATCTAATGGTAGTTTCCAGCTTGCCCACCAAGACTTGCTTTGGAGCAGACAGTATCACCAAGCACTAAAATGTTGATGCTTGATGATGCAAAATCTCATTTTTGGAATTCTGGCATGTAGCAATTCCATGGCAGATTATAGCAGATTATCACTGCAACTCAAATTATCATTTTCAAAACAGTACGTGGATATTGACTTTCATTGAACAATTGTTAACGTATTCAATAAATAAACTTTGCCAAGGAAAAGGAATATCAGGAATATGACCACTTTTGCTTCAAAACCTAGGGAGTTACCCAGTTAAAACTTGAAACTGGCCCCTGTATATGGAGGACAAAGAGGCACCTAAGAAAGGTGGGCACTTCAAACTAGTAGGTCTCGGTTTCCATAAGCAAGAAAATTTACTTATGAGGCTGACTGGACACCGGGAAGACCAGTAGATATCTGGAGGCACCTGCCAGAATCAATCTTAAATGTTTTATATGGAGATTTTAACTGGAGTCAGTCACTAATTCTGTACAGCTGGTCTCAACAACATCTCACTCTCTCAAGGCTATGTCCTTGAAATGGCTCAGCTGTAGGAGTGGTGGGTGAAATGTACACACCCCTTTCCTTCCCAGGGAAGGCTGAGGAACCTCTAATTGACCAGGTTCATCTCAAGGGTCAATCAGGGATCATGTTCTCTTCATGACCTCCTCGAACAACCCCTGAACTTATATATAAATTGATTTGGAGTCTCTTGAAGAAATGTTTGATTAAAAAAAAATTAGTGAGACATTGTCCTGGCCAGGTGGCTCAGTTGGTTGAAGCCCTGTCCTTACACCGAAAGGTTGTGGGTTTGATTCCCAGTCAGGACAAATGCCCAGGTTTCGTGTTCCATCTCTGGTCAGGGCAAGTATGAGAGTCAACAGATTGATGTTTCTCTCTCATATCAATTTGTTTCTCTCTCTCTCTCTCTCTCTCTCTCTCTCTCTCTCTCTCTCTCTCTCCGTCTCCCTTCCTTTCTCTCTAAAATCAATTAAAAACCAAAAACAAAACATATCCTTGGGTAAGGATTGAAAACAAATGAGTGAGCTATAAAACTAAACAGCTCATCAGTATGCCCATCGTTCCTCACCCAGCATGCTAAGAATCTCGTGTAGGTTGAACAATATTTATACTAAAATTAAATTACAGTTTCTTGAAAGTCTGATTTATGTTTACAATGAAAAGTCTCCTCCCTCACTCTGAGAAAGCTCAGTGTTAGCACCAGTCCCCAGTTCTAACCTGAAAGGTGGAGTGTCATAGAGAACGGACATGTGCTATGTAGGCATTCCAGGAGAGCAGGTGCCTGTGAGCCTTCCCCTTACACTATAAGACTTCTCTCCTAGGAGATGTTAGTATCAGAACTCCTCACCTTTTAAATGTTCCCAGGTAATATGGGGTTTTTGAACAGTACGTTTGGATTAGAGCGGGGAAAATGCAACTAAATCCATATTATTGGCAAATTCCAATTCCCAAAGTTGGTCTGAGATAGTGAGTCAACAGCTACCATTAACAGAAGATGCATGCATGACTTTAATTAATATTGATATGTTTTATTTCTTAGGAGTTAATAGAGTACAAAAGGATCCCACTAGCATCACTATGAACAAATGCCTCTTAAAATGCTTATGTGAACATTTAAATGTTGTGTTTCCTGTCAACACAGTCTACTTACTGCAGTCCCCACGCTTTTGTTTGCTCCTTACATCAGGTGGTGACATAAGCATAACAACAGGAGCCTGGTTCGGTATGTTTCCCCTCCTTGGCTTGCAGTGAAATTGGTTTGTCTGCAATCCAAGTGTTCTGAATTAGCTTATTAGTCTAAAGGATTACATTCTGTTATTCCACCTCTGGAAGTTTTTATTAATTATTTCTTGAAATTAGCTTGGATCTTTCATTTAAAATGTTTTAACCAGTTAGTAAGGGTTGGACATTATCACGTATCTCAAATTATTTCATCTTCTTATATATCCAGCAATTGTAAGCTTAAATAACTCTCCCAGGAGAGTTGAACTATTTGGATCAATTTCTACACAAGATCTGCCTGGACCTTTATAATCACTCCCTCTCATCAATCCAAAGAGTACTTATTTAACCCATATCACTTAACAATTATTGCTTTGTTGTTTCCTATACATAAATGTATGTCGAAGGATCACTTTTTGTTGCCCAGAGACAGCCTAACACAGGTCCCTCCAAAACTCAGGCCCTAGCTAATTTTTTGTTGTTATTATTAATGAAAATATGCTAGACGTGACAACTCAGGGACTTAATGTATCATGTCATTGAGCATGGTTTTTCCTTTCAACTTCAGCGTGAAATAAAGTAACAACAGCCTGTGCATAGATTGCCTGCTAATTGTGGTGTAATTACTTCTAACTTATTAGTTTTTCATTAATTAAAAAAATCCTATTATTCTCTTAATATCAGTATGATATATAGTGATAGGGGCTCCCTCTTTCATTCCTGATATTGGAGATTTGTGCATTCACTTTTTTTTAAAATCAGTCTGTATAGAGTTTTATCAACTTTATTGATCCTCTCAAAATGTCAGCTTTTATTCAGTTGATTTTTTTCTCCTTGTCAATTTTTTATTTTGTTGATTTCTGCTATCTTTTATTTTTTATTTTCTTCTATTTTCTTTGGGTTGCATTTGCTCTTGTTTTTCTACTTTCTTACAATGGAAGATTAGGCCATTAATTTGAAATCATTTCTTTCTAATGCAAGCTTTTACTGGAATAAATTTGCCTCTAAAATATTCTTAGGCTGCATTTCACACATTTGGACATGCGTGTTTCATTTTCACTTTGCTCAAATTAGTTACAATTTTGCTTTTGGTTTCTTTTGTAACCTATTGTTTACGTGTAAGTGTGGGATTTAGTTTACAAATACTTGGGGATTTACCAGATATCTTTCTAATATTAATTAATATTTCTAATATTAATTAATTCCACTGTGATCAGAGAACATCTTTGTTTAATTTGAATCCTTTTAAATGTACAAACTTGCTTTATGGCCTAATTTGGTAAATGATCTATGTGCTTGTAAAAATAATGCATGTTTACTATTGTTGGGTGGAGTGTTCTATAAATGTCAACTAGGAACAAGTTGTTTGATAATGTTGTTTAGTTTGTCTATACTCTTACTAATTTCCTGTCTACTTATTCTGTTATTTTAATTCTTCACTGTAATTGTGGATTTATGTATCAATTTTGTCTGGTTATACATAGTGCATTTTGAAGTTTTGTTAAAAATTGAGTATGTAAGTGTTGAATGTTTAATGTTCTCTAATGAATTGAGCCTTTATCATTATGAAATGACCCTCTTTGACCCTTAGTCTTTTTTATAAAAACTATTTTATGTGATCTTAATATAACTACTCAAGTTTTTTTTTTTTTTTTTTTTTTTTTTGGATTACTGTTAAACAGTACATCTCTTTTTGCATCCTTTCACTTTTAATCTATTTGTCTAGATTTTATGCAGGTTTCTTTAGGCAAGATATAGCTGTGTCTTGCTTTTTTACCCAATCTGACAATATCTGACTTTTAATTAGAGATGGTTGAAGCATAAATTTATTGAGGACTTTTTTAGTCTGAGGATAACTATTCCTCAATACTAAGGCAATGCCATTCTAGTTTCTCTACCTGGTGCCCAATGTTTGTAGGTGTTTTCCTACTCTGACTGGTAGGAACATAAAATGTTCCTGGTCCAATGTGAGCCTTGGGGATTATTCCCTTTGCTCTTTTGGTGGTTCTTTCCCTGGTGGTGGTAGTTCTTCATCCACATAGTCTGATAAATTCTCAGATGAAGACTAATATAGACATTCTTCAGATGGGTCACTAATCTGGATTATTACTGATCATGGATGGATGCCCAAAGCAAGTACTTTGTCCTATGGAAAAGGCTTTCAATAAATTCATCAACATCACATAATGCTAGATACTGGCGAAGCAGGTTTTTTGGTTGTTGCTGTTATTATTTTTAAGATTTTATTTTTTTATATCAATTTAAAGTTCATAGCAAAATTGAGAGGAAGGTATAGATATCCCCCATGTACCTTCTACCCATACACCTGCATAGCCTCCCGTCATCAACATCCCTCACCGGGGTGGCACATTTTACAACTGATGAACTTACATTGACACATCATCATCACTCAAGGTCCACAGGTTACATGACTGTTCAACCCAAAAAGCATCTTACCCAGTGTGTACTTCACTGGTTGGCAAAGGGGCACAACTCACTGTGGTCACTCGGGGACTCAGCTGACAGAAACTTCCCCTTTACAGGTGATTTCACACTCACCTTTGAATGGGCAAGAAAATATGGCAAGTAACGCTATCTTCAAACATTTCTGCCAAGAAGTGGCAAATATGACATCTACTCAATTCACTTTATAGAAACAAGTAATAATATTTCCACACCCAAATTATTTCGAAGGGTAGAAACACTATTCTATCACGTCATGGAAAACAAAGAGCCAGAAATATTTGAGTACATGGTTAATGATGACCACACCCTCTACCAAGGACTCTGTATGCTCATGATTCTAATGAAACTAGAAATGTTCCCTTAGTTCATCAAGTTCAGCTTGAAAGTATTCTACATTGAGTAAAAGGTCAGGTCTTATACGCATAATCATGTCTATTCTGAATTGCTAAAGGGTCTCCAAGTTTTCTTCCTTTAAGACAGAAAGTTCCAGCAGCTTTGAGAACACATTTCTACATTTAAAAAGCTATTTCTAACTTCTAAGACGTAAATCATTTATTTGGGAGGAAACATTTACCAGAAAACAGTGTGAAAATATTTCAAGATTCTATTGTAAATTGAACTGCCTCTGAGAATACACACCTAAGAGAAACTACACATTGAATCTGGGGAATCAACATTGAAGGAGGCAAAATGTATTTAATTTTTTTTTTCTTTTTTTTTTTTAGTAGTGCCTCCAACTACTAGAGTCCAAGTGTCTTACTTTTACTTCTCACCAAGGGAAAAAACTAGATGTCCTTGAATCTGGGAAACTAACTATGAGGCTATGGTGGAACTTTTATGTATGTACAAAATGCCTTTTAAAACTTTCTAGTCTTTGGATTCCTTTTCCCTTTTAGATTCTCGTTGGGAGGATGTTTATTTCTCACCCGCTCCAGGCCTTGTGTGGTTGTCTTAAGTAAGCTCTTTCAAGGCCCTAGGGAGTCACGCATGATTTTTCTTAGCACTCCTTTCCACGAGATCTCTTTTTGTAGCTTTCTCACCAAAAGAAACAGGGCAAGTAAATCATTTAACGTGACATCATTTACACCTTCAGACAAAAGAACAGTAGATAATAAACCCCATGCATGGTCTAACAATTCCAACCGCACTCATCAAGTTTTAGGGGGATTTTTCACAGGATTTTAGCATCAGAGGATAATAATTATAAGCAGGGTGTCCAATTTTCTTGGAGATTCTCCTAAACTTACTTTTAACTCAACAGTGCAGCATAGGTTGGCAAGAGGGGTGGAGGCAAACTTTTGTTTTTTTTAGTATCATAACTATTTCAAAATATTTCCATAAAAGATAGTGCTTACAATTTAATTATGTTTCCGGCTCTTTCCCTAATAATATCCATAGCATTGTCGTGTTCCCTGATAAAAATACAGATGCTAGTACTTAACTTTAAAATGTAGGAAAAAGTGTTAGGAAGAAAATGTTTTCTCTTACCAAAGAAGTCTGAATGATGTCTGTGCACGCACATACACAGACTCTGTACCCACCTATGTAAGTATAGACTCTTTTTCCTTGTACATAACTGTGACCACCCACAGGGAATGGTCCCCATTACTTTGGTCACACTTACTCAGTCACCCTCCTTCAGAAGCAGTTTCCAGAAGAATAGGTATTTATATTCTTTGTCCACCCCTTTCAGCTTTGAAACTAGTGAAAAGACTCTGTGATAACTTTAATGACTCAAAGTCTGTCCTTAATCACCACAAATGAAGCACACTTTGGTCATGATGGGGAGAAAGGCCCCCTCTGAATGACTTGCTTATTCAACCTGCAATGTGGCTGTGGGGAGGAATTTGAAACACTTTTTATCTGCCTTTCTTTTGTCCAGATAATTAGCTAGGCAACTGTTTGTCCTCGGCTTATTCTGAAAGATGCATCTAAACCCTAAATCCCAAAAACTGATTACTGCCAAAATCTTTTCTTCCAATGTCAATCTTTGGTACTATGGTTGCCACTTTCCTGTTATTCTTAAGAGCTAGGAGGATAGATTTTTCTCATCAAAATTTTGGTCAATAATTCTTACTAGAAGAGTGCAAGGCATTTAGAATCGTCTGCGACATAGTGGGCCAAGAAATTCTAAGGACACCATTGTTCCTGAGGAACATTTCAGATCGAAGAGGAATAAGGAAAAAGGTCAGAGTTTCCAATGTGTGATTTTTACATAGTTTTGGTTTTATATGTTAGACCTGCTATCCCCAACAGGTGTAGGTAGCTTAGCTTCGGTTTGTTATAAATAACTTCATCTATCTAAGTCATAATATGTTTTTATGCCAGAACAATCCATAGCTGGTTTGTTATTTTAGCTTTTTTTAGAATTATGAGTATAAGTCAACTGGTTTATTATGTCAATATGACTGTTGGATTCCGATTCAAGTCTATAAGGCTTAGTAGCTGTGAGACATTATTCTCTTTCTCTCTCTCTCTCTCTCTCTCTCCCTCTCTCTCTCTCTCTCTCTCTCTTCCCCTCTCTTTCTCTCTCTATTTCTCATTTCCTTATCAAAAGCTAAATGGTTCTAATGAACTATTAATATCAGGCTATAGTAGGAATAAATTATGATGCATATAAAAACTTTATAAATACCATTATAAACACTGCTAAATGCCATTATAAATATTACTATTAATATTATGGCAAGGAATAAAATGCAAATTGTTTTCATTTTCACATTGAAGCAGGCTATAAGAATAACCTAAAGTACTTCCAACTCACTTGAGAATCTGCCATTAAGTACAATACTTTATACCCAGGACAAGAGTTAGAAATAGCTAGGCTATCCCACTGTATCAAGAATAACTAAGAATAGTTACTTGAATAGATGAACTTTTTTTTTTTTCAACTAACATTGGTAATCATAAAAATAAGGCCAACATTTTAATAGTCCTATTTTTCCCCAAAAAAGTTAGCTAAATCCCCCCTCTGGACTTTGTTCTGATTCACTGTGCAATAATTGTCTATTTGAGATTAGCTGAGATCAATAGTATCACAACATTTCATCAGCTCGATTCAGCTTGACTGTATTTGTGTGTTACAATATAATTTAAACTATAAATTTTGATTTTAAACTCCAAATCATTGCATACTTCATCTGGGAAGTTATAACAAATATATTATTTTATCAGTCCATTTTGGTTGTACTTAGATCACATTAACTGGAAATAATTCTCATGTCTTCTTATTTCAACGGGAGAGGTAGTTTTACCAGTTTTATTTTTCCTACTCAAGTAAACATTTGCTTGGACATTTATTACGTCTCTGGTGCTATATAAGTTGATGCAAAGATGAATATGATAGAATGTCTGCTTTTACTGAGCCCCAAGTCAAGGAGGAGCAAGTTACATCAAATAATTATTGACAGGAAGATAGGTGATTAAAGTTCTAAATTGGTCAATGTTTTCCAGTTGTTATTAGTAGCAATGTCCAATTATGTACATTCTCCATCCTCAGGGGTAAAGAATGCATGTCTCTGAATGATTGAAATTTTTCCTGGGAGTAAATTGACAATTGGGGAAAAGTGATCTAAGTGAGGACTTTTTTCTGTGTGTCTTGGGGAGCCAAGAACTACATATATCACCGAGTAGAAAAAAGGGAACATTTACTTTGTCTCTTTCTCTCTCTCTCTGTCCATTTCTCTCTGTGCATTCATTTTTTGCATCACTCTTTCATCTTTCTTTCTTTATGGCTCACTTTCTCCTCTTTCATTTATTCATCCACCAAATAATACTGAGCATTATTCTATGAAGAAACACTAAAGGACTGGGGAGAAAAGGTCTTTAACCTTGTGGTCATCTCTTAGAGCATTTGTAGAAGCACACACTGGCTTACAGCCTGAACTCCGCTGTGAAACGTCAAGAATTTGAGTCCCACCTCTGCCACTTAGCAGCTGTGTGAGTTTGGGCAAGTTACATAACCTCTTTATGCCTCAGTTTACTCAGCCAGAATATGGGAGCTATCATAGTGTTTTCTTAAAAGAGCTGAGAAAATGTTGAACTTCAGCTGAGTGCTGTGCTTCTGGAAAGCAGCAATGGTTAAGTCTCCCCCATCTTTTCATGTTCTGGGAAATGGCTAATTTCCAAGGCCCACCCTGCCCTCCTGATTCTGAGATAAGACTCTATTTTTTCTCATGACACTCATAGGGCTCCTGGATGATTCCCTGTCAAGTTGGTAAGCTCATCTGTTGATCTCTATAAAGGGATTCATGATTTATAGAGATCTTATCTCTGATGGGTAAAAGAGGACAGAGAATCTAGCTTGTTCTTGTTTGTTTATTTGTTTATTTGTTTGTTTTCTGTGTTTTTCTATGTTGAACTCAAATAAATTAAGACTGTATATCCTCTGAGAAAAAGACCAGGTGTTTGAAATAGACCTGGTGTTTGAAATAGACCTGTGAATTTTGTATTTGTTTGTTTATGCTTGACTTATGACTGAAATTTTGGATTTAAAACTATAAGCTCTGTATCTGTCTGTATGTTTACATGTTTGGAATTCAGAAAACTCTTTCTCTCTAATTGTGTAAATATGTAATATTTTCTTACCTCTGGATAGTACTAATTATTTAGACTATAAATCCTTTACCTTAAAGGAACTCTGCTGTGATTGGCTTAGAGATAAATTAGTATTTCTATAACTGGCCATTCCCAATATTTCAGAAATTAAATACATTGGATCACAAATAATTTCAATGTAAAAAAAGAGGTATTCTTATAGAAACTAAATCAAATATTTCTAAAATTCATATTTCAATACTTAGAAAAAACATCAGCAAATAAAACTGTTTATTTATTTTGGTTTAATACGAAGAACAAAGTTTTATCTGAGTTACCAGCGTTATCAGTATAATGCAACTACATATTTTTATTCTACTTGAATATATTCTTTCTAAACATAGATTTACTGATCAAATCAGCTAGCATTATCCTTACTGTTTAAGATTATAAAAATTTAAATTTGGGTTTAACCAAATTGAATCATTGTTCTGAAAAAAATTTATTTCAATAGCAATTGTATTATATGGTATGCAAGACTGAAGATTAGTTCCAACTTTTTAGGCAATTAAATATCTTGGACTGCTACTCAGTTGAGCTAATTAATGCATATTCATTAGATAATTAGATAATTTTAAGACATTATACTGTAACATTAGTTACAAAGCATAATTTTAAGTTTATATACTTTTTCTCTTATATTTATAGGGTACAGAGAGGCTTTCTATATTTGTTAATGAATATGTTCGTTTTTGCCATTTTGAGAAACTATGCTTTAAGAGATGTGCTTTTGTTAAATTAAAAAAGAGATTAGATTTGTCTTAAAGTAAAATGACTTATTGTTCTAGAGTGACAAGGAGGAAAGTTTCAGAAAAAACCTGAATGGATATAGAAATTTGTAGAAAGTTCATGAAAAGGAAATTTTATTTGTATTGGTCAATTCTAGCTAAGGTTTATATAATAGATTTATCTATAAGATTTTCAAAAAGAGAGTTTGTGACTCAAGTTTTCTTAGGGTATTGGTTTTTCTAAAAGGATTTTTTTTTTTTTTTTTTTTTTTTACTTTCTGAGTAATCTGCCTTGGAGGCAAAAGTTCTGTCTTATAAGAAAAATTTTCCATGTTTTATGTTTACTTTATCATATCCTTGATTATTTAAAATAATTAAGACCACAAGTTTGATAGAACTAAGGTGCTTTACAGCCGGGTTACCACCTGTGTTTAGTTTTAAAGTCTTTTATTGTCATTTGATTAAGTAGAAAGTCAAATATTATTTCTCCGTAACCAAAGATCCCACCTTAACCAAGTCTCCTGACAACTTTTGATATTTCACCTTTCTACCTATTAAATCCTAAATGTTAGTTTTTGCACTTCGGACTGTCATTGAGACAAGAAGGTGGAGGTGATAGGACAGTAATGGGAAGACAGTTCTTCGGATTGAGAACTCAGCCATTCCGTCTGCCACTGACCGGATTCACCCTAATCGAGGCCAGACTATTTTTTTTTTCTTTATTGATTTTAGAGAGAGAGGAAGGGAGAGGGAGAGAGAGATAGAAACATCGATGAGAGAGAACATCGATCGGCCGCCTCCTGCATGCCCCTCACTGCAAATTGGGCCCACAACCTGGGCATGTGTCCTGGCCGGGAATCGAATCGACGACCTCTTGGTGCATGGGTCAACGCTCAACCACTGAGCCACACCGGCCAGGGCCAGCCTATTTGCTTTTAACAGCAGGTTGTTCAACTGGCCATAGATTGTAGGTTCCCATGACCCCCCTTCTTGGGTTTCATTAATTTGCTAGAGCTGCTCACAGAAATCATGAAAACATTTTACTTACTAGATGACCAGTTTATCATAAAAGGATGTAATTCAGGAACAGATGGATGGAGGAGATGCATATGCCAGGTATGTGGGAGGGGCATGGAGCTTCTACACCCCTTTTGGGTATGCCACTCTCCTGCACCTCCACATGTTCCCCGACCTGGAAGCTCTCCGAACCCCAGACTACTGGTATTTTTATGGAGGTTTCAAAACACAGGCATGCTTGACTATTACTCTATTTTCACATCCTCTTCCCTTTCCAGAGAATAGGAGGAATAGGGCTGAAACTCCAAGCTTCTAATCATGGCTTCGACTTTTTGGTGATCAGCCTCCATTCAGGAGCCCACCAAGAGTTGCCCCATTAGAACAAAAGACACTGCTGTTACCCAGGAAATGACAAGGGTTTTAGGAGCTCTGTGCCCAGAGACCAATATATATATTTTTTCTATTATTTCACAATAAGCCAGAATGTCATAACAACGGAGTTATAGAGTAGGCTTTCTTTTGAACTGGGCATCTTTAGCTTAGTATTATTCATTTGAGTCATCCACATCGATCTATATATCAATAGTTTATTCCTTTTTACTGCTGAATAATATTCCATTGTATGGATACATCATATTTATTTATCTACTAATCATAAGAACAGCATTTGGTTGTTTCCACTTTGGAGCAATTATGAACAAAGTTGCTCTACACATTTAAGCTTAAATTTTTTATATTTCTTGTATAAAGGTGTAGGATTGAGACAGATGGGTAAGTATATGTTCATCTACATGAAATACTCTTAAATTGTTTTCCAAATGGCTGTACCATTTTCCATTACCACCAGCAATTTGCAGAAGTTTGAATTTCTCTGCATCCTCACCAAAACATGGTAGTATCAGTTTTTTGGGTTTTTTTAATCCTCACCCAAAGACATTTTTTTCTTTTGCATTTATCTTCAAATAGAGTGGGAGGGAGAGAGGGAGGAAGAAAGAGAGAGAAACATCGATGTGAGAGCGATACATCGAGTGGTTGCCACCCACACGACCCCAACCAGGGCGGGGACAAACTGCAACCGAGGTACATGCCCTAGCGGGAACTGAACCTGGGACTCCCTGGTCCACGGGCCGACGCTCTAACCACTGAACCAAACTGGCCAGAACTAGTAGTATCAGTTTTTAAAAAGATGATGATGATGATGCCACCAAGAATTTCTAGCAATCATAAGAAGCTAGAAAGAGTCAAGGAAAGATTCTTTCCTAGAGCCTTCAATAGGAACCTGATCTCAATGACCTTGATATTGTACTTCTAGTCTTCAGAACTGTAAGAGAAACAATTTCTGTTGTTTTAAACCACTCAGTTTGTGGCAATTTCCCAAGGCAGCCCTGGGAAACGAAAACATCTACTAATGATGTTGAGCATCTTTGAATATGCTTGTCTGCCAAAGATCTTTGGTAAAATGTCTGTATAGCTCCTCAGCCTATTTTTTTTTTTAATTGGGTTGGCTGTTCTCTTATTATTGGATTTTGATAATTCAGTACATGTTGTAGATATAATTTCTATTACACATATGTAATTTAAAAACATTTTCTCTCAGTTTGTGGCTGGTATTTTCATTTTCTTAATGGTGTTTTTCACAGAACATAAATTTAAAATTGAATACAGTTGAATTACCTTAATTTTGTTCTATAGGCAGTGATTTTGGTGACCTAAGAATTCTTGTTCATTTGCATTTTTCCTGCACAGGAATTTCACCGTGGGCCCCGGGCTTGTGCCTGTTCAGACACGATGTTAGGGCATCTCATCCTCCAGATACCTCTCCCTTACACCCATCTACATTCTCCAAGCTTTAAGGGCTCCTTTTCTTGTGCCTCCAGTAAAAAATAAAGGGTTCTTCCAAAGTTTTACTGCTCTTTCTTCTATTGCTACAGCTCCAATTGATGAAAAAAAAGAGAAAAAAGAGAAAGCAAATCCCTTTTCAGGAGGTTTCTTCAATTGTTGACTCTGCTCACCAATCTGCCTGCTTTTGTTTAATTTTCAAAGTGTCCAGTTCATTCTTTTTTTTTAACTTTAATTTTTATTTTTTCCAGAATTTTGGGATGTAATCAGCAAGACAGAATAGCTGGAGTGGGCTTACTTTATCTTAGTCACATTTTATTTTTTATTTTATTTTACATACTTCTTTTTATTGATCTTCAAGGAATAATAGCTCAGTCCACTTTGGAGTGCTTCTGAAGGGGCACCATGGGTGATAATAGGCAGAGGTAATTTGTCACTAGATTGAACACAGGGTGGCATGCCAATATAGAACTCTCGATTTCTATTTAGTAGGTTATAGAAAGCTATAGAGGTATTTTCATTCAAATGCCTCAGTGTGATTGGCAGCCCTCAAAAATGGTCTTGCTGCCTTTTCCTTTTTTTGTAAAAGCTTATTCTGAAATAGAAGTGCAATAATTTCAAGTTTGCTCCCATATTCTTGTCCTGGCACCAATCTTATTTTCCCAGAAGGCATTTCTATTACTGAAAGTGGCGTTGAGGCGCTGGTGACCACACATTCCCTTATACATTGCACAACACAAGAAAAGACCAGTAAAGTCACTGGTCCTATGCACCGTGAACCAACAGCGACTAGGGCAAAGGTGACTTGATGTTACATGCATATATCTCATGGATAAGTTGGCTATAGATTAACTGATGAGGCATTATGTGTAGATAACTGTGTATTCCAAGCAATGCATTGAGTGTGAGCATAAAAAGGCAAAGCCTTCACGTTTTCTCATTTGCTTAATTTTGACTCTGTAGAACGATCCATATTGCTACCATAGGCGTCTGGTAAACAATGGAAGATCAGACATTTCCTTGGCTCCTATTCTGGGTGTCTGCCTTGAGCTAGCACTTCTAGAAATAGACCATGAAACAAATATGTGTATGAAGAAGTTTACTGAGAGGTACTCCTTTTTTATTGAACTTATTGGGGTGACATTCATTTACAAAAGCATGCAGATTTCAAGGGTACAGCTCAACAAAACATCGTCTGCACACTGCATCATGTGCCCATCGGCCAAAGCAAAGACTCTTTCTGTCCCCACTTATCCCCCATTTACCCACCTCCACTTCCCCCCCCCCACTTCCCCTTCCTTCTGGCTATCACTGCACTGTTCACACTGTTGTCTGTGTCTATGTGATCTATATCTATATCTTTATATATATATGTGTGTGTGTGTGTGTGTGCATGTGTGTGTGTGCGTGTTTTGCTTAATCCCTTCACCTTCTATCATCCAGCCCCCGAAACCTCTCCCCTCCGACAGCTGTCAGTCTGTTCCATGTAGCCATGTAATGAGAGGTTCTCTTGATCAACATCCATGATGAATGATGGAAGCAGGGTTGGTCAGAGGGAGAAACTAAACAGGAATCTGATTTCAACAACACCCCTGCCAGTTGTTCAAGAAATTCTGGAGCTGAGGCAGCCTTTCAGACATGCCTCCAATTCAGACAAGGAGTGGACCTTGATATTTCCTCACCAACTAGTCAGAGAAAAAGGGTTGCCCTCCGGGATCTTACTGTAACCTGGGCAAGGACGCCTTCTTAGGTAGAGAGAACTCCCCAAGGGACCTTAGCTGTGCGCTCAGGCAGCCAACACTTCCAAAGGCCAGGAAAGTGGACCCGGCCAGGAAAGTGGACCCGGTCCCAAGGAGGCTCTGCATCCTGTCCCATGCATTTGGCAAGGAGCCTACACCAACCTGAGTTTTCTCATCTGCAAAATGGAGACAATAATTCAACTGTATTCATAGAGGGTAGCATGGTCTGTTATTTTTGAGGGAGGAATACCTCTTCAATAAACAACACTGAGTTAGGTTGAGAATATATTCATATTTATATTTGAGTCACATTGTCTCACACAAAAATAATTTCTCAAAAAAAAAATGTTAGCTATTGTCATTATTTTTTCTTAGTAATACCTGCATATAGGTATGTGTCATTGAGAAATTTTATTAATATCTTCCAGGAAACTGAGGTAGAGGAGATGTAATGCCTTTCCTAATAATGCCCAGACAGAAGAATCTCTTTCTAAAACGTATGTTCTTGCTGTTACTTCTTTATGTTGCAGTTCTTCATATCAAATCCCGAGAGAGATCTCAACTCCGATAGAACCAGCGAGGCTTTCACACGTTTTCTTTTCTTTTTTGTTGTTGTTTTGTTTGTTTGTTTGTTTCCCCTACACGTTGGTTGCTACCTCTTTCGAGATCTCAGGCTTGCATATTCCTCGTTCTTTTAGGAGGAGGGGAAACAAAATAGAACTGCATGTTCTGACATGTTCTTTTTAAATTAAAAGGAGACTGAGTTGTGAGTTTAAAATAGAAAATGTAATTTTAACACATGCAGATATCCCCATGCTGAGAAGACAATTCTGTTGTATTTTTCAAACATTAAGAGAGAGAGAAAGAGAGAGAGAGAAGAGGAGGGTAAGGAAGAGAAGTGGGGAGGGGAGGGGAGGGGAGGGGAGGGGAGGGGAGGGGAGAGGAGAGGAGAGGAGAGGAGAGGAGAGGAGAGGAGAGGAGAGGAGAGGAGAGGAGAGGAGAGGAGAGGAGAGGAGAGGAGAGGAGAGGAGAGGAGAGGAGAGGAGAGGAGAGGAGAGGAGAGGAGAGGAGAGGAGAGGAGAGGAGAGGAGAGGAGAGGAGAGGAGAGGAGGATAAAATCAGGGTATATTGGAATGAACACAACACAACTGGCCCTTGGCAGAGCTGGCAGACTTCCCTGCCAGTGTGCAGCTGGGCACAAAGGGTCCGTTTTTGCTGATCCTCTCATATCCTGGAGACCTCTAAATATGATATTTTAAATTAGAATGAGTAACACCGCAATTTTTCTTTCCAAAATGACTCAATACAATCTCACACCATTAACTTGACATTTTGAAGGTATTTTTTATTTCTGTTGGATGAAAGTGGGCATATTTATTTTTTGTTTCATTATTTTTTGGTGAAATGATGATTTGGCCTACTTGAGCGTGCTTCTGTGTGAGAGTGTGTGTGTGTGTGTGATTCTAGAGGAAACTAGAATAGAAAATTCAGAGCTGCATAACACTTCCTTTCATTTGACCACAGAGCCTGGGGTTACTGTTTCTCCTCTCTACTTCCTGACTCATTTCCACAGGCCTCTATTGCAGCCACTGTTACAGCCACAACATTTTCTTTACAGCAGAGAGATTTCCCAATTCACCTATTTCAAGAAAGTCTGATTTCTAGGATAGCAAAAAATGAGCACAATCTTCTGGCTGGCTGCAACAGAATCAGGGACAAGTATAATTTCACAATAAGTATAACCGAGAAAAGACTATTTTACCTGGACTCAGTGTCCCTGATGCTAAGCAACCCATCTACCCTGGTTCCTCACCCCATTCACCCATGGAACGCTGTATGTGTAGATATTCATTTTGCCTGCCCCAAATAAATCCTCTTCCATCAAAAACAACGCTCTGATATGACTTTGGTGAAACATCCCTCCCTCATCTCAGTCTTTCAAATAATACTGACTTTCACCATGGTTCCAAGGGGGCACATGATCACACCTAGCCAAAAAATAAAATAAATATATATACACACATCTATATATGTGTGTGTGTGTATATATATGTGTGTGTGTGTGTGTAGATAGTATATATATATATATAGATATAAATGTAATTTACTTTGTAGGTCTAAGTTATCCAATGACATTATTTTAGGTCTTTTATTAGATTTATTGGGCAGTGATTTTCTCTTTTCATTGGAATAGCTGAGCTTGTAAGGTAGCTGTCAGATGCTGATGCTCATCTTAATATCTCAGCACAGCAAGGAGAGGGCTGCCTGAACTAGAGTCAAGACAGATGGAAAGCAGAGACAAGTGCAGATCAAGTTCTCTGACACTGAGGACCTGCACACAACACACTCAGATAAGTCTAGGGCTGTGCTTTTCAGTTGTGGGAGCTAATCAATTCCACTATTTGGCTTAAGGCCACGTGAGGCAATTTTGTTTTTCTACTTAACATTGAAAAGGTCCTGATGGATTCAGCTTATATTTGATATATCTATTCATTATTCACTTAACGCTGTTCAGAGTTTGGAGGCGCTCAACTTGCATGTCCCCCCTGGCCTTTCTCTGCTGTCTCACTAGCCCCCCACAGGAGAGAAGGAGTTGTTTAACCTGTGGGTGATTTGCGGGGAGAGAACTGGGCTGTGTGCTATCTTCTCTCATTAAGGGTGAGCCTTCTCTCAGAGAGCTGGTGTTCTCTAGCTGGACCATATGAAGGAAGTATAGCAGGGAAGTCCCTCTCCACACATGGTGACTTTAAAAGTTTGCCGTGCTGCCTTTGATTGGAGACAGGATAAGGCTGTCTATGCTCAGACTCAGGGGGCTGCGAGTGTATAACAGTATCCACTGCATACTTTAATGTAAACATGGTAAGGATGAAGGCGACGTTTAACTCTCTACCTAGCTTATTTCGTGTTTACCCCTAATGGAATCTAAACCCAGGCAGATAAGAGGAGTGTTATGTATTGTTCCCCCCAAATCCCAGTAAGACCATATGTATAAAGACATTTGAATGAGCAAAGCCATCGCGTGATTAGGGGATACCAGAGAGTGCTGTGTGCCTGGAATACACGATACAAGTGGCAGAGTGGAAGAACTGAAGCTAGGCATATGAACAGGAATCAAACTGCGAGGGACCTTCTGAGATATCAAAGACGTTGGAACTCTATTATATATGCGGTGTGGAGCCATTGAAAAAATATTAAATAGGAACAGTTAAATATTTTCTAAAGAACACATTGGCATGAGTGTGAAAAATAAAATGGAGGGTGATAGAGAAAGAGAGAAAATAGTATAACGAGCTGGTATCCTTACCTGGATAATTGTCATGAAGGCACTACCATAGACCCAGCACGTAACCAATGCTGGACATCCCACTGGCCTCAGTGAGTGTGTGTGTGTGTGTGTGTGTGTGTGTGTGTGTGTGTGTGATAGTCAGTACAAGAATGAATTATCCAGATAAGAAAGACTAAGAGAGAGAAAGAAAAAGTAGTATATAACAGAAAGTGTAGCATAGATCTGGATTGGAAACTCCTAAGTTTAAGAGTTCTGGGTTTCACATTTGCTAGTTCACAGGTCATAGTCGAAACAATAGGCATGGGTTAGATTTCATTATTCAGCTAATATTTACTGAACTCCTTTGATATACCATTCTGGATGCTGGGTCTTATTTTAGGACCTAGCTCATGGATTTCCATCATTTAATAGGCAAGCATAGGGAGAGGAGAGCATAGTGAAGATTGACTAGAATAACCGGAGAACCAATAGAAGGAGCTGTGGAGGACGGTGCTTTGAAAGTCCAGGGAGGAAAAGTTTCTAGCAGAAGAGGTCATTAAGAGCATCAATTATGATGAAGGTATTAATAACTTAGTAAATAAAACTTGTCTTTTGGTTTGGTCAGGAAGCCAATGATGTTCCAAATTAGAGTGGCAGAATTATAAAAAAAATAATAATAAGGTCAGGGAGACATGGATGATGAGACAACAAAAGTTTGTTAGAAGACAACATTTTGAAAGGAGGTATATTTCAATGGAATATTACTCAGCCATAAAAAAGAATGAAATCCTACCATTTGCAATGACAGCATGGATAGACTTACAGAGTATTATACTAAGTGAATTAAGTTAGACAGAGAAAGACAAATAGCAAATGATATTACTTACATGGAACCTAAAGAGCAAAATAAATGAACAAGGAAAATATAAACAAATTCATGGATACAGAGATCAGATTGATGGTTCCCAGACAATATGAGGGCTGAGAATCTAGGCGAAAAAGGTGAAGGGGAATTAGAAGTACAATTTGGTAATCACAGAACAGTCAAAGGGATGCAAAGTACAGCACAGGCAACACAGTCAGTATTACCGTAATAACTGTGTACGGTGCCAGGTGGGTACTTGAAATATCAGAGAACCACTTTGTAAGTATATGATCGTCCAACCACTATGCTGTACACCTGAAACTAATAGGAAATAACATCGAATGTAAACTGTAATTAAACAAGAATAATAATAAATAAAAAGGGGGTACATTTTTTATGAGCCTGATGTTTCAATAGGAGTTCACTGGGAAAACGGAAGGCGAACACAATCTAAGCCAAATATAGTTGCAGCCAAGTTTGGAGAAATTGCTTAATGATTATTACTTAACGATTTAGGTGTTCTATACTTGTAGGCTTCATGTAAAGATCCAGGACGTGACAGACCCACATCCCTACCTAGAAACTAGCTCAGGAATGCTGGGACCAAACAAAGTGGTGATCTCTGTGCCTCATTTTCTTCATCTGTAAAATAGGATACTAATAGCCCCTCCCTCATACGTGGTTGTGAAGACTGAGTTGATGCGTGGAAAGATCTCAGAAAACTGCCTGGGACACAGTATGATTGCTAGACATATTAGTAGTTAATATTATTATGCCCAGAGGCTCTCTTGGGCATTAGCAACCCAAGTAATTTCCATTTCCAGAGTAAGCAACCATATTGTTTTTTACTTTAGTTTTTTATTCTATGTGTTACAAAAGATAGAAGGTTTAAATCTTATAAAAACTGAGGTGCTATGACATGACTCATGTCATTTTTTAAGAATATAATTACATCTAAGAATGACATTAATGATTGCATTTTTTAAAAATTCTCAGCATTCAAGGAAGTTTTATGTCTTAATACAAAAGAAGGCAGAATTATAGAATAAGCCAGAATGAATGTAATTAATATAGGGCCTTTTATGCTGTACCCTAAACAGTATAGACTCTAATTATATAACCTGTAATTTTTCTATTTCATTAATTCAGAGAAAGACAGATTGTAGGGGTAAAATGAATAATAGGTCTGACATGAATCTAATTGGCATATGTTGTTATTTGGAGGAATAAAGGAAAAATAATATAAGTTATTTTAAATGATTTCTGTTGGCAATGTGTCCCTAGTTGGCAAGTCCCATCCCTGCAGCTGACTAGCTCTGTAACCTTGAGAAAGTTACATGACTCCTCTGGGTTTAATAGGAAGTTTGAGACATTATTGGACTATCACTTCATCAAATCTCCTTCAGACACCATTTTAAGAAATTCTAACATGAGGTGCTCATTACCAGTCCACTGACAATTCCGGCCACTTCTTCTGTCTGAAGACCAGGGACAAAATCACACCAGGTGGTATCTGATCCAGTTAAAATATACATACTAGCTCAGTGAGTGCTTAACACAGAAGGATTTTAGTAATACCAGAAGCATCCGACACCTTCCGTGTCATTTGAAAGCTGATCTTTCCTCGATTTTATCTTTACTGAAGGTATAGTGCATGCATAATGAGTCTCAGGAATCATTCCTTAACCTTGAGCTAAGCAGCCTGCCTTTGGCGGTCTACATGGACACGTATGGATGCAACACTGTGTAAATACCTACAGCTGCTTGGCAACCCTGGTGAAACCATAGAAACATAGTGCCTGAGACTTCAAAGCATCTCCATAAATGCATGTTAAAAGAAAAAAATGAATCTGAGTGGGGTATGATCTATAAATTAGAAAGACCTCAGGATTTTAAGCTGACTCCATTTTCCAGCCTCCTTAGCACCTAGAATACAGCCGAGGGGATCCACACTCCAGCAGATGCCCGGTCTTCCATTTGGAAGGGGGAGACGTAAGGAGAGAGACTCCACGTGGAAGCCATCCATTTCTTGGCATAGTATAGCCAAGAGGCTCCGCGCTTCAGGACCAGCAGTGCCAGCGGCTCAACAGTTGGGATCACTCTCAGAATCCGAGGGAAACCTTCTGGTGTCATGTTTAGGGGTGGTGGGATTGTGTCTGCTCCAAGGACACAGCATGGGTCGGGCGTTTTCCTTGGCAACACGTTTTCAAGTCATAATTATCTGACTGTCCTAGAGATGCTGCAAGCTGATATCCCTTAGTAAGTTCCCTTTGTACTTTACATAGCGAGAGAGGGTTCTGTTTTTTCTAACTAAAAAACTCTGAATGTCTGGCCAGTGTGGCTCAGTGGTTGAGTGTTGACCCACACACCAAGAGGTCGCCGGTTCAATTCCCGGTCAGGACACATGCCCAATTTGTGGGCCCGATCCCCAGTGGGGGGCATGCAGGAGGTGGCCAATCAATGTTCTCTCTCATCAATGTTTCTATCTCTCTCTCCCTCTCACTTCCTCTCTCTGTAAAAATCAATAAAGGAAAAAAATTAAAAAAAAAAACTATGAGTGACACAATGATATACCTTTGTCAATACATTTTCAGTAAAATGCCAATAAAAAAATATACACACACACAATATACATTTAACTATTTTCTCATTTTTCCATTTTTAAAGCACATTTAACTTTGCAATCCTTCTTGAATGTATTTTGATATGTGATGTTATTTATAGCATTAATATTTTCTCCCAAATATTTAAGCCGTTATCTCAGTCGTGTTCATTGGAAACGGCCCTCCCCCCTGAACCTGTGTCACATCTGTGAGAGACTAGTGCTTGTCCCTCACGCTTATGTCTTATTCCATTTCTGTCTGTTGCTTTCAGAGAGTACACAACACCTTTAATTATTGCATCCTTTTGATATGTTTTACATGCAGTAAAGGAAAATACTCCCATGATTCTCCTGCACAAATTATATAGGCTATTTGCACTTGTTTATTCTTAGGTACCATAGTAAGAGTAAATAACGTGTTTTGATGACTTAGCAAAGTTTCTTGCTATGAAAGCTCTCAGTTCTTTGCAGGTGGGTAACTTAGGAAAGATGTAAATTCTAGACATTAATACTTTACAACTGGTTGAGAAATGATAGCCTGGATTATGACTCTTCAACTTTGGTGACACCTGAATTATATAATCTCAGGAAATACCGCCGCTGATATCACAAATGCTTTACTGCTTTCATCTTGAGTTATTTATTCCTCTTTTCTCTTCATGACAACTGGGCTTCTGATCCACTGTACCTTTCGTACGGTCCAGCTAATTCTTTCCAAATGCAGGAATCCCTGAGGTGTGTGAGCAACACACCTTTGAACAAGCGGCTCCCTGGTGACTGTGACCCTCTCCATCAAAGTGAGCCATTCCCTGGCTCCCTTATACGAACCAGCACACACTTCCGTTTTGGTGTCGCATTCTAATAGGAGCCCTTTGCCATGCCATGACTTCTCTGACTGGGTGTGAGATTGTGCAGATAACTGCAAAGGCTGCCCTTCAAAGGCAGAGCAAGCTGATGCGCCCTCCACATCCCATCTGCAAAAGCAAAATGGAAGACCCTCTGTTGTCAGTTGTCCTGAATTGCCCTACCTTTAAAATGATGCTTTTATTTATTTATTTTTTTTTAAGGCTGAGGAAATACAAGATAAAATCCAATATAGCCTCTAAGAGAAGTGAGGCTTTTGGCCCCAGGCTTTTTCTGTAATCAAAGGTTCTCACATGCCAGCTCTATTTTGAACATCTGATTCATTATCTCAGGAATTATAATGACCTCAGATTTCAGTGTCTGCCATAATTCGTGGCACAGTTTAATTATTTATTTAGCAGTGATGACACATCGAGCTGGTGCTGGAAGAATAGACTGAATAAAATAACAGATGAAATCTCCATTTCAAAAGCGAAGTGTTGAAAATGTGCAAGATTTCTGGTAACTCCCATCTATGTACAAAATATTGCAGAAGTCTCTTTCTCATCTAGAACTGGAGAAATGGCAAACTGCGTGTCCACTAAAAATACAATAGAAACAACGCACTTTCTATTTGCTGTGTACATATACTTGAATTTCTTGGAGAGGCCAGAAGAGGGCAGAAAATGCTGCATGTAGGACTGTATTTGCATATAAAAACTTCCTTTAACTTTAGATCCAAAAATCCTGTTTTGGAAGTACATGAGGACACTTCGGGGTAACTAGTTTTAAGAGAACACAGCTTAGTCAGCACGAGGCACATTACACCATGGAACAATTATGTTTTTTTTTCCACTTCAGTCAACCTTCCTGAATTCTTTCCTTCTGAACCCAACAGTTGAATGAAAACAGTACAACTCAGCATTGATGTAGGCATTATACTCGCTCCTTTACATGACTGATCTTGTTCCAATCCGGACTGTTGAGATTCTATGATTGCTCCCATTGTACAGATAGAGAAACTGAAGCTTGGAGAGAGGAAGTCACGGGGAATGTGTCAGACAGATATTGAGCACAGTGCTTGATTTTAAACTTAAGTGGTTGGATTCTGCTATGATCTGAATACTTGTGTCCTTCTAAAATTCGTATGTTGAAATGCTAACCCCCAAAGGTGATGGTGTTAGCAGGTGGGGCCTATGGTAGGTAACAGTGTTTTGAGAGTAGATCCCTTGTGAATGAGATTAGTGTCCTTGTAAAAGAGATCCCAGCCCCGCTGGTGTGGCTCAGTGGTTGAGCGTGGACCCACACACCAAGAGCCTGCTTGTTCAAGTCCGGGTCAGGGAACATGCCCAGGCTGTGGGCCAGATCCCCAGTAGGAGGCATGCAGGAGGCAGCCAATCGATGTTCTCTCTCATCGATGTTTCTATCTCTCTCTCCTCTCTCTTCCTCTCTTTCTAAAATCAATAAAGGAAAAAAAGACATTAAAAAAGAGAGAGAGAGAGATCACAGAGAGCACCCTGATTTGAAAAAGGAAGAGTGCTCTCACCCAATGACTACGTCAGCACCCCAATCTCAGACTTTCAGCCTGGAGAACTGTGCAAAATACATTTCTGTTATTTCTAAACTACTTAGTCTGTGGTGTTTTTTGGTAGCAGCCTGAACAGACTGAGACAGACTCAAAGTCTGCACCCACATCCACTATCAATACCTCCTTCTGCATAACAATGAGCATCTGATCATTCCAACACCACAGGTAAAATGATCTACTTTCCCAGGTCTCAGGCCTACAAATAAATGGATCCTTTGTAGTTCTTTGTTTTTCTAATTCTGGTGTGATTCTTTAAAAAGCTATGTTAGAATGCAAACAAAACCCCACTTAACATCAACCCTGGATACAGAGCCTACTGTGGGTAACTGGGAGTTTGCAGTCTTGCCGGAAAGCTCCTTTCTTTCCCATCCCTTCTGCATCCGGACCCAGCTCCTGGCAGCTTCACATTGTGCCCTGCACGCCCTTCCTCTCACCTTGTATTAGAAGGAATCTCAGTTCACCATCAGCCTGCCTGGGCCTGATATATTAATTCGCAGCTTTTGATGTCATTCATCCCTAGCATACTGGCGTTTGAAGAACGCCAATCCCTTTACAGTTAAGGGCAAGCAAACTTCTCTGAGAGCAGAATTTTAGTTCAGGGTTTCAGGGCTGGGGGTGGGGACAAGTATTCTGATCATGTCAGTCTGGTCCAGAGGAAACAACATGCCCAGATGAGAGCCTTTGTTCTTATTACCTTCGCAAAGAGAGGAGGATGCTTGCTAGAGCATCTGTGCGTGAGATCTGGAGGGGAGAACCATCTATTTGCAATCATGTGCCTGTGAAAGGATACACTTTGACCTGGATATAGAAAATCAGAAGTCAAAGTTGTTTGTGAAATCTGCCAAGCTGGACTCTGTAGTTGTGTTCTCTCTCCAAAACACCCACACTCATCTTCAGTCAACACCTTGAGATTCCAGCATCATAATTGATCTGATGTGTGATGGGCAATATACACCTGCTGGGTGATGGATAAGGTAGTGTGGTGATTCCTAAAGACAAAGCCAGTGAGAGAGAGAGAGAGAGAAAACATAGTCGTAGAACACTGGCAGGGTCTCATCTGCGCTATATATACTGAAAGCCAAAGGCACTTAAATGGGCTATTGAACTTCTTTCATTTTTAATTGTGCCTTTTAATTATTGCACCATAACTATTTTATTACATCTGCTCTATGCCATTTTGCGTTGCTCTTGTTTATCTTAATATAGAAGGAGGGAGAGAACGAAGAAAGGCTGGAAGGAGCAAGGGATAAATGAGAGAGAGCGTGCAGCAGAGGCAGAGAGAAAGGAGATGAAGAAGAAGAGGAGGACGAAGAGCGTGAAGGAGAACCAGTACCTTGAAACCGTGAAATACAACGACCTAGACTGGAAGGCGAGTTCGCGGGCTTGAGTTTCCTCCTCTCTAAAATGGGAATAATGATGTACTTACCCTCCAGAGTGTCTGAAAGGATTTTATAAGAAACGTGTGCAAAAAAAAATAATAGCCAAAAAGACGTGGAACAACTTCTGGCCCACAGTAAGCACTTGATGAATGGTAGTGATTATTATTATCATTAGCTTCTAGCTCCTATAACCTTTAATAATAGTCAAAACTCTATAGAAATCTATTTCCCCTTGAACCACAAAAGTAAAACCAAGTAATTTTGCTGAACTGTAAGTGCACCAAATTAAATGCCCAGGCGTATGAATCAGCATAAGCAATATTTCTGTACAAAATTGGCACTCAATATCTCTCAGCACATAATCTTTACCATGAAAGGAATAAGCTACCTAAAATAAGCACATCAGTCAGCTACCAGAGACAAGTAGTGTTAATATCTACAGGGAGCTACAAATTATCCAACAACCACAACACATGTTTTTAGAGGACAATATCGGAGAACATAAAATCAGACTTTAGTCGTGCAAGGCTCGGGATACAATGAGCTTCCAACGAGGAAATTGGGAGAAGACTGAAGGCAGAGAGGCCTGAGAAAGGAGCTGTGAATGGGGACACATATCTTTTTCTTCCTAGCTGCAACAGTGTGTCAATGCCATATTAAAGATCACTTAATAAATTAAATTTAATACATTTTGTTGGACATTTTTTCAGCTCTCACACCCATCTTAATAAAAATCTAAAGTATGAACCCACATTTTTTAGGACCAAACAATAGACTGACCTGGTCTTGGTCACTTACTGCCCACGCTTCTCCTTAACTAGGGTAAAATATTTAGGAGAAAATTTTATAATTTTAGAAATGTGTAAGCTGGGAAATAACACACAGAGAACATATTTCCTAATGTTCTCATTTTAAACGTGGGAAAACCTGAAGTTAAATGACTTACCCAAGATATTACTTCTAGTCGGTGGCAAAATTGGAAGGAAAACTTAAATTACGAGGGCTAGGTCACACTAAAGTGGCGTCGGGTTCCAACATCTGGTATTATGTGAAGGTTTTTTACATATAAAACAAATTTTTCTAATTTAAATACACAAGTGTAAAAACCAAGTGTGTTTCTTTAGGTTTACTTGGTAGAATTTTCTGTAAGTTGTATTTTATATTGCAAAGTATTATATATATTGTATCACTGTCCGTTAAAACATGGAACGTGGTGGGTTTTGTTACTGGAAATAGAATAAACATCTACAGAGGTTTAAAAAAAAAAAACACAACTTAATCATCAGGTCTTGTAGTAATTCTAGTTTCACTTTTTTCACTCATTGGCTCTATTCACACTGCCCAGGGGCCAGTTGATGTTTTAATTTCCTCTTGCTCAAATACTGCATTACGACCCTATGTTAAGTCCCTTCAACCCATCACCCCTTCTCCAGTTTGCACCCATAGGTCCAAGTGCTTTTCCTCAAGTACATATCTAATCTTGACACCCTGGCTAGTGATAACACTTGAATGAGTCCCCCAAAGCACTCGGGATACAGTCAAATTATTAGACATATTATTCAAGGCCCTATGTGTTATTTTGTAGCCTTCTCTGCTCTTCCCCTTCCGCACACTCCCATTTGCCCTACCATCCAGCTTTCCTGAACTACATGCAGTGCCCCCAGGAGCCAGACCGCGTGCTCCTGAGCCTCTGTACCAGATGTTTGCTCTCTCTGCCCGAGCACCTCCTCCCCAGTAACTCAAGTTGACATCTGCAAGGTCAGAAGTCCCTTCCTCCTCAGCATTATGACTGGCTTAGGATCCTTCTATTGTGCTCCCTTGTATTTCTTGTGTAGTCTTCATCACATCTAAGAGTAGAAGACTGAGTCTTTCTTCTGCCCTCTGGATTGTCAGGTCCTTGAGGGGAAAAACCATGTCTTAATTCATTGTTATATCCCCAATGCCTAGAACAACGCCTGGCACACAGTGAGAGTTCGATAACTCTTTTCAATCAAATGCCTTAGCTCCCAGGCCTGCGATATTTCTGATATTCTACCATATTTCCCTAGCGCTTACCTATCTACCATTTTGCTTCACATGGATAAGTCACAGATCATCAATTACACGATAAGCAACTTGAGGGCAGAGGTATTGTTTTATTCATCTTCCGTACCTCCTTTGGGGCCAAGCCTGTAATAGTCTGTTATTGCCAAAGGAGTCTTTTAAAAGTTATGTGTTTTTTTTTAATTCAAGAAATTTTCTCTTGGATTTTTTTAATTGATTTTTGAGAGAGGAAGGGAGAGTGAGAGAGAGATAGAAACATCGATGAGAGAGAACATCTGTTAGCTACCTCCTGCATGCCCCCCACTGGGGATTGGGTCCACAACCTGGGCATGTGCCCTGACCAGGAATGGAACCAGTGACCTCTTGGTGCATGGGTCGATGCTCAACCACTGAGCCACACCGGCCAGGCAAGAAATTCTTTCTTTGTATAGAATTCTAGGTAGGACATGATACAACATTGAAACAAATCATTTTATTGTGGGGAAGACTATGGCTCTGTGTTGACATTGTTTACATTCCCTCAAGATCCCAAATAACTTGATTTGAGAAAAGAGGAGAATTTTCACCTAAATTTTTGGCAGTTGACAATGCTTGGGGGCCTTTTATTTGGTAGGAAGAGTTGGTACAGTGAATGATATAGTATTTTACAAAGGTAAGCACAGATGGTTTGAAAGTTTGAGAATATTCAACTTTTCAAAAAACTGCCCTTTAGAGCAAATCAAAGGGGAATAGGGGGTTAGAAATGCTAATTCTCAGGCATAGCCCCAGAACTGTCCCTTAAGAACCGGTAGAGTAATAGAATGTTCCATGGGCCGGATGCCCACTGAAATGTGTAAGGAATTGCAGCAGGCACTGAGTGTGTGCAGATCCATGAAGACAGTATAGTCCTTGAACCTGGGGGGTCCAGAGACCCTTACAGAATGCCAATGAGGCAAACACTTGCCATAATGAGACAGATATGACTTGGTTTCTTTGACCATTCTCAAATAAAGTGTTTTCTCATTAGTAACTGAATAAACAGAAAGCAGAATCCTGTGAGAACCTAGATGTCTTTCATGAAAGATACTCATTTCTAATATATTTATAAATTATAACAAAGAGGACTGTATTTGATAGAGAGAGAGAGAGAGAGAGAGTGAGAGAGAGGGGGGGGAGGGAGAGAGCCGCTCTGGTATAAATGGGGTGTGTGGATTCCCATCCCCAAACCCAAGTGCCCCTGAGGCCATATGTCTAAATGTGTACTTTTGAAATTGTGGGTCCTAGTCTGTTAGTGGAGAGTGACATTAATTTATTGAGTCACATATGTATTTATAAAATGCAGAAGAAAAGATTAGGTTTCATCATATGTAGTAAAGGTAAGTACTGTTATGAGAAATTATTATTCTATTATTGTTAATTTATACAGGGATTTTACTTTGTATTGTGTTTCTGACCAGAACATGAGCTCTGGAAACCTGCTGTACACATTGTGCCTATAGTTAACAATACTGTATTAGACTTTAAAATATTTAAGAGAGTAGAATCTCATATTGTGTTTTTACCATAATAAAAATATTTTCCAAAGAGTAAAGTAAAATAGAAAAGAATTTAAAATCGATTACTTTAAAGTGCTTCTTTAAGCACAGGTTAAAAAACAAAACAAAAACCTGGTGTGATACAATTGATCCGAAATCTGGTTCACATCGGAAAGACCTGCGGGTTTGATAGCCATTCAGAGCCCCAGACCCTGTTGCTGTACATTCTGCTTCCTTAGGTTAAGGCTGGGCCCAAGCAACTCTATTTTTATTGAGCTTCTTAAGTCATTTGTGACCTCGCATTAGTTTGAAAACCTAGGGGGACAGTGGGAAAGACACATATGACGAGCACCACAGCGTGCGAAGAGTCTGAAGCTGTGTCTCTCCCCTCGTGTTTGAATATGCACCCTCTGTAAGCACACCCTCCTGAAACAGGACAACTCAGCATTTGAAGACAGTCCCCTCCATTTCTGGGTGGCTTCCACCCTTCACCTTGATTCTTGTGTCCTAGAGGATACATTGAAACCTTCCTACCAGATAACAGCTCTTTTTTTTATTGCACAGCTAGCCTCAATTTTCTTATCTCTCAAGGTTTAAAAGAGGCTCACAAAAGATCATGGTCAAATGTATATACATAGGCACAGTAAAATGTGAACTAGACTGTCGCAGTTTATTTATTACTATAGCAGGAGCTCATTAAACATTAGCTGAGAGCTGACGCATATGTTTCCTTCATCCGTTCCAAGGTAAGCACTGTCTCCCTCTTTCTTGCCAAATTAGCTACCAGATTAAATTCCGTAAAGCAGGGACCCTACTTCGCTCACCATATAGCCTTGGTGCTCAGCCCAATGTTTGCCACTAGATTAATATTTGTAGATTAAATAAACCCACAAGACAGAACCAAAATTCCTCTAAATTTGGCATATATAGATGAGCTGTGTCTCTAGAGACCCTTCTCCTGGTCTCTCTCAGACAGCGCTCACTCCTTCCTTCTTGCAGTGCCTTCATTTTCTCCAGTCAGTGCACCTGTTGGGGAGGTCATTGTAAGGCGAATGGAGCTCTAAATAACTTTTTCACAGTCTCACAACCTCCCTGCAGTCTTTAGTGACAGTTGCAGTAGAAATGACATAAAATGGCTCCCTCATTCACAATAATCTGAGCAGCTCTAAAACAAATGGCTCAACTAAATACTGGGACAAGCACAGGCATTTATGCGCACACCCTTTTCCCAATCAACGGTGAAACGTGGATGCTCCAGTATGAATGTATGGTGTGCCAAAAACATTTATAGACATTAAACATGCTTTTTAAACAAGGAATCAGGGTCAATTTTAATTCTATATTCTTATCTAGATTATCTTCTAAACATATTAATATGCTGCAGAAATTATACTTTTGAAAACATTTTAAGAATATTTCAGTCCATTTTGTTGACTGTAATGCAATACTGAGAAAATGCAAGAGCTTGAATATCATTCCTTTGATTTGTCCTACTTCACAAAATGTTGGTCTATTTGATCATTAAAGACGTTGCTGCTGGTCTGGATCTTGGGCATTATTCCCTGGACTACTTTAACACAAAGTATTCCTTATCCATAGAGTGTGATCACTCGAACTCATGACAGAAATAGAGATAGAAAATGTAGAAACCACAATAATAATCGTATTTACTATCCTGATGACTAAGTAGATGGTTACTTTACATATAAAAACTGTGAAGACTTTTCATATCATTCGAATAACAGATAATAATGCACTTCTGTTCCCCTCCAAGTGTTTCACTCCCACCTCACCAGACCCTGCCTTCTGCTTGTCGACTCAGCTGTGTCCGTACGTCAGTGATCTCCAAGAGCTTTGTTTCAGTGGAAGACCCCACAATATAGAAATTGCTTTACAAACTATTTTACAAATAAATCAACTTTACCTGAGAGAACTTAAGCAACTTTTTCAAGATTCTACAGTTACTAAATCACATAGTTAAAAACTGTTATGCTGGCAAAGCTAATGCTGTGTGTGCATGTGTGTGTGTGTGCATGTGTGTGTGTGTGTGTGTGTGCACATGTGCATGTGTGTCATTATATCATAAAGCATAAGCCAGAGTTGCCATGATGCTACATAAGGCTGCTGTGTGCTCTCTGCCAAACTCCCATTAAAATACCTAAATCAGATACAGGACGAGCTACACAATTTGATGTGGTCCAGTGAAATATAAAAATATGGGGCCTGTTGTTCAAAAATAATTAATAGTAGCAGAGCATTAATCCATGCCCTGTGTGACTGCACTGATCATATACCCAAGAAGCTGACCCTGAATGTATAAGAGATTTAGTATGAGACACTGTGAGATATTACAGAATAATGTAGAGATCTGACTTGACATATTAATTGGATTCTGTTGTACCAGCAAACATCCCCCCAAATCTCAATGACTTAAAACAAAAGTCATTTCCCACAGTTTGGTCAATGAGTCAGCAATAGGTTATCTGGGTTTGGGTTCAAGTCTTCTCTCAATGTCTTCTATTCTGAAACCAAACCTGAAAGAATAGAAGCTACTTGGGGCATAATCTCCTAATGGCCACGGCAAGAGCATGGGCCAGTTCCAACTTTAAACTGCATTTAAAGTCTCTGCTGAGACACATCTATTCACATTGCATTGGTCAAATAAAATCATAGGACCAAGCTCAAAGTTGGCAGGGTGAGGATCGGAATACTCCTTCATGGAAATGGGAAGGAAGAGTATTTGCTGAAAAAAATACATAGTTTATCATGGTTGAGCCGGTGTTCTATTGGGAACCTAATTATTCAATAATTTAGGCAGTGTTTGGAGAAGGTTTTGTTCTTCACTCGAGACCCCACGTTTGCCCAAGTGCTAAAGACATCAAATTGGTTATACTGTATATTTTAAGGGCAGTTAAAACAGAGGGACTGGGAGTAAGAAGAAAATAGGCTTGAGAGGGAGAGTGCAACCTTAGGACTCAACTTGTTTTTCCATCGAAGATGAGAAAAGGAGGACCTTAAATATAAGTAAGTAAAGTATGGTTAGTCTTACAAGAAGGAAAGCCTAGGAATTCATTCACAGACACAAGGTTCATTTGGACACCGAGTTTGTGGCTCTATCCACATGTGACTAAAGCAGACAGAAAAGCATGAGAGAAACCTGGTGGAGTTAAGGAGATGCTAAAGAAGCTGCCTATATTTCTATCATTTGTTATGACAAGTTACCTATAGCTGCAGGTAGCTTGGGGATGCACTGCATCGCTTCCTGTAAGGGGCATCTTCTGGATTAGAAGACCACAACAGCAAAGGTTTGAAGAAACACCCACAAGACTCAAGCCTAAGAAGAATTTTGGATGAAGAAGCCAAGTCCTAGTTAGATATTTCACGCTGAGGTACTAAGAAGGAGAAGACCACCCCAAAAGCTATGCAAAGAACCAACAAACATATCCCTAAGGAAAAAACATGTTGACCCCTTTCTGCACAGAAGGAAAGGAAGCTAGACATTCAGTGTTAGGTGGGGCATCAAGGGGCCTCAAAGAGCAAGTAACAGCCAGAGGACTGAATAACAATTGGAACTAAGAAAGAAGGAGACAGCTAACCTGCCAGTAGCTAATACCATCTTTCCCCCTCTCTCTCTTTCTTATTTTGACGTCAGAGAATTAAACACAGAAGGTAAAGTCGTGAATGTTAGGAATAGAAAAGTGAGATGTACATAGTCATTCTCTAACACAAATCCTAGACTAGAACCGTGACTCTAATCTACACCTGGGGGAATAAGAGAGTTTTAGGTAAAAAATGGAGAGAAAAAATGTTAAATAGGCCAGACCATGCCAGTTGTGATGGTTGACAGGAGTCAGTTTTCCTCACTGAAAGTGCTTGCAATGCTATGACACTGGAATGCGATGTCATTAAGAAATACAATGTGCACTGGAAAGGGGACCTGCCAGAACAGTTGGTGGCAGTCTCAGTTTTTTTCTTCACAAATGCCAACAAGTTATAAAATTATACAATAAAAATGGTCCTCAGTTGTTTAAAATCAGTGTTTTGCATTCAAATATAGGTGGGTGGAAGTTATAATGTATTTTTTTAGAAGAGCACTGAAGACAAGAGAGAGAAAAGGAAGGGATGGGACATTATTGAGCATATACTGTATACCAGATATATTAACTTCACATCTGAGGCATAATTTTAACTCTCGAGGTAGAACATGACAGGCTTGCATAGAATCAGAGAGGAATGACATTTGGAGTAGCAAGCGGCTGTCTACTATAATGACACTGAGATCAAGTCAAGATGGGCTGTTAGGCAGGTCAATATTAAAATACTAATATTTATGAATAATTATGTTTAAATACCTTTTAGAATACATTCAATAATATCTCTGTAAAAAATATCACTCTCGCTTTTACATCTACTGCAATATGCTTTTGTGAGTTAGAGAGAATGGCTGGTTGAGTTACAGCTAGCTTGCCAAGAATTCTCAGGGACCCTCATGGGAATCTGCCATTCACATAAACACCATTCATCATGCATTTCTCCACGGAGGGCAGTTGGGAACCACCCCCTCACTCTACCACATAACATGTCGCTGTTCACTCTTTCTGCAGTACGCAGCAGTTAGAAACATTAGAGCAACAGAGAGATTGTATTAACGCAGGCTTCCTACAGAAGGCATTTTCCCTGGTGGCTTCTCAAACAAGATTGGGAGTAATTTGTACGAGTGAGCTATGCAATAATATTGCATAACAAATCACCATAAAACCTCAGTGGCTCACCACAAGCACTTAATTTTCTCTCTCGAAAAGACTGAGTTGGTTGGGATGGCTTTGTCTCAGACTGCAGGTGAGTTTGTGCTGAATGACACTCTATCATCTAGCACAGAAAGTACAGTGATTTGGTAAGTAATAGGAAGCCTGCCCTCCAGTATGTAATTTGAGGGGGGGAAACCTTAGAATAACTTGGCATAGAAGAATTGAATGAATTGGGAGCTGCATGGGTAAACTGAGGCTTTAATGTTGCTAATATTTCAAGTTGAGATCAATTAAATAGCTTCCACTCTACCAATAGAATAAGACAATAGCAGTTCATGAAATATTGAGCACTTAGCATTTCATTCAATTATGATTCCCCATTAAATATGGCACATGTATGTAGACTGATGCATACTAACTGAAGAGAAATTGTGTAGTGCAGAAAAATAAAGTGGGTATTGATGCTGGATGTAAAGGTATTATATTATCCTGAATGTGAGAGTTATAATCATTATACAGATATTAAACGATATCATTACATTCTTAATCGTGCTCATAGAGATGAAAAGGCTGTGAACAATACAGTAAGGTAAACCAGGGTTTAAATCTGGGTTTAAGATTTCCTACAAATGTAACATAGGGAAAGGTATTCAAATGTAACCTGGGGAAAGATACTCATTGCATTGGCTGTTATCTCATCTACAGATACTGTTAATAATCTCAGAGTGTGCCCTGGCTGGTTTGGCTCAGCGGTTAGAGCGTCGGCCCACGGACCAGAGAGTCCTGGGTTTCGTTCCCGCTAAGGGCACATACCTCGGTTACAGTTTGCCCCTGGCCCCGGTTGGGGTTGTGTGGGTGGCAACCAGTCGATGTGTCTCTCTCACGTCGATGTTTCTCTCTCTCTCTTCACCCCTCTCTCCCTCCCACTCTATCTGAAGAGAAATGCAAAAAAAAAAAAAAAAAAAATCTTGGAGTGGGGGGAGGACGAGAAGGAGCATTCTCTTCTTCTTCCCCATTCAAAGTTGGGATTGAAAGGTAGAATATGCGTGGAGGACGTTATGCTGGGTGAAATAAGCCAGTCTCAGACAGACACATACTGTATGATTCCATCTATAGGAGGAATCTACAAGAGTCAACCTTACAGAGGTGGAGAACACAATGGTAGTTGCCAGGGGCTGGGGAGAGGGGGAAAGGAGTAATGATTCAATTTGTTTGAGGTTTCAGTTATGCGAGAGGAGTACGTTCCGGAGATCACCTATACAACACCGTGCCTGTCGTTTACAACATGGTTTTGTGCACTTACATTTTTGTTAAAAGGATAGATCACATCTTAACTGTTGTTACCACCCCCCTCAATAAAGGGGGAGGACACAAGAAACGCCTGGAGGTGATGGATATGTTTATTACCTTCATTGTGCTGACAGTATCACAGACATATGCCTACATCCAAACTCACTAAATTATGTATATTAAACGTGAAGTTTTTTTGTTATATATAATATGCCAATAAAGCTGTTACAAATGAAAGAATATGGAATTTGAAAGTAGGGATGAAAATGTTGCTTGTTGCTGATAAGGCTGATTGGAGGATGCAGTTGAAATAAGAAGCTGCAATTGACCTGTTACATTTCCCCTGCATCGAGACAGATTCACCTGCCCTGCGATGTTGAATAGCTCTAGCCTCCCCTCATACCCACCCACCGCTGTTCCTCTGGGGATTCTCCTGGCATCTCTAGTGGACAGCAGTGTGCGCTCTGCCTGCCAGCACGAACCTCAGAAATATTTCAGAACAGCACATTACTTAACTCCAAGGCCATGTTGTACCCTAGGCTGAAAATTAAGACTCCGTTCCATTTCTCATCTCAAGATATGCACAGTCAGATTGTCCAATATATTTTACCACAGGCTAGATAATGACTTTAAGTAATAGCATAAATAAACTCCAGTAATACAATGCCAACAAAATAAAAATACCCTCAAATTTAATATAACCTCCCTCCCTTATCAAATTTCTAGTGGAGATTAAAAAAAAAAAAAAAAAAAAAACTACACAGCTACATGGTAAGACCCAAGTAAATTAAATCTCACATGCCTTGCAGTTCTTCCCAGTTTTTATTTTTCCCAGTCTCAGGTAGTATGATTACTCAAAATTCTAGGTTGAAGGATGTTTCTTCCATGGTAGCAACCTGGGTTTATTTTTTACTGAAATAGATGCAAGTCCCTTAAAATCACTAAACTGAAATGAATTTAACTCCCAGTCTCTTAAGTACTTTACATTTTTAAAATTTTCTCTTTTGACAGGATTGAGGACCTATAAGAAGGTTGAAAAATGGTCCAAAGAAACGCTGTGTGTACTGTTGTCAGAAAGACACAGCACAGCCGTTAAATGTGAATTTCACGTAGCCTATGAATAATTTCTTCAGCATGCACCTGTCTCATCTCTTTCAGATAAAATGTAAGGCACCCAGATAAGTGTTTCATCTACATAACCATATACATATTTGAAAATATGATGTCTCTTTACCTCTATAAAAAGAATGTTCTCTTACACAGCCACAGTATACTTTTCACAGTCAGGAAAATAATATTGATACAACAGTGTTATCTAATCCGTGGACCTTATTCAGACTTTGCCAAGTTGCCTCACCAATATGCTTTTTCCTGAATATGTCTAGTTGGCATGTCTCTTTAGCCCTTTAGCCTGATAGAGTGTCTCTCTGCCTTTCATGTAATTTTGACTTTCTTTTTTTTTTTTCTTTCAAAGTTTCTCTTTGCCTTTCATAACCTTGGCAGTTTGGAAGATATATTATAAGTGATTTTGTATACTCTTGTTCAATTTGGGTTTAGCTGCTATTTCCTCATAATTAGACTCAGATTATACATGGTACAGGAGTTCTAACAATATCAGAGTGCCTAACTTTCTAAGAGTACAAAATGATAATAAGACACATAAGTGTCTTATGTGTCTATTAAGACAGCAGCAGCCTATTTCTACCATATTCAGAAACCTAAGCAAATATTCATCTCCTAGTACAGCTATTGAAGCAAAATTACATCATCACTACCCACATATTTACATAATGCAAACCCATCTTTTGCCCAGAGATTTGCTTCTCCCTGAAGCAAGTTGGGTAGATGAAGTAAACCTTGTTTTTGTTTTTGTTTTCTCTCTGAGGAGCTAATCAACCTGCATTGCCTATCCCCGATTTGTGAGTTTGAACTTAATTTGTAGAAACTTCTATTCAAGGATTAATGCTGGTTCTACAGGTGCTCCGTAAGGGGGAAACCACACACAGCTTTCTGCTTATACACTGCCCACTATCTCCTTACACATGTTAAAGACTCGTGATGGTGTCATTCACAGTCACCTTATCTTCTTTGAGTTGCCTTTCTTTCTTATCTAGAATATCCAAAACTAGTTAACGTTCCTTACCTCTGCTTCTGCCACTCCAGTACTGAACAGAGGGTCATGGTCTCCACTTTCGATCTTACACAGGCAATTTTAGTCTGGTGCTAATGCAGCTCCTGCCCTTCTTTCCTGCTTTGGCATAATCTGAGCCTCTCTCATGGAAAAAGTTTACACTTCATTCCTACATTCGATTTTGTTGAAGGATCACCCTGTCAGGGAGAAAAACATGTTTCCTCTGCCCTTCTAGGTTCTTTGGTTGGGTCTAAGAATCAAATTAACACAAGATAGATTAAGGGAAATTTTAGTTTAATTTCAGGGTCTCCATAAGAATATAAGGTCCCATAGGCACTCGGGCAATTGGGGTTTATATGACTTTCTGAGCTAAGGAGAAGGGGGTAGGAGTCTGGGACTTCAGGGAGGGAAGAAAGGCAATTCACATGAAGATGGAAATATAAATATTTGCTATGCCATGCGGAGATAATGGTCCACAGGGAAGACTTTGGTTTCCAAACCCTGCTGAGAGACCCCACTGCATCCAACCCATATTCTTTGTAGATATCTCTGATATAGTGCTCTTCCTGGGCAAGGCTCTTTGTCTAAATACTTTTTAGGCAGTTAAGGGGGGAGTTAAAGACCCTCTGTGAGCCTTTTGGGCCTCAATTGTCTTCAGCTCAAAATAATCCTCATGTCAGTGTGGCACATCTAGGGAGATTCATTTTGAACCCCTACAAACCTTAACACATTCTGCTAGTGCTTCTGATACTGAAACCCTAGTGGTCATGAGAATAAATACCTTTGCTATTTTCCTTTCTGGTATCATGCCCTTTCCCAACTTTTAAATTTTCTGGACTTGAATAACTTACATTACTTCAATGGCTACTAAAATATTTTCAACATTTTGTCTACAATAGAAGAATATAAATATATTTCTAATTTCTAATACCCTCCTCACCTCTGTCAATTCTCTATCTCTTTGAGGGAACTTCACATATTATTCTACCCTTTCCCTTCTCTCCTACAGGTAGGGCCAGTAGTAATTGCTGGATCTGAGGGCTTTTGATTGTTCTTGCTTTTGCCTTGCTTTCCTGCCTCTATTTTTAAATTATTTTTATTTTTTAGGAGATTATTTTTCTAGTTTCTTTCTTTCCTGTTTTATCTGCCACTTTGAAGAAGTGAGATATTAATAATTTGAGGTCTGCCAAAAGAATTCACTTTTCAAACAGATATTGTCCAAGCTCAACCCTGTGAGGTGGAAAAACTCAGATAAGAAATTATTCTCCCTGCTGAACAATGAATAACTCAGGTGTCAGCATGATCTACTCTTGTCCAGCCTGGCCCCCATTTAGTATGTTTTATCTGTCTGCATTTCGAAAGAGTTGTAACGCCTTACATTTCTTAAACTTATTCCCTCAGGACACAAGGAATATCTTTCTTTTCTTATGATATCTATGTCAACTTTGTGGTCATCTCATAGAGCTTGAGGTCATCTGCACTGATCCTGATCTTTTAAATCTATTTCCTTCTTTTATTTATTTATTTTTTAACTCTTCTTCAGGGAATGGTTCCAATGCTCTTGTAGCTTCTATCCACAACTTTAAGAGGATACCTCTCTGAATGATTTCTTTGGGACTCTTGGGGGAGCTGTCTCAGTTTCTCACTGAGATATTCTCTCTTTTGGTGTTAAATTTAGTTTGATCTTAGCCACCCTCTCTTTTCTAATGACAACTAAGATGCCATCCTCTTTTCTAGTCCCCCTGTTAAAAGCAGTTCAATCTGATTGCATCTTGTTTTCCTTTTCAAATGCATCTAGTCAGGCTTCCAATATCTCATTTCGTGTGTATATCTATCTAATCTACATGTTAGTATTTCCCCTATGAAATATCTCTCTTCTTTCAGCTTAATCATGCTATGCATCTTTTAAAATTATTATTATTATCTCATTGCTCTGATTCTGATACTTAGAGTAAAATTTAGATTTTCTTTTTCCCTAAGAAATACAGTTTCTTCATGATTCCCTAAGCAAAATGGATTCCTTGAGATAATGTCCTATATACAGGCCTTTTTTATCTTCTTTACTGGCTTATTAGCCATTGGGTTTGAAATACAAATACTAGAATTTATATGATTTAAATCATATGTGGGATAGAGAACTGAAACTCACAGACTCAGACAACAGTGTGATGGTTACCAGAGGGAATGTGGGTGGAGGGTAGCAAAGGGTTAAGGGATCCAAATATATGGTCACAGAAAATGATTTGACTTTGGCTGGTGAACACACAATACAATATACAGATCATGCATAATAGAAATATACACTTGAAATCTCTATAATCTTATTAACAATGTCACCCCAATAAATTCAATAAAAATACATGAAGTTGCTCTTCTAAGTTCAAAAACAAAAAATAGCCAATAGCCTATTTATAATAAGGGCCCTCATTCCTCTTTACAAGATTTTGTTTCTCCCTCCAGTAACTAAAACCACAGTCTAGGACTCTCATATTTTAATTCATGTTCAAAGACTGGGTATTAACCCTCCTGGAGCCAACTGGATACCATTTGGGAAGGGTTTAAACCTTGAGCTATGACAAAGCCCATGAGTGAAAGGGCTTAGCTCTCTCTCCAGTTCTTTCTGTTGGCTCTAAATGCTGTTCAGAATAACACAGAAAAGAACATCGGCTCTAGTTTTGCCTACTGTGCCTGGTAGGAACCACACATGGGTGCTTAGTGGAAGCCAGCTAGCTGCCTTTGCCATGGCATAACCCAGCTTGCCGAAACACCTGACTCAGCAAATAAAAGCAGCAAAGTATTGCTCAGTCTTCCCCATACCAGGAGACCAAACCAAGAGGCCTCACTAGTAAAATTCTGCTAGTTTGAAATTACTTCTAACAAGTCATAAAAGTCTTGCTCTTCATTCCACCCTCGAGTTTTATTTGCTCATGTAATATCTGCTCCTTCTCAGGTCAATTAGCATCACATGCAGCAGCTTATTTTCCAAAGCCTTGTTACTTCCCACTAAGGCCCACGAAGCCTGGTTCCATATTTAAAATGATCTTGGCATCTACAGAAACTAGACACAATTAGCAGCTCTTATCTAGCAGAATGGGTGGTCTTGTGTCATCCATGCCCAAATCCAAAGACTGAAGTCACCGTTCTAGGTTCTATCAGCAGCCTGCCAATCTATGCCATTGTACTCCGAATGCTGGTTTCTTAAGGCTGCAGACTAAAGCCCACAATTAAATTAAATAAATAGATAAATAAATAAAGGCTTCTTTTTTATCTTCCTGAGTTAGAATTGATTGAGAGTTAAGTACTCTAGTTAGAATGATGCTAAAAATGCCACTTGATTACTGTTGAAGCTGAACAGAGGTGTGTGTAGATATTGTCACGGTGGGCTCTCTAGTATTCTCCCCTGAACTGTTGAGCCGAACCCACCCCACCTTTAGTCCTGACATGAGAGGACCGCCTCAGGCCTCCCCAAAAGGGAAGAGCATACATACTCAAGAAAGTTTGTTGCCAAGGTGGACAACTCTGAACGCAAGCAGATCCAGATAAAAAAGTCAGAAGAGGTTAAACCAGTGGGGTAAGTCACCTCTCTTCCTTTCAGGAAGAATTAGGAATAGCAGGGAGTAAACAGAGTCCAGATATATTCTGACAATGTTTTTTCTCCCAGGGAATGGGGTAGAAAATCTCTTCTATACATGGAAGATATTTTTTCAGTCTTATTTTTTAAATATTTTTTTATTATTGATATTTTTAGAGAGAGAGGAAGGGAGAGAAAGAGAGAAACATCAATGTGAGAGATCAGCTCCCTCCTACATGCTTCCTTCTGGGTTCAAACCTGCAACCCAGGCATGTGCCCTGACTGGGAATGGAACCAGGACCTCTCAGTCCATGGGACAATGCTCAATCACTGAGCCATACCGGGTGGAAGATATTTTTAAATTTTGTAACAGCATTTTTAAATGTTAGCAAGGAACCCATTTCCCCACTCTCATTGTTTTCATGGGGAGGGACGTCCATGATTATAGTAACACCAGTGATTTTCTCACTTATCTTTCCCTCCTGAAGTATAGTTACTTTTCTGATTGCTAATTTTGTAAGAATCAACTGGGCTTACAGAGTTCAACTCCTTCCTCTTATTATCTTTTCTCTTTGAATATTCTGGGATGTTTATCTCTCTCCTCCATGGAACGGGCCTGTAGTTTGGAATCCATTCCATTCGGGTGTATTTGCAGGTACAGTTGGCTGCATTGAATCACATTCTCCAACAGCTTCCTCAGTCACAAAGCTGACGATTTCATCTCCATCTGTCAATTCCTGTGTCTGACTCTCAATTGCTTCTGAACTCAAGTAGAGAAAAAAGGGGGTGTTGTACAGGCCCCCTTCCAGCCCAACAGTAATGTAGAGAAAATATGTGACAGTGCCTAGCCTGAGGCAAGCAATTAACAAACATCTAAGTTCTCTTCTATTTTAAGCTGAAACATTGACTGTGCAGATTCAAAGACCATTTCTTTTCCATACCCCTCCCCCTTGCATATAATTTAAAGATGGTTCAATTGGATAAAAATCAAGTTCACCTCTACTCCTTCTAATATATTTCATTGGATCAGGCTAAAATAATACATTAATTATCTTCTGGCAAACTCCTTGAGTGGTTTTTTTTTTATTTTTAATTTTTTCATATTTCTTTGTCCATCTGCAAAATTTAGGCCCAAGTGATGATTAGCTTTTCGTCTACTCTTCCCCCTCTAAAAAGGCTTCGATGAAAGAAACGGAGAGGGATACTCAGGCAATGTGGTGGAGTTAATTTCTGTAAACCCAGAGACAGCTAATGGGACCACGAAGGCACCACTGGGGTGTGGGTTCTTTGTGATAAAATGGGTCAAATTTGTTTTCTATTATGAATCTGCATTGTGTAAGTCAGTGCTATTGTATTTCTCTATTGTGTTCAGAAAGCTTCTCATTCCTGCTGTGATGCAACAGGAATGACTGTTTTCCCGAAAACAGATGGGTTTCTCAGCCTGGAGATACAACACAATGCGCATCCCAGTTGTGTCCCAATTTGTAGCCTCCATGCCTCTCTGGACGATCCCCAGGGCCATTCTTTAATGACAGCCTTCACATACAAGAAGAGTTATTGTATGGCAAGTCTACTTCTGAACAGGGCTCAACAAGAAGAAATAGCTCGAAATTGCACCAATTCTATGCAGGTTGGACATTAGTAAGAACTCTCAAATAATAAAACTCTTGTTAAACATGGATAAAGGTTATGGCAGTATAGGATTATCCAGGTCATCCTTTGGAATAAATTGACAGAAAATCACTGTGCAGAAAGCTTTAGCCTGACTGTGTAGGGTAACTATCTGCTTAAATGCCACCATTCTCCAGTTTCCTAATTGTGACAGACATCACTAATTGATCTTGAGGCTTCTATTGAGCCCTCCCCCACCCCCAGCCATAGAATTACTCTCTGTATTGTGCTTCAATAATCTGTTACCAATAGATCAGAGTAAGCACATGAGACAAAAACTTTGCCATAACTCTTTTAACCCTGAAAGAGATCTTTGAAGTCTCAGATATAGATATTAGCATTTAATATTTTATTGTTAAATACGCTTTTCTGCAATATCGTAAGGCACATTTGTGAAATTTCATTATCCTTTTAATATAACATTTCAAGGAAACTGTATTACCAATAATGAAGTTTCTGAGGATGGTGAATCAAAGGAACTCTAGCCTAATTCTTCCACATGTTATACCCTAGGGTGGGGTCAGGAGTAAGGGACAAGGATATGTAAAGAAAGACACCCTCAGCATATGGGAGGAGGGGAGTGACTACATAATGTACTAAGATATTTTCATCTGTTGTTCTTTTAAATATTTCATAGAAAAGAGATACAACCTCTTTTAAAGAGGTTTTAGAGAAAAACACAAACTATCAACAAGATGAGAGGTAATTTCCGTCAGACATATACCAATCATTGATCATCATGGCTAAGAATGAGCATGGACTTAAGAGAACTTAAGAGAGAAAATGCCAATTCCACCAACATCACTTTGAGAGGTGCCCCAGTTTGGATAGTGACTGCCCTGGTGAGAATATTGGAATGATTATATTTCATGACTCTCCATTTTTACACTCTTCCAAAATAATCATAAACTAATAAAATAGGGTTTATGACACAATATAGCAAAATAATAATCACAAGAGAGCTCACATCTCTCCTTGCTGACAGGTCCCCATGACTATAAGCCACAGGGATGTAAAGGTCCTAGTAAAAGTAATTAGAAAACTAAATGTAAAATGTTTGCACATGGACTACTTGGGACGAGGAGGCACACAAAATAGCCAAGCATCATGTTGTAATTGTCCTGTAGTTTCAAAGTTGAAACACCTATGAACAAATGGTGAAAGAAGAAGAATACCTGATATGCAGGTATAGTGCAGTTTAGAGAAACAGCCCAAGACTGACAACTTTGAGGTACATTTTCTCTATGTTTTATTTCCCCTAAAAAAAGAAATACATACTCATATACATCAGATAGATAGATAGATAGATAGATAGATAGATAGATAGATAGATAGATAGATATAGATACAGATATAGTGGAAAGCTATGAAGAGATACCTGTCTATCTCTGAAGAGATAGATGGACAGATAGATAATCTCTTCATAGACCTCTACTAATAGATCATATAAGTAGTATTGGAGCCAGGAAGACAAGGTTTTGAGTTCCAATTCTGTCATTTGTTTGGTGTGTGACTTTGGGCAAGTTATTTAAGCTTTATGCATGTTACTTTGAAGTCTTGATGACAGGTCTATGTACACCCTTATGAAGACCCTTGGTATATTCGCTGACCTCGAGCAGTGATTTAGCAAAATCATTTCTACTGCTGTATTATAAAAAACAAATCCAAATTAAGTAGATGGATTTAATTTCATTTGTAGTTGGCTTCCCTTAAAAGGAAAGCTAGGAGTAATTCATCAGTGAATTGTTGCCCCAAAACTCACAATTTTACCTGCTGACAGCCACTGAGAATTAAGGTCTCATAAAAGACAGCCTGGTATCTTTTGGATTGCCTTTTGCTCAGACTATGGGAGTTTATTTGCTAGTATGGCATGCACCATATAGCACAATCAATGGGAGCCAGACTGCCTAAGTTCAAACCCCAGCTCTTCCTCTTACTAGGTGAGCAAGTTTGGAAACATTTCTGAACTGCTCTGTGCCATAGTCTAATCAGCTGTACAATGGAAGCAATTTCAAGTTTCTATCTAATGGGGTTGTTCAGAGAATGAAATGATGGAATGAGTGAAAGTATTTAGGGCATTTTCTGATAGTTAACCCTACATAAAAGTTAGTTACTAAGATGTCTACCAAACTTGTTCGTCTAATGCATATAAAACGTATCAGGATAAACACGTTCCCTTCCTTACAACAGAGTTTATCCTGTACAAATCCCTCACGATGGACTTACTCAATGGACTATGGTGTGTAAAGGGTTAAGTTTTCTGACATTTGTTTCCCATGAACAGGAATATCTATACTTGGAGGCAGACCTAACATTTTTTCTTCTCTAGGAAGCAGCCAAATTTCATTGCTGGCAGAAAGAAAGAGAAGACAGAGAAAGAAGGAAATGAAACAATCCTGGCAAATGGACCTGAAATGAGAATTTCTATTTAATGGTAACATTAGAGGCACACAGATGGGGCCTTGCTTTCCCGTTGCCGGACCACGCTGTCTCAGCCTCTGGTTCTCTTTACGCCTCTCCCCTCAGTTACAGATAGCACATTCTGTAGTAGCCCTACCTAGAAAAGGAACTGCATTCTGATTAAATATTGAACATTAAGATGGCCAGGCCTACATGCAAACAAGGGAGGCCTGAGTCACTGGGAAAACTCAGCAACAAAGAATGGTCCCAGGGAGGCTATCCATCCCAAAAAAGTGACAGAGACATTTATAAAACTGCCTGAAGATTACAAATGAAATGGAGAACCCAAAGAAGTTACTGTATGCTGGATATACATATATATATATATAATCATGTATACCCAGCAACGATTCATGTCATTGAGAGATGCCAAAAGCTATGTTTTAGGTATTAAATAATTCTGCGTTTCTCAGACAGGCTTTTGCCAGGAGACAGAGAGAGAAAGGATGGAGCTCACTGCTCACTGGTCAGACAAGCATAAAATAAATGCCTGGCGCCTGAGGACTTCAGGTGTTAGTTTATGCAAAATGATGACTTTGTGACGAAGCAGTGTGGTGCTTTTCCTGTCCAAGGTACTTAGCAAACCAGACCAATGCATCTCCTTAATAGCCCCTAGGAGGCAGATGGTGGCATTATCCCATTTTATGGATAAGGACTCTATAACATGCAGGCTTCTGACTCTGCCCCAGGCTAGAGGAGAATGTGTTTCAGAGTCCCACGGAGGGCTCACCCAGCTGTGCTGTCCTAGAAAGAAAGGTGGGCTTGGAGCCTGTTTAGGGTGTGAACTTCGTCAAATCTCTTATTTCAGTCTTGCCCTCAGTTTCTTCAACAAAAAATGGTTTGTGTATTTTAATCGCGCCTTCGAGAGAATGCTACACCGTTGAGAAATGAAAAGCCATGTGACTAGCCATGTCTAAGATTGTAGCTAGTCTTGCCCAGGATAGTTTCTGTTCTACATTTGCTACATTCCACCCATTTCCCTTTACCCCCCTTATCGGCCACTCTGGTTCCCGTCAGTTCCTCCCTCCAAGCTGCTGTGCCTGTCTGTCAGAGGATCTGTCCACAGTCCGTCTATTAGCTCATGGCTGCCCTGCCCACACACCTTCAGTCACTGAAAGGACTCTCTGTTCTCTGCTGTGCTGCTTAATAAGGTTACGGTAGCAAGTGGGCATTGATTCACCCGTTGGTTCATTCATTCATTCAAGTAACAATTATTTCTTCAATGTGCCAGGAACTTCTGGGTGCTGGCGATACAACCGTGAACAAAACAGGCGGTATCTTTAACCTAGTGGAGCCATGTTCTGGAAAGGTAGACAGACGATATGCTCATAAAGAACTAAAATATACAGCGTGTTAGTGAAAGAATTTAGGAGAAACAGAAAACTAAGCAGAAAGGAGGGATATGAGGTCATGGGAGGATTGCTAGTATTTTAAATAAGTCAGCGAAGGGTGACCTCAAGAAGAGGGTGGCGTGTGGGAAAAGACCTAAGAAAATGAGCCGCTGTTTTGTACCATGAGCTTTAAATACAAAACAAAACTGTGAAGTGAGTGTTATTTCCCCATTTTGCAGATGAGGAAGCTAAGTTTAGTTGGGTCAAATAATAATACAGGATTCCCAGTAAAATTCGAATTCCAGATAAGTATATTCCATGCAACATTTGGGATACTTACATTTTTAAAAATTGTGTAGTTAGCCCAGCTGGTGTGGTTCAGTGGTTAAGCATCGACCCATGCACCAAGAGGTCGTTGGTTTGATTCCTGGTCAGGGCACATGCCCAGGTTGTGGGCCTGATCCCCAGTGGGGGGCATGCAGGAGGCGGCTGTCGATGTTCTCTCTCATCAATGTCTCTATCTCTATCCCTCTCCCTTCTTCTCTCTCTAAAATCAATACAGAAAAATTATTTTTTTTAATTGTGTAGTTAATCTGTAGTTTCTGGGGCTGGTGAATTACTGTAAATTGCCTAAAGAGATAAGAAAGACTCAGTAATACTAATACTAATAATATTAAACATATATGTCACACGTATTGTGAGCCAGACATTATTGTGCATTAATCCGTTCAGTATTCACAATAAGTCTATTGGCTAGGTACAATTCTTGTTCCCACCTTACAAATGAAAAAACAAAGGCATAGAGTAGTTCACTTGTGATCTTTATACCCAGGAACTGAATTGGGACTGCGAAAAGTTTTTCTCACATTGCTAAAGATATAACATTAATTATTGTACATTGTTTTAGAAAGGACTTTTGTGTTTTGTTTTCATTGTTTCTTAACTTACGTGCCATCTAAACAAATACCTGTATTTGGTGTTTATATTGTGCATCATTTCAGCAGTGTTCATTTGTGGAGCTGTTATATTCCAGGGTTTCTTGTAGTCTATCTATATGTTTTTTAACATGCCTTCAATTATTGTACACATGCTCTAACACAAGACCTTTTTTCCCCCTCAATGAAATTCGAGAAAATCACTAATTAAGGAGGAAAATGACTTGGCTTGTAAATCCCCAATTACAAAGCACCCCTGCTGGACAGTTTTCTGTCTTTCCATTACAGTGCTTATCTCTAGATGAAAACTCAGAGGAGAATCTAGATGTACCCGCTTTTTCAAGGAAGGTGTTAGCTGTCAAAGAAAGAAAACAGAAACATGCTGGAGTCTTTCTTTACAATCTCCGCTAACTTCCAGGGGATACATACACCAGGGTGGAAGGAATACCCGCCTTGATCTGACAGCAGTGGGACTAGCCAGTGACAGACAAGGAGGGGACATAGTTAATTTCAGCCTTGACTTTCATTCTACTTCATTTAGGATTTAGTTTAGGTATTTGCAAGATATGGGTAAAAACATATAATAATCTATGTGTCCAAAGTCCATCTCACTTAATAATAGAATGGAAAAATAAAACCTGCATGGTCTGTCCTGTGGCCATGGCCTCCTGGGTCCTGGGAAAGCTGCTGAGAAGATGGAAGGCAGAGACCCGCTGCAGAGAGGTGGGGATGAGAAGAGTCCCACGTGCTCAGACAGAGAGCACAGAGCGATGCAGTTTGAGTAGACCAAAGGCAGAATGGGCTCAAATTGCAGTAGTTGACTGCCCCGTAGGGAGCATTGATTTCACCCTGTAGGCAAGTTCCAAGCACTGAAGCCCTAGAGCAGGAAAATTTCCTCATTTCCCACCCCCCTATTTTCATAATTTAAAATAAAAACTGAATCACCTATAGTAAAGATGGATAGTACAGGTAAGTCAGTATTAGTTTTCTTTTCAGTAAGAAGAAAATGTATTCTCTGTGGCACTTACTAAAATACACTTTTTTATAACTAAGTTCCCGAACAGCTTTTTTCCCTAAAGAACCCCAGGAGTGGGGCAGTGGTCCCGCATGACTTAGCCCACATTGCACTGGATACGTTTCTCTTTGTCTTTGTTTTATGCTGGTAAAATAAAATGGACACTAATTGAAAGATTTGACAGGCTCCTCCCACAATTCTCCATCAAGAAAGAGTACACAACTTTTGAAGCAGACTTAAACAATAGCAAGGAACACTATTTTTTTCAGTTGGGACATTTTTTAATGTATATTTCATCTGTAAGACTCGCACTAAAGTATTAAATTTGAAAGGAACTCTAATTTCCCAGGTGCTTCATTTCTGGGAGCACCTACCTTTCTGCAAATTGTACTAGTACTCCCTTGGCATTGACTAGAATATGGTTTATGCTGTAAGTATCAGAAATGACAAGTTGAGTATTTCCAGAAATAAGAGTATAAGAACTCTAAGGTAGAGAAACTCACGGTTTTGGATTGGTGCCTGACATAGCTACGTAGCCAAATGGATCTGGTTCCAGTTGACTTGAGGACTTGGTATGCAAACATATCTAGATTCCATTAAAAAATAATCTAATTACAGAATAAGCAAATGTACATGAAGAGACAGTTTATGAAGAGGAAGTAAAGATGCCAAATAAGCACATGAAATGATGTTCAACATCATTAGCCACTAGAGGGATGTATATTAAAACCACAAAGAGCCCGACTGGTGTGGCTCAGTGGTTGAGCATCGACCTGTGAACCAAGAGGTCACCAGTTCAATTCTCAGTCAGGGCACAAGCCCAGGTTGTGGGCCTGATCCCCAGTGGGGGGCATGCGGGAGGTGGCCAATCTATGTTCTCTCTCATCAATGTTTCTATCTCTCTCTACCTCTCCCTTCCTCTCTCTCTAAAATCAATAAAGAAAAAAAAATTTTTAAATACAATGAGACATCAATACACACCTAGAAGAATGGCTAAGATTTGAAAAATAGTGACACCAAATGTTGGCAAGAATATGGGGAAACTGGATTACTCATATGTTATTGGCGGGAAAGTGAAATGGTTGAGCCATTTTGGAAAAGATTGACAGTTTTTGTTTGTTTTTTTTTAACTTACCTTTATTGTTGAATGCATTACAAATGTTCCTCATTTTTCCCCCATTGACCCCCTCCTCCCCATTTTTGCCCCCCTCCTGCCTTTCCCACACTGTTGTCTGTGTCCATTGGTTATGTGTATATACATATAAGTTCTTTGGTTTATTTCTTCCCAACCCCCAAACCCCCTTCCCTTTGAGGTTTGTCAGTCTAACAACTAATTTGTACTTCTTAAGCCCTTTACCTTTTTCACCCATTCCCCCAACCCCCCTCCCATCTGACAACGAACAAAATTTCTCTGTATCTATGAGAATGTTTCTGTTCTGCTTGTTCATTTTGTTTGTAGATTCAATTGTTGATAGATATGTATTCATTGCCATTTTGTTTGTTCATATTTTTAATCTTTTTCTTCAAGAAGACCCTTCAACATTTCATATAATAATGGTTTGGTGGTGATGAACTCCTTTAGCTTTTTCTTGTCTGGGAAACTCTTTATATGGCCATCGATTCTAAATGACAGCTTTGCAGGATAGAGTAATCTTGGTTGTAGGTTCTTGCTTTACATCACTCTGAATATTTCTTGCCACTCCCTTCTGGCCTGCAAAGTTTCTTTTGAAAAATCAGCTGACAGTCTGATGGGAACTCCCTTGTAGGTAACTAACTGCTTTTCTCTTGCTGCTTTTAAGATTCTCTCTTTGTCTTGAATCTTTTGTATTTTGATGATGATGTGTCTTGGTGTGGGCCTCTAGGGGTTCATCTTGTTTGGGACTTTCTGTGCTTCCTGGACTTGTATGTCTGTTTCTTTCACCAAGTTAGGGAAGTTTTCTGCCATTATTATTTCAAATAGGTTTTCGATTTCTTGTTCTCTCTCTTCTCCTTCTGGCACCCCCAAGATACGAATGTTGGCACGCTTGAAGTTGTCCCAGAAGCTCCTTACACTATCCTCATTTCTTTGGATACTTTTTTATTTTTTGCTGTTCTGATTGGGTGTTTTTTGCTTCCTTATATTCCAAATCGATGGTTTGCTTCTTGGCTTTACCTACTCTACTATTGAATCTGTGTAAATTATTCTTTATTTCAGTTAATGTCTCCTTCATTTCTGACTGGTCCTTTTTTATGCTCTTGAGGCCCTCTCTAAGTTCACTGAGGTTCTCACTAAGTCCATTGAGCATCCTTATAAGCAATGTTTTGAACTCAGCATCTATTAGGTTGCTTATCTCCATTTCGCTTAGTTTTTTTCCTGGAGTTTTCTTCTGTTCTTTCATTTGGAACCTGTTTCTTTGTCTCCTCATTTTGGCTGCCTCCCTGTGTTTGTTTCTATGTATTACTTAACGAGAGGTATGAGGCTAGCTAAGACCAGGCGCTGCTTGTTTGAAAGAATTTAGGAAAACCTGAAGCAGGATCCAAGACAGACCAATCCTATGGTAAAGCAACTGGCAACAGCTTGGGTGGGCCTGAAAGTTGGGTGGGGCGGGGCCTTAGGGAATCACCAGGGCAGGGCAAACAGTGTGAGCCAGGTTGCTGGAGTCCCAGATATGGTGCCTGTCTGCTGCCCCAGGGAAGGGCTCACCAAAGGAACAACGGCCTCCACTAGCACCTCTGTCCAGGAGAAAGCTGCCTCTCCAACCCTTGCTCCAATGCCAAACAGCTCAGTTCTTACCCTGGTGCCTTTCAAGCTGCCTCCCCCACGCTGGAGCCTGGAGGGTGCAAGTCTGAGTAAGTCTGTGTGCGGGCCCTTTAAGAGGATTCGCCTGGGGCTCCAGCTGCCTCAGCCTCCCTCAGCCTCAGTTCCCTCTGGTTTTCCAGCCAGAAGTTATGAGGACTTCTCTTCCTGGCACTGGAACCCTGAGCTGGGCGCCTGGTGTGGGATGGGGACCCCTCAGGCCTCAGGGAGGACCCTCACAGCCACGGTATCCTCCTAATTTTTATCCGCCACTCGGGGGTGTGGGACCAGCCCGTCCACACCTCCACCCCTCCTACCAGTCTCGATGCGGCTTCTTCTTTAATTTCGTAGTTGTAGGACTTCCATTCAGCTTGATTTCAGGTGGTTCTGAATGATGGTTGTTCTGTAGTTTAGTTGTAACTGTGGTGCGGTTGTGGGAGGAGGCGATACCGCATTTACCTACGCTGTCATGTTGACCGGAAGTCAAAGATTGACAGTTTTTTATCTTGTGATCCAACATTTGCACTCTTGGGCATTTATCCCAAAGACACAATAAATTATGTTCACACAAAAACTTATGTATGAATGTTCACAGCATCTTGATTCATAATAGTCCCAAACTAGAGAGACAGAAATTTCCTTCAGCAGATGAATAGTTAAACAAACTTTGGTATACGGACTACTACTGAGTAATAAAATTGAACAAATTATTGGTATACCCAATAAGAAATCTCCAGATAATTACTGAGTGAAAAAATGTCAATCCCCAAAGTTTACATGCAGCAAAATTCCATTTAGATAGCATTGTTCAAATGAAAAATTATAGAAATGGAGAAGAAATTGATGGTGCCTGTGGTGAAGTATGGGGAGGAGAGAAAGTAGGAAATGAGAATAGCTATTAAAGTTCAACATGAGAGTTCCTTATGAACATAGAAATGCCTTGCATCTGGATAGAATCAATGTCAACAACTTTGTGACATTGTCGTAGTTTTGCAAGATGTTACCATTAGGAAAAACTGGGGGTAAAAGGTACATGGGATTTTTATGCATTATTTCTCACAACTGCAAGTGAATCAGCAATTTTCTCAAAATAAAAAGTTTAATTAAAATTAAAAAGGTACATCTATCTCCTCTTAGCCAGCTCTCCTTCATTGCTATAGCTCCTCTTTCTCTGGATTATAATAACTGTTCCTCCCCTTTGCTTCAGGGCTTTAGCTGGTAGCGGTTTCATGCTGCTGGTAGTCTTGGGCATTCTATAGCATTCTTTGTTGGTTTCCTTTAAGCCTGCCCCTATGTTTGTTAATAATACATTTTTTCTTTTTTTTTTTATCTTTATTGTTGAAAGTATTAAAGATGTTCCCCCTTTCCCCCCATTGACCCCTCCTCCCCGGTCCCACACCCCTCCTGCTTTCCTCCCACTGTTTTCTATGTCCACTGGTTATGCATATATGCATATAAATTCTTTGGTTTACTTCTTTTTTAAAGCACTACTCCATCTGTTTCCTAACAAGACTCTGAATGATATAAATGCAAATATGCTTTGTAACTGGCTTGGCCTTGAGGTCTTGGGTGATGCCCTTAGAGACAGAGAAGTGGTGGTGTAGGGGGAAGAGCATGTATGTGGAGGTCAGGAAGCATCTAAGTATCAGGGGAAGGTAACTGAGTTTGTGCGTGAATCATGTCTCCACTCATCTGGGCTAGATATCTTTCTCTGCATTGTATGCTAAGTTTTCGCCATCACATTGCAACACTTCTAAAGGTCCTGGATTCTAGTCTAAGTATGCCAAAAATCCTTCTGCATGTAATTTCCTTCTCCTTCTAAGTTCTTGCACTGATGTTTCATGACCAATGCATTAGGAGTTCATTCAAAGTCAAGAGCACTTTTCCCTCTTGGCATTTTTTGTCTGTTTTCAGAAGTCAAAAGGTTAGTGTCACCACCTCCCTCCAGATACACCAGCAAAGGAAGCATGTGTGGAGCACAGCGTGCTGGACTAGACATCCAGGGATATGGAGCTTACCCTGCCTCTCGTGTGACATTGCATAAGACATGTAGAACTGCTGACCTTCCATTTTCTCACCTAAACATGGTGGAAAATAATGAGATGATTCAGTCGCTCCCTTTTCCATTCTAACATATTTTGGTTCCCCGAAAGAATATATTTATTTTTATTTAATCTTTTTGTTGCTGCCGTTGTTGTTTTTCTTTTAAAATTTTATGCTTCTTTGTGTTTGTTGTAGAGACATTTGTCTTAATTGTCATTTTTTTTCTGTTCTCTGGAACCACGGAAGCGTCTTTGCCAAACTCAGAGAAGTGAACATTTATGAATCTCTAACTAATCCTCATTACATTTGAAATGTGTTTTTACACATTAGCATGACCAAAATTTAGGACTTGAATGATATTTTTTGTTTGCAAAATTTTCTTTAAAAAAAAATCCTTACCATCTCTTTTGATTATTTTTCAACTGGTCTTTCTGAATTAAAATTTTAGAAACTACATAGACCTTAGAAGCAATGCCACTTCTATTGTTTAAAACCCTACCAAGGGACCCTCAATTTGACCCATTTTCCATTTTGAAGGTCTTGCCCAACCAGCTGGAACACTTCTCTTCACTTGCGTCAGTCCCAAGACAGAACGTTCTGTGTCCTGGCGCTGCTGTGTGTCCTCTGTATTGCGCATCCCAGTGAAAAGAATGGGGCTCGTGTCCTGTGTAAGAGTGTTCTGCTCTTGCCTTTAAAGGGTTTGTACTTGGCCTGTCAGAGAAAGGAAACCCAACCACATTTTCATTTAATAGACACTGCAGAAACATTACTCTGATATGAACCAGAGCCTGAAAATGGAGAAGCAATTGTTGTTGCTAATCAGAAATAAATATCACACAGAGATAATTGCGTTTTTCATGTGCAAACAATGTGCTCTCCATTCAATTCAGGCACACTACTGACACGCTCTGATCAGAAGCCATTCTTAGCCCCAGAGGCCTCAGAAATGCTGACGGTGCCATAGAGGAACAGTCACTATCTACTTCCCTCTGAAGTGAAAGCAGCTACTATTCACAAAACACACAGCAACTGCCAAATTATTGAACACGTATTATGTACCAGGCACTGTGATAGGTGCTTCACTTATTTCTTTTTTTTTTCCACCTTAGAACAAACCAGAGAAGCCAAGAAGTATACACTGTTATGTCAATATCCTTGATAAAGTTAAATAACTTATACAAGTGCACACTATTAAAAATGTTGATGGGTTGAAATCTAGTCCTTTTAAATGTCAAAGATGATATCCTCTCTCTACATATAAAATGGCTTAGAACAAAGCTCTAAAAATAGCCCATTCATCCCTTCAATCATTCATTTATTCTATAAATATTTTTGAGCATTTACTATTCTGGGAAATTGGAATATATTACTGAAATAGAAAAAAAGTCTGCTTTTATGATATCTACATCATAGAGAAGGGAGATAAAGAGTAAATAATCTGCATCAATATAATTTTTAAAAATAAAATAGGTGGCATGTTAGAAAGTGATTTGTGCTCTGAGAGAAAAAAGAGCAGAGTAAGGGGGCTGGCGTGGGGGGCGGTATATGAACAGTGAGTGGAGGCAGGACACAAATTGTAAAGGTAACATTTAGGCAAATATGTGAAGAAGGCAAGGGAGTTTGACAAGTAGAAATTGTGGGAAAAGTGCTTGCAAGAAGGGGAGCAACTTATGCAAAAATAATAAGACAGGAGGCTGTGTTGTATGTTAAAAAAAGAATAGCAAGGAGGCAGCTATGTCTGGAGGAGAATGACTGGAGGGGTGAGTAGCTGAAGCAGAGCTTGGAGAAGTGATGTAGGCTAATCTAAGGCATCTGACTTTTACTCTGCATAAGATGGGAGCCATTGTAAAGTTTGGGGTAAAGAAATAACGTGATCTGACTTACTTTTAGAAAGAATCACTCTGGCTGCTGTATTGAGAAGAAAGTGTGCAGGAGCTAAGTGCACACAGGAAGACCTGTGAGAAGGCTTACGCAGGGTGATAACAAGTGATAAAATGTTTGAGATACTGCGAAGATAGAGCAGCTAGACGTTCCACTGAGATCAGATGTAGAGTTTGAGAGAGAAAAGGTAAAATGCAGAATTGTCCAGGATTTTTGGTCTCAGAAACTGGAAGGCTAGAACTTTCATTCCGAGTTGATAAAGCCTGCGGAAAGAATGGACTTTGGCAGGACAATCAGAATTTCAGTTTTGGGCACATTGAGTTTAAGATGTCCATTACACCTCCAATTAGTGATATTGAACAGGCAGTTGTACTTGTCAGCCTGGCATTTGGGATCCTGGTCTTGTCTGGAGGTATAAATCTGGTAGACTATGGCACTAGCATGGAGACCAAAGATCACCAAGGGGGTGAGTACAAATAGAGAAAACCACAGGACTGAGGACTGATTCCTAGGTCAGACCTCTGTGAGAGGTCCAGGAAGAGAGCAGGAACCGGCAAAGGAACGTTTAGAAGAGATGACAGAGAGGCTGGAGGAAAGCCAAGAAAATAATGCACTGAAAAACCAGATGACGCAAGTGTGTCAGGAATCAGGAAGTGCCTACCATGCTCCTCTGTGTCAAGTACGATGAAGACTGAGACGAGGTTACCGACATCAGCATCATAATGACTTTGACCGAAACATCGTCATACATAGGAAAGAAGCTTGAGGTAGGGAGTTTAAAAGAAAGAGGGAGTCAGAAGCAGACATGACAGACAACTCTTTTTGAGGGTACAGACTGCAAAGGAAAGAAGAGAGATGGTGTAAAAGTTGGTGAAGGAAATGGCCTGAGAAGATTTGTTTTTCTTCGAATGGGGATAAACAGTAGCATGTTTGACTCCTGCGGGAGTGCTCCAGTAGAGAGAGAAAAACCACTTACTGTGGAGAGAGGAGATGACTGCTTGAATGATATCTTCTGAGTAGGCAAAAAAGATAGGATCCAATGAGCAAACAGAGGGATTGATTTGCAGATAGAGTTATGGATAGCTCAACCGTAGCAACAAGATCCATAATTTGATTGAGTCCATAGGTGTGGTAGAGGTGGGTAGAAAATATTCTTGATTGCTTCAGTTTTCTCAGTGAAGTAAGAAGCGAAGTCATCAGTAGAATATGGAGGTGAGAGAGTAAGTCACTACCACCCTCTAGTGTGATTGCTGAGTACATTTCAGGGCTCACTCAAAGTGCACGGTTATGAGTTTAGAGACCAGACAGTGTGATCAAGAGGTCTTGTTCCACACACAGTCAACTGCATCAGCATAGGCACTAGCTGGTGGGGAGTTGGATTGAACCACAGTGTTTGTTTTGTCAAATTATATTAACAAATGAGAGAGGCAAGGGGGTTGAAGACTAATACAAGAACAAAGTGGTGATAATGACTAACCATGAAATTTAAGCAGGAAGAGAACACCAGAAGGGTAAGACACAGTGAATAGTTGGTAGGAACAAAGAATGAAAGTACCAGTAGTATCTAATGATCACTGGAATTACAGTAATAGGTGGAATCAATTAAAAAAAAAAAAAGGGATAATTATTATGTGGTGGTTCACATACAGTTGAAATTAAAAGCGGGTTGCAGTCCTGGCTAGTTTGGTTCTGCAGTTAGAGCATTGGCTTGTGGACCAAAGAGTCTTGGGTTTGATTCTGGTCAAGGGCATGTACCTCAGTTGCGGTTCATCCCTGGCCCCGGTTGGGGTCGTGCAGAAGGCAACTAGTCGATGTATCCCTCTCACGTTGATGTTTCTCTCTCTATCCCTCTCTCTCCCTCCCTCCCACTCTATCTGAAGATAAACAGAAAAATATCCTCGGGTGAGGATTAAATAAATAAATAAATAAATAAAAGCAGGCTGCAGTTAAGACAGGTAGCGTAGAGACATGGATTACTGAGAAGAGGAGCCCAAGGCACTGAGACCAAGGATGACTGGAAGGTTTACAGTGTGAGTAGACAAACAAGTTTATTCTTGTATTATTAAGTATTAATTATTGTATTATTTTCCATACGGACAATCTAACCCTACTTTTGCCCTACCCTGTGTATATAGTAACATTCAACCAAGAGCTAAAACCATTTGCAAATCAAGGAAGGGAGCTGATTGGTAAGCAAGAACACTACTGAGGGGTGGTAAGTAGATGCTATAATATGATGACATGAGATTTCAAGCTGAGGCTTTTAGGGAAAATATCTGGGAGCCTATGTGAGAGAGAAAAACAGCTGCCCCTCTTCCCCCCGGCCAGGACTGGTGGTTTGAGCACTGTGGGCAGGGTGGTCACACTGGGAAGGATGACGGGGAAGCAGCGTTCAAGGGCACAGTCGGGTTTTCTTCAGAGCAAGATGACAAAGGAACATTCAGAGAACAATCTGTGGGTATAAGACATTTTGCTAATGATAGACTGTTAATTCCAGAGGACACATTAGAACGATTTTAAAGACTGAAAGTCATAACAACACTGTGCTGATTGCGGGGGACGGGGGGGCGGTGGAGGAGGGTAGGGGGGATGAATGGTGAAGATGGAGACTTGACTTGGGGTGATGAACACACAATACAGCGTACAGAGGATGTGTTGTAGAATTGTGCCCCTGAAGCCTTTATAATTTTGTTAACCAGTGCCACCCCAATAAATTCAATTAAAAATAAAAATAAAAACACAGATATTGTCCCCCACCAAGAAAACAAAACTGGAAGTCATAGGATAATAAGTAACGTGCAAAGTTTATGGAGATTTAAAAGTGTAAAAGAAAAAGATAGAATGGGGCTTCCTTCTGGTTATTTTGAGAGCTCAGAACCCCTCTTGCCTCCTGGTATCAGGCCCAGGACAGTGGGATGTACATTGATGATGGTTAAAACTGGCTAGACCTTGTGATTATAAAGAGCATCTAGTTTTTACACATCCTTCCAGTTTTAACAAATCTAAGATTTGGGGGTATAAAAGTCCATTTATCTCTTATTTTGAATTCAGGTTACTGAGGAGTTGGAAGGTCTAAGGATTGGAAATTTTCCCTTTAAAAATAGGAGGGAATCTACAGATGTCTATGTGAGCAAGAAGAGTGTGTGAGTATGTGTGTGTGTGTGTGTGTGTGTGTGTGTGATCATTTGTGTGTATGTGTGTGTGTTTCATTTGTATGTAGGTTCACTAAAATAGAAAACCAGGAAATATATTCCCCAAAGACTACTATTCTATTCCCCAGGTGATGAGGAGTTGGTTGAAAGGAAAGGCTTTCTTTAACATGACTAAAATCTCTACGTTTTTAGCCTTCTAGCCCAAAATAGCTGACAATAATGAATCTTCTTCCCACTCCCACACTTGCGTCCGATATTCCACAGAGCCTCCCAGATGCACAGAAGGCAGAGAGCAATGGCTTGTGTTCTGCAAACCTCTTTCTTGTCCCTCCTTCTCCCTGGGAAAGGGTTTGGAGCATGCCCTCCAACATGGCCAGCAGTTCTGGCACTCACTAAATCATTGGTCAATTCTGGATATCAAAATATTATTTGTAATTCCATACCCTAATAGGTGGCAACTCTAATCACAGACATTTGATCCCATTATATGCCCTTTACTAATACATTACATCGATTACATTGAAACTTAACATGGTCAGTTTTCTGGACAAGAAGACCAAGGTATTTCCTCCATTTTTCCCATTCAGTGTCCACCTTAACTGCATTTACCCACGGTCATAATCCCTTTGGACCCTCAGTCCCTTCTCGTTCTTCAGCTACCACTAGAATATTATTTTAACTTCTTCTGTAACTTAAATTTACCATACAACAATCTCAGAAATTGTCTGAATTCTCTTAGCTGAGACAATAGCCCCCTTCCTGGAAGCTTACTATAATGCATGAGACAATATTTGTGATTCTAGAATTTGGGCCTCTTGAAAAGACTGTAGCCAGTGTTGAATCCTTACAATTCACAGAATCCATACAGGGGGAAAAGTGCTCTTCTTGAATACCCAAGATGTGGCTATAAAACTCAAGTTTTCATGTTCAAAAGAGAGAGATAGTAGGATGTAAGAATCACTGTACAAATTTTACGTGTCGCATAAAAGTTAAATGATCTTTTCTTTGCAGTCAGGAGCTGAGATATATAGGGAATCGGCCCCACTTACCTCCCACAATTTCTTCCTAGATGCCAACATTGAAACAGATCTTGTCCTCTCTGTCCTTACATTTGGCAAGTTTTTTACCTCTTCTCAGCCTCATTTTTCTCAACAGTAAAATCGATTAAATATAAACACGAGAGAGACAGAGAGAGAGAGTTAAATTCTCCCTCCTACTACAGTGCCCTCCACCCAGGCAATAGGGGTCTGGAGCTCTGTTGTCCAGGCTGGATTTCCAGTAAACTTTCTGGGCATGAATGTGTGCATATTAGCATGATTCTGCATATGTCTGAAGGTCACAGAATGCAACGAGATTGCAACTTTGGGATGAAAGAAGGTCCAGAATATAAGATTCAGTTTGAGGTACAGATAAGTGTCACAGACTAATAATTGGATCTAAAGAAAAGAACTGACCCTACAGAATAGAGCTAATGACATAAATAGGTTCAGGGAGCAGATCAGGGAACAACTCACGGAAACCACTGGTTACAGGATTCTAAATCTACTCAAATGAAAGGTGGGAGGGATGCCAAGTTTGTTCAGCCAGGGAGGAGAAAGCCACGGCACTCTGAGTCTCGTTACACGAGGATTGCTGATCTAACCAGATGTGTTCCAGACACTGTGCACACCCTTTAGGATGCTTGTCATGGGTGTAGCAACACCAGGTTCTTTGGATGACTGGCAAGGAATAACAAGACTGCCTTCCAAGCCCTAAGAGAGAAACAACATGATCTTTTTTTTTTTTTTTCAATCATTTGGAATAATGTAAAAACTGACTTAAAAGGTTTTTCTTTTAAACATTACTCCTAGTGTGATATAAATACATATGGTGCTTCGTGGCACAGTCAAAATGTGGAATGGTGTTGTGGAGAATGCTCGTTTCTGAAATGCATCCTGCATAGAGCTGTCACTCGTGTGGCGAAGGAGAATTGCTCCTGGCTCCTCAGCAGGACTCGAGGTGGGGCTCTTTGTGCCATTGATCTCCTCGTGTCATGGGTTCTCCTATGTCTGGGTGAAACCCAAAGGAACTGCAGGACAGAAGTAGCTAAAGGTTTTGATTTCATGTCTTTTCATCCTCTATCCCAGCTGTAATATGCAACCGTTCCAAGGTCACAGGTGTCCTCAGAAACACATTTTCTCAGCCAGGTAGAGCTTAGGGAAGCCAGAGACCAGAGGCAGCCTCATCTGGTGTTCTCCGTGTGCCTAAGAAATATCATCATATTTTACGTGGACCGTACCATGAAGAAAGATGTGAGGCACAGAGCTCATTAGTAAGAGGGAATGTGAAAGGTACATCCATTCGGAGTGAATCAATCTCAGCCTCTGATCGCAACAGGTAGCATGACCATGTCCGGTAAACACAGAATCGATAGCAATTCAAGTCTGGGTTTGCATCCAAAATCCACCAGCTAAAAAATTGGTTTATTTCACCCTCCTGAGTTTCTGTTTTCTTATCTGTAAAAATGGAGACAGCAACCCTCTTTCCTGGACATTTATGGAAGGATTAACAATGTATTGCTTGGCTCAGTACTCGGTGCACAGTAAGTGCTCAACAAATGCTGTTCTATTCCCTGCCCTTAGCTCACTGTGACCATGCTATGCGTGAATTATATTTTCTCACAGGCTTGAAAGACCTTGCAAATCAGATAAAAGGACACTAAACCCAGGGTCACCCATATTAAGAAAAGGAGTTTTAACAGTGCTTCGGTCTTTGCTTAGAATGTCAACTACGGCTTCCTTCTATTTAAATATGACTCAGTTTCCAGATCTCAATTAAATCAGCTCCTCCATGAAACATTTCTTACTGTCATCCTCCACCTCCAAAAAAGGATTCCTTCCCCTGTAGTCCATGATGTTTGCTTATGTACATATGGTTTCTGATTCCATCTGGCTCTGAATTAGAGTTCTGAAGGCATCCCAGGTTCCTTGTATGGTCTTGTCTAATGACTCTTTGAACAACTGTTCCTCTTAAACAAATTCTGTGCCTGATAAGGATCATCTGTACTTATTATTAAAACTTACTGTATTCTAGGAAGAGTTCTACGTGTTCAATGGGAAAGAATTCCTTCAATCCTCACAATGACTCCAGGAGATAACGGGCCGTCATGATTTTCCAGATGAGGAAATTGAGGTCAGGTCCATGGTCCACGGCCACATGGCACAGCAGTGGTGGAGTCAGCACTGGAACTCAGGCACCCTGCTTCCAGAAGACAAACTCCAGCACTAGTCTGGTGATAACAGCATGTTGATTTAGAACACGGCCCGCTCTTCCCCTCTGTGTCAGACTGCCGCCGAGACCACACAGGTGGAGTGACAGCACAGGGACGGGAGTGTAGAGCTGAGGATGCAGCTTTCAGAACTCCGTGCCTCAGCAGGGGTATTTAAATTAAACTGTCATGTTCCCTCCTCCACACAGCGGGAGGGATTCGACTCATCCTTGAGGAGCAGCAGCCCGAGGCTGCAGGTGAACTGCCTCCTGCAGACTAATTTGGATGGCATTTCCCTACTTGAATCTACACCTCACCACAAATCAAGGTGAATATCGCCTGCGCTGGGAGACAAATGATGTCAAACATCTGCTGAAAAACATGTCTACAGATTGTAACAAGCCGAGCTTACAAACAAACACAGGCACAGACACCCCAATTACCTTGGTGGTGGGAGCTGTGGGCGTCTCAGCTGGGTTTTCTATGATAGCAAGGAAGTTCTTCTGCAGATACCATCCAGGCAAGGTGAGTGGGAAGCAGAGACAAGGAGGGGCTGAACAGGGCAGACCTGAAAAGAACTTTTACTGAGTTCCAGGGACTACGCACTGTGTCAAGTGGTTTACATTTGTGGTTATTTCTCTCTCTCTCTCTCTCACACACACACATACCCATAAGTATGTGCATGTGTGTATATGCTTATTTAATTTATTTAACTATATTCAATTATCAGAGCAAGATATTTTTCTATATAAAACATTATTTTTTCCACTACTCCAAAAAATCCAATCAATAACTTTATAATGAAGAGCCCTCGTAAGAATTATGACCCCCAGGCCCCGAGGCACACAAGCCACAGGCCCTCATGCAGTTGAGATTGTAGAAGCACCCAAGAGCACACCACCACCACGAGCTCACCTGTAGCATATGTATATGTGTATATATATATATGTTTTACTGTTGCAAAAAAATAATAAAAAAAATGAGGCTTAGAACAGTTAACAAACTTGCCGAAGATAAGGTGGGCAGAGCCAGAAAAGAATCCAGACTCACATTCTCTTTGATTCTCTAACTTCTCTCTCATTACTGTAGTCCAATCTCAAGCAATGGCCTTCATAAAGGCTTATAATATTTTCATTCATTCATTGGGCAGAAATGATTGTGTACCTAATAGGTTACAGCACTGTCTTAGGAACTGGGGATCCAACAGAACATAACACAGACATAGTTTTCATTCTTGTGATGAGGATGAGAAACAAACAAAAAATGACATGTAATTAGTCAGGTAGTCATAACTACCATGAAGAAAAATAAAGCAAATTTTGGCACACAGAGAATGATGGGAAATTCTATTTTCAATAAGGTTGTCATGGAAGGCCTCTGATAGGGTGGCACTGAGCAGAGAGTGGAGGGATTTATTTCTAGAAATATACATGAACCATGCCAATTTGAGCATCATAAGAGCATTTCACACGCAACAAGTAGCAAACACATCGACCCTAGGAGGGAGTCGATTTCAAAGCTTTGAGCCTGCTGTATTATATGAAAAACAATGGGGATATTGAACCTGAAGCACCGTGAAAGTGAGAGAAGCAGTAAAATTTATGACAAAAATATTTGGGATCAAATAAAGTCAACCTTAAAGGCCAGGAGTTGGAAATTATTTTCAGTGTGTTGAGAGGTTCCTGGTTTTGAACAGACAAGTGATATAGTATGACTTATATTTACTGCCACTGCATAGAGAATAAATTGTGGGTGGAGAGCTCCAGGGTGAAGGCAGAAACATCAATTAGGAGAGACCTGAAATAATCTAGGTGAGAGATTGTGGTAGAAAGCAGCAGAGTTGTAGCAGTTGAAGTGCTTAAAACCAGGATGTATGAAAAGATAGAGTATGTAGAATGTATGGCCAAACTGCATGTATGGTATGAGAGAAAGAGAGGAGTCAATTCTAACTTTAATTTTGTTGTTTAGGCAACTACAAGAATGATTCTCCATCATTGAGACAGAGAAAACTGGAGTAACACTTATGTGGGGAAGAATCAAGACTTCAGTTATGCTTGAGATGCCCATTAGACTTCTAAGTTATGTTGGACATAATGGTCTGGAGGTCGGACTGGAGATACAAGAATGAACACACACAAATTCAGTTATGTGCTCTCTCCATGTGTTCCTAACCTTCCCTTTTCTCTCTAACCCTCGTACATCAAAACTACTTCACTTACCTAATTATATTGGGTTTCTTTGGGGAGCTGTGAAAGAAACATGGCCTTTGGATTTTAAGCAAAACCCTCCATCAAAAATCAAAGTAAAGAACCTTTTTAATCATGGAAATGGATATACAAATATTGCATCTAAATTGCTGGTTTAGTTGGACTGATAAGAATTAAATTATGTTAGCTAGAAGGAGCTATAAAGAGAGAAGAGTGGGTTTCTATCAGAAATGGGAAATTTTGCTTTAGAAGAGGAGAACAGCTCACGTGGAATTCCCCCTCAAAATACATTCACTCTCAAAGCTGTTCATTTCGACATGCTCCTCAGTGCTATGATGAAATTACACATCTAGAAAAAGACCAGAACATTCCATCAGTGACTTTGAACAGCAGGGAAAATAAGTGATAATTAAATGTTATGCCTTCCCAAAGGTATATAAGAACAGTGGCCCTGCAAGTCCCTAAATAAATAATACAGATACAAGAAAATCTAGGATAGCGTTTGGTTTTGTTCAGACAGATCAGAGGCATCATCATTACAGAGAAGCTTTTTGGGGGGTGATAATGGGGAGAGAGGAGAAAGGGACAGAGAGAGAGAGAGAAACAGAGTCAGAGAGAATAATAATTTATGTTGTTGGTAATAAAAAAAATTGGAGAAAGGAAGGGAGGGAGGGAGGGAGGGAGGGAGGAAGGAAGGAAGGAAGGAAGGAAGGAAGGAAGGAAGGAAGGAAGGAAGGAAGGAAGGAAGGAAGGAAGGGGAAGGAAGGAAGGAAGGAAGGAAGGAAGGAAGGAAGGAAGGAAGGAAGGAAGGAAGGAAGGAAGGAAGGAAGGAAGGAAGGAGATAGAAAACATCACAATATGGAAAATGCTAGAGATAATTTTTACACCCAGAGATGAAAAGACATAACAAATTTCAGAGACAGACTTCCTCATAGCAGAAGGATCAGCTGCTTTGCAATTTGAAAGGGCAGAAGTCATAGTGCAGCTAACCTCAGACTCAAGGCATCTGGCCTCTTCTCCTTGCGAGCTGTATCAACTAGAACAAGTTTCTATACCTCCCTGTGCCTTCAGCCTGTCTTCTATCTCTTTTCTTACTCTCTCTCTCTCTCTCTCAAAATTTAATTTAAAAAATGTTAAATGGGAATAATAATAGCACCTACTTCAATGTGTTGTACAGAATGACTAAGAAAACTTCGATAACATACGTGAACAGCCCAAGGCTTGGTGGAATTAACTCTGGTATGGGGCTGGCTCCTAGCATGAAAAAAGGGTAGAATGCTAATTCATACTTGTTCCAAGATAAGTCTGGTACTGAAAGTGGTCGATCTAATAGTTTCAACCCGTGACATAGCAGAAGTGGGTATTTTCAACCGATTTGTCTGTTCAGAACAAGATTCAAGCCCGCAGCTAGGAAGCATGTGAGAAAGCACATGTGTTGAACACAATTCAATTCCTTGCAGAATGATCAAACATACAAGCTCAGAAAGCGGTCAAGATTGTTTTGAGGTAAGCTAGGGTTCAGGTTGGACAAAACAAAAACCCAGCCACATGGCTTGGCCCAGCGCAGAGTAGTCAGGTCAGACTCACTTGCCATCTCAGCTTTCAGATGTTTTTCAAATAGGTTCTAGACTTTATCTTCATGTGGTACTGAGGGTCCTCATGCTCTCCCTGCCCTGACTGAATGGACTGCTGGAATCCGGTAGTAGAAGGTACAGTGAAGGTTATTTGTGATTATGGCTGAACTGGCAGGGAGACCAGGGTAAGTCTGCCTTATTGCTGAGGATTTAGTACTTTTTACAGTAATGGTGAACAGGGCAGGTTTTCACAGAGGCAGTGAGCACCCTGTTCCTGAAGGGAGGGAGGGAGGGAGGGAGAGAGGGAGGGAGGGAGGAAAGAAGGAAGGAAGGAAGGAAGGAAGGAAGGAAGGAAGGAAGGAAGGAAGGAAGGAAGGAAGGAAGGAGGGAGGGAGGGAGGGAGGGAGGGAGGGAGGATTAAAGGAAGGAAAGATTGAAGGGTGGAAAGAAGGAAGGAAGGGAGGAAGGAAGGAAGGAAGGAAGGAAGGAAGGAAGGAAGGAAGGAAGGAAGGAAGGAAGGAAGGAAGGAGGGAGGGAAGGAGGAAGGATTAAAGGAAGGAAAGATTGAAGGGAGGAAGGAAGGGGGGAAAAGCTTGAAAGGTCCTGTTGTGCCTGTTAAATTAACATTGGTTAAGTAGAGCACAGGGTGTGGGACATGTGCCCCAGTTCAACAAATGACTGCAATAGAAATGGAAATAGACAAGTGTATTATGCATAGGTCCTGGAGGAAGCACACAGCACACCTCCAGGGGCCACACAGGGAGGTCACAGCCAGCGGGCCGAGTGCAGATAGAGAGAGCCATAGGACCTGGGACACGTGCCTTTATCAGGGTCTGTGTTTGGAGTGCACTGAGGTTCCTGCATTAAGGCCAGATTGGTCAATTCAAGCCAAAAAGAGTAGGGTTTTGGTAAGCTTCATGGGGGTCTTATGTAAGGGATACACTAGAGTTTGCTTGTGATCCTTCAGGCTGTTGTCCAGGGCATGCCCTTGCATGAGGGGGCTGGTATCAGCCTAAGGCCCCCCAGTCCACTGGGCCAAACAAAATGCATGTCAAGGCAACAATACCTTGGAGGAGCTTAGCTGAACTCTCAGCAGGCCACTAACTGAGGAGGCCATCGTGAACACACATGAATGGAAGGGGCTACAGTAGACTTTTGACATTATTCCTCCTAATTCTGTGCAGTAGGCTGTTAAGGTAGGGTCTTGAGATGAGGAGATTATCCTATGTTATCTGAACAGGCCCTGAATGTTATCACATGTATCCCTATAAGAAAACATAGGGGCCCTGGCCGATTTGGCTCAGTGGTTAGAGTGTCGGCCTGTGGACAGAAGAGTCCTGGGTTTGGTTCCCACTAAGGGCACCTACCTCAGTTGCAGTTTGTCCCTGGCCCCGGTTGGGGTCATGTGGGTGGCAACCACTTGATGTTGTCTCTCTCACATAGATGTTTCTCTTTCTCCCTCCCTCCCACTCTATCTGAAGATAAATGCCAAAAAAAAAAAATGTTCTTGGGTGAGGATAAAAAAAAATTTAAGAAGACATAGGGGTATCACACACACACACACACACACACACACACACACACACACACACTTGCAGTCTCGAGTCAGAGAATGCCAACAGCCACCAGAAGCTGGAAGAAGACCGCAATGGATTCTCTCCAGAGGCTGCGGACCTCTGCCAGCACCTTGATTTGGGATTTCTGGACTGAGAACTGTGAGAGACAGAATAAACGTCTGTGGTTTTAAGCCATCCAGTCGGTGGTAGTTTGATACAGCTGCTCTAGGAAACTGATACACTGTGATTCCAGGATTTTGGGGAACAAACACAGGCGTGGATTATCTAACTAAAGATGGGGCAACAGCGACCAAATCCCATTTACCCTTTTCTATTTTCTGTATTTCCTCATAAATATTATCTTAATTAAAATGTCCTGTAGTCCAATTGCTGGTAGATGTTCAAAGAAAATAAATTTAACAAAGTGAAAGACTCAAAGAGTTGGTGATTATATAATCAGGGAGATTACAGGAGGTAGTTAAATCACATAGTTTTCTCAGTTTCCTCTCAAAATATATAGTGTCTATAGGGAGGAAATTCTCCTTAGGCAACTACTAATCAGTCTCCTACCAATTCTTTTTTATTTTTTTTTATTTAATGGTTATTTAGAGAGAGAGGAAGGGAGAGATAGAAACATCAATATGAGAAGATACATCTACCAGCTGCCTCCTGCGCGCCCCCTACTGGGGATCAAGCCCTCAACCCAGGCATGTGCCCTGACCGGGAATCAAACCCGGACCTCTCAGTCCATGGGACGATGCTCAATCCACTCAGACACATCGGTAAGGCTCCTACCAGTTCTTTAAGTCAATCAATGCTCTAAAAAGTTAAAATGATTATAAATTCAATCTCCAAAGAAGAAACTGGAAGGTTAAGGCAGCTGCAGGTATCTCAAGTATGTATTAATTAATTTATTCATGAAAAAATATTATTGAGCCTCCTGCTATGTAAATGACATATTTTGGTACAAAGAATATAGCAATTTTTAAAAAAATCATAGAAAGTTTCTTGCTCCATGAAGCATTATGCTTCCCTGAAGGGGAAAGGCAAATACACATAAATTTAGAAATAAATGAGATTATCTCAGATAGCAGTAAGTGATATAGAAAATAAAACAAGCTATGGAATTGAAAATGACTGGTCCAGTCAGATGGCAGGCGAGACGTTTGAGTTGAGATGTGAAATAAATAGAAAAATCTAGGCAGGTGTTGATCAAATGTTACAATGTTCTAGGCCAGTGATTTTCACCTGGTGTGCCACAATAATTTTTAAAACATGCAATACCTGACTTTTAAGTCAGAGGCACTGACCTCTTTTCCTTTAGATTGTCAAAAAAATAACAACAGCCAACACAATAGCCTTCTGGTATGAATGAATCAAAATTATACCTATTTTTTTTTATCAGATGGACAAAAAATAATATATTTTTGGTGTGCTGCAGAATTTTAGTAATTAGTTTAGGGGTGCCATGAGATAAAAAAAAAGGTTAAAAATCATTCTTCTAGAGAGTCAGAGCAACAAATGCATACCTGAAAATCAATAGGAGCCTTTGAATGATTTTCACCAAGAAAAGATATGGTCAAATGTGGATAATTTAGTGGTGACTGGCTCCAGGGAGATGATGGGGAAAAGGAAAGGGTAACAGATGAAACGCCATGGTGGCTTGGGCTCCACAGGTGCAGCGAGAGGAGATCAACCTTCATTCCTCCAGTCGCCTGGCATATATTTTCTGGGTTCATCATTGGGAGGGTGCATGGACATTTTAGACCTTTCAATAAGTCCACTATCACTCTGTGCAGAAGAGAAGACCGTGTAACTGGATTCAAGCGGCACTGGACATCAACTGTCACCAAGAAGTGCCACTTAGCTCACCCTTGGGATTTTAAATGTTTTGGTTTTCATTTTGCTAGACTACACTTATGATATTCTAAAAGTGTGGATGTGTCTGTAAATACACTTGAATCTCCTATGACAGCTCTTTTTATTTGCTGAAAACATACAATATCTGGATATGTAATGCACGTCTATCATATTTGGGACCAGACCTGAACACATATTCACTAAACTTTTCCAAATTCATGAAGAAGCTATTGAAGGGCTATTGGGTTTTATAGCTGGTGTTCAGCGTTAACAGACACACACTTTAAAAGAGGAAGAACTGTTGAAAAATGGGAAAAGAATAATATGGGAATCAGGTCTGGACTTGATTTTGCCCCTAACTTGAAAATATCATTGAACCTAATTATCCATTTCTTCATCTCTTAAAGGAAAATAATGGACTAACACCTGTACAATTCTTTTTACTTCTAAGATTTCATGAAATTATTATTCGTTTTCCACAAACTCAGAGCTAATCTTGTCCGTTTTTCTTACCCATGGTCTGCACTTCACCTGTTTATGCTCTTTTTCTATTTTCAATATAAGGGCTTATTACTTTTAAATGGTTTTTTTGAAATGAATAAAATTAATTCAAATTACAAGGTTAGCGTCTTTAAAATTTCCGTCCCTACAGTAAATTGAATGTTTGGTTTGTATGCACTACACACATTTCCCTCCTCAAAATTAGAAATCCTTTTATGTTTTGTGGTTTCTCAAACATTTAAAAAACGATTCATTCAAAGTAGGGCTGTTCAGGCTCATCTCATTTTTCAGAGCACACAGTTGTTCTAGGAGGCTTTGATTTCATTTGCAGGGATTTCCAGATCTATTCAGCAAATCTCTATCACGTCTTTTCCTCGGAGAATATTTAGAGTAAAGTGTAAAGACCAATGTCTCTCCTACAGATTCATTTCTCACAGATTATTTCCCACGTGGGATAATAGCATAATCATCCGGGGAAAATATTCCATTCTTTAATATAATTGTGCAACTTCTTTCATGCACTAAAGATAGCCAATTAATTGATATGCATATTAAAACAGAATAATGGTAGAATTATGAACTCAGAGTCAAAATGAATAGTCCCATTGTTTTACATACCTCATTTATGAATTTGGATAGGCCTTTCACATTTTAAACCTTTGGCTTATTTAACTTTCAGGAAAAAATTTTATTTTAAAAAGTAATACTAAGCAGTTTTGAGTTCTTAGCACATAGCAAGCTCTCTAACAAGCACTTGATTATATCATTGTCTTTAGTCTTCATAATGCTACTATATAAATATCTTCTCCTCATAGAGAAAGAATCTAAAGTTTTGGAAAGAAGGAAAGCTTAAGAACACAGGAACTCTTAATCTTGGCATGGCTGTTGGACTGTGAAATTCATGTCTTATCTCTATATTAGTAATATGTACTGATTTCTATCCTCACATATTAGAAGCAAAATGCTAATTACCATAAATTGTTTTAAAACTATTATGTCTTATTCAGATATGACGCATGGAGATGATAAAGATAAATATGATAAAAAATGATGCTATTGAAGTTGCCATCCTCAGAATTAACCCCTAGATAAAAATGATAAATTAAAGGGATTAAGAATTACAAATTGATACTTAACAAAATAGTCATGGGGATGTAAAGTACAGCACAGGGAATATAGTCAATAATATTGTAATAACTATGTAGGATGGCAAGTGGGTACTTAAATTATCGAGGGGATCACTTCGTAAATTATATAATTGTCTAACCACTATGCAGTACACCTGAAACTAATTTAAAATAATATTGAATGTCAACTGTAAATTGTCAATTAAAAATAGAGAGAATCTCAATGCCAGAAGGAAAAAAAGAAATGTTAGTAAGTAGAATGAAAACAAGTTATAAAGTTAATTATATTAAAAAAATAAGAGCGATAGCCATTCTGAAAAGATAAAAATGAAATGAAATTTATAGATCAAAGTTAAAAAATTGACAAGTTTAGCAAATTTGGCAATTTCTTCAATTTATTGCAATCTCTGCTGCTCCATGTGGTATGTTGTGTGACTATCAGTGCTTGTCTTCCCCTCCCCCAGTGAAAACATTCCTGTCCCATTACCTGAGTTCTGTGATTCTTTCTGCTTGCTCTGGAAGGATGTAGATAATGAGGAATCATGACTATGATTGGATGGGATATAATGACTGATAATGTGTTGATGTGTCTATCTGGTCATATTAGTTAACTCTTCAATAATCTTAAACAAAAAATATAACTTTTTGAAATGCTGTATTGGGGGACTATCCAATGTAGAGGAGAAACCATGGAACAAAATCCAGTGGGAAATTCTACAAAGTCTTCGTAACAGAAACTGTTCTTATACCTCTTCCAGGCACCAATACCAAAATGCACAAAGGTCAACCATTAATTTTATTCATGCCTTGCTCAGGTCAAGTATCAGAGTTCTGAAAGAAAGAATCCAACTAATAAAACTAAGATTATGGTCTAACCTCCTGGAAGTATTAGTTGGAGAAAGGGCCACTACAGCAAAAGAATACCTGTAGACTTTTGTAATGGTAGCATGGGTATCTTGATTTACTATAAAAGCACATAAAGATAAAACTTTCCAAATCATGTTAGGTGGACTTCAGCATGGAAAATTGAAAATGGGTCAATAAAATTCCACAAATGTCTATTGAGTGTATTATGTTATTGTCACTTGGTTTTCATTCTTAAATAATAGTTGTTGAAACATAAAGCTATAGCACAGTGATACAGGGCTCTAGTACAATGATAATAGGAACTAGGAAAGCCACTAACTGATTTATTAGTAACTTCATTTGTAGGGATTTTTATCTTATTTTTTATTTTTTATTTTTTTTTATTTTTTTGTTCAGATAGAGTGGGAGGGAGAGAGAGAAACATCGACGTGAAAGGGACACATCGAGTGGCCGCCACCCGCACAACCAACCAGGGCCGGGGACAAACTGCAACTGAGGTACATGCCCTTAGCGGGAACCGAACCCGGGACTCTCTGGACCGCAGGCCGACGCTCTAACCGCTGAGCCAAACCGGCCAGGGCCATTTGTAGGGATTTTTACCCTATGATCTCTAAAGCCTATCATGGATGGGACTGAGTGGTTGGTGAACCTACAACAATTATATCCAAATATTTGAGTATATGTTTGCATGTGAATTTTTTTTTCTGGTTGGAGTTCATAATTGATTGTACTCCCAAAGGAAGCTGTGCTATAATTCAACCTCAAAAGCGTAAAATATCTCATTTATTTTGAGTAGTGCATATATCATAATATATTCAATTAACAACTTTTGTCCTCAAGAAGTTCCTGGCCTCAGTATTTTCAGGGAAATAGATACATATAGAAAGGTTACCACAAAATATAATAAAATAGATTTTTTGATAAATGCTATAAAAGAAAAGCTTTGTACTTGCGTATAGAATGGAGTAACTGGTATCAGACCAGTGCGCTCACTTATAACAAACCAGTCAGAGAAAGACAAATACCATATAATCTCAGTAATATATGGAACCATGGAACAGACTGAGAAATGTCAGAGGGGAGGGCAGTGGGGGGACTGAATAAAAGAAGGTGAAGAGATTAACCAAGGAACATATATGCATAGCCCATGGACACACACAACAGTGTGGTGAAGGCCAAGGGAGACGGGGGCTAGGTGGAGATGGGCAAAGGCGGGGGAATAGGGGACATCTGTAATAGTGTCAACAATAAATAATAACTCAAAAAAAAAAAGAGTACAAAACCAAAAAAAAGAAAAAGTTGAACAAAATATAGAAATCGTCTGTCTTAAGGTAATGAAGTAGCAGCAATATAAAAAAGAATGACTATGATTCAGTAGAAAAAACTTCATAGGGATAAACTGATCCCCCAAAACTACGTTTACCCTAGAGATATTTAATTATTCTGGCTATAATCAGGAGTCCATGAATCTAAGAGTTAGAATCCAGGAGGCCTTTGCTGAGTCACAGAGAAATAATGAAGCTTTGGCAGATATTAAAGGCACTGGAAGTGCCTGAGTCATTATATCCTTAGTTTATTTGTTGAATTCTAGTTTTCTTTTGAGGGAAGAGTACAACCTAAGGAGAAATCAACTAAAAAAAAGAACAGAGAAAGGTTAGAGTTTGTGATCTGTCAAAGGACTAGGTTCCACAGAATACAGCAGGTTCTTAGTGAAAACCCCTATAAAAACAGGGGCAAAAACAAAATTGATTCAGTCTTACCAGGGCTTCCAACTTGATTTAATTCAGCACCACTTAAGATTTGATTAATAGGCCCTGGCCAGTTTGGCTCAGCGGTTAGAGCATTGGCCCACAGACCAAAGAGTCCTGGGTTCGGTATCTGCTAAGGGCACGTACCTCAGTTGCAGTTTGTCCCCGGCCCTGGTTAGGGTCGTGTGGGTGGCAACCAGTCAATGTGTCTCTCTCGCATCGATGTTTCTCGCTCTCTCTCCCTCCGGCTCTATCTGAAGATAAATGCAAAAATGTCTTCAGGTGAGGATAAAAAAAAAAGATTTGATTAATAGGTGTTACTGTATACTGGAGAGTAACTGTTAGAAGGTAGTGAATGTGGCAGGGTTTTCAGTGGTACATTCTGCCTCATCTGTTAGCAGATAAAATCGTACAGAAATAAAATACTGTGAACACAATAAATGTGGAATAACTTTTACAAAATATTAAAGTTCTTGTGATTCGAAGAAGTCCAGTGAAAATGAGTCATGTTTGAGAGCTTTTTGTACCGTTTCCAAGTTGATTATACATCACAAAATAGGCCTGAACATTTTTGGACAGGACACCTTGAATAATATTCTTAGTTACTCTGTTAATGATTCCATAATTTAAAGGAGATAGTGTCTACCCCACATCACTGGTTCAGGTTGTCACATATTCACTTCTCCCATTTGTGGATTCTTTTTATATTTTACAAAAATTATTTTCAATCTCCACCTAATATATAATGATTAGCTGAAAAAAATAAATAAAACAAAACAAGATTTGATTAGCATAATCAATCACTACCCTGTCTGCCTAGTGTAGGAATGGTTGAAATTATCCTTGAAAGAGATAAAACTGTCTGCAACCTCTACAGTTTTTTTTACATTAGTGCCTGGTATTCAATTAAGAAAAAAAATTGCTAGGCACAGCAATGCAGAGAAAATTAGGATTAAAATCAGGAGAAAAAAGAAGCTATAAAAGTAGATCCATAGGTGACTAAGATTTTGTAGTTAATTGACAAGAACTTCAGAATATATATTTAAGAAAATGATGGAGAAAATAGATGAATAAAATAGATGAAGAAATAAATAATTTCATTACTGAATTATAAAAACTTATAAAAGAATCAAATGGAAAGTCTAGAATTGATAAACGATATCTGAAATTTTGAATTCATTAACTATTTTAATATTAGAAGAGGTTGATTAGTTCTAGAATAAGTAAATTGGAACACAGGTTTATATTGTATAATACAAATTTAGAAGTTAAGATAAAAATAAAGAAAAAACTTTAGAGACTCATGGGACTTAGAGAATATATTTAATATACATGTAATTTGAGTCCCAGGAAGAAAGTACATAAAGAATGGGTCAAGATAGTGTTTGGAAAGATAATGATCAAGAATTTTCTAAAACTTATGAGACACATAAATGTACAAATTCAATAAGATTTGAAAACCCCAAGGTGAATAAATACAAAAACAAGCAAAAACCAAAAATGAAACAAAACTAAACCATAGGCTTACAGGACGGCTAAAAATCTAAGACAAAGAAATCTTAAAATCTGCCAGAAAAAAAAAAGATGCATTATCATCAAAGGAGCAAAAATTAGACTGATAATTGACTTCTCAATAAAGATAACAGAAGCACTAAGAAAATTTAAAATAATAATAATAATAATAATAATAAACCATAAAATAATCTGTAAAGAGTGCAGTGCTTTGATAATATTTTTAGATGTGGTTTTGTCACATGGAGTTGACTGAATTCCACAAAGATTTTGAAAAGTTGTTTTGGGAAAAACATCCCTGATTTGAATTAAAAAGACTAAAACTGTTCAAGTTCAAACAATATCTTCTAGCCTAAAAATGTGTAAGCCAGGAAACAGCCTAAGAGCTCATCTTAGTATCTAAGAATGACATATTGTATAATGTTTCTTTAGACATGACCAACAAAAATGGTGGAGAAAAAGGCTCTCCCATAGGTAGCTTTAAAAGTCATGGAGACCAACAGACTTGGGAATCATCCCAATGAGCATACCCAGTGCCCAACTTCTTGTTCTCAGAATAGCCAGCTGCAGCAGCATTTGTCCATTCAGATTCCAGAATGTCTTAGAAACAGTGATTCTTGTATGTTCCTTATACATCCCTCTTCTAAATGAGAGTGTTTATTGGTTTACCCTGCCCCTGTGTTAGTCCTGTATAGGGCTGACTTGTCCTTTTTTCTTTTCCCCAAAAAAGATTTCAAATAGGAGGAAGAATATTCTGACCTGACATAAAACATAAAATTTGTTCTTTGAACCTAGTACCTGAACCAGATAAGACTTTTAGAGTGTCTTAGGGAGTGAGCACATTTTGTATTTTGGAAGAATATAAATAAATGTCATCAAGAAAGCTTTAAAAAGAAAGCTTGGCCGTTGTGACAGTGGATTAAGTGTCGTCTCATAATCCAAGAGATCACCAGTTACATTCCCAGTCAGGACACATGCCTGGATTGTGGGTTCAGTCCCCAGTAGGGGGTGTGCAAAAGGAAGCCAATAGATGTTTCTTTGTCATCAATGTTTCTATCTTTCTCCCTCTCCCTTCCTCTCTCTCTAAAATAAACATAAATTTTAAAAAGAGAGAGCAAACTGTGGTAGAGAGCATTGTTATTCCCAATATTCACTTTTCTCTGTATCCACATATTATGTGATTTTTCAGCTCTTTCCATTAAAAATGGGACATACATTGATGTAGGACTTGGCCATATAACTTTATTTGACTAATAAAATATGAACAGAAGTCAGTATCCTGGTTCTCAACCAAGACCTAAAGAACAGTGTATGTTTCCACTCATTCCTCTGGCACTTCTTCCACTGATATAAGAATAAAATGTCCTAGGTAGTCCACTGATACAATAAGAATGGGAACTATGTATAAGAGACCTGGAAACTCAGCAGCTGGAAACTCAAAACCGATGTTGTGAATGTAAATTGTTCAACCACTGTTGAGTGGCAGTAACCACCACAATGCACCACCTGTATACCTAGCATTTCTATTTCTGGGTCTAGACCCCAAAGAAATGCATAAATATATATTATATGTGTATGTATGCATGCATGTATGTATGTGTGTATGTATATATACAAAAACGTATGTAAGACTATTGATGAATCACACAAGCATAATGTTGAACAAAAGAAGTCAGACCCAAGATAATTAGTAATATTGCATTCCAAAAATCACAAAAAGAAGCAAAACTCATCTAAGATAATAAAAAGCTTATTTTTATTAAGAGTAGTCATTTTCATTACCCTCGTGGGAAAGTAACAGTAGGAAAAATAGGGGACTGTTGGTTTGCTGCTAATATACTTTCTTGATCTGAGACCTGATCTCTGGGTGTGTTTACTTTGTGATAATTCACTGAGTTTCAGACTCATGATTTATGTCTTTTCGGTATATATGTTATTCATAAACAAAATGCTTATTAAAAGTGCTGTGAGAAGATTAATGAAGGAGGACATTCTATTTTTCTTTCACATGCTACTTTATTTTTGTTACAAAAAATGTATTATCACCTTATAATTTAAAAACAAAATTAATTAGAAAGACCAATTTTTTTACTGTTTGGTGAAACAAATGAATTGATTCAAATACACATAAATTGCATTTATATTGCACTTTGTAGATAAGTAAGTATGCATCTGGTGTGGAGATGGTAAAGAAGTGTTGTCTAGCCTGTCTGGATTTTCTACTTTCTCAGACAGTGGCATTTCTCTGCAACTCTTAAACTGATCAAAACTTTGCTTCTTCAGAAATCTACTTCTGCTGGAGTAGAGACCAGAGTCACACAAACCAGTTAGAAAGCTTGATGTACATTTTCAAGGCAAGAAATAATCAAAGTCTAACCTTGGCTTGCGGTAGGTAATTTTTATGGTAGTTCTTTTGGAAACACTTCTAAAACCACACTATGCAAGCATCTGGACAACTCGCTTCTTCATAGGAACCAACTTTACTAATAATTCATTGAAAAATAAAAACAAAAAATAATGTCCTTCTTTACATGGCAAAGTCACCACAGTGTTATATATTGACCAGACAGACCCCAAACCTCCATATGAAGCCAAAAAATACCTTCTCTATTAGCCCTGTTTTCATATTCTCTACAGTTCCTGTCACTGCACTCTTCATAACAGAGTTCACTTTACCACGAAATGCATGTCCTACCATTGGGACCCTGGGTCAGAACAGCCCGTGGATATAACCCACAGGAATAGAATCCCCTCAAAATGCAGCTTAAAGTTGTTCTAGCATTTCACCTATATCCTGTGTACGGTGAATGAAAATTTCTGGAGAGATTAATATTGTCTCTTTACTTCTCTTTTGATATAAGGCAGGTTGCTAAATTCTGTTAGGTGCATACAAATTCACCTATGGATTTCTCTCTGGTCAGAACAGACAGAGAGTTCATAAAATCACAGAAGCATAGAATTAAAAGCTTAGAAGGACTTACAGACTATCTAATCCAACATGCTTATTTTACAGATGAAGAAAGTCAAGAATGGAATTTTTTATTTGTCCCAGATCACTCTCCTGCTCACTAGGAAGAAGAGTGTAGGTTTCTGGATCGCCTCACCTATATACGACATTCGTTTTCTTGCTGTGTCCTTTTTTTACATTTTGCATGACAGCACTGTAAAAAAAGAAAAGCCATACATATATGCAAACAAACATCCTGTTCAGTTAAAAGGAGCCGGCTGAGGTCTATATTTAGTCAATTTAATGATCAGTTAATGACGAACTCTCTTATTAAAACTCACACCTGGTTGAATAAATATAATCGCTGTGGATCTCCAGAGGTTAGCAAGCCACTGAAAAGTAATAGAAATATTAGAGATCACATATGTTTCCTGAAATTACAATAGTTTTCAAGTGTCCAGAAGCAAGTCAAAGTAATTGTTAGAATAGTGACAGATGTCAATTTTTCTCAATGCATAATGAGTATTCAAAAGGATTTTGAATGCCCAAAGGACTGCACGACCAGGAAAGTGTGTCTTACAGAGACGTGTGCAGGGCCTGCCTTTATTGTGGGTTCGCTGGCAGTATGTGGACTCCATGCTAGAGGATGGTGAAGAAAAAGATGAAGAGCATGCTTACAGACTGAATGTTTGTGTCCCCTAAAATTCATATGTTGAAGTCCTAATTCGCAGATAGCCTATATTTGGAGATAGGGCCCTAAAGAAGTAGTTAATGTTAAATGAATTCATAAAGGTGGGGCCCTGCAAGGATTGGTGTTTATATGATAAGTGACACCAGGGATCCTGCTCTCTCTGCTCACATACACCAAAGCAAGGTCACATGAACACACAGCAGGGAGGCAGCAGAAATACAGCCCTCACCAGAAGCCAGCCCTGCTCTGGAACTTGATCTGAGACTTCTGGCCTCCAGAGCTGTGAGCCAATGAATTTCTGTTGAGTAAGCCACACAGCCTATGGTCTTTTGTTAAGGCAGCGTAAGTCAACTAATACAGACATGAGGAAATGCTTCTGGGACAGGGAATGTCCGGCCCTCAGGCCATCCAAGGCCCACAAAATCAACACCAGCTAACATCACACACCTCCCCAAATTAGCCTGACCAAATATAGCAGGCTCATTTTCAAGTTGATAATTTTGTATGGACCTCGAATGATGTTACAAATATCCAAATGGCCCTTGGCAGGAAAGAGGTTCCCCACACCTGCATGAGCTTTGGGGACTCGAAAGAAAGGAAGAAAGTATGCTGAGGAGCTAAATAAGTAAATAAATCCCAGAGGGGCAGAGAAAATAGAAAAACTTTGTGAGAAATGTGGTAGTGGATAGCATGGCAGTAGAGTATGATGTGGAAGAGAAGGATGTCCGCCTCATTAGATTGACGCATTAGGTCTAGAGCATTTCCAGGAACAAATCACAAAGTTAGGAACGAGGACCTCCCACAAGGAATCTTAGTTGCTTAAAAGTGCATGTTTCCAAGTCTTGCTCAAAATTAGATAGTCTGACTTTGAACGGGGAATCTGTGGTGTCAGCAAGATTCTATACGAAATTTTTGAACAATAACATTTGGTAACCTTAGAGGTCAATCAAAGTTCTCAAGTAGCTGACCCTACAATTTTGTTCTTCTCTCATTCTGTCTAAAATATTCCAGAATGAATTAGAAACTACATATAGAGTAATAAACAAGGCTTTAAGTGACACTAAACTTTGATGACAAAGATTCAGTCAAGACTTAAATTAATAAAACAACCTATCCAAGACATCACATTCAGCATGAATACATGTAAATATCCTGATTATGAACTTTTAAAAATACTTGAAAATTTCAGAATGGCTGAGCTATTGTTTTATTTCTACCAGAACTCCCTTCTGGTAGCTCTGACCCTGCAGTGAACAAGTTTTGTGGTGTTGAAGACCACGGGAAGGTAGAATTTGAGTGAATTTATTAGCTCATAAAATTAATGTGCCACATGATGGCACACTATGACATCCCAAGCTTATCACAAAGCAGGATATTTTTGTCTAGGACTTGCATGAGCAGAAATACCTTTCACATGCAAAATTTTAGAAATACCTCAGCCTCATAACAGAGGATGTGTGTGTGCGTGCGTGTGTGTGTGTGTGTGTGTGTGTGTGTTGGGGGAGGTGTAGAAGTGTGCCTGTAGATCACAAAAAATAAATAAATAGCTAGAATTACTCTCAAAAATCTTTTTTTTTAATCCTCACTCGAGGACTTTTTTTCATTTTTTGTTCAGATAGAGTAGGAGGGAGAGAGAGGAAGAGAGAGAGAGAGAAACATTGACGTGAAAGGGCCACATCGAGTGGCTGCCACCCGCACGACCAACCAGGGCCGGGGACAAACTGCAACCAAGGTACATGCCCTTAGCAGAAACCGAACCCGGGTCTATCTGGACCGTGGGCTGACACTCTAACCGCTGAGCCAGACTGGCCAGGGCACAAAAATCTTTTCTTGTTCTCTCCTTTAAGGTACATTATTTTTTAATTTCAACATCTGCCTATGTGCCTAATGGGATTTGGCTTTTCTGGTGTTTGGGTACTTTCAAGAGGTTTGTTACTTTTATTTTTTATTTTTACAGTTCAGGAAATATATAAAGCTATGATTAGATGTATCTTGTTTATCAACTCAAAATGACGTGTGAGCGTAGGGTAATTTTTATACATTTCAAAGCTGCCTCGTCTCATCTCTTCCTTTCTGGGAGCCTTCTCCTTCTGGACTTCCTTGAGCTTGCAGACTTGGTCTGCTGGGCCTCCTAGATATATCCTGCAGGTCTCTTACATTTTCTGTCACTTTTTACACCTTTATTCAAGTTGGCTTTATATATTCAAACATCTCTTCCATTTCACCTTCCAGGCCATGCGTGTACCGCTGGAAATCAGGTTTTCTTTCCAGATGTGATGTTTCTGTGCAGCGCGTGACTATCATTTGTCATTTCTCTTGTTCGACAGTTCCCCTTCACTCTTTCCGTCCGTTCTACTCCTCTGCTCCGGCTGCTACTCTAACAACACGTCATCATCTTTTATCACTGGATCGTTTGGGGTGGACATTGGGTCACTGCCATACGTTGCACAGGAGTGCGTTTGTCAGGGGTAGACTGGCCTTTATTGTAGGAACAGAGTTAAAAATCCCTTTTCTGGGTGACATGAAAGAAGCCTACTGATCACCCAAGTCCCCCTTTTCTTCTGAACCTCGTAGGTAGGTAGAACTTGGCTTACCCAGGTAGCACATCCTTTGGTCTTAGATGCCAGGAAGAACCTTATAAGTTAACCTAAGAAAGGATGTGTTAAACGTGTGTATTGCTTTTTAATAAATGACGGTCAAGCATTCTTTTAAGAGTAGAACTATATTAATTTCCTGGGGCTGCCATGAGAAAGTATCACCAAATGAGTAGCTTAAACAACAGAAATTTGTTCTCTCACAGTTCTGGAGCCTGGAAGTCCAAGACCAACCTTGGCAGAGCTGATCGTCCCTCGGGCTGGGAAGGAGTATCTATGCTATGCCTGTGTTCTAGCTTCTGGTGGCTTGCTGGCAATCTTTGGCACTCCTTCACTGATAGACGTATCCCTCCAGTCTGCCTTCACCTTCACATAGTGTTCTCTCCTTACTTGTGTATCTTCCTTTGTGTCCAAAGTTCTCATTTTAAATAATTTTTCTTTATTGATTTCAGAGAGAGAGTAAGGGAGAGAGAGAGAGAGAGAGATAGAAACATCAATGAGAAAGAACATGGATTGGCCGCCTCCTGCATGCCCCTACTGGGGATCGGGCCCATGACCTGGGCATGTGCCCTGACCGGGAATCGAACCGGTGACCTCTTGGTGCATGGAATGACGCTCAACCACTGAGCCACACCAGCCAGGCCAAAGCTCTCATTTTTAAAAGAACATAATCATGTTGTAGTAGGGCATACCCTAATGATCTTATCTTAACTTGATAACCTACCAAGGCTATATTTCCAAATAAGGTCAAATTCACAGGTACTGGACGGTTAGGACTACAACAACTTTTGGGGGAGTCAACCTATAACAAACACTGTTGGTTTTTCCTAAATGGCATCTCACTCAGAAGCTCAGACTTGCAAGCAGATACAATTGAGGTCTGGTTAAGTTAAAGTGGCAGGCAAGCATAGCTGATCCTGACTTGACCTCCTCTCTTTAAACAGCCACTGAAGTGCCCTGGAGGCATCCGCATCCATCTCAAAGCACAGTTTAAAATGGCTAGTGGGCAGCCCCATTTTTTAATAGCTGTATGCTCAACCATTTTAATCATCTGAATATTCTATACGTGTCAATCATTTAAATTTCCACTATCACAAACAGCATGGTGTCAAGAACTGTGTAGCTGAGTTTTTGTGCTTATTGTTAATTTCTTGAGCATTATTTCCAAAAAATAAAAAGGTTTTTAAGTACTGGAGTATGTCAGCACATTATACAACTTTGCATCCTATCAAACAACAATAAAAAGTTGTCCCAATAAATTTTTTTTTGCAGCTTCATACCATGGACTTTAAGGTTAGCTGGCTGTCATCAGAGAAAACTATATTTCAACATGGAGTTGTTTTGTTTTCAATTATTTTTTTTTATTATTTTTTTCTTTATTGATTTTAGAGAGGAAGAGAGAGATAGAAACATCGAAGAGAGAGAACATTGATTGGCCACCTCCTGCATGCCCCCCACTGGGGATCAGGCCCACAACCTGGGCATGTGTCCTGACCGGGAATCAAACCAGCGACCTCTTGGTGCATGGGTCAACGCTCAACCACTGAGCCACACTGGCCGGACTTCAATTTTTTTTGAAGTGGAATACTAATTCTCCAAGCAGGCCTGGAATACCTCCCTCCAGAGTCAGAATCTGTCCTCACCTTTTCAAAAGGTAGGTTTGAAGAATTGAGAGGAGTGAGATTAGGCAGAGAAAGTCCATGTAAGCATAGGGCTCATTTTTCAACTGAGGCACTGTATTAGTTTTCTAGGGTTGCAACAATTTTCCACAAACTAAATGGCAAAAAATAAAAATAAATAAAAAAGAAGACAAACTTATTGTCTCACAGGTCTGGAAGCCATAAGTCCAAATTAAATTGCTGGCCGAGCCATGCACCCTCTGAAGGCTCTGGGGAAGAATCCTTCCTTGCCTCTTCCCAGCCTAGGATGGTGGCCAGCAATGCTTGGAATCCCTTGGCTTGTATCTAAATTACTCCAGTCTCTGCCTCCATCATAACAAGGTCTGCATCCCTCTGTGTCTTCTATGTCTTCAGGGATCTCTCTCTTTATAAGAACATCAGTCATTGGTTGGAGGGCCCACCCTAATCCTACATGACCTCATTTTAATCTGGTTACTTCTGCAAGGATCCTATTTCCAAACAAGGTTACATTCACAGGTACCAGGGGTTAAGGCTTGTATATATCTTTTTGGGGAACAGAATTTATCTTATATTAGGTGCCAACTGAATTCTAAGACAAAGGTGGGTTTAGGGTTGTTCTTAAGAGAAGTCCAGGGGAATCCCTAATATTAACCTAGTCTTTTCTAGTTTATATAAAACCTAAGCTCTTTGTGACCACTGACCCCTCTCCAAATGACATCTGGATTGAAACCATTTTCTATGAAATGGATCCACTTGCCTCTGCCAATCTCTGAGTCATGAAGACAAACACATCATTTAAAAAAAAAAAATTACCTTGCCACAGAAACTAATTGTGCCCAGGGATGCGACAGGATTGTGCAGTCTGCTCTGGTTCAGCTGTGCTAAGTGGCTCTGCACCGAGAGGTGGCCGGGCTCATTAAGGTAAGTGGCACATTTAATTATAGACACAGAAGCACAGGTTTCAGTATGTTCTGTGAGGGAGCAAATGGCACTTCCTGCACTTTTCAATACAAATATAGATTCTAAATTGGAGTCAAGGTAATACTCTTAGAGTGAACACCCCAGATTCTCCATGTCACCAATCTTGTCACAGAGGTAAGTACTGCTTAGAGCTGACAGAGAGAAGACAGGGAATTCCAGTTTTTTCTTCTATCAACAAATTTTTATTGAACAACAGCTATGTGCCATGATGCATTCTGAGTTCTTGGGATACATCGGTACAAAGGAAAGAAAGAAAGGGAGGAAGGAAGGAAGGAAGGAAGGAAGGAAGGAAGGAAGGAAGGAAGGAAGGAAGGAAGGAAGGAAGGAAGGAAGGAAAGAAGGAAGGAATGGAGGAAGATCGGAGGGAGGGAGGGAACAATAATAATCAATCAATAAATAAAATGTAGAGCAGATGAAAGTCCCCGCCTTCATGAAGCTTACATCCTTTGTATATCTTCGCTGATCATTCTTTTATTTTTCCCTTTCTGCTGTTAATTTTGGATACCACCTACGTGTGCTTAGTTTTAGTTTTAACTAGAATCAAAGTACTTAAGGATCAAAATGTTTTATGCTGGAAAAGCCGAATACCTTTCTTTTCTTTTTTCTTGTTTGGGAATCTCAAGAGTTGTGTTGTAACGAGATAAATTGTGTATAGGAAATAAAGTCTTTGCATTCCTTCTGCTGTCTTTCATCCAGTCTTGGTGGAACGCTCTCTCCCTGAAGCACAGCTTTCGAGGCATCTCCCCCAACGATTTTACTGACTTCCTGTTTAAGGCATTAGCAGTCGTGGAGAATATTGATAGACTGAAGTTTGATTTTTATATATCCTTTGACTTTTCCAGTCAGAAAGAAAAAACTGGGTCAGACTAATGGACGCATATTACAATGAGGCATTTGACTTAATTTTCTCTTACATTTGACTCTATTTTAATTTTGTTTGTGAGCCTGATTTCTCCAGCTCTGATTGGAAGGCAAAAAAATGTTTATTTTGTTATTCCTCTACTCCTCATTGTAAGAATAGCCTCAGCTGTACTATAGATATCCAATGAATACTTTTGGAAAATGATATTTTCCCATTGGCAATTCCTAGGATTCTGTCATTATAAAGATTTTTTTCAAATGCATTTATTCAGTTTGTGGTCATTTTCAACATCACGAAAAGCAAACAGAAAGGTATAAATATCAAATGCCTAAAAAATATCCTCTTCTCTTTCCTTGCTAAACACACAGTATGCTTGCTCAAAATAGCACAGCATTTTGAGCCTTGAAGCAAACTTCAAGTAGCCAAACCTCAGCCCCTCTATACGTCATTAAATGTTTAGATCTCCTTGCTTTGCATTTCCATATTTGAACTGTCTCTGTGTTGTGTACTTAATCCACAAGTGGCTCTAATTGTTTAAAATGTTTGCCTCAACCCAAGTCAAAAGCTGCTTGTTTATAACTGTCATTAATGCGTCTTAGTCAAGGATGGTAAATAGTTTGACCTCCTATTGTGGACAGATTCTAAGGTGGTCCCTATGTTCCCTGCCTCTGACATTCACTCTTATGTGTAATCCCCTTCTCTTAAGCCTGGTGGGGCCTGTGACTTGCCCCTAACCCATAGAACATGGCGAAAGTAACACAATATATGTGATTATGTATACATGATGACATTACATACGATTGTAAATATCTTACAAGGCGAGTCTCTCTCCCTTGCTGGTTTTGAGGAAACAAGCTACCATGTAGGGAAAGTCCTTGTGGCCAAGAACTGATGGCAGCCTCAGGGAAGAAGAGAGCAAGAAATTGAAAACCTCATTCCAACAACCCACAATGAATGGACTGTTGCCCAAGCCACTTGAGCCTGGAAGAAAATTCTTCTTCAGTCAAGCCTCTGATAAGAACCTACCCCCCAGCTGACATCTCAATTGACACCTTGTAAGACTCTGAAGCACAAGACCCAGCTAAATTGTATCTAGGCTTCTGACTCACAGAAAACGTGAGATAATACATGTGTGTTGTTTTAAGTCACTGAGTTTGTGGGAATATGGTGACATACCAATAGAGAACTCATGCATAGCACATGCCAACTCTGAGCATTGAGTTCACTTTCCTGGATCACTAAGGCTAAGAAGGATTCTGTAGCCATCGCTGGAATCCACAAGATGAGTGCCAGATGGTATTAGTGATGTTTTCAGTGAGCATATTTATGAGACACAGAACACCTGACATTTGCAATTCATCCTATTCTAATTTATACTCCGTGAAATCAGAACGAATAAGTGAAATGTTCCCACATGTCAAGTCTTGACTTAAGATCAATACCTTAGGTAAAAGGTTGTAGGGTGCATGGGTGGGAAAGAAACATGGGTGAAACAGGACGTGGAAGTGCTTGTGCACGAACTGTGTGGAGTTGTGACCACAGCAAACCATCCCACTCCGAAGGGCTCACCTTCCAATCTAAAGGACTCAGCTGTTTCCAGACTAAACAAGGGAAGATACTGGTCCCGTGTTTCCAGGTTCAACGTTGTTTCAGTGGAAGCTGAATAGCTCAATTTTTATGTGAAATTTCCCATTGACTAATTTCTATGCACAACGATTACGTTAATTTCTCATCATGTTAGTTGCATTATTGTTGAACCACTAGCTGCTACTGATGTGTTTTCTCTAAAGAGTTCACAGTTTGACCCATTATTCAATACTGAAGCTACCAATGTCATTTCTTTCTACCCATATGAAAGTCAATTATGATATAATAACCCATAAACTTAATTTTTCTCCAAGCTTATATAATTAAGTAGTAGAATGAATCGCTGAGGATGAAATACATGGAATGAATAATATTGAGTTAATGATACTAAGGGCAAGCCTCTACCCTCAATTAGTTTTATGCACATACTTGCAAAGTCAGTGGGAGTTGCTTGTGAATATATACCTTGGTTCTATCTTTCTCTCCCTCTCCCCCGCCCCACTCTAAAAATCAATAAAGAAAAAATATTTTTTAAAAATAATAATTTTTCTTTATTGATTTTAGAGAGAGGAAAGGAGAGAGAGAGAGAGACCTCGATAAAAAAGAACATTGATTGGCCACCTCCTGCATGTCCCCCACTGAGGCTTTGGCCCACAACCTGGGCGTGTGCCCTGACCGGGAATTGAACCAGCGACCTCTTGGTGCATGGGTTGACACTCAACTACTGAGCCACACAAGCAGGGCTAAATTATACTCTTAAACACATAGCATATACATTGCATCTTTTAAACCTCACAATTATCCTATGAAACTATATAATAGAATTTAAAAGAGCTGAGTAAAATTGACTTTGTGTAAGTCTCCCTCTAGCACACTCACTGATCTTGGGAAAGTATTGAGCCTCTCTCTCTTATACTTATCTGTACAATTTTCTCATCTGTAAAATAAAGATAATGATAACTAACATTTAAGTGATTAATGTATTCCAGGCACTCTTCTATATATTTTACACAGATTGTTTCATTTACATCTCCTCATGGCCTTATAAAGTAAATACCACCACCATTGCACCAACTTTGCCAAAGAGGAAAATGAAGATTAAGGTGGATAATTAAATGGTTTCCAAGATCTCACAGAAATCCAACACTCAGAAATTTGCTTCTAAAGCTCAAGATCTGAAATATTTTAACATATTCTCCACCTATTATTACTGTAATTAAATGTGATAGTGCTTAAAAGTAATAGGAACATAAAAAGTTCTCAATTAATTGTTGTACTTATGAATCAGAGCAGTAATATTCAAAAACAGGAAAATATAGAAAGACTGAAGAGTTATTTTAAAGGAAAGGCAACTACTGATTTATTTCCCCTGTTAGCTTATCTGCAATATTTTTTCACAACAGTGTATTTTTTCTTGTCATCAAAGGACCTGTTTTGAACATTGCATCTTTAGGGCTTCCTATGAGTTGAATATTAATGACCAAAAAAAAGCGATGTTCTTTCTGCTCCATCCTTTGCCCCCCTTGGAATTAGAGAATAGCCCTTGGGATCAGCAGAACCAATACATGTGGTTCTTCCTAACAGCCTTGCTATTTACAGTCGTGGTGTGTTTTTTGTGTGTACGTGTGTGTGTGTGTTTTTTTTTTTTTTTTTTGCCTTTAATGAGCAGAAACTCCCTTCCAATTTGAACAGCAATTCTCCAAGGATCCTGCCTATAGAGCAATGACAGCTAGATCTCACTCCAATTACAGATGGAAAGCTAGTTGCCAGTGAAATATCAGAGGACTCATAAGGTTATACCGACATTGAAATTTAGGTTGGTCCCTTGGCCTCCCTTCTAGAGAAAACAAACAAACAAACAAAAAAAAAACCACATAATCCTTTGGGGAAAGCAGAGGTTATGAGTAAGAAGGCATTCTTTTCTGCATGGTTTCTTATCTGTGACACCAGCAGCAATACCAGTTGATCAGACCACAGCAAATCCCTGGTCTATTCTTGGTAAATTATAACATCCTGGTTGTCTAAACCAAAAACTGCTATTTCTCGTGCAAGCTATATAGCTTGACTAGATTAAAAAATGCAGAAGAAACGATGTGTGCATCTTACTGTGTGATATGTCCAGTAGATAAATTGAGGACTTCTTACGCATACGCTAAATGAAAACTAAGACGAATAGCAGCATAAAATGGTAAAGTGATATAAGACATTCAAGCATTGTAAAGTAATTTAGAATTATGACTGTAAAGCGTCATGAGGATGTTACCAACATGAATTTAAGACCTAAAACAATTTTATGGTTGTAAAATTTTACTCGAGGTAATTTAGATACTGATTGCCTTTAAAAACGTACAATAGAATCACTTCTAAAATATGGTATTTGTGTAATAAATATGCACACCCAGTTTCATGTACAAAACCTGAGACAGCTGTGGTTCAGTGGGAAAAATCATTGAACTCACAATTAGGAGACCTCAGACTGGAATAGGGTGGGGATAGAGTCAACGAGAAAGCACTGCATGACCTTGATAAGCAATACCTGGTGGCCCTATCATTTACCTCACTCCTTCCAGGAAAGAGTATATTCATCTGATTCCCCAGAGAAACTAAAGCCCAGTTATCCACCATGAGATTAGGGTTTCACTTGCTGTAGCCCAACAGAATCTGTAATCACAACTGTGTCAGTGATGTTTCTATGTCTTTCAGGGCAGTATTAGCTTCAGCATGGCATGGCTCCCTCATGCAAACTGGTTTGATGGAAAAAACTAAAGAAATGTAGTTAATATTTTGGTTGTATTTTTCTTTATAACTGGCACATTCTGTGTTATTATTATTATTATTATTATTATTTCCTTTATTGATTTCAGAGAGAGACAAAGGGAGAGGGAGAGAGAGATAGAAACATCGATGAGAGAGAACATGGATTGGCCACCTCCTGCATGCCCCCCACTGGGGATGGGGCCCACAACCTGGGCATGTGCCCTGACTGGGAATCAAACCGGTGACCTCTTGGTGCATGGGTCCACGCTCAACCACTGAGCCACACTGGCTGGGCTATAACAGGCATATTCTTGAGAGGTTCTATTCCAAGAGTTTACAAACACATTTGTTCAAAGGGGCTTACGAAATGAGCTTCGTGTAAAAAACTCTTGCCTTTCTACTTCTGATTATTTATTTCTTTTCTTTTCTGACAGAAAGCATAAATTCAAGAATTATTTTCATTTTCTCCTAGCTGAAACAAGTGATGGCCAAGCTCCATGGACAATGGCAACTGATTCTACATGTTAGTGACACGGGGTCACTGAGATTCGATGACAAAGCGGAGAGAGCTGTGCCTGCTCTCAGAGGGATGGGCGTGACTCAGTTCCTCTGCTCACTCTCCTAAAGGAAGGAGGACTGGGTAGACAGCTTGTCTAATTTCTTTTTTTTTAATGTAGCCAGAAATTCCATTTTTTAAATAAATAATGTGATCATTGTCAGTTCTAAAATATTGTCAACTAATCAGAAATACTTGCTAGTTTAACCATCATTGAGCAGATGAATCCCGTGCAGACCACACAAAAATGATGTGGGCTGAAACTGATTTCTAACCTCTGATTACCCCCTTACAGGTAACGCACACAGACATATGTTTCTGGGAAAACATCAGATTTCTAAATTATTAACTAGGCACATGCATGTCAAGGAGACAAAGACACGCGTGTCTTTAAGGAAACCTGTGGCATGCGTGTCTCCCTGAGTTCTGCATAACAAGGCCATTTCTCGCCGTAGGAATATTTTGATTATCCGATCTTGATGTTGCCTCATTTATAAGTGATTTCTTGCTAGATGGTTGCTTGAGACTTTTCTTTTCCATCTTCAATTTGATAGAAAAATGAGCTACATAGATCAGTCTGGGTATACAGTCACTTTGAGGGTCTGTTTTTAAACTTTATGTGTTTGGGCTAAAATGGCCCCATTGTGAGAGCCTCTGGAGATAAGTACAAGATTAAGTTTTAAACAAGCCTTGATTTCACACTCTAACGAGTTCCATATTCTATTCAGGGTCTCACTAAAGATATATTTTTCTTTGAAGATTAGTCGGCCTGAATTTTGGTGGTACAAATTGTCTTCAAGGTCTTGGAATACAATTTCCTCTATTCGTTGGTAAAAGTCCTTGAGGAAGTAAAGGGAAAACAAACCTCTTCAAGCTTTATAAATTGGGGTACCTTCTTATTCTTGTGTCAGGTGTTAAAGAGATAAAGCATTCCACTCTGCAATCCATCAATAAGCATGGTTTTTATTGAATGATTAATCTGTGCTCAGCTTTGTTCTAGAATTTAAGACATCATTTGTGTTGTCAACTCTCGGGCCTTTGAAGCCTTGAGAAAGAATTTGAGATTTCTTTAGTGGATAATGAACACCTCAGGGGTCTGTATATCCAGCCTTTCTTACTCCTACCATAGACATCATCATGCTGACCACACTAATACTCTAACTCAGAATTCCTATGCTTGCGAATCCTGGGATTTCTCCTCCTTGACCAAGGAACAGTGATAGACTCCACTGTCAATCCTAGCCCGAAGTTGCCCAAGTCAACTCGGACATTTCAGAAGTTTCCAAATATATATCTAAGCTGCTGGCATGAAAATATTTTAAAGAAGAAACAAATATAATAGGACCATTGTAACACTTGTTTAAAGGCCCAAATGATTATCCCTGTTTCAGAAGGATGGTTGAAATTGAGATACGATTGAAAGATATAATGGTAAGGAAACCAGATGTTTTCACATTAGCATCTTAGGCTGGTTTGCTCCTGAACTTTAAAAGGTTTTCAAAGAATATAAAAGAAGAAATTAGAGCAAATGTATGTCAATTCCCAAGTTGTTTTTCAGTCCCGCAAATCAGTGAGAATCTCTGGTGAGTCAGATTAGACTAAGGAAATGAGCCTTGAGACAAAATCTCAGTTAGAATCTAGGTACACACCCCATGTCAGTTTCCACAGAGAGAGAGGCAGAAGCACAACCCACTGTCCGGTGCTGACCTTTGCAGCCTGGTGACCCGCCCTTTCATGGCCCTGTCCAGGAGTCTCCTCAGTCAAAATAGAGATCCTTTCACTCGGAGACAAGTGAAGACAGAGCGTATATAGGAGGTCTTGAAAGTACACCCTTTCTCGGATATAACCACCACTTCATAGACTCTCTGAGCTACAATAAGATATAATTCATATTTCATGGGATAGTCTCAATATCACATAACTGTACTTTTTAATAAGAGTGAACATTAAAATGTATAAGAATGCGGTTTCTTATTTGCAGCCTATTTTTTTTTTAAAGAATCAAATGTGCAAATCTGAAAATGATGTCTCCTCTTAGAAAATATACAGATTTCGGAAAATGGGTTCTCTAAGTATAAGAACAAACAATGTCAACACTGTGCCATCATTGTGGGAACAGGGTGTGTTCAAATAGCAACAGCACAGATCAAGGAGGGATTCATTCCCTGGGAGACACAAAGGAGCCAATCCCAGAAGGTGTCACGGAAAAAGCTCTCTCTGTTCCGCAGGATAAGTAGGAGTTTGACAGACAGATGGGGGGGGGAGGGCTTTCCTGTCAGAGAAAACAAAATGCTCAAATGCAAAACAGCCTTTGAGCTGTTGAAGTCAGAGAAAATAGTTGGGCTGTATGAACTTATGTCTTGATAAACGTGAGAAGGGAAGAAAGGAATTTATATGGTTATGTAAGTGAATAAACCCAACATAGTAAACAGCACCTTCACAGAAGCTTATTTATTACATTATCTGTGTTTTGATTTGCTTCTCCAAATACTCAGAAATGATGGCAAAGCATTTTTTTTTTCCAAGTGAGAATCTAATATTTCTGTCTGGATTAATAACCTGCATTATCTAAGTAGAATAGTCTTGCAGAGACTAGTGTTGACTAATCACCAGCAGGAGGGTGTTCTGTGGGTGGCTCACACCCGCAGCTTGCCACGCTGAAAAGGAAGCATGTTGGGGATTTAATTACTGGAGGGTAAGGAGTGGCCAAAAGGCTCTGAGGCATAAAATAGAGCCAGGTTTAAGTTTGGGGGGGGCAGTGGAAATCTCTCATTATTCATGCAGTTTATTCCACCAGAATTTGCCCAGCATAGCTTGGTTGTGAAACCTTGAACACGGTAGGAAGCAAACAAGCAAAATAGATTGAGATGGCCATGTTCATTACAATTCGGAACAAGTTTCAAGTCATCCCAGAACACTCTGCAGTGTGTACCTACTCCATGAGAAAGATTAAAGTAAATACCTGGTCTAGTTTTCATCTTATAGGTACTTAAGTCAGAAGAATGTGGGCCTGGGCTTTTGCAGACTATGCAATAGCAACTAGATTATGATTTTACAACCTTCCAATGCTGGTCCAGTGTCATAGACTATTACAATTGGTTTTGTTGCTATTGCTGTGGGATGGACTCTGTGTTATTGTTGTTATTTTTAAATTTAATTTCTCTTTGAATGTTTCCAAAACCAAAAAGCAAATTGGAGCCTGTGCCTTCTCCCTACCTGTTGCTGTTTCTCATGTATCATTCCAGATGTGTCTTAATGCCTAAGTGAGCTCCTAAAATAGCACAATCTTTTCTTCTCCTTTTATAAAAATAGTGGTATACAAAACACAGTATATGACTTTTTTTTTAACCCAATATTGGATATAGCCAGTAAACAATATATTCTGAAGTTTGTCATTTTGTGAAACTCTATAGTATTTCATTCTCTATGTACTAAAATTTATTTAACCAGTCCTTCTCTATATTCATTTGGGACTTTCTAAATGTTGTCTTTACAAATAATACTGCAACAGATAGCTTTAGTCACACGTAATTTTGACCCTATGCAAGTACATCTCTCAAATACATTTGAAAGTCCAACTGTAATGTCAAAAGACACGTACAGCCCTGGCCGAGTGGCTCAGTTGGTTGGAGTGCCATCCTGTACACCAGAAGGTTGCAGTTTCCATCACCAGTCAGGGGTATGTACAGGAGGCAACTGATCGATGTTTTTCTCTCACATTGATCTCTCTCTCTCTCTCTCTCTCTCTCTCACACACACACACACACACATCAATAAAAATATATCCTTGGGTGAGGATAAAGAAAAAAAAAAGACATGTGCAATTATACATTTAGTAAATATTACCAGATTGATTTTTTCTTTTATAAATTTCACTCCAACTAATTAATGAATGAGAAAGTCTTCTTCCAAACATGTGTCTCCAAATCCAATAGAAAAAAATGGTGAGCTCTTCCTTCTTTTTCTGAATGTTTCTCAACCAGAAGATAAAGAACAACTCTCCCATGTTCCTAATGCCAACAGAAACATACCACTTCAGTGACAAATGAAAGAAAGTAAGCTTCCTCTTACATTGGAATAAAGGTAATCTAAAACAAAGGCACACATTAAATGGACTCAAAGTCTCTCTTTCAGCAGAAAATACTTGTCATTTGTTTTCTGAGAATTCTGCCTCTGAGCAACATTGTTACAGGTGAAGCTCAGGGCAACAACAGTAGGTTCACGGAGCCAGAGGTCCCTTTGCTTTCTTTTCCATTGCCACATCCTTAATTGATGTCATTTATTTATTCACAGTGTCTAAATATTCATAGATTACCGCTACAAGCTAATTTTATCACATACGTCTTCTTGCATCTGGCAACGGAAAGGCAAAGGCTCTTCCCAGTTTTGAGAGCTCATTTATTAAGGCCCAAGTACAAGTAGGCAGGAGAAAGTCACAGTGAAATAATTAAGAGCAATTATCACATTATTAAGTGTCGAGAGGCATTTCAGCTTCAGGTAATTGATTTCCAACAGGCTGTGTGTCAACGAAATGTACTCGTGACCTGCTCAACATTCCGACGAGCTAGCTCCAGCGATCCAAAATGTCACTTCAGGGATTTTCAAAAATAAAAAGAAAGGAAAATTCTAAGAGTTTTCTTTTCCCTTTTTTGCCTGTTGGACAATGATGTTATCTGGTGTTCAGGATTCTGAAATTAGTGTGCATAGTAACCACCTAAGGATTTGGATGAAGTGGAGATTCTGATTCAAATCTGGGGTGAGGCCCCTGAGTCTCTGCTTTTGACCACGTCCCAAGTGATGCTGATGCCGTGGGTTTATGGACCACACTTATAATAGCAAAGGTGTAGAGAAGGGAATTATGACCTAAATTAGTAAAGTTCAATCCCTATATTAGACTCAGTTTACTATGGGGTTATACCCTCTCGCTGCACACATATCCCCTGCCAGTTCAACTATAATCTGTGCCATTTTCATAAAAAGAACAGAAAAGTAAACAATGTTGATAGCTTTCCCCATTATTCGAAAAATGGCAAAAGAGAAAATGCAACAACATCTTCCTATAAAAAGGACAACACTCAACAGCAATTGTATTAGTTCGCTGGAGCGGCCATAACAAAGCATCACAGAGGAGGTGGCTTAAACAATGCAAATGTATCATCTTACAGTTCTGGAGCCTTGAAATCCCAAATCAAGGTACTGAAAAGGCTGATTCCTCCCAAGCGTTATGAAAGGAGAACTTTCCAGGCCTCTCTGCATGGCTTATAGATTTATAGATGACTGACTTTCTCTCTCTGTCTCTCTCTCCCTGTCTCTCTCTCTCTCTCGATATATATATAGTAATAGTACATCTTAAAGAGAGCTGGTAACTGACTACAAAAGATCCCAGGCAGGATAGTGGTACAATCAGACTTCGCTGTAGGAAGATCACTCTGATACAGGGTGCAGCAATTTTTTTTTTTATCCTCACCCGATGACATTTTTGCATTTATCTTCAGAGAGAGCGGGAGGGAGAGAGTGGGGAAGAGAGAGAGAGAAACGTCAACGTGAGAGAGACACATCAACTGGCTGCCACCCACATGACCCCAACCGGAGCCAGGGACAAACGGCAACCAAGATATGTGCCCTTAGCGGGAACCGAACCCGGGACTCTGTGGTCCACGGGCCGATGCTCCATCCACTGAACCAAACTGGCCAGGGAAGCAATTTTTTTTCTCTGAATGGTCAAATAATAAATATTTATGCTTTTCAGAACATATGGTCTCTGTTGCAATTACTAAACTCCGTTGGAGTAGTGTGAAGAAAACCCATAGACAATATGGAACTAAGTAAGTGTGGCTGTGTTCCAATAACTGTTTATTTGCAAAAACAGGAGATGGGCAGGATTTGACCCATGGGTCAGAGTTTGCTGACAACTGCTCTGGTGGGACTGTTGCATTCTTGCCCTTTGGCAAGCAATTCTTCCCATGAAAGCCAGAGCAAGTGATTTAAAATATAGAACAGGTCATGTCATTACCCTGATTAATAACCTCCAGCCTCTTTCCAACATACTTAGGATAGAATCTACACTTTGTACCATAACATCTTGGACCTCTAAGACTTAGCACCATGACCCTAAGTTTCTGGTCCTTGATGAATTTTGCTAAGCTATCCAAATGTCACTGTGCACTAAGTGGCTTATATGTCATTTCTGATCCTTCTAGCTGCCTGTCATTCTAGCTGCTATTATGGACACCAGCTCTTGGTGGGCCCTGACTAAATTCCCACAGGTGCAACCTGGTATCAATTTCCCGCACGTCCCCCAGTGGGCCTCACACCTCCTGCCTCAGGGCTTCTCTGTTGAGGCTGAAGTGAGAGAAACAAGACTTCCTCTTGATGCCAAAGTATGTGCATCTCAGAAGCACAGACGAGTAATATCCTGTGGTGCGAACCCTGGACCAAGTGATAAGGGGAGATAGTGAATCACTGTTTTTCTTTTCTCTCTTTGAGTTCCATTTTCATGAGATTTCTCAGATGGTTCCTCTCAAGCTAACAGTCCCTCTGAGCAGACAGCTTGATGAGAATCTTCACGTGGGCCCTCCTGCCTCCTATGTTCCTCTCCCCTTGTGTCTTACTTCTGCTCCCTGGGTTTTCACTTTCTAATAGATGCACAGGGCCTTTGACTCAGGGTCTGCTACCAGAGAACAAAGATGAGGCGCTCTAGCTCACTCATACTTTTCTAGCCACTCTGCCTCTTTGTCACTGGGACTTTCATGTCTGCTCCTCTCCGAGGACATTTGCACTGGCTGTCCTATCTGCTCCCAGATCTTTGCAGGTATGACTCTTTCATGTCATTCAGACTTTTCCTTAAATATTATCACCTTATAAAAACTTCCTCTCGCTACGAAATCTAACAAATACCCTACCAGTGTACACTACACTTTCTTGTTTAATTATTTTCATAGGACTAATAAATCGACAAAAATTCTAATCGCTGCATTTGATTGCCTTCCCCACTGGTCTGGTCAACCGCCGGTAGATTATTGGTGCCTTAAAAGTGGAACCTTTCTCCTCATTTCTTACTGCTGCATCACTCTGCTGAGAACAGTACCTGACACTTAAAAAGAATATAGTTCATACTGTCTAATGAGTAAGTCTAAATGCAAACCACAGGGAAGGGCTGTGAATTCAAATCCCATTTCAATAGAAATGGTGAGATTTGTGATCAAAGAAAGAATATAAAATAGGTAGACCATGGACTTTATCTTTGGAAAGCAGATTCATTGTCTCTGAGACCAGTGTAGGTGTAGCTAGTCCTGCAACGACTCCCCCAGAACATCCAGAGACAATTAGGAACCCTAAATAATGCAAAAAAAAAAAGGTATAAAAATGATTTTAAAGGAACTGAGTCATCAATTAAAGTATATAATTAGTAATCTTCACAATAGAAGGCTAACCAACTGTGTTAATGCTTTTGGGTTGGAATGAATACGTGAACACAGGAGGCAGAAGAAGCAGTTTGAAATGTAATGTACTAAAGCTCTCTGAATCAATTAAATGCATCTTGATTCATACCTGGGGATATTAGACACATGGTTCATTACAAGAACTGAGTGTGTTGCAAAGTGTCTTTTCCTCTCTCATTGAGGAGAGCTGAGCTATGACCATGTGCCCGCCATTGCTTTGAGAAACAAAGTTTTAGAAAAATGAGGATAATTAATTGCAATCCAGAATGGCATAAGGAAGCTTTCTTCCAAATTTGGACAGAGGCCCATACTTTATCCAAGGCTTAGGGTGAGAAAAAGCACAGACTTTTTATAACATCTTAAGTCTAACAAAATATTCACCCAGCAAGTATAAAAATCTTTAAATATTGTCTAATTTTAAAATATTTTATGTTCTAACACTAGAGAATTGTCACAGGAAGTCTATCCCATGAACAATTACTTTATTTTCCTTTTTAAAAATCAAATCTTACTGCCATTATCACATAATTGGTTACAAATCTAACATTGGGTCTGGTATACAGTAGTCACTCAATAAATGTTTCTAAAATAAAAAAATATTTCTATCCAGCCTTGGATTTGATGTAACACTGTTATCAAGAGACAGTTGGGGGATTGGCATGCCAACACTTCCCATGATAACATCTTTATGTATCAGAATGTTATTTGAACTCCTTCCCAAAGACACACAAATGATTCCCAATAGCAAGGAACAAGAATATGATTATTTATGCACCAGAACATAAGCTTCTTGATTGCAGCTGTTCCTGTGAATTTTCAATGCCTTGGGATACTCAGAAGTCCTCTTTATAGCAGACTGAGACTCAAATCCATCTGTTCTCAAAGAAGCAACCTGACCTAAACCCAAACCCAGTCTTATTAGATTAGTCATACATAGGCCATGAATCAACTAGAGAAATCCGAGAAATCCTCCTTACTTGCAATAGGTATTTATTCTTCCTCTCCCTCCCTATGTCTTCTCACCTCACTTACACAGAAAGAAGTAAAAGGCTTTTAAAGTATGCAGGTAGCATAGTCTGTAATGAGAAGACTGTTTAGGTCCTAAAAAGAGGGAAGAGGTGATTTCTCAGGTGAGAGTTTCCATTTCTAGCTGCACTGAGGGCAAGAAAAAACTTAGAACACAGTTGAAGTAAAGACCACTCGTTCTTGATACTTGGCCCTAATCTGAGTATAAAGATTCAAAATAATAGAGAGAAAAAGGAATGCACCCTCTATAAAGCCCTTAAAAATGCAACCAACTCTACCTGAGAAGGAAAAAAAGTAATCTGAACATGTAGTTCTTGAATGAACCTTGACTGAGCCACAACCCAGCACAGCATATGCTAAAAACAAGAGCCTCAGACGGTCTCACACTAGAAATGAAGAAAGTGAGTTGGGAAACGTGAGTTGTTCCTGGGCGTCTCACCTCCTCTGAGAGACTCATATTAACCCTTGAAGCAGAGTCCTCACTTCAGTCACTGCTTCAAGTTCCTGTTTCCAGCTAAAGACTCGTCAAAGCTCCCCTTGTAGCTCGGCCAGTGTGGCTTAGTGGTTGAGCGTCGACCATGCACCAAGAGGTTGCTGGTTCGATTCCTGGTCAGGGCACATGCCCACGTTGTGGGTCTGGTCCCCAGTGGGGAACATGCAGGAGGCAGCCAATCAATGTTCTCTGTCATTGATGTTTCTATCTCTCTCTCCCTTCCTCTCTCTCTAAAATCAATAAAGGAACACATAAAAAGCCCTCCCCGCCCCCCTCTGCCCCAGCTAGTTAAGGAGCATTTTTCAATTCAAATTTTGTGTCACTGTGGAGATCTGGTGGGTTAGCCTAGTCACTGAGATCAGTAGAGAAGTTTATTCAGTTCTTAAATAATATATCAACTTTTTATGTCCTTTGTAATCTCATTGTAACGCATTGCAATCCAAGGCCATTACACTACATTTATCTTTAATGAATAAAAAAGGGTACATTGGTATTGACTGAACAAGCAATTAAATATTCCATCAATAGCAGAACACAGAAAAAAATTTAATTATTAATAAGCCACAAGCTTTACTTGTCAGGTACAATCATCTTTTGGTAAGAACAACTTATTTTCTTTTTTATTATCATAGACAAGTGCAATCAAATGTCATTCACCGCAAGCCGCTGTGGTCCTTGTCCCACACGGGATGGACAACGGCTGGCCTCACCTCTTACCAACCGTAAAGGGCAACAGGTTTGGCAAAATAACGGAAAATGTGAGAGGCTTTCGTTTCATTGTAAAAACCCAAGATAGAAGGTAGGAAACAAGTTAGTTTCTCAAATGTCCCTGTACTGATTTCAAAGGACAGCTGTAAAAAGGTACTTGTGAAACACTATGAGACAGATACATAAAATTGCCAAGACTTCAAAGAATAGACTTCAACTATGCATAAAAAAGTCTGTCCTAGAGAGAGAGAGAGAGAAGGAGGGGGGGGAGAGAGAGGGAGAGAGAGATGCCCTCTCTGGAGCCGGAGGTTAGCAGGCTGCACAGCCCACACTGTCCTGATGTTAGCCTTCCACAGGAAGCAGACGTGGACCAGAGCCTGTGGGCTACTGAGCTTGCAGGGCTAAGAACCAAGTGAAAAGGTCTGGCCAGTATTAGAAGCTGGAGGAAAAAAGACTGTACTTAGTACGGGTTTGGACTTTCTCTAGTTCCTTGAGTATCCCCCTGGAAGAGTGTTGAGAAACTGGGAGCTAAGCCAGTAAGGGGTCTCTCAGAGGCTTGCAGCTCCAACGAGCTAAGGAGTGCTGGGCCCCTTATTTAAAAGTGCAGCAGTGCCCGGCCAGTGTGGCTCAGTGACTGAGCATAGACCCATGAATCAAGAGGTCACCGGTTCAATTCCCAGTCAGAGCGCATGCCCAGGTTGTGGGCCCAATCCCCAGTGGGGGGCATGCAGGAGGAGGCCAATCGATGTTCTCTCTCATCTATGTTTTTATCTCTCTCTCCCTCTCCCTTCCTCTCTCTCTAAAAATCAATAAAGATAAAAAATTTTTAAATAAAAAATAAAAGTGCAGCAGTGCCCCGGCCAGTTTGACTCAGGACACAGTTGGGGTTGCAGGCTCAATCCCCTGTAGGCCCCTGATGTTTTGCTCTCACATCAATGTTTCTCTCTGTCTCCCTCTCCTTTCCTCTCTCTAAAAATTAATAATAATAATAATAATAATAATAATAATAAAAGGGCATCAGTAACCATCTAGGTGACCCATGAGGCCGCCTGCCTAAAAAGGGTCTGCCAGATTGGGAGGAGAGAAATAAGATGTGCATATCTCTCCACTCCCTCTGAGAGCTGCTTTAGCAAATGCGCAAGGGATGGAACATTGGCATGAGAAGACATAGTGGTGTCCAGAAAACAGAAGAAAGTCAGAGATGGAGAAAGCAGCTTCCTTTCTAATGGTGTTTGCATATACTAAGAGTTGAACTGAATCCATCCAATTAACCTCCTTTTCATAAGATGGCTAAAATAGGTTGCTGGTTTTTGTAAGGGAAAGAGACAGCTCATACAGGAGGAGAGCAGGGCTACAGAGCTAGGAGAGAACGGACAAAGCCGGCAGCTCAGCCTGAGCAGTGGGTAAAAATGCAGTAATTCTGGCATGTACGGACTACACTGAGACACACACACACACACACACACACACACACACACACACACACACACAGCATTCCCTTCTAAGGTTAGATTTAATTTAATAAGCCAAGCATGTAGAATTGTTGGAAGCAAAGAGACTACAAAGGCAGGTGAGAAGCACACGAAGCAATATCTCAGGAAAGCTATCTTTCCCTGGTTTCCCAAAGTTCCAAAAGGAGACACACAGCAGCCAGTGACATTGTCCAGGAAGGGTGAGGTCTTGCCACACCTGGATCATTTAATACTCATTATGGCTCTGTCCTTTTATACCTCAGGATGATACCACTATTCCGGAAAATAAGCAGTGATTAAGGGCAAGAAGCCCTACTAGCCCTTATTCGCTGTGTGACTACGCATGCTTCTAAATCTTCATCCATGGAATAAGGAAAACATCATGTTTTAATCTAACAATAATTTTCAAACATAAATGAGTACACACAGATACAATAATGCCTAAAATATAACAAACATGCTATTAATATTTATATTATAATTACACCAAAAATCTATCACTTGCTACCCAAGGAAAGATTTACTAACATTGTGCTCTCATGGTTTGTAAGCCCCAACCTCAAAAAAACATGTTAGTAAGGCCGTGTCCTTATCTGGATGGACAGACAGAGTCCAGACCCTGGAGCTCCTGAAGACTATTCCTGCCACTGCCTTTATATCCTCATGAACACCTATCCCCTGCGAGAGTGTTCGACCTTCTCACGAAGCATGGTCCACAAATTTCTGCCTGTCCCCACTGTACGTCCCATGGGACATGTACATAGGCAATTTTATTGCTTTTCTACACTTCTTTATTTAAATTAAAACCTCTTCCAAATAAGAAGTAAATTCTTGAGGGCAGAGACCATGTATCTCCAATGCTTGAATCATAATAGGCATAGCTTTAATGTTGGTTGGGTGGTTTGCAGAATAAAGAAGGCAGAGTAACAAAAAACAAGGTTGGAAAAAAGGCTGTAGAGTCTTATGGCTTTGGAGTCAAACAAATGGATTACATCTCAATTTCACAACTTTCTTGCTGTGTGATTTGGGGCAAGTTACTTAATCTGTAGGAGTCTCAGTTTCCTCATCTGTCAAATTGGAATTCTAGTACAATGTGCTTTATAGGACTGTGGTGGGGATTAAATGTGAAACCCACTGAAATTGCCTGGGATAAGATTAGTGCTTAATAAATGTCAGTCATTATTATTTTTATTCCTGTTATCATTATTGTATTAGTGAGCTGAAAACAAAGATTCTATTCAGGGATATCAGAATGTTTTAAAATAGTATGTGACGCAATTGATAAAATATGCAATCGTACAAAAGAATCTTAATGCAATTGAAGGCATTCTGAAAAAATATGTTTACACACCTGGTATTATATTAAGCTCTTCCAACTTGTTGACCTTTATATCAGTTAAAATTTATTCAAGAAAACCAAAACTACACTAAGCATTTCAATAGATATAATTTAATCTTGGCAGTTTCTTATGTTCATGTCAGAGGGCTGAACAGCAAAAGAAAGCACTGCCTTAACCAGAGATGATCAGTGCAGGAAGCAGCTACCACCCTCAGGCTGGGGAATGAAGGGCAGTGCCTGGAGTTATGAAAACATGGAGAAGGGAATTTAAAAAATCAAAAGGAGAAGGTGGAGGCTGGAAGCCACAGCTGCTGCAGAGGTGAAGGGTGTTTTGGGGGTGCTGAAATGATGTTGACAGGAACCAAACAAAGGGAAAAACCAGTCCTTTCTGCCCTCCTCCTGCCTTCCAATGTCCTGCTAGCTCCCTACTGGCAGAAACGTAGAGCAAGACGGTTGGTAAGGAATGGCCCCACCGTCGAGATTTGGAGCCGAAAGACGGTAGTTTAAGAACTTACTCAACCTTACACCTGCTCTACGTTTTTTTTAAACAGAGACAAACAGCTCACCTTTACTGTGTTCCCCATTGCTGATTTTAATCCTGGCTTTTTTTTCTTCCTGAAACTAAAGAGGCACTTCCACATATATTACCATATTGTCACTCATAAGCATTCTGCAATAAAGATATTATCGCCAGTGTAGAAATCAAGGCTCTGCAACCCAGAGCAGCGCTTCTAAAATGTACAAACTCCCTGAGGATCTCGTTACTATGCAGATCCTGATGCAGTCCATCCGAGAATTTACATCTCTAATGCACTCTCACCTACATTGATGCTGCTGGCCCAGGGACTACATTTGGTCGTAATCTACATTACAAACTCACAAGTCACTCTCAGGTATTCTGATAACATGGACCATGTATTCCCCACAGTAAACCCCAATTCGGTTCATTTATTTATACATACTACAACTTTTCATTAAAATAATAATTCTCTACTATTATTTTAAGATTCTTTTATACATTTATTATAAGTATAATTGAGCATAAAATATAAGCAGATCATGTCCCTTACATATTAGAGTTTATGATAATATATGAGTTTATGACATGATCCATATAATAGGTTTATAATATATATTATGATATTGGAGTTTATGATATTACATATATGCAATTCCTAGGTTCCACTTTCATAGATAAAATAAGACTTAATTTAAAGTTTCTTGTTGGGGAAACATGAGATTTATAGATGCTACCTTCTGTTCTCCTAATATTTCCCTCCGGTTTTGATTCTCAGATTTGACCTATGCTTAGAGAGCAGAAAGTTATGTCATTAAAATGCAGTTATGGTCTCAAAAGCGCCACTCGCCTGTCTGTCCCAAAGTGCACTTTAGTGCTGCAATTGCTGACTTTACCCACAAAAATGCATTGAGCTCCTGCTAGCATTGCAAATTCTGAAGAGCAGTGGGCTAGTTACACCAAATCCCATTCTGCGTTAGAATTGTCAGCACAGTTCTGATGGCTGAATCTCTTCCACTTGACCAAAGGTACCTTGCTGGTCAGCTTCACTGTGAAGTCGGAAGCCGTGTAGCTTAGGGAGACGAATTTTGGGATTGCAAACTCTGCTTCTTAAGGATGGATGGATGCTTCAGTTTAGATACAGACAGAGCCACTGTCATCACTTTTATTTGGACTTCTTAAAAGTCAGAAAATACACTTAAAAGCACATTTTAAAAAGCTATCAGTCACATTTGTTTGTCGCAATGTAGTGTAAATAAATTAGTACATCCTTTTTATGCACTATGTATTTAACTGTTACTGCTACAAGAAGATTAGATAATTGGTTTATGCTTTATCTCATGGTTCAGAATGATACAAAATGTTATCAGTGTGGTATGTACTTTGTGTATCTTTGCATAATAAGCAAAGAAGACTAAGCATTGATTTTAGCACAGCAGGTTTATCAATATTCAGTTATTCCAAGATGAATCCGTTTGAAGGCTGTCAAGATAAGGCCAGAACACTTGACTGACCTTTATTCTAATTTTCAGATGTATATTTTCTAAATAAAACTAACCGAGATATCCAAGTTATTTCTTCTAGCTCTACTACTATGTGCTCACTGCTAGACAGTGTACTATTTCAGAGAAGAGGCCACGCCAGTCCCCCAGTTTAAGTCTGGAATCATTCCTCCACTCCACATTATACAGTAAGCAACCGTCTCACTATTTATTCTACCATGCCTTTCAAATTATTTCTGAAATGTTATTACCTTATGCTTTACTTCTATTTGGAATGTCCTTTTCTGCTAGACACATTTTCCTTATCTTTTTTTTTACTTTTATTTATTTATGTATTTATTTTGTTAATCCTCACCCGAGGATATTTTTCCATTGATTTTTAGATAGAGTGGAAGGGAGGGTGGGAGGGAGAGAGAGAGAGAGAGAGAGAGAGAGAGAGAGAGAGAGAGAGAAACATCAATGTGAGAGAGACATACTGATTGGTTGCCTCCTGCACAACCCCAACCAGGGCTGAGGATCGAACCTGCAACCCAGATACATGCCCTTGACCAGGAATCTAACCCAGAACCCTTCAGTCCATGGGCCGATGCTCTAACCATTGAGCAGCCAAGGCTTTTTGTACTTTTTAAAATTAACCTTTTTATTTTGACATATTGTCGAATCACATGCAGTTGTATGAAATGATACAGAAAGTTCCCATGTGCCCTTTACCAACGTCTTCCAGTGGTAACATCTTACAAAACGATAGTGCAATATCACAAGAGTTGACATGGGTGCAGTCAAGATATAGATCATTTCCATCAACATAAGAATTCTTCAAGTTGCCTTTTATAGTCATCATCACATCGCTCCCCTTCTTCCTTCGTAAAAGGCAAACACTCATCTGCTCTCTATTTCTATAATTTTAGCATTTCAAGAATGTTATATAAGTGGAATGATATAGTTTGTAATCTATGGGGATTGGCTTTTTTCCACTCAAAATAATGTGGAGACTCATACAAGTTGTTGTGTGTATGCATAGTCTGTTCCTATATACTGTTATATTGTTGAGTAAGACACCTGATGTGAATCACCACAGGTCATTGAGTCTTTCAGCCACTGAGACTTCTTTGTTGGTTCCAGTTTGGGGCTCTTACGAATATAGCTACTATAAACATTTATCTATAGGCTTTGTTGTGAATGCAAGTTTCCATGTCTACGGAATATGTGCCAATGAGCATCATTGCTGGATCACAAACAGTTGCATGTTTAGTTTTTAAGGAAATTACTAAGTTGTTTTGCAAAGTGTCCACTATCGATGAAACTGTGTCCTCTCAAAATTCATATGTTGAAGTACTAATCCCCAAAGTGACTATAGTTGGAGATAAGGCCTGTAGGGAGGTGATAAAAGTTAAATGAGGCCAGAAGGGTGGAACCCTAATCCCATAAGGCTGGTGCCCTTATAAAAAGAGAAAGAGACACCAGAGCTCTCTCTCCACTACGTGAGGACACAGTGAGCTGGCAGGTGTCTGCAAGCCAAGAAGAGAGCTCTCATCAGAAACTGAATCAGTCAGTACCTTGATCTGCACTTCCCAGCCTCCAGAGCTATAAGAAACACATTTCTGTTGTTTAAGCTACCCACTCGTGTTTGTTATGGCAGTCCTAGCTGAGTAATGGGTGCCTGAACCATTTTGCGTTTTTATCAGCAATGTATGAGTATCCAGTTTCTTTGCATCCTTCCTAGCATTTGGTGATGTCAGTATTTTTTTTTTTCAGTCATTCAGATAGGTATGTAACCATATCTATTGTGGTTTTAATTTACATTTCCCTAATAGCTAATGATGTTGAGCATCTGTGAATGTGATTTATGTCTATACCGTCTGGGGAATTGCTGGAATATATGTCTGCGTCATTTGCACATTTTCTGAATGTACTCTGAATTTTTACTCTTAAAATTTTAGAGTTCTTAATATATTCCATATATTAGCTTTTTGTTAGGTATACGGTTTGCAAACATTTTCTCTGAGGCTACAGTTTGATTTTTCATCTCTTACAGGAGTATTTCTAAATGCAAAGACATTTATTCCAACTCTCCATCTTTCTGGAATGAGAAGTCTCTGTTTTCTTTATCTTTTAAGACTTGAATATAAGAGCCTTTCCTTCATAAATCTTCCCATCCACTCTATTTCCCTTGGTGGTGATACTTCATTCTCTGTAGGTTCCCAGGCACTTTTATTGTAATTTACTTTTCTCTCATGACTGTCTCCATAAACTAGGCGGATTAGGCGAGGAAACTCCTCAAGGTACATGCTTTGACTAATTCTGTCCTATGTTCTCCTGTTATTAGCACAGTAATTTGAACATAACAGTCAATGTTTATTAAATTAATTAAAAGGTAAATGCATGGTATAGTTTCTCAAATTATTTTTAAAATACAGAAAACTTCTTCCACAGAGCCTCCTGTGAAATCTCCAAACTGAGAAAGTTCCCTACAGGATACTCTCACACTATCTTATGTCCGTTTAATATCTCATCACGTCATCATTATTGTATTATCCCTTACTACACAGCAAGGACCACATATTTGACTTTGTCTCTTGAGTTTTGGGTGTGGACTCCTAATCATAGATCATAAGTTGAATGGTGGTATTTGTTCATGACTCACAGGTATTCCATAAATTATCACTGACCTCAAGTACATAGTAGATGTGCAAAAAAGTATTTGTTGTATAAGTGAGTGAAATTAAAAAAAATGGATGAAAAGATAATAGGAACTCAACATATTATGAATGACTCTGTGTATCTGTTGCATGTCACGTGAAATATCAACCAATTTTCCTTCCCCAAAATGCCAAATTTGTCTCTTTTGATTTTAAAATTTAGGAATTACATGTTTTTTCCAAATATATTAGTATAAGTTTTGCTACATAAACTCCTTTTTCTTGAATCATTTCAGAGACTGAATGATGAACTTGATTGTGAATTACCTACATAAGTTTCTTTCCAAATGCCTTCAAGAACTTTATTGTGTATCTATAATAGTTTATGAGACAGAAAGGAATGGAAAGGGAAATAGCTTTTTCATATAATAAGTGTTAGTAAACTGCACCTGAAGGGCTCTATCGGAGGCCAATCTGGATATATGGCTTTATTTTACTAGTCTCATAAATGTCCAAATCTATTGTTGTTCCCTTAGTAACTCAATAACACTTCATAAATGATTTCTTAGTACTTTATTTCCTGGTGTGAAATTCATATCTAAAGCTTAAAAATCCACATCAGTAAAAAATCTTCTAGAAGAGTTATTTTACGTGTTAACCCATCTGAACACTCATGTTGCATAAATTATTTAACCTCTTCTTTGTAAATATTGCCTAGAGTGAGGCAAATGAAAAGAGCCGGAAGGCAAAAATATGACTTCTTTACACATTATTTCAAGGAGAGACAATGAACGACAAAATGTTACTGAAGGAGAGGAAAAAGATGCCTCTGAAATCACAATGTCACAAAACAGAGACGGATTCTGTTCCCCTAACATAATCCATTGACAGTCATTCCATCATACGAAATTGAGGTGAGGCCTTGGTGTTTGACATCTGCTCTGGAGGTTGTATTTTAGAAGCTCCATCTTAAATTCATAAAATGTATAAAATATAAGTGTTCTGAGATTGCCATAATCCTTATAAAGTCGATACCCTAAGGGGTTCCATGGAGTTGGAACCTATGAATCACCTGTGATAAAATAGTGATGACAGTCCCCCTAAGACTCATTTATACAGATAGATATAACACTGTATACCTCATTTTAAAATGTAGGAAAAGGGAGAAAAAAGGAAGAATCATTCTGAAATGTAGGAAAAGGGAGAAAAAAGGAAGAATCATTCTGTATTTTATAAGGGCTTATTTGTAAAAGAATTAATGAGGACTGTTAGCCAGCATTTAATAATGAGAAACTATGGACATACCTTGTCCATTATCGACTATATTCCCTATGCTGTACTTCACATCCCTGTGACTGTTTTGTAACTACCAATGTATACTTCTTAATTCCTTCACCTTTTTCACCCAGTCTCCAAATGCCTCCCCCACCCCTCTGACAACTACCAGTCCACTCTGTGTCTATAAGTCTGTATCAATTTTGTTTGTTCATTTATTTTGTTCTTTAGAGTCCACATATAAGTGAAATTATATAGTGTTTGTCATTCTCCTACTGACTTATTTCAATTAGCACAATGCCCTCTATATCTATCCATGATGTTACAGGGTGTTAAGATTCCATTCTTTTTAATGGCCAAGTAATATTTCATTGTGTATGTGTACCACACCTTTCATCTGCTCATCTACTGATGGGCACTTGGGTTGCTTCCAGACCTTGGCGATTATAAATAATGCTGCAATGAATATAGGAGTGCATATGATCTTTCAAATTAGTGCTTTGGGTTTCTTCAGATGTCTACCCAGGAGTGGAATTGCTGGTTGCGGCTTATCCCTTTTTACTAAGTGGATCATATCCTCAATTACTTGAAAGTATTAACTGTGATTAAAAGGCCCTAAAAATACAACAAATAGTCTTTATGTCATTCATGTTATAACATGGCCTTATCTACTGAGAGCTGCTCATTTGAAGATAACTGTGCCTTTCTGCAAATGAGTATACTGAATATTCTCAAGTGGCTTTCAATATATCTATTGTGTATAACCATTTTGAGAATGTAGCTTAGATCAAGTCAAAAGCAATGAGGTGCACTTATTCTCAAGCTTCTGTTAAAGGTGTTGGCACTAGACCAGGCTGTAATGTACGCTCCTCAAGATCAAGATCCCTGCTTTACTCAGTAATGGAATCTTGGCATCTGACTTAGAACCTGGCAATAAGTTAATGCTCAATGAAAGCGAAGTATTTTGTTTAACCAAATTGTCATGTATGGCTCTCTGAATTAGCCATGGACCCATGTGACCACCTACAGAATTAAAGAAATTTTGTAATACACCAAACTATCTTTTAACTCAATTCATTGAGAATGCTTTGTCCCTACTTCCTCTTCTGTTTTCCTGGAGAAAATCATCTGTCTCATTTGGTAAATCATCACAGTGGCCAACAAATATATCACCCTGTCATACTTTTAATGATTTCATTTGAGACTTTGAAAAATGGGTATTTGTGTAATAAAGGTTGATATATTCGAAAACCTGTAACTTAGCCTATATGTATAAAATTAGTAATCACTGCACAGCTGAGCCATCGAGGCGCTGCTCTGTCTAGTCATCGTACCAAGCACATTCTAGCAGTTTCAAGTCAAGGGACAGGCATCAACTAGGGAAAAATGCTTAGTCATAAAAGATACTAAAACTACATTATCTCCCCACTTCTCTAGTCTAAATCATAAATTTCTCCAGATTATATGAGAAGTCTTATTTTCTGTTTGTTTTTTTTTTTTAATTACTTATGGGCCGTCACCTTTTAGTCAGCTTTTTGTTGATTTCTAAATTATTAGACTACATGGTTAAGCAGAGTCTCTAATGCAGAAACCATTTATGTAGGCAAATCATTCTGACATACCTAGCCCTGCTAGGAAACATCTCAGGAAGGCTACCATCCATACTGTCTTCTTTTCAGTCATGATTTTAGATGCAGTGTTTGGAACAAAAATACCTTTTGTTAACTAAGACATAGTTTATGTATGTCCAAAAGGAAGCATTGAGGCCTCCAAATTAACCAAATCTGTGAGCCACCAGTATAAAAATCTATGTAATAATTAATCGTTCTCATAGCAAAAGACTCATTCTGCAAAAGAAAATCAGAAAGAGAACGATCTAACAGTGTCTATTCAATGAGATTCTTTTTTACTGAACTTTCTAATAGTTATCCTCTTCTTTCAGATACTGAGCATTTCAGTCAAAAAGAAATAAAAGGAGGACAAATTCATTTTGACTGAGTTTAACCAACCACTAGTGGAAGACCCTTTAGTGGCTTAGCACTCAAACGTAGAACTAAAATTTAATCTTGATGTTTCACTTATGTTGAATTTATGCAAAGTATCCTTTCAGGGAGATACTTCACTAGAGGAGCACAGGATTCCTTCAGGTGAATGAGGCACTGGGAAGATTCCATCGAAGTATAATGATCAAAGTGCAAGCACTCCATCAATGTATAGCCACTTATTTGGCTAAGTTCTTAAGAAAAACAGGACATTCAGCTGATACTTCTGTCCAGAGTTGTATGATATTCACTTCTCAGCTCCTCTCTAAACCAGGGTCCCCATGAAGCTCCAGCTAAATGTGGCTGACAAGCACAGAAGTCCTAGGCAGTGATTTATATTTCTAAAATACATAGAGTATTTATTTATGTGACTTTATATGAGAGAAGCTCTCTATTTCTCACTGAATCCTGGCACCCTAACTGGGTGTAGAGAGAGTCCTCTGTCTAGGTTGGTGGCCCATTGATACCTATTTTAAAAGAATACAGCACAAATAGGGGAATTAGCTCTGATATGTGTACCCATAAATTATTTGCAAAATCTAAAATTCTTTGCCTATTTTACTATCAAAACACAGTAAGAATTGGCAATAAACATTTTTGTTCCTGCAAATAAAAGCAATGATTTTTGCTTGTTTTTTTTTTACCTTTCTTTAAACTATTAATGTAATGTATGCTTCCTGTAGATGTTTAGAAAGTACAGAAAGCAAAGGCATGGTGAAAAGAAAATTCACTTTATAATCATACTGCACAAGGTAATAACATTTAGTCTTTCACCTTTAGTTGTATTTCATGTACATGTATTTTCGTATGCTCAAATTGTGTATACAATTTTTTGTCCTGTGTTTTTATTTATATTTTTAACATTTCCATTGTTATTTAAAGCTTTGTAAACATCTTTTTATGTGTATCTTTTTTTCTAATTAGAACCATATTAGTATTTTAATATTTTGAATAATACTGTTAAATGTACATTGCATTACCTAAAAAAAAATCAGTGTTTTATATTTTAGATCACACTGCTAACATGAAAATATATCAAAGACTATAAAATGTATATCATATGTATTAGTTGTGTTTATTTATTGATATGATGGAACAAATGTAAAAAATTACAATTTGTGGTTTTCCAGACTGAGAGGAGTTTTAATTTTTCTTCATCAGTTCTAAATTCAATTGTAAAGTTAAAAGGTAGCAGATAATTTATTTTTCACTCTGATGAGTTTTCATTAGAAAGGCTGAAAAGTTAAGAACTCCCTGAAAAGTAATACAGCTGTTTTATTTGGGAAATGACTTCCATTCTAGGGTAGTTCCTTATTTTGCACATCTTATCAGAGCATTATTAGGCATTTCAGCAACACACTCAACTGCCTTGCTCATTTCCCTGAACTTGGAATTGCATATCCATACACGAGTAGTCATTTCCAAAGATTTCTATTTAGTACTGAGGCATGAGTAGGATTCAGTTCCTCTTATAAATCTGTGAGGATTTTTTCATGAACAGGGCCTACTCATCCACTTTTTCATGCTAGGGTTCTCTGACATTGAAGGTGATCACCAGAAATGTAGGAAAAAGGTACTGAGAATCTGCCCCATTGACATGCCTGAAACTCTCACTTGTGGTATTTCATTTGTTTTTGCATCTCTTAGGGGAAGAGAGAGATCTTTATTTTTTTTTTCCAGTTTGCAGTAAGATGTTACAGAGGCATCCATGTTCATATGAAGGTCAAGTGTGCAATCTGAATGTCTAAATTCAAAATAAAAAGAAAGAAGTGAAGTCCGGCCAGTGTGGCTCAGTGGTTGAGCATCGACCCATGCACCAAGAGGTCGCTATTTCAATTCTTGGCCAGGACACATGTCCAGGTTGTGGGCCCGATCCCCAGTGGGGGGCATACAGGAGGCGGCCAATCAATGTTATCTTTCATCAATATTTCTATCTCTCTCTCCCTTTCACTTCCTCTCTCTCTAAAATCAATAAAGGGAAAAAAATTTAAAAAAAGAAAAAAAGAAAGAAGTGGAAAAATAAAAGGATACTTAAGTTCAAAGGACTGGGGGTAGTGAGTGCGGGAGGCGGGAGGAGGGTGTGGGTGGGTAGAAGAGGAGTAAGCCGGGAGGAATTTCCGCATCTTAGGGTCAGTTCATCAAGGCAGGTTCATCCACAGTTCCTCTGGGCTTTGGTGTTAACAAGAACTGACCTCAGACAATCGATAGGTTATTCCTATCATGACTCCTAGATTAATTCGGAACTGAGAAAGGTCATCAAGAGGCAATGGAGGCATTTAGGAGGGTAAAAACCAAACCAAACCAAAAAAAAGACATAAGTTGACTAACTGTAGCAGAAACTTGAACACATCAGTATGAAATAGAATTTGAGGCATGTTACGAAAATTTGATGCAGTGCAAATACACATAAGGGAATAATAATTTAATTTCGCTGCTCCCAACAAAATCTTTTATGACTCTACCGGTGCATCGCGAGAGTACTAACATGATGACTGTGTAGCCACAAACTACCATCCATACAAGACAGAGTGATAGCAAATGGAAAGCATTTCACCCCAGTACTGATGAACCAGCAAAGTGATCTTGCAAATAGTAGCGGTTTTCCCCTTCACAAATCCATTTGTTTTCCCCGTGTTAAAAATAATATTGTAAATAGAACTTTAAAAGGTGAAGTTTGGGGGGCTTGCAGACTCAACTCCCCCACCACGGCATCATCAGTTTTCTCCATGGCAAAGCGTACAATGCTGTGTTAAACTCATTTGGTGTTGCAGATCACGGAAGGCAAAGAGACAGGAAAGCCCAGAGGTCAGCCTTCTGGTGTAGGGGATACGCCTTGAAATTGAAGGAGGCATTGATTCAAAGCATTGCTCTACCAACTTTATCTTCTCCACCTTGTTTTTTTGCCTGACCATTCTGCATCTCAGTTTTTAAATCAATACCATTGATAAAACATGAAAGGTGTTTCTTTAAAGTTGTTATTGAAGTACAATATTCATCAGGAAAAGTGTCCGTATTCAATTGTGTAGCTAAATATTTACAGACCTGAAAACACCTGTGTGACCAGCGTCCAGATCAAGACATCCACCCTTACCAGGACCCCAGAGGCAGCCTTCCCAACCACACCCCAGTTCAAGAGAAACTGTGTCACTAACTTCTTACAGAATATCAGTTGTTATTGTAATGAATTTTATATAAATGGAATCATCATAAAGTGTGTGCTATTTTTTCCTCAGCTTCTTTTGCTCCAATTATTTTTGTCAAATTTCTCCGTATTGTGCAACTGTGAAGGTTTGTAAAGAGAATTTTTGTGAAAACAGGGTAATGTTTTATATTTTAAAAGGAAAAATTAATATGTATTGCTATTGTTACAGGTTTTAGATTAGAACAAGCAATAAGAAAGAATAATTTTTAAAAGCAGTCATAGTAGCAATAGTTCATGGGGAATGCCACTCGATTAAAAGCACAAGTCACCCTCTGGGAATAGATTCTGAGCATGACGTCTGTGCCTCCTCACATAGGTAAATGCAAGTGGGACAGCGTTTGTATCCAGGCAAAGGCTCGGTCTACACCCCAGGAACCCTGACATTTAAAGATAAAGCACACATTTATCACACTTGTCACTTGCCATTAATTTACATTCCCTTTATGCATCTGTTCAAAAAATAATTAGGATTTTATGCTGTGGTAAATATGCTTGTGCATCCATTAGTGCAAAGCAAAAGATTAATTGCATTACAATGGGAGTCAGGACTACTACACTTCGAGCCACAGCGATAACAGCGGCAGCTGGGTTGCCCGCAGTACTTTGCTCTGATAAGCTTCAAAAACAAGGGTGGATGGGAAAATAATTACATCACTGACAAGGAGGCACCAGCTTCGTTTCCCTCTTCTTGCACTCGGCTGTCACCAAACAAAAAGGTTCCCGTGCAAATTAGAAAAAGTTCTTTATTTTTTTCCTCTATCTCCACATGCACTAGTTTAACATGAGTAATGAGCCACATTGCTAACAGATCTCACTTTTATTTAATCTTCTATCATTACGAGAGAGGGGTTGGCCCGATCCAGTCTCTCTGAGCAGTATGTACTGAGAACTCAGTAGATGAAGCAAGATCTGTGGGCGTGTGTTGTGTCCAGTGTAGTCACACAGAGGTGGAGTTTCATGCTGTCACAACCCTGACATTTTTTAACAAGAGGCCCCACATTTTGACTTTGCACTAGGCCTCATAAATTGTGTACTCAGTTCTGCCAATAGATGTAGATAACAGTAATATAATATAATCTGTATGTGTGTTTGTATGTGTACACACTCAGATATATATATATATTTATATAAATATATATTTAAATATATATAAATATATATATAAGTGTGTGTGTGTGTGTGTGTGTGTGTGTGTGTGTGTATATATATAATATATATATATAAACAGTGACTATATCCACAAACATACTCACTGCTGAATCTCCCCCAAAAGCAAACAAAACCATCAAGCAGGCTTTCATTCTTTCCCCTTCTCTTCCCTGGTCAACTAAAAAAGGAAGTGATATATTGAGTGGAGCAGAACATCTGTGTTTTGAGGAAACATCTCAAAGGAAGAAAAGCACTATACTCATTCTCCAGTTGTCTGTCTCCTGACTATGGATATTTTTCTTTGGTTCAAAATATACCGATCATTGTTTCAGTGACAATGGAAATTAATATTTTTAACTTTGGGCGGGAGTGGATATCATTCAAGAAAACATCTGTGTAGTGATTGAGGAATGATATAGCCTACAAAATCACACTCCGCCCCCCCCCCCCACCACACACACACACACACAAGAAAATAAAAATAAATGGTTACAGAAGAGCTCAATTCAAACTTCATTCTTTGATGCCTAATCAAGGTGGCAACAAAAGGCAGAGAACGACTCCCAGCTCCCACAATAAGAAGTAATTAACAGATGGTCTTGATTGGCACCAAAATGTTTGGATGATTACTGCTGATGAATCATTTATCATGGAAGCTCCTCTGCTGGGTGGCAGTGACTTCTTTAGGATCTCTTAAATACCTGGCCCATGTAGGAATTGCTTGTTGACATATCTTCCACTCAGATAAGAAGTTGCCAGAGTTTACCTTTCTACATAATTCTTTAATCTTATCTTTTTAAGGCCCTTGGATTTATGAAAAGTTATTCCTCACAATCTTTCTTCTTCAAGTCAGAGCATAAGAGAGGGACTTTTGCTATTGATAGGGTCTGAGGGCTTCAAATATAGGTCAAGTACAACAACAAAACCAGACAGCCTGCGTAAGGGGAAGGGGGGTGCAAATTAACTACTGTAGATGGGGGTATGTTTTAGCCCTGGAAGCAGCTGCTGAATAATTAAGGCCCAAAGGCCTTCATAAAAGTTATAAGTCATGTTACTGTGGCTAACCAAGGCTGCTTGAGTAATTTTCCTTTTACTATTGCAATTATAGGGTTTTAACTCACTAGGTAGTAGATTTGGTGGTGTGTATGTATTCGACGTGTCCGGGCTCCCCTCCGGACCACTTTAGAGCAATGCTCAGACATCCTCACTAGACCGAAACTGGTTCTTAGAAGAAACTCTTTTAAGGGTGGGTGGAGGGAAGCGTGGGAGGAAGCAGACAAACATCTCATAAGCAATAGATCTGAAAACCTGGATGGTAATACCGTACAATAGCATGGTATAATGTAATGTGAAATATTGGAATAGGATGTATTTTGATGTCATATAACATATATTTCATGTTTTGAATTATTATTACAGGTAAGTATTTATCCTAGAATTTTGCTAGAAAATTTGATACTACTTACATCTACTTTTCCCATAAGTAAGTGTCCACTGTCAGAGTTGTGAACCCATGGTCCTTATCTTTTACCTTTTCTTCCACAACCTTGTACAATGACTGTCTCACTGGGTTTATGGTCAAGTTTGTCTCTTCTTATCCTGACACAATATCTGGTATTAGAATGGACGGAAGGGTCAACAGTGTGAGGGAAAAAATGGGTTTGATCTTGGGGGTAACATTTCAGTTCTATGAATTGGATAATATGATTAATTTATTTGAATTACAATTTCTTTGCTTTTGAAATGGGAAATTACTACCTTTAGAAGTTTTTTAAGGGCATCAAATGTAAAAATCTATGGAAAAATGTTCTTTTAAGTTTAAATATATTTGTCTATCTTATCTATCTATCATCTATCTATCTATCTATCTATCTATCTATCTATCTATCTATCTATCTATCCATCTGATTCTCCCTGTATATCTTCCATCCATCTATTTACCCATTGACTTAATCTTGTTCTCCAAGTGAAAACAGGTGTATTGACAGAGGTTAAACATTTTAATTCACTTTATATAAAATATAAGATTTATTTTACCAATTCACCCTTCATATAATTTCAAAGTACTTTTGACATTTAGTTAATTATAGGAAAATAAATAGCCTTTGCTTTTCTAATTTGACGGATATTTGTTTATTTCCACACACCTTTCTGAAGTAATGAAAATATCTTCAATCTTCCATCTCCATAGTAATAAATTACCCCTACGTTCATCTATATGTGTATATATAATTGAAGTTGGAAATATCAGTGTGTACAATATATTCAAGCTTTTCCCTTAAGATTTGGTTGAGTCTGGAAGACAAATGCATACTTTTGCATGTAACTATTAATAGTTTGTATTCCTTAAGGGCTCAGTCCTAAGCTCTTTTCTCCTTCCCTCTCTGTATTTTCATCCTCCATTAATATAATTCTATAAAAACGATCCTTTAACTTATATATATTGCCCAGACTTTTCATTTTAGCTTCAGACCTTATATACCACTACCTCTTGGGTTTCATAAGGACACCTCTAATTAAATATGGATAGGTGGTTTTCCTCCACAAACCTGGAACCCTTCCAATGTTTCCAATGTCCATGAATGACACCACCATTCAACTAGTTGAGCGAGCTAGAACCCTAGGTGCCATGACTGATGCATTCTTCTCTTATCCTCCTTATCAAATCTAGTCATCGCTCCTTGTCAAGTTTACCTTTTAAATATCTATTGGTATTCTGAAAATTGGAAACCATTTATCTACTCCATTGCTGTTTCTATCCTAGTCTGAGCTACCTTCATCTTCTGCCTGGTCTTCTGCAATAGCATCTGTATTATTTCCCAAGGCTGCTATAACAAAGTATCAAAAATCGTGTCCCTTAAAACTACAGAAATGTATTGTCTCATCATTCTGGAGGCTGGAAGCCTGATATTTGGTGTTAGTAGGACCATGGTCTCTCTGATAGCTCTCGGGAAGAACCTTTCCTTGCTGTCGGGGCTTCTGGTGTTTTCTGATAATCCTTAGCATTTCTTGGCTTACAGATGCATCACTGCAGTCCTATGGCTGTCTTCTCTTTGTGTCTTCACATTATGTTACCTCTGTACATGCCAGTGTCTGTGTCCAAAATTCTCTCTTTTATAATATAACACCACAATAATGACCTCATTTTAACTTGATTACCTCTGTTAAAGCCTTACATCCAAGTTAGGGGACATTCTGAGGTATACATTCTAGAGGTTAGGACTCCAAAATATATTTTGGGGGGACACAATGCAACTCACAATAGAATCAAACCTGGTCTACTTGATTCTCTCTGGTTGCTCAAGAATCTATTTTCCCCTAAGTAACCAGAGTAAATTTTTCCAAGTTTATGATCAATTTATTTCTGTGCTTTAAAATCTTTGCATGCTATTTTACTATTCTTAGGCAAAAGTAGGGCCACTTTAATATGTCCCACAAAGAACTTTTTATCGGTTCCAGCATACCTCCTTTGCAATGTCCTGCTGCCTATCAGCTCCATGTTTAAACCAAAAACATGGTATACACACACACACACACACACACACACACACACACACACACATATAATTTTCTCTTCTTCTTGTCTTTCCTGTTCTCTTTTGCCCTAGAACTCTTTCATATACTGTTTCTTCCTGTCTGGAATGCTCTTTTCTTCCTTTTTTTTTTTTTTTACCTAGTTTACTCATATACATCCTGGGGTTATTTTTTTTTTAGGAAATCCTTCCCCAGAATGTCTCCTTTCAAGAATTAAAATTTTGTATCTGTGCAAAAAATACGATTGATATCTATCCCTTCAATTAGACTCTCAGATTTATTAAGTGCTTAATTATGGCTGGCTTTGTCCATCAATCTATCTCCTCTCCAGTTTCTAGTATAATGACTGGCACATCACTGATGTTCAATATATTTTTTTGATTTGAAGAATGAGTGATTAAATGAATCATATATATACGCTTGTCTTCTCAAACTGTCTATGGTGACAAACTAGCTGATTTCCCTCAATCTTTCGTGAAATAGAAAACTATACTTAGGTCACCATGGGCCAACAGTCAAGAATTTTCTGAGTGGTACCAGTTCATGGCCTATATGTAGAGTTGTACTGGTGTCTATGTTTTCCCTAGATTAGTGATTCTGTTATTCTAAGAATTTAGAACTAAACTGATCTCTTTGTAGGAAAAGGAACATATAAATTGATTTTTTAAAAGTAAAATATGTACAGTAAAGCATTGTCATTTAACTCATTCACTTGCTCAGATAACTGCAAACTGATCACTGGACAGTGTTCAACCAAAGGTAACTGCTGGTTGCTCATCCTCTTTCCACTCCCTCCATGGCTTTTATCAGGGGAAGCACTCAACTATAAAGTAAGCCCAGAGTAGCTACCTGCCACTTTGATCAACTTAGCCTGTTAATATTTGTCTGGTCAGCTACCATGAGTTAGAACGATCCCATAGGTGAGCACCCTTCCTCTGAAAGTGGTGGTGATAGATGACCTGTCTCCCAGGTGTCAAAGGTACTGATTGCTAACTGAAGAGTAACTGCTGGTAGTTTCATTTCTACCAGAAAGAGATGGGAAATGTCACTGGATACATAGACTAAACTCTTTAGACAGGGAAGACTTTATCAGCCAAGACTCAGAATTATTGATAATGAGTATACAACACCTTACTCCAAACTCTATATTTTGGGAATGGCCGTATATATGTGTTTTTAAGCCTTGTTGTGCTTTTGTCAGGGTTTCTCTGAAGCAGAGAGTTTACCAGCCAGTTGAGTAGGTGTTCTCTCTGCCACCTGGAGCCCTGGCAAAGTTTCCGACAGAAATTTTATATCTCGGGGAGGCTTGCTCATTTGACACAAACTAGAATTATTTGCCTTACACAAAATTACTTTTGCAGCAAATGGTGCATTATCTAGGACATTTATGATTACAGTTATTTACTAAATTTCCAAACGCAAAGAAGATAAAAAGAAAAATTCTTTTTCTATACCAAGGATTTTCAACCTTTTCATCTCATGGCACACATAAACTAATTACTAAAATCCCGCAGCACACCTATATATGCATTGCTAATCTAACAAAAAATAGGTCTCATTTTGATTAATTTACAAAAATATAATAATATTAATTATCTACCCTTTTTGCTTCAAAGTGACTTTTTTAAAAATCAGGTGCCTATACTTGCATATAAGGACTTCTAGTACCAAGAATTAACCAATCAAATGCAAACGTATTATGTGACGTGACCAATAAGATGCAACTCTATTATATGATCTATGTATTTATGGTTGAAGACAGGGCATGCACACCAGAAGGCTATTGTTGTGTTTGCTGTTCTTTTTTTTTTTTTTTTTTCCTTTATTGATTTTAGAGAGAGAGAAAGGGAGAGGGAGAGAGAGGTAGAAACATCCATGAGAGAGAACATCCATCGGCCTCCTCCTGCATGCCCCCAAAGGGGATCGGGCCCACAACTTGGGTATGTGCCCTGACCAGGAATCGAACCGGCAACCTCTTGGTGCATGGGTCAACACTTAACCACTGAGCCACACCGGCTGCGAATGTTGTCATTTTTTCATTTGACAATCTAAGGGGAAAGGGGTCAGTGCCCCTGACTGAATAGTCAGGCATTGCATGTGTGGCAACCAGTTGAAAATCGCTAGTCTATACCAAAGAGTTTTAAATCTTTAAATAAACTAAGATTTCTTCCCAGAAGACCTGGCTATCCCATCAATCATCGCCTTCACTAATAAATATTCACCACATTCTCGAGCTATGAATCTTACTGAGTGAGATGGATGTGACACATCAGCCAGGGTCCTGAAAGGGAAGAGATGACCTATTCTGCCACAGGGGTCCCACATTTTAAAGCACCCTTCTCTGCTTCTTGTCCAGCCACATCCTTCCCCATAGAACAAAAAGTCTACGGTCTAAGGAGTTGTGTTCTTCAGGAGCCATGTACCTTTTTCTGGACCATGCTTGAGGTACCTGGTATGCTTAGTATTTCCGGCCCAAATATTCTCTACCCACTTGGAAGTTCGGTGAAGTCCCCTTCAGAAAATTCAGCTTGCCAAAGCCAAATTACATTACCAGTATGCAAACCCACAGGCACAATGGGTGGCCACGAGATGGCTATGTACCTACATATGGATCTTAAATAGATGGGCTGGTTGTCTATACATATGTACATGAAGCTCCTCAGAGTACACGAGGGCATCCATATGGAAGAGAAGAGAGAGACAAGCCAAAATGCCTCCATGTTCCAGTATGGAACTCTAAGAAGTCCAGTCATCCTTCGTTCAAACCTGGCCTTCCAGGTCATTTGTAATAAAACATTTATCATGGTAGAAGAATGGAACATTCTTTAAGCAGTTTGGTAGAATGATTTAAATCTCACAAATGTTTCATATGTGATATATGACATGTACATCATATATTGACATATGATATATAATATGTGTGTCTCGATTTCCTCTGCCCCTCCCCACGTATGTTAGGGAAGATCTGCAGAGGGCACCTACAAAGGGATGGGCAAATAGAGTTCAATGAAGTAATGTTTACAAATGTCTTAGAAGGATTCAGAGAATCAGATGCTAGCAATAGCAGGAATCTACTACCATTCCTATGCAGTCACTGACAGCCCACAGCCTGGCAGAGACAAATGGGTAAATGAATACCACAAACTCTCTTCTTCTGCGCTCTCATCTCCTGGTGGTACCTTCTTTTGGTTAAACCCAATCAGAAGCCAGACAGAAAGACAGCCTGGTTGATACAATCCATAGAGCACAGCCTCTCAGCCGATCGTGCAGAATGGAGAAGGGTAGAGGAAAGAAAGAGGCAAATGAAGAGTATTCAGCCCATGCTGGTATCAAACTTCAGATCTAAATTATTTCCCTTTATAACTAAGGGCTCTTGAGTAAGCCATTTATTAATCTGAAGTCTCTATTTCCTCCCCTGTAAAACGGATCTTTTAATAACACATCCATTGTGAAGATGTAAGGAGTAAATATAAATATTTGCAAAGCATTTAACACAACATCATGTAACTGGTAAATGCTTAACAAACACTAGTTTATGCTGGGTGCCTGTGGAATTCTATAAGATAAAGTCAGTGCTCTCAGTCCTTCTAATCACAGACCCTATCACTTACTCACTCATCAAACAAATATTTTTGCGTACCTACTGTGTATGTATCAGCCACTCTGCTGTACAGAAATGAGCAAAACAGGTGAAAATCCTTGCTGTCTTGGATAAATAAGAAAAAAAATCCCTACTCTAATGTAGTAGTTTATAAATAGGCCGGGGGTACAAACAAATAAACAGGCAGTTTCTATATAGGAAATTAAGCACAAGTAATATAATGTCTAAGAGCTCTGGAATCAGACTTTTAAGAGTCATCTTAGATCATTTACCTACTAGATTTTTTTTTTTTTTTAGTTTGGGCAATGTTCCAATTATTTGTTTGCAGTTATTGTACATAAATAAGTCAATTTACTTTAATATCCCCAAACTTTCCACAAAATATTTTTTTACTTTTCACTAACATTCCTGAGCATCTGCTTTAACTCAAGTACAAATTGGATGTACAGTACAAAGTTGATGTACAATAACCCAAATAGAGAGTTATCATACTGACCCTGTGACAACTATCAGAATGTAATAATTGTAGAACAGGTAGCTGGAAAGACTTTAGACTTGCTGGTAGTGGTACAAATGATAAATGCTTGCAAAGAGTATAGACCTAACTTAGATTTGGAGATTGATAAAGATATGCAAGCCGAGAACTGAAGGTACGCAGAAGTCAGAAAGGCACTAGTTTTAGAAATAGGTATTTCTGGGATGTTTAACCCCAGTTCTCTCATTAGCTATGTTACTCTGAGAAAGGCATATTACTTACCTCTGTAAGCCTATTTTGTTTTCTTTAAATTTATAATTATAATATCTATCTTATATGAAATAGGGATGTTGTGACTATTAGGTCAACTTATCCACACATAAAAATGAGTAATTGAGTATCAAGTCACAGTACACTCTTACTAGAGAAAGTCTTTCTCCCTCAGAGCAACTTTCCCTCTCTTTTCTGACATTTTATTGGCAGCCAAACTCCTGTAACCCAAGAGGAACTCTACAAAGTACATTAGTAGCCAAAAGGTGGAGGATTTCGTGTTTGCGTTGAGAGCAGTGTCAAAGTAGGAAGAGAGCACTGCATAGAAATACAAAATGTAATGGACTTTTAATTTTTGACAAAGTGATTATCTTAAGATAATGAGACAGAAAATTTAAAAATAATAATTCTTCATTTTAGGAAATGCAATATGATAAGAAACCAATAATACTTTACAGCTCATTCATATAAATACTCTAGAATAAACAATCTACTAAAAGAATACATAGGAGTGCCTTATTGAATATTTCTGTTTCTAGAGTGAATTTACTTTTAAAGTAACATAGAATTGCATTTCAAATTTGTCAAGATAATGTGTCAAAAATCCTACAGAATAACAGAAATGTTATTAGAGATGGCAGAAAAGAATAAGGAATGTAGATATTTGTTATTGTTTCTTTTATTTTTTTCTTTATTGATTTTAGAGAGAGGGGAAGGGAGAGGGAGAGACATAGAAACATCGATGGGAGAGAACATTGATTGGCCACTTCCTGCATGCCCCCCACTGGGGATTGAACCCACAGCCTGGGCATGTGCCCTGACCGGGAATCGAATCAGCGACCTCATGGTTCATGGGTTGACACTCAACCAGTGAGCCACACCAGATGGGCAAGGAATGTGGGTTCTAATAATAAAGCTTGAGCCCTGGCCGGTTTGGCTCAGCGGTTAAAGGGTCGGCCTGTGGTCCAGAGAGCCCCGGGTTCAGTTCCCGCTAAGGGCATGTACCTCGGTTGCAGTTTGTCCCTGGCCCTGGTTGGGTCGTGCAGGAGGCAGCCACTTGATGTGTCCCTTTCACATCGATGTTTCTCTCTCTCTCTTTCTTCCTCTCTCCCTCACACTCTATCTGAACAAAAAATGGAAAAATGTCCTCAGGTGAGGATAAAAAAAAAAAAATAGTAAAGCTTGAGGAATCCAAATGTTAGCATGTGTTTTTTTAAATTACATTCTTCAGTGTTTAGTAAGATTGTCATCCTTTGGCATTATTGATCATAAATGAAGCTTTATGAGGAGAATATTTAACATGTTTAACATCTGACCCATATTTTCCAGGCTGATGTAGTTAACACAATTTTTCCTTAGTTTCTATATTAGAATAATTAAATTGGATTTCATAAACATTTATTGTGTGAATGTTGCATAAAAATCAGAAGGCTAGATGGATACTGGAGCAAAACATTAACAATTTTGTTAAAGAACTTCAAGAATATTGAATTTTCTTGTAATGAATTTGACAAGAAAAGCATAGCAGATAGGCAACAAGCCTGTACCTATGACCATTTAAACCCTAGTGCCTAAAACATCAGAAGCCTAGAAGCTGAACTCTTACACTGATCATTCCTAATCATAGTTAGCTTTTAAATAATAACTAATTCTGTTATCCATGTGGCCACTAAATAATAAACTTTTGCAGGTTATGAAGGCCATTTCCACGCACCATTTGAAAGCAATTCTCACTGGAATTTCATGAGGTACAAAGTAAGGCGGAGAGGTACAAAGATGTGTCCATGTCACTGAAGTCACTAACACAGAGAATGCAAATTATTTTGTTCTTCTGGTCTTCAGCGAATGAGGTTTAGGGCAATTCTATTCCCAGTGCAAGTCCTTGGTATTGGGCACAAGCTTGACTTCCCAGAGAGGTGTTTTTTCTCTTTCTAATGTGCCAAGCCAAGGATAATTGAAAGAATATGAAGCCAAATTTCCCTCCCTAGTCAAGCCCTCCACCTTAACATCAGCCCCCCAATTGCATTAATAATGTTCCTAGTCTAAGGCTCCAGTCTCCTTTTGTCTAAGCTAATTGTCCCTGCAACCTGCTGACTTTCATTAGGAACCTCAGAATCCTGAGTCCTCCTTCCTCCTTCTTGAGGTTACGTGGAGATGAGGAGCTCTCTGGATGCTGTGAGCTGCTGTCACTCGGTGACACTTCTTTATTTCAGTGCCACCTTGCTGGCTACACAGTTTTGACAGGAATGGACTGTGATGCTTCATTGATTATGTTTCAAAGTGTTGCCTAATGTTTCTTGGCAAACACAAAAGCAATCTAAAGATAATGGCCCAAAGTAAATACATGAGATCCAAACACAGGGCAAGAACCTCTTTGGAATGAGGTAACACCCTCCAGAAAGGACACCAAGGTGATTTGGAAATTAATACCCCTGCTGAGCAGCTTCCCAGTTTGTCACTAAAAGGAGGACGGTAGAGATGGATTTCTCGAGGCACATTCCTAACTTTGGCAAGAGTACAAATGGAGGGTCCTTTGCATGTGTCTAAACAGCTAAGAGATATAAAACAGACTCACTATTACAAAAAATGTTCTAATCCTGACCTTTAAAATGACCCAGAGATCAGATTTAAATTTAGAATTCTCAGGCTCTTCAGAGTTCTGTTCCAGAAGCTGGCTGCATGAGAGACCTGGCCTGACTCATCAACCTATTTTTTTTTTTACATATTTTCCATGACATTTGGGGGGTCTCCCATGCATTTGGGGGACACCATAGCCTACAGTCTCAAGCCCAACCCACAGGCCCCTTCCCAAAAGACCTTCCTTGAGGCCTAGAGATCAGCATATCATCATCCAACTCCACCCTTGAGGACAGACCCAGCCTTGGAAGCTCAAGTACAAATTAGATGTACAACTACAGAGTGTATGTACATTGTCCAGATCAACAAGGGCAGGGAGTTCTTGTGTTCTGATACCCACAGCGTAATCCATAGGAGGGCATGAGCTAAGTACGGACACATTTCTGGGGCCCCAGGTAATTATTGCTTAGTAGGGAAGGGTATGACGAGGAGTCAGAACAGACCCCTTACAGAGCAGGGTGCAAGGTTAGCAGGCTTGCACCCCTCTTGGTAAGCTGTAAGAGAAATACTGTCTCCTCTACATCCGCACTCCAGCAAACAATTAAAAAACCCATTTGCTGCTCACCTTGAAAGTCATCATATTGTTGTGGCAGGAATTCGGTCGGCGGGAAGAGACAGACTGCACTTGGAGGATTAGAAAAGGACTGTTGAATGTGCACCGGTGCTGTCCCAGCAGAGTCACCTCCAAAGGCTGAGTCCCGAGCCCAGGTTCCAGCCACCTTTTATACATGACAAGCCTCCGGGCATTTGGGGGCTTCTAGTTCCACTGTAGTTTAGGCCTTGGCGGGTGTATGGGAATAACAAAAGCCAAGGGTGGGGTCACTGCATTGCCTTCTCAATATAACTAATTTCACCTTAAAGCAAAAATGGAGTGGTAAGGACACTGACTTAGCAGAGATGTAAGGTGTCACCATAACCCTCAATGAGCTCAACAACCAGAATAGATAGATATAGGATCATGAAATTCCAAAAAATGTAATGCAGCGATCAAAGGCACAAATTAGTAAATGAACCCCTAAATTATCAAGAAGTAAAGAAATAGCATACCTGACAACAGATGAGACATTGACTCAGAGTAGTATCCCGCCCAAGTCACACGTTAACCAGAAGAGATCCAGTCCCAGGTCTGTCTCTAAAACTCATGTTTTTTCTGCTTTTTGGAAACTGTCTTCAGGTATGAAGATTCTGGGAGAGAGACCTGCTTGCATCTTCCTTTCTCCTATATTATCCTGCAGAAATATTTTAAAGGACCACTTTTTAATATTTAGCCTTTGCTCACATGCGCTTTTTAATCCCTTTCCACTGGTTCCTTTCAGAGACAGCCAGGATGACTTATTTTAGTTTAATTTTCCTTTTTAATAACCTGTCTTCCCCTTATACTCTGTCTACTAGCTCATGAGACTTCCAGAATTCTGATCTGGGAAGCTCAGCAGGGGATACTGCTTATCTGGGCATTTCATAAAAAGAGAGAAACTTGCATTTGAATAGCCAATTCTCTTCTCACCCTACCCCCCATGCCTCACTTGGTTCATTACCCATTAAAAAAAAAGTTCTTCCTTGTAAGTTTTGCAGTAGGTGATTATGAAAAGAATTAAGTGATGCGAATTTCTTAATCAATTTCATGCTGAGAGGATCAGAAAGTTATAACAGAGAGAGAATGTTAAGGGAATTAATACTCTATCTTGTTTGAACCTTTTTCTGTATCCAGCAGGCAGGCCTGGATACTCAACACTGTCAGCAAAAAGAAACAATAAATCAGTGGATAAATAAATAAAAAAAAAAACAGTAGCCCTCATTTATTAGACACCTTTTCAAATACTAGTTACGAGAGGCTGCATGTGGAATGATAGCAGCATTTACACCTATTCTGGAATGTTATGTCTTCATAAAGATCATATGAAATAGCTCCAGTTTACGATGCTTCAGATTTACAATTTTAAATCTCTGCATTTCTCGATGAGTTACTTCTCTCCTCATATAAAAAATGAGAATAAAAGATGAGAGGTAGGAAACGTTCCCAAGGTCACTGGGGACCAGACGGGGAGCTGCGATTCCAAATCACCTGTGTATAAATCCAGCTTGCCACTGAGCCATTCTGCTCCTCCGAGGTAAGTCAAGGAGAAACATAACCAAACATTTAGGAGAAAATAATTCTAAAGCTTAGGGGCTAACACATTGTCGCACCCCTGCGATACTCCTAGCTTATTCTTCTCCACGGATCAGAAGTCTCGGTAGTTCCTGGAATGACAACCTAACATAGTAAGAGGGTGAGTTTCTGGGAAAGAGATAGACCTGGGTTAGAACCTTACTTCTCTCTTTAATTACTTGTGAGAACTTAGACAAGTCACATAACCTAAATCTTAGTTTAGTCTTCTGGAAATTGTATATTACAGATATGAATTCTAGTCCACAGTGAAGGTCAGCAAAATAAAGAACTTTATTTATTTTTTCAATTTAACGAAATTCGTATTTTTAGATTTCATTCTGCAAAGGGGATAGAAATATGTTCTCAGTCAGTTGGATGCCCTTCCTACTCCCTTCCTGGTGGAATCTGAGAAGCCTACAGAGATGTCAGAGGTGAATCACAAAGGATTTGCTGTAAGTATCTGTCTGGAGAGCACCCACTAAGGCCAGCATCAGCTTAGGTTGTCTTTAGACCCTGATTTGTGACGCCACCACTGAGCCATCTATCAGTCTTGTGACTTTCTTAGCTACATTGGTTCCCTTATGAAGCATAGAGAAATCCTTCTGATCCCAAGAGAAAGGGACAAGATCTCGCTGGGACGAGAGATCTTCTGTCACACTACAGCCTCAGGTGCCCAGGAGAGCACTTGCCATTTCTAGTGTAGGGTCTTGACCTACCACTGGGCTCTAACCATGCAACAGGTCAGCCGTGGACATGCCCACCTACACAGCATGCTTGTGGTCCAGAGATCCTGGGTATAAACTCCTCCTTCATGACTCAAAATCATTGTCAGTAATAATCATGAATAATATATTCATATTATACATGAATGATAATAGTGATCAGAAAAGAAATGCAAAAATTGGTGTTTTTTTTTTTACTAAATATTGTATGTGAAATCATACCACTAAAAAATAAATAAATAATAAATATCACAGTGCAAGAAAAGTAAAGAAAAGTCATGAATTTGTACTTTTCTAATTACACTAATATTTCTTTGGAGGAAGTTTAAAAGAAATAGTGCCCTACTGCTGTGGCAACACTATTATGATTTAATAATAATTACAATGCGAAGGTGAGAAATTTTTCTTACAGATATTATTTCAATTCAATAAAATAGTTCATGCATGAACTAAAATATACACTCCGCTAACAAAAATATATCTCACAGTTGACGCTCTATTTAACTCTTTTAAATGTTAAGTACAAATAAAAATTTCATCTCACACACTATGGCAGAAGGGAAATGATTCAAGTTCTGTTTTCTCATCTTTTATTATTGTTTATTTCAAATATCATGTGTATTGACGGCTGCAGAAAGGACCTGGAATGGAATGACTGAGCCTCACCAAGTCACTCTAGAAGTGAACCTGCTTTTAGTTGAGCATGTGGGTTCACGCCTCTATTAGTTCCTAGGGTGGCTATAGAAAATTACTTGGTGGGCCCGGCCGGTGTGGCTCAGTGGTTGAACGTCAACCCATGCACCAAGAGGTCTCTGGTTTGATTCCAGGTCAGGGCACATGCTCAGGTTGTGGGCCGCATCCCCAGTGTGGGGCATGCAGGAGGCAGCCAATTGATGTTCTCTCTCATTGATGTTTCTCTCTCTCTCTCCCTCTCCCTTCCTCTCTCTCAAAAATCAATAAAGAAAAAATTAAAAAAAAAAAAAAAAACAACCAAATTACTTGGTGGTTTAGAACAATATAAAAATCCAAAATTAAGGTGTTGGCAGGACCACGGTCCCTCCACAGGCCCTAGGGGAGATTTGCCCCTGTGTCTTCCAGTTTCTGGGGCCTGCCAGCACTCCTGGGCCTGTGTTTGCATCACCCTGATCTCTGCCTCTGTCTTCAAATGGCCTCTCCTCTTCTGTGTTCCTCTCCATGTGTGTCCTCTATCAGTGTATTTGCCATTGGATTGGGGGCCCCTTTCCTCAATAATTCAGGATGATTTCATCTCAAGAAACTTAATGACATCCTCAGAGACCATTTTTCAAATTTCACACAGGTTTAGAGAATGATGGTATGGGCATATCTTTTGGGGAACCACCATGGACCCACCACAGAGGTTAATCAAATAACTGGGAAGTTTCTGAGTAACTTCTACGTAGAAAATTTATGAAAAGGATCGCTTTTTTAAAAAGTATGAACTAATTGTAAGCTTATGTATGTTATTACATCTGAACATTAACTGCAATAATTATTCAGAACTTACACTAAGAAAAGATTTCTATCTGGGAGAAACACTTTATTGCTGACATTGTTTAGAATATCCTGCGCAATAATGAAAAGCAGGCTTCTAGTTAGCTTTATTGCTGTTGATGAATCCTTGTCAGACAATGCACCCCTAGATTCTCCCCAGTTACCTTTGCCTCCCCTGCAGGGCACAAGCCTGGCTACTTTCCTTCCTATAAATGTTTCTGTTGGTTCACCAGCCCTGACACTTAGCGCTGGGGTGGGCACAGGCTCCTTTCTCTGGAATTTACCCCCAATTATGTCTCATTTTCCCCCCTGAATCTCATTACTCTCTCATCCTAAAGAATCCTTTCTTGGTGCAAAGGACAGAAAATAATATGAAGATGGGGGCATGTGAAACCCCAATGTCTCATTGTTTTCTCCCCAAATTTTCTCCAGATGCCAGCGTCAGATTCCCTTGGGAGCCTAAGCCCTTTAAACCACATCGTCATAAAAAGTCTCCGTCTTCCCTGTTTCGTGTTTCCCATCTTTCCCCTAAGGCATACCATACTGTTAGAACACTGAGCACTGCTCTTCGGGGTTCCTTACTATGTTTCCCCACCAGCAGGAGCAGAGATATTCCCCTAAGGCTTACGTATTTTCCAAGTGCCTCACTGGACCTGAAGTCTGAAATTATTTTCCTTAGGCTTCCAGCTTCAGCCTCTGCTAAGTCCAGTTAGCCTGAGGAAGGTATGGGGATGGATGACATCTAGGTGGCAGGTCCAATACACTTTGGTTCCTTCACCCATGGTAATCACCATATACGGGGCAGGAGGTTGTGAGTGTAGAAACTCAGCGTAGCCTCCTCTTCACCAGCCAACTCCCTCAGTAATGCATGCACCCTCACATGACATGCCTCCGTTGAAAATAGAAGCTGTGACACACAGCATAGTTCCTAAACATGAAGGGTCTGGGACAAAGTGCATGATTTAAACCTCAGTTCTTGCAGACCAAAGAATACCCACGGGCATTAGCTTTCCCCAACTGCTCCTACCCCTCAGCACCTTAGCTGCCTTTTCATATTGTGACTGGTAGACCAACATGATATGTGTCCCGTGCTATTCCAGAATTAAAAGTGTAAAGGAGAGCCCAGCTGGTGTGGCTCAGCGGTTGAGCGTCAACCCATGCACCAAGAGGTTGCCAGTTCCATTCCTGGTCAAGGCACATGCCTAGGTTGTGGGCCTGATCCCCAGTGGGGGGGCATGCAGGAGGCGGCCAGTCAATGTTCTCTCTCATGTATGTTTCTATCTCTCTCTCCCTCTCACTTCCTTTCTCTCTAAAATCAATAAAGAAAAAAAAATGAAAAAAAAAATGTAAAGGAGATCTTGAGAGGGTGGAAGGACTGGATAAAAGAAGGTGAAGAGATTTGCCAAAGAACATACATGCATAACCCATGGACAGACAACAGTGTGGTGAAGGCCAGGGAAGGGGGGATGGGGACTGGGTGAAGGTGGGCAAAGGGGGAGATGGGAGACATCTATAATAGTGTCAACAATAAATAAATAAATAAATAAATAAATAAATAAATAAATAAATAAAAATAAAATAAAATAAAATACAAGGCACATTTTTTTATTCTGGTACTCGTCCCAAGAAACATCTATGTGATCTCACTCATTTGTGGAATATAATAAACATAACAGTCTGAGGAACAGGGTAGACCCAGAGATGTGGAAGTAGGGTAAAGACTGACAACCTTCAGAAGAGGGGGTGGGGGGGAGGGAAGAGATAAACCACAGAACTTATACGCATGTATGCATAACTGATGGACATGGACAACAAAGCTGGGGATGGGGTGGGGGGATGGGGAGGAGGGTGTCAATGGGGAAAAAAGGAGAAACATCTGTAACAAAAATAAATTAATAAAAAAAAAAGAAACATCTATGAATTTCTTTTTCCTAATAATTTTTCTTTATTGATTTGAGAGAGAGAGGAAGGGAGAGAGAGAGATAGAAATAATCGATGAGAGAACATCAATTGGCCACCTCCTGCATGCCCCCCACTGAGAATTGGGCCCACAACCTGGGCATGTGCCCTGAATGGGAATCGAACCAGTGACCTCTTGGTGTATGGGTCAATGCTCAACCACCGAGCTATACCAGCCGGCCATCTACAAATTCTTAAAAAGTGAGATATTAAAGTTTTTTACTTGCTTGTGTCATAATTTATTCATCTCAAAGAGAACTAGATGAGGGCTAAATGAGAATTCTGTTTCTACCTCTGAATTTCAGTTCATCTTGCCGAATTTCATTCCTTATGTTTTTCAGAGTTGCAATTTCCCTCTTTCTGAACTTTATTGTTGTTTCTGTCTTGTTTTAGATCCTGTATTTGTAGAATGAATTTGTGACCATTTTTATTGACGGTTCCTTTTGATGTGCATGTTCTCAGGCAAGATCTAAGTGCTGCTGTATGGGAGGCTGGGGAAATGCATTTGCCAAAGGGCAACCTTCTAAAAAGAAATACAGCTTTGGGGGCAGAACAAGAGAGAGGCTGCAGCGGCCAGGACTGTGACCAGTGAAGAGTGCAGTAGGTAGATCACACCTGACCATTTCTGCCTAATAAAAAACACTCATAATACTTCAGCATCCAGCAGTAAGTAGGAAAAATTATCTGGAAATCAATGCCCTGCATTTAGAAGATAAAAAATAAATAAATAAATAAATAAATAACAGAAAGGGGAAAATGTATGCTGCCCTTATTTTATGTCAACTATTCATACGTACTATGTCTTGTAATCTTCTAGTAATCCTGGATCATCCCATTTTACAGAAAAGAGTCCAACTAGGTCAGTTCCTCCCACAATGCATTCTCCTCAGTAATGTTCATCACAGTTGAGATTGTCTATTTATTTGTAGGTTCTTTGATTGATGTTTCTCCCCAATATTATTAATCTTAGTGACAGCAGGGACCATGCCTCTCGCTTATTTGTACGTTTGGTTTCACTAAGTAGTCCCAGTGCCTAGTAAAAAAATATCCTATATAGTAGGTAGTTAATATATATTTGCTAAATGAATGAACTGGCTTCGTGCCTTTGTATTAAAAATGGCAATGCTGAGATCGGGACCTCTGCCTCTGGTGGAAAGCTCACCATAATAATTATTCTATGGTTTCCTTGCTCACTTACTTCAAACAATTGCTTCAGCTCTACAAGATGAGTTTCTGGATAGTGTATAAACAGACATGATGATAAACACATGGTGTGATCTCTGGGCCATTTGACAGTCATGTAATGATGACATTATCCACCAATCCCAGGAATCCTGTCATTAATCATGCAGCGTATTCCAAAGCTCACCTGCTATATTTACAGTTTGTCATTATTACTCATTAAATGCCTGATTTGGGTCATAATATTGAAACCCTGGGAGCCTTAAAAGAGACATGTTTCAGCAATAACATGAATGCAGATTTCCCCCTTGGCATCTACAAATAGAATAACTGTGGTAACAGATGCCTGCTAAATTTGACAGCAAAAAATATATACTGGTATTTAAATATTTTATTAGATGACTACAGAGGTTAAAAGTGGGGAGGGTCCCATTGTCTGAGGTCAAATAGTTCAGGAGCTTGATTGATTCATATTAAAGCCCTTGGGTCTGCCCAGCCAGTGTGGTTCCATGGTTGAGCATCGACCAATGCACCAAGAGGCTGCTGGTTCGATTCTTGGACAGGGCACATGTCCAGGCTGTGGGCCAAATCCCCAGTGTGGGGCATGCAAGAGGTGGCCAATCGATGTTCTCGTTCATCAATGTTTCTATCTCTCTCCCTCTCTCTCTAAAAATCAATAAAGAAAAAAAATTTTTTAAGTCCTTGGATCTAACCACATCTCCATTGCATACATACATACTCCCTCCTGTGCAAAACTGTCACTTGCCCCGGTGAAACAAGGGAGTTCATATCTAGTGGCTGGAAAGTGATAAGGGAAAAATGGTTAATAAACAGCATTAATAACCACCACATTATAAGAGAAAAGAATAAACTGTTGAAAAGACTCAAAAAAGGGATCCTCCAATGGAATAACGCTTAGCAGTGAAGAGTTTATTTCAGTCTGCCTTATCGTAGGACTCCCATTATTCTAGACTCCCCTTTTTTTTTTTGCTTGTTTCTTTTTTTTATTATTTAACATCCCTAGCGATATTCTACATTACCATTTATCTTAGGATATTTTATAGGCTCCATGGGTGACAGGATATAGTCGATTTTTTTCCTTTCTTTTATTTGCTATGTAGGACATAGAAAACTCCTTTAGTGCTCATGTCCTCTGTTGTCTCTGATATTTGGAATGGGGGGGATACTTCTGATTCAAATCAAAATATCTGGGGTCTAAAACTCAAAAGGACTTTTGTGATTGCACGGAAATTCTATGTCTTTAATATGATCTTTTATTCTCTCTTTTCTTTTTGATTCAAACTGGTCTTGTCCAGAACCATGACTCACCCTCCTCCCTATCCATCCTATCCATCCTATCCATTGAACATCAACTAACAATCATTAAGCCCTCAGGACAATGAGGTTTCAGTAATTTTAGGTATTAGGGACAAAGCCTCTGGTCTGTTGACCTTAGAGACAGAGTTTCAGTCAAATTGGAGATAACATCTAGGCCTCAGTTGTGTTTTAGCTTCAGACACTGAAAAGCCACTGACCAGACTTTTGTGAAACCAGACAGAGTGATGCTATGGCTGACATCAGGACCATATGTAATGGTCAATTAATTCCTACCCTGGCCCCAACCAATCAATACAGCCCACCCACCCCAACTCCTTTAGTCACTATGATTAATGATTTTTTCCCCATATACGACACATGCTCTGGAAACTATCAGGAGGCCAGGCCTTTGAGCACTACTTTACCTGTACCTCTGGGCTTGCTTCCATTTCCTTAGCTAATAAACCTTTACTTTCTCGGCAGAAAATCCCTGTTCACCTTTGATTGGGCTTTGATGTGTGCAGGGAAATTGACCCCTTTAGTCTGGTAACACTCTAATTAAAAGATTAACTTAGGAGATTCCAAAATGTTAGCAGAGTGAATAAAGCTACACAGACTATCTCCCAGGATCAAACTGGAATTACAACTAAAATAAAGACAAATTGTTGGGAAAAAACAACAGAAAATCAGCTGGAGAGACCTCATATAACCACAGTCAGAAAGAGGACACTAAATCGAGCCTGGTAAGAACTGCAGAGGTGTAAGAGGGTGGGCTGGGAGCCCACGAACAGCAGCTGTTTTAGCTGTGAGCAGCTCCCTCAGGGTTAAAATCCCAAGCCAGCCCCACAGTGCAGAGGGCCAGGACAGAGCACTAAATTAGCTACAGCCACTCACCTTGGGCTCTGGCAGAGAGATGGAATACTGGACTGGAACTGTGTGGAGAGACTCAGGAGCTTGGAGAGCTGGGAGGGCACTGGAAGTTTTGTGTTGAATCACTCTCTCATAGGACAGTAGCCATCTTACTCAAAGAGCCCCAGGGAGAAGCAACAGCCCCTCCCTCAGGAATTTAGCACCACCTGGGCCAGGCCAGAGACATGCAAATTGGGCTTATTAACAGCCAGCAAACATCTACCCCATCTGCTGGAAATGCTCTTACCTTGAACACCTGAGGGATTTTTTTTTTTTTCTTTCAGTTGAGGGCTACAACCCAAGGCTCATCAAGTAACTGAAACTAATAGCCTCCAGGCAAAAAGCTAGAGGACAACTGAACCTTTCCTGGGCTGGCAAATCTGCCCAGGAAAGTAAGACTTCACAGTGGTGTTTAACATGGATCCTCCTACACTGATCCAAACTCAGTAGAGGGAGCCACAACCAGCGGAACACCAACACCTACAGGAAACATTTGGCAGGCTCCAAAACCCACTGAGACAGCCAAAATGGTGAAACAAAGAAACAAATCCCAAATGAAAGAACAAGATAATTCGACAGAAGATGAAATAAATGAAAGGGAATTGAACAAGATATCAGAGGGACAGTTCAGAGTAATAATCATGAGGAAGCTCGACAGCATAAGTAAAGATATAGAAGCATTGAAAACCAACCAGTTGGAAATGAATAACGACAAAGCAGAAATAACACATTGGAAGGAATTACATGTATATGTGTATATACATACATACTTATAAATGTATAATGTGAAGTACACAAAATAAACACAGAAAATAAAAATAAGTGTAAAAAATGCTGACAATTATTTTCTTTATGAGTGCCTTTTTTTTCTACCTTTTTTTTAATTAAAAAAAATTTTTTATTGATATTTTAGAGAGAGAGGAAATGAGAGGAGAGAGAGATAGAAACATCGATGAGAGAGAACATCAACTGGCCACCTCCTGCATGTCACCCACTGGGGATTGGGCCCATAACCTGGGCATGTGTCCCAACCGGGAATCAAACTGGTGACCTTTTGGTGCATAGGTCAGCGCTCAACCACTGAGCCACACCAGCCAGACTTGTTCTACTTCTTTAAACTCTTTGCTGTAGTCATCAAAATCTCTATAAATACACATGAATTTATTTGATAATTAGTAAAACAAACAAACAATATCCAGATAAGTGACTTTTAATTATTTTAGGGAGTTCATCTTATCTTCAATTTGTAAAACATTTGTTTTTAAAGGTGCTTCTCATAAAAGTTAAAGAGTAAGCTAATTTCCAAAATATATAGAGTACTCTTACAACTCAACAAAAGGAAGACAAAGAATCCAATTAAAAATGGGCAGAGGATCTAATCTAAATAGACACTTCTCCAAACAGGACATCCAAATGGCCAAGAGACATATGAAGAAATGCTCAATGTCACTAATCATCAGAGAGATGAAAATTAAAACAATACTGAGGTATCACCTCACACCAGTCAGAATGGCTGCCATCAACAAATCATCAAACAACAAGTGCTGGTGAGGGTGTGGAGAAAAGGGGACTCTAGTACACTGCTGGTGGGAATGCAGACTGGTGCAGCCACTATGCAAAACAATATGGTGTTTCCTCAAAAAATTAAAAATTGATCTGCCATTTGACCCAGTGATCCCACTTCTAGGAATATACCCCAAGAAGCCTGAAACACCAATCAGAAAGTATATATGTACCCCTATGTTCATAGCAGCACTATTTATAATTGCTAAGATCCGGAAACAGCCCAAGTGTTCATCAATAGATGAGTGGATAAAAAAGCTGTGGTACATATACACAATGGAACACTATGCAGCTGTAAGAAAGAAAGATCTCTTGTCCTTTGAGATGACATGGAGGGATGTGAAGAGTATTGTGCTAAGTGAAATAAGCCAATTAGAAAAAGACAAATACCACATAATCTCACTTATTTGTGGAATATAATGAACAAAAAAAGCTGATGAACAAAACAGACCCAGAGACATAGAAAGGAGTATGGTTCAGACTGACAAACCTCAGAGGAGGGAGACTGGGGGAAGGCATGAGATAAACCAAAGAACTTATATGCATGTATGCGTAACCAATGCACATAGACCACAATACTTGAGGTGGGGGGGAAGGAGGTTGTCTTTGGGGAAAAAGGAGAAACATCTGTAACAAATAAATTAATTAATAAAAAAATTAACTTAGGTTTTATATCAAAGCTCCATATATTGGACAGTTTCCTTAATAAAATATTATTAAAATGGAGAGGATGTCTTTATCTCTCCAGATATCTCTTCAGATATCTCCGGAAGAGAATCTCTGTCATTTAAAAAAGAATCGATCGATATAAATGGGAGATTGTAGCCTTTGAGCTGAATTTGAAAGGCTGTATTCCCTCTCCCTATAATATTGGTCAAAAAAAGATAAAAGCATTTTCTAAGATTCTTCAAGGAAGACAAAGATTGGTCTCTATTTCACATAAATTACTGGGCTACCACAAAGAGTTCAAGGTTACTGAGAAGATGCAGTATTGACAAAAGGGAAATAGAGATAAGGAGGGGCAATTAAAATAGGAATAACATATAAGGAAAAATAAAATACAGACAATAGTGAGGTGAAGGCCTGTGGTGGGGCGGGTGCCAGATGGAGGGGGGCAAAAAGGGGAAAATGAAGAACATCTGTAATACACTCAACAATAAAATTATTTTTTAAAAAAAGACTTTAGGAAGAATTGTGAAAAATGATAGAGCAAGGGGTAAGGGTACATCAAAGGCAAGGTTTGGGGAAAGAATGTTAAGGACTGCTTCATTCACTTGCTTTTTGTAAAATTTGTTTCCTCTGAATAAATGCTGTGAAACAAAAGTAAAAATAAAATGAAATACATAAAGGAAAACATAACAAATTAAATGCATTCTTTTTCTCCCATGTCAATATTATCACTAAAAAAACCCAGCAAACATCTATTCATTGGCTCCCTCACTAAGTGCAGAGAGATGTCATTGAACTCAAGGCTCTCCATCATAGGTCACTGCATTCAAGGATTAACCTCTCCCAGAGAAATGTTTGGCCATTTGCCTTGGATCCTAAAAGGTAATCTCTAAACCCTTGACATGCCCTGCCTGAGGGCCTTGGGCTATGCCAAGTAATCTATGCTAACAGTGTGATTTTTGGTGCTGGTAGGGGTGTTGGACCATGCTTGTCAGCTCAACATCTGTAGGGGTTTAAAGCTAAGGTCAACCATGTGTGCAACCAACAATGTCTATGTGACCAAGCCCCAATAAACACTCCAAACACCAAGGATAGGGCGAACTTCTCTGGTTGGCAATACTCCATGCATATTAGCTCACATCATTGCTGGGCAAACTAAGCACCATCTGCATAACTCCTCTTGGAGAGGACAACTGGAAATTCCATGCTTGGAGCTCTCTTGGACCCTGCCCTATGTTCTTCTTTCTTTGCCTGATGTTAATCTGTATTTTTTCACCATGGTAAACTAGAACCATGAAAATAACAGCTTTCAGTGACTTCTGTGATTTTTTCTAGAAAACTATCAAAACTGAGGATTGTCTTGGGGAACCCTGAACTGGCAGTTGGTATCAGAGTATGGATGTTCTTGGGGAGTCCCAAACTTGCACCCACTATAGGTTATTGCATTCAAGGTTCTCCATCATTTGATTCCAGCTCTGGTAACCATGGCTTCCATCATGCACCCACTCACTGTCAATGGCTGGAAACTCAATACTTAGCTTTCATGGAGAGAGGGAGGTCAGGGGCATAGATGGCCGAAGAAACCTATCTAAAGTTTAGTCCAGCTGAGGGAAAATTGGGGCCATCGTCGTTAGTGCTCTATCTTTTTTAGAGTCATTATGTGTCTGTCATATTCCATGTATTGCATTGGGAGCTTTGTGAGGGCCTAAAATCTACCTTGTTGTAATTCATACCTCATGCATGGGGAATTTTAATTAAAAGGTGATAATAAAATATGTATTAAATAAAAATAAATACTAGACAATGATAATTGTGTGTATGTATATGTTGGTGCAAGGGTTATTTCTGAATTCATCCTATTACTGTCCCTTTTGAGGAGCTCAGTTGCCCTCTATTGTGCACAGTGTTAGAGATGGAATTCTAATAGTGCTTGAGGAACTCTATCTTCTGACCTTGAGATGTGCTGACAATTCATATTAATTGCCTATTTTGCTGACATTTCTCTGGAAGTAGGTATCATTTTCTCACAGAAAGTCTCTGTCATAAGAAGAGGTAAAGCAAGGAAGTCTGCATGAAATACCAAAAGCGCATTTTGATCAGGAGACAGGACTTCCACCATTTTCATAAATGTTAGCTTGAAAGTCAGACCAGTGCAGGAAGAGGTGTGGCAGGGTGTTGATGATATGGTTGTAATTAACTAGTTACTAATAAAAGGAAAGGAGCAAATGGAAGGCCAGACATTATAAGCATGTTCCCTGCAAAACACTGGGGGAGGGATGAAACAGAGGGAAGATAGATGCCTGCCCATTAAAGCTGGGATGACACAGGGGAGGTACTTGCTTGTCAATCATAGCCCTTGGCAGAGATGTTTGGCCAGAATGGGCGTGGCCACTGCAAGCACACAGAAATTTGGTATATAAAATCCCCTGAACAAAGAAACTCATGCTTCCTGGCATTCTCCTGTGTGGCCCATGGCCGTACAGACCTCCACACACAATGGACGGATGGACTGCAGCTAACCTATTGCTGCTCTGGGCCCAGTTGCAACATGGAATGGAAACTCTGCACACTGGCTCTGGTTTTAGCCCTACTGAAACCCCAGCAATACTTCTTCTATGACTGGACTAAGGGAAGTGGGACTTTGGAAACCCAAGGATGTAATTCCATGGAAATAAAGCTTTGTAGTATATCACATCCTCCTGCATGAGTCTCAGAAAATTCCTTTTCTCGAGATATTGCAAAGACCCCACTCCCACTAACAACGGGGGAAGATGAGCCACGCTCCCCTCCAATAATAGAGACGCGTATGGAACCTACAGGAGAGTCCCTCAGAATCGGCTCCACTGTGTGTTGTGACTAATAATTTGCCCAAAGGACCACTGAGCAAATAACTGCTACAATTGCTTATCCCCTCAAGTTTACACCCAAAGATACTGGGTATAAATGAATTGCCCTTGAAATAATTAAGCCAGAATTCATAGTCAGAGACTAAAATCTATGCATCACAAACACAACATCAAACAAAAAAGAATCTAAACCATTTTTTAAAAAATTCGTCCTAGGCCTCCTTAAGACTATATTTTGAATGCAGAACTGAAAGTGTTTTTGCTCGAGTTCTGATCATTAAAGTTTTTGCTTATCATGAAAGAAAGAAAGAAAGAAAGAAAGAAAGAAAGAAAGAAAGAAAGAAAGAAAGAAAGAAAGAAAGAAAGAAAAAAAGAAAGAAGAAAGAAAGAAAAACACAAAACCCAGCAAATGGGCAGTAGAAAGTCAGTTATTCTAGACTCTAGAATCTAGAGGGTCTTGAAAATACATTGGTCATTTGAAAGGATAAATCAACTTCAATTGCAACCTGAATTCAATACAGAGGTAATCTTATTTGAAGCATTCTCATCTTCAAAATGGCAATATACTGAGTTGCTTTGCTTGGAAATAGGACCGGGAAGGCTTTGCTCAACATTTTATTCATACAGGAAAGACAGCCAAGCTTTTCGAGGTGCTAATCCCTCTGGAACTATTTGCCTAGATCGAATGCAAATGCATGTGACCCTGGCCTCCAGCATGACAATAAAATCAGGTTCTTTAAAGAAACAAACTCGAAATCTCCTTTCTACTTTGTTTCCTCCTTTCTCTGCCTTCCACTGACACAGACTCACTTGATGAAAGGAGATATATATGTGATTTTAAATCACAGTGTAAATCAAGTGAAATGAATGGTGTTGTGGGTTGGATTGTGCACCCTGCAGGGGAGAAAGACTTTTCCTTTTTTCCCTTCAGCTTATTTGGCTGGCCTAATAATTAAATTGGCATAGAACAGATTAACAGGAGAAAAGACTCAATTTTGTATATATGTATAGGAGCTCATAGCATTATGAAATCCAAGGAATTGCTCAAAGCAGACAGCTTTTATACCCTTTAGGCAAAGAAACAATAAATTTGTGAAGAAGTCACAAGACAAAGAAGTTTGGATGAGTGGCAGTAAATCAGTAAAGAAGTATAAGGTTTGTTAACAGAGCCTTCTAACCCTTGAATTTCCTCTCTCTGGCAATAAGATGTCTTCTTACATCTTGGTACAGGGAGGGTACTTTTCACATGAAGATTTATTTTCCTCTTTCAGGGCAATAAAGAAAGATCAGAGTATCCTTTATTATTTTTTTCCAGCAGTTTCTTAAGTAACTTTAATTCAAAATAAGGAAGGATAGTAAGAAGTTAAAAACATTCCTTGGCAAGTGGAATGGGGAAATTGAGACGGAGAGCTGATTCAAACTGGCCTCATCCAGCACCCTGACTCACCTGCCACCTTCTCTCTTACATTAAGACAATGAGGTTCTGATCAACATCAAATAATCCTGGGAACAAAACCTCGGGTCTGTTGACAAAGGAGACAGAGTTTTGGTCATACAGGAGATAACATCTAGGCCTCAGTTTTGTTTCAGCTCCAGGACCAGAAAAGTAGCAAAACCAGACAAAGCGACCTCATCACTGACCTCAGGACCAGATGCAATGACTAGTGACCCCTGCCCTAGCACCGACCAATGAGCAGAGACCACGAACCTGAAAGGACACAGCTGGAAAGCTAATAAATATTCAATTGAGATCCTCCCCTGAGATCTCCCCTAAAATTCCTGTCTTCAGAAAACAGATAAAAACCCTAAAGACAAAGAACCCAATGCACACTTCCTCTCTCTGGAACACGCCTGTGCCTTCCCCCGCTTCTTTCCTCAGGCATGTATCTTTGCTTTTCTTTCTCCTAAACTAAACTCTAAAGGTTCCCAGAAGACCTACAACCAGGGGAGCGGCTTGTCTGCAGCTAATGTCCTGAACCTGTCTCTAGGAACCCTACTTTTGCCTCTGTAACTTCTTTCCTTAGTTCATGCAGCCCAGCTGACCTACTCCTGCTTCTGTGACTTTCTTTCCAAAACGCCAAGGCAGCTCCACCTAGGCTCACTCCTGTTGCTATGGTCATGCCTCTTCTGTCTTAAGCCCTTCCTTTATTTCACTGTCCCCAGCTTTACTAAATATACTCTCAAAAATCATCTGGTCCTGGCCAGTGTGGCTCAGTGATTAGAGTGTCGGTCCATGTACCAAAGAGTCACAGGTTTGATTCCTGGTCAAGGGCACATACTTGGGTTGTAGGTTTGGACCCCTAGTCGTTTGGGGCACATGCAGGAGGCAACCAATCAATGTGTCTCTCTCACATCGATGTCTCTCTTTCTCTCTCTCTCTCTCCCTCTCTCCCTCCCTTCCACTTCCTCTAAAAATCAATGGAAAAAATATTCTCCAATGAGGATTAACAAACAAACAAACAAACAAAATCATCTGGACTTGTGTTTTGAAATCTTTCCTGTGTGAAGTCAAGAACCAAGAGGGGACATTAACACTAACAAAAATAATCAATATGCTAAAGTGACACATTTTGTTGAACCCTATCAACCCCCAAAAGATATTTAAAGACAGAATCTCCATACCTGTGAATGTGACCTTATATGGAAATGGGTTCTTTGCATATGTAATCTGGTTGAAATGAGGACATACTTGATAGGGTGAATTCGAATCTAATAGGACTGATTTCCTTGTAATAAGAAAAAACAGAGATACAGGAAAGAGAACATCATGTGAAGACAAAGAGAGACACAGAGAGGTGATGGCCATGTGAAGACGGAGGTAGAGATCGCAGTTATGCTGCCACAGACCAAAAATCAAGAAAGCCTTAGGGCTATTAAAAGTTAGAAGGTGCAAAAAGAATCCATTCTTAGAAGCTTCAGAGGAAGCATGGCCTTGCAAACACCTGGATTTTGGACTTCTAGCTTCTAGAATTGTGAACCAATACATTTATATTGTTTTAAGCTACCTGGTTTGCGGTACTTTGTTACACAGCAGCTTTAGAAAACTAATACAAACGGTTAGTTGCCTTTCAGAAAAGGAATCTGGGAATGTCACAATATGTTCAGTACTGAATAAAATTATTGTTTTTCAGGACCTGAAATTCCCTCCTGTCCTTTGGCAGTGGGTGTTTCCTAGTGAAAGGAAAGAGCCTGACAAATTTTCATTCAAATTCCAGCTCCGCTCGTTCCTGGCAGAGTTACCTCAAGCTAGTGATTTAACCTCTACAAATTTTATTTCTCTCTGCAAAAATGGATGTAATAATAGCCACAATGCAGTGTTTTGTTGTTGTTGCTAATTCTCACTCGAGGATATTTTTCTGTTGATTTTTAGATAGAGTAGAAGGGAGAGAGAGAGAGAGAGAGAGAGAGAGAAACATCGATGTGAGAGAGACACATTGGCTACCTCCTGCATAACCCTGACCAGGGCTGGGTGTTGAACCTGCAACCCAGGTACATGCCCTTCACCTGCAATTGAAACTGTGACCTCTCAGTCCAAGGGCTGACGCTCTAACCACTGACCCAAAGTGGACAGGGCTGAACATTTCCTATATGGCACTCTTCTGTGTCAGGCACCATATGAAGATGCTGCTCCCTTTCTCTTTCCTATAGCATACTTCTGACAAAGTAATTCTTTTAAACTATCTTCTGTTTAAATGGTTGCTAGACTTAGAACCAATAAATCTGAGTTAATGCCTTTCCTTTATTCTTAAATACTTGTCAGAGCTTTCATCAGTAATAATAATAATAATAATTTATGCTCAGCTGGTGTGGCTCAGTGGTTGAGCATCAACCCATGCACCAGGAGGTCGCCGGTTCGATTCCCAGTCAGGGCACATGCCCAGGTTGTGGGCTCGATCCCCAGTGGGGAGCATGCAGGAGGCGGCCAATCAATGTTCTCTCTCATCAATGTTTCTGTCTCTCTCTCTCCCTCTCGCTTTCTCTCTCTTTAAAATCAATAAAGAAAATAGTAATAATAATAATAATAATTATAGCAAACAATTATTGAGTCTTATGTTAGATACTGTGACAAAACTCTAAAAGAATTCAATTACTATGTCAGTAATGCAAAGGGACATATATTCAGTTTTTGATTTCTAATATAGGCTCTCAAAGGCCCTCTCAGAAACAATAGCTTTTGAATCAAGGGATTAGATTTACAGGAGGCAGGAGTTTCTGAGAAAGGAAAAAATATATTGAAAATAAAAAAGGAAATCCTTACAGGAATCAAGATATAGATAATAAGATACAGAGAGAGTAGATGCCTTAACAATAGATTGAAAAGGAAATAAAGGATGAATTATGTCATTTATTTTCAAGAGAAAATAAATGAGGATCAGTGAGACTGGGAAAGAACAGGAGACTGGAATCTAAAGAGGCATGACCTAGGATATGTAAGACAGAGAGCAGCCCTGCAGGTGGGAGGGGGCCACATAAAAGGACTGAGAGGCAGCCAGGTAGTTATCACCATGACCATGATCAGAAAGTGGCAAGTATGATAGGTTTTTATTTGTCAAGTTGACTGGCCATGGGTACCCAGATTAACATTATTTCTGACTGTATCTGTGAGGATGTTTCTGGATGAGATTAGCATTTGAACTGGCGGACTCAGTCAATTTCCCTCTCCAAAGTAGGTGGACATCAGGCAACCCACGGAGGGCCTGAATAGAGCAAAGACAGAGGAATGAGGAATGTGTTCCTTCCTGCCTGATTGCTTTGAGCTGGGACATCCATCTTCTCCTGCCCTTGGCACTCCTGGATCTTAGGCCTTCTGAACCAACTGGAACCTACCTCAAGAGCTCCCCTGGTTCTCATATCTTTGGACTCAGACAGAATTATAGCCCTAGTTGTTCTGAGTCTCCAGCTTGCAGATGTCAGATCATGAGACGTCTCAGTCTTCAAAGTGCATGAGCCAGTATATATATTATTGGTTCTGTTTCTCTAGAAAACCCTAATACAATGGCCATAAATCACTATAAATCACGTGAATGTACGTTGTCATATTAGGTCTCTAGCATGCTATTGTCTTTACTATATGGCTTCCTGCAAGATGCCATGGCTTTTTCAGCAGAAGTGACACCCATGTGTACCCTAAGTCTTAGATGATTCCCATGGAAAAACTCCCTGTTTTAATAGCACAGAACACTTATTAACATCATAAAATACATTTGAAACAGTTAACGATGCTTCAGAAGAAAAGACTCCAAACCTACAATTAAAACAGAACATAAGCGAAGAGTCACCATTAAAAACCATCCTTTGGTTTATGTAAGGACAGCCTCTGGACTGTATTAACTCCTGAATTTTCTAGGTAGAGTTTCATCTGAATCTACAGAATGTCTCATAGGTAGATTAACACACTAGACTAAAATTAAATTTCCCACATACTCCAGCATCTATCCAGATGGGTTCCATAGTGCCAGAAGGGAGCTTTGGAAGAGACATCATCCTTCTCAAGCAGTTTGGTGATAAGAATCGATCCTCAGTCACATAATTACCTTGGTGGCCTCCAAGTTCACCGGGGCATGTTTGAGACTTCTCCTATTCCACAGAGGAAGAAGAAAAGGCAAGATGCCAGTGGAGATTACATTTTCCAAAGATGACCTCATCCTTGTGGCTTTGCCATGCTGTTTTAATTGTCTTCTATTCAACCCATTAGTTAGGGAGGAATTCCCACCCCAGGGTGATGGAGATGCCTAAATACAGAACACCCAACACTAAATGGATGAGATCAGTAGCAGTTCATGAGTCATGTACACGCACAGCCTGGGATAGGAGAACACCACATGCCATGCACTGCCACATGGGAGCCACACTTGGGAACAGAGTGAAAACTAGAGGTTATGAAATGCACGCTTTAGAGTACCAGCAAGGTGATGTGACCCCAGGTTCTTGCTGGAGGATGTGACAGGCTTCATTGAACAATTCTGCAAGCTATCAAGAACTGAAACACTACTCAGAAATAAGCACAGACTATGCCTGGTCCCTTTGATTAGGAGGTTGTGTGGGTAGGGGACCCCATCTGTGAGAGCAGAGTAGGGAGGGGAGCTCTCAGTTGGCAATCCGCGGCCTTCTCAGTCTTGCTAGCTGTCAAGGAGACTTGATCCTCTTAGTACTAGTGCTAATAAGCTGTAAGGTACCCCATGAATGTAAAGTGGAATAACATCAGTAAGTGATCATTCTCCCTTTCTTGTAGGGATCAACACGACCTACACACTGAAGTCTGTATTTTCTGACGTTTCAGTGGTCATCCCATTACCCCTGCGGCAGCACTTTCTGTACAGCCAGTAAAAATGTACCATTTCATAGCAACCTGTTATTCCATTTAGATTTATTTCCTCAGTCACAGATTCAAGAAATCAGTTTTCACCTGGAGAAGCACGTAGTTAAGGAAAAGGAGGTTTGTATTTTCTAGAGTTGGATTTGCCATAGATTTACTATTGTCCTCTCTAGGGCGGAATGCTCCTCCCTTAAAAGGGGCTTTATGGGCCATGTAACCCTGAGGGTCCCTTTTATTCCACAAATTCTACCACCCAGGGAGAAATTTTTGTTAAAAATATAGGCTCTAATCAGAAGGAAGAAGAGAAACACCTATATATTTCATGTATCAGGCTTATATCCATGGGAACACTTTTTAATTTCTCTTCACATCATTCTTTTCTTTTTTGTTTGTTTGTTTTTAAGTTAGGATTATCAATATCAATATACTATACTTGTATTAACCGGAGTTGCAAATGCAGAGGACAAATCTGCTTCATGTGGGCAGAGAGTAATCTGTTAGAAGTATAATGGGTACTTCATAAAATGAAGAATGGTCAAGAACAAAAGAATGATCTCCGTTGTCCAAGGGTAAGAGAGGGCAGACTGTCGAGGAAGCTAAAGGGATCGGAGCTACCGTGCGGCCACACCAGCAGAGGAACAGCGTGGCTGGTGCGGGGAGCCACCCCTAGGACAGACGCAGGCCCATGGATGTTGACTGCACCTTTGCTGCTAGTACTGAGTGTGTCTTATTGTTTTACTGGTTGCACTGGACCAACAGGGGATCTGGAAAAGGAATATCTGGACCTCTTTATTTCCTTAGCGATGGGCTATGTTTTCACCAAGTCTCTCTCGCTGGGGAGCCACAAACAATAATTCACCTTTGCATTATATCCTTAAGAGGATAGGGAATTCCGGAAGTCAAGTATGGCATGTCATACCTGGTACACTGCAGATACTCAGTTTCTGGGAGCTGTGTTTAGGAACTGAGCTCCCCTGGGTGCCTACCCCTGACTGGGTGTTAAAGTGTCCAAGTTCACTAAGGATGCTGATGAGACTGAAAACATGCAGGATCTCATGGTTCATGAGGTGCGAACAAAGCCAACTGCCTGAGCTCAGCAGGGGCCAGCGAAGTTGTGGCTGCAGGTTTTAATAGCGCTCTCGCAAAGCTGCACCTTTTGTTCTGCAGTCCCTGGCGACACTGCCAGGCAATCCTTCTCCCCACAAAGGCTGTCGGAATCCAAGTCACAGAGTGAGCAGCTGTGAGTCTGAGTCAGAACTTTCTGGCCTTTGGGGTAAAAGCTCTGCTTAATTGTTCTTGGTAATTGCTGCCTCCAGGGAGCTGGCCTAAAGAAGTTGCTCATTTCCTCCTCTATTAATACTCTATTTCCATCCTCAAACAAAATGCCTTTTGTGAAAGAGGTTTCTCTCTTTCCATTAAGAAGAGTGATAGCAGTTGCCCCTACAAAGTGGAAGCTAGTTTGTTTGTTTTTTATTTGTTTTATGAAACTCTTTCATATACGTTATCTCTATTCACCTTCACAACATTAGTGGGGTAACTAATGATCACAGGGACAAACTGATTTGCACAAGGCTACTCGAAGGAGCAGATGGAGGATTGGAACATAGGGTCGCATGGGTCCATAGCCCCTATTACTGTCACCACTAACCCTCTTTGTCAACATGCCACAGTGCAGGACACGTAGAAGTCACACAATAAATGTCAACGTGAAAGAGGAATTCTGAGATAAGGTGTTTCTTAAATGGCTTAGCAAGGGTTTGAGAGAGAAGTCCCTGGAGAGTATATAATTTTTCCAGAACATCATCTACATTCAAGGATCATCTTCAGAAGTACTGGTAATGCTCAGAGGTTACTCCGGTGCTCCAGGAAAACCAGCCTTGTCAGACCTGGGTATTTTTCTTTGGTTTGTTCTGTTTTCAAATGCAGACTGCATGCAAAGTGTCTGGAACCTGAGGGGCCCCATTTGGAATCCTGGATCTGCCACTTGGCTTTCTCAACCACTTGAAGGTTCAGGCATGATTATTGGTGAAATTTTATATGTGGGTTTGCCATGGTTAATGCTTATCATGACAAGTCCTTCCATGGAGCCCCCTGCCTCTGGATTCCAGGGTCATCTATTAAGAATGTCTTAATTATCTGCAGAACACAAGGATGCCCAGTTTCCATACAGAGAACGTGGGGGCATCTAAATGCGCTTTGCTTTGTACGCTAGGTTCTTCTATCAACTCCAAAGCAATCTAGGCACCTTGGAAAGTAGGAGGGACGTAGATCTCAAGAGATTCACCTCTGCCCATGTGCCTGAATCAGACTCAAGCAGCAATATTGTCAGTCTTTACTCTGTTTGCAGAAGACTTAGGCGTTGTCTTCGTGGTTTGTTCGGTTTTGTTTTTGGATATAGACTTCCAGAGCTAGAGGATGTTTCTTTCAAAATGGGACCGTGGAGGATTCAAATATAGAGCAAGCTCCGTTAGAGGGCCTGTTGTTCAGACCGTGGAGGCACTGTTTTTAGAACTATTCAGCTATTTTCCATGATACAATGAGATCAACAACCTGTCACTACCTCCCCTGAACGTTTGAAATGGATTCTTCAACGAGAAGCTGCTTTTCTGTTCTTAATTGAAAGAAAAACATCCTTTACATTCTGATACTGAAAAAAATACACATTACATATGATCTGTGCATTCCACAAGCCTTGGGACACATGTTTCCAGAGTGAATTACAAGAGCCACAGGCAGTGACTATTGCTTTTCAGGCAGCTCAATAATCCGTCACTCCGCCTTCACTCCTCTCCTCCAGTTCACCTGGACGCAAGGAGGTTTCTTCTAACTTTTATCAAAACATTAGGGATGCAGGCTGCAAGCTAAAAATCCTTGTCTTCATCTTATTTAATATTTGGAAGACTCTGGCTCTTTAGTATTGATTGACTATCCAAATGGGCCATCGAAATGCTTAATCAATATCAGTTATTTTTTGGTGCCATCCTGCCCTTTCAGAGCGATAGGTGGTTAAACCCCCTTGACCTTCTCTTTCAATTAATTCCAGCCTTTATGAATAAGCCCCTTACAGGCCTCCAAAGCCATGTAAAATTGCTTCTCTCAAGAAAAAACTTTTCCCTCAGAGTTTCCTGAGATCGATGAGTGTGAAGCCAAAGCCACAGGAAGCACAGCTGGTACCGGGTGTTGGCAAGGGGCGGGGGTCCCATGAGCTGGTCTGGCCGCTGATGGATGGAAGCCTAGGCTTTGAGGTAGATCCTTCCAGAATGTCCCCACCCCTGCTATTTGGCTCACGGCAGGATACAGAAATGGCTAATTGGTATTTCTTCTGACTTCATTGCTTTTGCCCAGAAGCAAAAGTCATTGGAACAGGAAAAAGTAATTTGAGTGCCCAGAAGGAGCACCTGTAATTCCGTGTGGTGCACTCAACTCAGTCAGTGACTGACTGCCAGTGATGAGCACAGGTCGTTTTTGCCAAGTTGCTTTTCCTGCATGGACTTCAGTTTCTTTGTCACTCAAGTGACAGGGTCTGTCTGGGTGGTTTCTTGACATTCTATAATGTATTTTTCCAAGCCACTTCCCTCGCTGTAGACATAATAAAGAGGACACGATTTGTGCAGATCTGGGTCCTCTGAACAAGTGTCAGATTCCATTCCTGTACAAATATCCACAGCGCATCATAGATGTTGCACACACATAACCATATTTGCCTCCTCTGGTCAATAAAAATATATTCAGATTTCAAGGGCTAAAATCCAGCATTGCATATATTTAAATCTTTCATTTATAACATTATTTTTAGATTAAAAATTATTATTGTTATTATTTTTAATCCTCACCTGCATGTTTCAATTGATTTTTTATATATAGAGAGAAAGTGGGATGGAGAGAGAGAAACATGGATGTGAGAGAGACACATCAAATGGTTGCCTCCCACAGGACCCCAACCAGGGCCAGGGATCAAACTGCAACAGAGGTACGTGCCCTTGACTGGAATCAAACCCATGACTCTTTGGTCCAGGAGCTGGCACTCTAACCGCTGAGCCAAACTGTCCAGAGCAAGATTAAAATTAAAAGTAGGAAGAACTGTATAACCTATAATTGTATGTACCACCTAAAAGAGATACTATTTATATTTTGTGAAATGTGCTTCATCTAATTTTTTAAATTACAAAAAAATATACTTTACAAGTGAAGTTAAAACGTACTTTGCTGGGATAACTACAGTTCCATTCCAGCAAACTTCCTTCCCACCCATAGGTAACTATGTTTATAAATTTGATGTGTATTATTCCAGATCGTTTTAAAATATAGATGGATATATCAAAAAATTGATAGAAAAATATATAGATACATGAATGTATAAAGATTCCTGATATGTATAGGTAGGTAAATAGATATACAACACCCATTTATAAAGATATATTTGTCATTACTTATGGTTTTAAATTTGAATATATATTTATTCTATGTATAATTCTTCAAATTGCCCATTTCTCTCAAAATTATGTTTTTAGGAGGACATTTTTTATAAAGAAGTCCAATTCATTTTTTAAATTGATGTAAAGTATTAAATTGTGCAAATGTATCACATTCCATTCTTCCAGCATTAGGTTTTTGCCATTTTTAGTGTTTTGCTGTTATCAACAATGTGGACACAAATATCCTTGCACAAGTCTCCTATTGTAAATGTTAGAGAATTTCTATTGGGTATAAACCCCGAAATACAGTAGCCACAGGGTTTACACATTGCCAATTTTACTAAACATTATCAATTGCTTTCCAAATTGTTAACATCACTTTGTGATTTTATTTTCCCAGATCTTTGTCAGCACTTGCTACTATCAAACTTTATTTTTACTAATTTGATGCATGTAAAATGTTTGTCATATTTCTGTATTTCACTTTTGTTTGTCTCATGTTTACAATTCCTAGATCAGCGAGGTTGAGTATTTTATATGTTTAATCACATTTCAAGGTTCCTCTTCTTTGAATGACCTATTCATAACCCTTGTTTTCTCAATCAAGTTATTTTATTTTCCTTAACAATTTATATGAGATTTTCATACATTTGCAATTAGTTAGTTATATATGTTATAAGGTCATCTAGATTCAACAAAAGTCATTCACGGAAAAACATAAAATAACTGTTACTTTGTTCTTATCTGATTGCTAGTTTCTTCAGAGGAACTTTAAATATTAAAACACTCAGTATTTTCTTTTCTTAGATTGGTCTCCTAATTTCTCATACCCCTAAATTGGGAAAAAAAAAACAAAAAAAGGTCTCAGACATTGCCAGGACTTACATGAGGAGTCCCAGAATCTAAAATGTATCAGTAGACCTTTAAACAGTTTTATTTTTCCCTCAAATCTACCAACTGTTATGTTCAATACTGACTATAAATTATTTTTCCAGCACCCAAATGGGTTTCCATTCCAGTAATATCAGAAAAGGCAGACTTTATAAAGATAGCTACCTCTAATTTAGTCTTTCTAATGTGTAGGTGCATTGGAAGTACCACACTCTTGACATAAAAGTGAAGTGAAGAAAGAAGGACATAGAGAGGGGAAATAAATTATTGAGCTACTACAACAATACTAACATTTTGCTATTAATTACTTATGTTATCATTATAAAACTTTTTAATGGAGGTAACCTCATCCCCACTGTATAATAGTCTACTGTGTTTCCGAGTAGTTTGTGCCGATGTTTACAGAGCTAGAGATTGGCAGAGTCAGATTTCAGTTTCATTCCGTAAGGCTGCCTTAACAGGCTCTGGACAACAGGCCTGCCTCAGAATGATTGGGAAATTTGAAATCAGAACCATACTAGCACAACAGGAAGAGTAAATGTGGGTTTGTCCACATAGATGTGAGGTTCATTGTGTTCTTCTAACCTTTCCAATGTTTCACACATGTAATCTGAATTGACAATCACAGCCATATCTTAATATATGTGTAAAGGTATATCTGAGTTTGTCTGAAATATATGCCTATTGTCTTAGTCCTGTTCTGTTCTGTTTAATGCAACATTAAATCTAGTTGCATTGAAACTTGACTTCCAGCTCCTGTATGGTCTTGTATAATAGTGGGTGAAACTCATTGGCAACGAACAGAGTTCTAACTTGAACACGTAGCTATCTGGAAGAGTGCCAGTATTTTTCCACTCACCTTTTCCACATATAACAACTCCCTTTCAAGGGGAGAAATTGAAATATTTTCTGATAAAATAAAATGATTATGACAGGACAAGCAGGAAAGAGCTACATTTTTTCATTTCCAAAATGGTAAGAGAAGTCTTTGACCCAGCTGCTCACTGTTGGACATGTTCAATACCAGCCATTGATGTTAGGATTTGTGCCATGACCTTTGTTTATTTTATTTCCCCAGGCCCTAAGGCCTCCAGTTAATCAGGTCAATGTGAAATTATAGGGTTGATGTGTACTTGAGAAATGTACGAGAAACAATAGCTGTATAGTACTATCGAAAAATGTTGAGCAGTCTGAACATTCCTGCTAAGTGGTTTTGGTACTTTTTAAATGTTATAAATCTATAGATATTTATCTAATTTATTGTTCAGTAGTATTTTATTTTATTTTTGCAAGTAACCCTTTTGGCAGCAATAAACTAGAAATTTTCAAATTTTATTTTCAAAATTTATATTTCTCTGAAAGTTTACAAATGTTTAACTTAAGTAGAACAGTGATCAATATTATCACCTACTCTCAAAAAAGGAAAACTATAGGACACAAGTATGCAAAAGAAATCAATATTTACTTCAAAAATGTTATCCATTTAAAATGAACTAAACCTAAAATGACAAATGTGTCCAGCTTCAGAAGGAGATTTAATGTATCATCCTACAAAATACAACTTTTCATTCAGATTTTTATATTCTGCGAATACTTGTGCATGCTTTGCTATAGTGGAATTAGTCCAGAATCAAATACCATACTGAGAGCATCTATTAATATAGATTAGTTAATTTTACAAAGCAGGCCTGGTGTATTTACTAACAGACTACAGAGTAGCATCAAGGTAATTAAACCTGAATCTATTAAAGTCAATTAAGTGCAGCCAGGACTGCACGACTCTTGCTTCTATATCACTTCCTTTTATTTTCTAGTCAACCAGAAAATATGACAATCATCCATGGCTGTATTAGTTTTTTATGGTTATTATAATAAATTACTGCACATTTAGTCATTTGAAGCAATGCAAATTTATTATGTTACAGTTCTGGCGGTCAGAAATTCAAGTGGGCGTCAGGGCTTAAATCAAGGTAGCAGTAGAGCGTGCTCCTTCTGGAGGCTCTGGGGGAGGAAATAGTTCTTGCCTTTTCCAGCTTCTGGAGGCCATCTCCTCGGCTCATTGCCTGCTTTCCCCACCCTCAAAGCTAGCGTTGTTGGGCTGAGTTATCACACGCCATGGCTCTGGTTCTCTTTCCTGGCCTCCCTCTTCTACTTTTTAAGCACTCTTGTGATTACACTGGGCTGAATTCAGACAATTTAAAACATTTTTTTTTTTTCTGTTTTAAGGTCAGCTCGTTAATAACCTTAATTCCATCTGCAACCTCAATTCCATTTGCCAGGTAACCTAACTATGGCAAGTTCTAGAGATTATGATATAGATACCACTGGGGGGAATGGAGGACTATTCTTCTTACTCCAAAGGAAGTATGCAGGAGAAACATGGTTTTAGGCAGTCTTGAATCACGACACAGCCCCCTAAATAATCTTCACAGAGGAACTGAATTTTAACAAATGAAATAGGCATTGCATAAATGGTCACAGTGTGTATCTCAAGGCTGAATATACATAATAAAGACTGTAAAGCTCTCTTCCCTCCCTGCTTTCCTCTCTTTCTCTTTTTCTTTTTTCTGAAATGTTTACTAAGTCACTACTATGAGTGAGACCTTGTGATAGCTGTATATAAAATGACCAGAAAAAAAAAAATCTCATGGTTGGAGAGCTCACGGTTTCTTATATAAATTGACACAATCAAATAACCATAATATTGGATGACAAGTAGACTGGTAGAGGCTTGTAAAAATTGTTTGGCTGGGTATTTCAAAGCAGGTATTATGGAATATTTGCCCCAGAAATTGTCCATATAAAGAACTATATATCACCTGGCCGGCGTGGCTCAGTGGTTGAGTCTCGACCCATGCACCAAGAGGTCGCCGGTTCGATTCCCAGCCAGGGCACATGCCCAGGTTGTGGGCCCGATCCCCAGTGGGGCCATGCAGGAGGCGGCCAGTTGATGTTCTCTCTCATCGATGTTTCTCTCTCTCTCTCCCTCTCTTTTCCTCTCTCCAAAATCAATAAAGAAAAAAAAAATTAAAAAAAAAGAAAAAGAACTATATATCAAATGTATTAGGAAATACTCTACTATGTAATCTTTCCTAGCCCATACCCAACTCCCTATACCTGTCAGTACGCAGTTTACAATGCATATTAGCATATTACATACTCTAAGAATTCCTGCAGTAAGGATATGTGTTTGCTAGGTTAATCCTTCACCAGTTTAGCTGACTTGAACACACACATACGTACACACACACACACACACACACACAAACAACATTAAAAAAAAAAGTTTTCTCTAATAGGCCTATTTGCTCCCCAACAAATCTGTAAAACATTCTGAGAAACACTCTTCTTAGAGACACAAACAGTATCAATTTTACTTAATGTTTTCAGAGATTGAGACCACCTACTAGAAAACAGAAATAACTCACACTGCAGTAGGTGGTCTCCAAAGAAGAACCATACAACTACACACGACACCATCACTACCACCTAGATGTGTATGCCATTCCCTGCACACTCCTCATATGAAGAAGAGGCCTTATTCCCCTCCCCTGGATCTGAGTTGATCTAGTATGTGTCTTTGACCAAGGGAATGCAGGAGAAGTGACATCTGGAGCCTTAAGAGGACAGGCAACCTCCACTGCCACCCTTAGACAGCTGCCATGCCATGAGAAGCCCGAGCCACATGGAGGGGAGCTAATGTGCCCTGTGACTGGGTCTGGCTGAGGCCTCAGACATATGACCCAACTAGACCTCTCCCTGCCTTTTCCAGCTTCCAGAGGCCACCTACTTGGCTCATTGCCTAGTTTCTCAGCTCTTTGACACTATGGGGTGACACTACGTTAAGCAGAGATGGGCTGTTCCTGCCAAATGCTGCCCAAATTGCAGAGTTATGAGTAAATAATAAAATGTTTTTTTGCAAATTAATCAATGTCAGAGTAGTTTGTTACACAGCAATAGATAATGGAAAGATATACCTTGAATTTAATTAGAAGGAAAGAGGGCCTTGATGAGAAGGGCATTACAGATGGAAGGAGCAGCCTGTGCAGCCTTACAGTGAAATGAAATACTGTTGTGTGGGGCTTGTAAAAGCCAGGGTGGTTGAAATGCAGAAAGCAAGAGGCAACATGATTATAAACCTGGGCTAGATATTTTTCAGACATGTTAAGGAAATGTCATTTTGTTTTCTATAAGAAGCAGAAAATTATTGAAGGACTTAAGGGACCCCTTTTACAGAAATATAACATGCGTAATGGAAAACTTTATCCTAAAGGTACAGTGCAGTAGATTTTTACAAAGCCAACACATTCTTTGTGTTGAATGAATCAAGAAACAGAGCATCATCTGCAATCCTCGTGCACCATCTCTGTTACTGCCCATGAAGGGGAGCTTCTGTCCTACCTCAACACGATCAAATAATGTTTCCTGTGTTTTAATTTTATGTGCATGAAGTCATACAGTATGCAATATTTTGGTGTCCAACTTCTTTTGCCCAACATATTGTGTACACGATTTTTCCAAGTTGCCGCATGGAGTTGGAGTTTGCTTCCTCTCATTACTCTCTGATATTCCTTTGTGTTTATCCTTTCAACTACTGATGGTTGTTTCCATTATCAATCTGTTACAAATGGTGCTGCTGTGAACATACTTGTATAATACTTCCGGTGAACGTAACTGTACATCTCTGTTGGGTGTACAGTAGGGGATGCAATTGCTGGGTCCTAAGCTTTGAGCTAGTTCAGCTTTAGTATACACTAACATTTCCTAACATGGCTATCTCAATGTATACTTTCACAAGAAAAGCATGAAGATTCTGTCTGCTTCATATCCTCACGTAACATTTGGAATATCAAACTATTTTATTCATTGCAGTCTTTCCAGTGGTTTTATTTTGCCTTTCCACGACAGCATACAAAGTTAAGCACAGTATTCTAAGTTTATTGGTCCTTTGGATATTTTTTTAAATAAGATATCTGCTCAAACCCTTGTGCACTGTTGATGGGAATGAAAAATGCGCAGCTGCTGTGGAAAACGGTATGCATGTTTCTCAAAAAAATTCAAAATAACTACCATATGCCCAGCACCCTCATGAGCCAGTCACCTCCCAAAGACCTCACCTCCAAATACCATCATATTGGGAAGTAGATTTCAACATATGAATGGGGGAGGGGCACAAACACTTTCTATAGCACGTACTATACCATGCAGTTCTTCTTCAAAGCATCAACCACCATTTGATTTATTTGGGTGATGGTTTGGTATTTGTCACACACCAGACTCTAAGCTCCATGACAAAGAATCCTTATCGGTCATTGGTCACTATTTTATAATCAGCAACTCACACAGTCCCTTATGTGTAGTAGATGTAAATTAAACATTCTTAAATAAATCGTTCAACACACTTTACCTCTGATTTTTTTCTCTGGAAGTCAGGACCACACATTCACAATAATACCAGCTCCCCTTTTACCCTGAAGGGGAATGTAGCCCCAGAAATGATTTACACTTCCCTTTGACAACAAAAAGCTATGCCTCTTGTCCGATTTTAGAGATATGTGAAAGAGTCTTCTAAAAAAAAATCATATCTTGCAAACCAGTTAATTATTTTTGTTTGGATTATGGTGATTCTGTAATTATAGATTAATTGGTTCCATCTGCTCTGTGATTTTCCAATTAACAGGTAATAGCTTTCGAAAGTCAGTTCATTTCTGACATGTGTAGGAATGTATTTAGGATGGTAATTTCCCCCCCTAGTGCTCCCTGCTTCTCCTTTTTTCCTTCTTCAAAAGTCCTGAGGCAAATGGTACATTCCTCCAGTGTTAGCTGAGGCCTTTCTAGGACACATCTTCCTAAAAAGGATCATAAACTTTTCCTTTGCAAATGGTGTTCTGGGTTCATTTATCATTTTCTACTATTCCTAGTACTGATTAATGACAGTAATTTTTAAGACTAGAGATGTTTTATTATTTTTTTAATTTAAAAATTGATTGACTATTTGATTAAGTTTCCTCCAGCTGAGTTTTCCTATTACAGAGATTTTGGACGGTAACATACCTACTGTAAGTGAATGGGAGGAAGCTGAGAGTAAAGGGAAGGACGCTTTCAAAATAATCTGAGCATGAATCAACTCCATCACTTCCTCCTGGAAAACTGACCTTGACTGCTACATTACCTAATTGCAGATATTATGAAACACTTGAAGTTTCTGAAGCGTCGCCTTTCCTCTTCATCATCATAAAAACCATTATCAAGCTCAAACAATTTTTAGAACCTTCAGGGTGTAATTTACATGATTTTTCTAAACAATGACAGACTGTGGACGGTAACAGAGAACGTGGTCAAGCAGCCAAAAACTTCCTCTCGGATCAGTGTTTCCTCTGTGAAACAAAAATAATGTGCTGTGAGAAATGAGAGCTCAGACTATGAAATGATACTGACTTATTCATTCAACAAATACTTTTTAACATTCACCATGTTCCAGAAACAATTCCAGGTGGTTGGCATACCTCAGTAAATAAACCGATCATAGACATCTGTTTCCTTATATGACTTAGGTTTTATTATAGGTAAGATAAACAATACAGAAAATAGATAGGTAAATTAGAGATTTCCCTTCAAGCCATGATGGATTAACAGAAACTAATTTTATCTTCCTGTTTAAAAACAAATAAACAACAACAAAACAGAAAACCAGGCAAAATATGTGCAGTCGGATTTTTAGACACTGGACAACAGACAGCACACAACTGTGAGAATGGTTAGCCCTGTGGTTGCCCCAACTGAACGTATGGAAACAGTTTCCAGGTCATGGTGCAGAGAGGAAGAATTCAGACTGGATGCTTTGCTGCACTGAGGAGTCAGAGGGGAGAGTATTAGAAGATAAGATGGTTGTAATTTGTGAGGTGGAGCATCGGGGATGAAGAAAAAAGACAGAGAGGGAAGCTTGGAGAGCTACATGGGGGCCCCGTCAAGTCCTTGGCTGAGTACTGATTTGTATTAGCATGAGAGAAACTACCCACGACAGTGGAAGAATAACCAGAGAGCAGTAGACCAAACAATTCCAAAAGCTAACATAGTTACAAAGAGTTCATGTTTATTCCAGCTGAGTGGGGAGACTTCGCAGGTCATGAGGCAGGGAGTGGAGAACTCAGAAGGGTATCACTTTCATAATGGGATCAAATGAATCCTAGAATAAAGTTTGCTCTGAGCCTACTCTAACAAAACTTAGAAGCAAAACTCAAAACCATAAAACTGATTTTAAGTAACTTAATTGTGTGCCCCCCCAAAGTCCACATCTATTTAAAGGAACACAGCAAAATATAGCCCCCAATAACATAACATTCACGATGTTTGGCACACAATTAAATATAATTAGGCATACAAATAAGCAGAAAAATTTTAAACTTAACCAGGAGAAAATCAATAGAAACAAACCTAGAAAAGATAGATGTGATAGAATTTATAGACAAGCATCTTAAAACAGCAATCATAAATATCTCCATGTGTTCAGGTACATAGAGTAAAATATAAGAATGCCAATAACAAAAAAAGAAATTAAAGAGTTAACAAAAAGTTCCCCATAAAATTTCTGAAATTGAAAAATATCTGATGTTAAAAACACACTGAAGATGTAATAACAAATTTGAACACTACAGAAGAAAAGATATATGAAATTAAATACATAGCAATTAGAATTATTAGAAAATGAAGCCAAAATTAAAACAAAAGACTCACAAAATTAAAAATCACCTGTGGCATAGTATCAAGTGGTTAAATATATCTGGAATTGGAGTCCCAGAAGAAAGGAAAAGGACAGAAAAAATATTTGAAGAGATACTGCTCAAAAATATTTCCAAATTTCATTAAAATTATGCAACCACAAAAAAAGATCAAAGGAACACAAGCTGAATAAACATAACAAAAACAATCCAAACCACAGGATAATAAAGTCACTGAAGACCAGTGATAAAATAAACAAACAAACAAACAAAAAACACCCATAAAGGAAGGAGAACAGAAGAACTAAGTTAAGAATGATGACAAATACCTCATCGGAAACTATTTATGCCAAAAGACAAATGGAGGCATCTTTATATTACTGAATAGAGTGCTATATCCATTGTAAATATCTTTCAAATTAATGCTGGGATTCTAGGCTGGAGGAGTGAAGAGTAAGGGTTGGCAGTGTCAGCTGGAGGAGAGGAGAAAAATCCATCAAGGATACATTCACTTCCTCTTCACACTGTTATATCTGGTGTGGAGGGATCAATACCTCCTCCAGTAGATAAAGGAGAGAGTGTGATTCCCTCGGACACTCTACACAGGTCATTGAGCAAGTGAACTACCAAAACTTTCATGCTCAGTTCTGTGATTGTACCAATGTAGACTCTGTTCTGTGCTGAGAGCATATGAAACACAATCCTGAGCCTTGTTCTCTGTGGCAGAGGAAAATAAGATTGTGAACCTGATCTAGCTGGTAGCAAGGTGTTGACCATGAAGACCTTTGCCACACTAAATCATATTATGTAAACTCTACCCTCCTCTGAGAGCGAGAGATATTATGGAAATATTCTGGCATCCTCTTATCTGCATTTGAACTCTGTTGTTATGACATGTAAGCATTACCTAATAACAAGAACTCAGTCCATGTCTTTCCCAGTGAGTAGGTCCAGGAGCAAAGTGTTACATGCACAACTCATTTAGGATACAGCCACTGGGAGAAAGCTGGAAATCTCAGACATCAACTCCACCCAGAAAGGCAAGGGCAGCCAACTGCCATGAGCTCGTCAATGAGCAGAGATTTGGACCCTTCCCATTAGATGCCTGCATAGGAACAATCAGTCTGTGGAAAAGAAGCCAGTTAGCACTTCCAATTCACCATGGGGGCATCTGCCATTTTGCATATTAAACCAGCAAGTGAGCCATGGGAATTTATTTTTGAGAGTTCTTTTCCCCAGGTTATCTGAAAATTGTGGACAACATTAAGTGAGGTGACATGACCAACAACCAATAAAGTCAATACCGTCATGTTTGACCTGTCCTTTTGTGCTCAAGATGTCCAGGTGCCTAGTTCATGGGACCAGCCTTGCTAATATGGCCCAGTTGTCTATGGCATCATGAGTTGGAACAAGTTTGGAGCAAGAAGCTACACCGTAGAAAAGTGATATTCATTGTTAAAATCCTGAAGCTGACCTCTTGAAGAAGCACGTGAGAATGGCAGCAAAATCAGAAAGCCTGGATCCCTGAGCCCCAGAAGGAAGGGAGTGATATGACCTCACAGGAAGAAGGCAGTGGATCTGGGGAGGTGGAAGGAGTAGTGGTCAGACCTAAGAAGATAGACTTCAATTTTTCTTATCTTCAGTCTAGCACCGGCAGGGTAGATCACATTCATATTTTAGAAGTCACAAGTAACATAGAACATACATCTACTTTTAGCTTTCAAATGTTCTTAAAGAGAACAGAGGAACTAACTTGAGCACAGACCAGATAATATTTGATGCTCATCAACACCAGCCTGGTAGAGGCTTTCTCAAAGCCAAGAAAATAGTAACACAGACAATGACTGGTTAATCTATGTGGAGTTTGGTGAGAAAACTACCCCTGCTGGAGATAATTCTGATGATAGACCACAAATTCTGCCCAATTTATCAGCCTAAGAGACATTTATGCAGCAGCAAATTGGTAGAAAAGAGGCTTTAGAATTCATTACTGCTTATTCTGTGGTTGCTAGCAACCATTTGTACAATTTTGTGGAACCCTTTGAGGAATATTTTTTCATTGTTAGTATATTTGCATTTTTGTTAGACTACGTGGTGGAGGTTGATTTTGTGACTCAAAGGACTAATAACTTTTTTGTATAGTACCCTTGGTTTCTAAAAGCTTTGCCTGCCATTTCTTACGTCTAAGTAATCAAGGCTGGCCCTGAGGCTTCCAATTTTTCTCGCTGTGCCTCCAAACTCTGGTTAGGAGAAATATTAAAAAAAACCTCCATGCTTGTTTTCATAATGTCTCAGTGTTCTTCATTCCTTTGTCACTTGTCATCATCCTCTCTCTGACAAAGTGGGCAAGAATAAAAGTTTGGAGGTAAGTCTTAAAAATAATAATAATGATAAAAATCTAAACCTACAATCCCAACCAAAAAGCCACAAAGGCAGAGAAGCATTCCTCTTTCAGAACTCCCATCGCACCTTCTTAGAGAGGGACACAGCTGTAGGAACAGTGCTTAAACTCCAGAAGTATCTGAGTGGGTGTAACTAGTATACCCTCAAGGGCAACTAAGGCCACAAGAGCACAATCTTAAGACAGAGAATTTTGTGTTTCTTTGACCCTCGTTAGACATTCAGCAGAACCCCCACCTTAGCTCCCTTTCTTTCTTGAGGCTTGGCCCTGCTCTCATCCCCACCCCCAAGAGGAGGAGGGGCTAGGCATCAATGGTTGGTCCAAAGGGGAAGTGGGCTTGGGGATGGAGTATGTGCTGGTAAACTAAGAGTACAGAGGTGGACCTTGACTCCCACTCCTATGACCTCTGGCCAAAGCAGTCGGGTGAAGGACCCAGCAGGATCCCCTAAGAGCACTTTCCTGTTGCCCCAACCAGCGGCCACCAATAATAAAAGCTATGATGCCATCATTACTCAATAAACTGAAAACTTGGCTAATAATAATAATAATAATGGTAATGATGATATCTTAAACATCAGTAGGACTGTAAACTGAAGGGTGAGATGTTTTGTTGGTTGAATGCAGAGGTTGTGTTTTATGTGTCCCTGGGGATTTCATGGAGAACCTGTTCAATGAGTTGACAGATTCCATTTTGTTATGCCTGTGAAGGCAATAGTGGGCTGCCATGAACACTTTGGGGTCTATTTTTTCAGGTCTGATTTGGGCCTCCGCTTTTCTTTCTCTGGGGTAGTGATGGATTTCCCAAGAGGAAGAGCCAGTAACTTTCCATATTCTCACCTCAATGCCAGTTGTAACTTCTGTCAAAGCTTATAGATCCTGAAAACGTTGCTGCTTCCTGGCAGTAATGAATGGGGGGGTCACATCCTCATCAGAAGCTGCCATCTTTGCCAGCTTGTCCTTACATCTTTGATGAGAATATCTATAGAAGTCCTGTGAAAGTGCAAGAAGGTCTTATCACAGCACAATGTCTCAGTTGTAGAGAGAGCTCATAAGAGGACCCAAAAAATCTGCTGCAAGACTTTTCCGACCTTGATAGATCCCAACGTGCACATGCATATTCACAGAGACGAAAATCCCCTTTCCTACCTAACGTGTGGCAAGAGGTTTAGTCAGTCCCTCATCCTGTGTAATTATTCTAAGACTGCCTGCTTCCACTGGCAGAGCAGCAATCTTCTTGACTCTTTTCTCTAACTTTGCACTCTGAGACTGCTGATGCCAGCAGTAGGATTGAAATACAACTCTTTTGGTAGACAGTTAGTGGCATTGAAGCTTCAACTACACAGTGGCTCTGGCAAATTTAGAGAACAAAGTGGAGGATTAATAAAGGTAACACATGTGCTTTTACATCTCTGAGTTTGTGCTTCAGTAAAAGGATGCAATTCATGACCCTGAATTCCATTAGGTTTGAGTTATCAAGTCAGAAAGTTTGCAATTGATATTGTTGAAAGTATCACATTTAAAAATGAAAAATTAAAATACAAAATTTTAAAATAATTTTGATACAATTCTGTGAAGCATTATATCACATATCACATTTAGGTGACCTCTGGTAGCAATATTGTAGGGTGGGGCAAAGGAGGTTTACAGTTGTAAGTATGGAAAATAATACAATAATTAATAAATAATGATACAAGAATCAATTCTGTTTCTCATGTTTACAACTGTAAACCAACTTTTGCTCCACTCTGTATATATTTGAGCAATAATGCATAACATATTTATGTGGTGACTCTAAACCTATCTAAAAGAAAGAGCCTTGAAAAAATGTCTGTCAGGCACAAATATTTTAAATTGTGTCACAAAGTTGGTCCAAGTGATCAGAAAAAATATTTTTATTTGTGTCTAATTTGTAATCACACACACTGCATTTTGATGATGTTGAAAGTGGGTCCTAAGTGAGCAATGTCTTGAATTATGAGATGGCTATACTTTTGAATATAACATTGTTGAATAAAAGATAGACTGTACTGCATTATTCTAAAGCTATTTGTTATAAGACTTTGTGTAAAAACTATTATGTAGTAAATTAAGCTATTATAAAGCTGCAATAATTAAAATGATGTGGTATTGGGGGAGGGGGGGAAGTAAGCAGATCAATTAAATAAAACAAAAAGTCCAGAAACAATGTGTACATATGGATATTTGAATTATGACAAAAAAACAAAAACAAAAAACAGTATAGAACCATGTGAAAAAATGAATGTCACATCAGTAAATAGTACACTGGCCACTGGATATACAGATGAAAAATAAAATGATCCCTCTCCAATTACCAGAGTAAACATAAAATTCCAGTTGCATTATAGATATGGATATATAATTCACAGTCTCTGTCAGCCAAGCAAAAGTGCCCAAAGCAGAAAAATTGACCTATAACCATGAGAAAAATCAATCATTAGAAATAGACCAAGAAGTGATAAAGACAATGAAATTTGTAGACAATCATGTTAAAACAGCTATTATAATGTGTTTTATATGTTCAAGATGGAAGAATAAATCATGCAAGTTATGTGGAGAGAAACTGGAGATGCAAGAAAAAAACAACCTACATGGCAATTTATGAAATTGAAAATAAATATCTGAAACAAACACAATAAAGAAAAATAATGGCAGATTAGATATTATACAAGAAAAGATAAATGAATTTGAAGACATAGTAGTAGAAACTATTTAAAATGAAGCACAGTTAAAACTAAAAGACTGGCCTGGCCAGTGTGGCTCAGTGGACTGAGTGCCATCCCATGGACTGAGAGGTCCCGGTTCAAATCCCAGTCAAGGCACTTGCCTGGGTTTTGGGCTCAATTGCCAGTGTAGGGCATGCAGGAGGTAGCTGAGTGATGTATCTCTCCCACATCAATGTTTCTATCTCTCTCTCCCTTCCTCTCTCTCTCTCTAAAAAACAATAAAAATCATTTTAAAAATAAATAAATAACTAAAAGACTGAAAATTTTTCTATGAAAATGCAATACTACAGATTTCTAGAAAATAATATAGAAAAAGATCTTTATGGCTTTAGAAGAAGGAAAGAGGCCTCAGTAGAGCCAAATAATTGTTGTAGTTGAGGTAATAGAAACTCAGTGTCAGTGGAAAGAGAGGAGGTATGATTAGAGGGTAGGATGCATGAAACCAGAGTTATGAAAAGGCTACATAATGATTACTATGTTGTTATCATGGAAGTGAGTGGTTGAGATAGGATAGGGATTGGATTTTTATTGGTGGAAATAGGGCAAAGAAATGACAGGTACAGAGTTACATGACTTACTTATGGTTTTGTAGGGAGTTAATAATTCACATAACTCGGCTTCAAATCAGTTCTTTCAACTTCAAAGCCATGCTCTTTCTAAAAAAAAATCTTACCCCTTATAAAAATGTAAAATATGGCACAATAGTTAAAACTGAAAATTTCATGAACCCAAAGTAAATTTTTCTTATCTGGATTAAAGAAGTATGTTAAAACCAAAAGGTTCTGTGTTTTATTTCCCCCAGAGAACTCAGCTAGCAAACCAATGCTCTATGCTTGGGTGTGAACTAACCATGCTAAAGCCATACATCATCACCCTGAAATTACCACAATCTCACTTGCCAAATTGTGAAATTAATTAGATAATGAGAAATCCACTGGGTATTCACTATCAGTTCTTATGATCTATTTCCGGAAATTTGCCTTTGACTCTCAGGTTTACCATGTCCAATGATTCATCCAAATGATACAATCAGCCTTTCCCAGAGCATCTGAACAAATGTGTATTCCAAGTCAATGAGAAAGCCTGATTCTGAATTTGAAAATACGAAGAAGACAAAATGAAGATATTTTAGAGAGGAAGACACAAAAAGAAATAATCATTCTTTTAATGGGACCATAAGTTAAGTGTAAGTATAAGATGAATTATTTAATACAACTTTTCTCAATATTATTTGTGAGCAGCAGTTTTCTATGTTTGAGACAGTTAATATTCTTACAAGATTACTTATAGTTCAAGGATATATTGCTTTTTTGACATATTTTTTATTTTGAGATCATTGTAGATTCATATGCAGTTTTAAGAAAGAATATAGAGATCTCGTGTACCCTTTACACAGTTTCTTCACTAGGGTATATCTTGCAAAATTATAGTACACTATTACAAGTAAGATATTGACATTTTTACAATTCACCAATCTTACACAGATTTCTCTAATACTCATGTATTTCCCTAATGCACATGTATGTGTGCGTGTGTATTTAGTTCTATGCAAGTTTACCACACATAGAGGTTCATGTATCCACTATCACAGTAGAGATACAGAAGTTCTGCCACCACAATGAAACTGAAACCAAGATTCAGCTGCCTGCCAACACGAAAACCAAACTCATGAGACAGGTGCTTATAAGAAGGAAAGTGGTGGATTCAGGTGCCAGTAACCCGAAAAGATGGCAGGCTCATACCTCAAAGACTATCTTAACATCTCAGTGCAGTCAGGGGTTTTTATAGGGAGGGAGATGGAAAAGAGAACCAAGAGATCAGAGGAAGGGGCTGTGGAGTGTAGGCAGTGTCCTTGCTGGTCCTGATAAGGATCTTTAATGTCAGCACACTGGAACTGATCAGTGCTAGCAAAATTCCTGCATCTGGGCAATCTGTATCAACCAAAGTTGTGGTCAAGGCTGATCTTTGTACAAGCAGGAACTGGAACTGTTGATTCCTGCAATATGCTTATAAGAAGACTGTTAGTATGTGAGTTCCTTTTATCAGATTTTTAGTGCATTTTATTCTAATTCTATTTCATGGTTAGTCAGAGTAGTATAAAGTTTCTATTGCCTGGTACACAAGGATCCCTCTTTTGGCACATTTATAATCACACCCCCCTTCTCTGTGTTTTTCTCCCATATTCCTAGTCCCTGCAACCACTGATCTAGTCTCTATTTCTATAGTTGTGTCCTTTAAAGAATTTTATGTAAATAAAATCATTCAGCATGGCTTTTTTCACTCAGCATAATTTCCTGGAGATGTATCCAAGTGGATGGGTATAATAAAAGTTTGTTTCTTTTTACTATTACGTGGGTTCTATCGTATGGATGCACTACAGCCTTACTATTAACTCATTGAAAGACACTTGACTTGTTTCCAGTTTGGGCTATTATGAATAAAGCTGCTATGAACATTTGTGTATAGGATTTGTGTAAACATAAATTTTCATTTCTCTAGGATAAACTCCCCAAAGTGTAATTTCTAGGTCAGATGGCAATAGCATGTTTAGTTTTTCAAGAAACTAACAAGTTGCTTTCTAGAGAAGTATATGCTTTTAAATAAATAGAAACAGTGTTTATTGAGCACTTACTATATATGTGAGGTCTTCACTCATTAACTCATGCATACATTCATCAACAATGATTTATTGATTACCTACTATAGTCATGGTACTGTTCAAGAGCTGGGAATAGAGTGATGAACAGGACAATTTCTCTACCTACATTCTACTGTGAGAAGGAAACAACAATACATATATAAACAAAAATAATAATTTTAGATAGTGGTGAGGAAAATAAAAACAATAAAAAAGATACTGGTTTGGAATCTGATAAAGAGCACTTTAGCTAAAGTGGTCAGAGAAGGCTTCTCAGAGGTGGTGACATATAAACTGAAAACTGCCTGATGAGATGAAAGAGGCCTTGCACAGATTGGAGGAAAGATGGTTCCAAGCAGAGGGAATGGAAAATGCCAAGGCTCTGGAATGTGAATGATACTGGAAAGTTTGTAGGAGAGAAAGAAAGGAAGTGTGACAGGAGACCACTGATTAAAGAAAAGGAGGAGGAAAAGAGGCAAGAGAAACAGATGTGTCTCTTATTACATAGTTACCTTTCAGGTCTTAAAATATTATTCTATTTGTAATATGGAATGTACAGTGGGATTTCTTCAAGAATATATAAGATAGGTTATTTCACCTGAGGTGATTCTAAGTGGGATCCAATCCCACCCAGTAAATTTAGTGATATTTAGGCAGAAAACCAGTGGGGGTGGTCAGAACACAAATCTCAGCCAATGTCTCAATTCCTTCATAGAAACTTGGGAAAGGCAGTCTTCCTAGACACAATGAGACATTTATGGGCTTTCATGTTCAAATCCTGACTGCCGTTTGCTAGTAGCCTTAGATAACTTATTTCATTGTTCTGGATCCCTGTTTCCTCAATTATAAATAAAACAACAAACTGCAGAATTGTTAAAAAATTATATGAAACAATATGAGTAAGTGTTTCTCTATAGGGTGTTATTCTATGGATTACATTTGCATCGAAGAGAAAACAGTAAAGAAGTCCTCAGAGTTAATAATCTTTCAACTTATGATGTTTTTGCTTTATGATGATGCCAAAATGATACGCATTTAGTAGAAACCACACACTAAATTTTGAACTTTTATCTTATCCTGGGCTACCAAAATGCAGTATGGTGCTTTCTCATGACGCTGGACAGCAGCAGCAAGCCGATTTTCAGTCAGCCACACAATCATGAGAGTAAATAACCAATTTGCTACAGTGTATTCCTAGTGGTAGAAGATTTTGCCCCGTAGGCTAATGTAAGTGTTCTGAGCATGTTAAGATAAGCTGTGCTAAACTTTGATGCTCGATAGGTTAGGTGTATTAAATGAATCTTTGACTTAACATATTTTCAACCTATGATAGGTTTATCAGGATGTAACCCAATCGTAAATCAAGGAGCATCTATATAGGCCCAGAAACCCCTTCTGGCATTTCTTGACACAAGATTTCCTCCCAAATGGCTTACATTATGAAATTATATATTACTACAGATTTAAAGAGTGATGACTAGGAAACAAGAACATTAATATTTATGTAAAGGCCAGAATTTGTATTGATATTTGTATCAGCAACCTACTCCCCCAAACAAATGAACATGCAAAAAAAAAAGGAGGGGGGTGAATTTCTTGGTGATTTAAACTTCTTTACATTCTTGGGCAAAGGTAGAGACCAACTGCTAACTGCACATCTGTGATTACTATGATCAATGTTAATTTACTCTAAACCAGGTTTGATTATTGTTGTTTATCTAAAAACAACATATGCAAAGGAACTCCCTGTTTGGAAACATCTCTATGGTCTTGGCAAAATAGGAATTAGGAACAGATTTCAAGATAAACAAGAACACTTTCCTGGTCTGATTCACACATGAAACATGGAAAACCTATAAAAATGGAAACTGTGCTAATGCCTAGGTTGAAACAAGGCATGATTCAAACTGTTTCCATGTCCTACATACACTTTGCATATCTTCAAACTCATCAAGTTGTATACATTTAAAATGTTGGGTTTGTTTTTCTTTTATGACAGTCATAGCTTGATAAAGTGGTGTTTTGTTTTTTTTTGTGAAGACAATAAAATGCATTAAAATTGGAGACATTCTTCTAAGAAAGTCAGGGAAGCAATATTAATTTTTTTCCTGAAATTAAAAATATGTATTCTCAAGCATCCTTGTCTGCTTAGAATTCCAAATAAATGGTCACCTTTTTACACATGGGAAAATAAAGTTAAAAAGTTTGATTTCCTAATAAAGTTAATGTTATATAGTGTCTTGCTTGCTTAGTTCAAGCCAGCAATATGGTTGAAACTGGGCAATCATGGGCAAGAAATAATTGGGGTCATTACCTGTAAAAGCATTTGTAAAGTCAATAAGAAGTGGTCACTTTGTACCTTTTGGGAAGACTGGGCATCTCCCAAGAGAACTAGTTTATTCAGAAAGTAGAGGAAGCTTATTAGTTGTATTTCTAGTTTCTTTCTAATCAGACTGTTCCTTTCTGTTCATACCTGCTTCTTGGTGTCAAATCTCAAAAGTTAGAGGAAAAGGGACTGAGTAACCACCATCTTTTAACCCTCTTCACCACAGAAAGCCAGGAAAGGTGGACTGATAACTAAGATCCTTCTAACAGAAGCCTTTAATACGTATGGACCACATCAGGTTGCGAATTCTAGATTTTCAGAATTCTAAGACTTCAAAGCCCATTAGGAAAAAGGGATTCAGAACTCACTTAAATGGTTAAATTGCCTGTTTAAAATGACATTTCCATATAAGATCTTTTGCAGGCTTGATGTTTTTCATATTTTGCATGGGAGGTTTCTGTTGGAACTATTGCCTAGATTTCACCACTTGCATCATGTTTCTTTTAATTGTTCAGAATGTTTTCTAGTGATGACTGGAATACAGAGACATCAGGCTGAATTTGAAGCTTGTGTATTCAGCATTTATCTCCCTAAATTAGATGAGGCCCATCAAAAACCTGGCTTGTACCACCTAACTACAACAAAACTGCATGCTCTAGTTCAATTAATATGTGCTTCTGTGTTGTTTGAAGAAGAAGAAAAAAAGTAAATGATTTGTGATGCTGTTAATAGAAATAGTTTTGTCTTATTGAGATGCTATTTTTGACATTTATCCCCCAAAGTATCATTTAGAAATAATTATCCATGATTTTTCTTTTTTCTTTGTTCAGAATTTGATGGTCTTTGATAAAGTGTAGATGTGTTATAAATTAGGTTCTGACAGAGTCATTTTAAAGAATAATTTAATAATTTATGGTGATATAATAGAGTAGCAATTAGAGAAAATGTAAACATATATCTAAATAAAATTAGGATGAATAAAATAATTAAGTTGATCAAATCATAGAAAAATTCAATATACAAAAAAAATTTTTTATATCTGAGAAGAATAATTTTAAAATAAAATAACATAAAGAAAAGATAGATACATTTGATTATGTTTGTATATACACACATGATTAAAATATAACTAGATCTGTAAAAATTAATAAACACAAAAACATAAATGTTCAGGCAGTTCAAGATTTTTAGAAATATATTATGAACAATTAACATCTATGGGAGTACAACTATATAGGACTTTTACTTCTTAAACCATACATCTGTAGATTTTATTTTTGAACTATATTCACTACTTTGTAATTATAAAATAAAATGATTTTGGATAGATAATACAAGAAATGTAACATGATATCTAAAATACAGAAAGATATTGCCCTGGCCACTTTGGCTCAGTGGTTAGAGATTCTGCCTGTGGACCAAAGAGTCACAGGTTCGATTCCAAAATGGTGGCAGAGTGAATGGAAGCTACACAGACCATCTCCCAGGACCAAACTGGAATTACAACTAAAATAAAGATGAATCGTTGGAAAAAGAAACAGAAAAGCAGCTGGAGCGGACCCATACAACCAAGGACAGGAAAAAAGACACTGAATTGAGCCTGGTAGGAACTGCAGAGGCATGAGAGGGTGGGCTGGGAGCCCATGGACAGCAGCTGTTTTAGCTGTGAGCAGCTTCCTCAGGGTTGAAATCCCAAGCCGGCTCCACAGTGCAGAGGGCTGGGACAGAGCACTCACCTTAGGCTCTGGCAGAAGGATGACAGGCTGGACTGGAACTGTGTGGAGACTCGGGAGCTTGGAGAGGTGAGAGGGCTATGGGAGTTTTTGCTGAATTACTCCCTCACAGGACAGTAGCCATATTACTCAAAGAGCCGCTTCCCAGAGCCCTGGGGAGAAGCAACAACCCCTCCCTCAGAAATTTACCACCACCCAGCCAGTCCAGAGAAATATAAATTGAGGCTCACTAACAGCCAGCATCTGCCCCAGTCTCTAGAAATCCTCTTACACTGAACACCTGAGGGAGTTTTTCATTCAGTTGAGGGATACAACCCAAGGCTCATCAAGTAACTGAGACTAATAGCCTCCATGCAAAAAGCTAGAGGATAACTGAACCTTTCCTAGGCTTGCAAATCTACCCAGAAAAGTAAAACTTGACAGTGGTGTTTAACATGGGTCCTCCCATACACAGCCAAACCCAGTAGAGGGAGCCACAATCAGCAGAACACCAACACCCACAGGAAAAATTTGGCAGGCTCCAAAATGCACTGAGACAGCCAAAATGGTGAAACAAAAAAATAAATCCCAAATGATGAGATAAATAAAATACAGTTAAGCAAGTTATCAGAGATAGAGTTCAGAGCAATAATAATGAGGAAGCTCAATAGCATGAGTAAAGAGCTCAACACCATGAGTAAAGACATAGAAACATTGAAAACCAACCAGTTGGAAATGAAGAATGACATAGCAGAAATAAAGAACACATTGGAAGGAATAAGCAGCAGAATAGAGGAAGCTGAGGAACAGATCAGCGAATTAGAAGATAGGGTAGAAAAAAAATCACCCAATCAGAAAACCAAAAAATAAAAAACAATTAAAAAATAGGAAGACAGCTTGAGAGAACTGTGGGGCAATATGAAACGTAACAACGTCCACATCATAGGAGTTCCAGAAGGAGAAAAAAATGAGCAACTAAAAGCATTTCCCTTAAGAACAGGAACAAGACAGGGATGCTCACTTTTGCCACTCTTATTTAACATAGTACTGGAATTCTTAGCCACAGCAATTAGACATGAAGAAAACATAAAAGGGATCCAAATTGGAAAGGAGGAAGTGAAACTGTCATTATTTGCAGATGACATGATATTGTACATAGAAAACCCTAAAGATTCCATCAAAATTCTACTAGGTTTAATAAACAAATTTGGCAAAGTAGCAAGATACAGAATTAATATCTAGAAATCGATGGCATTCTTATACATCAATAATAAACTCACAGAAAGAGAAATTAAAAAAACAATCCCATTTACCATTGCAGCAAAAAAATTAAGATACCTAGGAATAAACTTAACCAGAAAACTACAGGACATTGAAAAAAAGAAATAGAGGAAGATATAAAAAAGTGGGAGTACATACCTTGTTCATGGATTGGAATAATTAACATCATTAAAACAGCCATACACCCAAAGCAATCTATAGATTCAAGGCAATCCCCATCAAAATACCAATGACATATTTCACAGAACTAGAACAAATATTCAACAAATATTATATAGAACCAAAAAAGATCCCAAATAGCCACAGCAATCTTGAAAAAGAAGGACAAAGTAGGAGGGAATCACAATACCAGATATCAGGTTATACTACAAAGCCATTGTAATCAAAACAGCCTGGTACTGGCACAAGAACAGGCATATAGATCAATGGAACAAAACAGAAAACCCAGAAAATAGACCCAAAACATTATGCTCAATTAATATTTGACAAAGGTGGCAAGAGCATACAATGGAGAAAAGACAGCCTCTTTAATAAATGGTGTTGGGAAAATTGGATAGCTACATGCAAAAAAAAATGAAACCAGATTACCAACTTACACCATACACAAGAATAAAGTCAAAATGGATAGAAGACTTAAATGTGACTTGTGAATCCATAAAAATCCTAGAAAAAAAATGTAGGCAACAAAATTTCAGACATCATACGCAACCGAATGCTCACTGATACAATGCCTAAGGCAAGAGAAACAAAGGAAAAAATTAATACATGGGACTACATCAAACTAAAAGCTTCTGCACAGCAAAATAAACAACCATCAAAATGGAAAGGGAACCTACTATATAGGAGAACATAATTGCCAATGATACATCAGATAAGGGGTTATTTTTCAAAATATATAGAGTACTTATACAACTCAATAAAAGGAAGACAAAGAACCCAAATAATAAATGGGCAGAGGACCTAAGTAGACACTTCTCCAACAGGACATACAAATGGTCAAGAGAAATATGAAAAAATGCTCAACGTCACTAATCATCAGAGAGATGCAAATTAAAACAACTATGAGGTATCACCTCACACCAGCCAGAATGGCTGCCATCAACAAATCATCAAACAACAAGTGCTGACGAGGCTGTGGAGAAAAGAGGACTCTAGTACACTGCTAGCGGGAATGCAGACTGGTGCAGCCACTATGGAAAACACTATGGTTGTTTCCTCAAAAAATTAAAAATTGATCTGCCATTTGACCCAGTGATCCCACTCCTAGGAACATATTCCAAGGAGCCTGAAACACCAATCAGAAAGAATATATGTATCCCTATGTTTATAGCAGCACTATTTACAATTGCTAAGATCTGGAAACAGCCCGAGTGTCCATCAATAGATGAGTGGATAAAAAAGCTGTGGTACATATATACAATGAAATACTATGCAGCTGTAAGAAAGATCTCTTATCCTTTGAGACGACATGGAGGGACCTGGAGAGTATTATCCTAAGCGAAATAAGCCAATCAGATAAAGACAAATACCACATGATCCCACTTATCTGTGGAATATAATGAACAAAATAAGCTGATGAATAAAATAGACCCAGAGACATAGAAAGGAGTACGGTTCAGACTGACAAACTTCAGAGGAGGGGGTGGGGAGGATGGATGAGATAAATAAAAGAACTTTTGTGCATGTATGGGTAACCAATGGACATAAACAACAATGCTGGGGGGACTGGGGGATGGGATGGGAAGGAGGGTGTCTGGGGGGAAAAAGGAGAAACATATGTAACAAAAATAAATTAATAAAAATTGAGGAAAAAATATCTGGCAAGTAAAAATTAAAAAAAATAAGGTATTATTATTTTATGTTAAGAAAAATGAGTCACGGGTTTGATTCTAGGCAAGGGCACGTACCTTGGTTGCGGTTTGGTCCCTGGCTCTGGTTGGGGACGTGTGGGAGGCAACCAATCAATGTGTCTCTCTCACATCAATGTTTCTTTCTCTCTCTCTCTCTCTCTCTTCATTCCCCACCTAGCCCTCTACTCTATCTGAAGATACATGGAAAAGTGTCCTCGGGTGAGAATTATATAAAAACTAATAATAGCCCTGGCCGGTTTGGCTCAGACCAATGAATCATGGGTTTGATTCCAGCCAAGGGCACGTGCCTTGGTTGGGGTTTGTCCCCGGCCCTGGTCGGGGTCGTGCGGGAGGCCAGCAGTCAATGTGTCTCTCCCACATTGATGCTTCTCTCTCTCTCTCTCTCTCTCCCTCCCCCTTTCCTTTCCTCCCACTCTATCTGAAGATAAATAAAAAAATATCCTAGGGTGAGGTATTAAAAATAATAATAATAATAAAAAATACAGAAGAATATTTAGGATAAACCCCAAATCTAAAAGTTGTGATTCTCTTTTTCTTGTGAAATAATGTTGCTGAACTTTTTTGACCTCTTAAAAGCCCCTAGTTTGCTTTGAGGTTAGAGTAATGATTGGGAAAGACTTATATTTTTAGTCATTTCCATTCTTTTAATGACAGAGGAAGATGACTTATTCCCTTAGGAGAGTCTTCTTGTACAAAAAGGGTGGTATTTAAAGACAAGCAAAATTTGGCATCAGCTGGAAAACCATAGACTTTTAACAGCATTTAAATCATGTTAGACTGAATCCGCTGAAAACACATAAAACATTTAAAAAGCCAACACTTCAAAACCAGAGAATTTGCCTTTGATCCCTTTGCTGAAGTAGTTGTTGATAGTTGAAATTTCAAGGAGTCTATGAAAAATACTCTGTATCTACATTTGAATATTAATGAAGGCAGATGGTATTTCATAAAAGAAAGAAAAAAAGTTCTACACTGAGTGACCTCTACTCAAGTATCGCTTTTATCTAGAAGTGTTTCTGTATTTTTTTTTTTAGTTTAAAGCCAAATGCTCTTATATGTGGTTGTATTTTTAATCCAAAATGCATGTTTAAAATTTTTGTAAAACCCATTCACTTCTTTGCAACTAAAGCAATGAATACAATACAATTTAAGTAACTTTTTTTTAAGTGTTCACTGTAAAATAGAATCTCTTCAGGATTCTGTGATTATAGAGATAGTTAAGACAGAGTCTCTGACCCCATGGATTCAATTTCTATCTTGGTAGCTAGGAAGGGACTGCAAAGGTTTTTGGAATTTTATCTCTTCAGATCTAATCCAGGACATTGTTAAAATGCATTCTTCAGGGTCACTCCTGGAAGTTTCGCTTTCTTGTTCAAATCATAGATTTTGAGAGCTGGATAGAAACTTGTTAACATTAATAACAACAAAACAACAATGACAATAATATATATGGAACATAGTAACGAGCTTCTGAAGAAGACACGTAAATTACCTCACTGTATGTGTTCCCATTTTACAGAAGAGGAAACTGAGGCACAGACAGGTTCACTAATAACAGAATCGGGACTTCAGCCAAGAGCCATGTGATTTCAAGGACCTGATATAGCACTTCATTCTGTTTCTTGCCAAAGCTGTTAGTATGTCATGGTTCAAAAACCATTCGGATTTTATCATCATTTGTTTGAATCCCTAGCTGCACCCTTGATATCTGTGCAACTCTATCCAAAGCATTTGACCTCTCTGAGACATGTTTCCTCTATAAAATGAGCACACTGATATCTAGTTAAAGAAGGCCATGTGAATAAAAGAGAAGATATATAAAATAGAGGGTGGGGCAAAGGTAGTTTTATAGTTGTAATACAAATACATAATACAATAATTAATAAATAATATAAGAAGAAACTGTGTTTCACGTATTCACAATCATAAACCTACTTTTGCTCTACCGTGTACTTAGCACTGTTCCCACACAATTTTAAGCACTAAACAACAAGTCCCACACTGACATTGATGTGTTAGAGATCAGCCTTAAGAATATCAATAGTTGAAATAGCCTGAATTTTATACATATTTATAGATATATAATGTTATTGCTATGGGCCACATGGAAATGATAACTGCCTTTAGGAAGGAGCCACATCTGGCTTTCAAGGGACCTAAATTCAAGTTCTGATACTACCAAACCTTGGGCAAATAAGTTCCCTTTTATGGGACTCAATTTGGATATCTATAAAATGATGTTTGAAATGACTACCACATACTTAGCACTTAAAATTGTGTAGGAACTGTGCACAATTACAGTGGAGTACACGGTGGAGCAAAGGTAGGTTGCTCCAGGTCCTCGTTCTTGGCGCTGAGCTGCCAAGTACGGCTGCATAGCTGGATTGCGTGAAGTGACAGGATTCTGGCCTGCGTCCTCTCCCCTAGTCGGATTCACCTTTTTTTGCAACAGAAAGTGATCTCAGAGGAGCATTTCCTGCATTTGGCACTAATGTGAACGCTTCAGGGCCAGGGTTTGCCTCCGCCCACTGAAATTTACAAATCATTAGGAGCATTTCCTGATCCCTTGCTAAAAACTTCTACCCTCTGCTCTAGTATTGGATGGGAAATTCAGTTGCTTCTGGAATTGTCTGGTTTTCTAATGTAAACAAAAATGCCATTTGCTGCCAATTTTGATAGGTCGCTTAGATGTAAAATATCACTTCTTCAAGGTATGGTAGCTGTCTGGAGACTTGATGAATAATTTAGGAAAACTCAGTTGAACAAATAAATGTTATTTCCTTTCAATCTTCAAAAAAATATGTATAATTATTTTCATCACAGGGTTCATTTGTGTTTTCTTGCATCACTAATGTCAGTTGATGTTTATTAATACCAACAAAATAAACTTGACAATCCATATTTAGAAAAAATATTTATGATGCAGGTTGTTACAATGCAACCATTTTGAAGACATAAAAAAAAAAAATAGAATTTCTGGGTCTTTCTTTGTTATTTTGTGAAAACCAAGTAAAGTGGAAACCAGTGAGAAGGCATAGGAACTTCATTATAGGAAATTGCACTCTACGTCAGTAGTTTTCAAATTGTGCATGCCTCAGAATCACCTGCAAGGCTTGTTGAAGCATAGATTCCTGGGCCCTATACCCAGCTTCTGATTTAGTAGGTCTGGGATGGGACCTTAGAATTTGCATTTCTAGAAAATTCCCAGGTGAAGCTGATGTGGTTACTTAGGGGATCTCTCATTGAAAACAATTATTCTAAACCATCATGAGAAGCACATTAAAGTAATATGAGCAAGGAAAAGGAAGACTATATATTGAAAATTTGCCCTGAATCACTTTGTTCTCACAATAATAGGTATATTTGTGCTGTTTCTAGAGGTGTGTAAATGGAGTCTCAGATGCGTTAAGAAACATTTCAAACTCACCTAGGAATGGATTAAACTGGAAGTCAAAGGGAGGCCAGTGGGATTCTAAAACTGGATTGAAAAATTCAAGTATGTTCTAAGGAAATACATTTAATGGACTTGAAAGAAGCCACTTTAGGATCAATGGCTGCTGATACTCAGTCCCAGGTTCAGAGTGACATTAGGGATCAGTGGAGATGATGACCTTGATAGCAAATCTCTGTGGCTCAGATCCAGTCAATTATTACCACAGGGGCTGTTATGGACTGAATTATACCACCCTGTAAAATAAATTATATTAGCTCTGGTCAGTTTTGCTCAGTGGTTAGAGCATCAGCCCATGGACTGAAGGGTCATGTGTTTGATTCTAGTCCAGGATATGTACCTGGGTTACAGGTTTGATCCCTAGCCCTGTTTGGGGTCAGGTGGGAGGCAACTAATAAATGTGTCTCTCCTGCATTGATGTTTCTCTTTCTCTATATCTCTCTACCTCCCTCCCTTCCACTCTATCTGAAAATCAATGGAACAATGTCCTCAGGTGAGGATTTAAAAATTTTTAATTAAATAAGAAGGCCACTAGATTGAAGTAGCTTAATGCACTGGCATTTTATAGGAGTAATTCTAAATCTAAGCCTCTAAATTCCTCAAAGTTATGAAATCAAACCACCAAGGATAACCAATCACAAACAGCCAGTAAAACTTTAAGCTATAGCCAATCAAATAATTTCCTTTTTTCCCTTCTGCACTTTCTCTATATGTCTTTCCTCTGGTTCCTGTCAATAAAGTGTTCCCAGCCACTTTTGGTTTGGTGCTTCCCAGTCTGAATCAATTTTTATGCTAACAAACTCTGACATTTTAAATATGTCTCAATTTATCTATTAACCCAAAATTACTATGTTGAAGGCTTAACACCCTGTACCTCAGAATGTGATTTTATTTGGCAATAGGATCATGAAACAGGTAATTAGGGTTAAATGAGGTTATATGGTAGGCCTTAATTTAATATAACTAGTGTCCCTATAAGAAAAGAGATTAAGACTCTGCATGCCATCCTCTGCTTGCTTTTGTTACTTATCTCCCATTCTCCTTAGTAATTATCCAGAAGTTATCTTTTCTCAAGTGCTACCCCATGCCATTAATTCTTAAAGATGGCATTCCTATTTCACATATCTTTTAAAAAGACTATGGACTCCCTTTAACTCCCTGATTCTGTATCTACACATTTATCTTCAGTTACATCCATCCTCAACATCAACATTGGTTCTCAAAGTGATACTGTTGCAATTAACCTAGTTATCAACAACAGGGAAGACCAAATATTATAGACATGTCATTTGCTCAGCTTTGCCAGGAAGCTGCAGTTTAACAGTTCCCAGGGAGACACTGGTCTACTCCCTGAAGATCGCTGGGGGAAGGGGCTGGACATGTGCAGTAAAGTCTGGGTGAAACAGGGAAGGTACTTGCCAGTCAGTCACACCTGGGAACAGATCATTGGCCAGAATAGGTGTGGCCACTGAAAGCATGGGAAGAATTGAGATATTGAGTCTCCTAAACAAAGAAGTTTGCGCTCTTGGTCAGGAAACTTACTGTTAAGGCAAGATAGTAAATGCTTTGTGCATAATAAGGGCTATCTAGTTTCAGTTGCAAGTACTGAACTTGGCCATTGTGGTGCATAAGCAGCCATAGGCAATATGTAAACCAATGATCAGAGCTGTGTTCCAATAAAGCACTGTTTACAGGAACTGATAAACAGTAGGCCAGATTTGGTCCAGCTGCCACAATTTAGTGTCCCTGGTATACAGTCTGGCACATAATAAGTGTTCAGTCAATGTAAACTCTTTATGAGCTACTAAGATAGGGTATGTGGAAGAACAGCTGCAATTGATAGAAGCTACAGGAACTGTCAAGAAGAAGGAAGACCATCCCCCACAATATGTGTGGCTTAAAAACAAGAGACCAGCTCAATCCAACAGGGTGACTAATTTCACCTAATGGTAACCTCTGGCCTCATTATATACTCATTGTAATGCATTAGCATGCTAAATGATGCACCTCACACTGTAATGATGGGAAACAGAAAGCCCCTCTAAGGACACAAAATGATCAACAGGGCTCCTCTGAGAAATCTCCACCCCTTTACCAGGAAGATCTGGAATATTTCTCCTCCGTTTTTGAATACCCTACTCCTTTGGTTAAATGAACCTCATAAAGGAAGCAAATTCCTCTAACAGAAGCTGCTGTGTCTGTGGAAGTGTCCATTCTCTGTTTCACTAATAAACTCCCTTTCACTTTACACTCTATTCTGGCTTGCATTTGAATTCTTTCCTATGCAAACCCAAGAAACCACAGTGGGTTGTAGACCCTCAGGTCCCCAGATGCCAGAATGTCTGCATCACTACCAGTTTCCTCCTTTTAGATGGTATCCTCCCCTCCATCTCTCCTATTCCCCTAGGCAACTCCTACTCTTTTTTTCCCTACGGGAATCCTTTCATCTGCATCTCCAGGAAGATTTTACACTATTATTTTTGTTATTATGATCCCCAATTTAATCCCACTTATTGCTGTTTTCAATGGGCCAGGTACAATATTCACTGTTTTTAAAACATCTTAGTGTTCACAAGCACCATGCAGTTGCTATTATCTTGTCCATTTTCACATATAAGAAAATTATTGTGTGGAAAGATTAAATAATACTCCTAAAGCCACTCATCACCTCTGTAAATACTCCTTTCTCTGCACACTTACCGTCAAATGTAACACATGCATCTGGTAATTACACTGCCTTGTCGTTAAGGTGAGTTTTTCCTCTGTCTTCCTATTGGCTGTGCTGTGAGATATCTGAAGGCAGAGTTCTTGGTTTGTGCATGTGAATCTTGACATTTGGTTCAAAATTTTTCTCAGTCCTCAATTTCTTCCCATTCAAGCTCAAAAGTTTCAAAATGTCATAATAAAATACATATACTCTATTAGGGATTTCAAGGCATAGAAACAGAAAATATGAAAGAATGGATGTAAGACAAGAAGGAAAAATTGAGAAGCTAACAGGTGTCAAATGTAGTATGCATGAATAAAATAAATGAATGTAGAGAGGTAATATTTTTAAAAGAAAGGGGGAAAAAGAAAGAAAAATGACCAGAATCCATAAAAGTCATATATCTTTTAAGTCAAGAAATGGAAGTAAATCTAAAGTATGAAAAATAAAAACAACACACAATAAATTTATTGCAGGAAACACTTCAAAACCCAAAGACAAAGAGAAATGCTCATATGCAGTGAGAATAACACTGATTTTGTATAAGGCAAAAGAATTAAAATAATGCAGATTCAAGAGAAAAATTTAAAACCAAAATTAAAACAATATTTTTCACCTATTTTTCTATAGATCAATAGATAAATACTTTTTTCTTGAGATTTTGAAGCTCTAGTGAAAAATTACACAGAAGTAAAAATGAAGAAAATGCTATAAACCATTTTTTTAAAAGTCATTGGCTTTAAATATATACTTAAATTTTGTGAATTATATTATATGAAGATTATCTCTCAATAAGATTGATTAAAAATAGTTTCTAAATGTTTCATTATGATCTACAGAGATACTTTTTCTGGTTTTGATCTATATCTATATCTATAGATAGATAGATTATTAATAAGATACCATTATATTAAAGTGCACAATTTTAAACAGTTTTGAAAAAATATATACTATGTAGATGTATATATAGTATCTATACAGTTTTATGGAAAAATATATATATTCTCTCTATGTCATATATATATATATGTATTCTTTATATGTCATATATATGTAAAATAAAAATAGAAATATCCCCATGAAACTGTTATCACAAATCTGGATAATGGTCATTTCTACTACACCATGGTAGTTACCTCATGAGTCTGTCTTAAATCCTCATTTTTTTTGCTCTTTTTTGAACTGTACTGGTCTATCTCAATGACATTCAATACCTTTTCTCCTTTATGTATCAGGAGAAAATCTCATACTAAGTGGCTCTAGCTTCTGCTTTGTTTGGCTCAAGCTAGTCCATCCAGCTGTAAGTAATTAAATGTATAAGTTCCAGAATCACAGAAATGTTGGACACCCAGAGCTTCAGGATGATGAGGCTTGAGATCAGAAAGCTCCTAAATTTTCTCATCCTCTTTAAACTCTGAAATTCTGCCTCCCAATCAAAGATTCCCTCACTCCGGGACAGGAGATGGCAGGACTGTTGTCATGGTCTAGTCCAGGATAGGGTTCTCTTTCACCTCTTCAAAACCTCTTCTTGATGATAACTGGGTTTCCACTTAACTCACTTGGTTGGCCTAATTGACATGTCTATGCCACTCACATCATCTGTCTTTTTCTCTGTTTTCCTCCATCTTATAAACTTTTGAGAGGTAGGAGAATGATAGAAAAGATGGGACCTGCCCTGGCCTGTTTTGTTCAATGGTTAGAGAGTGGGCTGGTGACCCAAAGGGCTGCAGATTCGATCCCTGGCCCTGGCCAGGGTCGTGCGGGAGGCAACCAATTGATGTGTCTCTCTAACATGATGTTTCTCTTTCTCTTTCTCTCTCCCTTCCTTCCACTCTATCGAAAGAAAGAAAGAAAGAAAGAAAGAAAGAAAGAAAGAAAGAAAGAAAGAAAGAAAGAAAGAAAGAAAGAAAGAAAGAAAGAAAGAAAGAAAGAAAGAAAGAATATCCTCAGGTGAAAATTAACAAAAATAAAATAAAATAAATAACTAGATAAATAAAGATGGGACCACCCTGGCCAGTTTGGGTCAGCGGTTAGAGCATTGGCCTGTGGACCAGAGAGTCCCAGGTTCGGTTCCTGCTAAGAGCACATACCTCGGTTGCAGTTTGTCCCCAGCCCTGATTGGGGTTGTGTGGGTGGCAACCACTCGATGTGTCTCTCTCACATTGATGTCTCTCTCTCTCTCTCCCTTTCTCCTTCCTGCTCTATCTGAAGATAAATGCAAAAATGTCCTCAGGTGAGGATAAAAAAAAAAAAAAAAAAAAAAACATGGGACCAACCCGCTCGAAGATAGATGGTGGCAACGTGTAAATTAGAATTCAGGTTCCATTTCTCCCAGCCCCTATGCTCATTCCACCTCATCTGGCTGCAATCCCAGCGTCTTGTTCTTGTTTTATTTCCCTTCTGCTGTTTCATTCCTTGAGCTGCGTTTCTGGTGCCAGGTGGGAACAACAGCTGAGCACTGTGGAGGCGTAAGACACGGAGCGCTGGATGAGGCCGCTAATGACACACTCCAGCAAAACACTTTCATTCCAGCCATGGTGATGGATGGCATCGCCACAGAAAAACCCACAGAAGTGCTCAAGCTTTCTCATGAATCTGCAGTTTCTTCTGAAAAGTGAAGTTTTATCAAGTGGTACAGCAAGACATCTGTTTCTTCCAGCAGTGGCTTCAGGACAGAGCAACATGCTATTGAACAGGGCTCAATACCAAGTCTTTGTGGAACTGATAGAAGTTCTGATTGCAGAGTAGGAATAGGAATGATCTAGGTGTTGCTATTATTATTTTTTTAGGTGTATGTACACGCCAAAGAATTTCAGGGAGGATGTGAAAAGGTCAATCATTCACTTGTCAACAATATTTACTAAGTGTCTATTATGAGCTCGGCACTTTGCTGAAGTCTACCATCATGATTTATATGTGGGCCACGGAGAAGTGTAGCTAAATTTGTGTGTGTGCTTCCCTGAATTATGGGAAATATTTCCTACTAGGTTTGCATTTCTCAAGAGGACAATGGCAAAAATTCTAAGCTATCATGAAGTACTATTGCTGCAAGACGGCTTGCACATGACAAAGCCATCTGTGATGCTCCATGGATTTGAGGCGATGTCCAGGGGACTAACCAATCGTCAGGTGTAGAGCTCTCTTATCAATTTAGCAGTGATATTGACAGAAGCATAAGAAAAGTATTTCATTTATTTTTCTAAATTAAGTTTATTTAGAAACAACACTGTAAAATCTAAGTGATAAATAGTAATGTTACATCATTTTGCTTTTCGCTGTTTCAATAGCAACTTATCTATTGAAATTGGTCTCATTAGGACCTTTGGGTATGTCCAATACATAGCGACAAACAGCCATAGGAACTTGAAACTAGAAGCCTAATTTACCTTGTAGTCTAGCTTGACCTTACCATTTGCTATACTAACAATTCTTTCTCTTTAATGATGACTGCTACACAAAATCCACTAGGGCAGAAAAGCCTGGCAACCAGATACAAAGCTCACTTGAGTAAGGTTTCAGGATTGGAAATAATCTAATCTAACTCATAATGTTTTAAATGAGACAGTTGAGTCCCAGGGAAATTATTAATGGACTTTAGCCTTGGCAAAAACGGATATGCTTGTTTCTAAACAGGTGACAGCAATAGCAATCATTGACCATAGGTAAATATTTAGTTCCTGCTTTTCGTACTTTTTTCTCTTTTTCTCCCTTGCTCACTCTGCCTGTTTCTCTTAATACCTCTCTTCTTCCTTTCTGTCTACAGTTTGTAGTTTGTTCCAAAAGTATTTTGTTGGCTGATATTTAAATAGAATGTAGTACAGCCTGACCAGAGTAGCTCAGTGGGTTGAGCATCGTCCAGTGCACTCCAGGGTTGCCGGTTTGATTCCTGGTCAGGGTACGTGCCTTGGTTTCAGGTTTGATCCCCAGTTTGGGGCATGCACCGAAGGTGACTGATTGGTATTTCTCTCACACACTGATATTTCTCTCTCTTTCTCTCCCCGCCACCTCATCTCTTTAAGCATGTCCTTAGGTGAAGATTAAAAAAATAAGAAAATAAAAAATAAATAAATAGAGGGTAGTACATAAAGAGTACCAGAACAACACTATATCTAAATGCAAAACATCTTGCTTTGTGTCATCTGAAGTAGTAACAACGTTACAGAAAGATTTTCTATCATTTATGGCTATTATTTAAGATTGCATTTTGACATTTTTCAAACTGTAATAGCTTGCAACCCATTATTGTGACAATAATATAACTTACAATATAAGATACAGAACAGAAAAGAAGGGTGAAACACTCAGAAGTTTTTGTATTCTTCTTTTAAGGCAAAAAAAATAGGTAAGAAATAAAGCAAAAAAGAACTTTCTAAGGTATTATCTGCAACTGAGAATGACCTGTGAGACCATCCAGTGTTATTAATGATACATAAGTAGAATGAGTGTTGTGGAATATTGTTACAAAGCAGGGGACACAGATGTGTGGTGTGAATTAAAATGCATTTTGAAAAAAAGAAAACCAGATCATTTGGTTTATCCATTAGGTCCTCTGCTAATGTATATCACCATCCACTATTCCTCTCTCTCATTCTCTTCTTTATTTCTTCCTTCCTTCCATTCACCCTCCCCCCTTCCTCTCTTATTCTCTTGTTCTTGCTGTGACTCTCATTCTCTTTTCATTCTTACTCATGGGAGGGGAGTTGAAAGGCTCATTGTGTCATTCAGTACTCGATATGGATGGTGGGTATTTATATAAGTTTGTGAAACACAATTGTGTTTTATCAACTTTTAACAAGCTCTCCCAGAGATGTCCAAAGGGAATTAGTTTATTTTGCACATGTTACAAGACAGTCTTTCAGGAAAGGAACCAAGTCCTGACTTTGGGAATGACCAACATTTCTATTTACTATGGGTTTCTTTTGTCCCAGAGTAGATAGCAGTCCAAGAATTTGGGATGATGCCCAAATTCCAGCTTTTCTTTGTACACTTTGCTCTCATCAATGAATCTGAGATTTATTCATCCTATAATACATAGCTGAAGGACATTTAGAGTGCTAGAAAAAGGATTATAGGCTTAAAAGGTGTAACCCTTAGTTTGTAGATCCTGGCATCAAGTTAAAGGTTACCTTTGAGTTATCAAAATCCAATATATCACAAGACAATCTCATACCCTTCCAATAGATTACATCAGTTGGCCCTGGGAAGAGAGAATTAAGGAAGAGAAAAAGAAGGAAGGAAAAAGAAAAGGAAAGTAGAAAATGGAGGGGTTATTAGATAGCATAAGGACACAGTGCAAATTGAAATTAAAATCCCCAATTAATGAGTGGCCACAATGTTAGACTGTATGTAAAAGAGATAAATTAGATTACATAGCTTCATTGGAATGCATTATCTCAATCAAAATGACCTCTTCTAATCCCCTTTGCCCTTTTCCTATATGCCTTACTTTCTATTCTCCTGGGTTTTCTTCTTCATTATAATGCTTGAGGCACACTTTTTGTTTAAGAAAAGGAAAAAAGATCTTTGAACTGTACCTTGAGCTTTTCATAAGAAAAGCAAGAAACTCAAAGGATATGCTAAATAAATACTGCTAGAGTGAGCGGCTTAAGGTTGTGCCCTCAAACTTTGACTAAGACTTTCTCAACATAAATCATGAATCAGTTCAGTTCTTTCCCAAGTGGAGAATAAGACTATATCCGTACTTGTGTGCTATAGATAGTTCCTTTACCTCTCTAGAGTTCTCTTTCTTTCTTAAAGCATCATTAAGTTACATTGTTTTAATAAAAATTTTTTATCATTTCTAAAGCTATCCTTTCACATTGGCTAATATTCAATGTAAACATGATGCTTCTTAATTCTTTTACTGGAAGATTCAGCAGTATCTTGATAAGTGATACAATTTGGGGTAAGATAAGTTTCGGTGCAAACTATTCCACTTATCAGTTGTATGGATTTGGATATGTTACTTACCATCCTTAAACACAAGTTTCTCATCTATAACATGAGGTGCTGAATTAGCCCATCTCATAGTGTTGATATGAAGACTAACAAAGCAGGGTTTCAGCATGGTACTTATTTGAACTGTAGCCAGTTCACTTGTGGTATAGATTTGATTTTGGTGCAAAAATCCTGATTGGAGATCCTTACATATGAGCTAATGAGAGCTGGACATCATAAACCCTAGATGGGTGAGATGAGATCTTCTGCTAGAGTTTGCTAGACAGACTGCCTTTATGCAATGCAGGACTTACCTATTTGATGAGACCAGAAATCATCTGTCAATCATTAGCAGTCTTAGCTTTCCTACTATGTCAGAGAAGGTTTGGGTTTCTTGACTTCAAATAATTTGCCTCCTATTTTTATCTCCATATATTTTCCCTGAGAGCCTTAGGCTCTGTGCTTTACTGGATTTCCTGTCTGACAATTAATAAAGACAAATTTTTACACTCATTCAAACTCAATAAACAGTAGCTACCCACCCCTGAATTTACTCTATAGAATCAAATAGTCTGCATGAGTTGTGTTCAGGTTGCATGACATTACATGTGAAGGAAAAACTCTTTCAGTAGCTAAGAAGGCTCTTCATCTGATGGAGTGTGAGTGTCAGAGAAGGTCCAGTCCACATTGGTACCCTAGGCATGGCAGCAGTCTGGTACCCCTTTAAAGTTACATGCCATTAATATTTTAAACACTTATTTATAGAGAACAAATGTTGTGTGGAATAAGGGCAGAGGGTAACAAAGAAAGACCACTATTTATAGCTTTCAAGCTCTCTTTCATTATACTGAGAAATTCAGCTCAGTTCCCAAAAGTGCAAACTTACTAACCAATCAAAAACGATAGCTAGTCTCCACAGAAGAAAGATTTAACTGTCTTTATTCTCAATATACAACTTGGGATGTCATCACTACCCCTCCCAAATAAATAGCTTACCAAAGCAGTCCTTCCAGTATTTTGAAGGCCCATCTTGTTATGTTTTCAGTGTGTATGTGTGTGTATGTGTCCCTGTGTGTGTGTGTGTGTATCTGAAAACGGTCTCAGTGGATGTCCTTTTGAGACTACTGGTGGGTAGAGGACATTTTGCCTCCAGAAAACTGTGGAATGGATAATTCCATGTATTAATTGAATTACTCACAATCTCACACTAAACTCAAAGATGAAAATTTATACCCTATTTACTCTCTACCCCAAATTAAATTCAGCCTCATTTATCTCAAAGATTTTGAGCCATCCTACAATAAGATTAATTGATAAAAGATGCTACTCTTATTATAAAATTCCAACAACAGAGAGATACCCCAAAGTAGAAATTAACTTCCTTTCCCCAAATTAAATTTCTGGAAATAAATAAATTCAATATGAAGTCCCTTTGCTGTTGTAAATTCAAGGCGAAAGAAAATTATCTTGTTCTTGTGAGTTAAAGTACAAAAGTAATTCAACAATCTTAAATTGTTCAAAGAAATTAAAGTCCGTGCTAGTTTTTTCCCTCTGCTTTCTCTTAGCTAGATCTTTAAAAAAAAAAATTTTTTTTCCTTTATTGATTTGAGAGAGAGAGGATGTGAGAGGGAGAGAAAGATAGAAACATTGATGAGCGAGAACATCAATTGGCCGCCTCCTGCATGCCCCACACTGGGGATTGGGCCCACAACCTGGGCATGTGCTCTGACCGGAAATCGAACTGGTGACCTCTTGGTGCATGGGTTCACGCTCAACCACTGAGCCACACCGGCTGGACTCTTAGCTAGATCTTTATCCCTGTTGGTGTTGACGTTTGGGCATCATTAGTCCTGTCACCATCTTCCACTGGAATGGCTGTGTGTATTAGTGTACCAGGGCTGTCATAACCAAATACCACAGACTGGGTGCTTTAAACAACAGAAATGTATTTTCTCACAATTCTAGAGTCTGGAAGCCCAAGATGAAGATGTCAGCAGGGCTGGTTTCTTCTGAGACTTGTCTCCTTCTCATGTCCTCATGTGGTCCTCCTTTCATGACTGGTGTCTCTGTGTGCCCACTTTTCTATTCTTTTGAGGATAACAGTCATATTGGATCAGGGCTCCCTTAACCCGTTGCTCATTTACCCCAAGATAACTCATAGATTACAGTCCTAACCTTACCCCCAAAGCTTGCCACTGATCATCATATACATTTTTGCTACATTAGGATTAGAGAGATGAGTTCTGTTTAGAAATGACTTCAAGAACAGTTTTTACATTTTATTTCACTTTGAAAACCAGTCAGATTTGCCTCAGCCTCAAAGAACATGCTAATGTAAAATTAAATGAACACTGGCAGGGAGAGAGCTGCACTTTTTTTTTTTTTCTAAATGGGTTAAGAAGCTATTTTACTTTAATCACCTCATTAAGACCTTATCTCCAAATGCATGCATTCTGAGTCGCTGGGGGTTAGGACTTCAACAAGTCAATTTTGAAGGAATACAATTCAGCCCATAATAATGGAAATTTAAAGAAAAAAGTTACATGCATATAAAACATACACGTGTAACTTTACTACCTATGATGGAATCATAAATGAATAAAACTATTTTTAAATATGGATACTCTTTATCAGTTAACAAAACATAAATCATATAAATACTACTTATAACATAAGATCTAAAACAAAATGAGACTGAAAGTGTAACAAATAAAATTTTGGAGAGATTTTTAAAAAGCAAATAGATACAAGAGAAATAATACTAAATTTATATGATGTGAAATTTCAGAAATAAAAGCATCAAATGGAAATAAATTAAGATATAAAGTAAAGTCATGCATCATAACTTATCTAGTAGTATAGTATCAAAATAAAATTTTAAAAAAAGAGTTACATATACAGTAAATTATTGTAAGATACTAACTTTTCTTTTGGATCAAGAAATATTGTTAAAATGACACAATGTTTAAATCAGTAATATATTCGCTAAGACTTTTGGACTTTGGAAATAGACAAAAATACATTTAAACCTCAGCTGTCAGCATACTAGATATAAATTCTAATAGAAACAACCCAGTTAGGTTAGTCAGCCTCTGGAAAACTCAGTGGCTTCATGTATACAACACGCGTAAAGAAAAATAAATAACTTTCTGGGTTATTGTGATTTTAAATGATCTGATGCAGACAGAAATGAAACACTGCTTGGTAGAAAGAAGCGGTGCTATATATATATATATATATATATATATATATATATTTTTTTTTTGAAACTATAATGCAATATATTTTGTCATTATCATCCCTACTCTTATTATTATGTATTGACAATTTACCCTACAACCTATTTAACTTTAAGAAATAAACCGTACGCTGAGTACCCCACAAAAATTTCAGTAAGTATAAGTGACCTACAGTGCAACAAACACATGAATTAAATATCCAAAGTTTGTATGTTTACAATAAATATGTTAAAATAAATATATTTTTATAAATAAAATCCTTTGACATACATAATTAAATAGCTATTTATAAATGAAAAGTATAGTCAAAGAATGAGAAAGACATTCTCACTCACAGAACCCAGAGCATACACAAGGGAGAACATAAATGTTATTCCCTGAAAGTAAGGACTTTAGACAGATTTCCACCATTAACAACAGACAATAAAATGTCTTTCAACTTAAAATAAATGAGGGAAAAAACACAACTTTCAATACTTCAATTACCTCCTAATGAATTTGTAGATGTTCAGTTACCAGTGGATACATTTATAAAATGATTCCAACTGAAATCAAAATCTCATGTAATTAAAAAATTTGACAAAGTTATTTTAAAGAATATAATGGAATAAAAAGGTAATGATTACAAGCTATTTTTGAAATATAAAAGACTAATGAGAGGGAATAAATAGCTCTAAATTAACTATTTAGAACTATTTATATTTAATAACTATATATGTATAGTCTATAATAATTTAAACCTGTGATATTTTATCAGCAACAAATGATAAAAGAAAGAGCACACAAACTCATAAAACCTTGGTAAAGGTAGACTAGACACTTTAACCCACAGGGAAAGAAAGGCTTTTTGAATAATAATTATTGGGAGAATTGATTAATTACTAGAGAAACCGAACAAAACAAAAACTGAGAGTCACATCTCACCGTACACACTGTGAATCCAAATGTAACACAAAACTAAATGTGAAATAAAACAAAATAGAAGCAAACCACAATAAAAAACCTAGACATTTTACAAGTTTTAGTAGAAACAAGGTCCTAGATTGCTTTATTATTTTTTTCATTATTGATATCAGAGAGAGAGAGAGAGAGAGAGGAAGGGAGAGGGAAAGAGAGATAGAAACATCGATGAGAGAGAACATCGATTGGCCGCCTCCTGTATGCCCCCCACTGAGGATTGGGCCCACAACCTGGGCATGTGCCCTGACCAGAATCAAACGGGGACCTCTCAGTCCATGGGATGATGCTCAATCCACCGAGCCACACTGGTTGGGCTTAGATTGCTTGAATTTTGAGTAGATTCAGTGAGATAATATACAGAGAGGAGATATAAGTAGGGATAGAATTAGAGATTAAGGATGTGAATTCAGAGCCACACTTTTCTCATGTTGGGATGGAAAGGAAGAATTCACAGGAACATTTTGCTAGATTCAGGTACATAAAACGTCATTAAATTATTTCAAATATTATAAAATAATTATACCAACTTTAAAAGACACATGATAAATTGAAAAAATGTGCATCCTTTATCTAACAAATGATTAATGTTCTTCATCAACAAAAGGCTGGCAGCAATGGATTGTGGGCGAATCACGACAGCAGCAGGTCTTTCCTTCTCTTCCCGAGGCAGGGCAAGCCTTTGAACATGACATTGGAGTTTCTAAACTAAGCAGACCTTTCATTAACTATTCCAAATACAAAGACTCTCCAAAGAGCTATTAATGAGTGTGCTACCTTCTAGGGAAAAAAAAAAAAAGGAGTTGGGGCAGGGATTGACATAACTCAACTGGATTAAAGACTGATAAAAATCATATTTGTGTGTGAACTGTTTCAGACCACAGAAAACACCGCTTTATATACATCCTACACGAATACATATATCAAAGAGGCTGGATACACTACAGCCAATAGTAAATGTCAGCCACAGCCACCTTTAGGCGATAAGATACATAAATCTGTTTCACATCTTCCACGACATTTTCTGTATGTTCCAACATTCCACGATGTATATGCATTGATTTTAAAGGCAGTGAGAAAAAAATGTTATAAAAAATGTGCATGCACAGGCGATTATCTCTGCAAATTTGGGAAGTCCTAGAGAATAGCATATTGGGAAGATGAACCCTCTTCTTGGGGTCCCAGTGGTCCCACATGTCCTGATGTTGACAATCCAACCGTCCCAATACTTTGAGGCCTAGTCTAGAAAAAGACATGTCATTGTAAAAATGTTATGGTCTGCCATTTTTGGTACCTACCTGTGATTTCACTTTTTAATAAAAAGTTGGCATGGAGTTTTGATAAGATAGGAAAATGACATTTCAGAATAAGGAAACTTAATTGGGCAGAGCCACTTAGGCTTTCCTCCTGAGTGTCTCCTTTTGACATGGATCGTGTCTGGACCAGTTTGTCTAAGTCCTGGCTCTTATTGGTTCATATGAAAGAATGTTATCTTCACTTCTTTGTATATTATGTATAAATTAGAAAATGAAAAATGTGTGAATAACATTGCATGAAAATAAAAATGTGAGTGCAAAAGATATGGTTTGTGGATAAGCCAAAAAGAAGAAAAAAAAAACAAAAAACCTGTATACATTTTTTTTTTTCTTGCAATCACTTAAAACTTCTTGCTGCCAGGCAAGCCTTGGCACAGAAAAACTTTGGGAGTCACCAGTGATCATCCACCCTCTGCCAATCATTCCAATTAGGATGCACAAATATAGCCCTCAGAGACCACAGGCCAGTGCCAGAGGAGATGTGGGGGAGTGGAGGGAGACTCCAGTAACAAAAGCCCCAAATACAGATTAGGTAACAAGGCATGTTATAGGGGTTGTGTGGGAGAGAAGAGAATTCTGCTGAACTCCAAATTCTCCAATTAGACTTGGGGACCGTGTGTGTTTGTACAAACTTCTGAGTCTCCAGGTATCATTAAAATGAAGGATGTATGGCTTAGGTTTTTAAGAATATAAATTCAAAATCATGGGTGAACGTGTACCAGCTCTGTAAACTTGACTTGTTTATTTATGCTCATTGTTCCTTAGTCTGTCCCTGAAAATCAAAAGTACATAGGAGCAAAGTCGTAGGTTGTCTTAATGTTGAGTCGATGAAATGAGATAATACATGGGAAGGGTTTTGAGGTGAAGATATATAAAAACAGAGTTAGTGGTTAACGAGGTGACTTCAGAGTCTCGCTGTCTTGATGTTGATCACAGCTCCATCACTTCGGTAAATTACTCAATCTTTTGTGCTTTAATTTCCTCATCGGTGAAACAGTGATCATGCTTGTACCACCACGTGGGGTTATTGTGAAGATAACTGACTTCATACACACTGAGGCAGAGGAACACCTCACATTTCTTCAATGTCAGATGTTTATAATCAGTATTTTATAGACAAGAAAACAGAGGTACAGAGAAGGTAGGTGACTTGTCCAATGTCACTGATGAGTCATGGAAGTATTTGCATTGAAACCCAGGCTCTGGCCTCGTAGTCTGTATTCTTTATCATTGTACTGACTGTGTTCAATACACAGGAGATACTCTCTTCATTATCGTTGGTTAAATCAAAGGTGGTACATGAGGACGATCTCAAAGCATCTTCTGGAAACTAAGAAGGAAAAGACAAGCAGGCTCAGAAGTGAGTGCAGGCCATTGCTTGTATAGTAGGTATTGTTCCAGCCCATAGGCAGATGACCCTTGAACAACCTAGCAACCGTGTGGGTCCACTTATACCAGGATTTTGTTTGTCAATAAATATTTAAAATGTACTTTCTCTTCCTTATGTATTTAAAAATTTTTTTTCCTTTATTGATTTTGGAGAGAGAAGAAGTGAGAGGGAGAGAGAGATAGAAACATTGATGAGAGAGAACATCGACTGGCCGCATTCTGCATGCCCGCCACTAGGGATTGGGCCCACAACCTGGGCATGTGCCCTGACGAGGAATCGAACCAGCAACCTCTTGGTTGATGCTCAACCACTGAGCCATACCGGCCAGACTTCCTTATGTATTTTTAAATAACATTTTCTTTTCTCTAGATTGCTTTATTGTAAGATTACAGTATGTAATACATAGAACATACAAAATGTGTGTTAATTGACTACTTGTGTGATCGGTAAGGCTTCTGATCAATAGTAGCCTTTTGGAGGTCAACGTTACAAATGGAGTTTTGACTGTGTAGGGTTAAAAGTCCCTAACCCCTGCATTGCTCTAGCGTGGACTGTATGTAGATATATATCACATTTGATTCTTCTCCTCCAAGATCCCTGTGAGATGATTACCACTTACAGATGAGGAAATTGAGCCTGAGGAAACTTATGCCTTCATTTTGGATTCAGCTAACAGAATTCAAATCTGTTTAAGCTCAAATTCTAGGTCTTTCTACTATGTAATGCTGCTCCAGTATCTTAATATTTGCTCTGATGATGTCAGTTTGCCCCTGACATAGTCACTAGTCTCAGATCTAGGTTTGTTCTGCATTTAGAATAACTGACAGAAGACATTTCCATGCCTTGGTATCCCTGTAAGTCTCAGTCTCTATGAAAAGCCAAAATAGGTAGTCAGGAAATGCCACAAAGTGAAATAATTAGATCTTCACTGATCTGGTCTCCTCAAAAGAACCCTTTTTAGAAGAAATTGAAACCCATATTGGTTCATGATAAAAAATAATACAGTAACTCTCACCTTCAAAGCCATTTGGTCTTGCTAAAGCATTCCATTAGGCAGAAAACAGGAATACACTTTCTTCTCACATTTCGACCTGGGATTCTGGGACATTCTGGTGCCCAAGAGTCTCAATCTCAAGATGTTCAGGGTGGTTGCTCCAAAGGGATGTTATCTATTCTCCATTTCTGAGTAAACACTAACTTCATGCAGGAAATCTGGGATTGCCTCTCTCACAGGCATGTTCTAGCTGCCTCGTTAGCTTCCTTTCCCCCCTTTTCTCAGCCGGTAACACTCTAATTTCCTGTTGGTAAATTGCTTTGCTATCATGGTGTTCCAGCCTCACAATTTGGTGGGACTGACCCCACGTCTAGCTTCACGGATGGGGCCAGATTGGTTTAAACGAATCCTCGTGATCTTTTTCTCTTGCCTCCCTCAGTAATTAGTTCAGGAATGGATGCATAATCCAATGTGAGCCAATGAAAGAGACTGAATGTAAACATCTGAGCAGAAGCTTCCTGGGACCCTTCTCTCTTTTCTCTTGCTGCTGTATGGGTGAGTGTGGGATACATTCTAGAGCCTGAAAATGAAATCGGGGTCCTGCCAAGACATGGTGAGGATGTCACTGAGCTTCCACCACAAGTCTCGGTAGGGACCAGCTTTATCTATAAACTGGTGCAGTTTTGTGAGCCAATAAATTTCACTTACTGCTGCTGTTGATTTGGAGGGCGTTTTCTGTTACTTAAAGCTGCGGAGAAACCTCAGCAATAATGTACATCATCAGGGAAGTGCCTGCCTAGTCCAGCAACTCCTGAAATCCTAATGGTTCTTGTGGAAAAAGGAATCTAGTATCATATACAAATTAGAAAGGCACCATCTCTCACGGAATAAGAAATACACCAGGCGATTCTCAAAAACCTTCTTAGATTCAGTTGCAAACAATTAATCTACTCTTTATAGTAATATCACCATGGGTAGCTGCAGGGTAGACGGCCTCTCACACTGGGTATTATGAGACCAACCATGGTGGAGAGTCCTACTGCAGCTTCCTTCCCTGCACTAGAGTGTCTGCTGCAAACAAACAAAACACTAGCCTCTCCTGAAGGTTCCCTTGTGAATTTATGGCATCATGTTGTTATCCTGTGCCCTGGTGGTACAATAACACTGTAAACTAGGTTCATGTAGAAAGGGCAAGCCCCAAGCTTTGAGTGTGTGGTAGCCAGTATGACACTAGACTGAACTGAGAAGAGCTATTTGAATTGCTAAAGAGAGAAACAAATATTTCAAATACTGTTGAGGTCTAGTTATATTCATTATGCGTTTGGATTCCTAAAACCTCAACCTTCAACATCCACAGAAATGTAAAAAAAACTATATTTGAATAGCATGTACTGTACATAGTAGGCATCACCAAGCCAGGTTCAGCATATGTTACACATACACACACACAGGCCCTGGACCTTGTCATAAACACTTAGTTACATATGTTTTTCTTTTTAAAATATAAAGGGTCATCAGAAAAAAACCTCAAACCTTGGCCTGGCCCGTGGGGCTCAGTGGTTGAGCATTGACCCATGCACCAAGAGGTCGCTGGTTCGATTCCCAGTCAGGGCACATGCCCAGGTTGTGGGCCAAATCCCAGTGGGGGGCATGCAGGAGGTGGCCAATCGATGTTCTCTCTCATTGATATTTCTATCTCTCTCTCCCTCTCCCTTCCTTTCTCCTAAAGTCAACAAAGGAAAAAAAATTCAAACCTTGAAGTTAGAGCTTAAGCAGTGTGAGACAGTTCAGAACTCCTCAAGCCAATCCATACAACACAGTGATGATGGTGGGGTCAGGGCTTCGGAAAATGCTCATATTTGGAGCCAAGAAGACTGAATCCCAATAGATGTCAATAAAAGAAACACGCTCTTATTTGCCTTAATATTGCTTATAAATATTATTGTACTCGTGAAAGTTTAGGGCAGAGTAAAGTTAGTCTGTAAGTTTCTCCAATTACATGCTTGAATTCTTTTGATACCCAAGGACATTGCTGTTGCCACAGCTGGACCCTGGGGCTAGGAAAATTGCTGTTTGCAACTCTGAAGTCAGAAGGTTGTCAATTCCATTGGCAATGACCAGTGAAAATTATGTTGTGCGTGGTATATTTGAAAGAGATCTGCCTTTGGAACCAGAAACATTGGAATTAAATATGAGACATGTATCTTACAAACTGCTTAGTCTGGTATGTTATTTTGTCTTAGAATGCATACATTTCTTCATCTCTAAAATGCATAGAGTAACATTTGGTACGAGGATTAGGTATAAATGAAACTACATAGTATGTTTACTGAATGCCATGAGGGTTGTATAATGGATGACTCCGTAGTTTGATTGTGTGATGCATAAGACCACCTGGGCCCTTTGCTGCCCACTTAGTACAAGGAAGCTGTTAATTCAAGAGAAAAATACTGGCCCAGCTGGTGTGGCTCAGTGGGTGAGCGTCGACCCATGCACCAAGAGGTCTCCAGTTGGATTCCCGGTCAGGGCACATGCCTAGGTTGCAGGCCCGATCCCCACTGGGGGTCATGCAGGAGGCGGCCAATCAATGTTCTCTCTCATCGATGTCTCTATCTCTCTCCCTTTCCCTTCCTCTCTCTCTAAAATAAATAAAGAAAAGTTTTAAAAAACGAGAGAAATATTAATGAAAACAACTTGTTTTAAAGATGGTGGGTTGGTGGTTCAGAGGGTTGTCCAGCCAAACCTAAAAGTAGGAAAATATATTTCAAATCCGCATGAATTTGTTCTCTTTGTTTAATCAGAAAGTGGGACTTTCTCTTCCATACCTAATGACCTTGATCATTAAACTTTTTTTAAAAACCAAACTAGGAGAATACTAACTACTCAAAGAGGTCTAGGACGCTCTTAGTTTGCTGCAAAAACACTGTGAAAGACATTCTTGAGCAGGATATCAGAAAAGATTGGTTTCAGAACAGCTCCTACTGGAATCAAATACTTTAGTTTCCGCATCTGGGCGATAAAATATTCACCAGGTCCCACCAGGTCCTGTTACTGCCTCAGGTCACCCTGTAATGCCTGCTCTTTAACAAGAAGGACTTTATAGGAGAACCCTTTTAGCTTTTTTATTCAAAAAATCCAGTCTACTATCAGAATAAGCCATCGATTAAGAGTTGCTTCTAGTCTTAAGAGTCAAAAATGTTGTAATAATTATGTATGGTGCTAGGTGGGTACTGAAAATATCAGAGGGGCCACTTCATAAAGTATATGATTGTCTAACCACTATGCTATACACCTAAAACTAATAAAAAATAATATCAAATGTAAAAAAAAAAGAGTTGTTTCCTGTCTGCCACAATTCATACCACTGTTCCAAAAACCTAATAATGATTCATTACATTCCAGATGCAAAATAATAATAATAATACTAATGATAATAATAATAGGTGACTTTTCTCGAGTACTTTCTTGTGCCAGGAACTGTTGTCATCAATTTGCATAAATTCATTAACTTACACTCCACAACAAGCCTAATTGAATAGGTATTATTATTATAATTAATTACATTTTAGAGGTGAGACAACCTGGGCACAAAGAATTGGTGCACTTTGCTCACTTTGTCTTTGCTGGTAAACAGCACAGCCTGGATTGGAACCCAGACAATCTGTCTCCTGGGTCCAAGCTCCACTGATGCAGGGCACAGCAAAATGTAGTTGTTACCTCCTCGTTTCCCCCGCGCCTTTCGGCTCTACCGGCAGACCCATGAAATACAGCTTAGAAACACCAAATCACATCATTCAGATGGTGTCTCCGATTCCTTTCTCAAAGAAACCATTACTACTATGGGCAGTATATGGACAGTCTACTTTCTGAATGAACCTAATGGATACATAGAAAAATTATAAAATTGATTTAAAAAGTTCACTGTGGTTTGAGTAGTCTCTTTTATGGTTCATTGTGAAATACTCCAAACATCTGAGTACGAAAAGTTCAGGATTAAAAAAGAACAAACACCTAGAGACTGACAGACAATGAAATATTAAGCAGCACACACATTTATTGTTTACAGACGAGGCTGATGGAAGAACACACGCGAAGCAGTTTCCAAAACAATGGTTTCCGATTTTGCCGTTTATTTAATTTTTAAATTCTGTGTAATTAATTTTACGAATTACTTTAAAGGTAATATATAAAGTATTCATTTATTTTTTTCAAGTTTAGAAAACAGCCAAGTATCTTCCTGGAGGGAATGAGACTGTCCCTGACCGTTCTTTTATGCTTCAAATATATTCTCTCTTTATTACTCATCTCCGCTCTAAATTAAGCGTCTTTTTTTTTTAAACCATCTCATCAAATCCCAGTTCTCTATCTTAAAAAGGAACAGAAAAACTAAACTGATAAGTTAATTTTTGGTAATGGAAAGTTGTGTATTTTCTGGCCCTTTTTATACATAACAAAATCACTTAATGCTTGAAAAGTCTAAACAAAGGAAATGGTAACAACAAACCACCTATCAACCAACCAAACCCCAAGCAAAAACAGTTAAAAATTTAAAAAAGCAACAACAACAAAAGGTTTTAAAGTCATTTTCTACTTCTTGCCTTTGCCTCATTTTCCATTCTTTAAAGTAGAAGGAAAGAAGGAAGGGAGGAAAAAAGAAAAACAAATTTTTCATAGTAAGGGGTAGATGGGAGGGAAACTTTTTTATCTTTCTCAACTATTTTCCTCATTCTTGGCTTTTTTCCTTTCTTGCCTCCCCGGCCACCTGGGCTCTGATAAAGAGGCAACTTAATCACTCTGAGGAATCCATTGTCACGTGACCTACACAGAGCCCATGGTCATATTGCTCTAACGTGTATACCAGGGTTCTTGCACACCCTCAATTACTCATCCCCTTTCGCTGAGTGATAAGGCAGGAGGATGCTTTATCTTACATTTTATGTGGTAGGCAATGGATGTATATTTATTGTTTCATATAATCAGATGCAAAAACAATATTAACTAACATCATCAATTGATAAACAATTATTCCCAAGTGTGGCTCAGCCAGTGTGTCTCATTAGATTGAGTGTTGTCCCATCCATCAAAGGTCACTAGTTTGATTCCCAGTCAGGCACATGCCCAGGTTGCAGGCTCGATCCCCAGTAGGAAGGTGCAGGAGGCAGCTGATTGATGTTTCTATCTCTCCCTTCCACTCTCTCTAAAATCTATAAAAACATATTTCATCCGGCTGGCGTGGCTCACTGGTTGAGTGTCGACCCATGCACCAAGAGGTCGTCAGTTCAATTCCGGGTCAGGGCCCATGCCCAGGTTGTGAGCCCAATCCCCAGTGCGGGGCATGCAGGAGGCGGCCAATCGATGTTCTCTCTCATCAATGTTTCTATCTCTCTCTCTCCCTCTCCCTTCCTCTCTCTCTAAAATCAATAAAGAAAAAAAAGTTTTTTAATCAGTAAAAACATATTTAAAGAAATATTACTGAGTATCTAACACAGCTCCAGCATGTGACACAGACTTGTTGCCCAAGACTAGCTGGGTAGAATACATTTCTCGATAATGCAGTAACTATAATTTTAATTTTTCCTGAAATAAAATAATTTATTACAAATGAAAATGCATGTATAGACGCACATTTTGCTTAAATAAGGACTTCTAAAGAAAAAATTGAAGGCCAATGTAATAAAGATTTTAAAATATGAGAAGTATATATGTCACAAAGCTGCTTTAGGTACCAAACATGACTGAGCGACCTAAGTGCCCTTTCGGTATAATTGGACAGAGTAATTGAAGTCAAGATTTAGAGATGAACCTGAACATCAGGGTGCTGCACTTGACACAGGGCTGCTAACTGACTGATCAGAACCAGGTTTCATTGAGAATCCTATTTCTCAAGAGAAAAGATGCTAACAATCAATAAAATTTAGATTCAGATAGAACTCCTATACTGTACCTTTCCAAATCAGTTTTTTGGTATGAAACAGAAATCCTGAGAGTCTATTTCCATATCATTAAAACAATGTCCATTGGTTACAAACTTAAAAATTGACTCAACAGGTAACATATTTCAATTTAGACGAGAGCTGTGTTTGTCTTTGGAGCAGTATGCAGAGTGGGCTGGAATATAGAAGCTGGAGTCTGACCACCTGCTTTTGGATCCCTGTCCATCACCGTGTCATTGGTGTAAACACAAACTCCTTTTATGTTCATTTCATCATCTCTAAAAGGAACATGATAATATTTTTACGTATATCCTTAGTTTCTGTGAGATTTAGATGAGTTAATAAATAGCAAGTGCTTAAAACAGAAATACTATTAAATATGGGTTTAGCTACTATTAAATATATTTTGCCCACCCAACTGCGATGAATGGAAATCACTCAATATGGAGTAAGGAGTGGGAGACGAGGGGTCAGAGAATGGAGAGAACAAACATACAATATATTTTCTAAGGTCAAAATATCGCTCTTTCCTCATTGGCCAGACTTTGGTTTCCTGGCACCTTTGGGTCTTGAGGAAACACTCCCTTAGACAGCAAGACGGAGAACCCTTGGCTAGCAGGAACAGGTGGGTGATGTCAGGAGTGAAAAAAGGAGAACAGCTGGGCATTTCCACTGATGCGACAAGTTTGTTTGCAACATAAGGTATTTGACTTTAGGCTCATATTTTAAGCCCCATTTTATATATTTATTTAACAGACTAGCAGATTGTAGCACAAATTCACCTATCGTGTTTCCCTACCTATAATGAGTTTCCTAAACCACATTATAATGTCACCTACTAAAAGTGTTTTCTCTCTTTCGAATGAAGATTTCAAGATAATTGAGAACTTTTGTCACAGGTGTTACCCTCATAAATGAGAATGAATTTTTTAAAAAAAGAAAAGATTTTTCTTTGTTTTCCCTTGAGGATGGTAAAAATAAGATAAATTAAAAATGACTTGCCTAAAGATCACATCAGTAGAACATTTCCAGGCATCCTGCGTTTAAAACCCTTTCTCAGTGTGTGATTGCAATCAAATTATTTAACCTTTTTAAAATTTGGTTTTCTAGTCCTAAAATGGGGAATACACTAGTCTTAGCTTATGGCATGATTGGAAGGCTTAAATGATATATAGAGTTTGTGGAGCAGTACTTATGTGTAATAACTACCCATCAGTGTTTGCTAATCTTTCATCAGCAGCAGCAACTGACTTCTGATGGAATCAGAACTTACCTGGTGGTCCCACACTCTCGATCTTAGAATCAAAATCATCTTGCTACCCCCTAAGCCCAAGTGGCCTAGATGCATTCACAGACACAGCCATAGACACAACGGCCGATGTGACCATCTTTTTGAAAAACTACCCAACTGTGTTAACAATGAAGACACTCATTTTGAAAAACTCAATATTTGTTCCGAATTTTAGAGTTGGCAGTTGCTTGGAGGGCTAGAAGGACAAAGGGCAGGGAAGCTGACTTGTGCTGAATATCTACTTTCTGGGCGGTACTTCTCATACTGAATCTCATATGACGTGGCTTTAGCACCTTTGTATTAGTTTAGCTGATAGATTCTTTACCAAGTTAAAACAATGATTACTGAATCATGAGTCAAAATACCTGGAAATATAATAGCGATAAAAATCATTTGGGATCTTCTAAGCCCATAAAAATGTAATTTTCTTTTTTTTTTCTTCTGGAGCTGATAAAAGAGACATCTCCTTTTCATGATAAGGCAAATGGAATGTATACAGCTTTATTTAGCTTATAATTCCTGCAATGAGGGATCAATTAATTGAGAGATACGTTGGTTCAGATCCTGGGTTCTGAGACCAAGTTTCCTGTCCCAGCCTTCGCCTTTCAGACATCATGTTGCATGGGAATAAACTTGCTCTGCTTCCCCTTCTAAACTGAGTGTCTAGCAACCAAAGACCAGGTGTGGTTGTTTGTTTCACTCCCTCTTTTCAGTTATGAGCATAAGTCTTCATTTTAATCAATGAATCAAACCAAGAAGATCTGAAATCTCACCTGAACATCCCCATTCAGGTCATGTGATCTTTCTTAGTGTTTACTAAGGATCAGGTAATATAACGCCTATACAGCAAGCATCTTCTGGAACAGTCCAGACTTTGAATGTTCTATATTGCTATTATATTAAATGTCAGAAAATACGACTCAGTTTCTGGTTTGAAAAACATAAACACAGTGGATAAACCTTGTACAACTGGTACCAAAAACTCTGTACCTTCAAGACCTGCCACTCACCTCTAGTGCTTTAAGCAAAGTTACATAAAGCGTTTGAATTTCATCACCTCTGCACTGAGAATGATCATATCTACCTGAACCACGTGTGTTGCACCTGGAAGGATTCACAGCCACAACACTGATTTGGTTTTTGATCTTCAGATGATGTCTTATTCTTAGAAACTTTTTCTAGTATGAGTGCTAAAAACAAGTTTTTCCCTTCCCACCATCCTAGTCCTTCTAAGAAGCATCTTTGGAAGCATCTCTCATAGACAGACCCAAGGTTGCCATAGGCAACAGTTTTACCAACTGCTTCACAGGCAGAGAACATGGCTTGTCATTTTTGCCACCTCCAATAACATTTAAAAATGTTTCCAGCCCGACAGGTGTGGCTCAGTGGTTGAGCATTGACCCATGCACCCAGAGGTCACCAGTTCGATTCCTGGTCAGGGCACATGCCCAGGTTGTGGGCCCAATCCCCAGTGGGGGGCATGGAGGAGGTGACCAATCGATGTTCTCTCTCATCGATGTTTCTCTCTCTCTCCCCCTCTCCCTTCCTCTCTCTTTAAAAAATCAATAAAGAAAAAAAAAACAATTAAAAAAAAATGTTTCCAGCCTTGACTGATAATTTCCTTGCCAGCCTCCTTTTGCCAATCAATCTCAAAGCCAGTGAACCTATTTTTTGTGACTCACCACATAAGTTCTGGTACTACTTTTTGTATCAACTATTTATTGCTACATAAACAAAACAAAAGCCCTGACAACAAAAATTAAAACAATGACTATATTCGCTTAAGGTTCTCTGGGTTAGGAATTTGGGCTGTGTTCCAGCAGGTGGTTTTTGGCTAGTTTCACCTGGGGTAATTCATGAAGCTGTACTTACATGCTGACTCAATTATGGATAGACCATCTACAATAGCTGCATCCATATGTCCGGTCTTTGTCAAGCTGTCAGCGAGGCGTCTCTGTTCGCTTCGTTTCCAGCTGGCTGCATCAGGCTCATTGCCATCTTGGTCTGAGTATTATCAGTACAAACAACAGAAGCTAAGCTTCAATGGGCAAACTCCCTTCAAACTTCTGCTTATGTAACATTTGCTAGTATCACATCGACCAAAATGTCACACGATGAAGCGCATATTCAAAGGTTGGAGAAATACATTTCTTCTTTTGATGGGAAGCGTGCCAAAGCCAAATTGCCAGAGTGTGTGCATAGAGGGACAGGAGGGTTTATAGAAGCCTTCTTTGAAATCAACCTACCACAGATTTATTGCCATCAGTGGCAAACCGTTGTTTTTTTTTAAGAAATCTATTTTTGTCCTGATAATCAAGGAATGAAACTTAGTCAAGTCTTACTTTTAAAAATGAATCACAGTGCACTCAAAGTTGTTCCTGAAATAGCTTCTCACTTAAATTTAGATATATTTTTTTCTAGAGGCACAAAAAGAATGCAGAACTGTATCTAGTGTCTTGAGAATTACTTGCTATTCTAGGTTGAAGGTCAAAATATCCTTGGAATGATATTGACAACTTACGATTTCTTGAGAGACTGAAGAACAAGGCTTGAAAGCCTGTAGGAACAAAAGCAACTAGAAAGAGTATCAAGCAAAAACCACGGCAGCGATCTATTCGTAGGTCTCGCCTCTCTAGATTAGTTTTAATTTCCAGAGAGCAGTCGCCTGAAATAGTCCACCTTGGATGACATGCTAGTCCTTACCCAGGTGAGGTTCAGACAGCTGGGTGCAGTCTCCACGACCTGGATCCAGTAGGAACTAGATACTTCTTCAGAGGTGTTTATGATCCCACGTGGAGGAAGAAATGGGTGCTGGCAGCCACTAAGCAGCAAAGGCCACTTGCTCTGTCTGACAAAGTTGTCACACCTGGGTAAAGGCACCTGATGAGTCAGTGGCAAAGGGATGCGTAGAAGTTTGAGAATTGCTTCTTCGAATTATTGAAAAACCTACGATAATTTTAGGAACCAGACAGTCTTGCTCGTTTACCTTCTGGAGCAACACGGAAGCCTTTAGGTCTTGGCGTGGGGAAATGGGACTAGACTGGGCAGAACCCCTGAACACACTTTCTTTAATGTAAGTCCTCCGGACCGTTTGCATTCTGCGGGAGGCCTGTCACTCAGGAAAGGAAAAGAGCTGAGGCATCACAGTACCCGATGAATTAGCACCTCGTCTCTTGGAGCCTAGTCCCCCGCATGCCTGTTAACTGCCCGCTCAGCAAACCTGCAGGGCCGAGGTCGTAACTCCACTTCCAGCTGTGCTATCTGTCCTGTGGTGGTTTCGAATCTGATGACTCAAAGCGACCATCCCAGGTAGCAGCCGGCTGTCTTTGGATTTCTCTCTTCTCCTAATGTTCCATTAACCTCTCACAGCTGGCCTCCCTATGCACCATCAGCAGTTCAGCTAATCTCTCCCTGATCTCTCCCCTTCTTGCAGGATGCTCATCATTAATACATCCTGGCTCTGCTGCCCCGCTCAGTTCAGCCTACCGGTGCTCTCTATTAGTGCGTGCTGTGCCTGAGGCAATTCACCCCCGCTGTCTGCTCAGCACTGGCTTTGTGGGGTTTCAGCACTGTGGGACCCTGAGGCAATGTGTGCCCAGGCCCATTAGACACCAAGCTGGAAGCAATGTCAGGATATCACTTGTGCTTGAACGGGAGTTCAGGGAGAGCTGAGCCCGAGTCCCCTCACTTGGCCCGCTAGCATGCTCTCGTGCGGACTCCAGTATTTGTAAGTGGATGCTCCCTCCCAGGAACACAGCTGAAAGTAATTACAACACATACCAGGGCAGCTGAAAAGAAGCCATCTCTACCTTGAGCCTCTCAGTGCATTTCAGAGAACTCACAGGACGGGTGTAGTACCCCTGGGTGAGAAACAAATTTATGGAAGCAAGACGTGTCTGTCATTGGCATGACACCTGCACTATGACCTAGTACATTCTTATGTATGAGATACATAAGATAATTGTCTATAGCTCAGCCACTGGGGAAATTATCTACTTGGTTTTCTTTTCAACATTGTCCATTTTAAGCAATTTTGTTCTTTCCTCTCTAGACCAAAGGAGTGACGAAACCTCAAAAAGAGAAATCAGAATTAAGTCTTCAGTTTAGAGTTAGCTGTGGCACAAACTGGAAGCATGTCCTATGGACCGTGTCATTGCTCTGTGATAAACTCTCCAGCACGCAAAGTGAGTTATTATTTATTTATTGATTGATTGATTGATTTTTGTTACAGATGTTTCTCTTATTTTCCCCCATTGACACTCCTCCCAATCCTCCCCCCCCCCAGCATTACTGCCTCTGTCCTTGTTTACACATACATGCATAAAAGTTCTGTGGTTTATCTCTTCCTTCCCCCCACATCCACCTCTTCTGAGGTTTGTCAGTCTGCACCCCACTTCCATGTTTCTGGGTCTATTTTGTTCCTCAGCTTGTTTTGTCTTTATATTCCACAAATAAGTGAGATCATGTGATATTTGTCTTTCTCTGATGGGCTTGTTCCGCTTAGGATAATACTCTCCAGGTCCTTCCATGTTGTCTCAAAGGATAAGAGATCTTTCTTTCTTACAGCTGCATAGTGTTCCATTGTGTATATGTACCACAGCTTTTTTATCCACTCATCTACTGATGGACACTTGGGCTGTTTCCACATCTTAGCGATTGTAAATAGCACTGCTATGAACATAGGAGTATATATATTCTTTCTGATTGGTGTTTCAGGTTTCTTAGGGTATATTCCTAGAAGTGAGATCACTGGGTTAAATGAGAGTTTCATTTGTGAGGAAACACCATAGTGTTTTCCATAGTGGCTGCACCAGTCTGCATTCCCACCAGCAGTGTACTAGAGTCCCCTTTTCTCCACACCCTCACCAGCACTTGTTGTTTGATGATGCAAAGTGAGTTTTGACCTTCTGGGACCTCCCAGGACTGGGGAAATGGAGGAGCCAGACCCTCGGGCCATGCTTCCATCTAAAGTGGTCCTGATGACTTATTTTTCCATGTTGAGGTTTGAATAAGCTTTCGTTTAAACAAAAGTTTCCGCTAAACATCTTAATGATGTGAATATGAATATAACATTGGCAAGAAAGGAATAATATTAATAATCTTTAATGTTCTCCTCAGTCTAAAACATATTATAATTCTATAAACAAGTGAAGAAACCAAGATAAATAGCCACTAATAAGACTTGAAAGCAAAAATGACATGTTCTTCCAATGGAAATGAACCGAATTATTTTAAAGTAAAATACAAGAATATATTAAATGATAGAGACATTTCAGCCAGGTCTGAAAAAGGCAGACTGATTTTTGGGTTCCTGATTATTCTCACAACCCTTTGTCAATCTCCCCGAGCTTTCAGAGTTGCTGCAAAGGGATGTCTTTAAACATGTAGCCCAGGGGACGTGTGCCTCCCCATCTCGGAGCCCTCATCAATCTGTCAGAGGAGCACACGCACAGAGATGATCTCCCTCCCCGCCCACGTGCATCAGCCCTCCATCTGTGGATTAGATGACTGTCACAGAGGCAGAAAGAAAGAAAGAAAGAAAGAAAGAAAGAAAGAAAGAAAGGAAGGAAGGAAGGAAGGAAGGAAGGAAGGAAGGAAGGAAGGAAGGAAGGAAGGAAGGAAGGAAGGAAGGAAGGAAGGAAGGAAGGAAGAAAGAAAGAAAGAAAGAAAGAAAGAAAGAAAGAAAGAAAGAAAGAAAGAAAGAAAGAAAGAAAGAAAGAAAGAAAGAAAGGAAGGAAGAAAGGTTAAAATATTTCTTGCCGCCTGGGGTGTGTTCAGGCCAAAAGGGAAGTCAGAAATGCTTGTGTCCAGGGTTGGCGATTTCCAGGAGATCAAGCAGGGGCAAAGTAGGGTTCAAGGATGAAGTGGCTTCTCCGGGCCCCTTAAACTCTAGCAGGTTTCGTTCCACCTTATCACGGGAATTGTTAGAAAAGGAGGGGTCAGACATGGCATGCAATTATGATTTTATTCTTCTAGCAGGTTTCTGAATCGATCTATCAAAGAAGCAGGAAGAGGTGAAAGGCATCGAGAAGATGAAATGCCAGGGGAGGTGGGAGGTCCTTGCTGAACGGTACTCCTATCTGGTTTGAGAAAGGGTCCCTGGATCGGTGTAGCAATCTGGTGAAAATGGAAGTATTCCTGCATATTTCTGAACCTCATCAGACACTTCACCATCTCTATGACTCGCAGGGACAGAGACTATATTTTATTTGTTCTAGGGTTTCAGTCACAGCCCCTTACACAGACTTCAATTCACACCTGCAGATAAGACACTGCTCTGGTCTCCCAGGCTCCTCAGATCTTCTGAGGAAGATGGAAACCTCCGTCCGCAAAGAGAGAAAACGCCTATTTAAATCCTGGATCTATCTTTTACGAACTAGGTAACCATGGGAAAATGACTTCATCTAAATCTGTTTTCTTACCTGTAATACATGTACAACAAACTGTACTTCATGGGATTATTCACTTTTAAACAGCTTAACACATTACCTAGTACATAATTTATTTAATTTTGTTATTAATAGAATGCAAAGCACTCTATATAATAGTGTGAAATTAAACTGTGGAACTTAATGAAAAGATACAAATACAAGTATTTACTGTGTCTCACAATTGGTTTCTTTATTTTATTTTTGGTAATACATTATTTAAAGTGTCACTCACTCCTCATTTTCACTAGAATCACAGTTTCTGTCTATTGCTAGCATGTAATTATAAACATTATAAAAGATCTGAATGAGCCCTGGCCGGTTTGGCTCAGCGGTTAGCATCGGCCCACGAACCAAAGAGTCACGGGTTTGATTCCAGTCAAGGGCATGTACCTCAGTTGCGGTTCGTCCCGACCCTGGTAGGGGTTGTGCGGGAGGCAACCAGTAGATGTGTCCCTCTCACACCGATGTTTCTCTGTCTCTCTCCCTCCCTCCCACTCTATCTGAAGATAAATGGAAAAATGTCCTCAGGTGAGGATTAAAAAAAAAAAAAGATTTGAATGGCAAGTTCAATTTTTAAAGTAACAGAGAGCCATAGACAGTATTTGAGCATGGGATTCATCAAGCCCCTGAGCAGATATTATGCACCTTCCATGTGGCAGGCACTTTGCAATGCACAAAGCTCATAGTGTTTACATCCTCCCAGTGATAAAATGAGGAGAGATGTTCTCTAATTAACGATGATCTGGTGAGAGAGTTCACGGAATTCACAGAGAGTGAAAACAAAACTGAAGAACTGGTGATGCTTGGAAGACTATTCTGTTAATCCAGGTAAGACACTAATTTGCTGTACCGGAGTAATGGCCATAAAGGGTCAGTGAGATAATGCATGGAGGAAGGATACGTGGGTGGAAAGATGGATGGACAAGTGAGAGGAAGGAAAGGGGCAATTGTTCCTTCTATGGTTTTCCAGAAACAAAATTAATTTAAACAGAGTATTCATATATCCAAAATGCATTGGTTGTAATGGGAACTTATACATAGTAATAAAGAAGGGACTCCAATGTATGCCATGATACTTCCAGCTATTGGAGTTTATCTGATACTGTATCCTCTCTCTTTTCCAATAATGCAGAGCCATCAAGACTTGAACTAGCTCATAGCTGTAAACACCTAGATGGTGGTGCTAACTGAGGCTTTGCAGGTAGGAAAGGTAAGCCCACAGTTAGGGACTGTATCTATTCCAATAAAGATAAATCACTGCCCCTTGAATGGAGGAAGAAGTGACTTTGAGTCTAATGCCATATTGACTTCTGTTTCTGGCAGGTGGGACACTCAGTGGCAGAGGTGGCCTCATCAGCTTTGATCACTGGTGCTGCTTCCATCCCTGGCCCTAGGTTTACCTCTTTAATGTTCACATTGTGCCAGCACTGGGATGGGCAATGATGGAGATTGGCTGCACTCAACTCGCTGAATGATTCTGACTTCTTAACTTCTTCGATATTTAAAACTACTGCTATGCTGGATGCTTGATGGTGAGTATTAATATACAGTACACAGATCTTCACACTTGATATTCACTTCCATAGTCTTTCATGCCTTTTTTACAGACTTTCTTGACCCTGATCTTCCAAACTGACTCCTTCAGACCACTGACCAATCAGCCATGACATTTGCACCTGCTCGTGAGCCCATATTTATCCTTTATTTTGGTTGCTTCTCTTTCCATGTAAAGCAGATAAGAAGGTAGATACACAGCAGGATGGTCTAGTGACTGGGAGGATGTCCCATCTCTGCTGACTTTAAGAACCACTCCTAAGTGGGACTGTAAGTCAGCCACCATCAAATTTGGCTCACACAATATGCCAGTCATATGTACAGAGAACCAAGCTCAGCATTTTTCTTCCTCCCCTCACATTATCCAAAGGGAACTTCATGTGGCCATGGGTTTCGCCGAGGAAGCAGGAACAATACAATGGGAGTATCATAAGGTTCTGGGCCAACTGTTTGTGCAGCTTACCTGTGTCTACTGAGCTCTTGCTTGATTCTGGTCCTACCCATTTCCATTGTACTATGCATTGTTGTTGGGCTCACTTAGCTGATAGAATTAAAAACTACAAAACCCTTAAAAATAAATTTTAGAAAGCACAAATATTTGAACAGACATCCATGCTTATGGATTAGAAGACACTATTGTTAAAATGTCCATACTACCTAAAGTGACATACAAATGCAATAAATCCTCATTAAGTTGCCAGTGGCATTTTGTAAACATAAAAACAAGCCAAAACTTTATATAAAACCACAAAGGAGCCCAAATAACCAAACAGTCTTGAGAAAGAAGAGTAAAACTGGAGGCATCACACTTCCTGACTTCAAAATATACTACAAAGTAACAGTAATTAGAACAGTATGGCACTGGCATCAGCATAGATACATAGACTGATGGAAAAGAATAGGAAGTCCAGAAATAAAACTATGTGTAAGCAGTCTACAGATCTTCAACAAGGTTGCCAAATATACACAATGCAGAAATGATAGTCACTTATACAAATGGTGTTGGAAAAACTGGATCTCCATAGACAGCTGGGTTTTTTGTTGTTGTTGTTGTTTTTTAGGGTGCATAATTCTCTACTGGAGATGGCATGAATTTTCTCCAGCTTATATCATAAATCTCATTTGGGGGGCTTGCTATAAATTTATAGTGTATTTTCCTACCACTGATAGTTTGTGTATTATAAAGGTTTCTCAGCTGCACTGAAGCCTTCATGGCATCCTCTATGGATCATAGCAGTATTTCTAGGTGTGAAATGCACTGCTTCTAAAAGCCAAAGGTATTTCCAGACATTGTGTTTCCTACTTATTGTGGGTAAGAGAAGTAGTAATTTGTCCTTTATTTTAGATGAGATTTTCTGACATCATTCCCAAATCTTCACAGGCTTTATCTCCTACCTCTGGATGTACTTGACACTTCTTGTGCATATGATTTGATTGACACTGTGTTGATATGCTGTGTTCAGGCGAGGTTATGTGAAATAATTATAGTCAAAGTCCCTTTAAAAAGGGGGTGAGTATAATATTCCAAAGGATAAGAGTATCAAGCATATCTTTGGGTAAGAATGTAAATGTATATTGTTGTCCATCTTCAGTGATGATAAACTATCTTTTGCCTCCTTCTTGGTAGCAATGGAAAAGAAAGTAGCTACCAAACAATGCCTGCATGTGTTTGAAGCCATGTTCTCTGTTTTGTTAACATTCCACTTGCCAAGGCAGCTTCAGTAAGAGGTGCTACTTGGTTGAGTTTGGGGCAAGCTACTTTCATACTCTAGAATTCATCTGATTTCCATTGTAGGAAATCAAGTGTGAACCACACCATTCATCTTGTAGGTCTTTAAGAGTGTTATTAGCCCATCAGTAGATGTGTGGGTAAAAGAGCAACGGTACACACACAATGGAATACTACACGGCTGTATAAAAAGAATAAAATCTTAACCTTTGCGACAGCATGGGTAGACCTAGAAGGTATTATGCTAAGTGAAATAAGCCAGTCAGAAAAAGACAAGTATATTATGATTTCACTCATATGTGGAATCTAATGAAGAAAATAAACAAACAAAATAGAAACAGCCTGATAGATACAGGGAACAGACTGACAGTTGTCAAAGGGGAGAGGGTTCAGAGGGCTGGGTAAAAATGGCAAAGGGATTAGCATACAAATCGGTAGTTACAGAATAGTCATAAGATGTAGATTAAAGCATAGGGACTATAGTCAATAATATTGATTGAGATAAATATGTATGGGGCCAGGTGGGTACTTGAAGCAGCAGGGGGGCCACTCTGTAAAGTCCATGATTCTCTAATCACTTTGCTGTATATCTGAAACTAATACAGAATAATATTGAATGTCAACTGTAACTGAAAAAATAAAAATAAAAACAGCTCCATTAATCTCTGCTATTTTGTGGGTGTGTGACATTGATTGAGTATCTTGGTTGAGAATAGGAGGAGCTCAATTTCAGATGATTTTACTTGATTATCTCTACTATAATAGCTCTAATCCACAGGCCAAGGATCTAACATAAATGTTGTATAAATGTTTATTCCAATTATACCTTTGCCGACTTGGAAATGACCATCGTGTAGCTCCATGGACCTGGTGGGTCATGGTGAGTTGAATCTGAAAAAAGATTCCATTTGTTACTTGACTCTAACGTAATTCACTCCGATAACACCTGAGCATCGGTGGCAACTCAGACCTTGTGCCCCATAGTTCTTGCATTCTCTTTTCCCCAGTGTATAATCTGAGGTACAACATGGGGAGAGGGAGTCGTTACTGAATACCTGTGGTGCTACAAATTCTTTCTTTCCGGTGAGACAGCCTCGCCTGTCAACACTGGGCTCCAGATCTGAAAAGTGGCTCAGATCATAAAACAAGTCAGAGTGCCTCTGTTATCTGGTATTTTAGGGTCCAGTCATCCCCCCCAGTTTCAAAGAGTCCAGTCCTATAACTTTGAAGGTTACATACATGAAAAAAAATTACAAATAATACACACTCTTTAAGCAGAGAAGTTTCTGAAATCTCCTTTAATTCTTCTTGTTTATACCAATTACTATTTTGTTGTTAACCTACTTTTCACAAGTCTGTGTTTTATTTCCTCACCTATAAATGGTAAGTGACTTAATGGTTTGACGTTGTTTAGTTTATATTCACTTGAATTTTCCTTTGGATATGTTCACAGAGTAGGGCTCATAGTAGATACTCAAGAAAACTCTTGAGCGTTTGTTTTAGAGTTATCCCACTTAAGTTTTGAAAGGAATCCATTTGAGACTTTTATTTTCTTTGCCAGTATGCAAAATATTTCTCTATGTTCTTCCAAATTGTGCTTCATCTGGTCTCATTTTCATTCATTAAGTACTCTTACATATATATATATATATATATATATATATATATATATATATGTATATATATATATATATATATATATATTTTTTTTTTTTTCTTTTGGAATTGTCAAGTATTACTCCTTAATAGCTTTTGACGTATTGGATTTTGATCCCCAAGGAGGCAGAGTGAAGGAGAAGAAAGAAAAGTATAAAAAGCATTTAAGATAAGAAGTGGTAAGTCACAGTAATATTGACCAAGAGGAAACTTAGGAATTTTTCTTTTTCTTTCAAAACTGACTCAATTTACTTTTGAAGTCACTTTTATCAGGAAATAGACAATAAACTTTTTTTTTTTTCCCAAGAGATCATCCACTTCTTTTTATCCTTTGTGCTTTGCAAGGAAACACAATAGATGGGTGGGGCTTGTGAAGTAGAAATTACTTTCTCGCCCTGACCAGTTTGGCTCAGCAGTTAGAGTGTCGGCCCACGGACCAGAGAGTCCCGGGTTTGGTTCCTGCTAAGGGCATGTACCTCGGTTGCAGTTTGTCCCCGGCCCCGGCTGGGGTTGTGTGGGTAGCAACCAGTCGTTGTGTCTCTCTCAAATCGATGTTTCTCCCTCTTTCTCCCTCTCTCCCTCCCACTCTATCTGAAGATAAATGCAAAAATGTCCTTGGGTGAGGACAAAAACAAAAGAAATTACTTTCTCAAGTGGGAAGAGGAGCGTAAAGAAGAAGGGTCCTCACTCAGGAAACTATCTAGTGCCTTCCAGATTGCAGTTTATTGAGGTGGTATTTATTTCATCTTCGGATTTAAAAGTGCTGAAAAAGAACTGCTCTCTGAATATACCGCCGTGGAACATGGAACACGCCAATGCACCTGCAATCTCAGGTGCACGAAGTGGAACTTGGGAAAAGGGTTATAGACAAAAATTAAAAAAAATTACACTTGAAACAAAACTTCTCAGTCAACAGATTTGATGGCATCTGCTTTTGCACCAGATGGCCTCCAAAATGGACAGCGGTCCTCATGCTTTTTCCTCCCACTCTCGTTTCTCTCAAATGTATTTTTACTCATGGAGAAGTTGGGATGAGACTGACCACAATAACTTGAGAAGTATTCCTGAGGAAGGCACCAGCATGTAGTACACTCTAGCATCATTCGTCCTAAAACCAGAAATAACTTTTTAAAATATGTTTTTATTGATTTTTTTTTTTTTTAGGGAGAGGAAGGGAGAGTGAGAGAGAAACATCCATCGGCTGCCTCCTGCTCGCCCCCTACTGGGGATCAGCCCACAGCTAGGGCATGTGCCCTGACCAGGAATTGAACAGGGACCTCTCAGACCATGGGATGATGCTCAATCCACTGAGCCACACCAGCTGGGCTGAAATAATGTTTTTAAAGACAAATCCAGAACAGAGTCAGGCAATATGGCTATTCTGATGGAGTTCAGGAAAAAAAAAATGATTTAAATTTGACTCTTTTTGAAATTGGGACTGGATTATTTAATCATTCTTTCATTGAGTCATTGCCAAAAACTGTAGGGTGCACAAGACGGAAGCAAATATTGATTAAGAATCCAAACAAAGATTGATGCAGTAAAAGTGGTACTTTGCCTGCCAGCCACATGACCTCATTCCAGTCTTAGTCTGGCATTAATTAGTACAGTATATACCATCGTGCAGACCTTGGCCAAAACACGGTGCTTCTCTCCTAGGTATGAAATAATGGAAGGTATAAAATAATGAATGTGAACTCAGAGATCTTTAAGGGGCCTTTAAAGTTTCTTTGGGTAATGGACTCCTTTGAGAATCTGATAACTCCTCTTAAAAAAGTAAAGCACACAGAGTCTTGCTCTCAAATTCAACAGTTTATATGCCTGTGCTATGAAGAAAATAAAAGAGAAAAATCCTGTTCTGAACTCATCTAGTTAAGGATACAAAATATGTACAAATGAAATGACTTGAGAAATGTGTAAAGTTATAGTTACAAATGCAAATGTGACTCAGGGCTGCCAGGCAAGCAGTATAAATGTGTAAAGGAACATTGGCGAAGAGTCAACGCATCTCCATATCCTAAGGCACTGATACTCGTAGACAGGTGACAGATAGATGATGATGATGATGATGATGATGATGTTGATGAAGGTAGACAGACAGACATATACTGTGCATACATATAAACATATACCGTGCAGAAAAAAAAATTAATGTGAGTTGGGTGTTGTAGCCCTGAGGCTGCCAGTCTGTGATCTTTCAAAAAGAGCATAGCGCCCTGGCCAGTTTGGCTCAGCAGTTAGAGCGTTGGCCCGCAGACTAGAGAAACCCGGGTTCGGTTCCTGCTAAGGGCACGTACCTCGATTGCAGTTTGTCCCCAGCCCCGGTTGGGGTTGTCTGGGTGGCAGCCACTCCATGTGTCTCTCCATGTGTCTCTCTCACATCGATGTTTCTCTCTCTCCCTCCCACTCTGTCTGAAGGTAAATGCAAAAATGTCTTGGGGTGAGGATAAAAAATAAATAAAACGAAAAGAGCATAGCTGTGAAGCAAATGATGCCCATTGCAGACGGGGCCTGAGGATCGTTCCCTGGAGTTAGGAAGAGTTAAGGCACAATTCAGGCTGCAGTGGCTACAAATCCAGGCTTTCTGCTGCCGTGTTAGAAAAAGTCATTGCAGTCAAGGTTTGCCCACATTTTATAATGTAGAGTTGACCCTTCAACAAAAAGGGTTGGAATTACACAGGGCTACTTTTATGTGTATTTTTTCAATAAATTACTGTACTGTTTTCAACCCATGGTTGGGAGTGCGCAGGCGCAGAGGGCCAGCTGTGCGCACTGATCTACACCATTTTATCTAGGGGACTTGGGCATCCAGGGATTTTAGTATCTGTGGGGAGGAGTGTCCTGGAACCAATCCCCTGTGGATACTGAGGGACAACTTCAGTGTTTGGGAAATCAAGAGTGGTATGTGGATTTCCGACGGCAGGGGATGTTTGAGTGGAGTGTAGTGGTTGACCATGGGCTCGGAATGAGGTGACAGACATCCACACACTTCTGTTACTCTTTATCCATGTGTGTCATCACAGGGAGCTGTTTCAGTGAAGTTCGAGTTTCCTCATCTATAAAATGGAGACAATAATACTAATCTTTCCATTGAGTTTTGGGAGAATCAGATAAAATAATCACATTATTTAGCATAGTACATGGCATATTGTTAGGTCTGAAAAGTTAGCCATAATTATCATGTGAGTTTTGTTAATTTTACTTTGGAATTGACCTTAACCTTAACTGTTAAGCTACATATATCGACTTGCAAAAGCTTCTAGAATAGTAATTCTAAATGTATGCCCTAGTTGTTGTGTGTCAATAACTGCCTTTCTACGTGAGAGACCACATCCATCAATGTAAACTAATCAATAAGGCCCCAGAGTCAGAAGTCTAACTTTGGCAAATGGTAGGCATCATCAGCAGTATGATGAGTTTTTTTTAATGTCTGACTACAAAAACACTAAGTACCGTAAAAACATTCACAGAACCAGAATAAATAGATACATGTGTGCACATGTGAATATTTATATGCATGTATGTGAACATACAAATACACACACACACACAGGCATGCCTATATGACTTGAGTAAAGCAAGACAGAAAAATAAATGATGGTTTTCTATTTTTTCACCAAGTACTCGTCCTCATAAGCCTTTCCTTGTGACTTGCCTTCTTACCATCTTCCTCCCCATCTCTCTTGTGGTTCCCACCCCTCATCTCAACAGAAACCTAAGGCATCTCAGCAGGGATTAGGACATGGACACTTTTGAGGGGACATGATTCTGCCTTCTACTACAGGTAGTATGGAAAATCGTTACCTTTCCATTTCCGGGGTCTGTATGTAGAATGTAAGTCCATACCCTATTGTCAGGCCTGGGCATGCGGCTTGGCTGGTGAATGAAATGTGAGGAAATGCGTGGGGCACTCATCGCAGAACAGAACCAAGTCAAGAAAGAAGCCTGACCAACAGTCACTGATAAGTGATGTAAGAAAGAAATGTGCAGTTCCACTGATACTTGGAGATTGTTTACAGCAAAACTGATGAATAAAGGTCCAGAAAGAGAGTGACTTTACGAGAACAATAATACAACTACCAGTCTCTCATTTTAGCTACAGATAGACACTTCCCCATGGAACACAAAATACCCTAAACCCTCCCAATCCAGTTAGCTCAGAATCATCCTCACTTCTGCTATTTATTCCCTTGTAGCATGAAACCCACTTGTTAGTTTCTCCAAGAATCAATGTTCAAAGTGATTTTGCACTGAAAAAAAAGTCAAAAGCATATATAAAATCATCATGAGTAACTGGACATGCATTTCCACTTTATGGTTGTCATGATCTAAATATAAGAAAGGAGAAGGTAAAGGAATCCTAGAAAGGATAAGGAAGAACAGTTAAAATTTTGTTCTCCTAAATTAAGTATTACATTTTATCTTTATCTGCAGGTGAAGAAAGCTTCTCAGTCCCTGTAGCTTCAGCTCAGCGCACACACTGATCTACCTCGGCGGAGTGTGCCTCTTCAGATCAGCAGTCCTTCCTATTAAGTAATCATCTCATTAAATATTTCATCAGGAAGCTGGTTGCGTTGCCCATCTGTCTTGTCCATATTCAATTACGATGGCTATCATTCTTTTATGGGGAGATGCATGCAATTTTTCAACCTGCCTTGACTTTTTCTGCTCTAAAATTGACATATTTTATGGGATTTTCATAAGATATTACCGATAGTAGGCATTAAACGTCTTTCCCTTTATTCTCTTACTCATTTTTGAAGTCAGGGCCTTTCCACCTTATCACAGCAGTTGTTAGAAAAGGAGGGGTCAGACACAGCATGCGATTATGATTTCATTCCTGCGGGACTCCCCCTTTATCCATGGTTTCATTTTCCCTGGTTTCGGTTAACTGCAGTCAAACAAGGTTCTGAAAATATTAAATGGAAAATTCCAGAATGAAACAATTTGTGAGTTTTAAGTTGTGAACCATGCTGAGTAGCTTGATGAACCCTCGTGTGTCCCACTTCATCACACCTGGGACACGAGGCAGCTCTCTGTGCAGGATATCCTTGCTGTACATGCTGCTTGCCCATTAGTCACCTAGCAGCTGCCTGGGTTATCAGAACGATTGCCACATTATCGCATTGCTTGTGTCAAGTAACCTTTGTCATAGCCTAATGCTGTGTCACAATGCCCATGTCATTCGCCTCCCTTCATCTCATCACGTAGGCATTGTATCACCGCACATCATCGTGAGAAGGGTGAGTACAGTACAATAAGATACTTTGAGAGAGAAAAAGAGAGACCACATTTCACATAACTTTTATGTTCCATTTTATTACTGGTTATTGTTGTTATATCTTACTGTGCCTACTTTATAAATTAAACTTTATCATGGTCTGTATAGAAAAACAATACATAGTATATATAGGTTTTGGTACTATCCTCGGTTTTAGGCATCCATTGGGGGCCTTGGTATGGATCCCCTGTAAATAAGGGGGGGTTACTGTATTTGCCAGTTTGATGTGGAATAAAGCACTCAGTAATTGGATTAAATTATAAAACTTCCCAAACACACACAATGACCAACTGAGAGACTAGACATTTCTTTTTTATTAGAGGAGTAATCTCTGAATAACTAAGAGTGAATCAAACATAAACTGACTTTAGTTTATTACTCGAGTTTTCCTTACAAGTTTGTAAAAGTACTGGTCATAATAAAGACTGTAGAAAACCTAACAAATCTTAGCAAATTATTTAGACTAATGCTTCATTTTGTAGATGAAGAAGATGAAGTAATTTGTCCAAGATGATGTAATTAGATCAGGATTATAACTTGTTCTTTCTGTATGTATTCTTTCACTCTACATTTCCTTTAAAAAGATGATTGATTCTCTTATACAAATGTGAATATATATTTTTGTTTATAATCATCTTTCTCTTTACCTTACTTGTTAAACCAGTGAGATTTGGGTTTGGGGTTTTTGTTTGCTTGTTGTTTGGTATTTTTCTCCCCCATTTCATTTGCATTCCTTTTTATTCAAATCTTTAATAGAACAATTTCCTCATTTACATAAAGGTTCATCTCTTGGCTCTCCTACTTGAAACATGAGTTTCTAGGTCCTAGAAAAATGCCTGGCTAAAATCATGAATTTAATAAATAATTGTTGAATGGTTGAATCCATTTTGTACTAATTTTGTCTCATTTTATTAAATATATTAGTAAGCATTGCTTATTAACAAGGCACCACTCAACATTACAGCCTCAAAGGTGAACAAATGGGAGCCGGCTCTGATGGAACAACTTCACCATGCTTGGTAATACTGAGGGTTTATGAGCATTTTCTACTGCTTAGTATAGATTGTTGTTTAATGTCTTTCAAAGTCTGTAAGCTTAGGAAGTGATGTAGAACTCATAACCAGGCCTATGCAGATATATGCAACTGTGCACCATGAGAGTGTATTTTATGGTATTTGTGTGGACCGTTAAGTATTAATGCAGCTGCTAAGCCAGCCAAATGGTGTGAAAGACTACACGCAATGCTCTGGCCTTCTGGAGAAGTATTTTCCCTTCTTCTGGTGGGCGTCCGGGACCACTGAAGTTCAAGTGCCCCTTTGTGAGCAGCCAGCGAGTCATTGGGGGACCACATCCACTCCTATCCTACTCACTTATTTCCTGTGCACTGCTTCTTACTTCAGTAGTAAACTGATGTCAGAGCAACCTTGAATGGAATCCTAATATCATGTCATTCTCTGGGAATGTAGGTTACTTTTTGTGAGCAAGCCAACGTATCAGAGTCTTCCATGTCGCTTTTAGTCAAATGCGAACAGTGTTTAATGTATTTCTCCATTTTAGGAATTCTGGAATATGAATTCTCTTCATAGTCACTGATGTTTCACGTGTAGCTTTGATTTTTTTCAGTATGGGGCATTGAAAGTGTATAGAGATAGAGGTTAGAGTGCTGGAAGTGTTCGACATGTAGACAGCAAAGTCACCCAGGCTGATGACAAGAGTCCGTGAGGAAGGCTGGGGCCACTGTCCTTGTCTTAAATAAGTGAGGAGGAGCAGGAATGAAAGGTCAATAGATGGCCTTAAAGAGGAATAAAGAGAGTCTTTGTGATGGTTATTAAAGAAATATCTGAAAGTTAATTCTCTTATGTATCAATCAAGTGACCATTCAACCCAAGTGATTCAGAAGTGATTCTAAGGCCTGGGAAATGCTTTCCAGAGGCACACCAATCTAGAGGCCAGGGATAGTTGGCATTTTTATCATATGGTTACTGAGGAAATCTGTCCAGACTAAGAAGAAAGGGGAAAACACTTTAGAGAGCTTTTTGAAGTCAAGATGAGTTGATTCATCCTCCTAAATACTTAGGGAAAATATTAGAGCCTATTTTACATGAATAGTTAACTTCTCAAAAGAAATGGATGAGGACAAGAATAAATCAGTGGGGATTGTTCTCTTTTAAAGAACTCAAGAGAAAAATAAAAGGAAAGAAGAGAACAGAGAGGAGATGGAGGCAATAGAACTCCGAGTCTCTGACAGAGTGTATGTTTTATAACTGTATTTATTTATTGGCAACCTGGGTGGGATCATAGCAGAATACAGTCTCTGATAGCACATAATTTAGAACAAGATTTAATTTTCCACCTCCCTCAAGAGTGTGGGGCTTTATCTCTGGAAAATCAGCAATGGGAAGATTTACATTAACTAGAGCAGCAGCTGCTATGGGTCAATAACTTCAATGCCCCTAGACAATGCTACATATGCCAAGCCCTTGGATGTGCAGCAGTGGACATCGTCATGACCAGTGCTTATTATTGGTTGTTTACTGTAAATGAAATGCAAAGGTTATGACCCTTTCTCATTTGGACATGAAACTACCTTTTATGCTGGAGAGTGCCATCTCCTGTGATGACTGAGAAAATGGAGATTAAACTTTCAGATTTTCTTAAGAAATCCAAATATATTGATATATATTGCCAATAGGCAGAGAGAATTGCAGAAGGACAAAGGGTTCCTTTTTAATTGACCATTTGCTCAGCCAATGGAGCCCTTACACAGCTCAACCTGTCAAAGGAGATCATGTGACAAAATCTCTGTAGGACCATGCTCCCCTGTCCCAGGTCTTCTGACTTATCTTTATTTAACCAGAGAAATAGATGCGATGATCTGATGTCTCTACGCTCCGTCCAGGCAATCATCACTCCTTCCTTGGACTGAAGCTCCCATGTCTTGCTTGGTCTCATCGCTTTCCTTCCTGCTCTCCTTTTAGCGGTTCTTTTAAAGAGTAAACAAGACCAAACCACTCACTTGTTCAAAACCTTTCAGTGACTGCACTTCACAGTCATAATAAAATCTAGACTTTTGCTATGGTTCCCACGATCCTATCCAACCTGGTTTCTCACTCTGGGTTACTTCTCTGGTATCATTTTTTTTTAATCTCCCATTTCTTCACTCACTCTAATCAGTCAAACTGGGCTTCTGCCTTTCAAGCAAGTTTCTGCTCAGACTAATGATACTTGTTTCTACCTATGCCTAGAACACTCTTTCTCAGATAGTCAGGCCTGGCTGTCATGCTTAACTCAGGTCTCTTCTCAGATGTCAGTTTTCTGACCAATAGATTTACAGTAGAGACTTCCTGGTTGCCAATCGCTTGGTTTTTCTTCAAAGCCCTCCCTTTTGCATTTAGTGTGTGACCTTCCTTTCCACCCTTTTGAGGGCAGAATATTAATGCTGCATGACTAGTGCTTGGAACACTTTCTGATGCACAGAAGACATTCAATAAATAATTTAATCAAGGAATGAGAGAGAAAGAACGGGAGGGGCAGAGCAAAAAAGAGAAGATGGACCTTAAATTTTAAAAAATAATATAAAAACTAAGCAATTAAGAGATTGACTTCTTTTATAATTTATTACCCGAGAATGAAAAGAAAAGCATGAACATACCAAGAAAGAGCAGGTAAAACCCCCATTCCTGAGAGAGCTCCGACAAACAAACCCACCTCCCCCACTGAGAGACACACATCTTTGTGGTAAGGGTGGTTGTGTGGTAATGGCCAAGAAAAGCAGTTCTAAGGATTGTTGATTTTGTTTTGTTTTATTTTAGTTGATTAACAATTTATCGACAAACAAAACCATAAAAACGTGAACAAACAAGCCAAAACAGAGAGAACTGAGATTGTTCAATTAGCACGAGCCGTGAATCAAACCTTGCGATTTATGATTGCTTACACTAACTAGCATGGATCTGATACTCTAACTAGCAGGACTCATGATGGCTGTTACATGAGAACTTAACCACAGAACCCCTCTTATAGGAACTACTCATTTGCCTAATTTGCTCATCTAATGAAAACAACAACAAATATCTGTACTTTGTTTTGTGGATAATTTTCTCCCAATTTTGAACATTGGAAAAAGAAATCTGAGCATATTTTGCTTTTACCTCAAATGACCATCTAGTGGCAAAGTGTGTAGGAGTAAGGTGTCTGTTCTCCCGACAAACATTTGTTCAGCATCACTCTGCGCCAGGTATTGTGCTGGGCAGAGGTGAACAAACACATCCTTCGGAGAAAAGTCTCTATTTCAGATCCTGTCCTCTGACATTATATTCAGAAAGTTGCAACGGCAAACATTATTATCTAAAACTGAAGTAGTATGCTAGGCTCTGTGCTGGGCAGGTTTCAAATGTATCATTCCTAGTAACAAAACTTCAAGGTGGATATTATTGGTCCATTTTGTAGATGAGGAAAAAGAAGCTAAGAGAAGTAGACCCCCAAAGTAGCCCAGCTGATGGGCAGAAGAGCCCACATTCCCATCCAGATGTGCCTGATTCTAAGTCTCTGCCTTTACCCACCACATCATTTTGTCTCATATCAAATTGGAGAAATCATCTATAGCTAGGCACATTTTTTGTTGTTTGTTTGTTTCTGAAAAGTTAGCTTGAACTCGGCACAACTGACAAACAGTTATCACGTAATCTTACTGGATTTTAATTTCCATAGCAATGATGCTCGGACCCACCTGGTTACTGATCCAAAATTGTTTAAGGAAAATTCCTGGTGTACGTACATGAGACTAATACTGTAGCAGTATGCAGACTGATGACCCTTAAAGAATGAGAACTTGAAAAAAACCAACAAGCAATGATTGAGTTCAGTTCTCTATAGAAGTAACCTCCACTAAGCAATCAATATATTACTGGGCTTAGAGATCAAACACACTTCAGTGAAAGTGACAAAACCTGAGAGAATTCGCATGTATATTATTAGCAAATATAAAACCACATTAAAGACAGCTGGTAAAAACCACATTAATAGGCAGAAGGAAAAATATTTCTAGAAAAGCTGAACTCAGAGTAAGTATATGTTAATGTGTTCTGGGAGACATTAAAGCTATTTACAATATTCTAATTCTCATTCTTTAAGGTATGGAATAGGTTTGGCATGTCCTGTGTTTTAAAGTCCAGCATGATTATTTGTCTTTCTTTAGCCCATGGAAAGTGAGAGAAAGCTTTCTGTTTCACTTACCAGGACCCATCTGTTAGGAGCTAGTGTCCTGGTACAATGACTAGTGACATTTCCGATGGTGGAGGATCTCATCACCCTGGGTCCCTGCTGAAAACCATGAGGACCAACTCGACGTGGACATGTGGTACAAGTGGGAAATAAACCTATGTTGTTTTAAGTTACTGAGATTTGGACGTGGCTTGAACCACAGGGTAAACAGCCCATCCTGAGGGGTTGAAGGTGGGGCAGAGTCCAATCTGAAACTGTTTAGGGCAGAGGGTACTCTGAGTGTGACCATTTTTAGATCCACCCAAGGAATGGAAATGTTTTCATTAGTAATCATCTTTATGCTGTGAACCATTGACACTGCCTAATGACTTTCTCTTTATCTAAATATTACTTACCAGAGTGCATGCCAATAAGGTTTCTTACCATGTAGCCTGCAGAAAAAATGGTACATAATGTGAAACATCTCTCTGGCTGTCAATTATATTTCTTCATTATTAAATTAATTCCTTGGCATCTTAAATTATTTATCAGGTTTCTATTAGTTTGGTTAATGTAGCTCTGGCCCTGAAAAAATGAGCACATGAGTGTGGGTCCATTGGCTAAAATGGATTTGGGGAGTCACACAACTGCTCTTGATAGAGACAGAGATAGAGATGGAGATGGAGATAGAGATAGAGAGAGAGAGAGAAATAGAGCTAGAGATAGATAGATAGATAGATAGATGATAGATAGATAGATAGATAACAAGAGGGAGAGGAAGAGAGGAATTGCCTGGCTATTTCTGACAAGACGTTTGTTTAAATTCTGCTCTCATGAGATGACCAATCACCTCTTAGTCCTTCTCAATCTGATGAAGCAAAATATGTTCATAAAACTATGTCTATGCTTTTCATCAGTGCTTTTCAGACAGTTATTTCTGGTCAAGAAGGCAGGTGGGAAAAAGCAAAAGCAGGGGTATCTCTGTTTTCCCCATTGGATTTCCAGATTGCCTCATGTGCTTGGATATTTTGTTGCACAAATAACCTCCTCCATCAAATTGACAGGTCTTTTTGGTTAACTTGTTTTCATAATAAATGTTCCATCACCTACATCTATTTTTATTAAACAAGGTGTGCTGAGGAAGGAGGAAAGGTTTGATACAGTCAGTAGGCACTTCTGTTCTCAGCAGCTATTTTATTTTTAATTTGTGCTTATATATTATGTTAGAATAATATGCACCAGATTATGAATGTCAGGCTGGTAATAAGATTATTTTCTATTGTCATCAATTTTCATAGAAATTCAGACAGGTTATACCGGTTGAGACCCACAAGTATTTGACAGCACCTGACTTATAAATTACTCTGTTCCTTCAGCTGCTGATTGATTTCTGGACATAAATAACAAAGGAAATGCCAGAGCAATAATTTATCCATTCTTTGTGGTCACGACTTGTGTTTCAGAAACATTGTTTGTTTTGCTTGGGTTCTGACTGGATTTATAATTTGTCAGGCCCTCTGCACACACTGCTTTGCTTTTCACTTTTGCTCTTTCAGATTATTATCCCGAGGAAGGAACAGCAGGAATCCTATATCTATGCGACTAAAACCAAAGCTCTGTCTATGTATGACCACCAGCTCTGAACTGAATATGCTGGAAAGAAGCCGGTATACAATCTTGAAGAGGAAGTCTGTTGAGTTCATCGGAAACCCGCAGCCTGATACATAGGGTAGTTATGGTGTTGCCTTTCATTTGCTCATCACTTCCCTCCTTCCCATCCACCGCTCTTCCCTCCTTCCTTCCAGCTTCCTCCTCTCGTCCTTTCTTTCCTTCTTCAATAAAACATGTATTAATGTCCAAAATATGCTTCATAAGCTCAACCGGACTATTTATCACACTCTAGTTTTCATTCTTTTCCAACTCTGAGGCCTTGCTCACAGCGTTGTCTCTACCCAGAATGCTCTCTTCCTTCCATTTTTTTCTTAAAAAAATTTTTTTTTTCTTTATTGATGTTAGAGAGAGAGAGAGAGAGAAACATCAATGAGAGTGAACATTGATTGGCCGCCTTCTGCATGCCCCCCACTGGGGATCGGGCCCACAACCTGGGCATGTGCCCTGACCAGGAATCGAACTGGCAACCTCTTGGTGCATGGGTCGACGCTCAACCACTGAGCCACACCAGCTGGGCTCTTCCTTTCATTTTCTATGAACACTGTAAGCAGCCCTTATTCTGATATACAGGGTGGGGCAAAAGTAGGTTTACAGTTGTTCAAATGAAAATAAATACAGTAATACTAAATGATAAGACAAGAATAAACTCAGTGTTTCGCATACTCACAACTGCAAACCTGCTTTTGCCCCACCCGGTATTTACTGTCCCCCCAACCCTTTCACCGAGTCTGTGTGCACTCTTTACTTGTAACTCTCTACTATGGCATCCACCCAAGTCTTCATTATTTTAGAATTATCTGTATACTCACCGTTTTGATCCTTCCCGGTTGTTAACATGCCACCTGTGGAAGGGCACTTTGTCTAGCTCCGATGCACCTACAGTGTCTTGCATAGAACGTATGAAAAAAATACCGAAACAAAACCCCAAACAACAATAAATACTGCAGAAAGGGCACAGCACTAGAGGGCAAACTGATTAGAGTTCGAGACTCCCCTCTGTAATTTTCTGACTTGAAATTCGGAAGACCCCTTTGCGTCTCCAGTGCCTTATGGATAAGAGTGGAAATCACTACACTTTTTTTCCTCCTTGGAACATTTACAACTGCAAAGTGTATGACTCTAATTCATGCCTTCTGTTAAATGACTCAACACCAGATAAATCAGAGGATCTCACTATCACAGGTAGAGGCTTTAAAACATGCAAGAGGGATTTTATAAACCTTCTCGATGAAGAATCGAACAATAATAGCAGATACTCTTCATGAGCCCTTCATAAATGGCAGGTTCTGTGCTAGGTGTTTTAGATGATGCTCTCCAGTCCTCACCAAACAAATAAACAAAATCGTGCAATGGTGGATTTCAGTGCACCTGTTTCACTCATGAGAAAAGGAGATACAATTAGCTTAAGTCCTTTGGCCCACACAGAGTTTGAATTCCACCAATGTCTGTACAGTACTAATGCCCACACTCTTTTTTATTAAATTAAATAAATTAATTAAAATGGCTATGTATTCTATACATGTACATTAACTGTATCAATAGATACTATATTATTGTGCATTTGTTGGTACAGAGTGCAATTAGTGTTTTCAAATAGCGCATGTGTGAGTTTGGTTTCTTTCAATTAACTTTTATTATATTTTATTTTTTATCCTCACCCGAGGACATTGTTGCATTTATCTTCAGATAGAGTGAGAAGGAAAGAGGGAGGAAGAGAGAGAGAGAGAAACATCGATATGAGAAAGACACATCAACTGGTGGCCACCCACACGACCCCAGAGCCGGGGACAAACTGCAACCGAGGTACTTGCCCTTAGCAGGAATTGAACCCGAGTCTCTCTGGTTCACAGGCCAACGCTCTAACCTCTGAGCCAAACCAGCCAGGACTCAATTAACTTTTAGACTTGAGGTTAGGAACCTGTTTTTTGATCACCACTCTTAGTAAGTGACATTTTAATAAACTATATAGATAACTAGGGGCTGTGCCCAAAGGGAACATCTAACCAACGCCCACTGTCTCGTCGCCGGCCTCCTTCTCCCACTACCAGCCTGCTGCTCCAGGCCTGTGAATTGCATTTGCAGTGTGGGCATTTTTTGCACAGAATCACCCACTCTTCTTTTCCAGGAGCTACACTGTGCAAGTCAGCAGGCTGGAATGAGGGATCCATGCTGAAGCCTTGAGACACAGTGACCCTAGAGACAACCAAGAGGATCCAAGTCAAAGTCCTCATCCAAGATCTCAGCACTCTAACCTGTCACAGTCCTGACACAAGGTCCAGGAAAAACTCTCCAGCTTTGATCCTGGAAACAGGTCAGTCATTTTATGTCAGAAAAGGTGAGACAAAACCGCTGCATCTTCATTTGTCAGAGGTGCCATTGTTGGAGGTGTGCTTGGCGATGGACAAAGCATTCACACACACTCCTTTGATTCTAATCCCACCCTCTGAGTGAGGGCTTTCTCCTAACCTCTCAGTTACACCACATGGTTGTCATTATTTATGTTATACTTATGTTTCCTTTTAAAACATTTCCCAGGTTCCATTTCCTCCCTTGCAACTATTGCAATGAATTTGAGGCATACCCATGAATTTGATGAATAATATGTAGTGTTGCATTCTGTGTATGTATTTTCACTTTACACAAATAGTGTTGTACAATAGACCACATTCTGTACATAATTCTTTCCCTGCAGTGCTGTGTTTTTAAGACTGATGCATTGTGCTATGTGTATGTCTACCCCGTCTTAACCTTAATTGCTGCATAACTCAGAGTGAGTATCTGTTGCACAATATCCTACCTTAGTGGTAAATACTTAGAGCTCCAGACTTTCCAAATAAAACTGTGCTGAACATCCTCATACGTCTTATGGACATGCATGAGCTCTTCTCTGGGATTACCTAGCCATAGGATATACTCAGATTAAATCTGACTAAATATTACTTTACAGATTTCTAAAATGACTGCACCAGTCTGGACTCAATAACATAATGTGCGGGATTCCTGTGAGTTTGCACCTATACCCATGCTTGGAATTGCTCAGCTTTCTAATTTTTTCCAATATGATGCATGCAAAGTGATATTTAATTGTTTTGATCAGTGTTTTGCTAATATTAAATATGAAACCATATGTCTTCTGTGAAGACAGGAATTCTTGACTGTTGGGTTTAATGATGTATCCCTGGAGTCTGTTGCTGGCAGGGTATGGGTTCTCAGGAAATGTCTGTTGAGCGACTCATCACATACTGAAGCTCTGTTTGGGCATCTACTACTACCATAATCATTGTTATTATTATTGTTCTTTGTTTGTTGGGCTTCTTGCATGTTTCTTTTGATTTGTAGGAATTCTTAATATATCATAGATATAAATGTTTCTAAGTTAGATTTAAACTTTTCTTCCAATAAGTTATTACTTGCCTTTTTCACATTTTCTTAACAAAACAAAAATCTCTAATTTTGGTACAATTAAATAAACACAATGTTTTCCCATTTAGTTTGTTCTTTTATAATATTATTATTACAAAAACTCTTTCCCAGCTTATAGATCCTAAACATGTGCTCCTTGTTTTCTCACACTGGTTTATAATCAAACTGGATTACACATTTATATATTGTGTTACAAAAGAGCACATTTCATTTTCCCTCCGTGTTTTGAACCATCTTTCACACACTGTCTACTAAACAGTCTGTCTTTTCTTCACTGGTTTGTGGAGACGCTTTGTCTTACAGCGAGTTTCCACGCAAGCAGGACTCTTTCTGGTCTTTATTCGACCTCCCAGATCTGCTAGTTTTTCACCAGAAACAAGCTCAGTCTGTCGTTTCTTTATACGATGTCTTCGTAGAAGTCCTCCTCTTTTCTCTTTTGATTCATTTTTCAAAATTGGCTTAGCCATGCGTTGACTCTTATTTTTCCATGTAAATGTTAGAATAAGTTTCTCCAGTTTATGAAAATTGGATTTTGATTGAAATTGTACTTATTTCAGAGATTGGTCTTCAGTGCAAAGACAGTCTCTTAAGATTTTCCATTAGGAATAATATATTCTGGAGAATTTGGGTAAATGACATTTAATCAAGATAAGAAAATTCTTAACGCGTAAAAAAGAATAATGTTCTTTTGTTCATAAATTCAGCTGCAGGTGACTAATGTTGGTAAATCACTAATAACTCTAATAACTTGGAGAAGTACACTTATCATACCAGAACCTGGACTATTCATAGTCACTGCAAGGATATAGTTTATTGAATTATCTTTTAGGAAAAGGAATCTTTTTCTCTATTCAATTGTCTTTTAGAAAAAAAAGATTCTCTCTCTCCCCCTTCCTTTTTACATATCTTAATCTAACTTTAATGAGTAAAAGACCAGAAATTTGTATAATGATCTTACAGCTCACTATTTTTAGAAAAGATTTATTTTTTTGACTCGGAACATATTCATTTTAAAAGGTGGATTATTTGTCTGCTTATTTGTTTCTCTATTTGTTAACAACTGCTTTTCGTTGATGATCCTAAGGCCAGTTTCAAGATCAAAAGAAACAGACTGGCAAGCCTAGAGGTAAGTCGTCTACGAGTTAAACTTCCCTTGACCACTCTCCAGGTAGTCCAGAATTCAGACACTATCAAAGTATCCCATAGGGTTGCGTAGCTATAAAAAAATCACAGAGCCATGAAGGCCTGCAATTCCTTTTCCTGACATTCTACTCCACTCAGATGTTCTTCAGCTTTGCAGGACATTTGGTCCATGCCAAAATGTCCTTGAATTTGGTCCTTGAAATCTGTCCTGTCCCAAACGTCCATGAAGACTTTTGGTTCAAAGTTGACATAAATCCTGCTCTTCTGCAAGATTCGAATGGCAGCCCGTCTACCTAATCCCATGTGCCATTAGCAGTTAGGCTAGTGGGGCAAGAAGGGTTATCATTGTCAATGCAGACACAACACAATTGTTGGACCAATAAAACACGATAGTCATTTTTATGTATTAATCCTGTAAACCCATAGTATGAATAAATGTTATAGGCTATGTGGACCCGGGGACATTTTCTAAGCATGGACGTTTTTGACAGAAGCAAATATCAAGGACCATATCACAGACATCTGGGAGAACACCAACTTTCAAGGAGCTTTTGTTGTGGACCAACTATCTCTGTGGACATTTAGGACAGGACCAAATGCTAATCTTCCTCAGACTGTGCAATATGGCCATGTTTAAAACCAATCTTTTTTCTGGGTGAAATCTGCCCCTACTCCTCCTGTTTCTCTGTGCTGGAGGACGAATCTCTCACTCAGCCAGTTTTCTAAGGTAGACGCTAGGCTTCATCTTTGCCCCTCTCTTCTGTATCATCAATACCTAGTTGTTGGTCTGTATGTTTTCACCTATTGCTAGTAATTCTTCCTTTCTTGACTCATCTATTTCTATCAATTTCCAATGCCCAGCCTTGTGTGGGTGACCATTTTCCCAGAGATGGTGGCGACTGCCTCAAACTGATGTCCCTGCTTCCCTTTTGTGTCTCTCTACTGTATTCTTCATGCAGCAACCAGAGTGTTTCCTCCCTGAAGTTAGACCATGCCATTCCTTGATTGAAAAGTCCTTGGTGATTTTTTCTTAGAATCAAATCCAGACTCAGTAACTTGGTCTACCGTGCTCAGTCATCTGACTTTTGTTTCTTCCTCTTGCTTTATCTTTGATCATTTGCCTTTCCTGAACTGTGTTATTTGTTTATACCGATCATCCGAAGAGCAACACAACTACCCAGTAATTGTTTTTATTGGCTTTTCCAGAGTGTGGTATGGAGTAACCATCAGAATGTCTCTCTATGCTTCTAATGCAAATTGCTTTTAATACACATGTACACATACACACGCACACACACATATATGGTTGCCTAATGAGCTAGGGAGAGAGAACTGCATTAAGCACATTTTCCTAGAGCCCATAATTAGGGGTGATTTCATTTCTTCTTATCTGCTGGTATCTGTTATCAAGTAGTTTGTGCCTTTACTCAATAATGTATGATTCCACATAGAAAAGAAAAATCAGGACAATTTTTTGGTTACTTTCTTTGTCAGATAAGCTTGTCAGCCGGGTCTGTGCTATACTTGATTTCTGGGGACTTCAAAGGAACTTGAGCTCATCTTACCCCCACTGTTTTCCTAATGTTCCATTTAGATACATATTTAGTTTGCAAGGGTTTTGAAAAATTAAGTGTAGATGAAATACGCTACCTTGATGCAATACCGTTTCGAAGAGTAATCTGTGGTAGGTAGGAGAAAGAAAAGAGCATGAAATCACCTGCTGCTTGGTAGAGAAGCTGGAGGGTACTGAAGATCAGCATTGCTTACCTGGCAGTGTGTCCCCAGTGAGTTCCAGAATTATGTTACATTATGTTACATTTCATTAAGTACTTGTGAGTATAGATCTGTATTTTTCATGGGGGTGGTATACATTTAATGGGTACATTTTTGTTTTGTTTTGGTCACATATGAGAATTATATCTCTGACTACCCTTATTAGAGAGAAGGAAAATTCTCCATAAAAGTCGATAATTTGTCTGTTTTCTTTTTCTCATTACTTTATTCCCAATGCATAGATCAGTGCCTATACCCAGTGGTCCTCGGTACGTTTACATTAAATGAATGTAATGAATAGATTTGGGTTTATAGAATTGTTGCAGAGATTGTATATAGAGTTCCCATGTGTTAAAATAAAAGAGTTACTAAAAATAAGTAAAGACTTCTGGTTTTCAGTCCAGCATGGAAGGAGATTGTAAGTTATCCAACCTTCCTAACAGTGAGTAAAAAGCTAAGTGCATCGAAAAATCAAGGACTCTTCTTGGGTCCTTCAGAGAACTGGGATCACAAAGCAAGCCACTGCCTCTGAAACTGGGGAGACAGAGAAAAATGCAGATTGTAACCACTTAGCTGGGCAGAAACCCAGGAGCAGAAATCTCTGTGGGAACCAGTGCCAGGGTCAGAACATCTCAACTGTAACTAATGAATTGTTTAAGATCCAGTGTGGACAAGTCTGGGAGTTGAAAACTCCAGGATGGCCCAGTTACAGGAGGGTCCCCACACTTTTGTGAATTTTATCTCCAAGAGCTTGACAAGGTCTTCTTGAATGTGGGAGAAAAATTCCCTTCTACTTGCAACGGGATGGGAAAGTAACCAGTTAGAAATACACCAGAGCATTCTGGTTTTTTTGTTTTTGTTTTTAAAGGTCTATTCTCAGAAGAAACTATTTTACTAGAGCCTAAGCTATTGGGATTTTATCAGCATCTAACTGACCTGGAGGAAGGAGATACCCAGCTCCAGCACACATCAGCTAGCCTGTCCCACCAAGGAGCAATTGGGGCACAGACTCATTGAAAACTAAGACTTGCCCTGGCTGGTTTGACTCAGCAGTTAGAGCATCAATGAGTGGTAGGTTCGATTCTGGTCAAGGGCACGTACCTCAGTTGCAGTTCGTCCCCAGCCCTGGTTGGGTTTGTCAGGGAGGCAATCAGTCGATGTGTCTCTCTCACATGGATGTCTCTCTCTCTCTCTCTCTCTCTCTCTCTCTCTCTCTCTCTCTCTCTCTCTCCCTCTCTCCCCCTCTCACTCTATCTGAAGATAAATGAAAAAATATCCTCAGGTGAGGATTTTTTTTCCTTTATTGATTTTAGAGAGAGAGGAAATGAGAGGGAGAGAGATAGAAACATCAATGAGAGAGAACATCGATTGGCTGCCTCCTGCATGCCCCCCACTGGGAACTGGGCGCACAACCTGGGCATGTGTCCTGACCAGGAATTGAACTGGTGACCTCTTGGTGCATGGGTCGATGCTCAACCACTGAGCCACACTGGCCAGACCCTCGGGTGAAGATTAAAAAATAAAAAATAAAATAAATAAAATAAAAACTAAGACTTAATAATAGGACGACAGAATGCATCCCCTCCCTCCTTGCCTCACTACCACATTAACCCAGTATATGTTTAGCTACTAGGAAAATATTACAAAGCATATTAAGAAACAAAAGCCACAGTTTGAAGAGGCAGAACGAGCATCAGAATCAGATTTAGATATGGCAAGGATGTTGAAATTATCAGACCAGTAATTTAAAACAATGGTGATCAATATTCTGAGGGCTTTAATGGGTAAAGTAAACAGCATGCAAAAATTGATGGGCAATGTAAGAGGAGAGATGGAAATTTGAAGAAAGAATAGCCCTGGCTGGTTTGGCTCAGCGGTTAGAGAGTCAGCCTGCGGACCAAAGAGTCACAGGTTCGATTCTGGTCAAGGGCATGTACCTCAGTTGCAGTTTGGTCCCAGGCCCTGGTTGGGGTCGTGTGGGAGGCAACCAATTGATGTGTCTCTCTCACATCAATGTCGCTCTCTCTCTCTCCCTCTCCCTTCTTCCCACTCAATCTGAACATTAATGGTAAAATGTCCTCCAGTGAGGATTTAAAAGAAAGAAAGAATAAAAAAGAAGTGCTGGATATAAAAAAAAGCTGTAACAGAAATAAAGAATGCCTTTAATGGACTCATTAGACTAGACATGGCTGAGGAAAGAGCCTCTAAGCTTGAGGATAGGTCAATAGAAACTTCTAGAACAAAAAAGCAAGGATAAAAAAGGGTAGAAAAGAAAGAATAGAATATCTGCCCCCCTCTCATAAAAATGTGGGACATGCATATAATGGAATATCAGACGGAGAAGAGAGAAATAAACAGAAGAAGTATCTGAAGCAATAATGATTCTGAAGTTACTAGTGATTTGCCAACAGTATTCACCTGCAGCTGAATTTGTGAACAACAGAACATGTATCCGTAAATTTGTTTCTGAATACGAGCAGACATTAGTGAAACACGGCACTACCACAGCCCCTTGCATTCTTCCAGGTGTGGGTTGCAGATGTTTTGTTTCATTATTGATACTATGTATTCATAAATATCTATGCATGCAGACACTTGAAACTTTGGAACTTACTTTATTATTCAAAATACATTCAATATGCCTCTAACCCTTGTCTCTACTCAGCAGCACTCCTGTGTTTTCCCCACAGCTCTGTAACCAGCTCACTTACATTCTTCTCCCACCTGCTTTTGTCTACATTAAGCTGAGAATGTTTTAACCCTCAGACCCCAATCTTGCTCATTTTCCCTTTCTTCCACTTAAATCTGTATTCTGACACAGTATTTATTTTTATCAAAGTTTCACTAGAAGCATGGAAAAAAAACATACTTAGATGGAAAAACAGTTTTCTTCATTCCTGGCTATGTGACATGGGCAAGTTAGATAACCTCTCTAAATCCCAGTTTCTTTATTTGTAAAGTAGGGGTAATACTACCTACCACATATGTTTATTTTACAGATAAATAATAGGCTTTTTCTTGTTTTACAAAGGATTTAAGCAAAGAGTTAGTTCTCCTTCCTTTTATTCTCCGTTCTGGAGCTATTTTGCCTCTGAGAATCTAGCTGTTAGGACCTATGTGCAGTGTAGCAGGTGACATTACGGTACATGTGCTCCCAGTGATGACTTCCACACACATACGTAGCAAGAAATAATAGAGAAAAGGGGAAACATAGTGTTACTTAACATCTCTGCCTTTTTATATACATCCAGAAATGCCAATCTAAGAACCTATTGCTTTCAGGCCAAGATTGTTTTTTTTGGTTATCCTGATACATATAGAAGCCCAAACAACAAATAAAACACATTTTTGAAAATTGTTCACTGAAATCACCTTAAGTTCCCCTCCATATTTATCTGGGTGCCATCATCTGAAGAATAGAAACCTGATAGGATCTTTTAAAATCAGTAACAAGGATGACATCGGTCCCATCAAATTTCATTAGCTTGTATCCATATCTGCATGAACTAAAATAGTGGCGTAAGAGGTTACGTAATGCAGCCGATTCTCTGAGCTTTCTTTCATATCTTCCCAGAGCATGTGTGCAAATATGCGATTTGGGAGACTTCTTCCCTCTCGGTGGTTTCCTGAAACCCAGCATCAACCCAGACTCCTTCCTGGCTAGACTTTCAGGAAAATAAGAATTTTGGATACCTGGAAAGTACTATCCATTCCAAGACTCAATCACTTTCCATACAAACTTGTACTGTGAAGGCCCTACGTTCGTAAATAGTTTAGGATGTGAAGGCCCTACATTCGTAAATAGTTTAGGATGTGAAGTCCACGCGGTCTCTGTGGGATTTACTCCTCTCTGCTGGAGCAGCACAGAAGCAGCCTCGGGTGAGACAGAGACAAACGAGCAGGGCTATATTCAAATAAAACCTCATTTACAAACAGATAGAGGCCATGGACATAGTTTGCCAACTGCTGTAGTGTCTGTGGGGTTAACGTCTATGGTCTGATATCATTTCCTTTCAACAGGTCGAGATTAAGTTGCAACATCAGAATATCAAGATGCAGTAAAGGAAAATGTCCAGTGAGGTGAGAGACATTAGGACCAAGAGAATGACAGACACTGACGGTCTGACTCCAGTTGGAAAGTGAACGTGTCTGTAGGCTAAGCACCCTGGTAGGGACGCACTAGGGTACCTCTCAGGTTATCTGTGGTTAAGGACCAATTTTTTTTTTTTTTTTGCAATCCATTATGGATTGAAAAATACAAAATCACGCACCTCAATGGCAATTTGTTTCGGGAAATCCTCAATACTTCACTTCATTTTCTGCGCTCTCTCAGTGTGAACCAGCAGCAAACAGATGAGGACCAGCAGAGGCCCATGGGCTATACTCTGAAGATGGGAAGTGATGTGTAGAAGGCAAGTCAGCCTGGATTCGTGTCTGCCCTAAACGCCTTCTCACACTTGTTTACAGGATTCTCTGTTGCATTTCATGGGACTAAAGATGTGTGGTATCCTGGCATCCAAAGTCCTTCATAATCTGGGTCCCATCACATTGCTTTGGCAGTGCCCTCCTCTGCATCCTCTCAGGACAATGTCCTGTGCCCAAACATACCTGTTGTCCTAAATGTGCCTTTGCTCATGCTGTTCCCTAGGTCTGTACTCCTCCATAAGCCCATCTTCGGTGCCTTCAGAACTCCACCACAGGGCCGTGTTTCCTCTCCACTGGATGCCGTCTGGTCTTCCACTGGACACCCATAAAACGTGGCATGTTTCTCTCTAACTCTATTTGCTTTAAATAAAATGTTTAATGCTTCCCATACTTGCTTTCTCCTAACACGGATTTCTGAACCTCTTTTTTTTTTTTTTTTGCTCTAGAGCTGTATTTTATACATGACATGGCATTCCTCAGAGTGCCTCACACAGTGTCTTTTATAAGATGGGTGTTCCTTACACATTGCTCCAAGGATGACACTGAACTCACACCTTAACATGCTCGGATGCTTTCAGAAACGTACTTCTCTGCACCCCTGTCCTTTTTCTCTCTTTCGCTTGGGACAAAGAAGCTAATTGGCAAGAGAGTTTGGGTATACAACACCACAACCCAACACTCTGTGCCATCAAAAGCAAACCAAACACACGCAGGACTCAAGTACAAAATCTATAAAAAAAAGAACCTGGAGAATGAAAATACAACTTGTAGCTCATTTACAGGACTCGCAACGTCACTGTAAAATACACACTTCGTGGGGCAGAAGGAAGCCAACCATGGTTAGCATCCAGTTCAGCCATGGCCCATGACAACTGTTTCCCCTGAGATCGGTAAGGCTTCGCTTTAGGGTGAACACTTAGTTGGATACACTGAAGGAAAAAGTTGCTTAGTGAGTAAAATGCTATAATCTCCATCAAAGTTACAGACTTGCGGAATTATGAAACTAAGTCAGTATTTACCCTACACATTAATGCAATCCTGAATGTCCCCCCAAAAGTGACAGAATTCAACTATATTAGTGATACATGGGGAAAAAATAGCCAAAGATTCATTTAGGTAATTTTTCATTATATCATTATTATGTCTGAAACAAATGGTGAGTTTTATGATCATGCTAGATTTTATTGGTTGGTCTCTAGATTTAACACACTGATAAATAAACAAAATTCTGATGGACGTTTTCTTGGTGCATGGTTTAAACTTATTTCATCCATAGGAAATGTCCTCTCAGATAAGAGGGGAGGGAGTTCGAGGGCGTGGACGAAAAGGGTGAACGGATTGATCAATACAGATTGGTAGTTACGAAGCAGGCAGGGGATGTCGAGTACAGCATAGGGAATATAGTCAGTGAGATGGTAATAAATATGCGTGGTGCCAGGTGGGTCCTGGCAATGTCGGGGAGAACACTTTGTAAAGTATATGATTGTCCAACCACTATGCCTGACACCTGAAACTAATACAAAATAATACTGACTGTAAACTGTGATTGAAAAAAAGAAAAAGAATGGGACTGTGTAAATGTGAGAAGCTAAGCAAAGGATCTGGCTGAATCCAGGCCAGAAGCAATGTCATGACCTTTATTAGGTGACAGCTTGGCTGGGCTACGCATCCAACTACGCAATCAAACACGAATCTGTCTAGCTGTTGCTGTAAAGGTACTTAGTGGCTGTGATTCAAGTCCCAGTCAGTTGACTTTAAAGAGGGGAAATGATCCCACATAATGTGGGTGGGCCTGACCCAATCAGTTGAAAGTCCTTAAGAGCAGAGCTGTGACTTCTCTAAGGAAGAAGTAATTTCCCCAGTAGACCACAGCTTCAGCTGTCCCCCGAATTTCAACCTGCCCTACAGATTTCCGACTTTCCTAGCCAGCCCACCCAACCACCTAGCCAGGTCCTTGTACCACGTCTCCTGACACATATCTCCCCCTGGTTCTGTTTCTCTGGCTGAACACTGGCGGATACAGGCAGTGTCCAGAAAACCAAAGGACCAGGGGTTGAGTCACAGCAAGCAGAGCAGAAACCTGATGAGTAGGAAAAACAAAAACAAAACAGTCTCCTTGGAGAGGCAGTAAGGAAGGGTCCTGCAGCCCTAGAGAAAACTCAGTCACATTCTCAACCCCTCAGTTTGGGTGCCTATGAGTCCCAGTCCTATCCCATCCCCATGAGATGCTAGGTGTCTCTTTGAGATTTTTATTGCATTGACTTGAATGGGTTTGTTGTAACCAAACAGCCCTGACAAGAGCAATTATCATGCGCCTGATACATTCTAAAAGAAGGCAAAATTTACACTTTTTGGAGATATTTTTCTACTCATTCAATAAATATTTATTGCCTATCATTTGTAAGATATACTGTAACAGGTGCAATGAAGACACAAAGATGAACCAGGCATCGAGAGGCTGCTTTGAAAACCTGTGCAGTCTGCAGTGGAGATGTCTGTTCATAAATATCCCCGCTCCACAACGGCAAGTGACGCGTGGAGCAGGCAAGGCCTACGGGGGAGGGGGGTTCCGAGGTGGCTGAGAGCCTCAAGGAAGGCCCGCTGGAGAGACGCGCCCGCCCCCTGCCCAGGCCTCCCTTGCGGGCCTGGCACAGAATACCAAAGGAGAACCCCATACGGCTGAATCCAACTCACAGACCCAATAACCTGTGTCATTGACAAATGCACTTTTGCCGCAACGTGGAAAGTGAGAATTTGGTTTAGAATGATTGACTCCTAGAGCTGTAGGCTCCTTCTCTCCTTCTCCCTGGTTCCAACTCGCACACGAGTGGCCTGGTGTACATGCCTTGGACGCCCCTGACTGCACACCCCAGCTCCGGCCACGCCTCCTGCAGGCAGCAGGGTACACACATTGGCAAGGAAGCCCACCCTGAGGGGAAGAGGCTTGGGACAGAGACCACGCAGGTGGATGTTTCTCCTCGGCCCAGCTGATTCCTCTCTCATGCCCTATAGCAAGTGCCAGAAGGGGGCTCCCTACAGTTTAGGCACACGTCAGAGAGCCCACTGTCTGGGTGTAACTGTTGAACTCTTTGAGGGCAGTTACTTGAAATCCTCCAACAACTTTTAAGTCCTTTGTATTAACAAGCATGGGGTTTTCAGTAAAAATGTCTAGTTCTTTCCTTCAAGTACAGCCGTGTGCTGCATAAAAATGTGTCGGTCAGTGACAGCCCGCGTACACGACACTGGTCCCACAAAATTACAATGGAGCTGAAAAGTTCTTGTTGCCTAGTGACTCCGTAGATGTCATAAGGTCATAGCTCAATGCATTCCTCGCATGTCGTGTTGACGCTGGTGTAAACGGGCTATTGCACAGCCATTTGTATGAAAGTACAGCACACACACAGTACGTACACTACATGATATTGATAATGGAAACAGGTGACTATGGTGCTGGTTTACATATTTACTATACTGTCCTTTCATTATTTTAGTGTGTACTCTTTTTACTTATATAAAAATAAACTTTGCTGTTAGACAGTATGCCGTGTTATGCCAGCAGCAGCCTCATACATCTTATGTTAACTGCATCTCTTATTTGCATTATTTTCTCTTGTTCTTGATTTAATCTCAGGTTGTTCTATGCAGTAACATGCTTGTAGCCCAGGAGCAATAAGCTACACCACATAGCCTAGGTGTGTGGTAAGCTGTACCATCCAGGTGGGTGTGAGTGCACTCTGTAAGTTCCCACAGGGAGGAAATCACTTAAGGACGCATTTCTCAGAATGGATCCCCATCATTAAGCAATGACTGACAGCATGTAATCTGGAGAAGAGAAACCATCCCACTTGTCTTATCTCTATATATCCAGATTTATAATTGCTTAACGACTATCCGTGCAGTGCTAATGCACTTTTCAAAACCTGCAGGATGTCGTCAGGTGGTGATGGGGTCAGGAAAGGAGTCATACATGAAGAAGGAACATCAGCAACAACACGAAAGAACAAGAAATAGTTCAGTGTGGCAAGGGGGTGACTTCAAAGACGGAGAAATGGATAATAGTTTTTGAAAGCAGGTAGAAACAATATTACGGAGAGCTTCAAGATACTGAGGAGGGTCAACCTAAATCGTTTGTCTTATTTTCCTAAAAGGGAAGAAGAGAGGAAGGAAGGAAGGAAGGAAGGAAGGAAGGAAGGAAGGAAGGAAGGAAGGAAGGAAGGAAGGAAGGAAGGAAGGGAGAAAGAAAGGGCGGGAAGGAGGGAGGAAGACTCTTAGGTTTATTCGTACATAATGATGTTTGGCAAAGACACTTGTCAAAGTTTGTTTTGTGTGTCCAATTATATTTTGCACTGACACACACACACACATAAAGCCAAGAAAAGGGCATAATAAATAGAAAGTTCTTCTAAACTCCTGGGTAGCTGCAAAAATTGACAGTGTCCATTAACTGCCCTATAGCAGGGCTGTCCCGCTGTGCAGCCAAGTGGACTAAAGGACTCAAGTTCTCTTCTCTGACCCCCGTGCTCTGTGTGTGTGTGTCCTGTGCTTGTGAGCATGCAGGTGAATACGTGTTTTCTCAGAAAGAAATTAAACCTGGCCATAGATGCCTAATGGAGAAGCTCGAAAGTTCACATTCATGTTAATGTTGCTCATTGATCCATAGAAAGTGCTGCTTTGCGTTGTTCTTCTGTCTCTGTCCAGAGAGGAAGTGTCTGGAAAGGTGAATTTTTATTCTCTCGACAGTGTGTCATCTCAACATCCAAGCAGTACAGGGTGTGTGTTCATGTGAAAGACAGTCCATTTTCATGAGTGAAGTGCAAAGATTTTACAAACTGATCACATCCAAACGCATGCCATTTTATTTTATCTTATCTTATTTTATTTATTTTTTATATTTATCCTCACCTGAGGACATTTTTGCATTTATCGTCAGAGCAGGAGGGAGAGAGGGGGGAAGAGACAGAGAGAAACATTGATGTGAGAGAGACACATCGAGTGGCCGCCACCCACACGACCCCAACCAGGGCCTGGGACAAACTGCAACCGAGGCACGTGCCCTTAGCAGGAACTGAACCCAGGACTCTCTGGTCCGCGGGCCAACGCTCTAAGGTCTCAACGGCCAGGGCTAAATGCATGCTATTTTACAGGGATGACTATGAGACTAATAATTATAGTAAAAACAAGAGCTATAGTTTATTGAGCAGTTACTATATGCCAGAAATCGTGCTAAGTATTTTACATGCCTTATGTTATATGGAATGCAGACAACAACTGTGTGGAACAGGTTGTATTATTATGCTAATTTTCCAGGTGAGGGGTCTGGGGATTATACAAGCGTAATCACTTGCCCAAGGTCACAAGGCGAGTGAGTGAGGGAGCCAAGAGAAAAACAGAGCAGAGCATGGCAGACACGCCGTTTCCAGAGGCCCAGCTCTGCAGCCACCACTTTACTCTGCCATGTATGATTACAGACCAGCTCAGGGGATGAGTAGCAGAGGCCTAGCCTGGAAGAAGACCTAGATCCTACTCTCAACTTCCTTGTTTTTAATTTTTTTTTTCTTTATTGATTTTAGAGAGAGAGGAAGGGAGAGGGAGAGAGATATGGAAACATCGATGAGAGAGAACATCGACTGGCTGCCTCCTGCATGCCCCCCACTGGGGATCGGGCCCACAACCTGGGCATGCACCCTGACTGGGAATCGAACCGGCGACTTCTTGGTGCATGGGTCCACGCTCAGCCACTGAGCCACACTGGCTGGGCATACTCTCAAACTTTCATCCAATTAAAAATGTGAGTCATTTTTATTACTTTAAGCTCAGGAGAGGATCTTGGTTAGTTCCTTCAATTTTCTTCAAGGTAGGTCAGCTCACTCTTCCCAGGGGATATTCATTATTATTTTTTAATGTGTGTTCCTATTACACCTGGAAAATCTGTACTCCACATTCCTGCCAGATACCAACTGTCCATTTGGGTATTTTAAGCAAAAGCTAAATTATGAGAAATAATATTAATGTACCTTAAGAATATCTTATTCATCTTTTTTTTAAATTCTGGATATTTTTTCTTAGATCAAGCCAGGCTACCAGAAAGATTTTAATTTAAGCACTTTTTTCCCAACACTTGGAATTATGAGATGCCTGAGCTTTCATTTAGAAACAAGCATATGGCTTTTAGGATGCAATCATACTGGTAATAGGAATTTTGTTGAAGGTGTTCAGTTCATGACCAGAGTTGCATTCTGAACAGCGGATGGAGATATTTGTCTTTGACACTGACCTGGAAAAGTCTGGGCTGTGGCTAAGCAACCAACACATGTTGATCATATAGGTAAAGAGTCCACAAACCACAGCCCTTGGACCAGATGGAAACACAGCCATGTCATTTATCTCTCTTGTCTCTGACTCTTGTCTCTGGCTGCTTTCACATGACAACAGCAGAGCCGGGGAGTTCTGAAGAGAATGGCCCACAAAGCTGAGATCTACACTCTGGCCTTTTACGAATTAAGTTCACCAACCCCTGAAGACAATGTGAATTTAAAAACGATTATAAATTCCTTTTGCTTTCGTTCCAAGGAAGGTCTGAGTCGAGTATTCTTGTCAATATGAATAACTATAGAGAACTTGGTTAGGCATATTCCTCTCTTCTATCTCAATTTATTTTACACTTCTTTCTTTCCTTCTCCCAACTGCATTTTATTTTAGCGTGGGGACTCTACAGGCTGCACAATGCCATGGCCGCACCTTGAGCGTCCAGGAAGATCACACCCATCCCACTGAGGTGCAGCCAGGCTGCGAACCGGCTCACTGAACGTTCGCAGAGATTGCAGGGCCGCGGAGGAGCCAACGGGGACTCTCCATGCCCTCTGCCGTCGTGACCCGTGACATTCCCATCACAGAAACTCTGTTAGTCTGTCTCTTTGACCCAGGTTACCCTGCTGAAGCTGCCACCGTCCTCACATGGTCATGGAACCTGAGTGTGAAGTGAACCTTTGTTATTGATGTGGGGCCACAGTCCAGCCTGACCTGGTACTCGTAGCAAATGTCCCCTAAATTAGTTTCGCAATAAGGCAGATTAGAAATAGGAATATTAGCAATTGTAATACTATGAATGAGTATTCACAGCTGTTGGATACTTTGGGAGTCACATACCCCTTTGAAATTTTGTCAACGATAGAAGCTTTGCTTTCCAGAGGGGAAATAAGTGTGTGTATATATATATAAATATATATATATATATATATATATATACACACACACACACACACACACATATACACACATATATATATACACATACATATATATACACACACATATATATACACACACACATATATATACACATATATATATACACACACACACACAATATTACACACATATAATATATATGATTACTATATTGCATATGTAATATGTGTAGTATACCTACTACATGTATGTCAAACAAACAAATAAAATAAATAAGGGCTGTTTCCAACCCCGGTTCTGCCACTAATGAATTAAGTATACTTGTTCAACTTACATGAACTCTGAACCTCAATTCTGTCATCTGTAAAAGGTGATCTTAATACCTACTTTCCTTTGAAATCGTAAGGTACAAATGTAATGACATACAATTTTCTGTCACAGTATTTAACGTCAAATGTGGTCAATAAACGCTCATTCCCTTCACCCTGTAATAACAGTGACAGCAATACGGCAAGACAGTCTCAGGTTAAACTAAATCCAAGCTGGTCCAGGATAAAAGGAGGTAAGAATGTCCTCCTTTGTGAAATAATGGTTTAAATCTGATAAAATTTATTACTCTCCTCAGCTACACAATTCTATCATGAGACAAAAGGCCCCTTTAAAAGCAAATGGGTATTATTGGAATAACTCACTAAAGCAGTTTTACCTCATTGATTTTAGAAGTTCCGCACAGAAATATATTTTCTATATGTATGTATGTGTCATCTTCGATTTAATACAGCAGGTTAAATTCAAAGTTTTTCCCCTTGGGAAATTTCCATATCAATGTCATCACATAAATGAAAGTTTTCACAGCAATAATACATTGGGAAGACAACGCATGTAAACCTTTAGGCTTCTGCCTGTTGAATATTTCCTTCACTATTTTTTTCTAACATCTATATGGCTGTCTTAGAGGTTATTGAGATAGAGTCACACAATCACAGTCGTTCGAGATGACCAGGACTTTTATTCATCTAGCTCTAACCCTCATTATTTTACAGATGAGAAAATTAGAAATTAAAATTAAAGGAATATTAAGTGATTTTAACAGAGGTAGTGACCTATGTATAAAAAGTGGGGACAGAAACCTTGAAATCTGGGCATTCCATTGTTCCTTTTCAATGTCCCTGTGCTATAGTACCTCAGTTTACCAGGCCAAGAGAGTCTGTGTAATCTATGTTCCATGAGACTGCTGGGAGCCCACGGGGTTCCACCAAACACAAAGGGCAGGCATTTCGAGACATGGTAGACAGTATCTAAGCTCAGAATGAAGAAATAGAATGATGTTTTTACACAGATGCCTTTGCCCATGAAGATGAGAATCCTGTTCGGTACAGGAACTCTTGGTGAGGCGACCAGCGAGACAAACACAGCTAAGAACATGTTCGTTATTAATCAAACCATCGCCAGTTGCGTAGAAGGGGCAAGCCCAAGGCGGACATGGACCTGTGCAAGAATTTCATCCTCAGGATCCTCATGCACACCACCCTGCCACCACCATGTGGTGAACATTAATTAATATTAATATGTGAAAAATATTAATGGGTTAGCACGAGGCTGAATATGTTACACACACCATTTCTTTTAATATTCTATAACACATCAAGCTTTGATGATACATTTATTTAATTATTCTGAATATTTGGTTTTATGAATATTGTCTAGCTCCCCAGACAGTACACTCCATGAGGTGTACAATTTTTCTTCCTCTCTTTTATTTCTACCATTATACCTTCAACATGTATCACAGTGCTGGTGAGTCAATAAATATTGATGTTAATAAATATTTGTAAAGCGAATGAAGAACTCTCCCATAAAGCAGAGATTGTATTTTTTTTTTCATTTTTTAATGAAAAAATTGAAGCCTAAAGAGTATTTTAAACCTTTTCCCCCCAGAATGTTTGTACTACCACATCTGTCCAAATTCTTCCCATTGTGAAAGCCCACCCACTAAATGAAATGAATGCTCACAATTATTGCTCAGTAAAGACATCTTTGATGTATATGTATGGGACTTTACTTATGCAGATACGGTTTTCTGTATAATTTCAGGGTGCCCCTTTTACCACCACGTAGGTGCACCAAGCGTCCACTTCCTCTTGGGAGTCTCTCTGCCACCCTACCCCACCCCCGCCGTCACACCATCCTGAAACAGTGACCCTCGGCTTTCTCTCTTTTCTCCTTTCGTTATTTCACCGGGGTACTTTTTTCCTCCCCGTTTCTACTGTGAACATAAGAAACATCCAAACCTGCGGAGAGTTTTTATGAGTTTATCTGAGCCACACTGACTACAATTGCCTGGAAGCAAAATCTCAGCGGATTGAGAACATGTTCCGGAGAAGGGCAGTTTTGCAGCTTATTTTATTCGCTAGAGTCAGAGGAGGAGACGAAAGGAGGGTTCCATGAAATCCACTGGTGGCAGATGAAGGCAGTGGAAGAAAGCAAAGTGGGGACATCTCCGGAACTGGATAAAAAATCAAATGAGGAGACACATACTTTTACATTGGTGGATTGGATAATTAATAATTAACACTTACAGCACATAGAGATGGTGTTCAGGGAACAAGACACAATGAAGTGTTCTGTGGTCTGTGCTCTGGTGTGAGATTGTCCCCTGAGGGGTCTGGAGGAGGGAATTACTCTGACATTCCAAAGGTCTGTTATCTTAGGTGCAAAGAGACAGCAGACAGTCTCACTTCAGGTACAGACTGACCTTTGTCAAGAAGCTGCAGGCCTGGGATGTGACTGCCCTGTATCCCTTTCATTTAGGAAGCTTTCATTTCAAGACCATCCTGAGTGGTTACTTTAGGTCTCTGAGTTTAAGGGCCCTGAACTTGTAAGGTTTAATATGGGGTCCCTTTTTCATCCACACTAAGACATTTTCTCTGTATTTTAATTCCTCTCCCCTCTCAAAGAGTCCTGTTTCCAGCATAGCAGATTCCCTTGACTGAGGAAAAAGCACAGGAGATACTCTCTGCTGGAACGGGGTAGAGGAAAGAGAGGAACTCGGGAAGAGTAAAGCGAACAAACACGAGTTGCTATCTCAAAACGTTGGCTACTGTTGTCATTAGCTAGTGACTAACAATAGGAAGGAGCGAAGGGGAGGCCGGACATGATAAGCACGTCCATCTGGGCAGCATCACCAGGAAGCTGCAACTTCACACTCTCCTGGGAAACATGGGCCCGTTCCCTGCAGATCACTGAGGGGAGGGACTGGACAAAGGAGAAGATGGGTGCATGCACAGTGAAGTCACAGTGATATAGGGAAGGTATCTGTCAGTCTAACCTGGAACAGAGATCATTGGCTAGAGAGGGTGGGGCCACTGCGAGCCTGAAAACATTTAGGAAATACATAATCTCCCAGACAAAGGAGTTAGCTCTCTTGCACTCGTGGCTCCTGCGTCTCCCTGTTCCTTTAGCTTTGCTCCTGCCCATGTTCCTTCCATGCCATGTGGCCCTGCTGATCCCACACGCAGGGGACTGATGGACTGCAGGCGGGAACACAGACTAAGCAAGCCTGATGCTGGACTGGACTGTGCAGACATGGGATGGAAACTCTGGGCATCAACTTTAATCCTAGCCCTGCTAAAGGCACAGCGGACTTTTCCTTGGTGGGACCAAGGGCAATGGGGCCTTGGAAACGCAGGGATTTAACTCCATGCAAATAAATGGCACTCCTTCTCCTGTGCGAGTCTCAGGGGTATAATTCCAGGGAAATAAAGCTGTCGGCAATATCGCATCCTCCCATGTGAGTCTCAGAAAACAATTTTTCTCGTGACATTGCAAGAAGCCCACTTCCCCTGGCAACTGGTGAGGACAGAGAGAGCTCCCCAGCTGTGACACATTATGCTAGTTCATTGTCATTGTTCAGCTCCTCCTCCTGCTCACCATCATTGTACAGGTGTTGATATTGAAGTGATCGCTGGAGTCTCTGAGTCCCTGTCAACACTTTTCTGAGAGTCCTCAGCCCAGAGCAAACACTTCATAAATGCTGTCAGTTTTTTATAGCACGTTGCACAGCTGTGGAACACACACAGATGTGAGTTCAAGTCCCCGCCCCACTGTCCATCATTCTCCGGTGTCCAAGCTATGGCTACGTTTCCTTACCTCTAACACGGGGACAAGAACGATCAGGTTCCAGTTTTGTAATGGGGAGTGGAGATCATTTACTGGACATAATTCCAGCAATTATTTAAGAAAGGCTGAGCAGCTCTTGTCAGAGAGTAAAGGATTACACCTGAGATTTCCCTGCAGCCCCCTGATTTCCAAGAGCTCCCTCTGCAGGAAGGCTGTGGTTCAGGAAGCTGCGAAGCCCTGTTGATCTGGGTTATTCTTTGTCCCTTAAATCAGCTACAGTCAATGCCCTTGGCCTTACTGCCTTATTTAACATTAACCTGCTTCTGGCAGGGAACCTTGGAAAGTCAGTGCCTGAGGCTCTGGGATCACGGATTAATTATGGGAACAGCAAAACCCAGGCAAGTCGTTGGCAGGAGGTGCCCCTTTAAAATGGCAATTTGTAGGCCACCGATGGGAAATGAAGACAGCAAGCCCCACAGCCACCTCCTCTCCCTTTGGCTTGGAGCACTTGGCTTTCATTTATGAGGCCATCGGGTTCGATTAAGCCTCTGCATAACACGGTGTCAGTCACCATCAAAGCGCCTCCTGGATGCCTGTCAGAGCAGCCTCCTCCTTGTCACTGCAATCTCGTTCTGGAAGCCTGTGAGCGGGATTTCCAGGAGTTGAGCTGGTGCACATTGTGTAACACTTTGTTTTCCTCCGCCCCCCACCCCCGCCAACCGCGCCAGCTGTTTCCAGAAGCTTCTGCCATTGCAGGTCAGGCTCACAGGGAGCCGAGGGGGGCCTGGCTTAGGAGTCCTCAGGGAGTGCCCATCTCGCTGAGCTTTGACAGGGACATCATTCTGGGAGACTGCAGCAGCAGCCTGATCAGAGTACGCCGCCCCGGGCCATGGCTTTTCTGAGGGTTCACATTAACCCAGCAATGATGAAGGGGGGGCACTAATCCCTAAAAGCAAAGAAAAGTACTGAGACGTACTCCTTGGGTGGTAGGCTGAGCTGCTAAGAGGCTGGCTCCCTTTTGACCACCTTTGAGAGCCTCTGTGCATTTTTCCCTCTAATCAGACACACCTGATAGCTGACATCTGTATATGTGGGACTCACTTCCAATTTCCCAAATTAGTTCAAACATCACCCTTTTGCAACCACTTAAGAAAATATATCGGAATGCAGTTGAGGGAACGAAAGGTTACTATGTGGATAACCTTGAATCTGCTTCCTTGAAAACAATCCATGAAATGCACACACTTTAGTACTCTACTCTCAGGAACAAATCATTTGGACACACTTTATAAGCAGATCCAGGCATACTACTGTATCATAATGTTGTGGCTGAGAACTTTTGAGATTTTAATGTTTCAAGACAAGAACGCAGAATCTTTTTTCGGTCTCAGTCAGTCTCAGTCAGTAAAGCGCTATAGAGTGAACAGCAAGCAGCAAGAACCACGCTGGGGTGTCCCTGCAAGCCTGATCTTATCAGACACCAGCAAACCTCTCTGATGGGCAGAGCTGTTCTTTTAAGAAAGGAGTAATACCATGGACTAAAAAGACATGATTTTGCATCCCTCTTCCTGGGCCCTGTGACCTTGGGTAAGTTTCTGAACTTGAACAACTTATGACCTTCAACTTCTTCATCTGTAGAGGAAAGAGAGACTTAACTCGGAACTGGTATGGAGACTGAACAATAATTGCTAACAATATGCTAGGCAGTAGATTAAGAACTCTACATGGATTCTCTTACTCTTCACTATATGTTTGTTCCCTTTATATAGATGAGGAAATAGGCTTAGAGACTATGACAGCATTTCTGAGCCTGGATTCACCCCACGCGCTCTAACTCCAGAGTCATTTATATGCCAAAACATTCTGCTATATTGTCTCCATTTGTTTGAATGAACAGTTGTTGACCATTCCCCAAAACTCAGCAGGAATTTGTACGTCTACTCACGGTGAGAGGTTTTCAAGAAATAATTGAGCAAAAGAATAGAGCTATTTCCTATAAAATGATATACAAATGAATGTACATGATTATCACTTTCTATATACTAAATAAGGAATCGTAAAATTTTAGTGTTGGATGAAACTTTAGAGACCTCTTCTTCCAGAAATTTATAATCAGTACATCAGTTAAGTCCACTTTCAGTTTTTTCAGTTTTTTAGCTCTCCACGGATGCCAAACTTTTAGAGTTTTTCCTACCAAAACTGGATTTATCAAGTAAAATTTATTTCTCAAATTAAACAATGTAGGTGTAAGTGCACCTATATGATATTAACACACACACACACACATATAAACACACACATGCATAAGTTATGACCAAGGACATGGAAATATCATCCAAGAAAATTAACAGGAGACCATCAAAGTTTTCCTCAATTTTTCTCTCTATTCAAACCCCAGTTTAAGTGAATTGTTTCAGATAGGCTTTGCCTGACTTGGAGGCTAGGGTAGGTTCTCTTGTTATGCTGAATTGTTTTCCTCTTAATACCCATCACCCACAATTTTTCTAACTTCTGTCTGTACTCAGGATTAGAAAGTCAGTGCCTTGAGAGTGGGCTTTGTAGAAATTGCTTCTCAAGGCATCCATCTAATTCAGTGACATCTGTATAATCCATTGGGACTTCCTTTTAGGAACGTCTGTCTTTGTCTTCCCTAGAACATCTGTATGTGTCCTTTCTTCTCACTTCATTTAGAAATATACTAACAATCAGTTCTCCAAGATCAAGACCCAGTAAAGGAAGACATCATTGTACACGCCGTGCTCTGAATATGTTATTCTCGCTACTAAGCATTTACATCCTCCCTCTCTTCAGAATTTGGATTCATGCAAGACTAGTTCAAACATTTCTCTTCGGACTCTTCCAGATGGACTTTGGGAGTCTCTTCTGGATCTCCAGAGCTGTCTGGTGCCTCTTTCGGAACTAGTCCTGAGGGCTGGAGAAGTCGTGATGTTTTTTGGACGATAGCAAACCGAGAGGGATACATCACCTCTGTCATGCTTTGCTCTCCAATCTGCTTTTCCAGCCCATTAGCAACTCTTTGGGGGATGCAAACGGGAGTTTCAGTGTAGACTTTGAGTTATAGCTACCGGGAGGAGGAGCTGGAAGCCTTTGTTCAAATCTTCTCTCTCTTCAACCTCAACTTAAAATGCAGACCTCAACTTAAAATGTATTTTTATATGTCTACATATGTTGTAAGGTAGAGTCTTAGGGCTTTAGGCATTTTAAAGTGACACCAGACCACTGCTTCAGTTGATTTTTTCTGGGAAGCTTATATGGAAAAACCCTTTCAGCAAAGCAGAAGAGAACTAAAAAAACAAACAAACCCAAAACAGTACAACAGTACATCCACTTCTAGCCATAGAATTATTCATACTTTCTCTGGGAATTGACTTCTCTGATAGCACAACGTTAGGAGAAAGATGCATATATGAAGAAGGAAAAACACACCCAGTTGCCAGTAGATACAGAACATGTCCTGAATTAAGCCCTTACTCCACGATAGACGGTTGGATCCTTATTTCAAATATGTCACAGTTTAGGGAGGTAGAAGTGTCCCCTCTTTGACAGGTGGGGACATTGTAAAAGGACGACAATGACGAACGTTTAGCGAGCACCTTCCCTGTGGCTCTTATCTAACTGGATCCTAAGTATTAACTTTTCACACACTGACTAGTTCACCCCTCACAGACACTGGTGAGATAGGTTCTATTGCGTCCACCTTTTATAAACGTGGAAACTACAAGGTTGAACAATGTGTTCAGTTGGTATGAGGCCGAGCTGGGGTTTGAATCTCCTAGTCCAGATCTGGAATTCACGCTTGGGAACCTGGGGCTCAGAGAGGTGCAAAGTGCACAAAATCACCTTTCTTGCTCTAGAATCCTGTGTCTGGAATCCAGATATGTTTAAGGATAATCTCCTGTAACTTGTTATTGATGTCATTAGTTGTTCTGCTTACCATGCTGAATACCATTATTTTCTGCTTGTCAAGCTAGATACTATTTTTAAAGAGGGGCCAGAGAGAGAAGTGAATTAAATAGCTTTAATTTATAGGAAAATTGGCCTGACTTACCTGGATAATAACCTCACAGTTTGCATTTTCCTTAAAACTGTCTTTGACCTTAACAAAGCACTTCCGCTCATCCCTCTGGTCAAAGGCACTAGCCAGGAACTAGCTAAGAGATCTCCCGATCCTTCTCAGAGTTCTGTTCCAGCAAACCAAAGCCTCCATTTCTGCTATGCCCAATAAAACTGCCTTGTAAAGTTGGTTTTTTTATGCTGCCCATTCTCACTTTGTACTGTTCCCAAGTGAGGCCCTTCTAATGGACAGAAGTCCACTGGATTACAGAGAGAGCAGCGTCAGGGCCCTGACATTTCAGCAAGGAACACCCAGTTCTTCAGTTTTGCTTTTTGCAGTTCTATCTTCCCACAGACAAAAATAAACAGGAGAAAGAGGTGCTTGCCTAAAAGATGCTTGATTAGCACTTTCGTTTTAAGCTCGGTGTTTAGACAGACAAATCCAATTCAGCTTAGTCTTGTTGAGTGACATTAGGCTGCCTTTCAGAAACTTTTGCAGACTTAATTATCTGTCACCACATGGCACCACCTTCCCAGAAATCCTGGCCAGAGGACCTACAAAGTATGGTCAACGTTTACATTGGGACGAATCAGATTTCTATGTAGGAGCTCCTTGCCACCATTCCATAAAAGGAAAATGCTACACACTCTCAACGTGAAAGACAGAGTTTGCCATAGTTCTTATAATGCTGACTACATCCTACTCTGTGTAGTGTTTACCCAAGGTTTGAAAAGTGCTAAATTAATTGAAATCAGCAGAGATACCTGTCATCCAAATGACCTGAAGTCCTGTGCATCACATCAAATATCATGAATAAATTAAATATTAATAAAGACTTTTGGGGGCAGATGGGTTTTTGTATTTTGCTCTAGCTTTCAAGGACTTTAAGTGTGCTATATCTGGTTCTAATTGAAATGTTAGCTGGTTGATCATACAGGTAATACAGGTTAATTATCAGGTGGTAGCTGAATAATTACCTAGCAATTGGCATTTTAGATTAGTGTTATAATCATTTTGGCCCTCTTCACCACAACACAGATTGTCTTTGTTAATTACTTATGGATTCACTGAGCATTATTGGGAGGAGGCCTGTTACAGGCTGAAAACAAATGGTAAACATAGCCCTAAAATCAAGAGAAATAAAAGAAAGTCCACACAACTCCCCCAGAATTTGATGAGTGCTTTGTCTTGGTCTTATTGTATATTGTTTTATTTCACACAGCCAAGGGAAAGTACTGAGAGCAAATAGGTCAGAGGTGATCATTAAAATTTAGTGGTTCCTATACGAAAGGAGAAACACGGTGAAGAAGAAAGGAAGAAAGCAGAGAAAAGAGGGACAAAGGGAAGGAAAAAGGAAGGTAAAGAAGAAGAATAAGGTGGTAAGTACTGATGAACAGACATCAAGAAAGTCAGAAGATAAGTGTTGACAAGATAAAAGAAAAGGTTGCTAAAAATTGATTTAAAAAAAAAAAGTCGTGGTGGTAAAGTGAACATACTCTTCCCTAAAGGATTTGCACATCCTGGAACCTGTGAATGTTGTCTTATGTGGCTAAAAAGGACCTTGCAGAAAGGATGATAAGGATCTTGAGATGAGGAGGTAATTCTGGAGTATCCAGGTGGACCCTAAATGCCATTACTTGTATCTTGAAAAGAGGGAGACAGAGAGATTAGAACTGACAGAAAAGGAAACGGATAGTGTGACCATGGAGGCAGAGGCTGGGATGAGGACCGCCAGCAGCCACAAGAAGCTACAAGGGACAACGAATAAAGTTCTCCCCAGAGGCTCGCATTAAGCATGGCCCTGCCTGTACCTTGATTTTGGCTCAGTGATACTGATTTCAGTCTTCTGGCCTGACAAACGTGAACAGGATACATCTGTGTTGCCGTAAGCCACCAAGTGTGTGTTAATTTGTTACAGCAGCCCTGAGAAACCAGCACAGTCATTTAGCCAGTCCAGTTCTTACCGATTGCCCATTAGTACCAGGCGCCGCTCTGAACACCGGGAACCGAGAGAGGTGCCCAGTGGAGAGAACTACAAACACAGATGTAAGACAAGATGACTTTGTTAATGGTGGAGCCAATGAAATACATATACAGAAATCAGAAAGTATTGGATGGTGGAGAAGGGGCAGCACGAGCCGGGATCCAGCCAGCCTCTGCGGAGGGGGTGATATGAGAGCCAGTCATGGCGACAGAGCATTTTCTAGCTTCGTGGAAGCCATCATCACTTTTCATTCTCAAAACAACGTTGGGACATGAGCGTTTTCCATACTACCCAGAGGCTCAAGGGCTACAATAGCTGCCCCAGGGATGCAGTGTTGGGAGCTGCAGAAAAGAGACCAAGCTCAGGGTGGTGTAGGCTGAACCTTCAAGTTCTCCCAAGTGACGTCCAGTAAAAAAGAGAAATTGCCTGGCAGAGATGAAGATATCACAAAAAGTTTTTCCTACTATCCTGAGTGAGGAGATTAGATTTTTTCTTTAGACCTACGTACTTGGACACCATGTGTTACCTGGGTCCTAATACATCAAGTGTTCGACAGCACCAACAATGACCCGTTTCGACAGGACACTCCCTGGTTTTAAGAGCAACATCTGCTTCCTCCCTGGGTAAATGAGGATCCATTTCCAGTATTCACCACTGGTCTTCTTTCCCCGTGGTCGGACTTCGCTGTCCCCGAAGACTGCCTCCTGACACAGAAGTGGAAATGTCACATGCAGATGAGTGTGACAGGCAGGTTCATGCCCTGGGGTGAGCAGGGAAAAACAAGTCCTACCGCTCGAGGCCTGAAGAATCCTAATTGGTGAGTGAGGGCCTTTGGCTTGATTAGGCTGTGCCGGGAGAGGCCTCCTGTTCTGCTGTGTCCGTTTGCAGACCCCAGGGAATGGCTGGCTGCGAGGCAAGGGCCCGTCTGACTTGTTAGCAGAGGCGAGGGCCAGTACTTAGCCCTCATGCCCTGATTGTTAGTGGTGGAGCCTGGCCGGCTGCAGACTCCCAGGGGAAGCCAAAGAGCCTGTCAGTGTCATTGTGACAGCTGGACGCTCAGGAAGGAGCAGTGGAGACACGGAAAAGTTTCTCAAGTCCACCTGGAGAAGGCCTGTGCTTTGAGCACCTGGGGAATAGGAGGAACGTTAGATGTGGCTCTCATTTCTAGCATTTGTCCACAGAATGTAATAAGTTTTGATTCCGCAGATGAAACACGTGTACCCACAACAAGTCTTGCCAGAGTCAGGGACAGATTTAGAAAAGGAGACTTGACCATAGCTCAGATTGCCTTAAAGAGAAGTATAAACAACAATAGCCATGGCAAAAACAATAGCTGGCATTCATTCTATATTTTTTTCTGCCAGGCTCTGTCGTTAAGTGTTTTAAGCATATTAATTCATTTAATCCTCATAACAGCCCTAGGCAGCAGATATTATTATTATCCCCCTTCTATACTTCAGGGGACTGTGAATGTGCATGTCACTGCAATGACAATGTCATTAACTTTAAGAATATTAAGTCATGGGTGAAGTTAAGGAGTGTTCTGTTACCTACACTGTGATACAGGGTGTTTTTAGAGGTAGACCATAGGCATTGAGTCCTGCCAACCTGAACTGGAATCCTGGTTCCACCACATACTAGTTAGAGAACCTTAAGCAAAATATTTGACCTTGCTAAGACTCAGCTTCCTTATCTGTAAAATGGAGATAATAATACCTGTGTTGCATGATTGCTCAGACAGTCGATAAGATAAAATTGGTAACATACTTAGAATAATAATAAATGACAGTTTCTCAACAAATGGTCATTAAAGCTGTTGTACCAGAGATACCTGGGAACGGTCTTACTATCTAAAACTAACCTTCTCTCAATCTATTTATTCATTTATAAAATGAGGCTGTTTAAGCCTGCATTATGGGTTATGCAAAAGAATTATAGTTGATCATTTATTTTAAAGTGTACTTTCTAAAATATTAGTGCATGTTGAAATATTGGATAACCTCCTTGATATTATCCCATTATTTTTAAAATGGGAGTAAAAAGTGCTTGGTTGTGAGGTCAGGGTCTGAAGATTGGATGAGATCATGTAATGCATCTATCACCTAACAGGGTGCCAGGCGCAAAGTCTGCACTGAATTAATATCATCCTCGTTTTGAGTTGATTGTGATCACTGAAGAATCATACATGCACCATACCCCAATCTCCATCAGAGTTTTCTTCTTTAATTTTTATTTTTGTCTTAAAGAAACATATAATTGCACTAGCCATCAAACTACTGCCTTGTTAAAGGCGTTCATGCAACTACAAGTCAGTAAGGTAATAGTAGGTCAAACTTTAGCTATCCGGTTAACTTTCTCAGGGGAAAAAAATTAAAGCTGTTCCTGAAGGATATTATTACACAAAATGTTGAACCTGCTTATCTTCTGACTTCTAAGAAGGGGTGTGACAAGTTCACAGCCGAAGAAAAAGCCAAGGGGGGTGCTCCTTTGTGAATAATTCACGGGCCATTCCCCTGTGCTGCAGCTAATTTGAGATGGTTGGGAGGAGGTTGCTTTAGGTTGTTCAAAAATATAAAAACACCCTCTGTCAGCTGACTGAGTCTGCCCCAAGCCAGGTCATCTCAATGTTCAGCTGGAGAAAGACATCCAGCGTTGTCTGACTGTTATATGCTGGTTCGATAACCCCCATGTACTGATTTTAGAAAAATCAATAATCGCACATAATGGTTGTTGGTATCCCTATCTGCTCTTCAAGACTAACCAATGCTCTGAGTACCTGTGCTGGGGATTAAAGTTAGAAACAGCTCATTAGTGGAAAAGATGGTGTTGAGAAGTCTTGGTTGCTGGCTTTTTATGACAGCAGCTCTAGGAATTCTCCTTCCAAGCTTGCTGAAATGCTACCTACTAAATAATGCCATCAGTTGTGATGAAGCACTAATTAAACTAAGGAAGAGAAGAATACCTGAGAAATAAACGCTGTCTCCTCATAAAACCAGGGCCTCAGTTATTCTACACGAGGTAGAGGCTCTGACTTTCAAAATACCATAGTTGAGTAGGGGCTTTGGATTGTGGAATAATGGAACAGAGGTGTTTTCTGTTTGCTGGTTGAGATATCATCTTAAGCACCTTAAAATCACAGCAACATTCTTCTCTTCAGCTCCCTTATCTACATTTTGTTTTATAGAGGGAAAAGACAGGCCAGGTACAGGAGTTACCAGCCCACATTTACACAGCTGGTGAATAATAGAGCGAAGACATGGATGGATCAGAGCCTCGGAATCAAAGCCCTCTTGCTTTTTCACTACAGCAAGTTTTCTAACTCCTTAGTGATCACTTGAGTCATGTGGCTTATTTTACACATGTTCAAACACAGACGCAAAGGATTGCAATGACTTCCCTAAAGTTTGCAAGTTGTTAGAAAAGGATTTTTGATGTGCTTCTGGCAGCTGGTATTTTATAGGACAGCACCCACTATCTTCCTTCAGAGACAGTTCTCCAAACACCATGTTGACCAAACTATCTCCAGCATACCACAATTCCTTCCAAGACTGTATGAGTCCCTTCAGACTCAGATGTTTCACTATTCATAACTAATGAGACAAATTCTAAGCTGCTGAGAGTACAACAGAAATATATTGTATGATCCCAGCTATTGCTTGATAAAATAGGCTGGTCTGTGCCCAGAAGACCACCAAGAATGGTGAGCGTACCTTACGGGGTGACAATGCATGAGGACCAAGTTTTAAGAATTAGGGAAATCCTCATGCTGGAGAAGTTATCAGAAACTCAGCAAACTAAATAATAGTGGTCTTCTCAAAGAGAGATAAACCTCATTCTTTATGTCTTACATTTTTAGAGATCAATGGAGCAGGAATTTTTCAGAGAGATAAATTTGGGCTTATTATAAGAAAGAAAATGTTCTAATAGCCAGGGTCAGGTATAGGTGCTTCAAGAATGAGCAGAGAACTACTGAGGAGAAACCAATGAACCCAGAGACAGAGATCAACTATTAATGAATATGCAGCCATAGGCTGGTCATTTATCATCTCTTGGCCTTGGTTTTCTTCTTCTGTAAAAGTGTAGTGTTGGAATAGCGTTTAACGGTTACTTCCAGATTTAAAATTTTAATTTTATTTACAATAAGAATTGAGGTGCTTACACAGAGGGTGGACCACTGTGAGTTGAAGGTATTAGAGGAGACTTAGCCATTAAATATAAGATGGAATTAAATTGAATTTGAGATTTGTTTCTCACTCTAGGATTCAATTGATTTAATATAAACTAAATTCTTAACTTTTCCTTAAATGAGATATTAACTCAGGCACAATTGACCATTTCATATTTAGCATCAAAATCTTAACAAAAAATATAATTGAAATGTTTAATAAAAGAGAGAGGGGGGAGGGGGAAGGGAGAGAAAAGTAAGAAAGAGAAATTTAGCTCTCTTTGTATACATTTGTAGATGAAATTATTTTAAAATGTTATGATATTTTGACATTCTTGGCCTAGAGTCAACTAAGGTACTTATGCAATGTATGGCATATAACTTGGTACATACAACCATAAAGAACTATTACAATTTTAGGAAGTTTCTAGTAATGACATGATGACATCCTGCTGAGTATCCCCAAAATCTCAGCACAGGACACTGGTTGCCAATGATACCATTGTAATTAACCTAGTTATTAATAGCAGGAAAGGAGCAAAGGGAAGGCCAAATATTATAGGCATGTCATTGGGGCAGCTTCACCAGGAAGCTAAAGCTTTGCACTCCCCAGGGATCCACTGGTCTATTCCCTGCAGATCGCTGGGGGAAGGGACTGAACAGGGAGGAGATTAGAAGCATGCCCAGTAAAGTCGAGAAAGTATTTGCCTATCAGTCACACCTGGGAACAGGTCATTGGCCAGAATAAGTGTGGTCACTGTAAGGACATGAAATTTGGAATATTTAATCCCCTAAACTAAGGAGTTCCCTCTCTTGTGTGCCCCCGTGCTCTTGGCTGACTCCTGGCTTGCGGGGCTCTCACACTCCTGCTCCCTTGCATTTGCCCACATGGCCCACGGCCATGTAGACCCCACACACAATGGACTAATGGACTTCAACTAGCCTGATGCTGAACTGGACCCTGATGCAACCTGGAGCGGAAACTCTGGACATTGACTTTGCTTTTAGCTCTACTGAATCCTCAATTATACTTCCCCCAGGACTGGATTAAGGGAAATGGGACTTTGGAAACCCAGGGATAAAATTCCATGCAAATAAAAATCACTCATCCTCCAGTAGCAATCTCAGAAAATTATTTTTCTTGAGATATCGTAAGGACTCTACCCCTAGAAGTCAGTGGGTAAAGGGATACTCCAATTCTACCTATAACACCACCACTAGAAATTCTGCAATTATGGTATCTGAAATTTTCATATCTGAAATTTTCATCGATAGGCCACCTCTGCCGTCCTTTGTTTCCTGAACAAATTCTGTGTATTCTTTGCTGGTTTTCTTCATTGATTCTGATTCAAAGTTCAGGGCTGCTAGGTATGAGTGAAGGAATTGAGTGTGTTCTCATTCCCTAGCTGCCAAAGAAGCTGATAAAACGAGTATTTGGCATTTTCAGTGTCTATATGGAGGAAGGGCACTACCTCAAAAATGTGAGTTTTCTCCAAATAGGGAAAGGGGATTCAGATACTAAGTAGCCAAAGAGAAAGAGAGAAAAAGAGAGAGAGAGATATGAATATCATTGCAGCCATGGAAGCCAAAGAAAGGAAATGATCAGTGGTATCAAATGCAGTAAAGAGGCCAAAGAAAATAAGATCTGAGATGATACTTTTGAATTTTGCAAATAAAAAGTCACTGAAACCCTCTATAAGTGGTTTCAGCAGAGTGTTAGAATCAGAAACTAGATGTCATAGGTTTAGAAGTGAATACAACCAGAGAATTATCTTAAATAATCAATACATATTCCCCCTGACTATTGATTAAATTCTAGAGTGGGCAGATTCCATATTTTATTTTGCTTAACTCACAGGCAATTGACCCTATTGTTCAGAGGTGATTGCTATGCTCAGATTCTCACTTGGAAAGAATCATGGATCAGAATGGATCTCAAGTGTTTTCAATATGAGTTATGACTTTATTTGCTTCCAGTTACATTTTAACTTTATAGCTTCCGCCATCTTGATAATGGCTCATTATCTCTGTAATAATGCAAAACAAAGAAAGAGGTTTGTATGGCCATGTAAGGGAAACTACAGGGCTGCTTTTCCTTAAACTAGTTGCACACTCAGTTACTGTCCTTCCACCAGCTCAGCCATGGACACCCTCTCTGAAAACCATAGCATCATGAGATAGATAGTTTCAGGATGTTTCCAGTTTCTCTGTTCTATTTTGTTAATTCTTCAAGTAGATCACTGCCTACTTCTCTTTCCTCTTCTTCAATCTGAGACACTGAAGTTCATTCTCAGTAGGGGTTCGAATACAATTCCCTTTACTTCCTCGTCTAGAGCTCGAGGTGGAACATGCACAGTCCCTTAGGAGTGCCAGCAGCCAATGTCCCTGAACTAACAGATTTCATGATTTTTCCCATGAGAAGGCCAAGAAAACAGTTGACAACTATTTAACATCTATGTCACTATTGGATTCATTCACTCATTTTCTTATTCATTCAACAAATATTTTTAGAGCCCCGACTATGTGTCGAGTACTGTTCTTACTCTGTTGATTATTCCATTTTTGTCCTTTACATGATATCACAAGAAAAGTGTGTTCATTAAGTATTTGCTGAATGAATAAATAAATAAATAAATAAATACATAAATAAAAATCGAGACCTAGGCAATACAAAGATTGTATGTAAACAAATATCTTGAAAAAATAATTTGATATTGCAGGTTTGGTAGCTTACTTAATCATGTGAAATTAATTATTAATCCCCAACTACCACCAAAAAAAACTATGCCTCACAGACAGATTAATGGAGTAGTGACAGAGAGAGAAACATTCTTGCATGCTTCATAGAGATGCTATCAGTAGGGATGAAAAATGCAGGCTTGAGGCAGCCACTGAAATTCTCACAAAATTGTAGATGTCAGAAAGGGGAACGTCTGATGTCAGGCAAGAAGCAAGTGTCTGTCAGAGCATTCTGATGAGGTTTGGTATCTGCTGCTGGCAATACTAATGAGCTCAGTGGGGTCTCAAAGGTCAGAGTTCCAGGAGGAAAACCATCACTTAGGAAATAAAATGCATTTAATGACAAAGAATTAAGATTGGCAAGTTATTAGAATGCCAGGGATTTGTCCCATGAGGAAAGGAGCCAAAGAAACAGAGTTACACAATAAAATCAGTGAAACGGGAGATAGAAACCAGTAAAGTCTAGTTATACATATTACCATTTTTGTAGCTGAAGCATATAGTAAGTTCTTAGTAACTGCTAAATCTGAATTTACACCTTGAGCCATGATAGAGAATTCTGCAGCAAAGAGAAAAATCAGAATTAAAAGATTTAGATAAATTTAATACTAAAATATCCACATTGCAGTGATAACTGTCCAAGTTACAGACAGTATATGAAAAGCTGATGTAGGAAAAGAAATATTACAAACTGGGGGCATTTAGATATGTTTAACCTAGTTTTTCCTTTTGCAATTTAGAACAAATTTATAGCAAGAATTAATTATGCTGAAACCCCCAAAGAAAAACCTGTGAATACATTGTAATACAATTAACCAAAGAACTTATATGCATAACCCATGGACACAGACAATAGTATGGTGAAGGCCTTGGGGGGGGCAGGAGTGGGGTGAAGGAGGTCAATGGGGGAGAAAGGGGGGGGCATCTGTAATACTTTCAACAATAAAGATAAATTTTAACAAAAGTAAAAATTTTTATTTTAAGTTTATGATCATCACTTTTAACATATTTCCAAAGCAGGAGAGATTAATAATTTAAAGCTGAATTTTGGAGAGTAATAGATCTGTTTTCAAGACCTGGATTCACCCCTTAAAAGCAATTTGCTTTTCACGTCTTTTTTTATTAAAATATGTTTCTATTTATTTTTTAGAGAGCGAGACAGAAACACGCCCTCTACTGGGGATTGAGCCTACAACTTGGGCATGTGCCCTGACCTGAATCGAACCGGGACCTCTCAGTCCATGGGACAACATTCAATCCACTGAGCCACACTGGCCGGGCAAGATTTGCACCTGTTGAAGACACAGTTTCCTGCTATGAAAATGGAGATAATTGTAGGACCTGAAGTTAGGCACCAAAACACCGCTATGCAACAAGTACTGACTGTTGTCCTTAGCTGTCATTGTCATGTTGAACTGCTCTTTTGGAAGTTTCTTAACCACTCTCTGCTCAGTTTCTTCACCTGTAAAATCATGACTATTAAATCTTACCCGACAGAGTTTATGTGAAGTTTAAACACTTTTTAAAAAATGATGCTAGGCTAATAGAAAAAAATAAAACTTGACCTATATCTCAAACCATATACACACAGTAAGCACTCTATAAGTATTAGCCACATCGACTGTGAAACAGAACAATTTAATGTACTCTCCTCATTCCTTACCCACTCTAAATATTTCATAATATCTCCTGAACCCTTTTACTTCGAATCTATTTCAGTTTTTCATTTTCTCTCCTTTAGAAAACTGCTGTACCCTCCTAATTGGCCTCCTACATTTAATTTTTTAGAAAATATAAAATAAAAAAATGATAAAATATCACATACAGAAAAATATAAGAATCTATACCATGTTATTACAAATGAGATGCACATACAGCCAGCACTCAGGTCAAGAAGCCAAGCGACACCAGTATTCATTCCATAGACCATATTCCCTTCAACACTTCCCAATCACAACTCCTTTTTACCCAGCTAACCATAACTGCTATCTCAACATCTAAACTAATTGATATCTTTCAGAGAAGCAGAGAGTAGAACCATGATTAACAGGGCTGGCGAGAAGGGGAAAATGGGGAGATGTTGGTCAAAGGGTAAAAAAAAGGCTGTTGTTTTTTTTTTTATAAATAACTCTAGAGGTTGCGTGATGTACAGCATGATGATCATAGTTAATGATACCATATTGAATATTAGAAATTCGCTAAGAGAATAGTGTTCCAGTGTTCCCATCACACACTAAAAATAATAACTATGTGAGAAGGTGATAGTCAGTTAGCAGAGGAAGACACAAAAGATTGCACACAGTGTAATTCCACATATGAAATCCTAGAATAGGCAATACTCACATATGGTGGTAGAAAACAGAGGATTGGCTGCCATAGGCCAGGATGTGGGGAAATGACTACAAAGATTATTAAAATAATTTTAGGGAATGATGAAAATGCTCTGTATATTGATTATAGTAGTGGCTTCATTGTCATAGCATTCAAAATGGGTGCATTTTAGTTTCTGTAAATTTATCTCAAAATTGTTATGCCCTGGCTGGTCAGCTCAGTTTGTTAGAACACTGTTCCCATATGCTAGGGTTACAGGTTTGATCCCCTGTATCAGGGCACATAGAAGAATCAACCAATGAATGCATTAATAACTAGAACAACAGATCAACATTTCTCTCTCTCTCTCTCTTTTTCTCCTTTCATCTCTCTCTCTAAAATAAATTAATAAATAAATAATTTTAAATGTGCTATAATTTTCAGTTGTTTTCCACTCTACGACTGGTATGTTTTACCTCTTTGCAGTTTCCATACCTGCACCTGCCATTCATTCATTATTGACCTCCTTCAATCCATTCTCAGCATCTTAACTAGAGTGATAATTTTGTAATGCAAATCAGACCTTTTTCCTTCCAAACTTAGAACATTTCAAAGGTTTCTTATTGCATTGAGGATTAAGCATTAAATCCTTTACCTGGTCCATAGGCCTTGAGTATCCGGGCCCCTGCCGACCTCCTTAGCTTCATACGAACAGCTCTTTACAGTAGCCATTTGGTACTTTCTGTCTTTTGGACACGCCTCACGGACTCCTCACGGGGTGCTTCTGTTCATCTGCCTGGAGTTTTCTTCCTGACCGCATCTTTCCTTTGGCTGGTTGCATCTTACTATTCTTATGAATGTCAGCTCAATCACGCTTCCTCCAGAAGTCTTCCATGACCTCTTAGATTAGGTCAGTTATCCTTATCTTGCACTTTCAATAAAATTTTATTGCATGTGCAATACAAGCACAAATTCTATTAAGTTGGGGATTGATGTGAAAAAAGAATCATATGCTCTAGTACGTTTTGAAACACTGAACTAGATTTTCTCCAAAGTTCTTTTAGTTGTAAAATGCTATGATTTCATAAACTGAATTACTTTTTAAAAAATATGTTTTTACTGATTTTTTAGAGAGAGAGAGATAGAAACATTGATGTGAGAGAGAAACACCAATTGGCTGCCACCTGCATGCCCCCTAGTAGGGATTGAGCCCCAAACCCGGGCATGTGCCCTGACCGGGAATTGAACCAGGACCTCTTAGTCCATGGGATGATGCTCAATCCACTGAGCCACACCAGCCAGGCTAAACTGAATTACTTTTATTTGAATTCTATGAGAGCCCTGCAAGACAAGATGCCCAAATCCAAAAAGATTACTGTAATTCCTTAATTTATCTACTCTAAAGCAAGTATCATTTGCAACATTTATTTGCTTTTTCTAGTCATGACTTTTATGATTTAGAGCAATAATGCCATCTGTCACCTGTGAAGCTTCAGCTACCAACCCTGTTCCCTATGGCACAGACACAGTTGAATTAGAATTAAAAGTTTCCAAAGGGGATTGGGGGAGGGGTGAGAAGAGATAAACCAAAGAATTTATATGCATCTATGCATAACCAATGGACACAGACAATAGTATGGGGAAGGCAGGAGGAAGTTGAGAGATAGGAGGAGGGGATCAAAGAGGGGAAAAAGGGGAACATCTGTAATACTTACAACAATAAAGATTAAGGAAAAGTTCCCATTGTTTCAGGGCATTCTCTTGGCATAGTCAGGGAGCCTGGGTTGGGGTTTACTTTTATATATACCCCACAATGTGCTGTCTTGAAGTACAGAAGAAGTTCATTCATTGATTATATCTTCCATTTCCCCTATTATTTGTAAAATGGGAAAAATTATCTATATAACTAACAATATATTACCTGTATTATTACTAAAATATTGCCTATTATTATTAGAATAAATGTGAAGAACCAGACACACAGTAGGCATTTATTCAATCAACAGGAGTCGTGAAAGAATCCAATAGTGGAGGGAAAAAAAGGTGGATTTTTTCCCCATTTACTAAAGCCTAAAGTGCCAGTTGAGAGAATCAATACAAGACACTTACTTAGGTCTTGAGGCATAATTGAGTTAAAACACTTCTGTCCCCATCTGCAATTCTATTAATAGATGCCAGGCACTTTAATCAATGTGTCTCAGGTCTGCCTGTCTGCACAGACACCTCTTCACAGCACAGACACCTCCATTTGTTGGAGTCAGAGGGTGTCACAGCTGGGGGACTGAAGCATAAGCCTGGGCAGAACAGGACAGTTACTACTCTAGGGCTAGACACCTGCCAAGTTAATACTACATTAATTCTCTTTTAGAGTGATTAAAGAAATTCATTTCTATTTCTATTTCCCATTTCCCAAATAGACTTACCACCCATCCAAGTTTATCACATAACCCTATCTCAACAATTTCCATTGCAAGATGAAAATGCCAGAATTGTGTATTTATATCTATCTTCCTTCTGGGCCACTCAGATTTTGAAAATCCATTTTTAAAGGTCAAATTTTGGAAAAATAATTACATTTAAACATCTGATTTTTGTTTATTGTCATTAATAAGTACTCCTTGTGTTTATAAAACTTATATTGGCCCAATTTTAAATGATATCTTTTCTTTAAAATAATCAGTTCTCAATCTTCAATGTACAACTAAGAAATAGAGAAGGTCAGGTTTCTTCCCCCAAATAAAATAGAAAAAAAGAAAACAATCTATGTTCTTTTTTGACCCTGGAAAACGTGCTAAGGGTTGAGGTAAGAATATCAACTTGAAGCTGGATTTCGGAGGGAAGGAGAAAGAGGAGAGAGAGAGAGAGAGAGAGAGAGAGAGAGAGAGAGAGAGAGAGAGAGAGAGAGAGAAAGAGAGAATGTACTTCTATTTCATGGGTGGGAATAATGAACTCCACCTTTTAGTGACACATAGCACCCTCGTAATTTCTACAGTGCTCACACCTCTGTAGTCATTATTAAGTCACTAGGCCCTGTTTTCAGATCTACCTGAACTTCTTGCATTTTATGAATAGATTATAGTCATTTACCTTTTGTGAATTTCCATAAATCTATTCTCAGAAAGAACTGGCAGGCAACCTCTTCAGGTGTACTACAGGATCATTCCACCTACGCAAAGCAAATGCCCTAACAAGTGGTCTCACGTTCCCTATCAACTTTGTTTCTTTGTACACAAATGTCCAAACTAAAATCAATAAAACGTTTAGATTTGGCTGCAATTTTAGAACTATAAAAAGAAGAGACTTGAGCATTTCACCCTTCAAGACAAGATGGACACATAATTATTACAATCAATTCATCGAATGATTGCTAAGTGTTAAAAACAACAATAAGAAATGACTAGGAAGAGATATATAAAATAAATTTCCAATATTTGTGAACTGATCCAAGGGGATACATTACATAAAAGGAGAAACTAGTTCAAATCTGTTGTTCTCACCTAGCCAAGCTGGACTTTATTTTATTTTTTATATAGTTTTATTGAGCACCTATAGCTAACAATATGGTGTTGTGCCAAACTGAACTACTGACATCCTGCTCAAACACCAACAATTCATGGTTTCCCTAACTGTTCTGTTTTAAACATGCTAACAAGCAGAAAAGTTGAATGTATAGCAAAATATGCACTCATATACCCTCCATCTACATTCAACAATTGCTCATACAGGGGTGGGCAAAAGTAGGTTTACAGTTGTTCATATGGAAAAAGACATGCAGGTTATGATTATTACAATAGCATTATTAACTCAAAAAAATGTCACAGTGCAACCATAAACATTCTTGTCCACCCCTATATTTAGTGTTTGTGTGTGTGTGTCTTTCTCTTTCCATACACACACACTTTGATAAATTTTTTTTTAAAGTTCAGTCATCATGATACCTCATGCTAATACCTTCAAATGTCTAATGATAAGGTATGACATTATGATTTATAGTAAGTAATATATATTTGGCCTTTTTTCCTATCCCTAAAACTAGGAGCATATAGCTCCTAAAACTCTTATAATTTCCTAAGTGGTAAGAACAATGTGAGAATTTTTTGTTATAATATTCATTTTTATTGTTTTTTTTTTTTTTATCCTCAAATAGTTCCAGTTCCTGAAATAATTCCAGAGTGATAAAAGAAGGGCACGTCTTATTATTCAGAAAAGCCCTTTCAACCACACAACGTTTACATTAATGAGATGACTAGAAGGATCATGGAGGTTTCCAGGGGAGCCAACCATGTGATTAAAGGGTTGGCATTTTCAGTGACTCCTCCAACCCGCAGGGGAGGAAGGGGGCAGGAGCTTGAATTAATCACCAGTGGTCAAGACTTAATTATTCATGCCTATGTAGTAGGGCCTCTATAAAACCTACACAAATGGGGTTGAGAGCTTCTGGGGTTGATGAACACGTAGAGACACTGGGAGAGTGGCATGCCCAAAGAGGGCATGGAAGTTCTGTGCCCCTTCCCACAAACCTTACCCTATGTACCTCATCCATCAGGCTGTTCCTTAGCTATATTCTTTCATAATAAACTGGCAATCTAGTATTTTCTTGAGTTCTGTGAGCCACTTTAGTAAATTAATTGCACCCAAAGAGGGGGTTATAGGAACTTTCAATTTATAGTCAGTCATACAGAAGCACAAGTAATAACCAGAACTTGTGATTGGCCTCTGAAGTGGGGGAGGGGGGAGAGCAATTTTGTAGAACTGAGCCCTTAACTTGTGGGAGCTCACTTTATTCCAGGTAGATAGTGCCAGAACTGAGTTAAATTGTAGGATGCCCACCTGGTGTTGCAGAACTGCTCGGTGAAGGAAAAACCCCCACATTCGGCGACCAGAAGTGAAATGAAATATTGAGAGTAGAGAGACACACAGGAGCTGCTTTCTTCTTTACATAAGGACATTTTATCACATAATCACATAACTAAGAAAATTTCCAAGAATTTCCTAGTATCATCTGATTTCTAGTTGATGTCTAGAGTTCTCTAATTAACAAGTGTTTCCATGGCTTACTTTCATTGCATTGAACCAAGAGCAAAACAAAGCTTTCGTGTTATAGTTTGACTCCTTTGCCTCTTTTGTCATCTCTTTAATCTAGATTATCTTTTTGCCACCTGCCCACCTTCCTTTTTTAAGAGTCCAGGCCAGTTGACATAAAGAATGTATGACATCCTGGACTTGTCTATTTCTTTATGGTTCATTTACCTTGTCTTTCTATCATCTGTATTTTCTATACTCTGGAAGTTAGAATTAGGACTTGATGAGTTTTGAGTCAAATATATTTGGTAAGAGTACTGACTCCATAGGTAATATTGAAACCTCACACGATATCCTAACAGGGGACAACTATTATTACAATCTGCCATTATTAGTGATGTTACTTTTTATCACTTGGTCAAGTAGTATACTGATTAGTTATGTAATGCTACTTAACAATATTAGGACAAATATATTGGATTAAAACAACACATATCATATTTCTTCTGGGTCAGGAGTCTGGTCATAGCTTAGTTTGGTCCTCTCTTTCAGAGTTTCACATCGGGCAATCAAGACATATACCAGGAGTGTGGTCTCATCTGAGGCTCAACTGTGGAAGGAGTAACTTCCAGCTCATATGATGATTGGCAGCATTTAGTTTTTTCCTGGCTGTCAGATTAAGGGCCTCAGTAACCTGGGGTCTTTGGGCTGAAGGCAACCCTCAATTACTTGCCATGTGGCTTTCTCCATATGCCAGCTTACAACATGACAACTTGCAGCTTCAAAGCCAGCAAGGAAAAGAGGGTCTGAGCGAGACAGATATTACAGTATTTTGTAATATAATCACATACATGTGATCATGTATATTCTGTTATCTTTGCCACATTCTGTTATCTTCTGCCCACACTCAAGGAGAGGGCATTATACAGGGTCATGAATACCGAGAATCATGGATGATGGGGATCACCTTAAAATCTGCCTACCACAAGGTAACAATCATATCTCTCCATTGTAAAGGTATACTTTCCAACTAGCAATGAATAAGCACTCTCTAGGAGTGATATTTTCACATTCTGTAAATAATTTAATATATTAATTTTAAAATATAATTTTTGACTATTTTAAATTATAAATATTTACATTTTATAGAAATGTCAAAATAATATATCTATATATATTATTTATATAAACTTATATATGTATAGCATATTATTATATATAGTTTATATTATTTAAACATACAGATTTTAAATGCATATTATATATAGATGTATATATTATATATATATTTGAATATACATATATATTTGAACATAGATATTTGAATTCTGAAACTCATAGATATCTCCCATTCAAAATTAACACTATAGGGCTTTCCAAAGTACCTTTTATCATTTATGTTTCAATGTTCTTTCCAATTGTTCGTAATGATGTCAAAACATTTAATCATTTGCTCTATTCTACAACATACATAGAACAGCCTTAAATTACAATATTAAAAGTATTATTAACAATAATCCCACTAAAGTAAAATATAATTTTTCCCTTAGAATATTGTGTTCCATATATCTTTGAAATAATTACTGTAAATTCTGCTGACATGAATAACGTGCCTATTTTGTTTTTTACTTACGTAGGACTATAATCAGGCAACATTACTTGTAGAATTCCCTAGGAACTCCGAGATAAAGATTAGCATGCAGAAAGTTTATTAGGGACTGCTCTTAGTGTCAATACCTGGAGCAAGTTTTGAGGGAGCAAGGTTGAACAGAGACAGAAGACATCAGGCTGTATTACAGTATAGATTAAGACCTCAGCCAACCATACAGAGGTCTCTAAAGCTAGGATAGTCCTTCAGAGTTGTCACAGGTTAGGGTGAGGGGTCCAGGCTTTATACCACTGTGACAATCAAGAATTGTATATGGAGGTATTATTTTGGGTTAGTCAACTCCTTCACCTGATAACTGAAAGTTTTCAGCCAGTGGGTGACTAAAAGAAAGACCAATGCAGTACATGACACAGAATCTATCACAGTTTACAACCTTACGTCAATTGAATCCATTTGCATCATATTAATTCAAGGCTCTGGTGGGTCTTTTCTGGATGGAAGAAACTCACAAGAGAGAGATTAGTAGGATGCACTGCCGCCCCCACTACAGTACTCGATCTTAAAGCTGCAACTGATTGTCATCATCTTTATCCATTACTACTCATCTTAGATTCCCTTCTCAGTCTGCTGGTCTTGGTGGTTCTCTCTGTAGGGTGATAAAGATCCCCGTTTTTGAATAGTCTGTACCCCTGCTTCCCATGTCATTTTAAAGCTCTGGCCACCAAAGTTATTTATTTATCATGAAAATTGGGCCAGAGAGAAGTAAGAGATATTTAGGATAACTGGGAAGCTCTTGTGTGACAGCAGTCCGACATCCTCTTGACGGTCCAGGACTGTGAACTGCATTCTTCCCTCTTGGTGCACTGACGGGAGGAGCCCATACTACCTGATGGCAGTCTTAGTGCAGAGTTCAGTGGATCTTTTGCTGGTTGCCTGGTGGAAGTATTTTCCTCTTTGGGAAGCATACCTTCTAATCCAGAAAGAGCACAGAGTCAAGGGGGTGTGGATCACAAATTCCTCAAGTGACTCACTGGAAATAAGGGAAAGTATAGTTCTTCCAGCTCCCACCTATTGTTTCATATATTCTACCCATTGAAGACACAGCATCATATAATGGATGCTGGTATAAGGTGTATGTGATATCTTAGAGTACAGTACCCCATCCTCACAGGGTATTACCTCCATGTTGGTGCCTCAGCTGGGTCTTCTGCAGCTCAGTCAATTGCTCAATTTAGCCAGCAAGCCAGCAGTTTCTGGGTGGTGTGGTATAAGAAAGGACATGTGGAGTCCACACACACACACACACACACACACACACACACACACACACACTTTCTTTCTGCCTTTGCTATAAAGTGGGTCCTTCGGTCCTCTGTGACATTATATTGGATGTCATGTTGATACCTAAAATATTCCTCAAAGCCTTAGACAGTGGTTCTGACAAACACATGGGTTGATGCTAATCATTCCAAAGTACAATATGACGGACATCCAAACACATGCTCTTAGCCTCCCTACCATTCTATCTTTATTCTTTTACAACTCATACATTACTAGAAGGCCTAAGATTATACTGAAACAAAGAAGATTGAGCTGAAATCCTGAGAAATATACAGCAAAATGAGGAGCTCACTCCGCTTCTAAATATGAAGAGAGACATAAGCAATCCCCATTCCACTCCCACGAAGTCCTATGAATAAGCATAGGCAGTGTGTATTGAAAGCTGAATATGTGCCTGTCACTGTCCTAAGTATTTGGCTTTTATTAATTCTTTTAAACTTCTCAGTGACCATATAAAGTAGGAGCTGTGACTCTATCAGTTCATTACCGAGGACAGAGAGGCACAGAGAGATTAAGCCACTCTCTCAGTTCCTCTAGCTAGGAAGAGATAATCCTGAATTCTAACCTGTGCTGACTGACTTCAGAGTCTCTGCACGTAGTTCTTGTACTACATTGCTCCTGAAAACAGGAAAAGAGGGGGGAAAGACCCAAGATAGGTTTTTTAAGAGTTCTCCTAACCATTCATCATCGTGTCCACCAACCAATCATCTAAATCTTCAATACCAGCTTACTATGGAGAAGAAGAAGAGAAGATGTGTTTTTTGTAAGTGAGAAGGGCATCAGTCTGGGATTTGAGCCTTGTGTCAGTCAATTCCGGTTGAGAGACCACAGCAACTCTTAGCCCTTTGGGCTTCAGTTTCCACTGACATAGGATTAGATGCTTTTGCATGTTCTTTAGCTATTTTACAAACAAGAAATAATTATCATCATGGATTATGTTGAACTGTCTGGAACAGGATAGAATAAGTTTGTGTTTTCCCACATAAATGGAACCTCAGCTGCTAACATGAGAATAGAATGCCTTAACCGTCACAAGAGAAACATCAATGTGAATCTTTCAACCCTTAGTTCTAGTGGAAATCATTTGAGTGAAAGGTACAAACTTATTCTAGAAGCTAAAACCTGGTAACAGAAGGTCAGCCAGTGTGAGTGATGGTGAAGGGACATTCCTCACTTCAAAGCTAGCAACCAAAGTGTTATGTTGTATGACAAGAATGTGAACTTTGAGATGCCCTGAAAAATTGGTGAATCTATTAGCATTGGCCATTCTGATTGCAAATCAATGACTCTGTAGGCTCCCTCTTGACAGCTGCTGAGTAGTTTCCCTAAGACAAATATTTAATGAAAGAAATATACTGCAAATACTACTGTAAAGGTAGCAAATAGAATAAAATCTAGGTTACCTCTCTCCATCAATAAGCTGAAGCAAATGAGCTATCCTTGCAAAAATAACCACCTCTCCTTTCACAAAACACACACTTTCATATCGGTTAAGCTTATCTAAATTTAATTACCATCCTTCCAACCAGTATTCTGCTCCTCAAACTGATACATCACATGCATCTATTAAAATATCAGACTCACACATTAGCCAAAGAGAAGGAAAAAAAAGTAGGTAGTATATATATTTATTCATTCAGCCATTCTACCAAAAAAAAAAAAAAAAGAAGAAGAAAGAAAGAAATGTTGGTACTTTGCTAGGCATCATGTTATGCATTAGAAATGCAGATGTGAATGAAGAAGACAGATTTCTTCCCAGTGAAAATGCTTATAATCTAGCATAGGAAATAGAAAGTCACACCCACAATTACAATAGTAAGTGTAAAATTCACTGCCAATGCTCTCAAAGTCCTACAGGACAGCCGAATTCCTTGAGACAGTCAGAGAAGGGTTCTTGGAGACAGTGTCACAAACTGAGTTTTAAAGGGTACAGAGATTTAGATGAAGCAGCCAAAGGTCATCAGGCTGAGAATGAAGCTTATGAGAAGGTATGAAGGTCTACAGGGGAGGGTTCTGCATGAGATGGGAGGTCAGAGAGGAGAAATGTCAGAGTTTCCCAAATCTAATATTTTATTATTTAATTTTTTGAAATAGGCTTTAGCAATGTAAAAAGCAAATAAATATATATAAGATAGTTATAAAAAAACAGACTCTCAGATCAAACATACATTTATCACTGCTAATTACATCAGGACATGAATATACAATGCACAACTAAGAAATTTGTGCAAAAGAGATATTCATAGGAAAACAATGAAAGGAGAAACAAAGAGCATATATTTAACAAATATTTATGCAACAGTTGTATATTACACACAGTGAGAGAAACACACAGACATATGTAATAGTGTAGACTGATTAAATTAGTCATAATACCTTTATATTGTTCAATAAGGTACAGCTTTTTAAAATAAGTATAATTTGCATATATTTTCATGGAGGAAGATCCATTTGAGTAACTAAAATATAAAAATTTATGTGTAATAGGATACCATTTTGTTAAACACAAAACAACTGTATAACTGTGTGTATGTGTATATGAGAGGATTTAGAATATATGTATAAAAACATAACAAACAATTGTTTGTGATCATTGTTACTTCTGGAGAGATAGGGGGATGGAAAAGTTTGTCGGGAACTTAAGTATTTAAAACATTTTATTTACCTAAATTTTTTTCAAGATTGTTTTTTAAATGTTTAAGTATAAAAAAATATTATCTTATTGTATGTACTTTGTATATACAATACCATAACATATATTTATGTATATTTTCTTTTAATTATATCTATATACTGACATATATTATCTATCTATCTATTTATCTACTTTTTTTTTTTAGTCTTTTAATTTCTAATGTGCTTCTAACATATTTCCCATAGGGTTGCCTTGGCTTTTCTGTTGTCCATGTGATGATTTTTATAACCACTATATCTCATCAATTCTCTGGCTGGTTTTATGTGCCATGCTAACAAAGCATAAGGGTCAACGCTTATAAAACCTGACCACAGTCAACCATACCCCTGAATCTCCCAGTTTTGACCCATTCTAGCAGATTGGCCCAGCCAATTCAATGCAGCAATCAATCCAGCAACATAATTCATTCAGCTTACTTCTTTTCCATAACACTGCATAGTATACAACAAAAAGAAAAAAAACACAGGATTGCCTCCAAATAAGAATCCAGTCTTCGTCTGACCATAGCCACACCTTGAATGAGGCACTTTCCTTCTTCACACTGTCATACATGGAGGTAATAAGCAAACAAGCAAAGGAGACAATGCATGTTGCATTGCTCTAAGAAAATGACAAGTTATATGCAAGGAAGTTTATTATTACATGGACCCTATTTTATCATTTAATACCAATCAGAGAATACTTAGAGGGGAAGGTATCCCAAGGAATCACTCTTATTCCTTTATTCAACAAATACTTATTAAGCATTTACTGTCTTCCAGGCACTGATTTAGATGCTGAGGAAATAAGAGTATAAAAATATAAAGATATTCCTACCCTAATAGAGCTTACCTCATAGTGGAAGGAGACACAACACAAGCAAGAAAAATAATTAAAATATGTGTAATTGTATTTTGTTAATCCTAAAATGTACATTGTTTTTATATACTTTTAATATGTCTGAAACCAGGATGCATCTCACAGGCAAGGACATGTTAGTTTAATTGTTTTTTTTTTTTCTTTTCTTTTTTCTAGTACATACACAAATGTTGCATCTCATAATCATTGGTGTCTAAGACGAGACTATATATGGTGTACTATGGGGAAAAAAGCAGGAAGAATTATAGTTCTGGAAAGCACAAATTTAAATAGGGTGAGGACTCTCTGGAAATGTGGTATTTGTACAAGAACCGGAAGGAGGTGAGGGACCCAGCCATGCAGCTATATTGAGGAAATCATTATAGATAAATGGAACAGCAAAATACATGGGCCTGAGGCAGTGTGGCCTGTGTGTGTGTCTGAGGAGCAGCAAGGAGATGTGCGTGGCTGGAGCAGAGTGAGGGAGTGGAAAGAATAGGAGGTGAGGTCCCAGGGCAGTAACCCGGACCATATCCTGTGCAGACTTATAAATGACTGTAGGGACTTCAGTTAGCCTTCAGAGTGAAATAGACTCTATCAGAAGGTGTAAATCAAAGCAGGGGTATGGTTGTAGAAGAAGTTGAATTCCGGTATATTTTGAAGGTAAATTTTCAAGATTTGCCTATAGAATGGAAGGAAGAATGAGACAATGTTGATGCTGGGGACTGGTCAAGGACGATGCCAATGATTTTGGTATGAGTGAGCATATCTCTCCTATAGACATTCGTTAGTACTCAAAGGTATTAATTCCTGAAAGATTCTTTCCTGAAATAGTAGATGATGGAGAGGAATTGATTTGGTAAAGGGTTTTGTTGGTACAATATGGTGTTTCCGTGGTTGAAGGGTAGATCAAAGGAGTTGTTAGTGTTTAGTAGGGAATGGATGTTTTATAGGGTGTCATAATTCTGAGGGTTTGAATTGCAAACTGAAGTCTTCATTGACCTGAGCCAAAAGTCTCCTGGAATACTGGTCTTTCCATTCTCACAAACCCTTGAAGAAGATCATCTCTGCTATGGTTTCCCTGGATCCCTCTTTGGAGTTTTCTGAATGGTGATTATTCATAAAGAATTTAGCCAAAAACTTTATTACTTCAGTCTTTCAAACCTTTGAATTTTTTAAAAAATATATTTGTATTGATTTTTTAGCAAGAGAGGAAGGGAGAGGGAGCGAAAGAGATATTGACATGAGAATGAAACATCGATTGGCTGTCTCCTGCAAGCCCCCTACTGGAGACAGAGCCCACAACTTGAGCATGTGCCCTGACTGGGAATCGAACCAGCAACGTTTCAGTGCACTGGATGATGCCTAACCAACTGAGCCACACCAACCAGTGCTGGATTTTTGTTATTACACTATTAGGAGACACATCCACTCACAAGAACCTTTTGAAATCATACTGTTTCTGCCATTTATTAAGAGTTAGTAGTTTATCAGGCAGTTGACTTTAAATGTATCATATATAATTCTCACAACCCTTCAACGTAGATGTTATCATACCCATTTACAGGTGAAGAAATTCGAAACATGTAAAAGATACACAAGGAAAAGTATGGCACAATGAATTCAGGCCTTCAGAGCTCTTTTCACGTTGCTGCATCGTAATTGTTAAGGCCCGTTGGCAGTGGTCTTGATATGGTGTAGTTTCCAGCATTATCAAGGGAAAGGTCCAATCTTATCTAAGGCATTTTAATCTGCTAGGCGATGCACTAGACTATTTCACAGCAATTTCAGCCCACCATACTTGCCAAAGCAAAACTAGGCTCCTGTGTTATAGAAAGACCAGAAACAATTATATTTTTTAAAAGGGAGGATTGGGTTCATCAATAATTTTATCATCGAAAAATCCTACTATAAGAACAGACAAGTTAGTTGAAATTTCACAGTATGGCAAGAAACAAGAGCCTTGGAGTGGACAGATCTAGATTCAACTCCACATCACATCTTACATTTACTGTACATAAGGGATTCAACTCTCCGAGCCCATTTTTTCGTCTGTTAATAGGAGAGAAGGTTGCCTGCTTTCAGTTGGGACTGAGTGTAAATGTATGTAATAAAACCTAATTTGGTCCATAAAAGGTAGCTAAAACTATTAAGGCAATTTCCAGTGAGGCAATGTAATATAATGATAAAAGCTATGTGTCTCTGTTTATTCTGGCTGCTACAACAGAATGCTATAGACTAGGTGAATCATAAACAGTATATATTTATTTATCACTATTCTAGGGTTTGGGGAGTCCAAGGTCAAGGTGCCAGCAGTTTGGGTGTCCGGCAAGGACTCTCTTCCTGCTTCATAGATGGTCATCTCTTCATCAGTTCTCCTCCAGCAGAAGGAGCAAGAAAGCAGTCAGGGCCTATTATTTTATTTTATTTATTTTATTTTATTTATTTTATTTTATTTATTTTATTTTATTTTAATTTTATTTTATTTTATTGTTGAAAGTATTACAGATGTCCCCCTTCTTTTCCCCCAATGAGCCCCTCCTCCCTGCTCCTACCCCCCTCCTGCTTTCTCCAAACTATTGTCTGTGTCTATTGGTTATGCATATAAGTTCTTTGGTTTATCTCTTCCCACCACCCCACCTTTTCCTCTGTTTGTCAGTCTGTTGCCTACTTCCATGTCTCTGGATCTATTTTGATTGACAGCTTATTTTGATCTCACCTATTTATGGAATATCAGGGGCCTCTTTTATATGGGCACCAAACCGAAGCCCTCATGACCTTATCACCTTCCAAAAGCCCCACCTCCAATACCTTCACATTGGGGAGTAAGTTTCAATGTATAAATTGTGAGGGGACACAAATCTTCAGTCCACAGCACTGTGGTAGGCAAAATAATGATACCTCCAAAGCTGTCCATGTCCTAACCTCTGGGATCTGTGAATATTTGATATTATATAATAAAGGGGAATTAATGTTGAAGATGGAATTATGGTTCTAATGAGCTGACTTTAACATAGGCAGATAATCCTAGGTTATATGTGTGAACCCAAGATAATCAGAAAGATCCTTAAAAGTGGAAGGGGAATAAGATGAGAAAGCCAGAGAGATGGCAACATGAGAAAGACTCAGTTAGACATTGTTATGGCTGGCTGTGGACACGGAGGAAGGGACCGCAAGCCAAGGAGAGCAAGTGGCCTCCAGAAGCTGGAAAGGGAATGGATTATCTATTAGTCTTGAGAAAGGGCACAGCCCTGACAACCCATAATCAGCCCAGTGAGATCCATTTCAGATTTCTGACTTCCAGAATTAGAAAACAAAATATTTGTATTATTTAATCCACTAAATTGTAGTAATTTGTTATAGTAGACATAGGAAACTAAGAGCCAGAAGCTGAGAGCCAGGAGGCCTGAGTTCGAATTCCTCTGACCAGTCCTGCTGTCTCGGAGAGATTTCTTAACCACTCCGTGTCCCATTTTCCTCATCTGTGAAATAGGAATGACGATCTTAGCTACCTCATGGTTTAGAGGGCTAAAAGAGTTCATACATAGCTCAATGTTTTAGAGTAGTGTTTGGCTCATGGCAGTTACTTAATACATATTAGCTATAAGCACTTTGTTAGAGGCCAGCAATAATGGTCTCTGTGATTTGGTGTCTATCCCTGTAACGCTGTAAATATGCAACATATAATTTTTAATTAAATGCAGTATATAGATATGTAAACACTTACATATATCTATAAATTGCATTATACTTACCAAACATGCAATATGTAACCATAAAATGCTGGACACATCTACGTTTCTAAACTATTTGTTGCATAAACTTAGAGAATAGTTAATAGAGTGCAGAACTCATACCCAGGGGTAAAAATTGAGGTCATGCTGATGGGGAGGACAGAGGCAAGAAAAAGAGAGGCTTAGCTGTGATAATGGAAAATAAAAAAAAAGAAAGGCAAGTACGTAAAAAACTCACAACAAGGGCAGACTGGCTGCCATTTTTAACCTCACATTTTATCACGTTTTCCTTTAAAGAACAACCCCGTTGCTTTCTGTCATGGGTATAGAGAGCACACATAATTATTTGGCATTTCAAAGAAACAAAATTTGAAAGAGCTGCTGAAGTTATCCGTCTCTGTTTTCTAAACTTGAAACATCAAAAATAGATGTTCCTGGCATGATAACACACTGAAGTCGTTCTGAAAGAAAGTTAGAATTTTCATTCCTCATTTTCCTTTCTCCCCAGTAAGGTTTTAAGCAGATGGGAATATCAGTTTAGTTACTTGACATTTAGAAGGATAAATGACTTAAGAGCTTTATGATCCCCTCTCATTGAAGCATATTTGATAACATCTGCCCAACATCTTACACTCACATTAGAGCCAAGTAAGATTGAACAAGAAGAGACTGGCTAGAACCCAGGACCTCAGGATTCCATCCCTGGTCCTGATAATAGCAACCAGCATTGCATCAGTCAATATCCAATGCTAAACACAGCTTCTTATTTTATGGGCAGCTTGTTTACTCTTACCCTAGATAATATGCGATTGTTAAGACTAAGAAGTTAGAAATGAGGCATGTAATAATTTTTCCAAGGAGAAAATAATAGTGCACATGGGGACACGTTTTCATTCTAATTCTAAAGGAAAGAAAATCTATCTTACTTTAGAATGTATTAGAGAAACTGCAAAAATATTGGATACTACGACTAAAGATCTCATTCATATAGAAGAAACCTATAGCTTGCTAATTGTCTTTACTATCTACAGGTCTTACCTGGATGAGGGATACATGTATATGTATGTACATGTATTGTGTATATGTATATAATCTGCTCTAGAGGTTAAAATTAAGGCCAATAGTTTATTAAGGAGGTGGAAATCTATGATTCAAGAAAATAAAATAATTTCCAATATTCAAACTATATGAGTAGTTTCTCTATTCTCTTACTATTTTTTTTTCTGAAGACATTGTCCTCTTTATTAGAAATTCAAATTCTTTTTTAATGTAATAAATTACAGTACTTTGGTTATGTTATTACCTCAGCAGTTATCAGTCTTAAGTCAAGAACATAAAAAATATTTTTTTCCATTTTATAGCATACTTTTCAAGAAAAGAAGGAGCATGTCATCCTTAAGGCATTTATGAAGACTTATTGGACAACCTCCATCAGATAAGAGCCATAAAACAATTATCAGCATTCATCAAAATCACTTGAACAAATAGAGAGCAAGCACCTCCTGACCTGGTGTTCACATCTAAGTGAAACATAAATCTCTCCCGATACTTCCATTTGGACATTGGCTAATGGATAGTTTTTACTTCTTCAGAATTGTCCTCTCTTGGAATTGTGAGTTCATTCATGCTCTCCTCTGAGAAACTATGCAAGCAGTCAGGATTCAATAAATACTGGCTGAATGGACAGAGGGATCCATTCACTTGCTTACGGCTCTCTTCTATTCTATTGGCTTGGCTTATAAATTTGGAAATGTTCTAGTATAGGCTGTCTCATTGGAATTTAGTGTACTAAGTCACTCTACTACACAAATAAGGGTAAGGAAACACGGAATTCTGAAACTTGAGGGTATCTTAAAGGTTAACTAATTCAATATTCTGGTTTTCTAATTTTTAGAATGATTGTAGCATTTCAGAGGCCCTCAATAGATCATGTAGTTAGAATTTGACAAAGCACTTTATGAAAGATGGTAATACACTTTATGCTCTGAACTTGAATTAAATGCCAATGTTTTAATTTCGGAAACAGTTTGATATTATATTTCACTTGCTTTAAAATTATGTATGTTTATGAAATGTGACTCTGCAGGTACCTATAGCTTGCTAATTGTCTTTACTATCTACAGGTCTTACTTGGATGAGGGATACATGTATATGTGTATGTATATGTATATGTATGTACATGTATAGTATATATGTACATAATATGCTCCAGAGGTTAAAATTAAGGTTAATAGTTTATTAAGGAAGGGGAAATCTATGATTCAAGAAAATAAAATAATTTCCAATATTCAAACTACATGAAGATAAAATAATATGTTCTGGTGTTATTAGCTTAGCTGTCACCTAATATATTCAATTCAATAATTAAATTTAAAATCACAAATTTACTTGGGTTTTTCTTACCTAATGTCTTTAGAATATAGACAATATAAGCATAGGGATTAAATGTATTCACCACCAAGTACACTGCTTAGCACCTGCTAGATCATCAATAATTAATGGATAAAAAAATGAATTAAAGGAGAAACTAAAGGACAATGCAGATATCTTATTAAGGTAGTCATTCTGCTGTGAGAGCCAAGCACAAAGAAGGCAGAACCTGAGCATTAAGTGAGAGGGAGGGAGGTCACACTATGGCAGGAGGGCTGGCCGTCTGATGGGTTGGTAAGTTGACATGGTATAAAAACTCAGGGTCCAAATACACTGTATCTTTTGTTTTAATTTAAAACTATTCCACCTGGCTTGACAAAATATACTTTTGTTGTCTTTAAAAGAGATGTCTTCTAAAAAAAAAAAAAAACTTTTCTGGTTTTTTGATCTTTACTATCCACTATCCATTCTCTCTCTGTATAGTAAAAACCTCAACACCGACTGTGTGCTTTGGGTATCACTTGCATCCCACCACTGGACTCCGTTTGAAAGGATTGTCAACTGTGGTGAACTGCTCACTGACAATGAAGATGTGGGAAGACCGCCCAAGGGTTGGCAATTGTGTGCTCTTTGCTCTTTCTCTGAAATGCGTTAACAGCGACCCAAAGACTAAAAATGTTTAGAGTGGATTCTTAGCAATGGCAGAAACCAAAGACACTGTCCAGTGATTTCTGCAGCTTAGGTGCCCAGGGCTTCTCTTCTTCTCATGCCTTCCTTTATATTAATCCCCATAGTTTGTCAGTAATTTATTTTCTGCTTATATTAGCCATAGTCAGTTTCTCTTGCTTACAGTCAAGAAAACATCTGGCGCGAAGCTCAGTGAGGACTTTAGAAGCCCCATTTCTAGATTGACACATGTGTTCTGTCACTGACTGATCGCATGGTATTCAGTACATTCTTGGCTCTACCTAAGCCCCAATTTCTCACCTACAAAATGGAGATAAAAGAACTTAAAAAGTGGAGTTGGTATAGGGACTCAATTAAATGGTGTTTGTGCAGTATCAGGCATTTAGTAAATACTTATTAATGGTTGCAGGCTACTATGTATATCAAAGGTAAAATGACTTTTCATGGAGGTATCGTAAGCCAGGAATAATTAAAGATAAGATTGCCGATCTCCAAGTTTCTACTAAGGACCTTTGCAAAAAGTGTTAATCAAATATTGATGAGACATTTCTTTGATTTTAAGATACACAGAGCTTTTAAAAAGTATTTTCTGTTCTGGTCGTCATGGCTCAGTTGGTTGAGCATCATCTCATGCACAAAGGTTGCCAGTTCAATTCCTAGTTGAGGGTTCAATTCCCAGTGGGGGTGCTTATAGGAGGCAACTGATCCATGTTTCTCTCTCTCTCTCTCTCTCTCTCTCTTCCTCTTCCTTCCTCTCTCTCTAAAAATCAATAAAAACATTCAAAATAAAAAAAGCATTTCCTAAACTGGGAATCACTAGGTGGTTAATCTTTTCATTTAATGAGTCCTTGTTCCTCTGCCCCTTTTCATTTTCTCTCCTCAAACTTCCTATTAAATTGGTGATGCAGCTTACAGTCAATAAGGTCCTAAAGTACAAAGTATGGTAACTAACAGGAGTGCGTTGTCAATCACCCGGGCACAACACACAGTGTGAGGGACCCTATCCATCGCACATTCTCTCAGCCTGTATACTCTAAGCCAGATTTACTGAAGAAAGCAGTTCTCATAATCTTACTAATCACTTGTACTGACCTCTGATTGTCTTAAATAGACACACAGTTCTGGTTTGCGTTCATCAAGGGAGCTCTGTGCTCTGCCGTTGATTCCGCTGGGATAGCAGATAGCTGTTCATTAAATACACGCTTACTGATCTATGGTCTTTCTTCACATGTGTCACCTCTACCACCATGATCTTCGAGGGGAGAAGAGACAAACGTCCCCCTGCTGGAGCTGACTTCTGCTCATGCTATATAAGCAATGTCAGCACTCACTGAGAGGCACTGATTTTGCTCTAGGGGGGACAGAGGTGTGTAGGTGAATTTTATCACTTGCCAAGTCGCCTCAGTTTACCAACTTATACTAACTACTTGCTACTGTGTACAAGGAGTAAGAATGATTGATGCATTTTGTAAAAGGCCTGGAGGTCTCAGGACCACAAGCAATAAAAAGACATAGTGAATTGTCTTGTTGGTGTTTTTTATTAATGTTGACCGAGGGGTATTGAGCCAGCCAAGCACACACAGTGTTATATTGATTTTCAAAGTGAGCACTTAACCAATGCATCAACATTAAATCTAAACACAAGCCTATCGTGGGAAATAAAGCATGATCTCCCTCTTCTCACAGGGTTTCTTTGATGCAGGGTTATCTGAAGCGTGATGGCTTTGTTCCCATTAATGTCTGAAATTGCTCAATTCCGGTGTTCAAATACGGGATACTGGGATGCCATCATCTGGCCTAGTAATCTTCAGAATTTATTTGACATTTGCCATGAATATGTAATAATTCTGAAATATGGGGAAGGGAGAAAAAGTATGGCATAATTTAAAGAGTAGCATTTTTGCAGTCATACAGGGGTGGACTCCAAACTTTGACCTGCCTTTTGCCTTATACAAGTTTGGACATCTCTGCATCTCACTTTCCTCCTCTGTGAAACAGAGATAATCTTAGCCACAGCCTTGGACGGTTGCAAAGTTTAAATGCATATGTAAGTTAAGCATTTGACTGGTAACTGGAGTGCTCCTGGCGATGGGAGGAAATACTTTCTAAGGACCACAAGGGGGAAGATCATATTGAAATAAAGTCTGCTTAAGCTCCATGGCCACAAAAGTTTATACTTAGTCCTCAAACAGTCTAGAAAACTACTAAGCCCTTTCAAATCCACTTCCCTTTTTTCATCCATTACAAAATCATAGCCAGTGTAATAAGATTAGTAATTTTTTAGATATAATTTTCCAGTACTACTGATCCAGAGGAGGGGAGGTAATTGACTTCAATGAGCATCAGGCGTCAATTGCAACATACGTAGCAATAGCAAGTTAAAGGGAGAGGGCACTGCATGGAGGAGGAGGATTTCACAAATAATAATAGAATGAAATATCAGCAATCGAGAAATGAACCTAAGTACCAAAGGGGAGAAAGTATTAGGACAGGGAAGACCTCTCTGGGGATGGGCCTTCCCAAGAGATGTGGGAAAAGTGGAGAAGAGAGCCTTGTGAATACCTGGGTGGTTGCATCTGACAGAGGGAGCAGGTTTGTGTAAGTAACAGGGAGGGACAGCATGACTGGCGCAAGGTGGACAGGGTGCAGGGGTTAGAGATGAAACCTGAGACGTGGTCACAGTAAATACAGTGCCTTTTGTTCTAAGTTCAGTGGGCCATGGTGGAGGCTTTGAGCAGTGGGGAGATGTGATCTCACAGCTCTCAAAGTTAGTCGTGTTTGATGTTTTAATTTAGAAGAAGACAGTGACCGATGTCTTTTTGGCCTCTGCCCACATTACAATAATGAAGGGAATGATGTTGATACTGACAGGGTCTTGAAAAGGGTGGGGGGTGGGGATTGATACCATGGGAAGAAGTGGTCACTCCTTTTAAGCACTTCTATTAAAACTATAAATATCTTCAAGGAATTATTAAAGGATGTGTGCATCCTTCTCAGTGCTTATGATACCTTGAAGTAAAGTTTCTAGGACTAGCTTTGAATTTTGGAGTATTTTACTAATAATTATGTGTTTATCCTGGAGGGGAGACACCGAGTCTTAGATTTGTATTTCCAGCTTTTATTACAAAAACCTGAGGATTTATACAAGTTCAACAAACGATGATTAAATTAATGCATCATAAAGACTAATATTTATATATATACTACTTCACAGTTGGCATTTCAACTACTTTCACATTTATTATTATCTTATTTAATCCTGAGGATATTCCTCGGAGGGGGGCTGTGCCATTTTATTATGCCCACTTTAAAGATGAAATCACTGAGGGTAAGAGAGGTCAAGAAACAGTCCAAAGCCTCATATTAATAATTAAAAGTGAGGAGTCAATGCAAACACCAAATCACATGATCTCTTGCTACGATCCTTGGCCATATTTGTACCTCCTGAGCTAATCCTTCACTCTATAAATCTATATCCCAGGACATTCCCAGTTAGAAACTGTCCACCACACCCATTCACCAGTAATGGCTGAAGGTCAACGCATGTTGGAAACATCGTCTAGGTATCCAAAAACGGGCATGTGGAATAAGGGGCTGGGTAAATTTTCAGACATTAGCAATGCACACTTTTCATCTTTAATGTGTTGGAACGTTCATGTGTTTAATGCTCAGGATTCTTCTGCGCACAGGAGGAGTTGCATGAAGACTCTGGTTTGACAGACTGGCAACTACCTACAGTATTTATCCATTTATGCAGTGGTCAAGAGCTTTAAAAAGGCCTCTGAATTTAGTGGCAGATAAGAGACTTCATTACATGCCAATATCTTTGTTTGTTTGTTTTACTACTATTTATTGGGTGGTTCAACTTTTCCTCCCAAATTTTATTTATTTATTTTTAAATTATTTTTATTAATTTATTTTTGTTACAGATGTTTCTCCTTTTCCCCACATTGACACCCTCCTCCCGATCTCCCTTCCACCTGCCCTGTTCCCAGCATTGTTGTCTATGTCCATTGGTTACATGCCAATATCTTGACTGTTCATTTTTCTCTGGCAAAACTGTACATTTCTTTCTCTGTGTTTTTGGTCACCCCCTCCCAATTTCCATTTGTAAAGATCAAGTTAGTTCCTCCCACTGGAAACTTACATCCTGCTTTTAATAAACCTCACAAAATGCCAGAGTTACTCTTGGTTCACAGTTCAAATGCAGGAAACTCCGACTCATCATCAAATAAACACTGAAACAGCTTTTTAACTCCTGAGGATCTCTGGAGACAAAGCCATCACCCCGTTCCATCTCTTCTCCTCCCCATCAGTGACTCTTGGGGTCTCATTATCTTATTTGGTATTTCAAAACTGGAGCAATTGTGCTAACATCAAGGGCATCACTCATTGACACCAAATAAAAAAGGCAGCAAAAAATGAGCGTGTGTCAGCATGCGACGTAGGTCCCAAAGGAAAACAGGTGCACAAACCCTTCTTCATCATCCATAGACACGTCAAGAGGAAGTGAAGAGAGAAAAACATCAGAGACTCCTTCCAATGTGCTAATGTGCTATCCAAGACACAGGGGGAGAAGGATGCTCCCAATATCAAGTAGATTTTGCTATTTGATTTAATGTTGTTAACCACTCAGCTCAGGGGTACAGAGGAAGAGAGTTTTTATGTATTTACTTAGCACAAACGTACAGATCACTTACTATGTGTCCTACTCAGCACTATAAACTTTATGTACACTTCATTGACTTAAAATCAGAAATCCTCAGTCAGCTTCTTTTCTGTACAACTTCTGTACCTTTATCTTCTCCTTTCTCTTATCATCAGTATATAATATTTATATGAATTTCTTAATTTGCTGTAAATAAGGGTTGACCCCTCTGCCCACGTACTCTGGAAAACATTAAGAAAAATTTTTCCCGAAACATATTTATCTTTATCATTAATTTTTAAAATTCTAATTTAAAAAAATTAATGTAATTATTTTATTTAAGTATAGTTAATATACAACATTATATTAGTGTCAGGTGTAAAATATAGTGAGTCAACATTTGTATTCTTTACAATGTGCTCACCACACCAAGTCTTGTAACCACTGGTTGCTGTGCAAAGTTATTACATTATCATTAATTGTATTTCCCTTTAACCCCTTAACCGTTATCACTGATCTTCGACCCCTCTGCCCTCTGGCAACCATGCCTTTGTGACTCTCTTTTTATTTTGTTTTATTTGTTTGTTCTGTTTTTTTAGAGTCCACATACAAGTGAAATTATATTTTAAACATGTTACTATACCATCTTATCCACACAAACTTAATGATTTCTGCAGAGAAAAAATTCCTTCAACTTTGGGAAAACATACAGGTTTTTCCCATATATGCCAGAGTCTTGCTGACATGTTTCTTGCACTATTAAAGGGGAGGGGGGTATGGCTACCCAAACAACTATACTAGAAAGAGTCTGTTTTAGGAAGATTTCTGTTTACCAGAAGAAGGGGGAGGAAGAGAAATAGGAGGAGGAGGACAAGGAGGTAGCAATAAATACACCTCTTCTCAGTGAGTACTTTTCCTAGGCACCTGCTGGTGAAAAAGACAACACTTTGAGTTTTTCCATCTTCATCTATTGAAATCACCCTTTGTCCTGAGTGATACATATAAACAAGTTAAAAAGAAAGAGTGAATTAGAAAAAGGCTAGCTGAACTTTCATCCTCAACCTGCAGGGGAAAAAAATCTTGATATTAAAATAAGAATATAAATCAACTAATGACAGTGTTGGATTTTGGGAGATTTAGCGTCTCGGCTAAATCTCACCCGTTGCGGTGAAATTGGAACATGGCCGAGTGACTCCCTCCACGCTGATTTCTCCGGCCGAGGGGTGGGGGCAGGCGGGAGTTTGTACAGCTGTCCCGCTGTAGCAGACACTCCTGTCTTTTTGAACGTGGATGTATTGAATCATAGTGACACAGCTGACAAAAAGAGTTATGTCTTTTCATGAGCTTGTGTTCTTTATTGCTCACATTAGCTCTTGGAGGGAAAAAAAAAAGCAGGTGAATCCGACCAAAGGGCTATAAATCTTGTCTGACACACTGTATGACGCTGTCCCCGCGAAGGGAAGGCTAGGGAACACAGCGCCCACGGCCGATGCACGGGACGCGTGGGGGAGGAAGGGGGTGTTCCCATCGCACAGGCTCTGATCTGTCCTCCCCAGATGAGATTTTCCCTTTATAATTCCAAAACACACCAATAACTGAGAGAGACAATTAGAGCCACCAACAATCTCACTGAACGAATATCTCCTTGTTTAATTTCATCTCTAAGTAAACAAACCACATTAGGAAAAAGATTCAATGCCCTGTGTATACTATTTTTTTTTTTTTTTATCTTCACTCAAGGACACTTTTGCTTTTATCTTCAGATAGAGTGGGAGGGAGGGGGGAAGAGAGAGAGAGAGAAACATCGATGTGAGAGAGACACATCGCGTGGTTGCCACCCACACGACCCCAACCAGGCTGGGGACAAACTGCAACTGAGGTACGTGCCCTCAGCGGGAACTGAACCCAGGACTTTCTTGGTCCGCAGGCCGACGCTCTAACCACTGAACCAAACTGGCCAGGGCTGTATACTATTTTTTAACAGACAAAAACAACAGCCTTAAAATATTGAAAAAATAAATCTAGCTTAAATCAGAAGAGCGCTATTAATTCTCAATATGCCCTCCAATAAATGTCCTCAAAAAATACCCATAGAGATATTAAAAAAGGCAAAAGCTAACAGCCAGACTATAAATGAAAAATAAGACTATAAAGCAAGGTGTGAGGGAAACCTCTAGTAACACAATCAATGAAGATGGATTGAGAAGAATATTTTTAAACCACACGTGAAATACTTCTTTCTAAGTCAGAATAACCTACATGGCCATAAGAAGCTCTAAAAAGAGTTTAATTCACTGACTTCCTCTCACAACCCCGTTCCTGAGTCTAGGGCAAAGGGGCTTTTCTGAAACAAATCTGTCTGTCTATCTATCTATCTATCTATCTATCTATCTATCATCTATCTATCTATCCATCCATCCATCCATCCCTCTATCTATTCATCTATCTTTCTATCTACATATACACATATATGCATATATTTAAACAAACACACACAAACCCACAGATACCTATTTTTCTGCTGCATGGAAACTCACTTCGAAACAGCCAGATGTATGCCTCCCTGCCTCTCGCCCCAGACTGCCTTTCCCATTTCCCAAAGGCTCCTTTCTTACTTTGTACATCTATTAAGAAACTGTATTGCTAAGCTTTGCTATAGTAACAAATGGCCACAAAATCCCAATGGCTTATCACAACAAAGATTTATTTCTCACATATGTTACACGTCAACTGCAAGTTGATGATGGCTCAGCTACAGCTCTTTTCAATTCAGCTGTGTTCCAGAATTTTTCTTTACATTAAGATCCTGCTGAAGAAGCAGCAAAAATAGAGAGGAGGCTGTTCTCTGGCACAGGAAAAGACCAAGAGTTGAGTAGGAGCGGATTCAGAATTGATCCTCAATTAACGTAGTATAAGAATTATACTCTTTTTTTTTTTCTTCTAAGAATCTGAGACTTTGAGGTCATTTGTCAATAAAGCAAGTGTGATTGAGTAGAAGTTTGTACCTAGATATGGGAAACTGTCGAAAAAAGACACGCAAAATATGTGACATTGGCTTCGAGGTTAGGTGTTGAGCAGCGAGGAAACTGTTCGTGGAGATTACACAAGTGCTTTCTGTTGGCTTCCATTCCTTTCTCTTTCCATGGTTATTAGGAGTTTATTTTTTATAAGACATAGCAGTACCTTACCTAATGTACATACTAAAAGCATTATACATCTGTAAGTGCTTCACCAGTATCTAGGCAGGTGACTTTTTTTAACCAAAAGAAGAAAAAGAAAGGGGGGGGGGCTTAAAGAAGCAAGTAGGATCAGCTTTAAACTTCAATTCTAAACCAAAGTAAAGTATACATTAGTTTCATGAGATGCTATACTCTGTAAATAAATAAATAAATAAATAAATAAATACTACAACCAAGAAAATTGTAAAACATGACTTATGAGACATTTGAATAATAACAATATATAATAACAGATGAAATACTCTGAAAACACAGGAGTTACACAAAGTAGGGATCTGAAAACTATGACCCATAATCCGAATACGGCCCATTGCCTGTTTTTGTAAATAAAGCTTTATTAAAACAGCCAGACTCATTCCTTTATGTATTATCTCCTAATGCTTTTTCACACTACAATAGAGTTAAATAGTTTCAATAGAAACTGCATAGCATGCAGAGATAAAAATATTTAATATCTGGCCCTTAACAGGAAACGCTTGCTGATCTCTGAATAAAACGAAAACAAAAAACAACAATCTGTTTAACTTCTTACTGCATTTTATTATAAAACACATTATTTTGTGTTAACACTTGTTTTTCCAAGAAGCACATTATTTAAAAATACTTTTTGAGAGAGTTTTGAGGGAAGAAAAGTTGTGATTTAAGAAACTTATACCCAGGTAAGATTTCACTTATTGGTGAAGGTAACAAAAAAGTCATCATTTGATATCCTATGGCTGTGATCATTTAAATAGCCCCTGAGAGAAACAACTTGAAGATGTATCATAGCTAAGAAACTGTACAGTATCTTGGTTCTGTATTCAGGGCATAGAGACAGAGACATTAGACTGGCTCTGAGGCATAGATTACCATCAGCTCCACATTACCTCGATGTCCTCATCCCAAAAGGGGCTGATAATAAAGATGATCTGACTATTAAATTAGATAATTCATATAAGGTCCTTAGAACCGTGTGTGGTACACAGTACATTACCAATATATTGGCTATTATTATTAAGAAAGTAAGGAATAACAAAACAGCAACATTTTAAATCATAAATCATAACATAACAATCTTATGAGAACAACAAAACACAGTAATAAATACACAGTTTATTATAAATAACCTAGGCAACTATGGTTAGAAGAATAAAAGCAAAAACTCTCACAAATCAGGAAAATGTTTAATAGGTAATGTAAAAATAAAATTCTCTCAAAAGTGTTGCTATTGCCCCAGTTTAAGTTAATTAAATTGTGACATTATGTGGTAATAGAAAACAGGGAAAGAAAAAATACAGAAACCATTAAAATATATATATATATATATATATATATATATATATATATATATATATATGCGTGTGTGTGTGTGTGTGTGTGTGTGTATGGTAAACAGCTTTTCTAAAATAATACTTCAGCAAGAGCATGTTGATGAAGACATAATCATATATTGATATGAGTGCTTAATGTTATAAAAAATGTTTGAGGAAAGCAATTAAGCAACATGGATAAAAAGGCTTATATTTTCATTTTACAATCCCTGATGCAATAATTGATTTCAGCAATGTTCGTCAACGGTCCCTAACACCTCTAGAGGAAAAGCAAACAGGGAATTTATTGCATAAAATAAAATATTACCCCATGACTGACTTGCTGATAATACAGGGAAACATGCAATTCTACACCAAAGGAGCTGGGCTGACCCTAGGCAATCAATCTTCTCAAAAGCTGGACATTGCATATTCCTGATGTGATGTGATATGAAAGACAAGCCACCGAGAAAGCAATCTGGCCAATTTTAGGTTCAAGTTAAAGTTTATAAGAAGAAGAAAAGATATAAGAATAAGTTGACTGACACCATGACTTAGCAATTAAATATATCTCCAATGTGGGAAGTTCTGCTGAAAGACTGACCTGTTTCCTTAAAGCAGTGAATGGCACAGGAAAGTAGGATGGAAAGGTGGAAATTCATAAGTTAAGAGACTTAAGAAGCACAATAGGGGACAGCCAAAGGCAGTGGGTGGAAGTTGATGTATCCCGATTCCAAATGACCAGCAGGATAACAGGACTTTTTTTCTTCTTTTTAATTTGGATATGGGCTGGGTATTTGATGACATAAGGCAATCAGTGCTTTTAGAATTTAGGTGTTAATTTTTAGATTTAATAATGATTTAGTCATTATGTAACATGTTACTGTTCTTTTTTTTAATTCATACTGAAAATTGTAGTGGTTAAAAAGTTTTGGACTGTCGCTAAAATGCTTCTGCAAAATTGATTTTGAAATTAACAAAAAAGAGTGAGAAAAAGAATAGATCAATGTAAGGGGATAAATATTGATAATTGTGGTGTCTGGATTAGGGGCTAGATGAGGGTCTACTATGCTATTCTTGTTACTCTTATACATGCTTGAAGATTTTCAGAATGAAATGCTGAACTTTTTTTTAAAAAAAAACCTCTTATTTATTTAATTAGTTCCCTTCTGGGTAGCAATGCCATGGCAATCATTAGAAGTGTGGACAAATAGCCCTTGCTGGTTTGGCTCAGCAGTTAGAACGTCAGCCCGCAGACCAGAGAGTCTCGGATTCGGTGTCCGCCAAGGGCACATACCTCAGTTGCAGTTTGTCCCCGGCCTCGGTTGGGGTCGTGTGGGTGGCAACCAGTTGATGTGTCTCTCTCACATTGATGTTTCTCTCTCTCTCTTCCCCACTCTCTCCCTCCCGCAAAAAAATAAAAAAAAAGAAGTGTGGACAAATAGTTTTGCAAAATAATTTCAACCAAGTATTATTTATATGGGACAAAAAAAAAAGTTCCTGATGTTAGGGTGGTAATTCACATATAGAGAATTAAACTTTAGTGAACCTTTAATTATTATACTTACAAAAAATTCGTAAGATGTGAAAAATTCTCCCCACTTTTAATGAAAATGTTGGATAATTAAAATTACATGTATATGCCCTAGTCAGTTTGGCTCAGTGGTTAGAGCATCGGCCCTCAGACCAAAGAGTCGTGGGTTTGATTCCCGTCAAGGGTACATACCTCAGTTGCAGCTAAATCCATGGCCCTAGTTGGGGTCATGCGGGAGCCAACCAGTCGATGTGTCTCCCTCACATCGATGTTTCTCTCTCTCCCTCCCTCCCTCCCCCTCTATCTGAAAATCAATGGAAAAATACCTTCGGGTGAGGACTAAAAATACTTATAATAAATAAATAAATTACATGTATATGTGTATATACATACATACTTATAAATGTATAATGTGAAGTACACAAAATAAACAGAAAATAAAAATAAGTGTAAAAATTCTGACAATTATTTAATTTATGAGTGACTTTTTTTTCTACTTCTTTAAACTCTGCAGTACTCATCAAAATCTCTATAAATACACATGAATTTATTTGATAAGTAGTAAAACAAACAAACAATATCTAGGTAAGTGACTTCTAATTATTTTAGGGAGTTCATCTTATCTTCAATTTCTAAAACATTTGTTTTTAAAGGTGTATCTCATAAAAGTTAAAGAGTAAGCTAATTACAAAAATATATAGAGTACTCATTCAACTCAACAAAAGGAAGACAAATAATCCAATTAAGAATGTGCAGAGGACCTAAATTGACACCTCTCCAAACAGGATATACAAATGGCCAAGAGACATATGAAATGTCACTAATCATCAGAGAGATGCAAATTAAAATGACTATGAGGTATCACCTCACACCTGCCAGAATGGCCGCCATCAACAAATCATCAAACAACAAGTGCTGGTGAGGGTGTGGAGGAAAGGGGACACTAGTACACTGCTGGTGGGAATGCAGACTGGTGCAGCCACTATGGAAAACAATATTTTGTTACCTCAAAAAATGAAAAATTGAACTGCCGTTTGACCCAGTGATCCCACTTCTAGGAATACACCCTAAGAAGCCTGAAACACCAATCAGAGAGAATATATCTACCCCTATGTTCATAGCAGCACTATTTACAATTGCTAAGATCTGGAAACAGCCCAAGTGTCCATCAGTAGATGAGTGGATAAAAAAGCTGTGGTATATTTACACAATGGAACACTATGCTGCTGTAAGAAAGAAAGATCTCTTATCCTTTGAGACGACATGGAGAGACCTGGAGAGTATTATCCTAAGCGAAACAAGCCAATCAGAGAAAGACAAATATTACATGATCTCACTTATTTGTGGAATATAATGGACAAAACAAGCTGATGAACAAAACAGACCCAGAGACATAGAAGTAGGGTACAGACTGACAAACCTCAGAAGAGAGGGGCAGTGGGGAGGGAAGAGATAAACCAAAGAACTTATATGCATGTATATGTAACCAATGGACATAGACAACAATACTGGGGCAGGGGGGATGGGTAGGAGGTTGTCAATGGGGGAAAAAGGAGAAACATCTGTTACAAAAATAAATTAATTAATACAAATAAAATAAAAGCTCTGTGAACTGAGGAAAATTAAATAAATAAATAAAAAGATTGATTCTTGTATAAGTAAAAATAAAAGAGTAAGTTAAACCAAAAATGTATCTCTCAAAGAATTTCATAAAGCTCTTCACATCCTTGGAGATATCCCACACTGTTTAAGAACCATTATTACTATATGTTTTCTTTTTATTAAAACTGAAATTTATAGAACTAGTCAGATCACGATTATATTGAGAAAGTTACAATGGAGCCATCTCGGTGTGATCAATAGAGAATGCCCACTCTATTTTGAGATTAGAATTTTAAGGCTAAAAAACAAAACAAATGAAACAAAAACAAACAAACAAATGAACCCACAGAGTCTCCTAACTTGATTGCGTCTTGTTTTTACCTCTAATTCCACCTGCTTTTAATGACAAAGCTGATAGTATGGAAGAGAAGTTGTGATAAGATAGCCTAGTAAGATCTTTGGGGAAAATATCCTGCAAACTCCTGCTCATTATTATTTTATTTTTGCATTCTCCTACCTGGACTCTGAAATATACTATTCATTTTGCCACTTCGTTGTGTATTGTTTCAAGTTATTTTTAGAGAAGCAACATTATGTAGGGAATAGAGCATGTGTCTTTGCATGAAATCTGGATTTGAATTCAACGCCTGAAATTCTCTCCTTGTACAACCCTCAGTTTCCTCACTTACAAAGTGATGATAATATCACTCACTTCAAATCCCTCTTGATAACTAATCTCAAGCAAAACACCTATGATATTATCTGGTAGATATTTGCACAATATTCATATCTCAATTCTCTCTTCCACATGTTTTTGTATTTTCTGGTGCTCTGAAGAAATGTTTTTGAATGACCATGCCAATGACTAGTTAACCTCCTAGCCAGACAGGTTCTCTTTTAGAATAGTTAGGGTAATATTTATGCAATTGAAACACAGAGTTTGGAGGAATTCAAATTCTTTTCTTAGTCTTTGCAAATGTCTTGGGTTTTTCAAATTATTATTATTTTTAAAAATCAAGTTACTTTGAAAAACGGCTAGCACCTCCGGTTTCCTATCTGGAACCCAAGAACACTCAAAAGTTAAAATTCAATGTTATTCCAACAAAAGACAGCTTTCTCATTCTGGTTAGCCCAGCCTTCCTGACAACCCCAGTCTTTCTGGACAGTGAGAACATTAGATATCAATAGATATCAGGTGGCTATTTTTCTCTCCTTTGCCCATTTAAATTGAGTTTCATGTCAGAAAAGGTCGATTTGGGGACTGACATCCTTTGGGTTGGTTTTCTAATTCAGTATCCTCACTTTATTTTATTTATTGTTTTATTTCTTCTTAATTCTAATTGTATCTTGGGGTGAACACGCAGTATGAGGGAGCCCCTGCCTGCAGAGATAAGCGTAGCAAGCATCAAATCTGAGCTGAGAATCGGGAGTATTGGGGAGCATATTCCAGAAATCCTTTCCCAGAGTCTTCAGTCTTCAGACTGTGAGGCTACAACATTTATATTTTATGCATATAGATATATATTGTTTAATAATTCATAGAGCTGGATACACTTGCTACAAGGCAATGTGATGTTCTCATTTGATCTACTTTGGTACAATCACTTTCTGCCAGGGAATTTGCTGTAATGATGTACACAGTAAATATTTAATAGCATTAGAAACATCAGAGTTTATTTTTCTTTGAAGAGTGCTTAATTATGTCAATTTCCCCTGATGAGATGCTAAAGTCAGTGTTATTTGGATTTGGAGTAACTGGGTGGAGGTGGAGGAGTTCCATGTGAGGTTTTCCTCCAAGTCACCATGTGTGAGTTTAATAAGGCGATATAGCAGAACCTCAACCTCATTAATTTGAGCCGCACTAATTAAATATTTGTGATACTTCAGCTGTGTTTGAGCTAAAGTTTACCTAGCACCATCAATGAAGAAAGGCTTGGCTAAGCTGAGTAGAAGCATAAACAACACAGGGAAAAATGTTAAACCTATTTTTACTGGGTCCTCTCTATTTATTTATTTTGATAGCTATTATTTGCCTACATATTAGGTTGAATCCTATGTCGATATTTGATGATTTTGACCTAAAAAATGGCAATTTCATACAGGTCCATTTATGAGCTTTAATCCTTCCAGTACCAAAGCTCCGATGTTAGACAAAACATCATTTCTGTCTATTCTTTCCCGTTGGTGACAAACCATGTTACATTCTTGACACATTTTTCTTGCATTATCACTAAAACATCCTAAGCCAAGACCTTAGCTGATGGAAAAGTTGATAGGATGAGCAATAAATTCCACTTGGCTTTCCAAAGAACTGCATGCATTTGGCCTCAGTAGTGAGAGTTATAACTTGTAACTCGGTAGTCAGACCATATGGCTTTCCCATGAAGAATAAAGTAGAGTGTGGCTCTCTGTGTGTGATCACTGATCTGACATCTTCCAAAGAGGATGTATTTACATTAACATTTGTATTTTCTCCTGGACACAATAAACAATATTCGACTTCTAAAAGAACTTCCCCTTTGGAGAAGTTTGCTTACAGAAATGTGGTAATGATTAATCTACAAAGCAAAATACATAAACATTGCATGAAAAGCACTTTTTTATACTATTAAGTAACAAACACTTTATTTTTAATAATAATTAGACATGAAATTTTGAAAGAGTGTTACGGAGTTTTGTTTGCAGATAGTATGATGTGTACTAACAAATTTTTGAAATCCCAGACGTAAAGGGGCGGGTATTATCAAATTTACAAGTCCTTAGCTGAGTGGTTCTTTTCTTTACCAGGTGGTGAATTCTTTTAAAGCAGAGAGAATCATAGACACCTTCAGATCTTTCAGAATACCTAGTAGTCTATCAGGCACAAAAAGTGTGCTTTATAATACAGACTTGTTCTATCAAATTGTATCCTCTGTATTATATCTCAGGGACCAATACCTGGCCCATTTGTGCATTTCATACCCCTGGCCAAAAGTTGGTATAACAATAAAGTGGCCCACACTGGGTCAACGGGGCTTAATTGTGAGATTTTTGCTAAAATTGTTGGCAAAAACCACTTTCTTCCTTATTTCTTAGTATAATGCTGCTCACCATTGCTCAGTCTTTCAAAGAATAATTGCAAAGCACCTATTGTGTTCTGGGCTCTGTCCAGCACAAAGGGAATGTCTCCCTGAGAAGAAAATTGAGAAAATCGGGGACTGACAACATTATTTGAATATCAGAATCCTGCGATCACTGAAGGTCATTGCTCAAGTTTATAGTTTATATCTATAGTTCAAGATAATTTGTTGTCAGTGGCAACAAAGAAAGCATCTGAAAAATATAAAATGTTTTTCAAACTTAAGTTTCTTGAGTTTAGGTATTATTCAAACAACTTGATTGTATCTTACACCCAACTCATAGTCCTGGGAGATTAGGTTCAATAATCATATTATACATACATCCATGCATTTAACTTACACAAATCCAATTCTAGGCACATACACCCACATGCACACCACAGACACACTCACACACACATACATTTTATATATTCATGCATACGTCTATATAATGCATATATGAATAAAATTTAAATTGTTCAGATAATTCAGTCTGCCCCAGAATAAATGCGAGAAGGCAGTTGTAAATCTGTTATTTGCTCAGATGATTTTAATATGTGTAGTCTTCTCATACTCTGTGTTTTATGATGATGATTATAAGTTTAAATATGTGTTCTTCAGAGAATATACTTCATTTCAGGGGAAATTATGATTTTAAATCCCCCTGAGTCACTGAAATATTGTTTATCATAGTGTAAGAATTGGAGACATACCAATGGCCACTGCTTTTGTAAGTGAAACACTATATTGCCATTAAAAATGAGATATCTATTGAAATAAATTGGTGAATGGTGACTGAAGTTTAGATGTTAGTATAAGTTTATAAAATGCCACTTAAAATATATAGGATATATGTATATTCATACTCACAGTTTTCATACATAAATTTACCACTACACACACACAAATAAAGGTCCACAAAGTACTACACAAACATGTTAAAAGTGATTATCCCTGGGAGCCCAATTTTCTGAAAAAAATTTTTTTTAAGTTGTTGGAATCTGCTACAGTATTTCCTTAATATAACTTGCAGCTCCAAAAAGATCCAAGAGACCTGACCCATAATTCAAAATCCAGTGCACATCATTAATAATGATCAAAACAAATCGGCTTCTCATTTAGTATTGTATCACTTTCCCCCATGTAAAATTCGCTCAGCTTCCGTTACATCAACAGTAATCAAAATTCATGCCATTGTAGGCAGTCTCCAAAACGTGGGCAGTGCAAAAAGGACAGGACACTTGATTAAGTTCAAGGCTCGCCCCTTTCTCTCATTGTTTAGATACACCTCTAGCATTTCTCTTAGCCCTAAGTCTTTACTGTGGCCCCAGTTCGATTCAGGACCTTCACAATCCTGACCTACACTGGCCCTTTGCTGCGATCTTTGTAGGCCCTTTGCTGCAATTAAATTCAACCCTGGTTTGATCTCTGCAGCTCTCCTAATGCTTAGCTCAGCATTTTCCTTTCATGCGATGTGTGTACTCCAAGACTCCTACCTTTGGGACTGCAGATGTAGGTCCATGCAATAAATAATTTGCTCCAGGAAGAACTAAGAGATGATACTATGGAAGCAACTATTTATTTCAGCCATGCACAGTATTTTAAGTACTTCCAAGAAATCTAAAATTGGCTTCGTCATTTAAAAGCTAAACAAGTCTACTACTGTCTATGTTTAAAAGCACTTGGAAATCTGGTCACCATCTGGTCCCTCTCCAGTAAAAGATCTAATTGTGCAACTGCTACCTGAACATCTCTAATTAGAAAGATATCCCATATACGTCTCCAGCCAAATGGTAAACCAAATTCATGCTTCCTCTTACCCCAAATCTGCACCAAGTCTTTCTTGTATTAAGTATATTAATTAAGATGTATCATATATTCTATTATCAAACCTATAATTTGGGAAGAAGATTCTGTCTAAACATTCCTTTTCCCTCACACCTCACATTAGGTTAAGTCCTGTTTACTCGTCCCCACTAACATATTTCAAATCAGTCTTCTCCTCTTCATTCCGCTTTACTACGTTAGTTCAGAAATGTATCATCTTCAACGTACATCTTTGCCAGTTTTCACTCCCCTCCAGTTGTCACCAAGTAATCTTCCTAAAATATAAACCAGTACATAGTCTTGTCATCTTAAAATAATACAGTGGCTTCCCAATTCCAAGATAAGTAGTCTGTAATGTTTATACTGTGTACACCGTAAGTCAAAAATAAAGCAAGCAAGCATTTTCAGAATATGTCTGTTATTTATGTACAAACCGTATATCTATGTATTACAGGTAAGGTGTACATTAGAAACCACACACAAGAAGATAAATAAATAAATAAGGTAAAAATAAATGCAAATGGATGCTCTTTATGTTCTTCCAGGGTCCCCACGGATTGCAGCTGTGAAGACGGCCCACTCCACTTCGGAGTCCGCTGTTCTTGTGCGTAAAACAAACTCGTTCCCGTGAGCCATTGCTTCACTGGGGTCGTTTTGTATCCTGTTCTTTATTCTACCCTGTACCTTAACAAGGTGGCTTGTGATTTATACAGTTTATGTGTGATAGGACAATGTGCAGGTTGAAGGTTAGGGTTAGACTGAGCCCCTTGAGGGCAGAGATGGTACTTCTTATTTTTCCCCCCTTGTGGCAATCTGAGCAACTAGCACATTGCTTAGAGTATATTTGCTTAATAAATCAATGAAGTAGCCCTGGCTGCTTTGGCTCAGTGGTTAGAGTGTCAGCCTGCAGACCAGAGAGTCCCGAGTTCGGTTCCTGCTAAGGGCATGTACCTCAGTTGCAGTTTGTCCCCGGCCCTGGTTGGGGTCGTGTGGGTGGCAGCCAGTTGATGTGTCTCTCTCACATCAATGTTTCTCTCTCTCTCTTCCTCACTCTCTCCCTCCCGCTCTATCTGAAGATAAATGCAAAAATGTCCTCGGATGAGGATAAAAAAAAAAAGTTAATGAAGTAGTGAAATTCAATGTAATTCAATACATAAGTTAACATATAAACTAATTTACATTGAGCTGTTTCAATATAAAATGTATTTGATTGAGTTAGCTCTGGTCTAAAATGCATTCTTTCACTTCACGTACAATGTACTCCATAATAATGATGTTGTTTTAAAAACTGCGGAAGAAAAATTCTGCTTAAAAGTGTAAACAATTGTTTAGTGTTTTAGAGACACTTACTATCAAAATAAAAAGTCCTAATTCTAAGTGAAACCTGTCTGTTTCGTTGTCAAGCCCTGTTTAATCTGGGATCGGAAATATTTTGTATTCTGGCAATTTATCCAAATGTGTGTACTTAGAAAAATAATAAAACTAAATCTCTTCATCATTCTTCTATGGTCTGGATTCTGGTGGTTCCCCAAAGTATTATATTTTCGTTGTTTATGCTCTTCAGTTTCTGCAAAAATAGATGCTGACAGGAATTATCATATTTTGGGAAAGATTGTTGCTCTGCTTTCAACTGTCTAAATCTCCTGAGTTGGAGAGATCGAAGGGACTGAAAACACATTTTCATGGTTTGCTTCAGTCGCATTTCCTTCATCTTGATGCCTACTGCTTAACTGTCTTTGTGGAAGATAAATAAGAGCCTTCAATCCCATTTCAGCACTGCACCCCTCGGAAACACACAGGGCCTCCACAGTTTGCAAATCGACACTCACTGCACGATTTCAGAAAACAGCCTCCTGAGGCTGGTTTCAAATAAATCTCCAGATAGCGGTAGGATCTTAGCATCGTGCATTTATCACCGAGCGTGTGTGTGTGTGTGTGTGTGTGTGTGTGTGTGTTTAAATTGGCTTAGAAAGGAAAAATGTTCTTTAAGCATCAAAAGAAGGTAAACTCTGAAAAAGAAAATGCTCCAACATGAAACTCAGTGAAAGCAAGCAAAAATTGAGCCCAAATATGAATCCGTGACACACATGTTCCTCTTCTTCAAAACGTGCCACTGCCATTTGGGCCAGATTTCTGCGGCGACAACTCATTATCCTCAGAGTTCAATTCAGAGCCAGGGAGACGTTGCCATTTAGAGTTGCATCACCAGTTTCCACTGGCGAAGGTTCTGAGGGGGCCATGCAGACTGTGGTGTCAGTTGATACTCGAAGACTCGCTGCAGGAAGGGATAGCACTAATAATCATAGCAATTAACACGTGCAGGGAGATTTTCCCTTCCAGAGGGCTTCAGAAACATTCTCTAATCTGCCTGCTAAAAGCAAACTTGACCCCCTGAAGTTTATAGGAAGGCCTGGAGTTTGTTTGAAGATCACCTTTCTCTTTGGACCGAGAGTGGATTTGATAGTTAGCATATGAAAGAGACAAAAAACGAGGTTTAGAGTCACAAAAAGAGAGAAGAAATCATGTCCTGTGGAATGGGGTGTGTACATTGAGAAGTCGCTCTGCGTAAGGCATTGGTCCAGACATAGCCGCCCAAACAAAGGTAGATGTGACCAGGACCAAGGCAGAAGGCTTTATCGAATTGCAATCTGTACATCTCTGGGTAGAGAGTAGAAGTAAAGGGTCTTATGAAAACTTACAGGTTGGAGATACTCTATCCATACACAGGTATTGTTGATGTAAGAGTCAATGCAGAATTTTTACAACAATGTATCTGGGTCAAAGAAAGGATACTCCTGGAAGCAAGATCTCAACAGCCTGAGAAAATGCTTTGGAGGATAACAGTTTGCAGTTTATTTTATGCATTTGAGTTTAAGGAGGCAGATTAGTGAAGGTGGGAGCAAGCAAACCCGGGATCAGATTACAGAATAGTTAAAATGATGTGCTCCCCTGAGGGTGGTTAAGTCTTAGGAGGAGGGGTCTGAAAGGGAATTAGCAGGTATCAGAAGGAGGGACCTGAAAGAAGGCATTTCATAGGTGTGTTGACCTAGATGCACAGAAACAAGGGATATAGCTTGCTTAAGGCAAAGATAAACCTTTTAGTAAAGAAGTTATATGCCTGGGACAGAACTACTCACCATGACCAGCCCAGTTAGGAATGTATGATCAGATAACCCTGTGAGGTTATTTTCCATAGAATCTCCTTTTTTTTTTTTTTTTTTTTTTCACACATAGCATAGAAAGTCATAATGGAGAAAGTGGTGTTTGAGAAATGTTCTGAGAAAGGGGTAAACAGATTTAGAAGCACAGGAGTCGTACCTGACAGAAAGGCGGATGTGAGCCCAGGGATGGATGAGGACCAGGAAAGCATGTCCTGGGAAGTGGTGCACACAGCTGTTTGGCTGGAGGTGGGAGAGCTCCGGGTGGGAGGCGCAGGTGAGATTCGCCTAGGATTGCCTACCTTAGAGCAGACTCGCTCTAAGGGGGAGGTAGGGAGCAGTTCAGTAGGTGATGGGAGCCCTTGAAAGTGTTTTAGCAGAGGAGTGACATGACCAGATTTCTGCACTGTTCGCAGCGTTCTGCTAAAAGCAGACTTTTACAGCTGTGTTGAGAAATACCAAGGCTTGTGTTAATGCAAAATGCATCCTGAAGAAGGGTTGTAAAAAAAACAATTCTGACTGAGGTGTAATACAAATAGATCCCATTCTGTCCCAGAGCCGTGAAGAAGGCCCATTAAGGGGTCTCATTCAAGACCCTCTGTCGCTAATGAGGGGAACGGAGTGGCTTGCTCTATCGAGAAGCTTTTTCAATGACTGATGCTGCTGAGGCATCTAATTTAAGCTTACCTGGATTTATCTGGCCTAAGGGAGTGCTAAAATATTTTAACTAACAAGGTGGGGATTAACTATTAAAGAGTGATAGAAAAATCAGACAGGTGTCTTGCTGGAGAGGCTGCCGGGGCTGCGAGCTGGTGAAGGGAGAAGCATCCGTGATATCAGCTCTCAGAGCAGATTAGGGCTTCTATTCCTGCCCATGGCCGGAGCAGGCGGGTCATACACCGCCCAGCCTAGAAGATCTGATGAAGTAACTGCAGTGGGCATGGGACTGGTGCTCTGTGCTTTGCCAAATCTGATCTCCAATCATCCTTGCAATGTCCTTTCCTTGGGATGCAGGCACGAGATAATTGGAGCAAGATTGCCGAGGCCGGTTCCACCTTGAGAGAAGAATATCAGCAAATTTCTGAACGGCCCATTCATTAGCTTCTTGAGTCTCACATGCTTGGCTGATCCAAATCTCTTCCTTTCTGTATTTACTCGACTCTTGGCTTTTCTGGAGAAGACTCCATAATTTGGATACATTCTAACTAGCCGTTTTTCTTTGATAAGGAACACAACTTCCCAGATCATGTCCTGCCCCCACCAGAAAGATTTTGGTTCAGCAAACCAGGTGTGAGTCCCTCATTCCGATGCAGCCGTTCACAGAACCACCTCCCTGGACTGTAAATGGCGTGTGGGGAAGTATCAGGGTTGTTTCGTTTTCCACCGTGTTCCAGTGCCTGACAAAGGGCTTCTCACAAAGAAGGGGCTCCATGTATGTTTACTGACAGATGAATGAGTGAGTGAGTGAATGAATGAATGAATGTGAATGAAGGAATGAATGAATGGTTGAATGAATGACTGAATCAATGAATTAACGAATGAGTGAATGCATTCTTCAATGAACACATTCGTGGCAGAGCCCTCTGCCCCACCCCCCCCAACACACACAATCATACCCTGATCTTATATATTAGGGATCCTGGTCTGAGACTAGTGTATATTTTACGCATGTCTGTGGCTATCTAGTAAAATTAATGAATAGACATTAGACATGTAGGATTGGATTGTTTAGGACAGTTTTGTCCATGTGAGGAGAAAGTGACTGTCAGTTCTTGCCTGGAATAGAAAACGGGGATGGGCAGAGCACCACAACGCCCAGGCCTGTGATCACAGAGCCTCAGACAGCAGCTGCAGGTTCTGTTTGTCTGATGGACACGAGCAGAAAGTGAGGAAGAGGAACAATCTTCTTTTTCTGCAGAGTTAGCATGGCTTCACCAGAGGAAGACTACTGGGATGTAGGGCTGTGTTAACATCCTACAATTAAGGAAATATCAGAAGTGAGGAGCCTTGAGGCGTATAGCAAAGAGGTAAACAATGGCAGGAACAGCAGTGTCTGCAATGAGATATTAAATGGCCCAGGGAGGTTGTGAAATGACACCAGAGAAGAATAAACTCATGTAAACAAATAACCCCTGAGAATACTTAAGCCACTACACTGGGGATTTTGAGTTCATCAAATAGGGGCCACACCAGTATAATGTGATTTATGGGTGTTAGCATATGACATCATTAGCAGTCACAGCTGATGGGGCCTGAGAATATTTGGGTTGTGGATGCAGCACGAGCATTTCCTCCATCTCTCTAGACTTCTCCAGCTGGTATCATTTCATTCTCCAGTCAGCTGATCTTGAGCTTAATTTAGATAGTCAGTGTGCAAAATTCCTAGGTAGGTTACATATACTTACCAAAACCCTCAGACAGGTTCCCTAGGATCCGAAGATATGGGGAGGAGCTCCAGTTCTCTGTCAGGCTCTCCCAAAACAGTTTTGGGGCTGACGAACTATAAAAAAAAAATCCCACACTGAATCTGTGCCTTTGTTCCTATGTTATAGACAGTCCTGGGTAAACCTCAATGTTCTGTTCATCTCTTGGGTGGAGCTTGGAATGATGGCGTGGGAAGTTCTGGATGAATCCACAGGGAGTTACACTAACTAGTCTCCTGCTGCTGTCTGTGCGGTGACTTCCCTGTCTCGTTAAGGACTACAGTATTCACATGGATAGTGGTAGTAATATTACGGGTGCAATGAACTAGTTATTATTTAATAGGAAAGGAGTAAAGGGAAAATTAGCTAATTCAATATTCTAGGTCTATTCCCCACGTGGAGCAAAGGGTCTGGACAAAGGCAGTTTAGACCCCTGCCCAGTGAGGTCTGAGTGACGTGGGAGGTGCCTACCTGTCTTGGGAGGTGTCTACCTGTCCCTCACACCTGGGAGCGAGTCAGTGGCCGAAACAGGTGTGGCCACTGCAAGCACAGCGCAACCTGGATATTTAATCTCCTAGACACAGGAAAGCTGCCCTTCTGCTCGCTCTCTCTCTTGCTGTCTGAGTAGGTCTGCTTGCGGGGCTCCCACACACTGCAGTTCCCCACGTGGCCCACAGCCATGTGCGACCCACGCAATGGACGAACGGGCTGAATCCGGACTAATCCTAGTCTAATCCCAGCTGCATCATGGAATGGACACTCTGGACTTTGACTTTGTTTCTGGCCTTGCTAAACCCACAAGTGCCCCTCTTCCGGGACTGGACTGGAAGCACGTGGAACCTGACAACCCCAGAGGCATAATTCCACACCAGTAAAAACCATCCATCCTCCCGTGGGGTCTTCTGAAGACACGTATTCCGACTTTGCCCCAAGAGCCTCCTGCCCACGAGTGTTGGAGGGATCCGGCCCCTTTACCCCTCCGGCAACAGTAGCAGTACCTAGTGTTACTGCAGTCATTTTTAGCAAGAGCTTGTTTGATCTCTTCACACTGTTTTGGGGAAGGCTGCATACCCACCCCTGCAGCTGGATAGATGAGACAGACAGCAATTTATTAGTGACATAAACTCACAGCCCAGGGGAGCAGAACACGGCATGCCATGCAGGGCCACCCACAGGGAGCTGCACTTGGGAAGAGAGTGGACAAGTAGGGTAGGGACCCCTGGCTCCTGCAAGAGGATGCAATTGGTTTGTTTGAATAATTCTGCAGAGTAGCAAAAACTGGACTCTGCTAACCCAGGGACAAGCAGCGCTATGTGTGGTCCTTGCGATAAGGAGACTTGTTGGCCGAGGGGACCCTTCTCTGGGAGTGGACTGGGAAGGGAGCTGGTGGTGAGGCCCCTGGAAGCCCTCCGGGTTTCAGATGTCAAGGCAGTTATAATATTGAATCTTTATTTCAGGCCTTACACTACACAGTCAGCACTAATTGAATGCTTTCCATGTGCTGAGTGCTGGTACAAGTGCTTAAGATGAATGATTTCTCACTTGATCTTTACAACAACTCTGTACCTACAAGAAAGTACTAGGAATTTCTTTTTTTCACGCATCTGGAAATGCCGCTTAAGTTCCCATAGAAGGGGTACAGCTTGCAATTTGAAGTTCTTAATACTGTGTGTGTTGCCTTCAGTTAATGGTAAAAATGGCATCAAGTTGGTTTGGGCTTTTAAATGCAAATTTAATTGTAGAATGCTTGAATTTGGAGCTTTGATGGGTCAGAGAGATCTCGCTGTACCCTGGGAAAAATAATGACATGGTTCTTTTGAAGTGGAAAAATGGGACAAGACATAAGATAAAGTAATTGTGGACCAAAATGGAACTGTAATAATATAATGCTAATTACACATAAGCATTTTCCTAAGGATCTGGGGAACTTATTGTTACTTACTTAAATTGAATAGTGGTGATATCACTAATATGCAAATGATGTGAAGTATTAAGAAGACATCCTGCAATGCAGATGCACCCACGGAACACAATTTCAGTCTTAGATCACTCAAGCTTTGCTGACCTCACTGATCTGTGGCGTTGAATGCAGTCACGTGAATATGAAGAGCCCATATTTGACTACCTCTTGCTCCCACTTACTTAGTCATCTGTAACCACAAGCCTCCCACATATTCATGCTTTCACTCCAGGGATGTCTCGGATGTTCTCACGAACAAATGTGCGTAGTCAGCGTACTTCAGTGAGCACCCCTCCCCACTGTCTATTCCTGAGTCTTAACACACCCATTTGCCGAGGACCACCACCTCGGTCAGACCCCTCAGTCACAACTAACAGAACATTCCCTCACGCTGTCTTCCGCCAAGCAGGACAACAGCGATTCCATCTCTGTGATGTGCCTTAGCTGCCACGGGGTGTGTGGTAATGAGGGAACACTCTATTTTTTTCTCATTGTACTCCTTTAGAATGATTCTAGAATGGTGCTGACTCTTGAACTTTATCATAAAGCAGATCTAATTGTTTTTCCTATTTTTCTTTCTGAGAGGGTATCTGCTCCTTTTATTGTTCCTTTACAATCAAAAGTTAAAAGAAATAGATCCTTTTACATTCAGGATTCTGACATTTTTGTTGCAGGATCACTTAACCCTGCTATTTTTTAAACTCGAGGTGTACGTTGTGTAGTAAATCCACATTTTGGTGCATGGTTATTTGAATTCTGACAAAGCATACAGTTATGCAGCCAACACTACAATCGAGGTGTAGAACCATCCATTGTCTCTGAAAAGTCCCTTCTGCCCTTTGTTGTCAACCCTTTACCCCACCTTCAGCATCTGGCAACTACTAATCTGTGTGTCCCTTCATTTTTTCCTTTGTGAGTACGTCAGATAACCATGTGTCCTGGCCTGTTTGTTTTGACTTAGGACTAGAATGACCATGGACACCGTTTTCCTGGGACTGTTTCAGTTTGTGCATAATTAGCAACAGCACCCCTTTGATTCTCAGAAGTGGCTCTGTCTCGGTGATAAACTAGGGAATTATGCTCCTTACACACGCACGCGCACACACACACACTCGCCTTTCCCGGGAGGACTGGTTTGAGGCCACATATGAGAAAATAATTTCTATACGAAGCTCAGGAGTCTCCCCAGACGATCTGTTCACACAATGAGAAGCAAAACACAATAACCACCAAGACAACTCAACAGGTTGGATCTTTACATTTTAAATATGTTATTTTTCCCAAATTGATATTCGAATGCACTGGAATATTCAAGTGTTAGCATATAACATAGACAAGATGGACTGTGATTTACATACGCGTCCTAGTCCTCCCTTGGCTGCTATTTTTTATTTCTTTTTTATTTCGTACCGTCAGTAACACACAAGTAATTCATAAGTTAACAATTGTTGCTTTCCTATGCGAATGTTCCTAGTGCATTAATACGTGAAAGAGTTTGTCATGGAAGTAGCTACAGACAGACAGATCAACTACTTAGCTGGACTGTGGGACAGATAATTCAGGAATCACAATGGGCAGAAAGGGCGATGGACTCTGATATCTGAGACCCATTCTAACCTAAGACAGTGGTGCACCGTTGCTAGGAAGATTGCAAACTTTTACGTTAAACCTGCATTTAAATTCTAAATTTGCTGCTTTCTTCCTCGGCTTACATCTGTGAAATAAGGATATTTCATACTTAAGTAACATAGTCGTTAGAATTAAATGACATAGTACGTGTAATTTGTTAGCATCGTGTCTGGCACATACTAAGAGTTAAAAAGAAAAGGTAGCTGTTATTAAATGAAATCAGAGTGTTTATTAGTTGCTTTTTAGAGTTTATTAGTGCTTAGGGTAATAGAAGCAGAAATGGTCCATTGAATAAAGCGTGGTGAAATACAGCAATTAAATTTTGATTTTTATCTAATAGAAGCTAGGTATTTTAAGCTTCCTTTTCAAAGCATACAAGGTATAATACAAAGTCACACTGGTGGTGCACTGTATCATAGCCATAGCCTACCAGAGCTCACCACAAGGAGCATCCTTAATAATTTGGGGGCCCAGTGCAAAAGGACATACAATACATCTCAATGTTATAAACCAGGCCGACAACCTGTTAAATAAAATATACCTAGCTTCCTACATTGTCAAATACATCCATGACAAAATGGAAAACCAGGTTTGAATCTAGAATTTTTGCACTCCTTAGAGTTCGGCACTATGAAATGTCTACATGGCAAGGCCCCCGTTTCTACACCATGGCCTCCTCCTTTTTGGCCCACCAGAGGTCCATCCTGCACCATGAGGGGCACCATGCACACCCACTCTGCCCATACAAGTTTTGTCCAAATTCTTCACAAACAGCCAGTCCTTGGCTACCCCTGAGACCTAAGAATGTGTACGTAGGAGGCACTGTCAAGCTTTGGGAAGCTAAACCTGGGAAGGGCAAAAAGTTGCCCCTAAGGATTATTTCAAGGGCTTTTTTTTTCTTCAGAGATTTCCAGCATCCCAGGCACCCTTTGACATTGGCCCAGTGGTCTTATTTCCTGTAGGGAGTTGTGCAGCTGGAGGAAATGCTGAGAGTATCTGTCGCAAAGGCTAAAAAGCCAGGCTCAGAACTGGCCTCTCTTGCCCAGGGTCTAAGAGCAGTATGAATCAGTCTTTTATCTTCCTGAGTGCATGCATAAATTCCATCCTGTAGCTCCCTAAGATGTAGGTGCAGCTATATGAGGAAGGTGGGAGGAGATTAAGCATGCCATTTCCAGGCCTGATCTTTAAAACTTTTCATGAAATTTCCCCATTCTCTCTAATCATTCATCAGCTGCCCAGATGCAGAGGACTCACGAGAACATGCTTGGGTCCAGGGAATGGGACAGTCATTAGCAAGAAAGAGCCTGGGTTCCTAAATACAGACATGAAACAGAACTCTTCCCCATCACAAATGAAGGGTTCTTTTGTTGAACCATTGTAGGTGTGTCTGCGTGTGTGTGCATGCACGCACCTGTGTGTGCCAGCACTTAGTGTACCCTGCAAAACACATCCACTGTCCTTGAGATTTGTTGTTAATGTATTTCTTGTTTAAATGCTCCTATCTGCTTCTAATTCTGTATGCTTTCAATAAACAAAGAAAAGGAACTTCACCATAACTCAGGGAAGGAAGGAAGGAAGGAAGGAAGGAAGGAAGGAAGGAAGGAAGGAAGGAAGGAAGGAAGGAAGGAAATGAATGAATGAATGGAAGGATGTGGAATGAATTGCTAACAATACAGTAAGTATCCACATGCTTCTCCTGATAGGCTAATGACAGCTCCAAACTTATATTGCTCAAAATTTAGAAATTGAATTATTTAGACTTATACCTGAAATATTTCTTCTTATGTTTTCTCTATTTTCAGGTTAATAGTTGACATTCCTTTCTTTTTTTAATTAATTAATGAATTTTTGTTACAGATGTTTCTCCTTTTCCTCCCATTGACAGCCTCCTCCCTGCTCCTGCCCCCAACCCCACAGTATTATTGTCTGTGTCTACTGGTTATGCATAGATGCATACAAGTTCTTTGATTTCTATCTTCCCACCCACCAACTTCCTCTGAGGTTTGTCATTCTGATCCCCACTTCTATGTCTCTGGGTCTATTTTGTTTACCAGCTTATTTTGTTCATTATATTCCACAAATAAGTGAGATAATGTGATATGCGTCTTTCTCTGATTGGCTTATTTCGCTTAGCATAATACCCTCCAGGTCCCTCCATGTTGTCTCAAAGGATAAGAGATCTTTCTTTCTTACAGCTGCATAGTATTCCATTGCATAAATGTACCACAGCTTTTTTATCCACTCATCTACTGATAGACACTTGGGTTGTTTCCAGATCTTAGCTATTGTAAATAGTGCTGCTATGAACATAGAGGTACATATATTCTTTCTGATTGGTGTTTCAGGCTTCTTAGGATACATACCAAGAAGTAGGATCACTGGGTCAAATGGCAGTTCAATTTTTCATTTTTTGAGGTAACAAAATATTGTTTTCCATAGAGGCTGCACCAGTCTGCATTCCCACCAGCAGTGTACTAGAGTTCCCTTTCCTCCACACCCTCGCCAACACTTGTTGTTTGATGATTTGTTGATGGCAGCCATTCTGGCAGGTGTGAGGTGATACCTCATAGTCGTTTTAATTTGCATCACTCTGATGATTGGTGACATTGAGCATTTCTGCATATGTCTCTTGGCCATTTGGATGTCCTTTTTGGAGAGGTGTCTATTTAGGTCCTCTGTCCATTTTTTAATTGGGTTATTTATCTTCCTTTTATTGAGGTGTATGAGTACTCTATATATTTTGGAAATTAACCCCTTATCTGATGTATCATTGGCAATTACTTTCTCCATACAGTGGGTTCCCTTTCTATTTTGATGCTTATTTCTTTTGCTGTGCAGAAGATTTTTAGTATGATATAGGCCCATGTATTAATTTTTTCCTTAGTTTCTCTTGCTCTAGGCTGTGTCTGTGAAAATTCTGCTGCGTGTGACGTCTGAAATTCTGTTGCCTACATTTTCTTCTAGGTTTTTTATGGATTCACGAGTCACATTTAAGTCTTTTATCTATTTTGAGTTTATTCTTGTGTATGGTTTAAGTTGGTGGTCTAGTTTCATTTTTTTTGCATGTAGCTGTCCAATTTTCCCAACACCATTTATTGAAGAGACTGCTTTTACTCCATTTTATGCTCTTGCCACTTTGATCAAATATTAGTTGAGCATAATGTCTTGGGTCAATTTCTAGGTTCTTTGTTCTGTTCCATTGATCTATATGCCCGTTCTTGTGCCAGTACAAGCTGTTTTGAACATAGTGGTTTTGTAGTATAACCTGATATTCGGTACTGTGATCCTTCCTACTTTGTTCTTCTTTTTCAAGATTGCTGTGGCTATTCAGGGTCGTTTTTGATTCCATATAAACTTTTGGAGTATTTGTCCTAGTTTTGTGAATATGTTGTTGGTATTTTAATGAGGATTGCATTGAATTTATAGATTGCTTTTGGTAGTATAAAGATTTTATTTATTTATTTATTTAAATTAAAACAAAATTTTTAAATGTTTTTATTGATTTTTAGAGAGAGAAGAAGGGAGAGGGAGAGACAGATAGAAACATCAATGAGAAAGAAACATTGATTGGCTGCCTCCTGCATGCTCCCTACTGGGGATTGAGCCCACAACCTGGGCACGATCTCTTTAGAATAATCTAAATGCATACAGTTTGTGTTGTCAGCAATCACAATAGACATAAAGACAGGCAAAATATGAAGAGGTAATACCCCAAATTTCTTGTTCCAGGCCTTTTCTATACCCATCTTGACCACAAACCTTCATGTCACCTTAAAATTTTTCAAAGCACTCAGTGACTTTGTCAAAGACAGGCAAGGCAGACCATTTGTATCTTTGAAGTTATACTGCCTTTACCATTAAAAAAAAAAAAAAAATCATCTCCTAAAGAATTTGCTTTTTTTCAACAGAGCAACTCAATAAAAGAGTAAATGTCTTTGTAGTGAGAAGTAACACAGAAGGATAATTAAATCTCAGGGGCATTTTTTTGTTTTTGGTCTAATGCAGTTTTTCTCAGAAAGAAAAACAAGCATCAAGGCTGTTCCCAAAGACACTCCCCAACCTGCCGTTGCCACTCACATGCAGTTGAGAAATGGAAATTCTGGGCCTGGTTTATTCTTTCCTTTCAAGAAAAAGAGGCTTAATATTCATTGGGGAGAGAGAGCAAAAGAAAAACATCTCTGCTGTTATTTTCAAGAGGCTGGAATGCTTGCTCTCACCATGGAAGGTGTTCATCTTTACTAAGACGGTTGCTAGGAAGCTAGCCAATTTGAGCAAATATTTTTGAATGTTTATAAAACTGAAGAGCGGCATCATTGGCAACGCACTTATTGCGGAACCTAGCCAATTAGTCGCACTGCTGGAGGGACTGCTCAAAGCCGATCTCTCGGAGGGGCGAACGGGTAATGATGCGTGCCGCGGGAGTTTTTTAAACTACAGATAGTCAAGTCTCAGACAGAGGTGGTGGAGGACGCTTTCCTCCTTCAGGACATGCTGAGTGTTCGAGTTTGGGATTACAATAACACATAAGAGAGCATATTTAGGCGATTTTGATGCATCTCCTCCTTTTTTTCTTGGATAAAATGAATGACAGCATCTGCTCTCCATAAAGCTGGAGATTGGTGTCTGTGACAAGAAAAGGCCTACTGAGGTGTCCCTGTTGTAACTGTGCAGTTGAACCACAGTTCTCATTTTGATTGCCTTCTTCTCCTATATTCCCATCCATCATTTTAACAACAATGATCACCATCTACATTTACAGGGATAATAATAATTTGGAAAGCAGAATAAAACTGTCTACACAGAGGATCCAACCAATTAGCAAAACAAAACAAACCAAACTTTTCTATGATATGCAAAAATATGGTTCATTGATTCCCCCGATGACTGCTTTTGATTGACTCTCTTCTTACTGTATTTTATCCACATCCCATTTCCCTTATAATCAGAAGAAGAAAAAAAAAGTATGATTAGGAAATACCAGATTAGTGAGTGTCATGGGTTGGGTTCTCTGGGAACCAGACCCTGAGGAGTCAGCGTGTAGGAGGCTCTCTGGGCAGTGGCGTTGGGTCTGTCTGCGGAAGAGAAGGGGCGGTGCAGGACTGGACAGGTGAAACCGGGGCTGCCGCACAGCCTCAGTGAAGCCTGCGGGTAACCCCACACAGAGCTCTGAAGCACGGAATCTAGGCCCCTGCGAGAATAAGTTCATCATTCCTGGAGGGAGGTCCGGGCAGCACAACACAGCACAGCACCCTTCACAATAACAGGGAATAAATACTCACTTTTTATAGAAAAGCAGTGGATGGCATGAAGCAGTATAGGCAGCTATCAGCCTATTATTTGCTCCTAACAGACTCTGTGTCAAACACTGCAAGAGATACCGTGGAAAGGAATTCCAACCAGTACAGGACACTTTCTGTAAGACATAAATGTACTCGGGTCGGGGGGGGGGCACTATCAAAGCACAAGGCAGAACGCTACAAAGGGCTAGCAGAGGGAAAGAAGCTTGGTGCCACAGCATACGGAGCAGAGAGTGACAAATATTCATGACATCGACAGGATTGAAGGCCAGGATGTGGGTTGCATCTTTGAAAGCAGAGTTAGGATAAAACAAGTGGGTGACATAGGACTATCGGTGCAGAAGAGGGAAGGTCGTGCACACCACAGACAAAGCAAGCAGACAATGGTGATCCGTAGGGGGCAGAGAGCAATGATGTTTGCCTTGCAACAGAGGGAGGCACATTGGAGTAGATAAAGGGGTAGCAGCTGATAGAAGGTCCTGAATGCCAGGTTGAAGAGACTGGACTGCATTCAAAATAAAGTTAGGGTGACATAGGGAAGGTACTTGCCTGTCAATCACGCCTGGAGACAGTGATGGTTGGCCTGAATGGGCATGGCCACTGCAACCTTCCCACATTTGGGAATACATAATTTCCTGAACAAGGAAGATGGCTCTCTCTTGGGACTCCTGTTGCTCCTGGGCTCTTGTTGGGCTTGGCTCTTGGCTCAGGAGCCCTCTTGTTACGCTGGTCCTATGTTTCCTCCATAATGCGGCCCTTTGGACCCCACATGCCATGGAGTGGTGGACTCAGCACAAGCTGAGCTAGCTGGTGCTGGACAGGACCTGGCTCCAATGTGGAAAGGAGACTCTGGACACTGGCTCTGATTTTAGCTCTATGGAAGCCCCAGCTACACTTCTTCTGTGCCTGGACTAAGGGGAATGGGAATTTGGAAACCCAGGGGTGTAATTCCACGAAAATAAAGCTTTCTACTATATCACATTCCTCCGTGTGAATCTCGGAAAATTCCTTTTCTCGGGACATCACAAGAACTCCACCCCCAGCAGCAACCAGGGGAGACGAGCTCCTCTCTTCTCCTGTAACAGTGTGGACGTCATACAATGAAAGTGGGGCTTTTAACAATGAACCTGGTGGAGGGAGAGGGAATAAATAACACAACACGTGACTGTAAATCCCCATCTTCTTGACTAAGTCGCCAAGATGGGAAAGATGGAATTTCTGAGATTTCATGCCATCTATAAAAAGAACCTAGGACTCAAAGAAGTGGCAAAATGTAACTTTTCCAAAGTCACAGAACAAAGAAGTAACGGAGCTGGCGATCAAGCCGCATCTGTCTGCAAACCACCAGGCCACACTGTGTTAGATAGTCTACCAGCAAGGTGGTTGTCTTCCCGAGTGCTCAGAAAGTAAGAAAATGAAAATTGGCACTGTTTCAGAGCACAATATGGTTTTCAGGTTTTAACACTATTTGGGGAATTAAATTTTGTATCGGTGTCACTTTTTTATCATTAAAAAAAGATAGAGCGCTCATCTTTCCTCTAAGAACACTTTCTGAAACATTCTTATGTCATTAATTAATGGATTCAATAAATATTTAATGAGTGCCTCTTCTCTGCCAGGAACTATTCTTAGTGTTGTAGAGAAAGCAGAAAATAAGGTGGTTCTATTGTCAGGACACATGTATTCTCCTTGACAAAGACAAATAATGAACATTAAAACCAATTAAAAACCATAAACACATAAATGTAATCATTTCAGATATTACGTATTCTAGGAAAAAAAATTAAAGGGTGATTTTATTAATAGTTACTGAGTCACGGGAGGTGGATAAGGTAATTTGGGACCTGAACATATAATATATTGATAAATGATTTTTAAAAGTATCTGTAGTGTTTTATTTTTTTAATGGTCTACTGTTGCTGGAGAAATGAGTGAGCCTAATATTTCCCAGGCATGAGTGGGAGTGGGGTGTCTCTTGCAATATTTTTAGAAAAGGAATTTGTAAGACTCCCACGGGAGAATGAGCGGTTTTTATTGGCATGGAGTTATTTCCCTCGAGTTCCCAAGTGTCGGTCCTGAAAGAGGAGCAGCTGTGGCTTTAGCAAAGCCAGAAGTAGGGCCAGTGTCCAGTTTCCTTTCCATGGCGAAGCTGGGTCCCATCCAGCCTCAGGCATCAGGTTAAATTCGGTCCATCAGTCCACTGTCTGGGTCCCACATGGCTGAGGGCCACAAGGCATGGGAGTCCCACAAGCCCAGAGTCCCACTCAGGCAGTGAGAGGGCGAGCCAAGAAAGGAAGAGAGGCAGAGAGAGGAACTTCTTTTGTTCAGGATATTAAATATTCAGGTTTTGTGAGCTTGCAGTGACCACGCCTGTTCTGGCCATTGACCTGCTCCCAGGTGTGACGGACAGGTAGGCATTCTCCCATGTCACTCAGACCTTACTGGGCACATGTCTAAACTGCCTCTGTCCAGTCACTTCCCCCATCAAACTGCAGGGAATAGACCTAGAGGGTGTTAAACTATAGCTTCCCGGCAGAGCTGTGTAAATGGCATGCCTATGGTATCCAGCCTCCCCTTTACTCCTTTCCTGTTACTATTACCCAGAGTATTGCAACAGTATCACTACCAATTATTATCTGTGTGATCTTAATCTATCTGTGACTCAGTTTACTCATCTAACTTATAGGTCTGTTGCTGTCTTTAAATGAGGAAATGCACAAAAATCCCTTTAACCAGTGTACAGAGGAAGAGCTCAATAAATGTGAATTCATTATTAAACACTGTTCATTTTCCTGAGAATGAGAGTCTAATTTTTCCATCTCCTCTGTTGAATGCAGAAGAACTATAAAGTCACATCTGCCCAGAACAGTTCCTAAAGGTGAAATTCCCCTCTTGAGATTATTCTCCATAGCTGGGATGCAGGTTGGCCTCTCTCTCAGTCAATAACTACTTATTAAATGGCCAGTATCTGCTAAGCATTAGTGTCCTTAAGGTGACTATAATTCAGAAATTACTAAATGAAATTCCTTGAGTTTGTTTTGTTTCTCTGCAAACCTTCATACTGGTTTATCAGCCTGCAGGAGAAGCAGAAAGATAGCCTCGGGGGCTCTGTCAGTTGGGCCCAGCCCAGACATCAAAGAATATTATGAATGTGTAAACTTGCCTTTGGCAAATACTATTTACAGACCCTCTGGCACAGTTATGTTGAAATGATAAGAAATGTCACTGCAGCCTACTGCATTGAATAATAAACATTTCCTGCCTTCAATAGCAACTACCCACTTACCAAGAACCTGGAATGGTTTACAATCACAAGAAAGGTAGAAAGCAAGAGCCTCTATTTTCTTCTCATTAATATGCTGCAACTCTTTCTATTAACTAAATCAGTGGTATAGCGAGGAGTAGAATTTAGTGAGATTATCTATATTGCACACTTGAAATACAGTTTATCCATTTTAATTAAATATGTTCTAAATATAGCCACTTTTAATTCTTCTACACCATGAAACTAATTAAAAATGAAATTAGTTAACGTTTCTCTGTGACATCATTAAAAATCGTTCATATAAAAATGCAAATATCCCTATAGGATGCTGCGTGTTTACCAGGATCCCTCTGTGATGTTGATGACCAGAGGATTAAAACTTTGCATGAATACGAACCTCTGGGCAAGAATTGTTTTTCCCCTCAAATTTCTGTCCATGTCTAATCATCTCTCTTTGTCTCATGTTGGCAGGTTCCAGACACTGATAAGAGCTCTGGAAACATATTAAATGTCATCTTCCTGGTTATACTGTTTCAGAGACTTCACATAAGACTGACATGAAGATCTCGATCTCAATTATTTACTTTCTCACATAGCACATATTTAAGGGTCTCTCCATGTGCTCAGAGGTGGTTAGAAACTACCAGTGCAAGAGATGTCTAGCTCAACATCTAGGTCAACACATGTCCTTTCGTGGAGAAAATACAGGCAGAAAGAGAAAGGTAAAAATAAAACTCATAGTTGTTGATATCTATTAAACACTTTATTGAGATTGTCTTCCCCCCCCCTCAAGATAACCCTATTTTTATCATCCATACATACCTAACAGGAGAGGAAACTGAGATTCAGATCTTATGTTCCAGACCACCATGCTCAGCTGATTAGCTAGAACATCCCTCCATTGTTGAATCAATCACAATGGCCAGGACTTCTGATACACATTTTTCCAAAGAAGATATATGGATGGCCAGTGGGTACAGGAAAAGGTGCTCAACATCACTAGTCATTAGGGAAATGCAGATGAAAACCCCAATGAGATATCATCTCATGCCTGTTAGAATGGTCATCATCAAAAAGACAAGAGATAACTAATGATAATGAGGATGTGGAGGAAAGGGAACCCTTGTGCACTGTTGTTCAAACTGCAAACGGGTGCAGCCACTATGAAAAACAGTATAGAGGAGCCTCAGAAAATTAAATATAAACAGCCATATTGTTACTGGAGAAAAACGTACCTCGTCTCCCCTGGTTGTTGCTGGGGGTGGAGTCCTTGCGATACCCCAAGCAACAGAATTGTCTTAGACTCGCAAGGAATAACATGTGATCTTTATTTCTGTGGAATTACACCCCTGAGTTCCCTTAATCCAGTTATAGAAATTAGCTGAGGTTCCAGCAGGGTTAAAATCAGAGCCAGTGTATAGAGTTTCCATCTATGTTGCGGCCGGGTCCAGTACAGCATCAGGCTAGTTGTCCATTAGTCCATTGTGTGTGGGGGTCTGCATGGCCATGAGCCACATGGGAGAACGTCAGGAAGCCAAGAGTGAGCCACAAACCAAGCATGCCAAGAGGAACCAAAAGCCTGAACTTCTTTGTTCAGGGGATTATATATCCCAAATTTCCACAAGCTTGCAGTGGCCACTCCTATTCTGGCCACAATCTCTGTCCCCAGGTGTGATTGACAGGCATATACTTTCTCTATGTTATCCCACCTTCTCTGGGCAGGCATCTATCTTCCCTCTGTTGGATCGCTCCCTCAGTGTTTTACAGGGGACATGCCTATAATGGCTGGCCTTCCCTTTGTTCCTTTCTTATTATTAATAACTAGCTAATTACAACAGTATCAATATGATCCAGTATTTCCACTTCTTGGAATATGTACAAAGGAAATAAAAACACTACTTAAAAAGATATCTGCACCCCCATATTCACTGCAGCATTATTTGTAATAGCCAAGACAACCTAAGTGTTCATCAATGGGTGAATAAATAAGGAAGAAATATATCCAATGGAATATTTTCAGCCATAAAAATCAAGGAAACCCTGCCATTTGAGACAGCATCGATGGACCTTGAGGGCATTATGCTAAGTGAAATAAGTCAGACAGAGAAAGACAAATACTGTATAGTCTCACATATATATGGAGTCAAAATTAAAAAAAAAAAAAAACTCATAGGAAAAGAGTTCGCTCAGATTTGTTGTGATCGTTGGTAGGGGTAAGATGAGTGGAGTTGGTGGGGGGCGGGGATTGGAGGAAGATAGTCAGAAGGCAAAACTTCCAGTTGTAAGAAATAAGTACTAGATATGTAATGTAAAACATGATGATCATAGTTGCCACTGCTGTATGGTATATATGCAAGTTGTTACGAGAGTAAAGCCCATGAGTTCTCAGTACAAGGAGAAATAGACATTTTGCTTTTCTATTTCTTTTATCGTATCTATATGAGATTATGAATCTTATGTAAGACTATGTAAGTCAAATGTGTATGCTGTACATTTGGACCTCATACAATGATATATGTCAATTGTATCTCAATAAGACGGGGAGGGGAAAACATGGCCAAAGATGAAGCATTTTTCCCCAAGCCTATTTTTAACCCAATAAAATTCAGCACAGTGACCCAAAAGTAATCATAATTTTAAGTTATGAAGTTATTTTTCTAATCAAGAAGAGCTTCATAAAAACACGAAGATGGTGACCAATCAAATTTACTGTGATTGAGTACTTACTATCTGTTAGGTCATGAGCTAGATGCTAAGACACAGACAGAAGAAACAGGCAAAGCCTATTCCTTTATAGCCAGGAGAAGAGAAAAGCATAAGTATATGAAAAGTAGAATAACTTTAAGAAGATTCAATTAAGAACACTATTTTTTGTTGCCCCAAAGCCTTTCATGACCTAGTCTTCGTAGTCGTATACCATCACTTCCACTTTATTCTGTTCACCAAGAACATCCTCTATGCTTTGAGTTATTTGATGCTATTTACCTATCTGATTATTATTATTATTTTCACCTACAGAGGTAGGGATGACATTCAGAGAATCTTAGTTGCCCAAAGCTGTCAAGAGTACATACTAATAAAGCATTCAAAATCAGTACTCTGTGATTCCAAAGTTATGTTCTTTTGAAGTTGATATTTTATCCAAGTTTGAGTAAAAATGATTTCTTTTCTCTTCAGTCTTGAACATTCCACTATCTCTTCTTAAACTATTAATTCCTAAACAACAAAATAATTTTTTAAAACCCTTGATGCTTATAAGCAAGGGAAAATTTGGAGTAATCGGTGTGTTTTTCTCTTCCTACTTTTATGATGGATTAAGATTTACTTCAAAGAAAGCACAGCACAGTCATTAAAAACATGGGCTGTGGAGTCAGATGAGGTCCCTTTTATTACCATTGCTTGGCTATGCTTGTCTTTGGACACAGTACTGATATTCTCTAGGCTTCTGTTTTCATGTGTATCAAACGGGCATATGAATAACATATGCCGCATAAGGTTGTGGTGAGAAGTAAATGAAAGAACGGATCATAAAGCACCTAATTCATTAATATGCATTCCATATGTGTTAGCTACTGTAATTTTTATTGGCTTGCTCACTATAGCTGGCCGTCAACTCTCACATTCAAGTAATGTAACTTTTCTAATATTGATGGGTCCTCCCTACTCACGCTGCCAAGGTGCCAAGGATAGGAATTGAGCTCTAATAGGATGGTAAAAATTATCTTCACCTGTAATATACTGCAGTGAAAACCCCAACCCACTCCCAGCAGCCCTGCTTAGGATGCAGCATAATTAAAATAAGAGAACAGTCAACAGCAGGACTGTTAGCATAAAATCAAGGAAATTATTAAGAAACGAAACTGAACAACATCATTAAGAATCACCAGAGGCTTCTATAAATATGTAAGTCATGTAGGAGTTGAAATAATACAGAAGGAAAGCACCATAAAAATATGCTGTGTCTATGGGCACTGCCAGGATAAGTCTCTGCGGGTTGTATAACTCAGAGTAGTTTCTTCGATGAGGGTGACTTAGAATGATGAATCAAATATTAGATAACATCAAGGCCTGGTTTTCAGCAGGTGCTAAAGCACAATTTATATTTATTCCCATGCTGCAATGTAGTAGCTGAGCCATTAGAACAACACTCTGGCCCACTTAGAAAAAAATAAAGATCCTATAAAAGTAACTCAGACTTTGTATCAAGAGCTAAACTTTCCTCGAGCCACCAGATTTGATTTGTGGAGTAATAAGAGTTTTACATTATTACCAATACCAAGAGTAGTCATCGTCAAACTCTCCTGGTAGGGTAACGAGTCCAACAACTTACCAGAGCCAAACCTCTGGTGTTGCAGTGGTGGGGACTGGGGAAGCTAAGGCAGGAACTCAAGAGAGGCCTCAAGTCTATGTTTGAGCTCCTGGTTTTATTGGTGAAGATCTACGAGGAGCCTCCTTGTCACCTCCATGCCAACTTGGTCCTCCACTCTGCAACTTGCATATTATTCACTTACTCACTTGGGGCTGTGTCTAGAAAGTCACATTTCGGCTGTGAATGATAGAACAGGCAGATGGTTAGCCAGGAAAAACTAAGTGGCTCAAATTTACATGGAGAAGAGCTTTAATATTGGGAAAACATTGTGTTTGAGGGTGCCTGGAGTGTGGCCCGTAAAGGGAAGAGTGGTAACAGGGATATTTTAAAAGGTGGTAGAGATAAAGTCATGGTGAGCCATATGTTAAACAGTCTGGGTTTTGGGCTACATGCCATGAGGAGACATTGATAGGTGGTGGCCAAAGGAGTGGTTGAATCTGTACCATGATTTGCAAGAAGCACTTTTCTTCCGTGTGGAGAGTGATCAGAATGGGGGAAGAAAGCATGGCCATCTCTGTAGCTAGACAGCCTACGATGGTGGCATGAGCCAAGGGGATAAAAGTGGAGATGGAGAGCCCTGGCCGGTTTTGCACAGTGGTTAGAGCAGTGGCTCGCGAACCAAAGAGACCCGGGTTCAGTTCCCGCTAAGGGCATGTACCTCGGTTGCAGTTTGTGGTTGTGTGGGTGGCAACCACTGGATGTGTCTCTCTCACATTGATGTTTCTCTCTCTTTCTCTCTTCCTTCCTCTCTCCCTCCCACTCTATCTGAAGAAAAAAAAAAAGTGGAGATGGAGAAATGTGGACAGACACAGTACTTTTTTGGAAGTAGGATCAAAAAGTCTTGCTGATAAATGAGATGTTGGTGCTTACTAAAGGGAAGTTGTCAAGAATTTCAAAGTTTCTTGCTTGAGTGATAATAAAGAACTGTCACTGAAATGGATCAAATACCAGAAAAGGAGATTAGTAGTTCAATGGGGAGTTGCTAACTGACAAGCATTAAGTTTCAATTATGCAAGATGAATACGTCTAGAGATCTGTTCTACAGCATTGTGCCCGTCGTTAACAATACTGTATTGTGCTCTTAAAATTTTAAGAGCGTAAATAGCACATCAAGTGTTCTTACCACAATAAAATTTAAAAATACGAGAGAAAGAAAAAGTTCAAGGTTTAGCATGTTAATTTGACTCATGTATGAGACATTTAAGTGGAGATTTCTAGTAGGCAATTAGGTGTAAGAGTTTGTAGATTAGAAGAGGCCTTGGCACTGCTCTCAAGTTGCATAGTTGGGTTGGATCATTACAAAGCAGTCCTTTGTAGGATTCTATGCCTAAATGTTTCCCTAGATCCAAAGAATGGTAAGACAATTACCATTAGAGGCAGCATTACTCAAAGTTCAAATGACCGGGTGACTTCTGAAATGAAAGGATTCTGATAAGACCTTTCTCACAAGCTGTGTACGCTCCTTTGCAAAAGCAATGCAAATAAAATTTTGCAGATGTAAAGCACAGAGATGGTTTGTCCATGGATTCTAGGCATCAGAAAGCTGTGCTGTTCTTCACACTTTTGAAGATGTCATTATGTTGGCCAGATTTCTACCCACTGAGTTTTCTGAGCCAAAGATAAATTCCCATTTGCAACTCGGATACAAGAGGACCAATAAAAGTAGCATAATGCTGACATTGTGAGAACAGCATGCCTTCCTTTCCTAGAGGCCCAACGAGGAAGGAGCTGAGCTCAGTTTTTTGAGAGCCATGCTAATTAGACAGCAGGGTCTCAAGAAACTATCTAAATCATGACCCCGCCTAAACTGCTTATCTTCAAACTCTGGGTAATAGCACAGTGATTCCTGAAATGAAGCCATTTCTGATCCAGTTGGTCTTTTTTTCTCAGACCCTCTGCCCAGTGCCAAGTAACTTCTTTCCAAGCCTCAGCTCCTGGAGTTGAGGCTCTGCCGACATTACAATATGAAAGTCTACAGTAGTTAATTCCAACTGTTGCAACAGCAAAAACACAATGTTGCTAAGCCAAGGGATTTATGGATTTGACCACACGTTGTTGTTTACTGCCTTCATTTACTACAGATGCATGTTCCTCTCTGTTTTCCAAGACAGAGTGGATGGCGTCGATGTGGAAATGGCTTTAGCAGTGTATTAGATGAAGAAAATGGTCCCTATTGGGCCCTTTTCAAAGCAGTATTCATTTTTTGTCTTATTTAATAGTAGGATCTTTTCTTGCAGAAAAAATTTAGAAATATTAGAAATAAAGAAAAAGTAAAATTTATTCATAATGATACAACATAGTGATAAACATGATCATTTTAGAGTTTATTTTATAAAGTTCTCCTTCTAAGTGTATATATGGTTACGTGTATATTTAATAAAATTAGAATCAGATTTTTGTATGCTGCTTTTTTCCATGTTCCTTAAAATAGTTTAAAAATATTATTTTTAATGTTTGCAAAATAATCAAATACATGCATAATCAGTTATTAATTATCCCATGCTAATCTAATTAATATTTGCTTTGTTTAGGAAGGGCTTTTCAAAAGTAAGTTTATGTACTTATATACTCTCATTCCAACAATCCATAATTTATTCTAGATTCTTTATTCTACAATCTCTGTTAAGAATAATAGAAAAAACAGAAGTTCTTACTTCTAAAATTATATCTGTATACTGTAAATGTACACAATGGAATGTTTTATATATGATAAAAGTTAGCAAGTTTAAAGATAGTTTATTCATTCATATTTTTCTCCCTGGACTATCATTTTGCTGGATAAACCAAACTTTCTATAACACATCTTCCATAAAATATTAAAATGGCCCGGTGACACGCTTACCTATTGGTAGGCCCATTATGGTTCATAAACATCTTAAGTTCTTTGTTTCATAAGTTTTTGTATTGCAACTGATGACAGCAAAGAACGCATATCTATCTTGTAGAAACAACGTTTTTTTTCTCCCCACAATTGTCCACTTGCATCAATTCATAAAAGTCCCTTCTTTATCTATTTTTATGTTATGTGAGAAAAGAGGATCAAGTTTATTATTCCTAAAGATAACTTTTGATCCGAGTCCTAGTGGGGCTGGGAGCGGAGCTAGCTCAGTGAAGGGTCACTGCATGAACCAACAACATGTTCCCACAGTCCATAGTCTTGAACGTCTCGTCCTTACACCTAGTCTAAAATCCCCACGTAAATTCCTACCTCCCCTCACTTCCTTTCTTTTCACATTCTGGTGTTCCACACATATACAAAGAAAACTCCTCCTGTCTGCTGGGATATTCTGGAATTGGTCTGCAATTTCATTGCCATGCTCAGGAATTGGGAAATAAATACAGAGGTTATTCATGTTGCTGTGGTCATTTAATGTGTACGAAATCTGTAAACTTACAGACATAACACAGTGATAGATATAACAGTTGTGTAAATATCTACAACCTTTTCTCCCTTTCTGTTTGTCAACTGAAGATACTTCTCTTTGTCTTTCTAAGAGGATTTCTGCTTTTTGTACCATGGTTTAGGGAGGTTTATAATGTAAAGGGAAGAAAATGTTGGGAACAAAATACGAAGATAAATATTCAAATCAAAATAGATAGACAGATGAAAGAAAGAGGTGTAAAAGAATAGAATCCTTTTTAGTATTTAAGAGAATTAGTGATGGTAATTAAAAGTGAAGAGAAGAAAATTTGTGGGAGCCTAATAGTTGATATGCATAGAAATGGGGAGAGAAAAATTCTAAGAGTATACTTTAAAAGCAGCACTATTTACAATCACTAAGATCTGGAAACAGCCCAAGTGTCCATCAATAGATGAGTGGATAAAAACGCTGTGGTACGTCTGGCTGGTGTGGCTCAGTGGTTGAGTGTCAACCCATGCACCAAGAGGTTGCCGGTTCGATTCCCGGTCAGGACACATGCCCAGATTGTGGGCCTGATCCTCAGTGGGTGGCATGCAGGAGGCAGCCAATCGATGTTCTCTCTCATCGATGTTTCTATCTCGCTCTCCCTCTCACTTCCTCTCTCTCTAAAATCAATAAAGGAAAAAAATTTTTTTTAAAAAGCTGTGGTACAGATATACAGTGGAATACTATGCAGCTGTAAGAAAGAAAGATCTCTTATCCTTTGAGACAACATGGAGGGACCTGGAGAGTATTATGCTAAGTGAAATAAGCCAATCAGAGAAAGACAAATACCACATGATCTCACTTATTTGTGGAATATAATGAACAAAGTGGGCTGATGAACTAAATAGATTCAGAGACATAGAAAGGAGTACAGTTCAGACTGACAAACCTCAGAGCAGGGGTGTGGGAGGATGGATGAGATGGACCAAAGAACTTATATGCATGTATGCATAACCGATGGACATAGACAACAATGCTAGGGGGTGTGGGGAGGTGAGATGGGGAGGAGGGGTTCTGGGGGGGGGGGGCGGAAGGAGAAACATCTGTAACAAAAATAAATTAATAAAAATTGGAGAAAAAAAATAAAAACAGGGACTCTCAAATTCAGCAGTACTGACATTTTGGACGAGGTCATTCCTTGTTGTAGGGGCCTGTCATGTGCACTGTTGCTCAGAAGCACCCGGGGTCTCTTCCTACCAGAAGCCAGGAGCAGCCTTTCAGCTGTAACAAACAAAACTGTCTACAGTCACTGCCAAGCATTCTCTGAAGGGCCCGATTTTTCCCAGGTCACAACCACTGCTTTAAAATGACTTCTCCCCTTCTTTTTGCTCATGACCCCATCCCACCGCACCCAGCCCTCCACCTCTTGCCATTTTTCCCAGAGACCCAGTAAACATGAGAATTGTTTCATCCATTGTTTTCTATGGATTGTTCCTTCTTCAGATTGGATCTACGCAAAGACTGGACTTCACTGGGTGCCAGTCGTATTTAGTCTGGATTTTCAAATTGATACATTGATGTATAACATGCATCCTTATATTGAGTATTAGCAACAGCTGAATATGGAGGAGACAAAAAGAGGGTTGTGGGACTGAAGATTAGGAAGTGTTAATTTTAGCCCCGAATTTATCAATGATCAGGAGAAAGTCATTTTATGTATAGGTTTGGCATCGTTAAAATGAGGGTGATCACCAAGTTCCTTTCAGATTTGATGTTCAGTGAACCAATTGCGCTCCAGCTCTATGACAAATTCCCTAATGCAAACAAACTATTGTCACAGTGTTGCATATGTGAGGTCAGGACATTTCTAGATAGGAAAGAAATGTCTATGGTAGGAAAGTCAAGAGCTGAGGAAAACTTTGGGGGAAAGAACATCATAAAGTAAAGAGAGTGCTTGCCAACGCTTCTGTTTTGAAAGCTGTAATCTGTGGACCATATTCTTACCTCTGTTCTCACTTCCATCTCATCAACCCAGCCTCTTGTGCATCCTTTCCTTATATGAACATGTCTCCAATATGACCATGCATCGTAAAGTAGAATAAGATCCATTCTGTGGTGTTCTGGGGGGAGCACAGACATTTGTGTAACAGAAATATCTTATGTGTATTGGCACTGGGGAGTTGCACCAGTGTTACAGAGAGAGCAGAGGGGATTTTTCTGTCCCTTTATAAATATAATTAAGGTCTGAGCTTTGAGAGCAATGAATGCCCTTGGTCTCCTCTTCACTTGTCACCAAATCATGGCAGCAGATTTAACAACTAGGCCAAAAAGTTTAAGAGCATTTTAAAAGCTACTTCGCTATTCAGGGATTTGGGGCAAGAATCCCTGTGGACTTGCAACATCAGGAAGGAGAAAAATGGACTGAAGTTGGAGGGGCTGGGTGTTGTGGAACGTCACTGTAAAATCTAGGATCCGTGCTTCGTTTAGACATTCTGTTGGAAAGCTTTCCTACATCATGAAAAAAATATGTGTGCTGTCCATTAGTTGTCTGTCAATGGAAAGTGTTGAATCTGGATGTGAGTCTAACCCTTGTTTGATCTTCCTGGTACTCTTGCAAATGAAAAAAGAAGCCAGAGAAACTCAGAACTTCTCTTTATAATTCCATGGTCACCAAAGACAGAAAATCTTTCAATAGTATCTTATAATTTAGTCAATGATTCTATCAAAGCCATTTTTTCTCTTTTTTAATTTTATAGTTTGTTTTCTTCATTTTTAAAACGCAGAGAGATATTTTGCAGATTTTCAAAAGTGCTCTTGATCAAGGAAATACTTATTATGATTTTTTTATATTGGAGCGTTAGTGAGTCAGAGCTTTGTAATCATTCAGGGAATAGCCCAGGATTAGCAAGATATGAGTTTAGTGGGGGATAAAGCAGAAAGCAACCATTTGCCAGAGTGGAATGAATCCTGAATCTTTCTGCAGGTTAAAAACTAGTTGATTAGCTCATTTTAGAAATTACTTTTAGCCCTTGCTGATGTTTTCCGAGTAGAAGCATTAAGACTTAGTTGTAAGCTGCAGCCTGCCACCTCAGGAATTCTATTTTGTTTATCCTGTTCATCAGGTACCAATTATTCTACCTACCAAACATTTCCTATTGAAAAGGTTTGGGTACAAAGAGCAAATGATCTAAATCCCAATGAACAGAGTATGTGACAAGGTGAATTATCCAAGGTGGACAAAATGAGATGAAAAAAATAATGGGCAAAATGCTGATTTCTTTTCCAAAAGAGAAATGATTGATTTACTTTTATAAATGGGAAATAATTTTATACTTACTATAAATAATTAATTCATTACAAAACAATAAAATGATCATGCTTAACAAGTTTGTGTGTATAAATATACAAAAGTAAATATTCATTTAAAAATATAAAATGAGGGTTCCAATATGCATTTTCAGTCATTATCTGCTTTTTTAAAACCAAATCATATTCATAAATACGTTTTTGTATTTATATAGATCTATATGATGCTTTCTCTTTTAAATCAAGGGGTATTTCTATTGAATTGATAAATAAGAATATTGCATAGTGATTAAGAACATGAGTTTTACCTGGATTTGAGTCTGGGCTTAGCTAATAAGAAGATAAGAGTTCTTGACATTTACTTTACTGTCTCCAAATCATAGTTTGATTGTTCTAAATTTTTTAACTGAAGAGGAAGTTAATGGAGATAATAATAATATCTGATTTGTAGGTTGTTGATTGTAAGAATGAAATGACATAAATAAATGCCTTGAATTATATGCACAATTTAGCACTCTGCTCAGGTTCAACAAATGTTAGGTATTATCATTGTCATAATTGATTTAGCCAGCCTTCTATAACTTAATGTTTGAATTGTTTTCTGTATTCTCTACTATTTCTAACACTTTGAAGAATTCTGTGAAACCAAACTTATGTACTTGCCTGACTAATTCTATAGGATAAATCCCTCAAAGTAAATTCCAAAGGTACAGAGTTTGTTTTTTATAATTTAGATTTCTCTGGCCAAATTACCCCATACCTCAAAGGTGGACCAATTTGAATTATTATTAGCATTGCATAAAAATGAAAGAATTGTTTTACCCCATTTGAACAGTTAAGATAGTAATTTTATCTTCAGCTCTAGAGATGAGAAAATTCTTCACACCATGCAAAAAACTGTGCTAAGCTACTAAAAGACTGTGATGTACATTTTAAAACAATGAAAATCATACTCCTTGTTAAACAGTTTCCAGAGAAACAGACATGTTATATTTCCCCCCAAATAATCATTTCTACGATGGGAGCTGGCAATGTTTTGTTCTATTATTAAATTGAATATAGCCCCAGTCAGAACACATATAAGATTCAATCAATGAATGATAATTAAATGGATTGACAACTCAAAGTTTCTCTCTCTCTCTCTCTCTCTCTCTCTCTCTCTCTCTCTCTCTCCCTTTCTCTCTTTTATTAAAACCAATAAAAATAAATAAATGCAATGAATTGAATATAATAATTCTAATGTCTTAGAAATGCTATTTCTTTCAAGGGTCTATGAGTTTTGTAGGGGCACAGGGCCTACAGCAGAAAGGGCATAGACTCTAAGATCAGATAAAACAGGGCTCCGATTCTCATCTATCATGTATGTATTAGTTGTACATAATTTAAAAGCACAGTTAAACCTTTCTGATACTTCATTTAATGATTTCTTCAAATGAAAAATTGAAGATTACACTCTAAGGAACATGTCTTCACATTTGCTGGCTCAGCAGCCCTCTTCTCTCTTCTGTTAGCAGAACGCCTGTTTCTGGGAAAATATGTCTCCCCACCTTAGCATGGTCTCCATTGGTGAGTCCATCTCAGTCTGCATCTAGCCCCTTGTTACAAAATTACTCATGTGATGGAGATTTGACCAATCTTAGTATCCATGTTCTTAGCCACAAAGATTGGTCAGGCTAACCAGTATCCTCTGACTTATTCAAGTGATTTAAGCCCAGAAAGCCCAGCTGCCTATCCCATCCTACAGTGCATGGAATAACACCACACATGAAGAGAAAGAGCGGAGAAATATAGAGGGAGACAGACAGAAAAGGGTCTAAAACTCACAAGGCCTGTAATGATCCCGGAATTCTCAGCTACATGAGACCTTCAGTTCTTATATACACTTAACATGGTTTGCATTATGACTCTCTCACTGCAACAGAAAGTCCAAATACCAAGAAGAAGAAAAAAACACCCCTTAGGGTGTTGAATGTCTTGACTGAGATTTAATATATAAAGTGCCCAGCATAAGAGCTTCTTAATGTTAGACTCTTTCTATTTCTTATCTGAAGCACTCATTCCTTTTAACTACTAATCACATTCACTGAGAAAAGTGGATAACCTACCCTGTTGAATGGAGATTAAAGAGTCCAGAACCCATTACTCGATGGAAAGACTGTCGGCATATCTGGAAAGGCTTCCAGTTGAAGAGGCTTCTCAGTGACTGGGACTCCTTCTTCCACTGTGACTTCTCTTACCTCAAGAAGATAGCAGCTTCAAGTTTTCTCTCCAGCCACAATCACTCTTGAAAAGTACTTTAATCAGGCCCAGGGTACATACAACATCTTCTCTCCCAGAATCCTGAAGAGAATAGCTCTCACGTCCATAGAAAGTGAACTAAACTCTGTGCTGTATCTCATTCTTTCTGAAATCATCAGATGTCTTAGAGGACTCCTGCAGATCGACTCGGCTTGAGAAGCAAATTGAGTCCTTATTTTCCCTTTTGAAACTCTTAATTCTTTAGCATCTAACACTTTACTACTTGAATGTTATATCCTGGCAATATTTATTACAGTTATTGTCCAAAGAAAAGGCTGACTTGAATAAGTATACAGATGTGTATTTTAGGAAACAAACGAGCAACAGTAACAACAGCTGACACCAAAGGAAAGACGTGTGGAAAACCTTGCTGAACCTGCGTGGACCCCCATTGTAATATGAGAGAACTGGAGAATGTTCTCTCTGGCTCTAACATTTAATGCTGTTATGATTTTATAAAATAACAAACATTTTGGGACTTCTAACTTTCTGGATCATCAGGCAGTTGTTATGTGTTTCATTATTCAGACATCAGACAAGATATTCTTACAAAAGAATCACATTTCCAAGTATTCCTAAGGCAACTACAGATTCATGTAGGAAGGAAACCAGGTCTGGTCAGGAGCCTGAGATTGTAACTTACTGTGTGACTCTGGACAAATCATTTCTTTCTCTGCAACTTCGTTTCCTCATTTGCAACATAATAGGTTTGAAGAAAAACAATGGTCTCCATTATATTTCAAAGAAGCCTGTGCAAATGAAAGTGTGAAGTACTGTCCTTGCCGCTCCAGCTTGTGGAGGCCCATATTCCCTGGCTCATCGGACCCTTCCCCACCTTGGAAGCCAGCAACGTGGCATCTCTCTCCTATAGTTGCACTTCTCTTATTCTTTTCTACCTCTCGCTTCCCATTTAAGGACCTTATGATTACATGGGACACACCCATATAATCTAAGATAATCTCCCTATTTTATTTTTATTTTTTTTAAATATATGTTATTGATTTTTTAGAGATAGAGGAAGAGAGAGAGAGAGAGAAACTTCGATGTGAGAGAGAAACATCGATGGGCTGCCCCCTGCAAGAACCCACTGGGGATGGAGCCTGCAACTGGGCATGTGCCCTGATCGGGAATCGAACTGGGACCTCTCAGTCCATGGGATGATGCTCAAAACACAGCCACACCAGCCAGGCAAAACACGTAGTGTTTTAATCGTACAGGAAATACTGTAACAATAAGAAAGGTGAGAGCCTGGAGTGCCCACATAAAACAAGGTGCGGTGGGCTGCGGAGCTTTGGCATAAAGCTGGGAAGGCGGCCCCTCCTGTTTGAAACAAGGCGCAGGAACCTGTCCTGGACCGTGGGCCTGCATTCAGCCTTCTGGCCTTAAGGGGCTCTGAGCCCCAGCCTGTAGGCCTCGGTGAGCCTTGGTCAGGCTGCCCAAGGCCCCAGTAGGGGAGAGAGAGGCTCAGAAGGGACAGATTGTACGTATTGGCGGTGAGGGTGTTGCTGCCCAGGCTTTGCATCTTCCATCTCGCCACTGCCACCATACCACAGGGCATCAGCCCAGTCTGGCCTCTGGCTCTATAGAACCAGGCACTTTGCCTCCCAGAACAATGGAAAAAGGAAACACCTGGCCTGCTAGTGAGAGTAGCAATGAGAGGGTGTTGGCAGGTCCACACTGGGTGACAAGCAGGACCGTGAACAAACTCCCAGGTGGTTTCAGGAGCAGGAACACCTCTGTAGGAGCCCAGGCAGGAGAGAAGGTAACGCAGGGTACCAGCAATCCTGTGCCCTAGAATGCTCAGGACTGAGAACCCACACAAAATGGGCTTTCCTTGGGGGCCACACTGCCTGCCCACCTCTTCTTCAGCTTCTCACTTGGCGGCTCAGGAGCTGGCAGCTGTGGACCAAATGCAGTAAGGATTTCTGCTGACATGAAAGATACCAGTCCTTCCTGGGTCAATGTCCAGCACCCTCTGGTGCCAGGATAGCCAGGGAGAGAGTCAGCTGATGAGCACCGTGGTCCCATCTGCAATCTCAATCCCTGTATGCCCTACAGTATAACATATGCACAGACTCACACAATTAGGATGTGGACAGTTGAGGGGACTGTTACTTTGCCTGCCACACTGTTCAAATTATCGAGTGCTTGTTTGTTGAGATCAGGAACCATGGTTTACAGCCAGCATCGAGACCAACCCAGAACACGTGCTATGTATTTAGGGGAATTACATAATATATCATTCAGATCAGGATATTTTTTGTGAGTGAAAGAGGCACGCTTAGTAATTCCCTTTTGAAGACAGAGGTAATTGTTATAATCCAGGCAAAGTAGGACACCTGGTGATACTGCGTAAGTGCGTATTCCACAGATTTGCTGGATTTGACATTTCATAGGCATTTTATTGTTCAGTTATATGCTAAGTGGTTTGGAAATTCAAAACATACACTCAAGTTGAGCAGAAATGATTCCTGCCCTGCATGCACTACTGTGAGCTACAATTTCAGGTGCACTTTATTTGTTTTTGTGGGTTTTTTTTATCCTCATCCGAGGACATTTTTGCATTTATCTTCAGATAGAGCAGGAGGGAGAGAGGGGGGAAGAGAGAGAGAGAGAAACATCGAGGAGAGACAGAGAAACATCGATGTGAGAGAAACACATCGAGTGGTCGCCACCCACACGACCCCAACCGGGGCCAGGGACAAACTGCAACCGAGGTACATGCCCTTAGCGGGAACTGAACCCAGGACACTCTGGTCCGTGGGCGACGCTTTAACCGCTGAGCCAAACTGGCCAGGGCATCAGGTGCACTTTTTAAAGCATCGTTTAGAGAAGACAGAACATCCATGAAGGCTGATGTTTAGTGGAGGTCACGTGGGGGAGTTGGAAGCCTGAAAGTTAGATAACCATACTGTAGAAAGTGAAGTAAAAATGCTCAAATCTTCCTGCAAATTAAACTCATATTCCTATATATTCTTGCATACGTATTCCGATATATTAACATCACAAGGCTGACATTATTCTGCATCTTACTTCCTTTACTTCCAATATGAGCAAGTCTTCATCTTCCATCATTCTTTTCATAGTTATTGCAAGAACGAATATTGATGTGACTTCCAAAATGTCCCAAGCATAAGCAACATTGGCATGGAAACACCTGAACTGCAGTTCTTTGTTGATTTTAGATTCTGGCTGCATTATTAATTCAATCCTAGGAGTGGAGAATGAGTGTGCCCAGGTAAACTGGAGGGCAAGGGCTAGGGGAAGGTGGAAACACCCCCGATGAGACCAAGAGGAGGCTTTATAGGAGTTGAATAATGGGCCCCCAAAGACGTCCATGTCCTGATCCCAGATCCTGTAAATAGTACCTTACTCGGCAAACGAGACTGCAGATGTGATTAAGGCTCCTGAGATGGAAAGATTGTCGTGGATGGTCTGGGTGGGCTCAAAATCATCACAAGTGTCCTTATAAAAGGGAGGCAGAAGTCAGGTAGAGAGGGTGGTGTGGAGACAGAAGCAGTTAGTGAAGATGTGACAATGCTAAGTGGGTGACTTTGAAGATGGAATGAAGGACCACGAGCCATGAGTGCACATGGCTTCAGCAGCTGGCAAAGGCAGTGAGACAGTCTCCCCTAGATCCTCAAAAACACCAGCCCTGCTGACGTCTTTAGTAAAAAGAGACTGGCTTTGGACTTATGACGTCTAGAACTATAAAATAAATGTGTGTCGTCTCAAACCACTTAGCACATGGTAATTTGTCACAGCAGCAACAGGAAACTCATACAAGGAAATGTACGGCCACACGTGTATACGTGGGGAAGTGAACACACAAAAGCAGAGGTGGAGGCAGGAGGTGGAAGAGAGGGCTGGGGCAACAGCCTGATGGGTTTAAGTCCAAACTCTGCTATAAACTTGAGTCACTTTGTTGTTTTGTAAAATAGGGAAAATGCAACTAGCTTTCTGGACTTTTCTGAAAATTAGGCAGATCATCATAATGATTTACAGCGTGAGCTTTGGAGCTGTTGTGTGCTAAGTCAAGTCCTTCGTTCAATGGTTAATTACTCATTGTATGGATTTCACTATGTAAGTTACCTTTGTAATGTTGTTTCCATGTTTCTAAAAGTATTAGTAACAATTTCTCCCTTGCAGGGTTGATAAGATTAAAAGTATATAGTGCAATATAATGTATGCAATGTATATGGAGTCAATTCTTAACATATGCCAAGTCTACAGAAGTGTTCGTTCGTTCATTCATTCATTCATTCATTCATTCATTCATTCATTCATTCATTGTGTTATTTATTGGATTTCTACCCTGGAGCAGAACACTTTAAAAGCATTCAGGTTGCAGCAGAATATAAAAGACAACCACTCTGCCCTTGTGGCCCATATTTTCTGGTTCCCTTTCGTTCATTGGAAATGAATTGGATTTTCAGTATTTCTCAGTGAGCTCACTTTCCGATGAACTCAGTGCCTCCGCCTGAAGGGTGAAGCTTCTCAGAAAACTTCTAATTGTCACTTGGGGGCGATCTCATGGGAACAAGCCACCCTTTCAGGCTGCGGAAGAGCCACCACTCCTTGTTAATATGGCTGTGCCCCTCCGTCTGGCACCAGGTGAATGACATACTAGAGAAAATGACTTTTGAGACTTTCTCAGTGCCGATGTAATCCCAGGCATATTTTCTCTGCTTGTGACCTGAGGTTCATGGCACTCGCCTAAAGAACTAGATAATGAGCCATTTTTTTTATATGACCATTGGAGAAGCACAGAGATATTTACTTTCACTCCCCCAAGGACTGGAAAAGGTAGTGATTGGACAGGTTGAAGAGAGCATACTGTTATAATGAAAGTAGGCTCAATGAGTAAAGGTGTAACGAATGTAAGCCTTGAGTAAACTCATCACTGTAAAATGTACCCTCCATCTCCACAATGAGTCCATTTTAATGAAATAATCTCTGGCACAGTATTGTCCGCTCTTGGCTGTCCCCTACTGTGAATCTATCCACCATTCCACCATCACAAATTGTGTCCCTTGAGGAAAGATCCATAATAAGAGTGAAGAGTTTCATTATTTGCTTTTAATCACTCTACCTCCCAAGTCCTACTTAATGCAGCAAAGATTCTATATTGAAGAACATGCCAGAATTATTGGAGGACCCATCACAATTGGCAATTAATCATAATCACAGCCAGTAATCTTAGCTGCAATTACCAATTGATTAATTAGGACAGCTCTTCAAATGCCAGTAGAAATTTAATATCATATTAGATTCAGCCCAATAACCATAAACTTCTACAATTACTTTCCAGCTTAGCATTATTTATGTCATATTTCTTTCTACTATTAATGGCTATATTTATTTATTCATCATTTTATTTGAACAGGCCAAACTCTTTCACTGTCTTTTTTTTTTTTTTTTTATGTTGGGAATCTATTAAAATATATTTAAGTCATGGCATTAAATAAATGTAGTGTCTGTGCCAAGCAAATATTTGCAAATTTAGGACATCTATTTGCATTGCTTTTCATGCCAAGAATTATTTAAAAAAAAAAAAAAAAGGCATGTAAATATATTTTGCATATTGAAAATTAGAAAATGTGATTATATTGGATTTATGTGTGCAAAACATCTTATTTATTAACCAACTATTGCAGGCTGGGCATAAGAAATTGATGCAACCTTCTCTGAATGATAAGTATCAGGCCAATAATAACCAGAACCACCTAACCTAATATGAGCACTATTAGGAGCAGTAGTCCTAATATTGGTGAAAAGAACACCTTAAGGAAGTTAGGAGAGATCCAATGTAAATTGAGCAGGGGATCTGTTTAAGAAATTCAGCGTATGTTCACTTACTTGTTTTAAGACTGTGGATTACATTGAGCCAATGCAAATCATCACCACCGAAAGCATGCTTTCATTCAACAAACAGATTTTAAACACTCTGCAGAATGCTAGGTACTGACTGGTGAATAGCAGTAAATAAAGTTTATTTTCTTACCTTGGGCTTATAGTCCAATAAGGGAGAGGATACATGAACCATTGTATAAGACCAAAAGTTAACTGTGCAGAGGAATGTGAAGAATGGGATTTGAACAAATAAAAATTTTAAAAAGCCATTTGCCCAGATTTACTGCTTTTTTCACAGGCTTCCTGCTTCTTCAAATTATTTGCAAAATCAAAGGTAAAATTTTCATTATCTGAATTTTGAACTGTTTTTATTAAAAAAGTGTAATTCTCTTCTTCCAAATCCCTATGTTAAAATTCCTCAAATTTTTTAACATGAATTTGTCATTAACTTCATATTGTATCTCAAGCACAGAAATTTTCTTAACTCCTGATTGTACCAACTGGTGGGACAAAATAATTATTTCATCAGGGGCATGAAAAACAGGGAGGGCTAACCAGATACACTCAACATATTAAATTGATAACAGTAAATTGATGTAAATAATGAGCAAGATTTTAGGGATATATGTGTGTTCTGCTATTGAGTTTCTGATAATTAGGATATATGCTTTGTGTGAGTCATCCTGTCTGGGCAGGTACCATACGCCCATGTGATGAAGGCATGGTCTCTGCGAGTAGCTAATGGTTTCTCAGCTCCCACTCCATTTACAGCTATCCACTGCTGTGCTGTGCAGAATAATGTTCACTCATGTTCAAAAAGGTTAATTCAAACTATGGAATCAGGAGCTGTTGAAAAGGTAATAGACATTTACAGAGGCTGCATTACAGTAGAAATTTTGATAGCATTGTGTATTACATCTACATTAATAGCAAATTCCCTTAGCATGGATAATAGCATTTCACAATGAACACCCAAGGAATTAGGGACTATTAGCCTTGTCCTCAAAAGTACTGTCTGCCTCTTAAGAGGTAAGTTCTGAAAAATGAAGACTATGAGCCTAGTACATCCTTAGACATTTCAGTGCTGTCAACCCACTCTGAGCTTTATCATTAGAGCCTCTAGTTTGCTAAACCATGCAAATCTCAATGCTCCTGGGAGCAAAGTAATAGGAGTTATACGTTGTGTAAGTGCTGCTGATTCAACACCCATTTTCCTGATACAACTCAAAGCAATGTCCATTCAGTGAAACAATCTTTTGAAAACAAAAGGAGAAGTGGATGTTTTAAAACATCATTGGGAATGTCACCATCTCCTGGCTGGTGAATACTTCAATGACATATTACTTTGATTTGCAACAGTTATAAAACAGCTATTCCTAGAGCAGAGTTAACTATGGGGAGTAAGCAGTTTGCAGGGCCTTATTTATATTGCAATACTTTGGTTGGCATAAAAGAAAAGAAGGCAATCAGAAGTAACTGCCCCCCCCTTCCCAAATAGGTGGTTGCAAATTCCACAGCAAGGGTTTCATTAGAATATTAACTTAAGATAAAGTCAAGCAGTGATCTGGGTAGACCTCGGCTGACCTAAACAAGTCTGTCCTTGGGACTATGACACAGGCATCTAAGATGCCTAGATGGCAGCTGAGGGTTGAGAAGGTTCTAGCGGCCATGCCAATACTTTACATATCCAAAGGGTCATGGATAACCACTGTATCACCTATATGTTGAGGCCTCAGATATCCATATTTTCATGTTGCAATAAACTGGAAGAATTCACGACATCCCTTTATAAGACATTCATCAGTGGCATTAATGAGGATAGTGATGGTGACCTCATAGCAAGGATGTAGGAGAAAAATCTTTCCCAAAGCAAGTGGGAATAGACATTTAATCATTTGAGCCTTTATAAAATATGTGCTTAGGTGTTCTCCTTTCCCAGTAGAAAATGTATATAATCTCTGAAGGGCAGAGACAGAGAAATTCTTTCTATTTATCCCCAAATTTTTTCTCTGTTTTGCTGAAGGAGGAAGTTGGATTATAATGCCTCTTTTATAAGTCCCTTTGATATACAGAAAAGGGCTCTTCTCACATCTTATGATGCCCTAAGAATTAAAACAAGCAACCAAACAGAAGAAAAATGATTGATAAAGTTCAAACTTCTTTCCATACTGTGAGATCTCCCCCTCCATCTGCCCTCCTAGCTACTGTCGCTTCTTGGCCAAACCCAACTATAAGACAGAGACCAGGGGTTCCAGGTAAACAGTATTTGTGGATCAGACTCTCTCAGCCTACCCAGGGCACAAAACAAAGCATGGAAGGGGGAAGAATGGATGGGTAGGAGAGTTGGTTTGAAAACAAAATTGGACTATAGGGTGGTGTTTATAAATAGTGAGATGCTATACCAATGCTAGTTACTTTATTATTTTTTAAGGAGTTTTTTAAAATAATACTTTTCAAAATATGTTTTTATTGATTTTTAGAGAGAGAGGAAGGGAGAGGGAGAGAGAAAGAGAGAAACATCAATGTGAGAGAGAGAGAAACAGCAACTGGCTGCCTCCTGCATGCCCCCTAACTGGGATTAAGCCTTCAACCCAGGCATGTGCCCTGACCGGGAATCAAACCGGTGACCCTTTGGTGCACAGGACGATACTCAACCAACTGAACCACACTGGCCAGGGTGCTAGTTACTTTACTGTTGTTAATAGTATTATTATCAACATAGCAACAAGTCAAAGTAAAAAGTCTCAGTAGCACATAATGTTCTATATGCCAAATATAAATTGAAAAAAAAGTCAGGTCATATCAACTGCCAGAGTTAAGTCAGAGTCTCATGATCCAGTGAGGTCAATGTCTTATTGCCAGGGCTGCTGCAGCCATCAGGGAAGAAGAGCATGTCCAATTCCTTTCATTTCTGTCCCTTTGCAATGACCATTCGACCCTCATTACTTCCCATCTCTGCTTCTTCTGTTCGGCTTTATTCATTCATACACGTGAATTTACCGATATGCTGCTACCTACTTAGTCGGCGGTCATTCCTACTTTCTAATAAGTTTCCAAAGAGTAAAGAAGCCATGGCTTATAACTGACAGGTGCACATCCTCACAGACACCGAAGAGAGAGTCTACTTTTTAATAATAGTTGAATCAAGAGCCTGGCTTTTTCTTCCCATCTTTTCTTTATAAGAGATGAATTTGGGCTTGTACAATTTCCCCCTGGTGTTGTGTCATTTATGGGGCCTTCCATGGGAGGAAATATACATTCCCCCACTCTGCTGATGTGTGACTCGATCTATGTGACTTGCTTTGGCGTTGGGCTGTGATTGGATGTAACATAGGACTGAACACAAGCTTTAAGGGCCACTGAAAATTGAAGAGCCAGACATCTAGTTCTTTCCCTCTGCCACAAAAACGTCATGTGCCAAATAGGAGCGGCTTCCTCAGCCCGAATCTCAGAAATAAAGACAATTGATAGAGCAGAAAAAGCTGCAAGTGGCCTGCAGCCACCAACATGGAACAAGAATGAGAAATAGGCTGTTGCTGTTGTAAGCCAACGAGATTTTGAAACTGTTTGGGACGGCTGTGTAAGTTAGCAAAACCTGGCTTAATCACAGATTGCACTTAAAATATGTAATAGTTTTTAGACAACTTTTTCTGAAGCATATTTTAAAATTTCATTGAAATCATTACCAAGTCTTTAAATCATTTTTTTCCCTCCTATTACTCTACAACTTTTAATCTACTCCTTGCAGCACTGGACTTCTTCTTCATGCATGCCTTCTATCTACAGAACCAAGAAGTGTTTGCTCTCTCAGTATTTTATACACCTTATGTGTTTCTAAATTATCTCACCAACTGCTTTTCCTGCCCTTATCATAGGGCTGTAGGAGAAAGACAGAAAATCTTATACACCTACCTAATTACATATTCTTTGTGTTTAAATAAACTATAGTGTTGGATGGATTTTGCATTCACTTATTATCTTTCTAGTCTAAAAACCCAGTTCTTTCTCGTTTACCAAAATTTATGCTCAGAAGTAGCTCTAAGGCAAAACTACTAAGTATTTAATGTGTACTTTCCCAGCTAGGTGTTTTTTCATGTCTAGAGTTCAGTTCATTATTCTTTTAGCTTATTTTCACATTTTTATTTATCTTGGAAAACAAATGTACCTTTTCTAAAATTACATTCCAGCTTTTAACTTTATTTATTATTATTATTATTTTTAATAAATTTATCTTTTTGGTTAATCCTCATCCAAGGATATTTTTCCATTTATGTTTTTTTAAGATAGAGTGGAAAGGAAGGAAGGAGAGAGAGAGAAACATCAATGTGAGAGGGACACATAGATTGGTTGCCTTCCACACAACCTCAACCAGGGCCAGGGATCGAACCTGCAACCCAGGTATATGCCTTTGACCAGGAATCAAACTTGAGACCCTTTGGTCCGTAGGCTGATGCTCTAACCACTGAGCCAAACTGACAAGGGCTAATTTTATTTTTATTTAATACTTAGACCTAAGGTTCAGAGAGCTGCATTAATTACATTGATCAGTTTATATCAAACTGTCATCTCTGCTCCTTGCAAAGTTTCCTTCCTTGGTTTGTTTTGTTCTTTTCATCTCTTTATTTCATATGTCATTCCTCCCCGTACCCACAAGCATTTAATATGCTGTGCTTAATATGTGTATTTTTAAAATATAAAATATTATTTTGTATATGTACATGTTTTTGATTTACATCGAAATGTGTATGTTATATATTCCACGCATTAAAGATATATCCATATTGGTTAACGCACGTCTAATTTGTTGCTCATGGCTGTTATATGGTGCCTGGTGGCATGAATCCATCCCTTTTTACTTATCTATTTCCTTCATGAAGGAAACATAAGGTCCTACCATCAGTAAAACAACACCTAGATGCACTAGGCCTTGTATGTTTCATTATATCTTTATTGTACTTTCACATTTAAATGATAGTTTAAGTGACGATATAATTTTATGTTCAGATTTCTTAGTTCATTTCCTTTAATAGTTTGAAATTTTTACTTCATTATCTTGCAACTGTGCAGCTGATGATAAATGCTGATGTTAATCTAATTCTTGTTTCTGGGTACGTAATCTGCTTTTTCCTGGAGTTTTTAAAAACCTTCCCTTATTTTTGATGTTTTTAATTTTCATTTTAATTTAGCTAGATGTGTTCTCATTTGATGGTGTATTTTAAATCTATGATACTTTTTGAAACTGTTCAAATATGAGGATTTACTTTTTATAAATTCCAGAATATTCTCAGGCATTACTTCTTTAAATAATACCCCCTTCAATTTGCATTGTTTGTCTACTTTTAGAGAAACAAGAGTTTGACACTTCTACTATTCCCTACATCTTCACCATTTTTGTACATTTTCTATGTCCTTATCTCTCCCTTATCTCTTTCGGTTTTATTTACTTAAAAACTGTTATAGATGGAATGTTTGCATCTCCATCCCCAACAGCCCGTATGTTGGGGCCCTAACCCGCACTGTTTTATATTTGGAGCTGGGACCTGTAAAAGGAAGGAATTAGGGTTAGATGAGGTCTTAAAGACGGGGCCCTGATTTGATATGATTAGTATCCTTTTAAGAGGAAGCACCAAAGCTCTCTTCCCACGTGTTCACAGAGAAGTAAGCACACAGAAAGAAGGCAGCTCTACAACCCAGTGGAAGAATGTTACTGACACCAGTCCTGCTGATACCTTGATCTTGGACTCTAGTCTCTGAATGTGAGAAAATACATTTCTGTTTTTTAAGTGAACCAGTCTGTGGTACCTTGTTATGGCAGCCAGAGCAGACTACTACAAATCAATCATTGTTTTCAATCAAGATTTTGTTGTGACTGAAAATATTTTGGTGAGCACATTATAGTTCAGAAAAGAAAAGAAAAATAAAACTACTTTATAATCTGAGGTGTTCTACCCTATAGTAGATAGGGTACAAACATGGTAGCAGAAGACTGGGGTTCAGACATGGTGGTTTTGAAGATCTGCACATTTAATGTGCACCCTTATCTGTTTCAGTGAGATATTATGATAGTCTAGACCAGTACCTGCCTTCTTCTTTTCTCCGCCTATCCAAATTTCATCCACACCAAGTATTCTATCTAGGACTTTCATTCTCAAAAAAGTTGTTCTAACTATTCCACAACGTGATGTGTGTAATTATTGTCTAGTTGGCTTATGTGTTTATTTTGTCTTGATATAATACCCATAAATCCTTAGATCATGCCAAATACCTATTCATTGCTCCCAGTAACTTAATTGGTCTTCATCATAAAATAGGCATTTAACATATGGTACTATCTAAAAATCTGATTATCGTTAATGTTATATCGTAAGGCATATCAGTCTATAGATCACAGTTTACCAAAATATGTCAATGTGAGTGAGAAATTATATACTTTTATTCTGAGTTACAGATGGACAGTATTTAGTTTTCACATGATTATTTTTATAATAAATACCCTTAATAACACCAGACTTGATGAGTTGAGTCTAGGGCTTTTACAGCAATCATTTCAAACTAAGATACTTTGTACGAGACATAAAACATAGGTTAGTTTGTCCACTCTTATGGGTTAGTATAATTACATTTTAACAAAAATTAACCAGAAATACTGATGTTTTAGAATTACATAAACCAAGCCGAAGTAGTGATTCCAAAAAGTTCTTAGGGACAAAGTCATTTATTATGAAGCAATTTTTTAAAAGTTGCCTTTAGTGAGTGTCAGCCGATCCATTACCCGAAATTTGTGCAGAATATACATGTAAGCCCAGACGTGAGGTTCCCTGGAGAGGAGTTCTACAGCTTTGTAAGATTCTCCAAATGGTTTCTCACTCAATTAAAAGTGAAGAATTCCCCTTTCAGTGTTTTTACAGAGTTGCATTTTGCCACAATCTGAGAAGTCAGTGGAGGGCACAGACTTGAAACATAAGTGAGGAAGAACTTTTGACTGAAAGGAAAGGCCAAGTGGTCTGCAGTTCAAGCTGTACTCAAAGCTGGTAGTGTTAGGAAACCTCTGATGAAGTGATAAAGTTAAAAATCGCTCTGGTATATCATCAAACTCTATCAATAAAACTTTGATAAGTGCTCCACAAAAGCAACTACTATCACATACCAGCAGGATCCAGGTGGCATTTAATCATGGGTAACAACAAAAAAATAGAAAAAAATAAAAGCATATCATAAATAGATAAAGAATAGAATATCATTAACCATAACTGAAGAAGAGGGTAGCCTGTAGGAAAGGGCATGGATGAACTCTCTCTCCACCCTCTCTATCTCTCTCCCTCTCTCCAGCTCCCTCCACCCTGTCTCCCCCACCTCCATCTCCTAAAATTACCTGTAGTTCTCCTAATTACTCTGGGAAATTCAGAAAGAGAATTTGAAGTACAACTCTGTTACAAAGACTCCATTTACTGGCATGAGAAATACCTTGGAACATTTCAGAAGTGAGCTAGCATTCTATTTTCGTTTGTTAAAATCCCAAATCACCAGTAGTTGAACGTCTGTCCCTGAGATGGTTATAACATTTAAAGAAAGAAAAAGATAATGTTCCTCAGCCAATCTTAGGTTCTCCAGCTGGGGTTAGGAACATTAGACTGGCAAAGGACAGATTCACAAGAGAAAACAAACAGAAATGTATTAACATGTGCATTGTGCACGTATGCATAGGAGCACCCAGAAATAAGGAACCAAAAAGGGTGGCTTCAGCCTGGGTTGATATAACATTTTAGGCTAAAGAACAACCACCAAAGGGTTAGGGCTTCTGGACAGGGGAGGTAAGTTATGGGAAGGTGACCGGGAAAAACATGGTAAACAACGATTGTTTAGTAATGTTTGTCACGTAGATTTAAGTTGGTGCCTTCTTCATTGATAAGAGTTATGAAGAACACTTTTCATCCTGGTATGAGAAAGGGTCACATCTTTACAAATGAAAATTTCCTTTATAAATGTAAACTTTCCTTACAAAAGAAAAACATGTACCTGGCCTTTAGAGCTTTTCCTGCATCTGGTGGTTCTTAGTGGCCTTTAGCTAAGAATAATCCCTAGGCCAAAGAGGCATATTTTGGGGTGGTGTATTCTGGGACTCTTCAAGATGTTAGTCAATACTTCCACTCAAAAAAATGCCATAAAAACAATAGATCTATGCTAATATAGTATGTCTCTCTAAAAAAATGTTTTTTATAGTTCTGTTAGTAATTCTAATGAGTTCCTGCCATAAACTTTTAACAAATTTCTGCATGAGCAGGGCTCTAAATGCTGAGCTGAAACAGGTCCTTATAGAAAGAACAGTTCAGCTTATAATCAAATTTAGCTTTCTAACTCATAAAACTAAGTTCACTATATATTGCATTATAGGAGACTGAGCACAGATAAGTAGTTATTCTCTCTTTCTCTGGCTTCCATTGATTAATCATGGTGATTATAGGGATTCTGAGACAGGCCAGGAAGCCAGGACAAGCAGAATAGGGAAAATGAGACAGATAGTTAAATAGCAGTTTGCAGCCGTCTAGGAAATCTAGATGCCAAGCAGTTTGCAGGATCTAGTCAATCCTATCTTCCCTAAACCAGGGACACTTGTGAGTAAATGGTTTGCACTTTTCCTCCCCAACCAGAGGGTAAATAGCTTAAATCCCCCTACTCAGGGGAACAGATAGCAGAAATCCAATTAGTGCCATTTGCCAACCACAGCCAAGGACAGATGAAGTTACAGAATAATCCTCATTTTGGCGCATCAGCAAAAAACTGATGAATATTCTATTGAAATCCTCCCCTAAGAACTCCCCTAAATGAGCAGCCTTTAAAACCTCTGAAAACAAAGATCCCAGCAGGAGCTCTCCCTCCCAGGAACATGCCTGCACCTATTCAACCCACCCCCCTCTTTCTCCACAGGCATGCATCTCCTAAACTCTAAGGGACCCCACAAGGCTTGCAACTAGGGCCCGCCCAGTGGGCAGTGGCAGTTCATCCCAGGCAAACCCCCTGAACCTGTACCCAAGGCCTCCTTTTCTCTGACTTCTTAGTGAGCCAATGCAGACCAGCCTAGGCTCATTTCCCAGCCCTTCCTTGTTTTGCTGTCCCCAGCTTTAATAAACATCCTCTAAAATCACCTGGACTCATGTTGTGAAACTTTTCCTGCATGAAGTCAAGAACCCACACACTACCCGCTGGCCCTAGGTAGACCCACTCAGGGCCAGGTCCCCTTTCCAGTAACAATTCAGGGGGTGTGTGAAATGCAATTCCAAAGAAGAGACAGCAAGTTCTGTCAGCTGGAAACACAGTGCACCTTCAAGCAAAAAAAAAAAGAATTGAAGGTACCATTACTATCACCTGAAATCTGCTCCTCAGAGAGAAGCCAAATTTCTTGACACAAATTTTCAAGTGCAAAATGGATCCTCTTCCGAAGTTTTAAAACGTGTCCCATAAAATACTAATGTTATCGCTCCTTCAGTGCAAATCCCCTTCCCAAGGCATGTGGGTGCAGCTTGTCCGAAGTCAGAGGAAACACACTACTGACTTGGTGCAAACACAAGTCTCCTATGTTTTCTTACAAAGGCAGATGTGGCCGCTACCAGTCCAAAGGCCATGTGTCCAATGCTGCAAAAGGCCAAAGCTCAAAACATCAGAGTTTGGAGTAAGGAAAGGTTTATTGATTGAGAAGGTGCCAACCGAGAAGATGGGGGCCCTAGTGGTTCCTCAAGTCCATCTTAAAAAGCAAAGGGTCCAGGCTTCTTTTATGTCAAGGGAAGGGGAAATGGGAGGGGCTGTTTTTGTACAACTCCATCTGAAAGCAGAATTCCTGTAATAATTAGCATGTGGATATGCAAGGCAAAGCAGGAGTTATCAGCCTGAAGGCCATGGGAACAACACAGGCTTGAAGATTAAATCAGAGGGAATAAGCATTTCATTCTCTTACATGGCCAGCTAGTTACTGTTTTGAGTCTCTGCAGTTAATTAACAAGTTTATTCAGGACAAAGATGCAAACGGCTGTGTTACGGGCTGAATCATGTTCCACCCCTCTCCCAAATTCATATGTGGAGTCCTAACTCCCAATACCTCACAATGTAACTACATTTGGAGATAAGGTCTTTAAATAATTTTTTCTTTATTGATTTTAGAGAGAGAGGAAGGTAGAGGGAGAGAGAAACATCAATGAGAGAGAACATCGATTGGCTGCCTCCTGCATGCTCCTCACTGGGGATCAGGCCCACAACCTGGGCTTGTGTCCTGACTGGGAATCGAACCGGTGACCTCTTGGTGATGGATTGGTGCTCAACCACTGAGCCACACTGGCCAGGCGGAGATAAGATCTTTAAAGTGATGATTAAGTTCACATGAGGCTGTTAGGGTGAGCCCTAATTCAATCTGACTGGTGTCCGAACAAGAAAAGGAGATTTGGACTCACAGAGAGGAAACAAGGGTGCCCCACAGAGGAATGGCCACCTGCAAACCAAGGAGAGGGGCCTTAGAAGAAACAAATCTTCCAATACCTTATCTTAAGCTCCTAGCCTCCAGAACTGTTAAAAAATAAGTTTCTGTTGTTGAAGCCACTCAGAATGTAGTATTTTTTTTTTCTTTATTGATTCTAGAGAGAAGGGAGAGGGAGAGAGAAATAGAAACATCGATGAGAGAGAACATCGACTGGCTGCCTCCTGCATGCCCCCCACTGGGGATCGGGCCCACAACCTGGGCATGTGCCCTGACTGGGAATCGAACCAGCAACCTCTTGGTGCATGGGTCGACGCTCAACCACTGAACCACACTGGCCAGGCAGAATGTAGTATTTTGTTATGGCAGCCCTGGAAAACTGATACAGGCAAAAAAAATTAAAAAAAAGAAAGAAAGAAAAATAAAGTTTTTGTATCAAGCATTCAAGTTATTCTGTAAGGCACTGGGCTATGCTTAGGAGAGAAGCAATTACCTTCAAAAGTGGCATTATCCTATAGCTTAGCAAAACAGTATATTGTTATAAAGTTAGGGTATTACTTAATTTATCTGTTTATTCAATCATAATTATTGTACATAAACTATTTGTACACGTTTTCTAAGCCATGTTATCTGTTCTGAAGGAGTTTGTAGTGTAATTCTGTGGATTAACTAACCATATAAGTAATATGTAAGGTGAGGATATATAAGCAATATAAGACAGGTAAAGTAAAAGGGTTACGTGATTCCAGAAGAATACACATACAGATAATTTATTTAATAATTAATATTATTTGTAAATCAGTTATATAATAACAGGCACTGAGCTAACCCCTTTATATTCATTGACTCATTTAATAGTCACAAAAATTCTGTAACCTGGGCATTAATATCTCAATTTCTCAAACAATTTAAACTGAAACTCAGAGATTAAAGAAATTGCTCAAGGCCACACAGACAGTAAAGGACAAAGAGAATGTGAACTAAGCTTAATCTGAAAAGAGAGCCTGTGTATTTAAATACCATGTTACCTAGAGATTCAGTCTTCAAATATTTCAAATACTCATAAGAAAAATTTAGTATTTTTTGCCCAGCCATGGTATGGCTCAGTGGTTGAGCTTGACCCATGTACCAAGAGGTCACCAGTTCAATTCCCACTCAGGGCACATGCCCAGGCTGTGGGCCAAATCCCCAGTGGGGGGCATGTAGGAGGCAGCCAATTGATGTTCTCTCTCATCGATGTTTCTATCTCTCTCTCCCTCTTCCTTCCTCTCTCTTTATCAATCAATAAAGAAAAATAAATAAATAAAAACTTAGTATTTTTTTAAAGATACTTCTCAGAGCCTTAATGTAAAAAATAAGACATTTATTAATTGGCTTACTTCATCCTGTCATTCTTATGTATGTTTATTCTTAAATAATTTATCATCATTAAATGATACTATGAACAGAAAATGATGTTCAAGTTATTCTTGTTCAGATCTCTTATTTTCAGTTAAGGAAATTAAAGTCCAGAAAAAATTACAGGAGTCATTCAGTGCTATGAAGCCAGAGGGTGAATGGTTAAAAAAAATAATTCACTGCTTTTATCATTGAGAACATTTTTGTTCTGAAAATTGTCAGTAGAACTATAACACTCTGCTTAGTGGCTTCATTTACATTCAAAATAAGATTCTTATCTCTTTGTGGAGAATTAAGGATCTCAAACAGGAAGCACTCTACACAGCCAACTTTCAGTTTCACTGGGAGACACATGACTTTAGCCCCTAATTTAACTTCTCCTCTTTTCTTGCCCGCAATAAAGAGGCAGAAAGTCTTGAGTTCCTTGAGTTTCAATTATCGCCCTTTACCATATTGGCTATGTAAGCCATGTAAATTAATTACAAGTTTTAAATATAAAATGTCGATCTCTACAGTGCATAAATCACACAGCCTTTGTATATGGTCTATCAGGTAAATTAGAGATTGTGAGTAGGTACCCAATAAAGTAACTAATTATATGTACATCCTATGGAGAAGAATTTATTTAGAGCACATATATCTCTGATTTAATTTATGACAAAGATAATTTACTAATAAACACAAATTTTTCCCGGAAAAGACAATGGAGTTGCTAAAGTACTTGGTCTTCCAAGAGCTGTAACAGCAGAAGGACAATACTGGAAGTGATTTGGTGGGGTGGGGGGGTGCTTAACTGTTAAAGCTACCAGAACAAAATGCATTCTCACTCTTGCAACTTATAAAAGCAGCAATAATAATGATGAAAATTTCATTCCCAGTCATGAGAGAATAAGTCGGGTCAACTTATCTCTCTTCTATAGAAAAATATTTTTTAAAGAAAATACTGTATATTAAAAAAAAACAAAAAAACATTTCACAAAAATGTTTTCCAACAGTGGATGACAGTTAACACAAGACTGTAATACCTAGGCGTAGGAAGCAAACAAGATGATCCTTAAATTTGCCACAGATTCTTGCCTGAAGCGATTTCTGGACAAGGATACAGTGAGGAAGGCAATGGCCAGCTCACTGAGTTAGGAGACAGAGATAGGAGTTCAAAGAAAATGAGGTTGCTGGAATTTATAGAAAGACCTTCCAGAAAAGGCAGAACTATGCAGGAAACAATCTGTATAGGAATCCCCCCTGAGCTTTAACTATGAAGCTGGAAAAAAAGACTCAATGAAAAGTAAACCCAGTGATTTCAAGACTTTTCACAGTGCTTGACAATGTCTGACTTCCAACCTGTCAAAATGGTCAGTCCTTGTTGAATTCCAAGAGCAATCAGGAGAAAGCCCAGAGGTGGCATGTCTTAATGCTATGGCTAAACTACTCTAAACTAAAGCTTCACTAGCCTTTAAAAAATTAAAAACAAGTCTGAAAGGATTAAGCCAACAGGCAAGTAACAATCACCCAATAAAACAAAGCTCAACATTCTTTAGCACAATAGTTTAAACTGGACATCCAGCTATGTAATATATGATAATTCTAGCATTCAATAAAAAATGTCTAAGCATTCCAAAAATCAGGAAAGTGTAACCTAATCCAGAAGAAAAATTAGTGAATACAGATACAGAAAATGTTAGAGATGATGGAATTGGTAGACCGGAATATCAAAACAACTATAACAATATGTCCCATAATTTAGAGAGCACTATGAATGTAAAGGGTGGATAACCAGAGGGAAATTCTAGAAAGAATTCTTGTCACAACATTTATTTGGGTTACATGGAACTGGAGTTCCACCCCCCAACCCATGACAAAAGACATTCAGAAGCTACAAACTACTTATAGCACAGAGTTTCCCAAAATATATTTTATAAAACATCAATCTCTGGAGACGGATTGTGTAATAAAATAAGCCAGGAAATAACTGTGTATGATATATCCCCCTCCTAGAGAAACAGAGGGCATATTAGTATATAAAATCTCTGACAAGCCCTATAGCTAAGGAACCTACTTAACATTTTCTAACCTACAATGTCTAATACACTCTCCTTTTTAGTAATGAAAAAATAATGCAAATATAAACAAAAAGAAAAAAAATGGGTGGAAGTGTGGATAATTTATTGGTTTATGAATCAAATTTGGAAAGAACAATTACTTCAGAAACAACTAAATCTGTTAATAATCTGACATTAATGACACTGAATTTGTCTCTTTCTTTTTGTGCCTCTCTCCATCATAGTCTCTACTCCTCTATGCTTAATTCTCCAAGGGCAACTTTCTCCAAAATAATGGGATTACATATTTACTGCCTTGAAAGCAACTCCCTTAGAAAAATGGAGGGAGAGGATGTTAATTAGCCTGATTTGATCTGGGCCCATTCCTGGACAATTCACAAGTGTCTAGGGAGATGGGCTAATGAGCACATCCTGACTAGTCTGGGCTGTGCTGACCTAACAACTCCAAAATTTCAGTGGCTTAAAAATAATGATTTATTTCTGTCATAACAGAGTCCACCACTGAATTGACTGTGACACTACTCTATGTCATCTTTAATCCCAGACCCAAACTGACCGAACGGTCTCTATATGGAATATTTACAATGTCATGAGTAGGAAAGAGTCATGAAACACCATGCATTGGCTCACTAGCCAGGATACTTGTAACTTCTGCTCACATTGGTCAGATGAGTCCACGGCCAAATCTGATAACACAACAGGGAAGTATTATCCTTCTACAGGGAAAAATAGAAGATACTTTTAAGCAGTAATGCAGTCTACCACAGTTTACTTTCCTGATCACAAATACAGGGGCGGGCAAAAGTAGGTTTACAGTTGTGACTATAAAAAAACATATAATACAAGAATAAATGATAATACAAGAAAAAACTCTGTTTTGCATACTCATGACTGTAAACCGACTTTTGCCCAACCCTGTATTCACCCTTTCGTCCTTTCCATATTCAGAACATGTCTATCATGAATGTGGCTGACAGCAGTTTCTACACGGAACATTGCTGGTCTCATGGAAGAGAGATATGCACCACACATTCTTAAAAGTCCTCTCAGAAAAATTTATTTACATTTCATTGGCTAAGGCAAGTCACATGAGCAAGCCTGACATTAACAGAATGGGGAAGAGAAATCCTCATACAGGGAGGAATTTGACCTTTTTTTTTTTAATCAAAAACTTAATTTATCACACCTGGCCTCCCATTTGGTGAGGGAGTTAGATACTCAGTGTGGCAGCCTTCAATATGACTGCAGTTTGTGATAAATATTTGTCTTACAGATAATGTGTGTAAATAAATTCTACAGTTAGTTGACTTTAGGAACTGCTGAAGACAGAATCTTTTTTTTAAATCCTCATCCGAGGATATTTTTTCATTGATTTTTTTCAGATAGAGTGGGAGGAAGGAAGAGAGAGAGAGAGAGAGAGAGAGAGAGAGATTGATGTGAGAGAGACATATCAGTTGGTTGCCTCCTGCACAACCCCAACCAGGGCCGGGGATCAAACTCGCAACCAAGGTATGCATGCCCTTGACCAGGAATTGAACTTGTGACTCTTTGGTCTAAAGGCTGATGTTCTAACCACTGAGCCAAACTGGCCACCAGGGCAAGACAGGATCTTTTTATTGGCAAGTTGCATGAGCATATTAAATACTAGGAGTGGTATTATAATAAAGCATTCTATATAACACAAATTTTCCAAATTATTGATTTTGAGGCCTCTTTATATGCTGGGAAATAACACTATTGAGATATTAGTTCAACACTGGAAACTTATGTAACAAAGAAGACCTACAACATTGACCAGAAATATTTCCTAAGAAATCTGCAAATCTTTAAATTTGGTGATAAAACATTTCTCACCAAGCTTTCTTCTTTATCATATTCCTATGGATAGTCATTTCTTTTGCCACAGTGTAGCATTCCTTCAAATTCATCTAGAATTCATTTTTTTTCTTTCATACAATAGCTACTTCATATTACATTATGAGAGTTAATCTACATTTGGCATGAGAAAAGATTAAAAAGTCACAGTATCATTTTTTTCTATATTTTTTATTGTGGTAAAATATATATATATCGCATAAAATTTGCCACTTTAACCATTTTTAAATGTACAATTCAGTGACATTCATTACATTCACAATGTTATGCAACATCACTATTATCTATTTCCAAACTTTTTCGTCACCCCAAGCAGAAACTCAATAACCATTAACTAGTAACTCCCCATTCCCCAAGCCCATAAAAACCTCTAATTAACTTTCTCTCTGTATAAATTTGCCAATTCTAGATATTTCATATAAGTGGAACTATATAACACATAACTTTCATGCCTTATTCCATTTAGCTTAATGTTTTTAAGGTTCATCCATGTTGTAGCATGTATCACAAATTATTCCACTTTGTGGCTAAATAATATTCCATTATATGTATATTACATTTTATTTACCCATTCATCTGTTGATGAGTACTTGGGTTGTTTCTAGCCTTTAGCAATTGTGAATAATGCCTCAATGAACATTGGCATATAATTATCTGTTTACATCTCTGTTTTCAATTTCTTTGTTGTTATGTGCATAGATGTAGAGTTGTTGGGTCATATGGTAATTCTTTGTTTGGCTTTTTAAGGAACTGTCAAACTATTTTCACAGCTGCTTCACAATTTTACATTTCTACCAGCAATGTACAGGGTTCCACTTTCTCCACATACTCATGTTACTTATTTTTTAATAGCTAAAAGTCATGAATACCAGTCTCCTGTCATGCAGAATTTAAATTCACACTTTGGAAATGTTATGAATTATACACTATCACTCATTTATGCATCAACTAATGTTATTTTCATTAATAGTAATAATGATAATGACATCAATATACATAAAAGATCTACTCTGATCAGAAACGCTGGAAAAGTAGCTTAGATTGTTGAAAGAGACTGACTCTGACAAAGTAATTCCTTTATGGGTTTTCCTGGATCAGGTCCCATAAATACATCAAATAACTGATCTTAATTTTTTTTTTCAAATAGATTTGCTGCCAAGGAAAGAGATATTCATCCATTGTAAATCATTAAATGAACCGTCTAGTGTAAAAGTCCCTTGAGTGTTGGGCAAGGCAATGTATCTCTATTTTCCAGTACATGAATCCCCAGTACATCCAAGAGTCACAGATCTGAGAGAAAGAAAGGGGAGGACATTCAGATCCACTGAGTTCCTACTTTAGGAAGTTTCTCATTAATTTTTCCAGTGGTACTGTGAGCTAGGGAAACCATGTGGAGGGGGTAAAGCACCTAGACTATGGGTTCACATTATTTGGGTTCAACTAATTTAAATCCCAAATAGCTACACCACCTTTACAACTTTCTTTCTTGCTTGCTCTTTCTTTGTTCCTTCCTTCTTCCTTCCTTCCTTCCTTCCTTTCTTCCTTCCTTCCTTCCTTCTTCCTTCCTTCCTTCCTTCCTTCCTTCCTTCCTTCCTTCCTTCCTTCCTTCCTTCCTTCCTTCCTTCCTTCTTTTCCTCTTTCTCAACATGTACTTGTTGAGCATCACATTGTGTGTCTACAGTGATTAAAAATGGCACAATTCTATCCTTAGAAATTACAGACCAGTTGGAAAATTGTATATGTAAATGAAAATGCTGTGAACAGAAAATAAAGCATGGAAAGAGGTTAGAAAGTAACCTGTGTTATCATCTGAAAATGTGATATTAATAATACCTCCCTTGAAGAGTTGTAACAGAATGAGATGATTCCTATAAGGTGCTTATCAGAATGCCTGGGTCATAGGGAGTGTTATGAGGTGATGAAGAAATTAGGGTCCAGATAGGTTAAGCATCTGACTCAGAGTCACTCAGCTAGTAAGTGCACAACTAAAATTGAGATATAATATGCCTATCCACACCATTTTTCCCTAGTCTATGCTTCCTTCCTGAGATTCTAATCGCTAAGAGAAAGAGAGATACCAATACTGATGCATTTCCTGGAAAGTATTTTTCCTTTATCATGGTTACAAACGTATTTCTCATAAATCATGCAACTACCCTGAAAAGGGAGTTGAGATGCATCAGTTCCATACTTGGAGTCAGAATCAACATATTTCTTAAAGTGTTCAAAATAGGGAATTTATAAAATACCTTTCTTTCCCATAGTCTTTTATTATCTGGAACAATAATATCATATACTCCTTGAGCTTGAGTTCCAAGGAACAGTTATCTATCCATGAAATTCAAACAACTCCTTAGGCCAGGGTGAAAGAAAGAAAGAGAATTTGGGAGCTTACAAAATCCCCTGCCATCAACAAGCCCTACCTAGCCAGCATCTTCCTAGGAAATTGGTAGAAGTCAGAAGCAGTACTCACTGCTGAAGTTGGCCATCTGGTAGGGATATATACTTGATCCCCTAGCTGCTTTGAGTTTTCATATAAATCAGGTGACAGCATGCCCCAGTTTGTCTGGGACAATTCACATGTATGCTGGTTGTCCTGCCATAATTATTAATATCCCCTTCTTGTCCTGTCAAAACCATCCGTCTTTGAATAATAAATTACATGTTCTCCCTGTATATAAGCATATGCTTGAGTGGATAACAGTTTCTAGTGCTAGAAGCTCTCAATGAAGGAAATTTACTTTGGGTTTATTTCATGGAAGTCATGGAATGTGGAAAAATTGTACTTTCAGGGGGGTGCTTTTGTTGTTTGATATGGTAAGTTTTAGTTTGAGATTTTACATTTACTGGTTTACGATGAACTGTTAATAGTGCTTGCTCAATTCCACACACGTGCATTGCAAATGAATAACTTGTTGTCTAAATAAACACAGGAAAAAAAACAAACCACTGTCTCTGTGGTAGCATTTCAGGTCTTTCATGGGAGTTTTATAAATAAGTTTTTCTCCCCATTCTTGAATAGAGACAAAACTCAAACAAGTGTGTTCAGTAGAAGTGATGCTCATCTAACAGGGAGGTAAGGATTACTGTGCTTCCAGACCTAATGGGGCTTTAGGTGCTTTGTTTTCTAATTGCAAATTGGTAAGCAGATTAAAAAGACATAAAAAATACGCACAATCTCATGGCAGGTGTTTGTCGGTCATAAGAACATATTTTAGAGGAGCATTAACTTATATTATCCTCTTATTTGGTATTTAGTGAAACAGCAAAATAAACAAACTCTTAATATATCCCTTTGGCTTTGCATCACGGGATAGACAATTATTTTAAGGAAAAATATACATTGATGCATTCTTCAAAATCTAATAGTTTCCTCATCCAACTGGGTTTTAGAAATGGGAACTTTGAGTGAAAATTAAAGCCTATGCTTCTTAATTTGACATTGAGGACACAATCTGGCCCTGACCTATATACCAGTCCCCTAACCTTTTCTTTATTATAAGCAAATTGAAATACCTGCATACCAAAATATTTGCTTCATCCTGTTTTTATGAATTTATTCATATTGTTCCTTCCAACTACAGTGGTGTCCTTCCATTGCAATGTCTAAATCCCATTTATCCCTCAAAGTCTAGTTTACTGTTACAGCTTTCAATAAGTTCAATGTCTTCCTTCTTTAGATATCTATGGAGAGTTTCTCTGAGTGCTCCTTTCAAACTTACGTTGTTGGCATTACTGTGATCATTTGATCTGTAATAGACTGTAAGTTCATAGAGTGCAGGTTTCATATGTAATTGATCATTTCTAACTCACTAATACCACAATGCTTTTTTGCATAAACATGGTGTCCTATGCAAGTCTGTCAAAGAATAAATCAATAAATATAGTCAATAATAGTGTAATAATCATGTACAGTGCCAGCTGGGTACTTGAAATATCAGAGAGACCACTTTGTCTAACCACTATGCTATACACCTGAAACTAATACAAAATAATATTGAATGTAAACTGTAATTTTAAAAAAAAAGAATACATCAAGAAAGGAAGGAAGGAAGAGAAAGCAAGGAAAGGAGAATGAGAGTGAGAAAGGAAAAAGCACTTTTTCCGGGCTTTGAAGCATCAGTCACTGTGGTATATTGGTAGACCATAGTAATGACGTGCCTTGCCTTCCCCCCAAAAAATGAAACAGATGGACTTTTTTGAGGTATGTCTTAAGTGAGTCAACCTATGTAAAGACATACTAGCACATACTAAACAATTTCTATGATTATCATTTGAGACAATGCCAACATCTTATGTATGCCAAACTTACTGACACTGGTAGTGGCCTGGGGTAGTGGAATGGACACACAGATGTCAGATCTAAGCTCATCCACTTAGAAAACACATGCATTCATCCAAGTTATTTCATCTCTTGTAACCAAAATTTCCTCCTATGGAAAATGAGGGTTATAGAACTAATGCCACAAGGTTGTGCTAATTATCAAAGGAGATAGTGTCTGGGACATATAGTCATTTATTGAATGGCAGTCATAATACCATTAAAGATACTTTCTCGATCAATTTATTATTTAAAAAAAAATTTTAAGGCCACAGGGATCTTCTTAATTTGCATTAATTGATGTATTTCTACTCTTCTATTCTTTGCTCCTTATGGGCTGTTTGGGGAATGCAAGTCAGGGCAAGTATAGAAATTCTAGCAGGAAGGAACCCTGTTGGATGCTTGACGTATAGAGATGGAAGAATGTTTACTGGTTTCACCCACGCTCTCTGATGCCTGATCACATGCTAGTGTGTTAACAGCTAACAGCGAAGCCCATCACAAATGACTATTTCCATTTTCAAATAATCTCTTATTATCGCTGCTCAGTGACTGTGAGCAGGTTTAATCTATTCCTCACCATTCAAACCATTTTACTCTAACGACAGAATAACATTTCCCATTTTCCGTATTCAGGGAAAGGCTGAATCATTTAAATAGAGTTTTGCATGACTTACTTAAAGCTGACATTTTGCACATGTGAAATTCAAACTCTCTAGAAACCTGATGAATTCCCCAAGATTTTATTAGTTTGCAATTTTTTGAAAGATGCAATAACACCCTAGCTGGACTGGATGATGGTGATGCACACAAAAGCTTTCTTAATATTGAGACAAATCTCCTGAGTCAGGGTCAGCACTGAATCAAAATGGTAATTCTCCCCAAACCAGATGTGAAATTATGAATTCTATACTTCTTTCTTATTTTAAATCACTTTTCCATGAATTTGAATAGATTTTCCCTGGGGACATCCAGCATCTTCCATAATATCAGGGCCTCATTTGTATGACAGTAAACAGATGTGACTGCAAAGAGTTTACCAGAGTATACAGATGTGCACATTGTCACAGAAAACAGTATATTGTGCTATTAAAGTTGTAAACTCAAGTACATATTTTTAAAGAAGCTTCTTGACAAAGCCTTCCTGCTGTCTTATTTGGGTAGATGAAACACGACATACAGTTCTGCACAGAGAATATTCTCATTAAGTGAAAACAAAGAGAGAGTTAATCAGAAATAGTTGCCCATATGGAACGGCCACACAATCATACACATGGAAGGCATACACTGTGCAGACAAACTCGTATGAACAGCAAAGTTGTAAAGCCTCTGAACAAATTAGAACAATCCTAATTTTCACCCAATCTAGTTGGGTGACTATGTAAAAGATCCTTAACCAACATTATGTTTTAAGTTTTCTTATCTGTAAAATGGGGATAATTACAGGTATTCCCTAGAGTAATAAAGATAAGAGATATAGAGTTAAGCACATAATAACTTCTCAAAAAACAACAGTACTATTTCTTTCCATTATCTTCCTAAATGAGTTCCAATTTAATTAGTAACTTGTTTACAACCAACCATAAATCTTAAACTTGAAAACAAAATCATGAATGCACTTAATTGTCTCAAATATGAACCATTAATTGAACCATGAACCAAAACAGTTTGAATTGTAGCTTCTCTTCTCTGTGTTCATATTTAATTGAACTAAGTCAGAACCAGAGCAACAAAATATTATCCTAATGAGACACTAATCAAATTATATCTGATGCAGTTTAGTTCCATCACTGACTCACTGTTCCTCCTTGGGAAGACTGCACATTCTTTGGTATCTGAGAAATATCTCATTTTTCTCTTTGTTACCCAACCTGGCTTATAGGGTATATAATTAATTTGTGTTGAAAATAAATAAAGCCATTTCACTTCAGCCACAATTTCTTCATTTCTGTTATGGTGATAACAATATGTATATTACCTAATTAACCAGATATTTGAACTCTTATGTCAGATAATAGACACAAAACCACTTTGACAATATATTGTGCTATGAAAAATTATTATTATTTAACATAGAACCAATACATTACCTTGTATTTTTAGTATTAGTAAAATTTAAACATTGTTGCCAGTATAATTTACCATTTATGGTTACTATCCTAACTACAATTATTCCTGCCCAATTATGTTCTGAAAGAATGGTTTAAAAATACAGATGGGGGAGATTCCAAAATGGCGGCAGCATGAATGGAAGCTACAAAAACCATCTCCCAGGACCAACCTGGAATTATAACTAAAATAAAGAAAAATCATCAGGAAAAACCAACAGAAATGCAGCTGGAGAGGATACGTATAACCATGGTCAGAAAGAGAACACTAAATTAAGCCTGGTAAGAACTTAGGAGGTACGAGAGGGCAGGCTGGGAGCCTATGGACAGCATCTGTTTTAGCCGTGAGCAGCTCCCTCAGGGTTCAATTCCCAAGCCAGCTCCACAGTGCAGAGGGCCAGCACAAAGCACTAAATTAGCTACAGCCACTCACCTTGGGCTCCAGCAGGGGGAGAGTGGACTGAACTGGAACTCTGTGGAGAGACTCAGGAGCTTGGAGATCTGATATGGCAATGGGAGTTTTGTGCTGAATCACTCCCTCACAGGACAGTAGCCATATTACTCAAAGAGCTCCTTCCCAGGGCCCTGGGAAGAAGCAACAGCCCCTCCCTCAGGAATTTAACACCACCTGGCCAGGCCAGAGAAATGTAAATTGAGGCTCATTAACAGCCAGCAAACATCTGCCCCACCTGGTTGAAATCCTCTTACCCTGAACACCTGAAGGATTTTTTTCATTCAGTTGAGGGCTACAACCCAAGGCTCATCAAGTAACTGAGACTAATAGCCTCCAGGCAAAAAGCTAGAGGGTAATTGAACCTTTCCTGGGCTTGCAAATCTACCCAGGAAAGTAAGACTTGACAGTGGTGTTTAACGTGGGTCTCCCATACTCATCCAAACCCAGTAGAGGAAGCCACAAGCAGTGGAACACCAACACCCACAGGAAAAATTTGGCAGGCTCCAAAACCCACTGAGACAGCCAAAATGGTGACACAAAGAAACAAATCCCAAATGAAAGAACAAAATAATTCAACAGAAGATGAAATAAATGAAAGGGAATTGAGCAAGATATCACAGGGAGAATTGAGAGTAATAATCATGAGGAAGCTCAACAGCATGAGTAAAGATATAGAAGCACTGAAAACCAACCAATTGGAAATAAAGAATGACATAGCAGAAATAAAGAACACATTGGAAGGAATAGCCAGAAGAGTAGAGGAGGCCGAGGATCAGATCAGTGAATTAGAAGACAGGGAAGAAAAAATTTCCCAATCAGAGAACCAAAAAGAAGAAACAATTAAAAAGCAGGAAGACAGCCTAAGAGAACTGTGGGACAACTGGAAACATAACACAGGCACATCACAGGAGTTCCAGAAGAAGAAGAAAATGAGCAAGGGTTAGAGAATATATTTGAAGAAATAGTGACAGAAAACTTCCCTAACTTGGTGAAGGAAAAAGGCATACAAGTACAAGAAGCACAGAGAGCCCAATAAGAAGAACCCAAACATGCCCACACCAAGACACATAATAATTAAAGTGCCAAAAAATAAAGACAAAGAGAGAATTCTCAAGGCATCAAGAGATAAGCAACAGGTTACCTACAAAGGAACCCCCATAAGGCTATCAGCTGACTTCTCAACAGAAACACTACAGGCCAGAAGGGAATGGCATGAAGTAATCAAGGCAATGAAAAACAAGGATCTGAATCTAAGACTACTCTAGCCACAGCAATCTTGAAAAAGAAAAAAGTAGGAGGGATCACAATACCAGATATCAGGTTATACTACAAAGCCACTGTAATCAAAACAGCCTGGTACTGGCACAAGAACAGGCATATAGATCAATGAAACAGAACAGAGAACCTGGAAATTGACCCAAGACATTATGCTCAACTAATATTTGACAAAGGTGGCAAGAGCATACAATGAAGTAAAGGCAGTCTCTTCAATAAATGAAGTTGGGAAAATTGAAAGCTACCTGCAAAAAAATGAAACTAGACCACCAACTTTTACCATACATAAGAATAAACTCAAAATAGACAAAAGACTTAAATGTGACTCGTGAATCCATAAAAATCCTAGAAGGAAATGTAGGCAACAAAATTTCAGACATCACATGCAGCAGAATTTTCACTGATACAATGCCTAAGGCAAGAGAAACAAAGGAAAAAATGAATACATGGGACTACATCAAACTAAAAACTTCTGCACAGAAAAAGAAACAAGCATCGAAATGGAAAGGGAAACCACTATATGGGATAGCATAATTGCCAACAATACATCAGATAAGGGGTTAATTTCCAAAATATATAGAGTACTCATACAACTCAACAAAAGGAAGATAAAGAACCCAATTTAAAAATGGGCAGAGGACCTAAAGAGACACCTCTTCAAATAAGACATACAAATGGCCAAGAGATATATGAAAAAATTCTCAGTGTTACTAATCATCAGAGAGATACAAATTAAAATGACTATGAGGTATCACCTCACACCTATCAGAATGGCTGCCATCAACAAATCATCAAACAAGTGCTGGCGAAGGTGTGGAGAAAGGGGACTTTAGTACACTGTTGGTGGGAATGCAGACTGGTGCAGCCACTATGGAAAACAATATGGAGTTTCTCAAAAAAATTAAAAATTGAACTGCCATTTGACCCAGTGATTCCACTTCTAGGAATATATCCTAAGAAACCTGAAACACCAATCAGAAAGAATATATGTACCCCTATGTTCATAGCAGCACTATTTACAATTGCTAAGATCTGGAAGCAGCCCAAGTATCCATTAATAGATGAGTGGATAAAAAAAAAGCTGTGGTACCTATATACAATAAAATACTATGCAGCTATAGGAAAGAAAGATCTCTTGTCCTTTGAGATGACATGGAGGGACCTGGAGAATACTGTGCTAAGCGAAATAAGCCAATCAGAGAAAGACAAATACCACATGATCTCACTTATCTGTGGAATATAATGAACAAAATAAGGTGATGAACAAAACAGACCTAGAGACATAGAAAGGAGTATGGTTCAGACTGACAAACCTCCTCAGAGGAGGGGGGCAAGGGTGAGGGATGAGATAAACCAAAGAACATATATGCACTTATACGTAACCAATCAACATAGACAACAATGCTGGGGGGGTGCGGTGTGGATCAGGAGAATGGTGTCTGGGGGAAAAAAGGAGAAACATCTGTAACAAAAATAAATTAATAAAAATAAATAAATAAACAAAATAAAATAAAATACAGATAGGGTTCCTTTTTACTTTAGAAATAAGGCAAATATCAGCCAGAAAAACTAAGATGCCAAAGTCTCTCATCAGTCTTGATGATGCAAATTATTAAGAACAATGGAGGAAAAAAGAGCCCAGATTGACTGCAAATTTTTCAATTTCCATCACTCTCAAAATTACATTCATATTCTAATTTGCTAGCCTTTAATCTGTCTACACTCAAAACCAGACCATATTTTAGTTGATTTTTTTAAACAGTGATACTGACCTTGAGGATTCTAGGACATTTTGAACATTTGATAATACTTGTCAAGTGCATTCCTTAGTAATACGTGGGTATTACAAGGAGGCAATTATCAAGGTGGTGAAGTGTGCTGACTCAAGAGCTAAACTCTACGGTTCTCCAACCTCCTGGTTTTGAATCCATGGACCTGTTATTTGATCTCTCCTACCTACCTGTCCTCATTTTTAAAATGGAAATAATAATGAAATTTTACTTGTAGGGTTTTGTAAGGATTAAATGAGATAACATTTGAAATATACTTAAAACTGTCTCTGAAATGTTTACTGAAATATTTCCGAGGCTGAGAATTCGCATTGTTTATTAGATTGTCTCAGAAAAAAAATGTAAGTTTTCTTTACAGAAAAATGTAAATTACAGAACGCCCACAGCTCATCCCTTCAGGGACAACCAGGTGACCATTCTAGCTAAGGGGAAGGTGTTTTGGAGCATGTTTGTTTATTTTTCATGTGCAGACGTCAGGAACCAAGAATGATCCAATCATGACTTTCTTTTGTTAATGGGATACAAAGGTAATGTTTGTCTAATACTTTTATAGAAAATGAGAGAGCATTATCTTTAACATATGAAAGATTATACTTCTCAGTTCCTTTACAGTTTGGTGAGGTTATATGACTAATTCTGGCCATAAGGCTACCCCAGTAATGAAGGGTAGTTTTACATTACAGAGATCTCTGCAGTCAATTAGGGTTCTGTTTAAATACTTGAAGGTCTCTATGATCACCCCTACAGTGCAGTCACCATTTTTTCAGGAGGAAGACAGGTTAATGTCTGACTTCCACACAAAAATTGCATTCTCAAGGCCAGGCATGGTGCCCCTAGGGAGAAAAAAAAGTATTTGTAAGCATGTTGCCCTCCCCCAACGTGTGACCCACATGAGTTAGAGGGCACAGATTTATGGTGCTTCCAATGTGGACTCCCAGCTGACTGGTTGGTCATAGGGTACCTAGTTTAGTTTGAACAATTGAATTGCATCTTCATTTTTGAGGGGATTGCTTGAAAATGGTCAGTTTAACGTATTCTGTTTGTTCATACCAACATCTGGCTGGCGTTGATCTTTGGTCCATAGGGAGACTTGGTTGTCAACTACAGAAACAGGAATGGGTAGATAGCTGGATGTTTTTATAGATATTTTGTACAGAGGAAGTGTGGATCTTGTTTGATGGGATCATATGCAATGGATTATCCAGTTGAGGACATCATGCCTTTAATTTATGTCCTTAAAGATGCAAAGTTCACTTTGACTTGGGTCACTTAAGTATAGAGACTACAATCAAAGTTATTAACTGAGAGACTCTTTTATAAAACTACCTACCAGCCTTTAAGGTAGGGCTGTTGGTGCTGCAGGTGATAATGATAATGATAATAATGATAATAATAACAGTTATAAGTACTAAAATGTACTTAACATTTTTATATGTCTGACACTGTATCAGATTTTTTTGTAAACTTTCAATAATTCTCATTGTATGGACTCTGTTTCACTCCCTCTTCATTTGTCTCCAGATGGTGGGTTAAGGTTAACAACAAAGGATGTACTGAAGCTAGAACTGCCATAATGAGGAGTTTTATCTCTTGGAATTTGTACTTTCTTGGCCTCCCTGAGAGTCCAGGTTTCACATGTTGCCAGAATCTCTATAATAAATCAGATTGAAGCTTATCTCTCAGTTAGGAATTGGCTTGGTCTAGGGAATCTCAGGAGAAAGGGCCTACAATAAAGAACGTGGTTTTAGAAGTAGGGTACATACTGACAAACTTCAGAAGAGGGAGTGGGGGGGCAGGGAAGAGATAAACCACAGAACTTAAATGCATGTATGCTTAACCAATGGACATAGACAACAAAGCTAGGGACGGGGTGGGGGGGGGGGGACTGCGAGGAGGGTGCCAATGGGGGAAAAAGAAGAAACATCTATAACAAAAATAAATATATAAAAATAATTTTTAAAAAAAGAACATGGTTTAAGCTTTAGGTCAGAGGCATAATATCAATATTTTGGGCTGTGCATGATTTAGCTACATTCAGCAGGGTGAGGGGTTCCTCGTTGCTTTTAGAATCCTATCCTAGGTTTTTCTAACTTTGGAACAATCCTTTTGCCTTGTTTTTTTATATCAAACCCATAGAGGTTAAATGATTTAGGATGAGCACACTGATAACTACTGATAACATCCAGAAGTCCCCTCCCCCCTATCTCTAGTCCATGGATTAACATCGTCTACCATGCTGACTTCAATAAACTTTTTGCATTAAGTTCAGTGTGTTAGATGTGCTGCTCACACTTCCTTTCCCTTCCCTTTTTCCTAGATTGTTATAGACTAAGGTCAAAGCTTTTAAATGTTCCCAATGAGTATAAAATACATGCTACACTTCCAAGACATTCCAACCGTTTGCCTCCATGGTTTGTGACTAATACAGCCATTCAGCTGCCCTGAGAGTCTTAGGTCAGGTCAACACTGATGCTTTCACTTTTTCTCCCATTCACTTAGCAAACAATCACTCCCTGAAGCACCAGGGGAAAAACGCCAACCCAGTCCACAAAGACAGTGACCATGTCTGTAAGTAAGCAGAATTGTCTGTCTTCAGATTTGCCTGCTCACGTTACTTTGACCTTTGCAGAGCAACCCCGTGTAATGGCAGAAGGAAAGAGGCCTTGATGAGGTGGGGCTATTGTGGACTTGAAAGCTGCCAAAGTGCACTGAAAATGAACTTTGCCAAGATAAAAATGTAGTTCAAAAGTAAAACAGAGTTGCTTGAAGAGTTTGTCCATCCAGATTCACTGTCACCGGCAGGGCTCCGTGTGTGGCGTGTAACACCGTCACATGGTCTCTTCTCAAAGGCCGTCTTTCCTGGCCATTAAAAGAAGTGGCAACACATCTCTTCAGCTTTCCTTCCAGGTTGATTTTTTTTTCACATGTAACCAAGGGGAATATAAAAGCTTTCTAAGTGCAAGAAGAGTAACTCAGCCCAAATGCCTCCGATGAAGCCTTGGTGGCTTAACTTTCTCATCTGTAAATGGGAGAAACCCATATCCGTTGAAACCACCATATTGTATGGCAAGAAATGAATGAGATAATGCTTTGCAGATTAGAAATCTCTCTATAAAGGTACAAATTGTTATATTGTTCACTGTCACTCATTCAAACTCTTTAAACATCTTCAAAGTTTGAAGAAAAGTTTAAAACGTTTCTCACTCTTTATAAATCCCTTGTATTTTTCTCCCCTGTAAATTTGACTTGGGGTGTAAAATTGCTAAACTATTGTCCTGATAGCTATTTAAGTAGTAACTTCAACGGAGCTATTAGCAAAACTTCATGGACAGCCTTGTGTGAAATTCTATGACCTTGGAATTTTCATCCTATCCTATAGTAAGCAAGACCTGCCGATATAAAATCATTCTTTAAAAATGATAAGTCAGCGAAGAATTTCTCATTAACTCTCTGTGTTAGACATTTTAAAAGTAGTCTATTGAAAATGTAGATGATGGCTCTGTCTAGCTAAGTCACATTTTGGCAGGTGATGAAGCTTACATGCTGACGGGGACTACCATAGACTGTGATCAATATAAGCATACGCACATGTGCACATTTGTGTATGTGTGTGTGTGTGAGAGAGAAAGAAGAAATAAACATCTTGTTCTTTCAGTACTGCTTATAAAAATGACACAAATTTACTGTGAACCTGAAATGTATCAGGTATAGAGAATACAAAAGTAAATAAGAAATCACTCTGGCCAATAAGCAGCTTTTAACCTAGAGGACAAATCAGAGAGTTCCTTTGACATTTTTTCGTTTCCTTCAACGAGTTGGGTGGACCATGATGTGATATATAAAGTTATGTCAAGAGCTAAAATAGTGACATTGTACTTGATTTTTACATTTACGTCTCCTTTAAAGAAGAAAGCTATTATCTTGATGGCTTCAGCAGCCTTGAGCATAAAGAAGGGAAATGTTTTCAGGAAGAAACGAGATATCTCCTCCCTCCCTCCCTGAAAGGACCAGATTAATCAAAACAAAATTTCAGCTTTTCAAGCTTGGAATCTTTTTTTCTTTTTTAATCATTGGGAGTGAACAGGAAAAAAAAAACACAAACAAAAGCTGTATTAGGGAAAAACTGGTGGATTTCATTTTTATCATTTCTTCCTTGAGTTATTTGTATACTGCTCATTCCCAGGTCCCAGGATAGACTTAGATGTAGGTGGACATCCCAGGACCCAAGGGCAGATCAGTGACTCTGTCCAATGGCTGCCCACCAGAAAACATCAGTATCTTTAGAAAATATATGGCTTTCCCTGCCTCACCCCAGATCGACTGAATTAGAATCTCTAAGACAAGAAGTCTATAACTTTTTTTAAAGCTCCCAAGTTGATTATGTTCTATTCAACTTGGCAGAAATCTGTAGACAACTTTTGGAGAATCTCTGAGTTAGGGGATTCCGCTCATGAAGTGACTTGTTCCCTTTTTTGTATATGAATTAGTTTTACCTTATTCTATATCTAGCATTGTCCATCTTGTCACCTAAGCCGATTCTTCCTCTTGCACTTTTCACCTGGGTTAATTTCGTCCTATTCCAGCATGGGCATCTTGTGAACATCTTTTGATGTTCCATCTTTTCACCCTGAAATTACTCATCAAACTCTGAGCTGTAATTGTTTAATAAACTACTGAATTTGATCTGCTTCCCCCCCCTGGTGTGTTTGGTCAGAGTCTTGTCATCTTCCCTCCTTCCAAGACACCTTATTTTTCAATATTTAACCCATTTTAGAGTAGATTGACTCTGTTCAAAGTAAGGATATGGATCTCAGAGCTCTGCCAGTCATTTCTTTGTATCCCATAGGCTATAGTTGGAAAACTAGCAAACCAGATTATTTTAATATCCTCCCAACTGCTCCCATCTAATCAGCCCTTCCTTTATGTCAAACATTCTTGATGGTTTCTGAGAATTCAAAGTCATTTATTACATCATATCATTCCCCATGTTCCAATATGTTTAACACGAAACCTCAACTCTCCCCAAGGCTGATACTCCAGTCACAGGAGGACTCACTCTTTCTGGAACATGTCCTATATGCCCTGACTACCCAGTCACGGTGGAGGGCAAAGACATGGTCTCCTTCATTCATTGTCATATTCTATGGCACCCAAAGCTCTGCATCTAGTCAGTTCATACTAAATAAATGCTGCGCTAGTGTGTGCCATCCTCTCAGTCTATACTCCTAGATCTCTGCATTTTATTACCGAACACATGCTTGTTGAGCATCTACTATATGCTAGGACTATTTCTAGGTACCATAGACAAAGACCTTATCCCCTAGACATGTAAATTATTTTCCAGTTGAATCTAGCAAGAGAATATGGAGTGTGGAGAATTGCTGTCTCAGTTGGTGCAATGCTATCACCTCTATTGGAAAAACAATCTGAAAGGCTTCCTAATGATGTTCCTAGTGATGTGTACATTTTATTGTTTCCTACTAAAAAGGGCAGGATTTTTTTTTTCTGGGTGATGAAAATAGTAGCTGCAATTTTTTTAGTCCCGCTTCTGTATTAAAAACTTCGTATTAGATTCACCCCATAGAAGTGTATATCTCATTCCCATCTGATCTCACGGAGGAGGAATAGAAAGGCCCAATAACTTAAAATTTAGAATCTAAGATTTAGCCCTGCCCTGACTGCTCCATGCCTGTGTTGTTTCCCCTCTTACAGGCTGCTTCTCAACAGATGTGCTCAGAAGTGGCCCCCCTGAGTTCTGATTCCGGGAGAACACTGCTCCCCTTCCACCTGCCTTCATGTTCCCCTGCGCCTGGCACCACATGAGACCTTGAAAAAACTTAGGAGTTTGCAGGGTTTCCTCTTTCATAGTGAGGAGCTTGCTGTGAAACCTATCACAGCAGCTGAAAGAGACAAGTAAATGTTTTCTCAATAAGAATCTCTCCGTAAATCCAAGAGAAAGAAAGGCATAATTTTCCTTTGATAAATGCAACATGCATGCGTTATTTGAAACAGCTGGTTCAAGTGGAAATGAATGACTTCCCCAGGGTCACAATCTGATAGTAAGTGCTAGCTGCTTACGTGTGTGAAAAGAGAACAGGGACAGATTTTGTAATGGAGCAGAAGAATTTCTCCACCTCATCAGTTCCTGAATATTTGAATGGAGAGGGTATGATTGGGAGAGTTCCTCCATGGCTCTGCTTTATTACTCCTCCAGTATCCCTCTCATCCACTGAGTACCCATCGTATAACTACTACAATCTAGACACATTGCTGGGCATTGTGGCCATAGAGTTCAATACTACACGTTCTTTTGCCTCAAGGAGCAATCTTCTTTGTATTATCCCCCCAAATTATCATACAACTGTATTAGACAAAGGACAGAAACCCTTGCCTATAGAGAGTGAGGGTGTCATGAGCAAGGGAGCATCTGGAAGATAGTCACTCATACATGTTTGTGTCTTTTCACAATGTCAGGGTCATTAGGGGAGACCTCCACAATAAACCAATAGAGTCACATGCAGGTTACAAACAAGAGGGGGAGCTTTACTTAATTGGAGCCAGCAAAGCAAGCGTCTGGCGGGAAGTCCTGATCACTGGCAGCATCCATAGATGGAGAGGTAAGCTAAGGTCTCATGCGGCACCCACCTGGTGGACTGGAAGTAGGCAGGTCTCTGAGTGTGACCGATGGTACAACCAAGCTGGGGTGGTTGTAGCTCTGAGTTCTTACAGCCCTCAAGGGCAGAGGTTGCACTCATATGGTGTCCAGATGGAGTCCTTATCCAAATGTCCAGACTTGTGGTTTGGGACATTCTGGGCCCCTCCTAAGGACATTCACATTACATCTCTTTATTTCAGTCCTGACATAGCACTTGACATAACTCATGGCTGATAATGACTCTACATTGGAGTGTCAAAGTTGTCCAAAAAGTCCACTCTGCTCTTGCTCTACACAAGGGGTGAAGAAATGAAGACATTTCAGCCCCCTACTCTCTCTGACTGTCCTCTGTGCTACATGCATAGATAAGTGGAAACTTTTGAAGAGAAACCTTAGGCTGGATCTCCATATACTTTTCTAAGGGCTTTACACCACTTGCTGTGCTACCCAATTCAATAAATACTTTTTTGAGCATCTATATGAGATGTAACATTCTCTATTCTAGTGCTTTCTAAAGCAAGGCCTTTTATTCTTCTGCATCACAGGCTATTCTTTGCTTAATGAGAACACTTATTCACCTCAGCTAAAATGCTGAAAAATACATTTAAGAGCTTTATATTGATGATGATGCTGGTTAGCAAGGACTCTTTACAGATACCAGTTATGGTTGTTACTGCTCTCTTTACTCCTACTTTCTACAACCTTTCTCAGAGAAAGTAAATTACATGAAGAAATCAAAATTTAATCTGTTTATTCATATAAAACTGTCAGGAAGTCAGGATCACTTGTTCCAAGTTCTGTGGGTTGGAGTAATGATAATCCTGGCTCTATTTGGCAGAAGAAGGTGGAGATGTGTATTTAAAGGAACTGGGATGGTGAAGAGGGTACGAGAAAACAATTCATCAATGTTCAAAAAAGAGGGAAGAAGATTAATGTAGGAGGTAAAGAGAAGATTGATGTAGGGAAATACCACCCTTGAAGACTGTATAAATAGCCAACATGATTTATGATAGCCAGGAATCTGGAAATTTGGAACAAAATGAACTAGAGATAACAAGAAGGGACAATTACTTCCAGGATGAGGTGCAGACAAGAGTGAGGAGGTACATTCTCAGTTCAGAACTCTGGGTGATGGTAAACTCTCAGTGAGGTGGACTTGTGATTCAAGACAGTCTTGAATATGTCAAGACTTCTTCAGTTCCATCAAAGGACTAAGAAAGTTGTAAATTCTAAGAACACAGCATGATACCAAAAACCAAACTACAATCTTGGAGAAAAAAATCCAAATCTACTTTCCCTTAATCGTCTGTCAAATACAATACAGGCTAAAGAGTCTTCTTTTTTTCTTTCTCTCTCTTCCTTCCCTTCTTTTTTTCTTTTTCTTTCTAAAGAAAGTTGAAATCTTGGAGGTGTTTTGAAGGAAATATACTCTGCATGGGCAGGGCAATCGGTCGACGACTAGAAATAATGGCAATGATCATTGGTCCCGAGTGGAGGAGTGAGGTTAAAGAGCTACAAATCAGTATGAGGTTAAAGAGCTGAAGATTAGTGTGGGAAAAGAGGGTTATTTCATTGTCCTTCCTGATTTCTGAAACAAGCAACCACTCAGAGCCCAGTTCCAGGAAAAGGAGACTTATGATAAAGATGCTGAAGAGATTCTATAATAAAGAGCAAGAACTGCAGCCTACCTTTGCCTCCTAAGAAAAACAGGAACCATAGCAATTGTAACAGGTCTCTGTTGCCTTACAGTGTATTACCTTCTTTTTTCCAACTTCCTTAACAAGCTAACTGTCTAATCTCCCTCAAAACCTGAGACAGCCACTCCTCCTCAACTCGGAAGCGGGTAGAGGTAAATTGAGATTCATTCAGTTCCAAAGAGTTACGAAAATGTCAGTCACCACAGAAATATTTCAGTAAATCAGTGAGTTGAATTTAAATTTCTCTGAAACTTATGAGTTGAGAATTACAATAAGAGAGGTGACAGTCGTCAGATGAACCAACTGTTGTGTCAGGAACACTGTACCTACTCTTAGATTTGAATTGACATGTGGTGGTTGGCCATCAGTCAGTGGATGAAGGAGAACAGGCAGGTGAATATGAACCACCTGTTATTTATTTATTTATTTTTTTAGCAAACTCATAAACAAATCAGTGGCTAGAAAGTCCTAGGAGGAAGACAGTGTTGGTCAACACCTTGATTATGACGAACATAGACAGAAACTGGTACAAAGAAATGTACAGTCATGACAAAGTCATCTCACTCATCAGGAATATACATTAAAATGTGTGCCATCTATAGATAAGGTTCAGAGTTACAATATCCAGGGAATTTCAAAATCCCTTAGGCTTCCTGAGTCTATTTTTGGCCCAAGTAGAACCATAACAGATAATGATCACACATACATTGTTACACCTTTATATGGGGAGACCAGAAATCCCTATTCACTACATTCAGTCTCTTAAATGGGCTGCGAGGCCTTAAGTGCAGATCTTGAACCTTATTATCAGTTTCTTTACATGGGCCTTACAGTGACCACATCATGTGGACTAGTGCCATGCAGGGTGCATTGCCCACACCAGCAGTTTGACCATCACTTTGGAGCTGTTAGAAATAAAAATTATGACCCTAGCCCAATTTAATTAATCAAAATATCTGGCTAGGGGAATGGAGAGAAATCAGAATTTTTAAGTATGCTGGAGTTTGAAATGCATTGGTTTAAGGAAGCTTTCTCAGCATTACACTCTTCATTCAATAAGTATTTGCTTTATGCAAAGCACTTTTCTGAAAACTAGACATTCAGTGATGAGCGAGACAGACAGGACCCTGCTCTTACAAAACTGAGTAAATTTTAGCAGTGAAGAAAAATATTAAACAATAATTTCTTCAAATAATGATTTTATTGTCATTGAGGTCAAGGTATTAAAAACAGACACAGAAAAATGTTGAGTCATTTGGAAATATCTGATGGAGAAACCAAAGATATTTTTGACATATCTCAATGTTGTGATGATATATATGAAATAATACAGAATGTCAGATATTAAAAAAAAAAAAAAAAAAGACTTCATTTGATGCTGGAATAACCCAGGATGACCTTTCATAGATGATAAAATGAAAAAGGGGAGGCCATTTTGGAATAGTACTACTGGCTTTCAGACATTTCTCACACATTTGTTTCTCCCTTTAAATAGAATTAAGTAATCCAATAAAACCAATATCAGAATCTATTCTAATTCAGCCTTCAAGGAATGATTTAACTCCTTGCTGTTCAGTACAATGATTCTTTTTATTTTTTCTTTTTTTTCTTTATTGATTTGAGAGAGAGAGGAAGGGAGAGAGAGAGAGAAACATCGATGAGAGAGAACATAGATTGGCCGCCTCCTTCATGGCCCCCACTGGGGACTGGGGCCACAACCTGGGCATGTGCCCTGACTGGGAATGGAACCGGCAACCTCTTGGTGCAAGGGTTGATGCTCAACCACTGAGCCACACTGGCCGCGCTCAGTACAATGATTCTTATATTAACTTGGCACTTGCTGAAATATCAGGATGCTGAGGCTTGAAGGGTAGAAGAGGGCATATGCAAAGGCATGATGGGATACAGTTTTGATTCCATCCCTGAACAAGACACAGTCCCTGCTTCTGCAGTCCCCACTGAATACTTCACATTTCTATCCTGTTAACTTAAAGGAACTATTTAGATAAAATAGATTAAGAAAAATGAACTGAAATAAGTTGAAATGTACTTGCCAAGTACATTTTTATAGCTTTCATACTTTTTTTTCTATGAAACTTTCAGTTTTTCAAATGTACTATTGAAAATTGAGAGAAGAATAATCTATCTTTGCATCCTGATATTTCTCTTCCTATTTGGGGAAGGAGTGGCAGGGAGAAGGAAAGTGCTTCTGAAATCTCTGTTTCTCTGGCAAGCAAGAAGTTTTTTCTCTTTTGTCATTGTCTTCTAGTTAAGTCAACATTTCATTCTCTGCCTAATGTTGTGTTCTATTTGATTCAGTACTTCATGGTACCAGTCTAATGTCAACTGTGTAATACAGGACCCGTATTAGATTCTTAATAAAGTTTTGTTTCGTATATGAATAAATGTGTGTTGTTTTAACCCACTATTTGGCAAGCCTTCTAGAAAGAGTTGGAGTGAGGAAGAAGGACTGTTTATATGGCTGGATTCAAACCTGGACAATGAGATGGGATTGTGATGAATCCAGAGAGCTTGATATATTTCACTAGCAATACACTGTTCCCATGACATTGCATTTCTTCTCATAACACTTAAACAATTTTAATTTATTTTTAACATGACGGATCTGTCTCCTCCACCAAAATGACAGTAGAGACCATTTACTTTATACGGGTTTTCAGGAATGCAGCAACTCCTACAACAATACTCTGGACTTAGAAAATGTTCAGTAAATATTGGTTGAATGATGTCTTCTTATCTTGAAGTTGACCCTGAGGCAAATATTTAATCACAAGTATTCTATTTGGGAGTTGAAGGAAACATTTGTAAAGAGTAGGGAATTGAAACAGGGAAGGAAAGGCAGTTGATAGAGGGTATAATATCAAGAGTCTTAATCATTGGGTACCACTTCATTTTGCTTGGTTGAGGCCAAATAGGGGTGGAGACTCAGCTCCCCACTGCACTCCTCTGACACAGAGGTGGGGAGTTGTGTGCCCAGGAGTGGAGTGCTATGCAGCCTTACCTCACACTGCCTTGGTCATTCTCCTTGAAGCCAGGTGGATTTGTGGAGATTCAGTTCCCCATCAGGTCCCACCAACACCAAGGTAAAGGTAAGTGGGGAGCTTTTCTCTGATTTTCACCATTTGGTGGAGTCTTATTGCTGCTGAGTAGGGTGGAGACTCAGCTAGCCACTGGATCTTGTGGACACTTCATCCATTGTCTATTTCTGCTGGGTGGAGGCTAGATCATTTCCGGGCTCAGACCCATATACACTACCTTGGCTGCCTAAAGGAGCTGAGCACCACCTGCTTGCACTGAGCTGGGTTGGAAAGCTAGCTCATTGATGGGCACTCTCGTCACAAAGTAGGGGAATCATAGCACCAGCATCTACTTCTGAGTTTTGGAGCATGGGTGGAACATTCACACCTCAATCAACCCTCCCTAACCATGGGAGAGGGGTAGCAGTTTTTCTATGGGTGTTTGGCTTGAGGAGGGTGGGTATTACCCCCCGTTTTTTTTTGTTGTTCTCTTAGGCCACTGCTTCCCCAGTCATTTGATGAGGGATAACAGACTTTCTTGGATCTTCTTTTGATTTATTGGCTATTCTGGGTTGAAGGCTTCTCCGGCGCCCTGTCTGGAATACATGATGGCCAGTGAGGAAGCAGGGAACTGACTCTGTGTCTTTCCTCAAGTCCCAAAACCTCTAGGCAACTCGCTTCCTTTCACCTTTCCATCCTCCTGTGCTTGTTTGTTGTGTTACTTCCAGGGTTTTATAGGTATAAGGAGGAGGATCCGGGAGGAATGGGCTATTTTGTTTTGGCCAGAAACAGAAATCCCCTCAAATTACCTTTAAAGCCCAAATATTTATGGAAAACATCAGGTATAAGTTCCAACAAGTTTAACACATCTTCTATTTATATTATTAATTTTCCTCTATTGTTAGAGTGTTAGGGGAATGAAAAAAGGAATTTCTATTTCCAGTGGTACCACTAGTGGAAGTTATTGTACATGTTTCACTGACAATCTTTCTAGCTGGGATTTCTTTTTTTTTTCATGAAGGAAGATAAACAAAAGATATTATAGCATATTTCACATGATAAGTTTTTAAACCTATTCTTACTGTTTTTTCTTAGTCGTTAGATTCAGGGTACCCATAGGTGCCATGTGCTCTATTGTTCAGCCTCATTTATTTAGAAATTAATATCATACTCAAAATCCAAAATCGTTTTCTATTCCCAACCGCAGTGACCTAAAAAGTTTGCCTTAAATATGACTCTATAGACATATTTATATTTAATCAAGTCTCTTTACTGACAGTCCTGTCTGCAGCTGCTGATTCTGCTGCTAACAAGGGCAGGGAGGACTTGGAGAGAATATTACTGGGTCTAGCTAGTTCAGGGCAAGAACTTTCCTTTGAAATTAACAGAGGGGTCGTATGCTGGTGATCTACTTATAAGACCACAATTTCCAGTAATGTGGCATACAAAACAGAGACCTAAGAATGAGGATTAGCAACAATAACAACAATATTGGAAAAAAAAATGCACCAAATTATTTTACCCCCCATCTTTGAAAAAATCACCTTGTGAGTAAAACATTCAGTGGGTGCCAAGTCTTCCTGAGTTCAAATCCTCATAGTCCCATTTATTGCACATGTGAAATTTTAGTAAATTGTTTAATATCTGTGACTCAGTTTCTTTACCTGTAACATGTTCATAATAATAGGACTTATATCAGAGACTCGTCTGAAGATCAAAAGAGTTAATTAATGTGAAGGGAAAAAATAGAGCTTGGCAAGACATCTGTAGTCAACAAATGCTGGTTATTCAGGAATCACTGGGCAACCAGTTAGAAAAATTTTGTCAACTTACAAAAATGTTATCAACTTAAAAAAGTAAATCTACCAATATTTATGCAGTTATCTGAGACATCAACAACAAAGAAACATGGCCTTTAACATCAAGGAAATTATTACATATTAGAAATAAAGACTGGGGAGCTATGAAGTTGATCAATAGTGTGGAGTGAATACTACATGTGCCAGTTGATAATAGGAATTATTGTCCCCATTTTGCAACAAGGGTCAGGAAGCAGAGGAATGTGGTCAAGGTCACACAGTTAAACGCAAATATTCAAGTGCATGTGTATATAAAGTCACAAATTGTGGGAAACTCTTATAATAATAAAGTTTTTGATAATCACAGAAAAATTGTTACCTTATAGGCTGAAGGTGATCCTGAACTCACCATGAGCTAATGTCATTTATATTTTGTCTACGGTCATTAACTTACCTGAATGATATTCTAAGTCTCAGTAGAGGAGGAACTATCAGCCCAGGATCTTTATCTATAAAATGAGGCAAGGATAGTAGATACTTCTAAGGTCCTTTCCTGCTCTAACAATCTGCAGTCCTATGAATGTTTTCATTCTGAAACTCTATTTCTATATTTTAACCACAATACTGGGTGCTGCTTCATAAACTGAAATAAAATTTAGTGGATGGGCTTATAGCCAACTGTAAAACAGGTTGGTGCCATTGGAGAAATTATTTTAAAAAATGTTTATAACATGAAGTCAGAAGGACCCAGATAATTACAGAGTTTAGGGATGGAATAGGGGACCCAAAAAGGGAGGAAAGTTGTAAAATTCTTGGAGGTTCCACAAGATTCTATGCTCATTTACTGATTGACTAAAACACCATGACTATACCCAAAATTTGATGCATATTATCTTATTTAATCCTTACAAAAGCCCTGTGGAGTTGGAATATTTAATCCCCAGTGAATATGAGTGATGGAGCCTCCGAAAGTAAAGTGATTACTGCGACAAGGTCACACAGTTACTTTGCAGGGATGCTGGAATTAAAATTCTAGTCTACATGCAACAATGTCCATTTGTCTTTATGACATTTTACAGAGCCTCTCAAAGTTTTCAATGTACACAAGGCACTTTTACTCTCATGCATTTATGTAAATGACAGTATGGGTCATTGCCCATTACCAATGCGATTGTTATTTATAGTAAGTATTGATATTAACCTTTCTGAACACTGAAATACAAGTGCTATTTTCATTCACTAATGAAGCTGGTCCTATTACATATAACCTCCCATTATAATCTTCTTAGAAAGTATTTTCAGGAGATGGAAAAGCAAAAGGACTGACATTTGTAAGTCTAGTTGTCCCCTTTTATCTGCGGTCTCGCTTTTTGTGGTTTCAGTTACCCACGGTCAACCATGGTCCAAAAATATTAAATTGAAAATTCCAGAAATAAATAATTGATAAGCTTTAAATCATGCCCTGTTCTGAGTGGCGTAATGAAATCTCAGATGATGCAGTTCCATCCTGCTGGGGACATGAATCACCCTTTGTCCAGCAGAACTACGCTGCACACTACCTGCCTCTTCCTCACTTAAGCTGCCTCAGTTATCGAATCGGTTATCAAAGACAGGGAGAGAACACACATAATTATTACAGTTTATTGTTATAATTGTTCTATTTTATTATTAGCTATTGTCAATCTCTCTGTGTTTAACTGATAAATTAAACTTTATCATAGGCATGTATGTATAGGAAAAAATATGGTATCTATGGAAACTAAACTCTCCACAGTTTCAGGTATCCATGGCAGGGGTGTCTTGGAACAAATCTCCCACAGATAAGGGGAAACTACTGTACTTACTCTGAGCCAAGCACATAACAGACTATCTTATTGAAGCAATCATTTTGGGGGTGAATATTTTCCCTTTTTAACAAATGGAGAAACTAAGGCTCAGAGAGGTCCCTGTGATTCAAAAGCCATTGTTTTATGAAACCCCATACTACTTTCCATGGCCAATTGCCAAATCAGGCTCCAGTTTTTCTCTGTTTCTTTGAACTTTCAGCTGGCATGTTTTAAAGTTATTTTTTTAGGGCATCTCCAAAAGTTCAGAAATACACACTGACATTCGTGATTAAAATATATGCTATTCAGAAAGTAATCAAATCAGAGTCTCACAACTTACATCACTGTTGTCTGACTTATGTTTTAATGAGCATAAAAGTATAAACTTTCAGTAATTCCTGATCACTGTAGGCCCTCAATATGCATTAGATTATTGAGTAATTCCGTCATATTTATTACCAATTAACAACCATCATTTGTTGAATACTGACCACTGTATGGAGTCCTTTGACAGTAACTTGTGGTAGTTCCACACCCCGCCTCCCAAATAAATCTTTTTTCCCCTAATAATACTTATATTCAGTCATTTAAAAATCCTCCGACTCAAAGAATTCACATCCCTTGACATACACATCTAAATCTTCGTGATTTTGGAACAAAAACTTGTCAGCTATCTGCCATAGGCTGTATGGATAGTTTGGGGCACACGTTTGTCTGGAGACAAAATCTTGCTCTAAACAACAGCTTAAAATGTTTCGCCCACTGGAAGTGATATATTATGAAAGCAATTCCTTTGCAGTCATCTGTAGGAACAGCTCAGCTACTTAGACATAAATGAGTGCGGAAGCAAAGGTGAAGTGCCCCAAATTCCCATGCTGAGCTGTGAGTTCTGTCCTGGTGCTCCCACAGCACTTTGTCCTGCCTTCTGAAATAGTGCTCCCCAGTTTGTGTTTACTTACTTACATACAACTCTTCTGCTACACTTGATCATTAACTCTTCAAGGTCAGAGACCCAGTCTTAGCCCTCATTTTATCTCTAGTACCTAGCAACGTGACATACATAATAAGAGCGTGATAGATATTTACTGAGTGATTGAATGGGAGAATAGGGGTCTCCATTTCTTTTAACATATTAGGATTTATGAGAACCAATGTTATGTGCTATCTGGATTCCCCTTCAACTTTTTACCCCAGCACTTGGGAATGTTGTCAGCAGCCAGCTTTCAGCTATCAGCACCTCAGGGTGTACCTCACCTGCAAAGAGCTGCTTAGTTTGAGGTCACAGTCATTCCCATGGTGGGTCCTGTCAATGACTGATCGATGTTGAACTACAAAGGTGTGCCCACCTTGGCCACACAGGGACACATTGTGAAGGGCCGTTCAAACTCCAGCTCCCTCTGGAATGGTGAAGGCTGCTACTGAACCTGCACATCGATATAACTTTTCCCTCCGTCCCATCCTGCTTTCTTCCCTTCCATGAGTGTTGACCCCAAGGACACTCCTTAATAAGCATATTTCAAGCTAACCTCTGTCATCCAGTCTATTTCCCAAGGAACTTAACCTGTAATTAGTTTTTCAAAATACATTAAGATACAAGTTGTAAGAATCTGCTTTCGTGTCTTACTTCTACCTTTACACCTCCAATGAGAATCTGTGCTCATTCATAGAGCACATGTCAGGAATTATCTTGTGTTGGTTCACCTACATAATCTTATATAATTTTTACTTTAGCCCCGACAACTAAGAATTCTTGTTTTAATTCCAAAATATATATGTAGTTCAAATATCCTAACAAAAATGTCCAAGGTCTTACAGCTCACCTGAAGCTAATAGTTAAATTTTCCCTGATCCCCAAATAATAAAGGCAAGAACTAAACTGGACGTTTGAGAGGTTTTATTGTATCCTTTAGACATGCCAAGTGATCATGGGCTTGCATAAAATGTGGTGATATGCCCCTTTCAGTAGGTGATCATTGAAATGTTCTATAGAAAGTACCATCTCTATTCCACTGCCTTCTCTATTTTTCTTTAAAAAAAAAAAAAAAAAAAAAAAAGATAAAAAAGAATGTGCAAATTTAGTTCTGTTTTTGTTTTATAAATCCTCATCCTCCTTTCATGGATCTTAGGTTGGTTTCCCTAGAAATAGAGCTTGAGATGAGAACATCTCATTCAAACAATTTATTAAAAGAGGAAACTGAAGAGAGAGTGAAGAAACCAAAATGGGAAGAAAAAAAATATTAAGCCAGTTATGTTTTCATCTGAAGACTACCTTCAGTCTGATCTCAGTGTCTGGACAATTAATGCACCACAAAGTGAGTCCTTCCTTGAGGCAAGGGAACATCCTTTTGTACTGCTGTGCAACTACATATTAACTTTGGGTTGCCTCCCCAGGGCAGGTAGAATCAACCAGGTACCACTTGGTATGCAGAGATTAATTCTTCAGAGAAGGAATCATTTATATGCTGTTAACAGCAATGGGGGGAAGAATGCACCAACTCACACAAAGGGACCTGTGAAGGATACCAGAGTATTCACTACATCAGGTATTTTTAATAACCCATGATCTACTTTATTCAATTAATATTTATTGAGCACCTCCCAAGTCCTGAGCTTATTCTAGGTACTTAAAATACAGAAGAGAATAAAACAGACAGAAATATAATGTTCTGTTGGAGCTTACATTCTAGTAGGATGATCCAAGTAAATAAATTATTTATTTAATATGCCAGAGGTTGTTAAGGTGAATGAAGGAAAACAGAGTAGAGAAAGAAAGGGAGGGACTGCACTGTTCGACAGGATAGTCAAGGAATGCTTCATTGAGAAGGTGATGTGGGAGTAAAGACCTAGAGGAGGTGACTGGACAAGTCATGCAGATATTCTGAGAAAGAACTTTCAAGCAGAAAGAACTGCAGATGTTACCAATTTTTAAGGTAGGAATGCTGGTCATTTACAGGAAGTAATAAGGATACCAGCGTGACTAGAACAGGATGATCTATGGGTAAAGGAAAGGAGATGAGATCTGAGAGAGCAGCAGCAAGGCCATGTAGGACCTTACAGGTCACTGTAAGTACTTGACCTCTACTCTGAGTGAGATAGGAAATCATTAGGAGGATTCTCAGAAGAGTAGCATGATCTGACTCGCATCTTGAACAGAACACTTTATCTGCAGTTTTAAGAAGAGGTGGTAAACAGGGAAAAAACGGAGACATCAGTTAGAAGACTATTACAGTATCTGTGAGAGAGTAGTGTGTTCTAAGATCAGGATTAGAATAGTGCAGATGAGTGAGACTTTTTCAGATTCTAAATATATTTTGAAGATGCAACCAACAGAACCTGGTGACTGATTAAATACATGGGATGAGAAAAGAAAATGAGCTCAGTGTGATTCTAGACTGCTATGCTCATAACAATAGACCAGCAGTATTGGCCTTGGTTTCAGATTGATGATCAAATTCATTGGATACAATGGTTCACTTAGCAACTTGTTTACTTAGCATTAATAAAGGATGCAGACTAGGAATCAATGTAGAATTCTATGACAATGATATAGCAGAGATCTTGTGACTTACATGAACAATTTCCGAAACCCCCAAATCACTTTGCCTTTGGCATGCACATGTTCCTAAGAGAAGAAGCTGAGTGAGAAATGTTAATGTCAGCTCAGGGAAAGCATCACTCTGTTGTCCCTTCAGCTTGGACACTCTGTGTCCATTTTCTGGTGCAGCTGTATCTCATAAATATTGGTTAGCCACTACTCAATAAACAGACTCAGCAATGAGGTACAGGTGCTTGTTCCAGTACATAATGTTTCCCAGAATCCCACTCAACTCGGATCTGTTATATGCCTACAAATTTCATTAATTAGTGCAGCGGGGGAAGATTTTTTATCAAGGTTTGAATCATCAGTTGTCCCTGAAAATTAAGAAGAGGCCACTTATCAGGCATTGGCACTTTCCTTCCATAAATGTTTTGGTCTCACCAACTGGGAGAATGGAATTTCCCTCCTATGGAAGCAATGGCTATGGAGCACCCTTATTCGATTTTGGACACATTAAATTTGAGATTTATTTTATGCTTCTAAGTGGAGAAAATGAATAGGAAATTTGATACAGGAATCTGAATTTCAGGAGAGAAGGTTGAGATAGAGATATAGATTTGAGGGCTAACAGAGATAAATGAGAACAATGAAATCCAGGGAGAGGGAGTGTAAAGATGTCTATGAATTGAGAATTTTAGTTGTTGAGGAAGTAAAAGAGAACTAGCAGAGGATACTGAAATCAGGATGGCAGTAAAATGAGAATCAAACATCTCTGATGTTCTACAAGTCAGTGGAAGAGAGATTTAAAAATTAAGGATGTAGAAATAAACTGCATCAAATTCTGATAAACCAGATGACCAGAATGAAGACTGTGGGTTTAGCCACCAGAAGGTCAATGCTTATGTTTACAAAAGTAGTTTTGTAGCATGGTGTGGAAAGATTGATTCCAGATGGATCAAGAGAAAATGAGAGGGAAATAAAACAACAAAAAACTGGAGACAGCAGTATACATAAACTTTGCTGTAAGAGAAGCAGGATCAGAAAATTGCAGCAACATCTGGAAAGATTGTCATCAAAAGAGATGTTTTTGTCGTTTTGCTGTTGTTTAAGATGAGAGATATGATATGGGAGATAAGAAAAACTAATAATGAAAGAGAGAAGAAATGATGCTCTTACATGGGTTAAAAAGGATGGGACTAAAACACTGGTTGAATTGTTGATGCCAGAGAAGAGTGCAAACAATTCTTCCATTTTTTGCAGGAGGAAAGGAATAATACACATGGACAAAGAGGCAGGTCCAGTGGGTGGAAATTTGGGGAAGTTTTTCCTTTAGTTTCCATTTTCTCAGGTAGGTAGAACACAAGGCAAATATCTGAGAATGAGGAGAAAAGAGGAGGTGTTGGATCTTTAAGAAAAAAAAAAGAAGGTGTGAACCAGTTGTGTGGCAGAATGAATGGACAGAGAAATGTAGTTAGGATTGTTGGTCAGAAGAGTCCACCAGAGACTAGTGGCCAAGGTTTTACAGTTAGACAAAGCAGGATACTTGTATATTTTTCCCCTGCCGTGTTCAGCTGTGAGGTTTAGTAAATCTGTGGGAAAAGACAGATAATCAAAGTTAGAATTTTGTCAGGTTAGTGTGTAAAGTGAGAAAGGAGCAAGATAATTGAAAGTGCAGCAAAAGAGTTATTACAATGATGGGCCATTAGATCCAAACTGTTCAAGAATCAAAGTGAGGACGCAGAAGGTAGGGGAAATGAAGGCCATTAAAAAGGAGATAAAATCAGAAGATTGAAGGTACTGGCAAAGTATAAAGTTTATTAGTCAGGTGTTCAAAGGAGCTATTTAGATGAGAAGTGATTATCTAAATGTAGGATGCCTAAAATTTAAAATACAGAAAGATTGCATTTATAGGTTATGCTGAGACCCAGAATATGACTTTGGCAATATGTGGTTAATGTAGTAGAGGACACAATTATTAGACCAAAGAAGGTTGAGAATTAAAAATCCAAGATAGCTGTGAGTTTGTCATATAGTCACAGAACTAGAACAACAATCCTAAATTTTATATAGAACCACAAATAAACTTGAATAGCCAAAGAAATCTTGAGAAGAACAAAGTTGAAGGTATTATATGATCTGATTTCAAACTATACTACTAAGCTATAGTAACCAAAACAGTATGGTGTTGTCACAAAAACAAACACAAAAATCAACGGAATAGAATAGAGAACACAGACATAAACCCACCCACACTTATATGGCACTTGATCTATGACAACGGAGGGAAAAGATAGTCTCTTCAATAAATGGTATTGGGAAAACTTGACAGATATATGCAAAAAAACAAAAAGTGAAACTAGATCATTTTCTTATAACATATACAAAAATAAATTTTCAAAATGAATTAGACAAATGTAAGACATAAAACCATAATACTCCTAGAAGAACACATAGGCAGTAAACTTGTTGACATTGGTCTCAGTAATATTTATTTTAGATATGTCTCCTTGAATAAAAGCAACAAAAGAAAAAATAAACAAATGAGACTACCTCAAACTAAAAAGCTTTTACGTAGCACAGGAAACCATCAATAATACAAAAAGGCAACCTACTGAATGGAAGAAAATATTTGCAAATGATATAACTGATAAGGGATTAATAACCAAAATATATAAAGAACTCCTACAATTCAACATCAAAAAAACCCAAACAATCCAATTTTAAAATGGGCAGAGGACATGAAATAGACATTTCTCTAAAGAAGACATACAGTTGGCCTACAGACACATGAAAAAATGCTCAACATCACTAATCATCAGGGAAATGGAAATTAAAACCACAAGGTGATATCACCTCACACCTGTCAGAATGGCTATTATCAAAAAGACAATTGGTGAGAATGTGGAGAAAAGAGAACCCCTGTTGGTAGGAATATAAATTAGTGCAGCTACTATGGAAAACAGTATGAAGAGTCCTCAAAAAATTAAAACTAGAACTACTGTATGATACAGCAATTCCACTTCTGGGTATTTATCCGAAGAAAACAAAAACAATAATTCAAAAAGACATATGCACCTCTAAGTTCGTTTTAGCACTATTTACAATAGTCAAGATAGAAGCAACCTCGATGTTCATTGAGAGATGAGTGGATAAATTAGATATGGTACATATATCCAATGGAATATTACTCAGCTATAAAAAGAGTGAATTTTTGTCATTTGTGACAACCATAGGATTTCCTTTATATGTGGAATCTAAAAAAACTAAACCAACAAACCAAATGAAACAGAAAGTCATATATACAGAGAACAAACTGATGGTTGACAGAGGGGAGGGTGCTAGGGGAAAATAATGAAAGTCCGAGATGATAGAACTCTCTTCTAGATGGGCACTAACATTACTAGTAGTTATGATGGGGGTCATGTTGGAGAATGAAACAGTGAAACAAAGGCTAAGATCGTCATGGAAGTAAGGGGTGACTCAAGAAGAGGACAACAAGGCTGTGAGTGGAAATTTGTATGGAAGTGGGAGGAAGAATAATCTAGAAGCAGCAATTGGGAGCAGTGAGAGTCCATACCCTTGTGCCAACCCAGAGGCGGGCTGCAGGATATGCAGTATCACAGGGGAACATGCACGTTACAGACTTAATGACACAGAGACCATCCTATTCACAAGCAATAAAATTCTGGCAGAAAGGGTCTTCTTTGCCCAACTTGGGTCTGTTGGTCACCTCCGATCTGCACAGCTATTACAGGGAGGCAGTCACAGAGCACAAATATGGCTGCCAAGGCCTTCTTCTGTTAGCTTCTGGACAGGGACAGGACTCTTGAATAAATATCCTAGCTCCTTCCTACCAAAGAAGAGTTGCTTCCTAAAATAGCATTAACCATTTTTTAAAAATATAGCCCCTTTTTTTTCCTTTTTAAAATTCAGAACCAGCAATTCTCTGCTTACCTAAAAGAGCTGAGTCAATGGCCAGGCAATGGTTCACACTGCTGAGTTCCAGCTGGACACCCTAACACCACTATGCATAATTACATCGCTACCCACATACAGAAACGCCCCAGCTTGAAACGAGCTCAATAAGAAGCTGCGGCAACTTACCTGGCACTGGCAGAGTTTATTGTTGTGCAGGCAACCTCGCTTGCCTCAGGACATCTTGATTTGTGTTAACATTCTAATGCACTAATCTTCCTAATACCCTTATATTTATTTATGACATAAATCAAATCCTACTCAGAACTAAGTTGTTGCTGCTTTTCTTTTTTCTCCAACTCTCCTGCTGGGTGTATTTATGTTATGCTGTGTTGTGTTGCTACTCTTGCTGCAAATTTATCTGAGTTTCGACTTTTACTGCTGATTTAGCAAACATTTTATATTCTGCAATGAACTGTAAACATTTTTTTCTTCTGACAGATCCATTATGACAAGTGTTATAAACTCTTCACTGCAGACTGTATCTCTTCTATTGAGCTGCTCTTTATATCAATTTTACTATGCACAGAAAATGACGCTGGTAATATTGCACCTGTCTGAGCTTAGCTGGAGAAATCAGTAAGTCCTGCAACATGGAACATTTATATACTTAGTTTTATTACATCTGTTTCTCTTTTATATAGCATGTTAGTGGGAATCAAGTTTTAACAGTAGTCAAACGAGCTGAAACTAGCCGATGAACTCCACTTTCCACTTAAAAGTTTGTGCATAAACACAGAAAACATTTTTAAGGAGCTGATAAAGCTTCCTATTTCCTGTCAGGTCTAAAATGTCATAATGTATCTACATTAAACCCAGGTGACATCTGAGAATAAACATTAATCCCATAGAAGAAACTTCATCTTGATAAGCCATGCCCTATCTTCTATTTTTCATGATGGTGGTGGGCTCTTTAATTTACTAGAAGCTTTCAATGAATAAGAATATGAAAATTCTACCCAAAATAAATAAATAAATAAATAAAAAACAGTGAGGAGAAAATAAGAAAAGAAACTCATGTGTTACGGGCTGAATTGTGTCCCTCCCAAATTCCATGTGCTGAAGTCCTAACCCCAAGTACCGCAGAAAGAAACTCTGTTGGAGATAGGGTCTTTAAGAAGGTAATTAAGATAAGATCATTAGTTTTGGCCCTTATCCAATATGACTGGTATCTTTATAAGAGAGGTGATCAGAACACAGACACAGAGAAGAAAGACCATGTGAAGACAGGAGGAGAAGACGGCCATCTACAGGTCGAGGAGAGGGGACTCAGTAGAAACCAACCCTGCTAGTACCTTGATCTTGGGCTTCTAGCCTCCAGAATTGTAAGAAAATATATTTCTATTATTTAAGCCACTCAGTCTACGGTACTTTATTATAGTGGCTCTAGAAAATCAGTGCACCATATTTATTATATTTAATTTTCACACATTATTTTCTTTAATTTCCACAATAATCTTGGGAGATTGTACCTACCACTTTCGTTTTTAATGATGAATAAAGTGAGGCTCAGAGAGATTAAGCTATTTACTCTGGGTCACCCAAATAGATGTTAAAGAGCTATGGTTAAAATTCAGGTTCTTCTGACTCAAAATCCATGCTCTTTGCCCTTTACAATGTCATCTCCTGTATTTTTTAAAAAAATTTGTTTTTATTGATTTTTTAGAGAGAGCGGAAGGGAGAGGGAGAGGGAGAGAGAGATAGAGATAGAAACATCAATGTGAGAGAGGAACATCAATTGGCTGCCTCCTGCATGCCCCCAACTGGGAATGGAGCTGGCAACCCCGGCATGTGCCTTGACTGGAAATCAAATGAACCAGTGACCTCTTGGTACGTGGGACAATGCTCAATCCACAGATCCACACCAGCCGGGCTCTTCTGTATATTTATCTGTCCATTCCATTGGCCCAATACTGCAAGGGGGTAATGAGACAAGATGGAAAGGAAGGCCATGTCTGGCTATATGCAAGTCCTCAAAGAAGTTTGGTCCCTGGAGTTAACTCTCCCATTCCTGCTGACTTAGGCATGCATTTAGTAAGACTTTATTTTTCAAATAGAAGAACAGCCCATTTAACAGACCTAATTATTAACATTCATGGACTTGTCTCTAAGAAAGGCTAGAAACCAATGTTTCCTTGAAGAAGACATTCTGGTTCACAATGCCATATACCTTGAGAATACTTCTAGAGTCTCCCTTCATTAACTTAACACTGAACAAATAGCTATTGATTGTCTTCTGCATTTGGGGCACTATATTTTGGCACCATGGATGCAAAGTGGATAAGACAGACATGGTTGCCGCCCTCACTCAGATTTCATTATAATAATCACACTGAGTTTGGTGGGATTTGTTTGTTTGCTTGTGTTTGTTTTGCTTTCGTTTTCTAACACATCTCTCTTCTGGCTAAGTGGAAAGCCCTGAGGTCATGGACGGTGTCTCGTTTGCCTTTGTGGCTCCAAAGCCTGGCAGAGTGCCTGGCACATATTGAGAGCTCAATAAATATTTTTAAATTGAATTGGGATTCCAAATTTAGAGCTGATGAAGATAAATGAATATCCCGTTACTTGACAGGAGGTCAGGTGACATTCTGAAAACTGCTGATGGAAGCCCAGTCTTTGTGTACCTCACACAAGCAAATACCAGCCGTTCGAATGGTTCATGGAGCTGCCCTACTGCGAAGAGAGAATCTTAGACATCAGATCACTAATCCTTGCCTTCTGTTTCCTACTTTTCCATTCCTATCTTTGTCACATAATGTAATTTTGCAATATTTTTAACTTTGATTTAAAAATAAGAATTATAGAAAATATGAAATGCATGAAGCTGTCTCATCTTTGTGTCATAACCTAGAGATAAACACTGGTATATTGTTTTAAATGTATCCTTCTAGTCTTCTATGTCAATAGTTATTTAAATATATTCCATTAAAGTGGGAATCATACTATACAGAAAGTCCTATAAGATGCCTGTCACACAAAAATGTGTTGAAAACATTTCCCCATACCATTACATATTCAGGTATGATTTAGGAGACTTGAATAGACTTAATGGATTTAGTGGGTAGTATTTATTTTTCATTTATTTACTCAGTGCCTATCTGCTGTTTACCAGGCACCATGGCAGACACAGAGCTACAAAGATTATAAGGCTTAGAATCTACATTTAAAGGTTGCATTATGACCTATGGATATTTTCTCTCCACTATATTAAATTAATCTAGCAATATTTTATTTCTGGCTTAATATTAATTATTCCAGTGATATTATTTTTTGAACATAACATATGCTAATTCCTACTTCTTCAACCCATTCTTTTACTCAAAATATTCACTGAGTAACTAATACATGAAAAGCTTTATTCTAAGCAATGAAAAGATATCACCAAGTAAGACTGTTAATGTTTCTGTTCTCATGGAGTTTAGTTGTTAGTGGGGGGACAGAAAATAAACAGGATAAATAAACTAGACCATATTAAGATGAAGAGTTATGGACAAAAATAAGGCAGGGTGAGGGGAATGTAAAGTTGTGGGGGATGGCTGCAGTTTTATATAGGGTGGCCAGGGCAGTCTTTAGTCATAAGGTGGCAGTTCAGATGTCATCTTACGATGTGAGAGAGCAAATCCTTCAGATGTCTGGGGAAAGAGTTTCAGACACAGGGCACAGCAAGGGCACAAACACTGAGGCAGGAACAAATCTCTTGTTGGTTGGAGGACCACTGAGGAGGCCTGTGAAATGAGAGTGGAGGGAGCAGTGCAGGGGTGACGGTAGGGAAGGAGACCGACAAGGTCTAAGGGTGTGACAGACTTTGGAGCAGTAGGTAGATGCAATGGTAGTAGGAACTCTGAAGTTCTTTTCTAGATACTTTTATTTTCTCAGTAAAATAGGAATTAAAACCATCAGTTGAAAGTGGGGAGGAAAAGAAGCAGGAGGAAACTAGTTTTTGAAGGACTGCAGAAAGGACTAAGGTGTTCTTGGAGATGCGACTCCCAATCACTTTTTCTGTGGCACTTTTCTTCTTGTCCCTCATTCTGTTAGCTTGGCCTTCCTATCTGGCCCCACAGAACTTTCTGCAACACTCGCAGCACTTACCGGGTAATGCTTGATAGGAGAAACCACAGCACAGTTTTGAACACACAGTACATAACTCTTAAATCTTTGTGGCATGAATGTATTTGATTAATACATGTTCTTAATGACATGTATGGCCTGTTTTTATTTCTTTTTACTTTATTTACTTTTTTTGTGAATGGTCTTCAGTAATTAAGACCAAGCATAAATACCAAGATTTACCATCCAGCTTTATTGAAAAAAGTTTGGACCTCACTAGAATTTTTTTTGTTTTTTAGAATCTAGAATTACACACTTTTGTAAGCAACATTTTTAAGCTTCCAAAAAATGAAAAATAAATAGGTTGCATTAAGATGTTGATGTAGCACAACCAACCATGAACCTAGGAGAGGCCTTAGAACATTAAATCACCCATTTATTAGTATTTAGTCTATAGAGTGCAGGGCACTGAAAAGATAAGTTTTATGCACATAGAAACTCCTGGTGATTGGTAGCAGCAGCATGTTTAAAGGGACCCAAGGGATCTACTTGGATTTGGAATGGAAGAGTGGCATCTTCAGTCAGGGATGCCTACCTTGGGTGTGAGATTGATGAACAGAGGCATGCCTGGGGTGGAATGCCAAATATGGATTAAGCTATTGTTAGATTTTTGCTAAATCCAAGACAATGTCTGTTATCTTTCAATTACTCAGTTATTTCACACTATTCACTGAGAACTTCTCTGCTTATTGTGATTTATACAGAGACTACACTAATGAATGAACATGGACTCTTCATGTTCTCATATAGTCTACAGAAGAGAACCAAATTAGTCTATTTACAATACAATAGGAGGGGAACTTCTTAGGGGAAGTTTAGGGTACAGTAGGAACACATATAATGAGGGACCTAAATCAAAATTGGAGGAAACAAAGAACACTTGTCTGAATAAGTAACTTTTGATTCCCTGTTCTGCATATACGGAGCTTGGAAATTGCCACTCTGTCCCAACAACAAGAAAAAGTTGAACAGATGGAAAAACCAACAACTTCTTGGATCCATAAGAGAGAAGAGGACACAGGGCAAACCACTGTCCCCAAAACGGGAGAGACAGGTGAATACAGGAAGTCATGGCTTACTGGAGCAGAGACTCAGAAACAGAGTCTCAGTGGCAGGAACCAGTGTGGGCATGGGCAACTGGAACTGTGTCTGATGAAATATGGGAAGCTCAGTGTGGACAATTATGAGGGTTATAAACGCCAGGGGGACTCAGTCATAGGGAGGACCTCACAATATTTTGAGATTTACTCCAGTAGCTCAACCATGTTCTCAGAGTAAATATGTAGAAAAAAAATCCCCTTGTGCTGTTGCCAGAGGGAGGGGAAAAGGAACCATTTTGCCATATACTGGGGCACTGATATTTAACAAGCCCTATCCTGAGGAAAAACTAGTTAACCAGAGCCTAACCTGGTGGAGTATTACCAAGCCTAATTTATCAGGGAAAAGAGAATACTCAACTCCAGCCTGCTCTGATCATCCTGTTTCACCTAAGTGGGGAGAAACACATTGAGAAACTCTTGTGAAGGTCACAGTCCAAAGGCATAAGCTCACTAAAAGACTGAGACCTGGTCATAGGACTATAGAATGATTCCTCTCCCACTGATACCACTGTAATTAGCTAATTATTAATAATAGGAAAGGAGCAAAGGGAAGGCCAGACATTATAGGCATGTTCCTTGCAAAACACCAGGGGAGAGGACTGGACAAAGGGAAGATAAATGTATGCCGAGTAAAATTGGGGTGACATAGGGAAGATACATGCTGTCGGTTACACCTGGGACAGAGGTCATTGGTCAGTATGGGTGTAGCCAATGCAAGCCCATGAAGATTTGGGACACTTAACCCCCTAAACAAAGGAATTAGCTCTCTTGTGCTCTTGGCTCTCTTGGGACTCGTATGACTCTGGGCTTGTAGGGAACTTTTGCTCCTCCTTCCCTGCATTTGCCCACATGGCCCACAGCCATGTGGACCCCACACGCAATGAACTAATGGACTGTAACTAGCCTGATGCTGACTGAACCCAGTTCCAACATGGAATGGAAACTCTGGACACTGGCTTTACTTTTAGCTCTACTGAAACCCCAGCTATACTTCTTCTATGACTGGACTAAGGGAAATGGGATTTTGGAAACCCAGTGGTATAATTCCACTAAAATAAATCTTTCTGCCATATCTCATCCTCTCAGGTGGGCCTCCAGAAATGCTTCTTTCAGTGGTATCCCAAGAACCCAACTTCCATCAATAATATACCACACCTCTCTACCACATTACTAAAGGACTATTTGTAGCAGTTCATTTTACCCAGTATACCATGTCTGGTTACTCAGAAAAAAATATAAAGCATATCAAAAGAAGTAACTGCTGAGCTAGAAAATAAAGAACAAATAGAAATTAACAACAACAATAACAAGATAGAAGCATAGTTCAAACACAGATAAGAATGTTCTAGGCAAAGGGAAGACTATATTCAAAGAACATGGTAAGTCTGAAAAAATGAAAGTAGGCTGATGAAGCTGGAGTTAGAAGCAAGAAGAGGAACAGTGTGGAGAATACTGTAGAGATAAGCAAAATCCAAATTATAAACCTTAAAATTGGATTAATAAAGTCAGACCTTGTTTTAAGAGCACAGGCAAGACTTTGAAGAGTTTTAATAAGGAGAATGACAAAATTAATTAGGCATGCTAAAATAACCATTCTACCTACATTAGGTAGGATGAATTGTCAAAGGTCTGGTGATAGGTAGACAAGCAAGCAGGTGTTATAAATATCAGACAAGACAGAATGGTGGCCTAGAATGGGATGATGTCAAGGAAGTTAAAAATAAGTGAATGGAGTTGAGCAGTATTTAGAAGAAAGAACAAAAAAGACTTCATATGTAATTAGAAGTTGGTAATACAAGAGAAAGACACATACTCTTTAAGTTACCTGTCTGGCCAACTAAACAAATTAAAATAATATCAGTGGAGATAGGGAGAAGGAGTACATTTAAAAGTGAGAGAGAGATGACCTCAACTTTGCAAGTTGAATTTTTGGAGGTTATGGAACATTTAAGAGGTTATGTCCTCTAGGCAGTTAGATATAGGAGTTTGAAGCTCAAAGGCAAAATATAGGTAAAAAGATTAAGTCTGGGAGTCTTAAACATAAACAGTAATTAAAATCATAGACAATGAGGAGATGATCCAAGAAAAGGATATAGAATAAAATGAAAAACTGATGTTGTTTTAGACATCTGATTTCCCAAGCCCCATGGATGTTTTTGATTCTAAAAAACTTCTATTCTAAATCGCCATTAAAATCCAAGCCCATGGCTCTTCCTCAGTCCACGTCCTCCAGACTCGTTCTCATATATGGTCTATTCTTATGTCTATTCACTACCAAGAACCTTCAGTATCTCCTGCTTCATATGCCATCCCCATTCTCCTAGGGCAAACCATAGCATCAGGGCTGGCATCCAGTGTTTTCAGTAGAGCCTCCTGCTAGGGTGACTAGCCATGACAGATTAGTGGATGCCTTGGACACTGCACAGAAGGGATTTGGCCCTCAAACTTTCTGGTAACTCTTAGGACCAGAACCCAAGGGAACTGTTCATACTAAGGACAATAAGAGCCTCCTCATTACTGAATCTTTTCAGTGGTCTTAAAAATGGCATTTCTTAACCTCTTCACAACATGTATTAGTGTTGAGAATTCTCATCAACTTGAAACAATCTCTTCCCATTCATTTTTGCGCCAACACCTACTTCACAATGTATTGTGGTCTCTCTAGATACGCATCGATACCTTTATGGTTTCCTCCTCCTCTGCCTGAAGTTTAAATTCGAGTTACCCAGGGTTATTTACAGAATTCATTTTTCTCTGTTTTTATTCCCTTGAGTGATATTATTAAGTTGAATGATTTGCTTGCCTTTCATTGTCAACCTCTGGTTATATACCAAATCCTGTTGATTTTCCCTACTAAAATAATACTCAACTCTATTCACTTATCTTGATCTTTCTTGACATTATCCCATTCTAGCCACCATCACATCTTGTCTTTTCACTGCAATCCCTGTTAGGTCAGTCCAGAACAGGAGCTCCCAACTCCATATATACTTAATTAAAATAGCTACATTCATTTGGGCCTTCTTTTTAATTAATTGCTGAATCAATAAATTTCAAAAATAGTTAATTTTTTTAGTCTCCAATTGCCAATTCTAACTTATTTTATATTTTCCAAGAGAGATGATTTTATTAACAAGTTGTATCACAAGAAAAGCTCAGAAATGCATTATGAGCAATTATATCTCAAGACAATTTACACTCTAGCATAAACAGTCTCTTCCTGCATTCAAGCCCCTTAAGATATGATTCTATGGTAATATTAATTCCATTTTATAAAGCTCTGGTTGATGTCAATGAGATTATAGCCAACACTCTTCTTGTTAACTAATAAGTCATATTAATGTGTGTATAAAGCAAGTTTTGACAGGACAGTATGATATTATTATTATTTTTTGTGTCCAAGGCACCTCTCAGCCTGTAGGAAACTAGCTTTAATATCACATTTCAGCTCCTCTACCCCCTGCTTTACTAGGCTTCCAGACAAGAGCCTGTTTCCATTCCTTCAAGATGGCTTAAAGAGACTGGCTGCCCCTGCTGAGCTGGTCTCTGTGAAGTGTGAAGTTCTTAATCTGATCTCTGTTCAGCCTCAAGCAATTTGCAGTTTAGGAATTAGTAGAGGTCTGCCATGCAGATCAACAAGGGTAAAAGCTGTTACTATTTGCCAATACCTACTGAAGAAAGCTGGTGGGAAAGAGCATGCCAACTGCACTGGAAGAAACTATCACTAAGACGAAGGACTGAGTCTGCTTCCCATTCAGAGTGTGAACTCTCCCTGCACTGCCCCGAGACACCACTATGCTCTTTCCAGGGAAGATCCCATGCGAGGAATGAATGCAAGAACACTTGGATTTCCTGCAGCTCAGGGAAATAAAAGGAAGCTTCAAACCAAAAGAATGCAACTGAACAAAAGAGAGTTAAACCAAAAGAAAACAGCTAAACCACAAAACAAACAAACAAAATCCCCTACCAAATAGTTAACCAAGAATTAGAGTTGTGAAGAAATGTTTCATCATACAATGGATGCTTTATCATTGTTGCTGGTTCTCATCTTGTGGTGCAACAAGAAAGGTCAAATCATCAAACCCCACCCTTCCATAGTTCCACCTGTACAACACCACATCATTCAAGTCATGGCCCTCTACCTGACAACCTCCCCTCTGTCTCCCAGGCATCTACATTCTACTTACCACAGTGGCTCAAACGATCTATTTCCATACCCATACCTCCTTAGGAGCTTTTTGGATTATTCCAAAACCACACTACATCTATTTCAAAACAAAGCAGTGATACAATGTGTGGCTCTGATTAAATATACACCGGATCACTTCATTGTTCTGAACTGCCTCACATATGTTGGTTCGTCCTCCACAGTTGGATTATCATTTCAGAAAAAGCAGGCACCTTCTCTAAGGGTTAGGTGCTCTGGATCCAATGCTAACTTGCTTTGAGGCTTGGTCAAGGCTGCCACTAAACTATATGAACAATTTATATAATTTTATGGGGAAAAAATGACATTCTATTACTTAAAATTTTCATTTAGCACCTTCACAAAGATAACGCTGAAGTAGATGAATCTATTTTCTTTTACAATTCCAATTTTTAATTTATGATTCTGTTTCTCCTCTTTCCAAAAAAAGTTTATACAATGCTGGGTGCATTGTAATTCCTCAATAAACAAGTGAATTTCATTTTGGTGGCTGCCTGGCTGGCTGGATAGATGGTTGACTAGATAGCTATCTGGATGAACGAATGGATGGATGGATAAATGGAATAATGGAAGGATATTCATATGAGCTATTTGGAAGGAATTCATTTCTTCTTGGCATCCAGTAGAAAGTAAAGATTGATTTATAACTGGGTATTTGCTTTACCCAACACAAAACATTTCAGAGTGGAGCCCTGAGACTCTGCTCTACTGAAACTATCACAGGACAGAAACTATCTGCCTAAGAGATGAAGTCCCCTCTCATCTATCTTCCTGGAATACGAATAATCTCAAGGGTTTCATAGGTAGTGCCCAATATCTGTAGCCAAGGAATAGAAAAACAAACAACCAAATTAAAAACAAAACAAAACAAAAAAAAACAAACCCAATTCCAAGCCATTTATTTTTACAAAAGGAAAAGGTGTCCACTTTTTCCCAGTTAACTATCACATAATGAAAATGTCTCCCAGACATCATCAGAGTCTATTGAAACTCATAACCCCCAAGCTCATTTTTCACTCCATTGCTGCCTGGTCTATTTTTCACTTCAACTTAGCCTTTTGACAAGTCATATAAAAGAAAGGGTGAGTGAATGTCTCTGGTGTCAAATCCTACCTCTGTCTCTCTGTCTCTCTGTCTCTCTGTCTCGCTCTCGCTCTCTCTCGCTCTGAAGCATACCATGTCATGTAGGCAGGTGAGAAATGACCCAAGAACTAAGAATGGCAAGACTTTCTAACGGAGCAATTTGCCTTGAACAAGTGTATTCCACAGATGGGTAGTGCCTGCTTGGCCTGCCACACATGTCATTTTGTTACCTCACTCAGTAGAGTAGAAACAGTCAGGTTACCTTATGCAGTGGCTATTATTTAGACAATGCAGTTTTTTAGATTCTATTGGCTGCTTGAGGGACCACAACTTCATTCTTGAGGAATGTAACTAAGCCTAGGTTGGTGTTTCCTATATATGTTTGCTGTATTCTTATATTAATTTTTAATATTAAAAGGAATAACATGAGGTAACACCAATAAAGGTCAGCTGGATTTTTCTCCAGACTACTCCATGTTCCTTTGCATATCAGCAATTTTATTTTCCCTTAATAGGATAGACGGCAACCGACCTCAGAGCTTCCAGTATTCCCCATTTGCCCACTGACAAGAGAAGCTTGGCATGCTTCCAATTTAATAAAACCGGTGTTCTAGATCAATGTTGGGTTCTCTGGTGGAAGCATTCCTATGCTGAGCATTATGAGGTCTGTACGTATAGGACCCAGAGCCATAGAATCTAAAAGCTAATATGTCACTAGTAGGTAATTAGGGGTAATAAATGAAATTACTTCTATTTCTGTCTTTTGGTTCCAGGAGCCATGTACACATACTATACTGGGTGCCACATAGTCTATACCAGAGCATCCCAGCATTATAAGGCATGGCCTCCAAGTTAGAGCTTACTTGAGCTTCCTTCAACATTCTACCATTCTGTAAGTTTGTATCCTTGGGTAAGGATATGAAAAGACCAGTGATTCCTATAGATATGGTTGATTCATTCTTTCCCTGAAAACTGCATTTGCTTTGCATGAGATAACATGATAAGGCATTCAATAAGTTTCTGGTGATATTTCAGTTAGAAAAGAATGATGGGCTAGAAGAAGCAAATACCAACCCAGATGTTTTCAAGTTAGGATAAATGACTATTTCTTACCTGATAGATGATGGTTCACCACAACCAACTTGTTGTGTGGCCTCTTTCTCCAATAAGTCGTGTCATTTGGGGGCCAAAGTTTGGTTGCTATTACTTGCACGTTAAACAGTAGCAAGAGAGAAATCAACCTTGTTATTGCATAGTATTAAACCTTCGCATAGTTTTCATGACTGCTTAATTCACAAGCCTATTGAGAAAAATTTCTGGAGAGATGAGGAAGGAAGTTCACTGTTACCTGGTCTGCTTCTTCTTAATCACCTTCTTCACAGGAAGGGCATTTAGTAAACAGTCATTTCAGAAACAAATAGTATTATCAAATGTTGGACCCATGTCAAGAGATTCATCCACATAAGTCTTCTGCAGGTATCTTTGCTATGTACTCTAGCTCCTTCTAAGTCCTTGACCATCCCACCCAAATAATTATCTCACTGGGAGGATTTTTCCTTCCCCACTGTTTTTCAGTGGCAGATTCAGCTTGGAATATATTAGAAGTCAAATTCCACTGGATGCCAATTTAGTATGAAGATTTGTCCAAACAACTTTTTAAAAAAATTCTCACCCAAGGATATTTTTTTTCCATTTATCTTCAGATAGAGTGGGAAGAAGGGAGGGAGAGAGAGAGAGAGATAGAAACATCGATGCGAGAGAGACACATCGGCTGGTTGCCTCCTGAAATACCAGGGCCGGGGACTGAACTGCAAACAAGGTACGTGCGCTTGACTGGGATCGAACCTGTAACTCTTTGGTCCGAGGGCCAATGCTCTAACCACTGATGCTCAAACCAGCCAGGGCTAAACAAATCTTGATTATTGTTTTCCTCCTTAGAAAATGGGTCCCAGGTAACTCCTCACGACACTATAATTACAGATCGAAGGTGGAATGGCATTGAACCAGAAGTAGCCCATTGAAAATATGTGCAATCCTGCATCTTCAATACCTACTTGAGTTGGATCTGTCACTTTAACATGATTATTAAAGGTTGCTGGACTAAACCAATCTGAAGAATCAATGGAGAAAATAATAAACATTTTATGATGGCAGCTTGTGTTGCATGGTCATTGGTATTTCACAATTAGGTGTTTATTCTGTCTTAGTTTTTCATAGGACAGAAAAGGTATTTTATTACATGATGGGAATTGAATTTAGAGGATGGCATAGTTTTGCTCCCAAATCATGAAGGCCTCGCCATTGGGAATCCATTGCTGGAGCATGTCACAGGGAGCATGACATCTTCGTCTTCCCCAGAAATTCCAAGTACTCCCTGGTCTCTCCATTCACAGGGTCCAAGTGGCAATGTTGCTTGCCCATTCACCTACTACAACATCTTTTTATCTTCTAGTTTCCCATCCCAAGCTAGAAGTATTTCAGGTCATCTGGCAAAATGCATCAGAACAGCATACCAAAATGTGATTTATTTTGCTATTGAAATTCACAGATGCACACCAATTATTGACAATATTTCTTAGTATGGGGCAAGGCAACATTCTATACTTTGCAGATGATATCCCAACATGTCCCAGATTATTGGACTGACAGAAACCTCACTTAGGTGTCATATATTGATAGTGAGTTTTACCTCTAACCTTATTATGTGCATATGTCACCCTAAAACATCTTGAATACCAGCCAGTTTCTGTTTTCTAGGTCCTGTCAACATGAGGTCATCATTGAAGTCAATCTGCATAATGTCCTATGAGTTGAGGAGATACTCAACACATCAGCAGACTACACTGTGATACAAAGCTAAAAAGATGAATAATCCCAGTACATTATAACAAAGGTATATTGCCATTGTAGCTAAATAGATACAGAATAACTCTAGGGTTTTCAGTTTATTAGAATAAAGAAAAAATATCAGATCCATAACTATCTCAAGACACCAACAGCTATTTTGAATTTCTCAAATGAGGACACTCTGCTGGAATGGTAGCTTCAATCAGTCTCCTCTGAGAAGTGTGGGAGCTATGCAGATGTTCCACATGGGGCCCCTTCTTTGGCTGCTGTCAGCATGGTTAGGTGACAGCTTCCTGTGGGTAGCACCTTCAGGTTCATTTTCGCTGAGCCGAGATTATACTCTGCTCTTCTCAGGGCAGCCCTGGTCAGTGAGTTAGCAAGGTAATGGGTAGGAAAATAGCCTAGTCATTTTTGCCCAAAGTGGGACTTTGCTCATGAGGAATCTTTGCCCTGGAGCTCCCTATTGGGTTGGCAGACATTTTTGTCAGATCTGCATCATGTCTTGTGGATTCCCTTGCACAGTCCTGCTTCCCCCTCCTTTCTTTTCAGAGATGTTGCAGAGCAATCCATCTTTTGCAATCTAACTTTCATCTCAACCTCTGCTTCTTAAAGAATCAAGCCTGTAGCATGAAGTATGCATTCGTTTCCTGCCTTTTCCTAGACACTACCTGTCCTCTGCACCCAAGCTAGAGATGTAAAGGAAATTTTTTTAAAAAGAGAGAAATCATCCTTTCTTTACCTTTAAACTGTTTGTTGGTAGCACAAACTGTCAGGGTTTTCAGAGGTGAGATATTGGTTCCAATGTGTTATTTTCGTAGGAGAGGTAGGCGCTCCTGTGCCTTCCTTGGCTTTTTTTGCCATAACAATTCCCACTCTGTGGATTACAGCATCTCTGCAGGGACTCACTAAGTTCCGCATCTGCACTAAGGGTATCTCCAGGAACTTGGACAGAGAAACAGGGTTATAATGGTTTGATTTTACATTTCCTTGCTCGATCTTGGCATCGTCTCTTTACTATGAGTTTGGGTTTTTTTGGTATTTATTTGCTTTTTGTTTTTAATGTTGATTCTCTCAAATGTTTAATGAGCTGTAGCACTCTGACCCTATCTCTGAGATTGAAACAGAAAAAGTTGATTAGTGGTGTTTTGTGTGTAGCCTGGGTGTGACAATCAGCAGCCTGCACTATGGAATGATCTTTTGTTTATGGTTTCATAGAAAGATACCTGTCCATTTCTATAGGTACTTTCTTTTGAGTGAATCAGTTTGCCCAGAGAAGAAACATCTGTTCTTCTGCTTTAAAGGTTTAAGCCTGGCTGCCAGCATTCTGAAAGCCTAGCAGAGAAAGGATGTTAGTAGTTTCATGTTTCACTTAACCACTATGACCACAGAGCTCCTAGCTGTGCCCCATGTCACCAAGATCAGAGTCTCTCTGGCTCACCCTCTCCAAGGAATCAGTCTTCTGATTCTTTCTTGGTGAGGAAGAAGATATGGATGTCCAAATAATTCTTCCATTGTCTTGTAACCAATCTTTTGTTTTCCAGCCACACATCCAGCCTGCTTTCAGAGGTATTTTTCATCTTTAATTCCTGATACATTTGGTGGTTCTGTGGTGGTAACCCCCTCGTTGGGACTCCCCCACAGTGGTTTAGGTTTATTATCTGGCCTGCTAAGTCAGCTGCTAATCACCAGACATTATTTCTGTCATCTCCTTTCCTTTTATTTCTGTCCTGTGGGTTACAGTTTACTGCTGTCCAGCAGGCTTCAGACTGTTAACATTAAGGTCCAATCCACTGTGTGATGTAGAAATCCCCCTTGCTTATTCCTGTCACTCATTCCAGAAATAAGGGTCCCCTCCTAGGCATCAAACTGGCCTAAATGTATTCTTGAGCTCCTGCTGCTGGAGTTCCCAGAAAACAGATCAGGATGGCCTTGAAACAGGCGTGTCTCACAAAGACTGCCACAGGAGAAGCTTTAAACACCTAAGGTATCAAAAGTTGAGTAGGCACAGGGCGTTGCAGGGGGAGAGGGGCCATCTATGACACCCTCCCAGGGCTCTGGTACTCTCCACCGAACACCTTCCCCTGCCACCCTTCCTGTACTGAGCCGGGTCCTTCCGAGCTTGCTCTCACCAAACTGCACCCATGCCAAGTGTGTCCTCAAGAAGCTTCCCCTAATAAGTATAATTAATTAATAAGATGATGATAATAGTGAGAATTCCAATGACAACAACTAGATTTTTATCATCAGACCTTGGAACACTTCCTTTTTGTGATGTTAATCAATGATATCAGAAAATGGTCTCATCCTCAGATTAATTGGGTAAATGCTTAGTAAATAAAGGTAAACGGGCTTCTTTCTGGTGGGACTTCTCAGAACCTTCTAATATATTGATGTTAAAATGGAAATAAAAGGATATAAAAAGAAATGATAGAACACCAGAGGTGAAAATGATATCAAGGGCTATTTAGTCTGAAACCCTCAATTTACAATGATGTACCTCAGGTCTACTGTGGAAAATTGACTTATTCCAGGAAATGCAGCCAATTTTTGAAAATGTTAGACCAGGGACCCAGGACTGCTGACTTCTGGAGAAAGTTGGACCTGGAACTCATTACTCTTTTGAATTTATGTTTCCTTCCTTCAAGGAGCTAATAAAAGGAATATATGTGAACTACTGAAGGTGGGTACATCTTTGTAATAATATGTGGCTCTTGTTCTTAAAATGTAGGAAATTAAAGTAGATAACATCAATTAAGAACATGGGTTATGTTCTGAAATGAGACAATCCTGGGTTTACATTTCGGTTCCACTATTTAATATACAATAACCCTGCACAAGTCATTTAATCTTCTTAAATGCAAATTTTCTCATCTGTAAAGTGAGAATAAATCTCACTTCATGACTTTGTTATTAAGACTACATGAAATAATGTGTAATAACTACCTACTTAGGTATACACCTAGCACATAATGATCATTTAATAAGTTATATGTTTCTCACCAGCATTATTTTTATTACTAGTATTATTCATGAAACAATAAACAAATAGCACAAGTCAGATTATAATGAAGTACTTTATTTTGAAGATCAATCAGTCTTTATTGCCTACACCAACAATAACTCATTAATAATTCCAAGATTTCTTGGTTCATCTTTATAGCTAAGTGTCTTGATAAAGGATAGACATATTGTCAACATTTTTGTACTATCCATTTACTTTTCAACAAACCCTAAATAGCTCTTACCCCAGTTACTCCTGCCAAAGAATATTTGCTAAGGTCATCAATGACCTTAATGTTTATAAATCCAGTAGAAATTTTTGTCTTGCCATCTTAATTGATCTTCTAGCAGCATTCAAAACAGCTGGACCCCTTCTGTCTTTCTCTGTGTTTCTGATCTTTTCCCCCTCATGCCATGCCATGCCCCCCCCCCCAGCCCTAAGTAGTATCTATTTGAAGACTGTGTAGTTTCAGAGCAGAATGGGGTTATTAAGGAAAGCTTGGGCTTGGAATGAAATAGACTTAGGTTCACATCTATCTGCCTCTTCATTTGACAAAGAGTTACTAATCATCAACCAAGTGCCAGACACTGTGGTAGGCACCTAAGTGTTTGTCCTTAGCCTCTTCTTTCCGCATTCCACATCCCAGGTGTTCTAATTCATTCTAAGGACTACAACTCTGAAGTCCACACCTCCAGTCCAGACTTCGTCCCTGAGCTTCTAACCTGTACAGCTAACTGCTTCCTGGATATCCCCATTTGGATATCTCATAAATAACTGCAACATCAGACTGTTCAAACACAAATTCATCATCTGTAAACATGCCCTCTCTTAAGGTGTTTCCTTTTAAGGAATGGCATCAGCAACCTCCTGGAACTCCATGTAAACCTCTGGGCATTTTACATGACCCCTTCCCTTACCCAGCATCCATCAAATGCAGGACTAAATTGTCCATTCTATTACCTTTCAGCCCCTCAAATTGGTCCACTGCATTCACTTATTTATTCATTTTGCGTTTATTCAAAGCCTTTTTGTACCAGAACCTGTCCTAGATTCTGGAAAAATAAAGATAAACCCATTCTTCTCAAACTATCTGGGAAGGACCCTTGTTTATTTTCTTTTTACATTTCTAATCAGTCATAGATAGATTCTTTTGTCAAGTACAATGAAAATCAATTACTAGATAAATAAAATAAAAAAGGACATACGAAATACAAGCCCCAGATTTTTACTATTAGATTCTATAGAAATAAAATTACTCACCAAATTGCTAGAGCAATTTCTAAATGTTTCTCTTAATTTCTCCTCTTACCTTGTTACAAACTGGTGTCATTCATGGACCACAATTTGACTAGCACTGAGGAGAGAGAAACTGATTATTCTATAATTTTAAAAATATATGTTATGCCATGAATTTGTGCTTACACTGAGGAATCAAAAAGTAGAAGAGTGTGTAAATAGAAAAGAACAGAATCCACATATTTTCCATTCTCTAGTCTAACTTTCAGGAGTTTGTACATCATTCTAGAATTTCCCGTATATTTGCAAGCCTATTATTTCTAAGTAAAAACATAAAAAAATATATATAGAAATATCTTGCATATTATCTTATAATTTGCTTTTTTATTTAATTAAACATGTTTTGGGGATGTCTTTCTTTATAAATATATGGATCTTTTTTTTTTTAAACTGCTGGATCATGCTAGGTGAACCACATGAAATTGTTGATATTCAACAGATTTTGGTTTACAAAATGGCGAATGCAAATGGTTCAATGTCATTTTTTTAGTATTTGGCCATACTACAACTGACTTGAGCAATCCTCTATTAATGGACATTTTCGTTGATTCCAGTAGTGTATGTGTAACATCTTTACAAACTTTGAAAGAATACTACTTCTGGTACAATTAATGGGAATGATCAAGGAAACATTTTTCTCCTAAAAGTTTGCTTTTTTTTTTTTTTTTTTCCTCAGAAATTAGAAACACAACTAAAATGGATTAAAAAAAAAAAAAAAAAGGCATGCCATGCCCACGGTGACTGATAGCCTTGAGGAATCTAGATCTTATTACTACTAAAAAGGTAGCATCAATATTATGGAGTTCTAAAGTACATTTTAATAACAAACTGATCATTTTACATGTATAAATGCAAACGACTTCAAATGGCAGAGGGATGTACTTATACAATGCATCACTGTCAGCTCATACAAGAAAATACTAAAAATATCTCTGCAGGCAGCAAACTAAGTGGTAAATAATTAGCAATAAAGATTATCACTAGTGTAAGCCTTAATATTTATTTGCCAACAATAAAATGGTCCAATATAAATGAAATAATGACAAAAGCTGATATTTCCTACTTAAAAAGAGCAGCTGGAATAATATGTCTATTGTATTAACAAAATAGAATAGGAGAAATTAATTTCCAGACTACAAAATCTAGATCTCAAGGTGCTTCAGCCACACAAGGCTGAGCAGAACTGGATTGTTATTATTACAATTATTTTTTTCCACCCACTTCACAGTGGTATATCAACACTTGTTTTCTTCTTCATGGAACAAAGCAAACATGTGAGCTTTTTGTGAAAGAGGCTGGAAGCTAAACAGACCTTCGAGATTGTTGGAGGTTGTTTTCATTGTATTTGTTTGAAATTGAATAAGTACTGGAAAATAATCTCTTATGTTACGTGAGAGTCTTAAAAAGAAAAGATTGTTGAATCCATTTCGAACCTGAGTAGCCCTACTACCGGAGACAACTTTTAAGTCAAAATCAAAGACATTTGTAGTGCCCAAATTTTAGTCGGCTTTTTTTTTTTTCATTTCCCACAGGTAAGAAATGAAAAGAGTGTCTTTGGAAATTGTTAAATATGTGCTGATTGTCTTTGGTCATCATCGTCGCCCATCTCAGCCAGCAGCTGACTTCAGGGATAAAGATGTCCTCACAGACTTCATTGTCCCATTGTTTACATTTCTGTTTATTTGGGACATCCAATGTTGTATTTTTAAAAAATATTGTGGCTAAGATTGTTAGTCACGTTTCTAGTGATCAGAAGATAGCTCACTTGTGGACGAAGGCTTGGTTCAATGAAGAAACTTGGAAACTACAATGCCATCCAGAGTGACCACAATTATTTTAAGAATTGAAAGAAAATTAAGTTGACTCAGGCAAATAGAGATGCTCTTGAAGTTGTTCTGCATTCAGGACATTATGGCTTAATCTTATGTGAGGATTTTTATGAATGCTGAGATTGAAGTCATGGGTGCCCTTGAGTGGGTCCTTCTCCGCTTGCCTGGATTAGGCTGTAAATGCAATAGCAGAGATTCGTTTTCTCTATTCCTTGATGACTGTGAGGGAGGAAGCTTCCATATTGTGAGAAGATCTACAGAGAGGGCCATGTGACAAGGAACTGTACTGGCTTCTAAGAACCGAGAGCAGCCTGTGGCCAACACCCAGGAAGAAGCCAGAGCCCTCAGTCCTATGGTTACAAGGAAATTAATTCTGCTAAAAATGTGAGTGATCCACTTGGAAGTAGATCCATTGCCAATGGATCCTCCAAGTTATAACCAAGCCTTGCAGAGAATTTGCCATAGGACATGCCATCCTACCATATGTCTAGAAACAGGCGAACCAGAATATTTTTCAACCATGCTAATGATAATCAAATCTCTTTATATAAAATATCTTCTCTAGATGATATCATATATACACCCTGTTCGTTTCGAAATTCATTTTTCCGGTTTAAGTATTACTTTCTCCTTGAAAACCCCTTTTATTGTTCCTAACCACAATTTAGTGTCACTACCTTCTCTTAGGGGAATTTGGTGTCCAAATGCTTGAAAAGGGCAGTCAGTGCTTCTCAGCAGCAGGGAAGTTATTGAAGCAGAGCTGCGACTCTCTAAGGCCATGTAAGTAAACACAGAATTAGGACACTGGGGATCGTTCTCAGAGATTCACTTTCCATTCAGAGAAGCCAAGAGCTGGCAAACTTTTTTGTCAAGTTGCAGATAGTAAATATTTCAGGCTTTGCAGGCCATATGGTCTTTGATGCGACTGCTTAGCTCTTGAAAACAGCCATAGACAATATGTTTATGAATGAGCATACTGGTGTTCTGGTAGAATTTTATCTATAAACAGAGAATGGGCCAGATTTTGGCCTTCAGCTACAGTTTATAGCACTTTGAATGAAGCCATTAATTTCATAGACTCTTAGAGAGATAGGCAACCACAGGATTCACCTCCATATACTTCATCTTGTAGGAGAGGAACCTGGGCCTAAGGGAAAGACAATCACTCTAACCCAGGCTCACACAACTTGTCAAGAAATAACTCTGAACTGGAAACCAGATCGCCCAATACATAGATCAGTGCATTGCCACTACATTGTGCTGAATCTATATTTGTTGTGATTTTCATTAAAAAAATTAGTGGAGTTCATATTATTTTTCTATTTCTCCTTTATGCCAACTCTGAATGCTCAAATTTCTTTCCTTAACTATAAGGATAAACATTTTCTAGACTACTCAGATAAAGACTGGGAAATGCATTGTGGTATCACATTGTGGATATGAAAACCTCTTTCTCCAAATAGGAACTAGGGTTTTAATTCTTTTGGGTTGCCCACTTCATGGGTGATCTCTTAAAACAGATCCTACTTAGGTAGCCTTAGAGATTCATTTATCTGAACCTGTCAGCAAAATGATTACATATCTTTTCAGTCCTTTTTGGACTTCAATTACACATATATTAGATGGTTTGACATTGTTCTGCTGTAATGTATAATCTATCCAGTTTTTTAAATTTTTTGCTCTAAGATCTTCTGTTTAATTAATGCTTATTGACCAGTTTTCAAGTCCATTGATCCTTTTTTCTGCAATATGCATTAATCTATTAAGTCTAGTTAGTGTTTATTGTTTTCATTTTTGCTTTGCTTTTGTTTCTTTTTCTCATTTCAGATATTGCATTTTTTAATTTTTTCCTAAATTTTTTTTTCTTTATTGATTTTTTTAGAGAGAGAGAGAAGAAGGGAGAGGGAGAGAGAGATAGAAAAATCAATGAGAGAAAACATCGATTGGCTGCCACCTGCATGCCTTCCACTGGGGATCAGGCCCACAGCCTGGGCATATGCCCTGACTGGGAATCGAACCAGTGACCTCTTGGTGCATGGGTCGATGCTCAACCACTGAGCCACACCGGCTGGGCAGATATTGCATTTTTTTACTTATAGAACTTTGACTTATTTTTTTTATAGATTCCCCTTTCTTTGTTGAGAGTCCACATCCACTCACCTACTAATTTAGTCTTTATTGTAAGCCTTTAAACATGATAAGTAATTATGTTAAAGCTTTTCCCTGCTCATTCCAATATTTGTTGCACATTTTACATTTTTAATTATAAATAAGATGTTTCATATAGTGAAATAGTGGAATTTGATGTATGCTACTGTTTTCTTCTGTTTTGTTTTTTTTTTCCTTAGAAATGGTGAGTTCTTTTCCATGTCTGGCAACTAAGATGAAATGTCAAGTTGATCTGCAACCGAGCTTGGGCTTTAATAAGGTTGAGTGCATTTTGGTCAGTCCAACCTTCAATCAGTGTGTTACTGTGGTCCCTCTTAGGAGGTACTAATCTCTTTTATTGTGTTAGTTTTGTCCAAGAGGCTGTTGGTTAATGCTTTCACCTTCAGAATCAACAGTAGGGGCCACTTTTCTCCACAGTGAGAATGCTCAAGGCTGCAGAGATTCTTTTTGGCCTTGCCTTCACTGTTATTTATTTACTTAGACAAACTGGGTGGAATTGTGAATTACCAAGCTTAAATGATTACTTTGACTTTTATCAAACTTACAACTTCAAATCTTTTTACCTTCCCCACCTTGACCAATACTTCGACCTTGTTAATTGTCGTTCCTCAACTCTACAAATTCCCTAGAAGGCATCTCCTCTTGACCACACCTGGATCTGGTATTTTCCCTCAGGAAAGTACCAGGATTCTTTCCTCTCTTAGGAAGGGCTCCTCTCTTCTGAAATAATTCTTCTAGACTTTCTTGAATCCATCATTCTTTGACAACCTCAATGATAGGTGTGATTCTTATGAAATATTTTTTTTAGTGTAAATATCCTCTTACATCCTAATTGGAAATAAAACTCTGTATCCACTTCTGCATTGTTCTCTCAACCACCCTCATAGGCTGCTAGTTAACAGTTCAGTCTAGTCTCCAGTCTGATATATTTACTGATGACTTTCAACCACCTGACTAATCTCACATTTGCTTATTGGTTTGTCAGAATCAATATGCTACAAAACTAGAGCATTGGATTTTCACTGGTTCCTGAATTCCTTAAGTTTTGGGGTTTCATGTCTTCGTTCCTCCATTCTTTATTGTTTTCTATTTGACATCCTTCTTAGGGTGGGTTCTCCAGAAGCAGAGCCTATTGCTAACGTTTATGGGTATGTAATTTATTACGAGAAAGTTCTAAGGAGAAACTAGGTAGGGCGAGAGGAACATGATGGGAATGCTGAAGGGGCTGAGCAAGAATGTGGGTTCACATGGAGTTTAAATTCGACATGATCCCTCAGGGATGTCTGAAGTCTGAACTGTATCCGAGGTTTTCTTTCCTTGAAGCAAGGGAATAGAGTGATACATAAACCCCAAGGCTCTCTAGGTAAGGCAGCGTTAGTCTCTAAAGGACAATTTTCCAGGAAAGAATGTGGGTGTGAGTCATCTGTCAGAACCCCCCAGCAGCTGGGAGATGGCTGTCACAACAGAGTCAGTAAAGGGAATACCAGGGTACCGGGTGGAGAACAAATATCATCCTGCTAATGTTTGTAATTCTCCTTAAATTACACATTGCTTCTACATTAAAGCCTCCTGGGAATGATCCGGAAACAGGAATAATTTTCACTGTAGAGAGGCTGTTAAAAGATCTGGCATACTAAAAATTAATTACCTAAGACACAAGATGTCTCTACCTTCTTGCAGGGGAAACTTACATGATAGAAAGAGAAAGAAAAAAAAAAAACAACAAAAAAAAACCAGAAACATTATTATTGCATTGCAGACAGAAATACAAACAGTGTGGTATCTTTAAACAGCAGTTGATGAACCAAAAGAGAGGTCAGGGCATAGGTCCCATGTTTTATTGAGCAGTATTATCTATTTAATCATCCAGGATCAAAAAGAATCTGACCACTGGCCCGACTTGGGTTAAACTAAAGTGTCAAGTGTCTTCATGGATCACGACCCCTGTAGCCAATTTTCAGAACTCTTGTTCATGAAGGCGGAGACCACCTTGAAAAGACTACTCAAAAATAAATCTTTTATTTTTTTTCTTCATAGATTTTATTTTTAATTCCTAAATGTGTATGTATGTTTCTCAATAACAATTTCTTGTTGAGCATTAATCACAGAGAGACTGAAACTTCAAAAGACAGTCCATCACAGAGTTTCCCTTTGTTCAAGTCTGTGGCCCAGTTTTGATGGAGGATAAGGTTATAGCATGGATTTTCTGTCTGGGGATGTGAGCCATTGAAAAAGTAAATGTGGGATAAAAATTTGGCTTTCATCCCTAGCAAATGTAAAGATACTTATGCAGGTCTTGCCTGAGATAGTGATTTCAATCTTTAACACAATATTTAAGTAAAAACCTACTTATTTTTTTTTTTTGCTCCATTCACTTCTTTTAGAGCATTTGAATATTTTAAAAATCATTCGTTAGATATTTTTTAACTTATTACTATTTATCCATCTTGTAGCCTGAAACCTTCCAGAAGAAAACACCATGATTTCTTTCTTTGATATATTGTCCTCTGACTAGCACACATGCCTCTCAATAACTACAGAAGGAATGAATAAGAGAATAAATGACTGAAAAGATATTCTCTAACAAATGCCTGGTTAGTAGAAATTCTTACAAGGGATATTAAAAAGCAATGAGTATAAATGAATTAAAACATAAAGATTATTTTGAATGAAAAGTATCAGACTAAAACAAAAAGCTACTATATGACTTTATTTAATATAGTAGGTACACAGGCAAAATCAGGGGATCAGGAGTCAGGATACTGTTAACTCTAGGAGAGGAGTTACTGAAAGGGGTTTCTGGGATGCTGGAAATAGTCTGCTTTTAAATCTGATGCTGGCTATCCAGGTGTCTTCAAGTTTGTGTAAAATCCATTGAGATTTGACCTGTGCATTTTCCTATATGTATGCTATCCTTTACGAAAATGTGTTCAGATATAATACCTAATTCCTTGAAGCAAAAATAGATTAAATCATTTGACTATCCTTTTTCTGACAGCAAGTGTTAGGTGAATATTCTGTCCAAAGTTTTAGACATTTTGTATCCTCTCTTCAGTTTAGCTTTTATGAGACGTTTGCAAGAGGAAGAGTCAAACCATCGATGATCATCAAATCACAGATCCTAGAGAACAGACATGCACTTGAGCGTGACAACCTTCACAGCAGACTAATTTTCTATTTCCCCAATACCTACCTCTTTCCTCACATTCTCATTGTGCTACTAAATTTGAACTGGATGTCTCTCTATTTTCTCAGCTATACATCATAAATGATACCTTCCTATGCCCCAAAGATATTTAATGTATTTCCAGGTAGAGGAGCAATGAAAATATTATCTTAATAGTCATAATAAATAAACTGATCTATCATTCTTTCTCACATTTTCCTCTTGTGGTTGAGAATCATGTTGGCTTATTTAGAGAATAGATGTCAATTTTTTTTTTTATCTCTCTCTCTCTAATCAAACCACAATCTTGGATCCTGTTCTCACTGGAAAAATATCCATTCATACCAGAAAAAAAAAAAATCTGTCCAGAATCTTTCCTAGAGACAGATGTGGAGCAACAAGGACTCTAATTCATTGCTGCTGGGAACTCTAACTCACTGCAAAATGGTACACCCATATTGAAAGATAGTTTGGAGGTTTCTTATCGAACTAAACATAGTCTTACATACAATCCAGCCATCGTTCTCCTTGGTATTTACCCAATGGATTTGACGCTTATGTATACACAAAAACCTGCACACGGATAAAGAAATTTTATTCATAATTGCCAAAATGTCGGAGCAATCATGCCCTTTAGGAGGTAGATTGATAAGTAAACCGTATTACATCCAGACAAGGAAATATTAGTTAGTGCCAAAAATAAATAAACTATTGCAGTGAAGAAAAATGTGCCACCCTAAATGTGTCTCTCTGGCAGGAGGATTATTTTATTTTTGAGAGAAAAAAAAAAAAAGGACTCAAGAATTGCCTTAGACCTTTCCCTCTCACTATCTAAAAAGAATTTGTATAGAAGCTCTGTTCTAAGAAGGGCCCTATCACCAGACACAACTATGAAGTAGGTGTGGTGAAGGAGACTGGGCAGGGCCTCCAGATGAGAGTCCACTCTGTCCCTTTGTCTCTGCATGGCCCAGTGCACAAAGCAGATAACAAAAGAATTTGCTTTTTCCATCTTTCTGTGACTGTCATCGCCCTTTTGAAGTTCTGAGCTCTGACCCACTTCTCCATTGCACAAGATAGCCTGATAAGCCTCAACTGCCCACCTCACCCTTGGGTCTCATATTTTTTTATGGAACCCCCATATGTACATGTGTAATTAAATTTGGTTATTTTCTACTGTTAATCTGCTCCATGTCAATTTAATTCTTAGACCAGCCAGAAGAACCTAGAGGGTGGAAGAAGTTTTCTTCCTCCTTGACACTATAAAGACATGAAAAGACATGGATGAACTTTACATGCATATTACTAAGTGAAAGAAACCAATGTGAAAGTCTTCATCCTGTACGATTCCAACTACATGACATTCCAGAAAAGGCAAAACTATGGGGATGGTGAAAAAAATCAGTGGTTGCCAGGAGCTAGGGATTAGGCAGAGCACAGAGATATTTTAGGGCACTGAAAATACTCCATATGATATTATATCGGTAGATACACGTCATTACACGTTTTCCAAACACACAGAATGTACAATCCTAAGCGTGAAACCTAAGTAAGGTAAAGTATGGATTTGGGGTGAATACGATGTGTCAATGTAGGTTTATTGATTGTAACAAAGGTACCACTCTGGTGGGGGGGGGTGGATGTGGACGAAAAGGGGGCCATATACTAACCCTGCCAAGTTCAAGGGAGGTCTGCATGGTAGGCCCCACAAACTCTGAGACCTAAACCAATCACATAGGATGGTCTTAAAATTAAAACTTCCTAACTGAAAGGGAGTCATGGTGGGTAGTCACATAGTAGGCCTGTAGCTTCTTTGACAAAGGTCAATCTTGACCTTAAGTGAGTCTGTCTATTGTCCTCTTTGCATCTAAGATTACATACCTTTGAAATATCAGAGTAATCTTCTCTTCCAGACCCTGAGGGCACTATCTCCCACCAGAAGGGGAGACCACAGAACCCTTTATTATGATCTTGTTCCCACAAATACCATCTCTATGTGCTGCAAATGATAATTGTTAAATATCATGTACCCACTGATGTAAAAGAAGTATGTGTCTGTTTTTATCCAATCTCAGAGATTTTCCCCACTTTGCTTTCTCCCACCTCCGTAATCTATCACCAGTGGATTTCATGTAACCCCTGTGTTTTCCCCTTTGATTCTGGTCTATATAATAAGTAGTAAGTCCGGCTGGTGTGGCTCAGTGGTTGAGCATTGACCCATACACCAAGAGGTTGCTGGTTCGATTCCTGGTCAGAACATATGCCCAGGTTGTGGGCCAAATCCCCAGTGGGGGGCATGCAGGAGGTGGCCAATCGATGTTCTCTATCATCGATGTTTCTATCTCTATCTCTCTCCCTCTCCCTTCCTCTCTCTCTAAAATCAATAAAGGAAAAAAACATTTTTTAAAATAAAATAAGTGGTTAACTGCCATTTCCTGGAGCATTTTCTCAATCCATTGAGATTTTGCTCCCTGACAATTGCAGTCAGTTTGGCTCAAATAAAATTCATAAAAATTGTACAGGTTTAGTTGTTTCTTACATTGATATGGATAATGGAGGAGGCTTTGTATGTGTGGGGGCAGGGGATGTATGGAAAGTCTATTTTCTTCATAATTTTGTTGTGAACCTAAACTGCTCTTAAAAAAAAATAACTTTGAGTTTCAACATGTTAATATTTGTGTGATTTTTAACAATAAAATAATGTGTATGTCCTTGAGTAATATCTTTAAACTCATAATGGTTAGTATTCTCATCTGATTAAAATTTAAGGAGAAGCATATAAAGTGTTCTGTTGTATTGCCTAGTTCTAACAGTTTTGTACTTGAAGGGGAGTAGAATTTGAATCCCAAAATGTCTCTTTCGCATAAGGATTATCTGGAGCTGTTTATTTTTAAGAAATAGCAGACAGGAGAAGCTCTGAAAACTCAGTAGAAGTTATCCTTTTGTAAAAGAAATGTACATTTATAAGGCAATCTCCATTTGTGAGGGTGTCTCCCTTTCTGTACAGGATGAGGGTAACTATATCTCTAGAAATGTATCCATGGAGAAGTCAAGGACTTAGATCTGCATAACAAACATACTGTTGTTACTGGTTATTGTGCTTTTCCTGGTAACCTCCTATTATCAGGGCTTCTGGGACCACAACATCTTTTGTCATTAACCAAAGATGAGATTTCCTTTGTGGAGATCCTTTGTGAGGTAGGATAGATAGGATTTAGTTACCCTGAAAGAACAATATAAATGAACAAACAAAACAGAAATAGACTCACAAATACAGAGAACAGACTGATGGATGCCAGAGAGGAGGGTATTGGGGAATGGAGTTAAAAAGCTGAAGGGATTGAGAACCACAGATTGGTAGTTACAAAACAGTCACGGAGAATGTAAAGTACAGTGTAAGAAAATATAATCAATAATATTGTAGTAACTATGTGTGGTGCCAGGTGGATTTCATGTAACCCCTTGTGTTTTCCCCTTTGATTCTGGTGTATATAATAAGTGGTAAGTCCGGGTGGTGTGGCTCAGTGGTTGAGCATTGACCCATACACCAAGAGGTTGCTGGTTCGATTCCCGGTCAGGACATATGCCCAGATTGTGGGCCAAATCCCCAGTGGGGGACATGCAGGAGGTGGCCAATCGATGTTCTCTATCATCGATGTTTCTATCTCTATCTCTCTAGAAATATCAGGGGGAGGGGGATACTTCATAAAGTATATGATTGTCTAACCACTATATTATACACCTGAAACAAATATAAAATAATATTAAATGTCAACTGTAACTGAACAAAATAAATTTTAAAAAGAGGTTCAAAACTATGATGATGGCATCTCTGTCACAAGGAATTTTAAAGTTGGGGCAACCCTGACTTTCTATTGTAAATTGTTTTCTCTTCTTTACACAGGTCTTCAGTCAAGTTTCATAAATTCACAAATATCCTTTTCATGTAATAGTCGGAGAAAATCAAAGGAAGAGAGCAGAATACCCTGTCTCGGCACATGACCGAGAGGAAAGAAGAGTCGTGATTGAGATAGGGAGAATATGGGCGTGTGGAAAACGGGCGAAACTCTCTTGGAGAGTGCCTTACTTTCACAGAATAAGGGGTAAGGCAGTTCAAACCAATTTTCTTTAAATATCAAAAGCCTGCATGACCTTTGATACCTTAGTCACAGTACAACTAGAGGGTAGAATAAAAAGTGGGAGCATATGACCTCTGAGGCCTCGTCCAACTCAGAAATGCTTTGATTCTCGGAGGAGCACAGCTGTTTTGCAATATATCAAAGACTCGCCGGTGTCACTGTGGTTTGGGCCAATTACTACATTTATTTATGGTTTGGGAACTTCATTTAGGGCTTGAGGTACAAGACTAAAATAACTCAAGTTCAAAGAAGTGACAGTGACACTGACATTGCGCACGGATCGGCAAGCCTTCCGGGGAGGGGGAGATGGCAGCACTTATAAGCCACGGGGGCTGTTAGTCAAGTGGAGTAAGGAAGAGATTAGTAGAGAAAACTGTCCCTTAAAGCCTCATTCCAGAGTAAATCACTGAACTTCTGGCCCAATGTTGCTGTCACATCAGGAGAGACCAAACAACTGAAAACGGCAAGTGCAGTCAAGCCCTTATTCTTTCTTTGGGGTGAAACAGAGGGGAGAAAAGGCCAAATCAAGTCATTTTGCAAGTTCTTCTTAAAAGTGGAGGGCCCTAGATGCTGCTGGCTTTTTGACTGGATTACCCAAGACAGTTTGTAGTTAATTATCAGAGAGAAAAATCAATGTCTGTTTATTAACTCTGGACAGAGACATTTTAAGTGTTGCCATAAAACTCTGAGTCTGGTTACCTTAACCACAACAGTTCGAGGAGAAGCAAATTTGGCCATTGTCATGCTTGTTAACTCTTCATATGCTGAGCTATTTCAGACAGCAGAGAGAGAGGTGCTGTATTAATTATGATGATAATTTAAATAGTAGAGGGACTTCTGAGTTCTGATACTTTGATGTATCAACAGTGCCTTGATAAACATCTTCTGTGATTATAAAAAGGCCTGACAAGGTTAGACAAGATTATACAAAGTGTGTGGAAAGTGCATATTTGTCAACAGAATCCTGTCTTCAACTCCAGAGAAGCGACGATGATTGAAAACCAGCAGGGAGCCCACCCCGTGTTAGATGTATTTCATTTTGGAGAAGGTAAGTGCCTTTATGGATGCAGCAACAAAGCTACGGAGCGAGGATTCCAACCCATCTCTTATTTTTTGCATTCTAAGCTATATATTATTACATGGTAGAATAAAATGCATGAGACTCAGAATTAGGAAGTTCAGGCTCTCATTCTAGCTTTGCCGCTAACTGGGCGACAGTCGGCAAGTCACTTCACCTCTCTGGCTCACCTTTTCCTCATCTGTGAAATGAAGGAGATACACTTTGTGACCTCCTTTCCACGTGATCAAGTTTAAGATTAAGTTGCTATGTTTTCCTGACCTCTACATTATAGTATAGAATTCCATGTGGAATAATCAGAGGAGACATTTTCTGGGGTCCAGAGACCCAAGGCTTAGGCAATCTCTGATCTATGTCTCGCAGAAACACTTCGATCCCTCTTTATCCAACTTAAAATGCCCCACTGGACTAATTTCATTTGAAGGAGTCTTCCCACTGAGCTCTGTGTGAAAAGAAATTGCCATCATATGAATGTTTACCCATCCACATTAAACTAGACATGAAATTATTCCGACGACTCCACTCATTCTATTAACATTTCGGTCTAATGGATATGGAAGAATCACTGACTCTTTCTTTCTCTCTCCCAGCTGGTCTCCGCAGAAAGAACTGGGACAATGTGTACATACATTTCACGTACTAATTGCAGAAGTCGATGTTTCAAGATCACTCTGACCCTCTGCAGAGCGAGATACAGCACAATACAAAAGTTCTGTGTGGGAGAAGCTACTGTGAATTTATTAGTTAGAATCATTTTAATTGCAAGCGATAGAGAACACATTTCCAATTGCCTGAAAACAGAGTGGGGTTGCATGGATGTCTTAGCTCATAGATATGAAAAGTCACCTGATTGTCAATTAGACTTTGTGCAGATTTTTTTTGTGTGTCCAGTTTTCCATGCATTATCCACTTTTCTTCAGCCTTCTCCCTGACACTGGAGGTTGATTTATGTTCATTGCCTCACTGGTTTTCTTGCTAGCTTGCTTCCAGTTGGGTGATGACCAAGGAGTGACCAGCCAGAGATTGGATGGGTGAGAAAAATATCAGAGCATTTCTTTTCTACTCTGTCCTTTAGGCTGAGTTTCTATCTCTCCATGACAATCAGCCCACAAGGTACTCTCCAGTGTTCCAGCTTCTCCTGAGCTGCACCAATATTACTCCTTCGCCTGTCCCTTCACCTCCAGCGATGGCAACAACTTTTCTTTCCTTCCTGGATTTCCAGTGCCTCGTCCTTCCTTATTTATCCCCCTACTTTTGGTCACTCTTCTGTAAATAATTGTTCCATGAAAATAGTTTGCTACGAACAACCATCTGGAGTGAATTCTGCTTCCTCCTGGGGCCTGACTGGCAGTGATACGGGCTGCTTGATCTTGAGTTCAAACCGTGTTATTCGAACCTGCTCTTTCTCTGTTGCTCAGCCTCCTGAGCCTCCAGCCTGGCTCATTGTTTGGCTCCATGTGGTAGCAAGATGGTTACTAGGAACCTCAGACGTACAGCCTTCCATTTTGGAGACTAATTTATTTTTTTCTTTCTCAGAAATTTGAACGGGAATCTCGACGTAGACCTCATTAGCCCCAGTTGGGGCACACGCTCAAACTTCAACCAAACTTTGTGGCCAGAGCAATAAAATGTCATACTGAGTCAGGCAAAAATCACAAACCCCATCCTTCCCACACCCCAGGAATACTGGGTGGAGTCGACACCAGCCGAAGTGCTGGGACTGAGAATGAGAGAGAGTTCTGTAGAGTGACTTCTGTGTACTATTTGCAAAAGAAGGAAAAGTAAATACTGCGGGCCACAGATTATGAATGAATGTTCACACAAAATGAATTTACTTAGTTTGGACCCTGAAGGCTGGGCCTGGAAAAAAGGCTGTATTTCCTGTCTTGTAGCTTACCCTACTCCTCTGTACCCAGACCCCGGACCCCAGACCTCAGACCCGTCGTCTTCATTGTTCTTTCTCTCTCTGGGGCCTCTGGATAACTAGGATGCCACAACTGGATGACGGCTTCCATTAATGGAACATTTTGTTAACCACATTCTTATATAACATTAGGAAAATTCTGTCAATTTTTAATTTGTGTTTTTGTATTTAATGTTCATTAAAATTAGCATACTCTCAGAATAAACTCCAAAGAACTTAGCATGGCTCAGAGAACACTACTAAATCTGGTTCCCGCCTCCCTCGATGATCCCTTTTCCGACTTGGGTGTCCTCATCTCTCTGCACTAAAGCTTCATTAATTTACCGAAGTTTCTGGGACACACTAAGCTTGTTTCCTCATTAGGGATGTTGCATTTGCTGCTACTTCTACTTGGAATATTCTTTTCCCCATCTTCACAGGTTGATTTCTTCTTACCATTCAGGTCTCAGCTCAAATGTCTCCTCTTAACTAAGACCATCTTATACTCTCTTTGCTCTATTTTATGATCCTCTTATAGAATTTATCCTCAATTTATTTTTCTGTCTCTCACCATATTGTCTGCTATGCCTGTCTGATACATGGTAGGCACTCAGTAAATAGCAATTGAATGAATAACCATGGAAATAAAGTGACCCAAAGTAATAGCCCCTCTTTACTAAAAAGGAATGAGAATTTCAGGTTAAAGAGGGAAGAACATTAGGAGAAGATCTCTTGATGTCCTATAAATCTACATGTCGAAAGATATATTGTTGAAATATGCAAGTAAAATAAAATTTTAGAAATGGAAATAGATAGAAATATATTTATTGGAGCATAAGACAGGTTTGTCAAGGTGTTTTCTTTTTTTCTGATCAAGTAAAGAAAGCAGACAGTGGAATATAAAACATGTGCATAGGGTAGAAACATAATTGCTGAAGCCAACATTGGAAACCACTGTTGTTCTTAACAGACATGGTGTTTGGTGATCGGGAAGTGGTTTAGAAATGGGCCACAAAATGACTGCTGCAGACCATGTATTTCCAGATTCCCATGTTTCTAGTGCAAACAACTTCTCTACCCCATCCCACCCCCACATGCAACACTGAGGAAGAGTGGAATCAATGATCTAACTGAGATTGGTAGTGACTACGGAATGAATAGTGGTATATATAAGAACAGAGGGTTGGGATGAATATGGTATTTTAGTAAATGCTATGTTGCTACATCAACAATATGTGATCGTGCACAATTAAAAATCTCAGGTCAAGCCTTGGCCAGGTGGCTTAGTTGTTTGGAGCATTGTTCCATAGACCAAAAGTTTGCAGGTTTGATCTCTGGTCAGGGAGCACATGGGAGGCAACCAATCTATGTTTCTCACATCAATGTTTCTCTCTCTCTGTTTCTCTCCCTCACTCTCTAAAGTCAATATTAAAAACAAAACAAAACAAAAAAAACAACAACATATCCTCAGGTGAGGGTAAAAAAAAAAAAAATATATATATATATATATATATATATATATATATATATGGTAAATATAACACTGATTAGGCTGAGTGTAGGCTGCATGGAATTCTGGCTCCTCCCTCCCTGCTTGGTAAATTGGGAAACTGTTTTGCTGTTCTGAGCCTCAGTTTTCTTATGGTCAAATGGTGGTCATATTGTTCATATAGCAGCATGATATCAAGCATAAAATATATGTTTTAGTATGATTATGAAGAACTAATATTATAACCAATATAAAGGACTTATCCCATGGTCTGATATAGACAGTAAGCCCTCAGTCAGTGTTGGCTTCTATCTACACGATCATCATAACTGCATGCCTGACTCTAGGAATTCAAGGAATCCATCAATATCTATTTTCAGAACCTAATGTAAATCAAGTCACAATACCTCCAACTTTGGGATTTATTCCAAAGTGCATTGTTCCTACCCAAAAGAAATATAATCAAAAAATGATTTAGTAATAAGTACAAATATGGCTAACATTTATATTTGTGTGCATTACTGGGTTTATCTCTTTGAAACTTAGTTTCATTATTTTCAAATTAAAAAAATAAGAAATACCAATTCATCAGGGTCCTTAAAATGATTTAATAAAATAATGACTATAAAAGAAACTTAGCAAAGTGTTAAATGGTCATTATTTTTACTATTATTATACATTAAGATTAACTTTCAACTTTTAGTTTATATATTAAGAATATTTTTCAGTAGTTCTGAAAAATTTTATAAGGTTTATTACACGTAGGAAGAAGCAGACTCGGAGAAACTAAAGATTCACACAGGTAAAAGCTGGAGAATAGCATCTTGACCTCAGGTTTTCTTGTGTCAGTAGCCTTACTCTTTCCATCACACCATGTCACTTCTGGTTTGTGGCTTTTATTTAAAGTCTCTGGCATACTAAAGAGGGCCTATTTATTACCTGTCTATGGCTTCACTACAGGGCCCAAGGAAAGGAGTTCTACTAGAATCAGCATTAACATAACTCACATAGGCTCCCTGAGCTACAGACCTGTTCAGTCTAAATTTACTCAGCAGAAAAAGAAATTCTGCAAAGAAAACTTCTAAGCCGTGGTCCTTGGTCCACCTCCCACCTCTGAATGCAGATGTTCCATTTCTCGAGACTGGTAAAACCTGGTCCCTCTGCAACATGGATGTGCCAGGTCTCTGGATTCCGCCAGCTCTGGAAGTCCTTGACATAAGGTCCTGTTTCGTATTCGCTAGTGCTGATCTTTTTAAGCCGAAGGAGTTGCCATTTTCACTAGTTCTTGGCAACGTACATCATTCTCCTTCACTCTGTTTTGGTGCCCTTCTCCCCTTCTTAATGTTTTCTTCATTTTCTGTAAGTCAGCCTTCTTTTCCGCACCTGCCATCCCGTTGCACAGCCCATGCATTTGCACACATGTTCCCTGTGCCTGGAAGGCTCCGTTCTCCCAGCCCCGATCCGTTTCCCCCTGCACACCCGCCCACACGGCATCTATTCCCTGTTCAAAACACCGACTCTTCCTGCCTCTGTGAAGTTTTCCCCCAGGCTTGCTCTCACCTTCACAACGGAGTTTATCAGAATTTGGTGCCTTGAATGTTTCTGGTTTTATATATATCATTCGATATCGTTTTAATTTGCTTAACAAAATATGCTGAATTGTACTGTCTCAGGAACTATCTCAAGCTCTTACAGAGAAAACAAATCAAACACAACCCTCATGGTTTTGCCAAACATTTGTTTAACTATTGGTTTCACCTTGTATCATGGGTACCATGAAAGCAAAGAGTGTGTCTCATTTATCATCGAACCTACATGCCTAGTACAATGGCTGGCACATATTGGTTACTGATTAAATATTTGCTGAATCATAATGGTTAGTGGGTTGTATTCTGTATTATTATAAGAATTTGTGCTTCAGAGTCAGACAATCCAGTCTAATATGTGACTTCAGCAGATTCCCGAAAGACTGGTTTCTTAACGTTAGAGGCAGTGAATCTGCCCTTCAGTACCATTTGTTGACTTTGACGAGTTATTCCCTCAAGTATTGCACCAAGCTTTGCTTAATGAGATGCCAGAGGTGCTGGGATCATCGTAGACAATATTTAGCTGCATGAGCACAGCCTTTGAAGCTAGAAAAGGCTAGAAGGACATATGAGACACATTACAGATAAGGGTAGCCTGGTTTTTAGTCTAAAAGAAGCAGGCATAAAGCCCCGGCTTCAGAAAGTGTCTTGACACAAACATTTCCTTTTGCAAAAGGCAATCAGAACTGAGCAAGGAAATCCTTTAATTTCCTGACTGCCCTCAGATTTGCACCGGGGCATCTTCACTTATGGTCATCTCTGAATCCATTTTAATCCTGTCCCCTCTATCTGTTATTGTGAACATATCTTTAAACATATTTATTATGCAACCTACATACCAAATACAAATAATACTCATAATTATCTACTCAACCAACATATGCTGAGAACCGACCAGATGTCAGAGCCTATAATAGACATAGAGTTTACAAGGGTAAAAAGACATAGTCACTAATATTCTCTGTTTTGGGGGGCAGGCTGACTCCACAGTATAAATAGATAATGTCAATACAAGTGATGCCATATTAGAGATATAACCACATGCTGGGAAACCCCAGAAAAGGCAGCAATTAAGTTTTGCCCATGAATATAGAAAATCATGCAGAAGTGGTAACATTTAGCTGAGATTTGAAAGATGAGGGAAAAAGTGGTACTATGGACTGAGTATTTCGGTCCCCCTCCCCTAAATGTATATATTTAAGCCTTAACCTCCAATGTGATGGTATTAGAGGTAGGGTCCTTGAGACACAATCAGGTTCAGATAAGGTCATGGAAGAAAGCCCCCATGATGGGATTAGTGTCCTATTAAAAAAAGACAGGGAAGAAATCCTCCTCCATGTGAGGGTACTACAAGAAGGTGGCTGTCTCTAAACCAGGAGGAGGGCCCTCACAACACCCTGGACCTGCTAGACCATAACCTCGGGCTGATAGGTCCATACATTTGAGATTTAAATGTTTGTCATTTAAGCCAGACAATCTGTGGTATTTGTTACTGAGCAGACTAGGTCTCAGTTTGAGCAGACTAAGACAGAAATTGATGCCAAGAAGTGGGGTGCAGCTGTAACAAATACCTAAAGATGTGAAAGAGCCTTTGAAACTGGGCAATGGGTAGAAGTTAAAAGAATTCTGAGGTGCATGTTAGAAAAAGCCTAGATCGCTCTGAACAGAACTGTAAAGATTCTGAGAGCTCAAGGAGGGGTTGGGGAGAGAAGAGCTATAGAAAAAGCTTCTATCTTAGAGAACATATATAAGCATAGACAGAATGTTGGTAGAAATATGGGTGGTAAAGGCCACTGGGGAGGTCTCAGACAGAAATGGGGAGTATGTTATTGGACAATGGAAAGACGGTGACCTTGGTTATACGATGGCAAAGACCTTGGCTGTGTTCCTGTTCTGGTGTTTTGTGGAAGAGAGAACTTGGAAGCAGTGAAATTGGATATTTAGCTGAGGAGATTTCTAAGCAAATTGTTTAAGTCATGGCTGCTTATAGCATAATGCAAGAAGAGAGAAGCGAATTGAAGAAGAAATTGTTCAGCCAAAAGAAACCAGAGCTTAAAAGATTTGGAAAATTCTAAGCCTGTCCATAACACCCAAGATGAGAGAAACGTGTTCAGAGGAGAAAACTAAGGGTATTGTGGATCAACCATTTGATAAGGAGATTAGTGTAAGAGTGAACCACGGACCTAATCAGCCACCCCAGCAGGAACACCGCCAGTCTGGGAGAAAGAGAATGACGACAGAATGGAATGAAGAAAAATCGTCTATCTTCTTGGGTTCTTCCAGGAGCGGATCATAGGGCTATTTGTCTGTGAATAAGCAAAATTTTCAAAAATTCACACCAGTGAAGAATGATGTTCAATTCAAAAACAGTCAGGGCTACTCCCTCAGTTTCACAAGTTGAGGACAGTGGTGGCATTCCCTACGTTTCAAAAAGCCCGGCAGCTTCTGCTCAAAGCCTTCGGAGTGGGGCTACCTGGAGCCTGTTCCTTGGACAAGCCAACCTCAGTATCTTTTAGATAACTTTGCACTGCTGTCTATTCCTGTTTGAAAGTCACACACACAACCCCCTCACCCTCCAGGTCGCATGGTTGATATAGTTTGTCACGGAGGTCTCAGTGCAAACATTGCTGCTTAGAGAGACCCTACCTAAATGCCCCAAATGAAGTAGATTGCTCTCCCTCAAACTTTCACTATTTATCTCAATTGTTTATTCTTTTAAATAAAAATCTGAGCACCAGGAAATGATAGAGTGATGGTTTCGATCTGTCTTGGACAGTGCTTTATCCCCATCTCATAGAGTAGTCCCTGGTACACAGTAGTGCCTTTTAAACTCCCATACATGACAATTTCTCATCATCTCATCCCTCATATGTTGATTTATCTAATATAACTCTTATGAGGATACTTTACTGCCCATATATTTGAGTTCTTAGGAGACTCCAAACTTCCCTTCCCATGTGTATTAGTTTGGTATGATTGCCATAACAAATGTGCCATCGACTGGATGTCTAGAACAGCAGAAATTTATTATCTCACGGTTCTAAAGGATAGAAGTCTTAAGATCAAAGTCTGTGGGTTTCTTCTGAGGCCCCTTCCTTGCCTGTAGATGGCTGTCTCTCCCTGTGTCCTCACATGGTCTTCCCTCTGTCTGTGTCTGTGTCCTGATCTCTTCTTACAAGAACAACAGTCATGTAGGATTAAGGCCTGTCCTAATGACTCCATTTCACCTTAATTTCATCTTTAAGGGTTCTATCTCCAAACATGTATAGTTATACTCTGAGGTGAGACTACAACATATGAGTGGGGGGGTGGGCACAAAATGCATCCCATAATACCATGTAAGATACCACCTTGAATCTACTAGGACATGTAGAGGTTGCTTCTCAAAATAATTTACAATTCTTAAAACTTTCTGGATTCAGACTATGGATCTTGATTTTTTTTAATTTCAGTAAACACTGATATAGTAAGATACATGCTAAACTCGTGTAAAAAGAGACCCCAAAATAAAGTAACTTAGGAAAGATAAATGTCTATTTCTCTCACAGTTCGTAATAGGAGAGTTCACAGCAGGTGGGCAGTTCTGCTCCACGAGATTATCCAGGAATCCTGTTCCCTTCCATCCTGCCAGTCCATTGTTTCCCAAGGTGAATTCCTCACGTCTGCATGGTTGAATCTAGTTTCACAGCACAGCTTTCTCTTTTAGACACAGAACAATGAACAGAGAAGAAATGAAGAATAAGCAGTTTTCTTTAAGGACAGGACAGTGGAATCAAGCTCTTTATTTCTTATTTTCAGGCACATGATCATGCCATGTACAACAGGAGCTTGGAAATCTAGCTTCTGTCTGTATGATCGTGTGAACAATGCCATGTGTGATATTTGAAGAGTTCCATGACTAAGAAGAAGAAGGAGAGATTGTCTATTTTAGGTGAAATGAATCTCCAGCCGCATTTTAGACAGAGAATAGTATAAGACATGGTCCTTGCCATTTGTGTAATATTCTGATTTAAAAGTTTAAGATTAGCTTAATCTGTTGTAATTATCATTGGAACCTGGGGTTATTTTCCTCCCAAGTGTGATATAAATTCCATTTACTTTGATCATTTTTCCTAATCACCCTAGGATTACTTATGATAGAAATTTAAGCCTAAATGTTTTGTATAATTTCATAATGTTTTACATAAATTAGAGGCATGCGAGAAAGCCAGGACAAAAGAGAAAAAAGTCAATGAGCAGAGGATGGAGGCAGCGTGACGCACTGGACAGGCCGCTGCATGGGAAGGGGCATGCACGCACAAGCATTAGCGAGCCACCAGCACAGCCATGGGAAAGGTACGTCACATCTCTGAGTCTCAGTGTCCACGTCTCCACACTGATCATAACACTTACCACGAGGGCTGGCAGAAAGGCTCAGACCAATGTGTGACCATCAAACTGTAGAAACTCAATAATAAACCTTAACACAGTTTGGTGTTTTCCTTCCCTTAACAGTGTGCTCTCTAGATGGGACTCTCCGATATGTATTTCATGTAACACTGAACAATTCCGTGACACTACACTCTAAATTCCAGTCTTCTCAACTGTAGAATGAAGGTAACAGTTGCATTAAATTCACAGTGTTGGTGTGAAGTTGAGGAAAACAGCCTACAGAGATGCTCTTTGCACCCCAAAGTGTTCAGCAAACATCACTGCCATGATTCTCCTCTCCCAGCTCTGGTGGCTCAGGCTGGACGGGGGTCTTCCTCCAGCCCCGTCTGATGCCCTAGGTCTCTATAAATTGGCTGCTCCGCTGGGGAACAAGTCACGGCGGGCAGCGCATCTGTTTCCCATTTAGGAGGCCTTCGGGCTGGCTGCCTTAAAAATTAAACTGCATTATTGTCATTAGCCGTGTGAGGTCTTCTTTTCATGGTAAAGCTGTTCATACTTAGAGTGGAAAATTACAACTTCCAAAATTGTCTCCCCAGGGGAAATCTAATGGGTATGTATTTTATTTGGTGTCTCTCGTAAATGATCCCTAACAAATGGAAAAAAAAAATCTGATTAAAGTCGTGAAAACTTTTCAACAGTGACAGGGAAACTGCAGAGCATGCCCCAAGCCACACTCATTTTTCTCCTTCCCCCCTTGATCCATTAACTCAACAAGACCATTTAGCTGCCTTTTTTTTTTTTTTTTTTTTTTAATGGTAATGGAAGCACACAAAAAAGTTACGAAATGTCAGACTGCAAGTAATTGCCCATTTTGGGGAAATAAGGTCAGGTCAGTAAAATAACCTCTAAGAAATAGCATTTAGCTCAAGGAACATTCTGAATTGACATCACCCATGCTCATAAGACATCATTTTCTACAGCAGTCGTGTTACTGGGTTAACACCCAAGAACACAGTCCCACCAAGCTCTGAGACACATCTACCTTTCTTGAGTAATGCTACCTGGGCACTGGGGATCCCCATGTCAATTCCAATTATTTTAACTGGAACCAGTTAAAATAATTGTGTGTGTGTGTGTGGGGGGGGGATTAAGCAATCTAATTTGCCACCTTACGAAAATCTGCTTTCATCACCAACTGAATAGAGAGGTGACATGTGTAGGCTAAGGAAGGAAAAAACATCTGAGAGTAAAACTAATGTTGAAGTAATAGGTACACTTGAAACTTGGTTTAAGACCATGCATTCACCAGCATTTGTTGTGGGTGGGATGCAAACCAAATAGAAAGTGTCCTCTTTGACATCTAGGAAATCAGATCTTTTCACATTTTCAATTTGTTTGCTTCCTTATCACTAGAGTCAAGTTAAACAGTTTTGTTAAGAGCACTACACAGAGATTTTTTTTTACCTCTTTTTCCATCACACAAGGAGACATATATGGTAAAGTCTTCCCACTTCTAATAATGCAAATTGACCACTTGGTTCAAATGCCTAGTGAATGATCCCATGCAAAGGTACATTTTTTTTTAGGGAGAGGAAGAGAGATAGAAACATCGATGAGAGAGAACATCGACTGGCCGCCTCCTGCATGCCCCCCACTGGGGACTGGCACACAACCTGGGCATGTGCCCTCCGGGAATTGAACTGGCGACCTCTTGGTGCATGGGTCAACGCTCAACCACTGAGCCAGACCAACTGGGCCAAAGGTACATTTATTCTTTGGAAATATTAGGTAAATTGTGGGGAGATACTTTGAGACCACATGAATATCCTGCTCCCTAAAAATATTTTAGGGAATAGGTTTAGAATTATTTATTTATTTATTTATTTTTTATCCTCATCCAAGGACATTTTTTTGCATTTATCTTCAGATAGAGTGGGAGGGAGAGAGGGAGGAGGAGGGAGAGAGAAACATCGATGAGAGAGAGAAACATCAATGCAAGAGAGACACATTGACTGGTTGCTACCTACACTACCCCAACTGGGCCGGGGACAAACTGCCACCGAGGTACATGCCCTTAGCGGGAACTGAACCCAGGACTCTCTGGTCTGCTGGCTGACGCTCTAACTCCTGAGCCAAACTGACCAGGGCTAGAATTAGATAATGCTTGTCTAAATAATTACATTGGCTGTTGGAAAATGGTGACTTTGTAATTTTAGCATTCTTTTCTTCAGCTGAGCTCTGTTTGTTTTCATCTTACACGTATTGAGGATCTTATAACTTTGCTTTGGTTGTAGGCAGTTCACAGCAAAATTTCAGCTGAGTTCTATTTCTAACGATCTTTCAAAAGCTTATAGCACAGAACTAAAATTCCCAACCTTTCTTGCACCTCTCTTTACTATTTCTGCACCCTGATTTTTTTCTTATTTTATCTTGATTTATTTCATGTCTTTCCATTCTGCTTCAAACTCTTTTTTGCAAGGAGGTTGATATAAAAAAAAAAAAATCCATCCTTCCAGAATCTGAGTAACAGCTTTCTATTCCTGAATAGCCAGATAGGGAGAGAAGACGGGCCCTTTATGCTTGCATCAGAGATTTTCTCAAACCATATTAAAGAACTAGTATCCAGCTTTCGGAAGATGTTTTCTGCTTTTACAAGGAGGATGGCAAGATTAAAGAAACTAAAAATCCCTGCAGAAATATACATGACATTGATTTCTAGTCAACAGGACTTGGTGCTGGCATTTGTCAACTTTATACATCAACCAAGTCCTGGCTTTATGATTTGTTTAGAAACATACCATCTCAAGGAGTAGAATGCTGCTTCTTTTCAATAGATTGTAAGGAAAAGAACAGTGCAGAAAACCCATTTTAAAATGCAATTTGGTATTTATAGTCTCCCTTAATTACTCAATTTTCTGTTAAAAAAAAAAAAAGACAATACTACTCTCACCATTCATCCATAGGTCTGTGAATCTTTTCATAAAACCAGTTGGCCATTTTTTCCGGCAAAGTGCATTCAGTGCCAGGAAAATGGTTCCACATTAATGTGCCCTTTCTGCTTGATGTTAAGGCAAATTGCTTACACTCCAAGGATGATTTTGTGAAGCACTGAAGTGGAACCTTCCAATTGTGCTGCTTTAATATATTGCAACAAGTTGCCTTCCCTGGAAGATGGTTGAGAGATTCCATCACCCATTGACCAGATGTCATTATTGTTCTCTAATCCTGAATTCTAGTCTATTAACAAATGGTTCTGCAGTTTACAGGAGAATGTCAATAGGACCAAAGATTTTGACCACTCTGACTGGCTTGCATCTCCAGTCTTTAATCAAAGTATCAACCCATTCCATTTAGAACAGCCTGTCTATAACAGCAATATATTGAACTCCTTCCTGCCAACTGTCACCATACTAAGCTGAATAGCTGGGGCAAAAATGTGGAAGGCACCACGGATACTTGGTTCATGGGGGTCACCTCATCTACTTGATAGGTAGCTCTGAAGGGCTTCACAACCTTCACACACCTTACACAATCTCACAGCTGTTACTCTCTGAAAGACCTAGAAATACTGCCTCTCACAAAATGTCAATGGCTCCAAGATGCTGGTAAACTGAGGCACAGAACTGAGTGCTCATTTCAAATCAAAGGTTATACTTTTCGAAAATGATTAATCTAAGACTTTTTCAACAACAGAATGGAGGAAATGAAAATAATATGAAGGTACATGTTGGTCATTGCTTATACTCAGGATGACAACTCTTTGTACCCCCCTTCCTTGGAAAGTGTACAACCCTCAAGAGAGCTTTAATAACAAGGGAAACACAAAAGTACACACTGAATATTTGTTTAATCTTTGAATACTAACTTGATGTGGTAGAAAAGCCGGGAGTTAGGATCCAACACTTAGCATCATGGTTGAACTCTTGAGTGAGTTATTCTCTCAAAACCAACACCCTCATCTGTAAAATTAAGTTAATAGTTTCCACCTTACATATTTTTTCTGATGACTGAGGAAGTAAAATATATAAGACAACTGGCAGAGTCAAATCTTATGATGACTTCAGTAATTTGATATTAAACAACATTTGAAATATTACCCATCGAAGCCTCCCTCAGCAACCATCAGGGTTCTAGTTCACTCCGGCATCTACCGACATATACCAAGCACCTGTTATGTCAGGCATTGTGCTAAGACAAGATAAACACAGTCCTAGTCCTCAATAAACAATTAATTCCTCCATTGGTGGCACAGACCTGTATAAAGATGATAGCCGTTTTGTAGAGCTATTAATAATAAAAGGGCTGTTTCAAGAGTTGACTTTTTTTTAATCAAATCCACAATTATATTATTATTGTCTTTATACAAATACTAAGGAAAAAGAGTTTTATTTAAGAACTTAGAAGTCAAACAGGTCTAAATCCAAAGGCTATTTTTCCACTGCCCTGCACTCATTAAATGGTATGACCTTGATGCTATCTAACATCTTTTTATGTCATTTCTTCACCACTATTAAGAGGTGATAATAGTACTTATTTTATTGGTTCATTATGAGAATTTAAGATAATAGAACCCAGAACAGCATGTGCCATGTTTAAATCTTCAATAAATTGTAGCTGCTATTATAGTCATTGATATATGTATTTTAAAAATTTATGGAGTGTCTTCTTGTTGGGGATTCATTGGGTGATTGAAATATAATGGGACAAAATATAGTCATAGGCCCTGAACTCATGGAACTTTCATTCTTGGAAGAAAAAAAAATCAAATCACAGGACTTTAATGGATCATTTAGTCCAATCATTTTATTTTATAGATAATAAAACTAAGTCCCAGAGAGACATAAATAATATAGAAAGCTAATAGTTACTGAACTGTTACTATACGTATACCTGGTTCTTTTCTATGTGTTTTACTTTTTTTTTTTTAATCTTCACCTGAGGATATGCTTCTGTTGATGTTTAGAGAGAGAGGAAGGGAGAGAGAGATAAACATTGATGTGAGAAAGAAACATCAATCTGTTGCCTTCTGGTATGTGCCCTGACTGGAGACCAAACCACAACCTATGTATGTGCCCTGACTAGGAATCAAACCTGCAAACTTTTGGTGTATGGGACAATACTCCAACCAACCGAACCACCTGGCCAGGGCTTTAGATGTTTTAACTTGCTTAATTTGCACAAGTCTATAGCATATTTACTATTCCTATTCCTATTTACCAATAAGGTAACTAAAAAACAAAGATTTTAAATCAATTGCCTAAGGTCACACAACTCATAAGCAGCAGAGATAGAATTTGAATTAGACAGTCCGGCTCTGAGATCCAGGCTTTTAACCACTAGGCAATTCTGTCTTTTAATGTACATGACTTATCTAAAGACACCCATCAAGAGCAGTAGTGACAAATCAGGAGCTAGAAGCACCACATTATACCCACCTAGGATATATTTAAGTGCCTGTTAAGGAGAAAAGTAATTCCAGGATCTACTAGGTTGTTGATTTTCTTGAGATCATTCAGAAAGGCCAACTAAATCTCTGCACTAATAACTAAGCATCAAATAAAAAACACAATCCTTTAAATCTGAAGTCTCAGGCTTTTTAAGCAAGAGAATCCAAAGTTAATTTTGTCTATAATAATTTATTCAAAATGTCTGAACTCATTATCAGTTCTTAAAATTATATCGTCTCTCTTATGCTTCTACGATTAACAGAACAGGACATAGTTTTATTGCTTTTGAAGTAAAGTATTGTCTTACTTTTATGTTAGTCACCAGGAACTTATAAACTAAAAGGGCTTTCTAAGAGAAGAAATTATTAAAATTGTTCTTGTTATGAAGATCAACAATAACTATTATATAACTCTATTAGTCAGTATAAATTTAGTAATGCTGCAGTAACAAACATCCCCAAATTTTACTGGCTTATCACATTAAAAATGTATTTATTTCTCACAGTTCTGTTCCACACAAAACCTAAGCAGATGGAGATTCTATTTTCTTGTATTTGCTCCATCTAGAATAGGGCATTAATGGTCACTAAAGCAAAGGAAAAGAGAACTGAAGGGTCACTGGCTGGCTCTTTTGTACTTTTTCCTAGATATGAAACACATAGATTCTATGCATAGTTTACTGACCAAAACTAGCACTTTTCCCTGTCTAATTGCAAGGGGTTGTAGATGGGTAATACTACTCCAGGAGCACCAGAGAAGAAGGTGTAAGACATGGATAAGCGTTAAGAACCTCTACCACAACAAATCCATATAGACTTCCTGCTGTACAGATAATGATACTAAATTTCCTATGCAATGCTATTACTACTACCCTGGTTGTATTACTATTATATCATACAGTGAGCATGTACTATGTGCTAAGCATATGTAGCAACTTTTATATAATGTGCAACTCCATAACACAACTCTTTGAAGTAAGTATTATTATTTCCAGTCCGCAAATAAGAAATCTGGAGTTCAGAAAGTTTAGCATCTTGTTCAAAGGACCACAGATAAGAAGGGATGGATAATTTGTTGACATATAGTTTATTCTTACTTCAAAGCATTTGCTATATCCACTATGAAACATCACTTTTCTCTAAACCTAGAGAACCTGCTGGAAATTTAAAGCAAAGTAAATTAGATAAAACTCCCATGTATTAAGCAGAAGCACGAAGCATCTCTCACCCTCAAGGGACTATTTTATAAATAATTACGACACATGCAAAAGTAACTTAAATACATTTTCTTAGCATTCTATACTTAGAAGTAAAGCATGAATAACACAAACCATTTACTGAACATTGTATGACTTCCCCTCTGCAAATTTGCATTTTCTTCCATTTTCATCACATGTTTTCTGTTGATGATAAACACATTGATGCTGTATTTAGAGCATGTACTCCAGACAAAGTATTAGAGCCTGTCCGTCTGTCATATTAATGCTTACACAAATCCTGAACCACATATATATTTACCCCCATGTTGCAGATGAGAAAACTGAGACTTAAAAAATTCAAGTGACTTGAAAGAGGCTACAAATCATAACTGAAAGATCTGAATTTGAATATAGATCTTTTTGGCATAGAACTCACATTTTGAACTACATAATACCACTTTCACCTAGTACTTCTCAACATCCTAGGCTTAGCTCAAGGATTGTTCGCCTTATGAAGCATGTAGACACCCTCAGTCAGAGGTAGGTATGTTCTCTCCTCAAAGAGTGCTGAGTAAAAGCTACCATTTTAGCAGTTATCACATTCAATGTAACTGCATATTTATATAACCATCTCACAGACAGACTGCAGATTCATGAAGTAAGCCTAGGAAAACAAGTGGCTATGGTTAGCTTTAAAGAGAAGTGGGAGGATTTGCACAGTGGGGTCCTTGCCCTAGACCACCAGCCTGGAGTAAATGGACCATCCCTGACTTTGGCAGCAGGTCAGTCTCAGGCTGCTCATGCAGTGCTTGACTTTCTGAATAGGCTCAGGATATGGGCTCAACTGGTAGTCAGAGACCTAAAGACATGAGAAGAACATGAAAATGCTTGTTTGTTGCACATACGTTTTACATCCACTACTCGTAGGCACTGGGGATGCAGCAACAAGTAAGACAGGCGTGGTCTGTGACTTCATAGAGCTTATAGCATAGTGAGAGTGTAGATAAAACTGAGAAGCAAATTATGAAAGCAACCAAAAGTTGTGGTAAGTTTGAAGTAGTTCTTTGAAAAAAATAATGGCACTGCAACATCATAGTAAAATGATAGATGATAGATAGATAGATAGATAGATAGATAGATAGATAGATAGATAGATAGATAGATGATAGATAGATAGACATAAACAGTTTTATGTGAGAGATACAGGTGGCCACTTTTGAGGATGGGGTCAGGGAAGACCTCACTAAGAAGGTAACATTTAAACTAAGACCTGGAGGTTTTTAAAAAAGTCAAATAGATAAGATCCAGAATAAGAACCTCAAGGTGAGAAGGTCACTTCTATCCTGAAAACTCCTATGACATAGGACCTATGTATAACTGAAGCCCTCAACTCCCTCCTGGATTTCAGAAGGCATATTGACATTAGCACTTGGACAAGCCATAGAAAGAAGAGATGTTGCTTCATTGCAACCATTGGAGCAATATGATATAAGAAGACATGCAAGATAAAAAAACCTATAAATTTTATGACAACATTTGGTGCTGAGACCAGACTCCCTGCCAGTCTAGGGACTTTGCTTCACAGGAGCATGGTTTATAGGGAACCTGAATTGTTTGTTTTTGAGAACTAGAGAACGCGGGTACTAGTCTGTTGGCTTCCCATAATTATGGTTTCTGCAGTGTTCAAATAAGTACACCAAGTCATAATCTGTGTCTAAAGGCTCCTTTGCATGGAGTCAAGTGGTTGTTCCTTTTGGGGTACAAAGGGGTCTCTTCAAGAATTGCAGTGGCCACAATTTCAAAGGATAGCTGCAAAAACAGTGTCCTACAGCTTTAAGAGAAGCCTAAGCAAAGTCAATCAGGACAGTTTTGTGTAACACTTCCAGAGCTTTCGAATTCATTTTCTTAACAAGCATTAAATTTACTTACATGCAAAATCTGGTCACGACTACTTCAGAAATAATGAAAAATGGTTCCATTGAACAGACACAAGTATTTATTGGACAGAACTAAATGTCTGGCAAGATTATCAAGTGTTGCCGGTGTTCCTGCCCAGAGAAGATGTAATCATTCTGTTTTCATCACCTGTTGCTTTTTAATTTCCTCTCTCATTGAGAATCCTCTTGCTGCACAGACAATAGCATCACTGTCTATATGTATATCCGCCAACCGTGCAGAGCTTTGGTGCTGGGACAAGATATGCTAAAATAATAAAGGACATCAGATTACGCCTTCCAAGGGGCTTTTTGGAAATAATGAGGATGAGCTCAGTGGCCATGTTTGCACAATGGAAATTGCGAGAAAAAGAGAATCATGCATTTTCTGAAATGTATTTGAGTATCTTTCAAGGATAAATAAAAATCGTCTAATAAAATCCTCACTACTGTCGAGCCGTTTCATGGACTACTCCAAAGGAATGAGTGACGAGAGGATACAGACTTTAAGGGACCTGGGTTTGAGACTCAAGTTGTGATTCACAAAGTTGTTGGTTGGCATTGAGTGAACTGGTAATTTTTTTTTTATCCTCACCTGAGGACACTTTTGCATTTATCTTCAGATAGAGTGGCAGGGAGAGAGGGAGGAAGAGAGAGAGAGAAACATCGATGTGAGAGAGACACATCAATTGGTTGCCACCCACACGACTCCAACCAGGGCTGGGGACAAACTGCACCTGAGGTACGTGCCCTTAGCGGGAACCAAACCTGGGACTCTCTGGTCCGTGGGCCGACGCTCTAAATGCTGAGCCAAACGGGCCAGGGCTGAGCTAACTGATTATTTTCTATAAACTCCAGTCTCCTCATTGGGAAACGGGGTAACAAATGCTTGCTCCCAGGTTTTCTATGACCAGCAGGTGATCACGTAGGTGAAAGTTCTGTGTACATTGCAAATGAGGGTACAAAACATTAGCTAATACTTTACATGATATTATAATAACTGTGCAGAAAACTAGTGGGTATAGTGAGTCCCTTCCCTGCTTGAAAAATAATTTTTCCATCTTTGTTGTTTTCTAGAGCTTGTACCAATAAGTTTCAGTCCTGTTAGGGACATATGGAGTTTCATTGTACCCTAAAGTAGCGGGGCAAGGCCAGGCCCAGGACCTGAGTAGGAAGTGCAATTTAACCCTGCCCCTTGGTGATCTAAGATCTGAACAGATTTGAAAGTAGAAATCAAAGCTTCCTTGCACCTGCCCCTGTCTCTCCACCCCCAGGAAAACTGACTAACAATCATAGAATAATTTAACTTCCCATCCCTTCTGGTGCTGAGGGGCAATCAATGGTTTATGGAGATGTGGGGGCTACAGCTATGTCTTTGGGGTACCCTTTATATGACGCAAGGACCTATAATCCAACCTTGAATTTAAATGGGTAATTTTAGTCTAAAGAGAAGAGACTTAGAGGGAAAAACACATCCTAGCTAGGCTGGTTTTCTAATACTTTGGTGAAGGAAGGCTATCAAATACCATGCTCATCAATGTCTTTTGCATTCTTATCCACAAGGTTACAGGGTCCTTTCCTTCAAAAAAAAAAAAAAAAAAGCAGCAAAATCTCAAGAAAGCTTTTCCTGACCTCCTCCTTTTCCAACCTACGATGGTTTTGGTATTTCTTGTCCAGTCCACATTTAAAAGTTACTCCTTTCTGTGCATCTGTCTCTTTCCCCACTCGTAGAGGGCACAGGGCACACGCGGAATCTATTTGCTCCCCACACAGTGCCCACGACTCTGCCTGTGTACATACAGCACTCAGCTCGAAGGCTGGAAGGATTAGTAGCTGACAGGGATCTGCTGGAAAAACGTACCAGCCTTGAAGTGCTCAGGAGTATGCTTTTGTTATTAATGAGAGACGAACAGGACGATGTTAGATGCTGCTCCCTATCAAAAACAAGTAACCAAAACAAGAAAACAACAATAGCAAAATTCCTATTACCATCTTAGAAAGGGAACCAGGCATCATGGGTCAGATTCGGAGACCTCCAAAGTTCAGTCGGGTATCTTAAGCAGCAACTGCCTCAACTTCCTTGTTTTTGTCATTCCATCTCCCTAAAGTGATCACAAGTAATATCTTCCAAATAAGAAAGTCTACGGGGAGGACTTACATTTTGATTTAAAGAATAAAATAAAATAAGGTAAGAAGGGTGTTAAAAATATCATCACTGCCAGATGGAAAAAAAAATGATAGATTTTGCTTATACAATAAATAAATGGACAGGTGGCTAGATGGGTAATGAATCAGTAAGAACAGTGTTAGCAGTACAAACAAAAAAACTGTAATAAATAGATACTACGTTAGATGATGCATACATACATATATGTATATACACACATTCATATTTACTTATATATAAAGAGGGAATAGAGAATACGCAATAAAATAATATATACATACAGACTCTCATACACACAAGAAATGAGAGACATGAAATAATAATTGGCCTTAAGTGAAATGTTCTAATATTTAGTGAAAAAGCTTAGTACATATCTATGATTGTTTGAATGAACATTGTTTGAATGGTATTAAGATGGTATTTGTGGTCAAGGGAACAAGAGATGTTTGCACTTTTTATATATAGTGTATAGAATGAATTCTCTCTGTCCCTACAATGTCCCCCCAAATAGGGTCCAAGGCAGAAGAAACACTTTCTCATTAGCTACATTGTGCAGTGCAGAACATTTGGGTCAGCTTGGCTAGAGTCCAGGCCTGGGGGTTCTGTCCTCCCCTCTGCGTAGATACACAGTCTCCGTATATTAGAACGGTCCAGGTGAAGGGATGGCAGTCAGGAGAAAGCTAAAGGAACCTGGCCAGAATTGTCTCAAGCCTTGCCTAACACAGGGCATCGGTTACATGAGAATGGAATGAAGGGAACAGCGGCGGGGGCAGGCTCAGGGTTCTTGTTGTTGTTTTTTAATCACTTCTGCAGCGTTGGTGGAAGATGCAGCACAGAGAGCACCAGATGCAGACCACACTGAGCACGTGCAGGAGAAGACAAATATCTCCACACAGGCAGGGTGGCCATAGGTTCTGCTCCACCTGACACAGTCCCCGTATCACTGCTGCCTAGTATAATTGTTAATAGTGCTTCTTTCCCTTTAAAAGTCCTGGATTAGATAATAATCACATAGATGCCCTATTCATGGGTCATCTTATTACTCAGGACACACGCACAGAAGAGAAGTGCAGAAGATTGTAACATAGACAACCACCCTTCTGGCCAGTACATGTGTCCAAGATCTGACTGGATTGTAATTTCTTCTTCCTAGGATGAGGGCAAAGGGAAGAGAGAAATGCATAAGAATCTCCATCCCCTTGGCCTATTCTGATGTACACCTACAATCTTTAAATTCCATGAAAAGTTTGCCCACTGCAGCCCTTGCCGGTTTTCTCAGTGGTTAGAGCGTCGGCCCATGGACTGCCTACCGGAAAAAAGCATCTCGAAACACATAATTTTATGGAGTCATGGTTCTAATAAATAGTAAATAGTAAATAAGAACTACATGATGCTTAGGTGAACTATTCAGATAATACTCCAGTAGTTTTGAAAAGACATGGAGTCATCCTTTTCCACAGTTTGGATAATATCTGTTAGCAGTACAAAATATTTTTCAATTTTTTAAGATGCCATGCTTTGTTATGATTACTGTAACTGCTGTTACTACTAATCACCATAATCATTATTTATTTTGAAGGAGTTTATAGTCCCAGAAGCCTTTGTAAATGTGTCATTTCTTTTATTTATTTATTTTTCTGTTCATTGTTCTAAGTAGTGCAGACATGAAAATGAGGGTGAAAAATTTTCCAGGCTTTAAGAAATTATAAGCTTAGCATGGAAATATGCATAAACCACAGATTGAGTATTTTCTATAAGAGTTATTATATACATTACGAGGGTATAAAGAAGCTGGTAAATTTGTCTACGTCTGCCCAAAGGAGGCTAGAGACTCCATGGATAAACTCTTGCTTCAAATGTGTAGCCAGGCAGCTAACAGGCAGGGGACCGGGACTCCAGCTGAGGAATTATGCATAGAGAATGAAGACTGAAATAACTTATCACCCACACTTGGAGAACTGAGACAGTGTACTGGGGCTAAAGCACAAAGGGTGAGGGGAAGTAATGAGAGATGACAATAGCCAGGTGAGACGTGATCACCTTGCAAAGCTTTCTCTTTCCAGTTCATAGCAGTTGTAAACGAAGGACAACGTTTACATTACAGGGAAAGAGGACCGAACCAGCAGCCAAGATACCTGCATTCTAAAACCTGTTCACCAGTGACCGACAGTGATTCATTGAAAAATTGCTTTTCTTTCCTGGATTTCAATGTTGTATTTGGAAAATGAGGGTTGCATGATGAGCTAAATCCCGTATATTTGATATTATCTATGCTAGGCTGAACTCCCTGGGCAATGGATGTTGACAGTTACTAAGCAGTAGCCTCAAAGTCAAAACCTATGGAAGTGAGGTGAAGGGAACAGTGTGGGCTGGAGTAGTTGAGGACAAGCTGTGATGCAGGGCCGAGGGAAGGATCAGCCAACTTCATGCTAAGCTCTGGAGCTGGAATGGTCTTTCAAAGTGGACATGGCCAGATTCTTATACTTTCATGGACCAACCATTTTGTATGGGCCACCCTAAGAAAGGTTATGACTTTGAGCAAGGTGGCTCTTCAGGTGACACAATCCCTGAATGGCAAGGTGTCACTTCCCTGACAGTGAAGGCTATTGGTCAACAGCACTCCCAATAGAGAGGAAGAGAAATCCTTGGACAGAGGTCTGGGTGGACATCACAGTGTCCGCCACAAGGTAGTTCATGAGTCACTTTATCTGTCCACTTAATTTATGTACTGCTCTCCATTCCCTATCCCAGCTCTGTGCATCTTAGTGAAATTATTTGCACCTTCTCAAACTTGCTTGGAAAGCATACTCTATTCCCAGAGCTGCCACCCTGATCTACTTAATCCTGCATTTCCAACTCAGATATCACTTCTGTCTGGATGCCTTCAGTGACATCCCGGGTGTGGGTTTAGTTCCTTGCTTGTACTCACTATTGTTATATTAGTCATTTTTTCTTCACGAATCTGACTCCCCTTCCAACTGTAAGTAACTTGAAGTCATTTAGTGGGGCTTCTGATATCTAGCTCATAGGAGGTACCTATAGTAGATACTGAATCTATTTTTTAAAAGGAGGGGGATAAGTAAATACATGAATTTCAGAGTCATAATATAAGTGTTTGAACCCAAATGATTGGGAACACAGTCTTGAAAAATTAGAAGATAAAAAAATACAATGAGAAACTTGGCATGAGAAAATATAGTAGGTCCTCACTTAATGTCATCAGTGTGTTCTTAAAAACTGGGACTTTCAGTAAAACAACATATAATGAAATCAATTTTACCATAGGTTAATTGAAATAAATAAGAGTTAAGACCAAACTTCTAAATAAAGACTCAAAAACTTCTAACATCAAACACTGAAATAAATGTGAGCTATACATATATTTAAGAAAGATTAATAAAAACAAGTAAAACCATTAGTTTCCAATCCACTTATTCTAATTTAGGGTTGCAGGTGGCCAGAGCTCTCCTGACAGCTCAGAGCATGGGAACCCCCCTTGGACAGGACGCCCTTACATCGCAGTGCACATGGCACACACCCACACTCACTCACCTGAGACACGCCGATCCAGCTAATGTGCACACCTCTGGGGTATGGGAGGAAACCAGAGCACCTGGAGAAAACCCACCAGGCACGGGAGAATGTGCAAACTGCACACAGACAGTGGTCCCAGCTGGGAATCAATTTTTTTCTTTTATAAACATCATAACAAAAGAAATTGAAGAACTGATGTTATCTGAGGACCTGCTCTAGCACTCTTACACAGGTTCTTTTCTTCAAGATGAAATGCTCCATCATAAAGTGAAGGAATACAGCTATCTTCACGCATCCCTGAAAAGGGGGAGAGGGAGGGAGAGAGAGAAAGAGAGAGAGAGAGAGAGAGAGAGAGAGAGAGAGAGAGAGAAAGAGAGAGAGAGAGAGAGAGAGAGAGAGAGAGAGAGCAGGCTATGACTCATGGCTGTTTTCATAACTTTGTTTCTTAGTGGAATCTTCTAATCTTGAGATCTGATTTCTTTCACGAATTGATTGTCAGTCTCTTTTAGCTTCAGAAGTCAAAGAAAAGGAGAAAAAAACAAAAGTCTTCTTACATGTGTGCACCTTTCCTGAACTATCAATAGCGATTTTTAAATCAACATTCTGCAGAGCTATTCAAATGCCTCCGTTCCTGGTCCTTCGGGTATTCTGACCAGTAAGATGTATTTGTGGGATAATGTCTAACAGTATTTTATAGCCCTTATCTATCAGTCAAATGCCTTCACATTTTCAATCCCCTTTCTCATTAAAACAACCAGGGTGAGATCTATCCATGTCCATATTTTTCAAAACCTATAGGAGCCTCAGAGAGACCCGAAAGTTGCTTAAGGTCACACAGAGGGTAGAACCAGGTTTCAAACTCAGTCTTTTGAAATGTAAGTCTTGTTCTTCCCTTTTTACCATAGCAGGGATGAGAGTACTAGAGAGAAAAAATAATTTTTCTTCTATGCTTCTAAATTCTTCTGGCTGTTCTAATAATCAAATTGACATGAGGCCGATTAACAGAAGAAATTAACCAAGTTTATAATGTACGTCCATATGGGTGTTCCATGAGAATAGGGGACCCAAGGACAATCGGGCAGTTGAGGTTTGTCTGCAATTCTAGCGCTGAGGAGAGGGAGGCAGGGGCCTAGGCTTCCGAGAAAAGATAGTTCACAGGTAGATGAGAAAGAGCAAATATGGTAAATACATTCTTGCTGGACACCCCGGAACAATGGGACACAGAGGGGGTCTAACAAGCAGGCTTTGCTAGGCTGTTCGCTGCCTGCCGCACTTGGTTTATCATATGCTACGGAGATAGCTCCCTTCTTTTAAGCAAGTTTTTCTATCTGAATTTCTTTATGCTGGTCAGGAGGAGGTAAAATGTTCTTCTTAGTCTTGCATTTCTTAAAAATAATCAGCTTAAAATAATATCCCAAAAAGGCGTATTTTGGGGTGGCACAACTTTGTTGTCCCACAAGAGCCTCACGATGTTTTTTTTAATTCCATCTTAGAGATTGATTAATTTGGTGCTCAGCGGCTTTTGGTGCCTCAAGAATGAAAAGATAAATATCCCTAGGAGGGAAATATATATGTTATGCTTTAAATAAAAGCAGAAAAGGAAGCGCTAACTATTGCACCATTAATCTTAAGGATTTAAAATTGCCATCTCCTGTGCTTAAGAAATATATGAAATACACATTATTACCCCTGTTTTACAGATGAGAAATCAGAGCTCAGAGGGGTAGAACCACTTGCTGGAGGCCCACAAGCAATCACGGGAAAATAATCATTTGAACTCAGTTCTTTCTGGCGACGAAGCCGCTCATCTTAATGTTATATATACTCTTTCTTACATTCGTACAACCTCCAGATTCCAGACTTTCATCCTCCTTCACACTTAGAAAACAGCATCAACAAGTTTAAATCTGTTCAAATCGGTCTGGTCCCTTGTGGGAACCAAGGCGCCAGTCCCCACCTGCCATTCTGAGTGAGATTGCTGGATCCGGAGCTATGCATCATTTAAGATCATTAGTGTAAAATCAATAGCTGCAGGAAATAATTGTAGCTATCCCTGCGACCTTGCCCCCTGTGGTACTTCATCCTTGAAGGTTATTTAATTAAAGCCCAAGCAAGATGGGTTAGCTCTGGCGTGGTGCATAAAATGGAATTGACAGGACACCAGAGAGAAGCAGCCTTCACTCCCAGCATCGCAGGGTGTGGCTGAGGCAGAGAAGGTCTCAGGATACTTGGAGCCAAGGTTCTGCGAAGAGGCACTGCCTGGCAGGTGGATACATCGTCCCTGGCTTTGGGAGAAATGAGCAGTGAACTCTGCATGGGCAGTAATTATTTAGTAAATGTCTGTTAGAATATCTGTTGGAAATCAACTGTATGCTCAATTCTCAGCCTATAACATAACTCAACAGGACGTCAACCCTAACTAACCTCCAGGAGATCATATTTGAATGGAAGCAAATGACCCAATGTATCCTGGTTTGAAAGCTCCTTAGGCATAATGTGAGGACTTGTCTTCCAATTATCTAGATTCTGCCAAATCTGGGGAAGGGGGGAGGATAGAGTTAGATTTGAGTTTGTGTCCCATGTCACCCCCCTTCTGGGTTCAGGTAACAGTACTTCCTCTCCAGCATCATCACTTCCCAGACTGCCTGTTCCATACTTCCCCGGCAATCCCTGCCTTGTTTCTAATATTCCAGACCATCACCCACCCTCCATCGCATGCTGCTGCCATTCAATTGCAAGAGGAAACTTAACTACTTTGTACCAAGTATGCTTTCAGAACCTCACTTTTTTTTTTCTTTTTAAATTTTTTTTTTTTATTGATTTTTAGAGAGAAAGGAAGGGAAAGGGAAAGAGATCTAGAAACATCCATGATGCCCCCCACTGGGGATTGGGCCCACAACCTGGGCATGTGCCCTGACCAGGAATCGAACTGGTGACATCTTGGTGCATGGGTCAACGCTCAACAACTGAGCCACACCGGCTGGGCAGAACCTCATTCTTTTTATTCACAAAGCAGTGAAACATTCTTTCATTATCCATTCATTATTTCAACAAGTATTTATTAAGAAACTTGTATGAAATCAACTACATGGTTAGTTGTAGTTCTTTTATTAATACCTAATGTTTTGAAAATTGTATTAAAACAAAGATTTTCTTTTTCTTGCATTACAAATTCAGATTTTATTTCTTATAACATGATTTATTTCTTATAACAGATTTTATTCTTATAACATATTTACAATGTCCTCATTAAGTGTCATGGGTTGTTTAAAATACTAGGGATACAACAACAAATAAAACAACTTTCTTTGAGGAACTTATATTTCTATTGGGAAGACAGACAACAAACTAATAAAACATTTTAAATTTAATACCCCTTATATTGCCTCTGCTTCTCTGATAGATACTCATACCGATCCTAGAAACAGGGCCCAAAAGAACAGAATCTTGAAGACGGGAATTCATAATTGGTTCTGTGATGGGCTGGACTAAAAGGCACTAACAACATGGGTGCTAACAGTACATAAAGTGTTGGTAGCCCATGGCGAACAATGGCAACATAATCATTTAAATTATTCACCTGTGGTTACCTAGAATCAAATATCTATAAAAGACAAGGCTTTAAGAGACCTTAAGGGTGGAGTGAATGGAAGCTACACAAACGGTCTCCCAGGACAAAATGGGAATTACAACTAAAATAAAGACAAATCGTCGGGAAAAAGCAACAGAAAAGCAGCGAGAGAGGACCATACAACCAGGGACACTGAATGAGCCTCGTAGGATCTGCAGAGGCACGTGAGGGTGGCAGGCTGGGAGCCCACGGACAGCAGCGGCCTTAGCTGTGAGCAGTGGCGGCGCCTGCCCTCGGGGTTAAGACCCCAAGCTGCTCCACAGCGCGGACGGCTGGGACAGAGAGCTAAATAGCTACAGCCACTCACCTGGGGCTCCGGCAGAGGGAGGGCAGACTGGACTGGAACTCTGTGGGGACACCTGGGATTTGGAGGGCGCTCAGAGTTTGTGCTGAGCCACGGCCACAAAGGACGGGTGGCCAACTTGTTCCTTCCCGGTTACACAGAATTGTGGCCAAGTTTGCTCCTTCCTGGAGCTGTGGCAGCCCCTCCCTTGGAGATTCCCAGGTGAGGTAAAGAAATGCAAATTGAGGCTCATTAACAACCAGCATTGGCCCCACCCTCGGGAAATCCTCTTACACTATAAACACCTGAGGGAGCTTCTCATTCAACTGAGATCCTAAGGCTTTTCAAGTAACCGAGGCTAATAGCCTCCAGGCAAAAAGCTAGAGCATAACTGAACCTTTCCTGAGCTTGCAAATCTACCCAGGAAAGTAAGACTTGACAGTGGTGTTTAAGGAGGGCCCTCCACGCTCATTCAATCCAAGTAGAGGGAGCCACAAATAGCAGAACACCAACACCCACAGGGAAAATTTGGCAGGCTCCAAAACCCACTGAGATAGCCAAAATGGTGAAACAAAGAAACAGATCCCAAATGAAAGAACAAGAGAACTCTACCGAAGATGAGATAAATGAAATGCAGTTAAGCAAATTATTAGAGGTAGAGTTCAGAGCCATGATCTTGAGCAAACTAAACAGCATGAGTAAGGACATCAACACCATGAGTAAAGATATAGAAACACTGAAAACCAACCAAGTGGAAATGAAGAATGACATAGCAGAAATAAAGAACACATTGGAAGGACTGACCAGCAGAGTAGAGAAAGTGGAGGACCGGATCAGTGAATTAGGAGACAGAGTAGAAAAAATCAATCAATCAGAAAACCAAAAGGAAAAAACAATTAAAAAACAGGAAGATAGCTTAAGAGAACTGTGGGACAACTGGAAACGTAATAACATTCGCAACACAGGAGTCCCCGAAGAAGAAGAAAATGAGCAAGGGTTAGAGAATATATTTGAAGAAATAGTGACAGAAAACTTTCCTAACCTGGTGAAGGAAAAAGGCATTCAAGTTCAAGAAGCACAGAGAGCCACAAGTAAGAAGAACCCAAACAGGCCCACACCAAGACACATAATAATTAAAATGCCAAAAATTAAAGACAAAGAGAGAATCCTAAAGGCAGCAAGAAATAAGCAACAGGTTACCTACAAAGGAACCCCCATAAGGCTATCATCTGACTTCTCAACAGAAACACTACAGGCCAGAAGGGAATGGCATGAAGTAATCAAGGTCATGAAAAACAAGGATCTGAATCCAAGACAACTCTATCCAGCAAGGTTATCATTCAAAATAGAAGGGAATATATTAGCACCAAACCAGCACTGCAAGAAATGTTAACAGGACTGCTGTAATTAGTAGAAGAAATAGGAAGAAAAATATAACCACACTGAACAAAAATGGCAATAAAAAAGTACATATCAATAATCACCTTAAATGTAAATGGATTGAATGCTCTGATAAAAAGACACAGAGTAGCTGACTGGATAAGAAAGCATGATTCACATATATGTTGTTTACAAGAGACCCACCTCACAACAAAAGACTCACATAGGTTGAAAGTAAAGGGATGGAAAAAAATCTTCCAAGCAAATGGAAAGGAAAAAAAAGCTGGGGTAGCAATACTCATATCTGATAAATTAGATTTCAAATTGAAGACCATAACTAGAGACAAAGAAGGCCACTACATAATATTGAAAGGGTCTATAAAACAGGAAGATATAACCTTGGTAAACATATATGCACCCACTATAGAAGCACCAAAATATATTTAAAATCTTTTGGAGGACTTCAAAGGAGAAATCGATAGCAATACAATCATAGCAGGAGACTTCAACACCACACTGACATCACTGGATAGATCATCTAGACAAAAAATTAACAAGGAAACAGAAATTCTAAATGAAGCAGTAGATCAAATGGATTTAATAGATATCTACAGAGAATTACACCCCAAAACTGCAGAATTCCGTTCTTCTCAAGTGCACATGGGACATTCTCAAAGATAGACCACATGATAGGACAAAAACTAAGTCTCTACAAGTTCAAGAAGATTGAAATCGTATCAAGCATCTTCTCAGATCACAATGACATGAAACTAGAAATCAATTACAACAAGAACATGCAAAGATTTTTGAATACATGGAGGCTAAATAGCATGTTATTGAACAATGAATGGGTTACCATGGAGATCAAGGAAGAAATTAAAAACTTCCTGAAAACTAATGAAAATGAACACACAACAACACAAAATCTATGGGATGCAGCGAAAGCAGTTCTGAGAGGGAAGTTCATAGCACTACAGGCCCACCTCAAGAAAGAAGAAAAATTTCTAATTGACTACCTAACCTCACAACTTAAAGAACTAGAAAGCAAACAAAAAGAAAACCCTAGAGCAAGTAGAAGGAAGGAAATAGTAAAGATCAGAGCAGAAATAAACGACATGGAGACCAAAAAAACAATTCAAAGGATCAATGAAACAAAGAGCTGGTTTTTTGAAAAGATAAACAAGATTGATGGACCCTTAGCTAGACTCACCAAGAAACAAAGAGAGAGAAGCCAAATACACAAAATCAGAAATGAAAGAGGAGAAGTAACAACTGACACCACAGATATACAAAGGATCGTTAACAAATACTATGAACATTTATATGGCAACAAATTCGACAATCTAAGCGAAATGGACACATTTCTAGAAAAGAGATAGAAAACTTGAACAGGCCAATAACAACAAAGGAAATTGAAGATGTAATCAAGACTCTCCCAGCAAACAAAAGCCCGGGCCCAGATGGCTTCACGGGGGAGTTTTACCAAACATTCAAAGAAGAACTAACACCCACTCTCCTCAAACTATTCCAAAAAATTCAAGAAGAAGGAAGACTTCCAAACTCGTTTTATGAAGCCAGCATAATTCTAATTCCAAAACCAGAAAAAGACACTACAAAGAAAGAAAACTACAGGCCAATATCCCTGATGAACATAGATGCCAAAATCCTGAACAAAATACTAGCAAATCGGATCCAGCAATACATCAATAAAATTATTCACCATGACCAAGTGGGATTCATCCCAGGGATGCAAGGCTGGTACAATATTCGCAAATCAATAAATGTGATACATCACATAAACAAAATGAAAGATAAAAACTACATGATCATATCAATAGATGCTGAAAAAGCATTTGACAAAATCCAGCACCCATTTCTAATAAAAACGCTCAGCAATTTGGGAATAGAGGGATCATATCTCAACATTATAAAGGCCATATATGAAAGACCTACAGCCAACATCATACTCAATGGACAAAAAACTAAAAGCATTTCCCTTAAGAACAGAAACAAGACAAGGATGCCCACTTTCACCACTCTTATTTAACATAGTACTGGATGCCTTAGCTACAGCAATCAGACAGGAAGAAAAAATAAAAGGGCTCCAAATTGGAAAGGAGGAAGTGAAACTGTCATTATTCGCAGATGACATGATATTATACATAGAAAACCCTAAAGACTCCATCAAAAATCTACTAGACTTAATAAATGAATTTGGCAAAGTAGCAGGATACAAAATTAACGTCAAGAAATCGATGGCATTCTTATACACCAATGATGAACTCACAGAAAGAGAAACTAAAAAACAATCCCATTTACCATCGCAGCAAAAAAATTAAGATACCTAGGAATAAACTCAATCAAAGAAATAAAGGACCTGTTTGCAGAAAACTACAGGACATTGAAAAAAGAAATAGAGGAAGATATAAAAAAGTGGAAGCACATACCTTGTTCATGGATTGGAAGAATTAACATCATTAAAATGTCCACACTACCAAAGGCAATCTACAGATTTTACGCAATCCCCATCAAAATACCAACTACATATTTCACAGAACTAGAACAAATGCTTCAGAAGTTCATATAAAACCAAAAAAGACCCCAAATAGCTACAGCAATCTTGAAAAAGAAGGACAAAGTAGGCGGGACCACAATACCGGACATCAGGTTATACTACAAAGCTACTGTAATCAAAACAGCTTGGTACTGGCACAAGAACAGGCACATAGATCAATGGAATAGAACAGAGAACCCAGAAATTGACCCAAAACATTATGCTCAATTAATATTCAACAAAGGTGGCAAGAGCATACAATGGAGTAAAGACAGCCTCTTTAATAAATGGTGTTGGGAAAATTGGACAGCTACATGCAAAAAAATGAAACTAGACCATCATCTTACACCATACACAAGAATAAACTCAAAATGGATAAAAGACTTAAATGTGACTCATGAATCCATAAAAATCCTAGAAGAAAATGTAGGCAACAAAATTTCAGACATCATAGGCAGCAGAATTTTCACTGATATATCACCTAAGGCAACAGAAACAAAGGAAAAAATGAACACATGGGACTACATCAAACTCAAAAGCTTCTGCACAGCAAAAGAAATAACCATCAAAGTGGAAAGGTAACCCACTGTATGGGAGAGCATAATTGCCAATGATATATCAGATAAGGGATTAATTTCCAAAATATATAGAGTGCTCATATAACTCAACAAAAGGAAGACAAAGAACCCAATTAAAAAATGGGCAGAGGAACTAAATAGACACCTCTCCAAACAGGACATACAAATGGCCAAGAGACATATGAAGAAATGTTCAACTTCACTAATCATCAGAGAGATGCAAATTAAAACAACAATGAGGTATCACCTCACACCTGTCAGAATAGCCACCATCAACAAAGCATCAAATAACAAGTGTTGGCGAGGGTGTGGAGAAAGGGGGGCTCTAGTACACTGCTGGTGGGAATGCAGACTGGTGCAGCCACTGTGGAAAACACTATGGTGTTACCTCAAAAAATTAAAAATTGAATTACCATTTGACCCAGTGATCCCACTCCTAGGAATATACCCTAAGAAGCCTGAAACACCAATCAGAAAGAATATATGTACCCCCATGTTCATAACAGTGCTATTTACAATAGCTAAGATCTGGAAACAGCCCAAGTGTCCATCAGTAGACGAATGGATAAAAAAGCTGTGGTACATATACACAATGGAGTACTATGCAGCTGTAAGAAAGAAAGATCTCTTATCCTTTGAGACGACATGGGAGGACCTGGAAACTATTATCCTAAGCGAAACCAGCCAAGCAGAGAAAGACAAATATTATATGATCTCACTTATTTGTGGAATATAATGAACATAACAGTCTGAGGAACAGGGTAGTCCCAGAGACGTGGAAGTAGGGTACAGACTGACAATTACCAGAAGAGGGGGTGGGGGAGGGGAGCGATGAACCACAGAACTTGTATGCATGTACTCATAACCAGTGGAAATGGACAACAAAACTGGGGACGGGGCAGGGAGGGAGGGGGAAGAGGGTGACAATGGGGGAAAAAGGAGAAACATCTGTAACAAAAATAAATTAATAAAAAATAAAAAATAAAATTAAAAAAAGGACCTTAAAACAATTCGGTATAAATAAAAGAGTATGAAAGCCATGAAGCTGGTTGGTAACTTGTAAATGTGTTGGAGCAGGTTTAGGTTCTCAGCTCAAGTGTGTTGTTTCTTTTTGGAAACCGGAAAGCTTCTACACTGGAGGGAGGGACTTCGAGAATGGGCGAGTGAGAACCTCTGTGGATCAACCTGTTCCTCCACAGAAGCAACAGAAATACTGATTTCCATAATCTGAGGAGCATTTGTCCAAGAAAAACTGCTGTCCCTCAGCAAGACCAGTGGAGGTTTGGGACATTTTAACTTGGTCTAGTTTCATTCTCCTCCCAGCCCTGTGGCAGTCTTGAAAACCAGGGTGTTACAACCACAGGAGGAGGGGCAGACTGAGTTTGCATCTCCTCAAAAGGCTTCATCTCTTTGATGGAGCGTTATTACTATCTGATGCAACTCACAGCCTCCTGGGAGAACCCCATCCACAAGGCATTGTCATTATTTGACCCGACACAAAACTCGCTCAGTGGGAATCCTACCTCCCAGCCGTATTGCTGAAAGTGGAGCAAAAGGCAATTCCTAGTGGACAGGAATAGAAACCTAAGGCTTTTTTTTTTTTTTTTAATTTATTTGATTGAAGCTGAGCAGTTGGCAGCTGATTTAATTCCTGCAAGATAAACTTCAGAAGACCAGCAAGAAGTTCCAGGAAAACAGAGAAGGAATGCAGAGAGAACTTCTAGATGAAAATGGGACCCTCACCTGCTTCCCATAGACTTTGAGGTGTGGGTGTTATGATTTGGGACTTAAGACTGTAACTTGAGAATCATAGTGTCCAGAAAACTGGGGAGTTAAACTGAGGAAACATGGGGATAAGAGGGAGGACACAGGAGATCCCTGGGCATAAAGGAAGAAGTGGGGTGGCAGGAGGGGTATTCACAGAGCTAATGATTTCACCTGTGAAGTGGAGAAAGACAACTTTCAAACCTCTCTGGCAAACAGAGAAAGGGCAGTGGATATTCTCTAGGATGGATTAGGTGTTCCACAGAGATGTTCTTGGGAAAGGTGGATGAGCAGGTATCAAAGGAGTTAGCAGCTGCCTATACCTTCTTGATAAATGACTAGAAGAGAGAGAACAGGACCGAGACAGAGGATTGTGATACGATAAAAGAACTGGCAAATACTATTTTCCAAATGGTAGAAAAATATGTGGGATCAGCAGAGCTATACTGAGATGCTTTTGGGGGGAAGGGAGGTTTGGTATCATCGAAACAAAATACATGTCAGTGAGTCAGACTGGTCTGAGTGGCACTTTGGATTTTTTAGGTTTCTAGTGTTTTTTCCATGAGTTAAGCTATAGATTTGCGATCACCTTGGGCCCATTTTTGGTAAAGGTTATCAGACACTGCCAGGGAGTTCCCTCTGGGTTTTCAATGGACAACAAAATGTACTGTCTCTTCCAATACAAATGGGACTCAGCTGTAACTACAGAATATCATTTAGCTACGCTCAAAATCCAGGTTTAGGAAGACCCATGATAGAGTACTAGTATTTCTGTTTTTATTTTTACCTTAGTGATCTCCATTATAAGGTAAATTTGCATGTCTTAGAGAAAGGATAGCAAACTCAGAGGAAAGCGTATTAAAACCTCACCCATAATCCCCAGTCAGACTCAGCTAAGAGTGTGCCCCATAATGGCAAGGTTTGTCTTAGACCCTTTGTTATATTCCAAGTATCAATGTGCCATAGCATAATGTCCCTTAATAAGTACAAGTACATAAGTGAGTGAGTGGATGAATGAATAAAATGATGAATTAACTATAAATGAGTTAATAGTTGAGTATATTTTGTTCCATGCTACATTGTCTGCACAATATTGATTTTTTTTCCTTTTATCTTTTTCTTATTTTACGTAGTTGAAAAAATATTATGCCCTATACTATTACTTCATTCCTTTTACCCTTACCATTTAGAGAATAAATTAATATGTGTAGTATAGTCCTATAAATATGATTTTAAATAGCTATGCAATGTTCTATTGAGAGATTAGTTAGCTTAACTCACCCGGATTCTCTTTTTAGGCCTTAAGGACCTTTTCCTTATTTCTTATTGTAAAAAGAATTACAGATAATATTTTGATTTATGATCACAAACATTATAATTAATATGTGGCATAGTAATATAGAAACATATTTCTCCCCTCAAATACATTCTTGACAGCCCACCTGCAAACACCTTTTCCTATACTTGTCAAAGTTTTCTTTTTGGGGAGTTTGAAGGCTTAAATATTGCTCCAAGGATCATTTTGTGTGTGTGTGTGTGTGTGTGTGTGTGTGTGTGTTTGGAGGAAATGTTCAACTCTTTTTGCATTATTCACATGTTACATATTGTATGACATAGAAATGTTCAGAGGTCACTTACATGCTCTGGATATAAGCTGCTGTGAGGTTGAAATGTAGACAAACAGCTTTTCCCATGTACCTGGCTGACTTCTGGAGAGAAAATTATCTGACTAGGTGAGAGACAAGGTAGAAGGCAGGTATTATTCTAGTCGGCACATTTTATACATGCATAAGGATGCTAATTTGCCAAGGATGGAATAACATTTGAATACTACCCTTCTCCAACTAATGTTTCTTTTTTTTTTCCTCACCCAAGGACCTTTTTTTCCATTTTTTGGTCAGATAGAGTAGGAGAGAGAGAGAGGCTGAAAGAGAGAGAGAGAGAGAGAGAGAGAGAGAGAGAGAGAAATATCGTCGTGAAAGGGACACATCAAGTGGCTGCCTCCCCCACAACCCCAACCAGGGCCCGGGACTAATCGCAGCCGAGGTACGTGCCCTTGACTGGAATCGTACCCGCAACTCATTGGTCCAGGGCCGATGCTCTAACTGGCCAGAGCTCCAACTAATGTTTCAAAAGTTCACACTCCCCAACAAATGTTTGAAAAAGTTACCTTCACTCACTCCTGTATTTTTATGTTGTATACAATCAATCAGTGTCCTCTGGGGAGCAACCTTCCTGCTTTATGAAATGATCACACAACACAGAGGTGTCCTGGGCAGCCTCTGATGCTTTGACCTTCATCCAAATGAAGGGTTAACATCTGCACCCCAAATCAGGCACATGGTAGCTGAGTTTTAAAATAATGGATTAGTTATAAGCCACATGCCTTGGTATTTCATTCTCTTATTTGTTAAAATGACAGGTGCATAAGTTGTTAAGTAATTATTGCTTTCATAAAACAATTGACTGACATGTCAACGCAAAGTCATAAGAAATGGAGGAAAGATTGTGTTATCAATCTAAAGCAGTAGGCCAATCAGTCACACGAAGGGACAGGATGCAAACTGAGGAAACTTGGCTGTGATATAACTTCTCAGATAATTTCTAAATCCATCACGCCTCTGCTCCTCGGATATATAACTCATGCTTTTATTGCACCACAGTGCACGGCTTTCTGAAGGCCTATTTGACTTCTGTTTCTCTCAGCAGACAGTGAGCTCCTTGAGGATACAATAATTTTGTATTTTGTATTTCTATACCTGCATGATTCAGCCCAAGGGTCAAAAGACACTTGATAAATGGAGGCCTCTCAGATAACTGTAACATTGACTGGAACCACGCTGCAACACAGTCGGTTTCAGGAGAAAGCAGACGACATGCTGGCCACAAAGATCAGTCTGGTAGAAAACACAGACGTGGTCATTAGACGTGATGAAGCAGAGTGATGGTCATGCGAGGTCAATTTCCTTAAAAGCAACGGAATGCTTTATACCGTCTTGCTTTCAAAACCAAAGCAGAAAGTCAAATACAGCGATATGCATTAATTGCAATATTAGGAGTGCAAAATTAAACAGCAGCTAAATCACGAAGGACAAAACAATATGTATGATTTCCCTGTAATTATGAACTCATCCACGTTAAGCAAATGTTGGATTTTAATTAGTAGTTAAGCTCTAGAATGCATTCTTTAATTAAATGAAAAATCTCCTTTAATGCAAAATTACATTGATGAATGTAAGGAAACAGATTTAAGATGAAATCCAAGCTAAGCTTCTGGCGAGAGCATGGAGTACATAATAAACAATGAGAAAGTAACATCTTATATTATATATGTGTAATGTGAGAAAATATTGTTGTAAGCAGCTTAGAGTCTGTCTACATTTAACAACTATGTTGCTTTCATTTGAGAGATTAGGTTCCTTCCAAGACGAATGCTTCCTGATGGAGGTTATTTTTCTTTTCTCTCTTTATTTATTTACTTATTTAATTTATTTTTTGAGAGGTGGTGGTGGATGAGGCAAGGTTTAAAGGTGTTTGTGCTTTATTGGAACTGGAGTTTGACAATCTTATTCTTTTTTTTTTTTTTATCCTCACCCTAGGACATTTTTTGCATTTATCTTCAGATAGAGCGGGAGGGAGAGAGGGTGGGAGGAAGAGAGGGAGGAAGAGAGAGAGAAACATCGATGTGAGAGAGACATATTGATGGGCTGCCACCCACACGACCTCAACCAGGGCTGGGGAAAAACTGCAACTGAGGTACGTGCCCTTAGCAGGAACCAAACCTGGGACTCTGCCGTTCGCAGGCCGATGCTCTAACCACTGAGCCAAACCAGCCAGGGCGACAATCTTATTCTTAAACTAAACCTCAGTTCTCCATAGCTGTGCGGCCAAGCCATTCACCTGCCCCAATTTCCAGAAAAAGAGAGTTTGCATAGTCGCCCTCTGTTTTTGGCAAATATCCTTCTTCCTCACTATTCCTTTCCTTTCTTCACCTCTGATTAACTTGTTCTTGAAATTTGGCCTTCTAGCCCAGTCAATCCCCAACTCCCAAAGCCTCCCCTTGGGCATCAGTCTGCACCTGCACCATCTCCTCTAGGACTTTCTTGACCCTTCAACAGACGGGGCCAGAGATAAACTAGCTAAATGGTACAAGTTTTGATAGAAGGTGTTCTTTTTTATTTTTTTTTAATCTCACCCAATGTTACAGCGAGACCCAAAGTCTCAAAACTTCAGCATTCAGATCTATAAATGCTTATCGATTTTTTATTTTTCTACTAACGATCATTAACAGAAATTAGGACATCTGAAATCAAAACAAGACTTGTAAATCTGACACCAAACACTAGACATAGATACTAGCCCTCGCTTGCCTTTTTTAAACAGATATGTGGGGACTTTATAATGAATTTCATTTTCTCCTGCCAGGATGCTTAATATATATGCAATTAAGATTTTATTCAGGCTCCCCTGAATCCCCGGAATGGATATAGAAATAAACAAAGGCCTTGCAATTACTCCGGGAGAGAATGCCTTCAGAACATGGCTTGCTTCGAACAAAATCCGTCACCTCCTGAAGTCCCTTTAAATTGTTGTTGGGGATTAGCCTCCTTATAATTGCCTTCCTTCTAAGTATGTCTTCTGGTTAATTAAAGATTCCAGGGGGAAAAATATCTTTTAGCTGTCACAGACCATGTTCAGAAGGCAAAGTTTTGAGGGCTTAGTAGTGGGGAGGGAGCCCCTATACTAAACCCTGCTCCCCCATGTATGAACTAAACAATCTTAATCCAGTCCATTTACTTCTCAGATCCTAGATTCCTCATCTCTAAAGTAGAGGAAATAATGATTTCTGTTTCATATAGTTAGGACTGAATGCGGCATTTAAATAAATGTACATGACGGGGCTGGCGAGCAGCTGGCCCACAGTGAGGCCTTCGCAATGGTAGAACAGTAGCTATTGTGTTCATTCGTATTCCTTACAGTCATGGCTCTGCGCTGTTTGGGTGTTAAAAGAGAAAGGTAGTATTTATTATAGTTCACATTTAAAAGTTAAGTGAATGGATACATTTTCTAAATTTCTAAGTTTTTTTATCCCTGATGATTTTGCTCATTTTCCTGGAATACTAAGTATCTCCTACATTTCTCTGCAAGTGAATGTTAGACTATAACAAAAATGCATAGATGCATAAATCACAGTGTGTCCTCCTAAATGCCCACATGAATAGGTTTAATTTTTAATCTTAATTTAATTGCTTGTTTTTGTAGGAAAGGCAAGGTAGCGGAGTGATGAGAAGTATGAAATCTCGAGTAAGCTGCCTCAATGGTCTACTAGTGGTCTGAACTTAGACCAGTCACAACCTCTTTGTCTCAGGTTCCTCATAGTTACAGCAGAGATTATGGTAGGATCTCTAGGGTTTCGTAATAACCAATTAGTTCACAGTCTTAAAGAGTTTACAATAGAGCCTAGTCATAAAATAATCAACCACAATGAATGAATATGATAGAATTAATATCCTCGAACAGAATGATGATGTTCTGGGTTGCATCACCTAAGTAAAACTAATATCTTCAAGCAGAAAGATTGGGAAGAATGGAGGAGGACCTCATCAGAGGCTACAGCCCTCAGTCATATCAGTCCTAGGTCATATCAACATATAAAGAAAAGAAACATATAACATGGATATAGACAAGCAAACTGCCTTCAGTCAGCCCAAACGGAGACTTGAAGTCACACTCATTTGAAATACTCTCAAATTGCCTGATGGACTTTATTTCTTCTGTTCCAATCAAAGTTTTCTATCCCAATTAAAGTTTCTGTCAAGCAGCCTCTTCGCGGGCCAAGCCTGGGTGCCAGGCTAGATGCGTTTTTGCCCCACACAGACCTGGAGAGTCAAGGTTGCAGATGCAATCAACTTCAGGGGAGGATTTCTCAGCTGTATAGCACTATTGACCTTTGAGGCAGACAATTCTTTGTTGAGGGGGCTGGTCCCGCACATTATGAGATCTTTAGCAGTATCTCTGGTCTCCACCCACTAGATCCCAGTAGAAACTTGTTCCCCTACTTACAAAAACAAAGCATTTTTCCAAATATTGACAAATGTCACCTGGGAGGCACAGTCTCACTCAGCTGAGAACCACTGCTCTAGTAATGTAATAAATGACCTCGTAACTAGTGAAAATACACCATAAGAGACTTCTTATTGGCTGTCTCCATAGTTTTGCCCTTTCTAGAATATCATATAGTTGTGATACTGTTACAATAACCTGGTTGTTTAATAACAGGAAAGGATCAGGGGAGACTAGATAATATAACCATGCCATTTTACAGCTTTGCCAGGAAGCTGCAGTTTCACACTCTCCAGGTTTGTTACCCGCAAATCACCGGGGAAGGGACTAGACAATAGACACATGCCCAGTAAGGCCTGGGTGACATGGGAAGGTGCTTGCCTGTCAATCACACCTGGAAACAGGTAATTGGCCAGAGCAGGCATGGCCACTACAATTCATTTTCTCAAGCTATTGCAAGAACCCGACTCCCATAATGATGGAGGAATTGGACCCATTCATTTCTCCAGCAACAGCTGGACATGCAGTATGTAGCCTTTTCAGATTGCTTAGTAAGATGCATGTTTGTATTCTCCATGTCTTTTCATGGCTTGATAGCTCATATATTTTTTAGTGCTGAGTCATATTTCATTGTCTGGAAGTACCATAGTTTATTTATCTTTTCACCTCCTGAAGGACTCAGTTGTTTCCAAGTTTTGGCAATTATCAGTAAAGCTGCTATAAACATTCAGGTGCAGGTTCTGTAGGGACATAAGTTTTCAGCTCCTCTGGGTAAATACCAAGGAGTGGTATGGCCGAAGCATGTGAAGAAAGTGCCACAGCTGTCTTCCAAAGTGGCTGCACCAATCTGCACTCCTTCTAAGAATGAATGAGAGTTCCTGTCACTCACAACCTCGTTAGCGGTTGGTTCTGTCAGTGCTCCAGACCATGGCCCTTCTACTAGGTGTGTGGTGGTAGCTCATCGTTTTAATTTGCATTTTCCTGGTGACATAAGATGGGGAGCATTTTTTCACATGCTTACTTTCCATCTGTACATCTTTGGCGAGAGGCCTGTTTTTTAAATTTATTTCCATTTATTTATTTGTTTGTTTGTTTGTTTGTTTGTTTGTTTATGTTGTGGTTAATCCTCACCTGGGGATAGTTTTCCATTGATTTTTAGAGAGAGAGGCAGAGAGAGAGACATTGATGTGAGGGAAATACATCGATTGATTGCCCCCTGCATGACTCCGACTGGGGCCAGGGATCGAACCTGCAACCCAGGTACGTGCCCTTGAACGGGAATCAGACCCATGACCCTTTGGTCCACTGGCTAGCGCTCAAACTGCTGAGCCAAACTGGCCAGGGCAAGAGGTCCATTTTTAAATCAAGTTGTTTATTTTCTTATTATTGAGTTTTAAGAGTTCTTTGAACAGTACTTACTTAGATATGGCAATCTTATTTTTAGTTGACAGCATTTCTACTATTTCTTGTTCATAGAAGTTTGCTCTTGTTTTATATGCCCCGAAATCTCTCTAAGAATAAATAATTTAATTAAATGTCAAGTTTTCCATTGTTTACTCTATAAACTGTTTCATTGGGCACTACTTTTTCTGGTTGTTGTGTTTCTTTCTTTGGTGGTCCTTCCTCACTCTTAAGTGAGTTTTGGATGTCCATTCATTTCTGTTATTGAAATAAAGGAAAATCTTTGTTTACCTGCTGAGGATGCGTGTACTAGGTACCAAGAAGCTGTCAGTAAATTAGGGTGGGCACGGTGTGGAACTCACCTCTTGGAACATTACCCAATTTTCTGGCTCCAGAACTCACTAGGGAGTAGATGTATTTGCAACCTTAACCAGAAGCCAGAGCCTGGATCAGCTTCTCCTGGCCCTCCGCTGTGCGTGTGGTGGTTTCCTGATTCTGATTCTGCATCTCAGCAGTCCTGCTGGGTCCTCCCCAGGCAGATGCGTTCCTGTTTTCCAGACAACTTGTATAAACTCCCAGAAGTGAGAAAGGGAAGCAAAGGAAACACACACTAGGAGAAGGGAGGGTGAGTAACTTTTCTTAGTCATTCCTTATAGTCAGTACTTCCTGCTAAGGTCTTTTTATTCAACTCTTAATCCTCACAGCAGCTCTCCAAGATCATTATGAGTAGGTCCATTTTGCAAATAAAGAAAATGAGGCATGGAGGTCAAATAAATTTGTAAGTTCAAAGGGACATCAAATGTTAGCATTTTGTTTTATCTTTTATTTTGAAGCCAGTTCTTTGCCTCAAGATGCACTGATATGATTTACCTCGGTTATGCTCAGGTGGACTTCCTGATACCTAATAACCAACCTGTTTATTCCTCTGTAGGCTCATGTAACCCCTATTAAATTTTCTCAAGGGTTTCTAGCTCAGAAAGCTGTGGTTCAGGCAGATATATCATAATAGGTCACACTTTTAAAAGGGCAAGGGAGCGCCATTCATTTTGTAAGTTGAAAGGTATTTCTCAACATAGATCCATATATTTTAATTCTCTTCACCATGAGCAGAATATAAGATATGATTGTGACACTGGTCATGTCAGTGACTGTCACAATTTATCCCCCTGGTCATAATGGCTAGACTGTGTCCTTTTCTTCCCTCATCACAACATATATAGCTCTTTGGACTCATTCTCTAGATACAATGAGGAACACTAGTCTTTAATTAAGAGTCTAACCTCAAAGATTTCAAAAGTTACTGAGGAGAGGCATATATCTGAAGGCAGATATAGACATCTAAGATAACAGATTGGGGAGATGGAGAGGTCAAGTAAAAAGGTCCTAACTAAATTCAAGGATCAGTTGACAGGTCTGGCACCCAGGTAGACAAAAGACATTGTCATCTTCAACAGTATTTATGGACAAATATTGCTAAGTTATTATTACGGAGAGAAAAGAAAGATCTTACTGGAGCAGCATAAGAGGAAAGGAATGAATCCCTGTTTTGTTTTTGCTGTTAATTAGCTCGTTCTTCAAGCCACGTATTCTCCTTTTGTATAAACAGAGGGAATTGCACTCATTTCTAAGGCTCCTTCCAACACTAAGAGGCTATGAATCTAAGACACATACCCCACAAGCTGGAGCACCAGGTTATGTCCAGAAGAGAAACAGGACGAGTGGCCCACCATGTAGGTGTCAGGAGGGTGTGATGCACCAAACAAGGCCTTCATGGACCAAACAAAGTATAAAGCATGGGTGCTGTCTCTCTGAAGGTGCAAACAAAAAGAGTTTCAGAAGTCCTTTGCCAACAGGGCAGTTCTATATAAAGGTGCAATCTGATTTTTTTTAGCAGACATTTACTCATCTCTTCCCTTGTTCCGGCCACTCTTAGACAACAAGGCTGCTCAAGTGTTTTGCTAACAATGTAGAAGGCAGTTTTTATTGCAGGCAGTGGACATTTCTGCAGATAATATGACTGCACAGAGCTTTTCCTCACTATACTTTGGGGCCAAGGCAGAGATTTTGGGGTGTTTTGACTTGGGGTGAAGTTGAAAGGACAAGCTATAGGGCACTCCTCCCTTGGGGATCATGAGCTGGCTCCTGTAACCCATGAGGGCGGAGGGTCTCCAAGGTCCTATAAGGTGAACAAAATTATAGCCTCTGCCTTCCAAACTAGCCTATTCTATTTCCATAATAAGCCAAATTATGCATGAGTTATTTGAAAAAATAATTAAAAAATTATTACAAGATCACAAGAAAAGATGCATAATGAGAAGTATACAAAAAAGGAAAAGCCGTGTAGTCACACCTTACAGAGATGAAGACCTAGTCTAGCAACACAAAGATTGGTCTACGTTCAGCATCTATCCTCTGACCTCATTGGCTCTGCCACGTCTCCATCACAAGACTTTGCCAATCCCCAAATGGTGTTTTGTCATTATTCTATAAGTAAGCCATCCCCTGCATATCTTGTCAATTATCTTTATAATTCCCCCAGGAAGAGGATCTGATTGATCCAGTGTGTCTCCATTGGACCTGGTCGGCAGAGTTTCCATTGCACTTCACCCCATGGACTTGCAGAGTGACTTCCTTTGGCACAGTTATCTACTTATAGACCAATTATGAATGATAGGGTCAGTCACATAGAACTGGCTGGCCATAGAATATGGTTAAAAACCATTAGTAAGGAAGGAGATGGGAACTTCAAGAATGTGGATTTGAGCACAGCAGATATCTTGACCTACCCAGTGCACTTGCATGCTCAGAGACCATGGAAATCAGCCCCACATCGCTGCAGGCTGAGGTCTGCACAAGGCTTTCCTGCCCTCTTAGAGTGACGGCAGAAGCTCAGTGGTGTAACGAGATATATGGAGAATGGCGACCAGGCGCACACAGTCTGCTCCTGCCCAGAATGAGATACCCAAGGGGATGAAGTTGGGTAACGTGTTAAACCTTTAACATAAGCTGAGTGCTGTGTCAGCACTGAGCTAGCCACTCTCTTTGGTGCTGTTAGATACACATGGCAAGACTTCATTCCCATCATGTTTATCACTCCAGCAACTGCCTAAGGGGGTCATAAAAATGAGTAGCGTCCCGTGTCATTTTTTCTGGCACAGCTAAGACAATAGCCTTGAACTTGGAGACTGAGCTCTGGGTGTAAAGAGGGAATGGGCTATTATTCACGCCTTTCCTTCCTGGCTGCGTTAAATAACACTTTGGCAGGGGCTGTGTCAGAGGGGAGGAGGAAGGCTACTCAGTTCAACTGCAGTTTCAGATACAGATGCAGTGAGGAGTGGTCTTGCTGACCTCCAGAAAGTATCATTCTCGGCTCTGCTTTTTTAATTTGTGTAAATCTGGGACTCTGCACTTGCAGAAGAGAAGAAAAAAAAAGGACTGTGACTGAGATGGTTGTGTCATTGAGTGATAGGAATAAGGCATGATTTTTTTAATGAGATTATTATTATTTTTTTTTTTTCTGCTAGAGTCTTGGACTCTAAAAAAGAAGACTGTATTTGAACATATAAAAGGAATGCGATGGAAATGTCCTGAGTAAAGTGTTATCACATTTCACTTCAGGGAGACATGACATATGAATTCACAAGCCCAAGATGGTGACAAAGTCTTTGGGGATGGGAGGGGTTGCTGTCCTTGCTGAGTGTCCCTCCTGTCCCTGGACACTGGGTCCAGAAGGAACAGATGTTTCCCCGCATGGCTGAGAACACATGCCTCTTTCTGTGTGTTCCCAGAGTAGCCCCCTTCTGATAAGACACATAAAGAAAAAGAAGTCCCAGGCTCTGTTCTGTGGACTAGGTGAATGGGGAAAGAATTTCCTTCCTTGGTTCCTGGGAGTTAAAATCGAGAACAAGTGAAAACCATTCATATCATATGTGCATAGAGACAGTGTAGCATAGTTAAAAAATAATAATAATACACATTGATATATTTTGCTATCAGATTTTGAGTTGAATCTGTCAGTTCCTTGCTGTCTGGCTAAAAGGCTTTGAACAAGTCCTATTACCTGCCTGAATTTTGGTTTCTTCAACTGTCAAAAACAGTATTAAAGTGTGTAGATGTCATGACGAGTAAATTGGGTGGTAGCTGTGTAGCACTTAGCACAGCGCCAGAAAATGAAATGACCTCGCCCAGAATGGGCTGACTTCTGCCTTTCTTGACGACCGCATTTTGGGCCAGTTTCCTAGTCTATCTCTATCCACCTGACACCCTGGCCTTATTTTAGTTTCTCAAACCCTCTAGGCTTTATCTAGTTTCTGGGCCTTTTCTTGTAACGTTTCCACTGCCTAAAAGGCTCTCTCAGTCTCCAACTCTTCCTTCATGTGGATAATGTTTTCCAACATTTAGATTTCACTTTTTAAAAAAATATTTAAAAAATTTTTTTTCTTTCTTGATTTTAGAGAGAGAGGGGAAGGGAGAGGGAGAGAGAAATAGAAACATTGATGAGAGAGAACACTAACTGGCCGCTTCCTGTATGCCCCCTATTGGGGATCAAGTACGCAACCTGGGCGTGTGCCCCGACCAGGAATCGAACTGGGACCTCTCAGTCCACTGGATGACGCTCAATCCACTGAGACACACTGGCCAGGCTTAGATTTCACTCTTTAAATGAGATTCCTCAGATACGCACATTAGTGTTTCTAAATCTACAGAACAGGTGAGATTTCTCCTGTGTGTTTTGTTTTTCTTAGCACTGTACGATTATCTGCCACTGCACTTATTACAACTCTGGTTAAATATATTTTTTATAAATTATCTTTTTAAATGTTAGTCTGCTGCACTGAAATGCAAACTTTGTGAAGGAAAAAACCTATCGTCTTTTTCATCAGTCTCCTCCAGCCCCCGCCATAGTCACTGTACCCACGAGTTACTCAATAAATCCTTGGGGATTATGGTTCCGTTCCCTGCATCATGGTTCATGAGCATTACCCAGCTGGAAGGACAATGTCTGTAAAGCAAATGGGGAACATTATCTGAGTCCAGACAAGGGGTCACAGTCCCCCTAGGAAGGCCAAATGTACTCCATAGAACTTGACAAAGTCAACCATGAAGGGTTATACCCCTGGTGCATACATTTTCCATTATTATTTGAACCTTCCTTAAAAGAGGGCTATGTTTTACCTTTCTGTGTTTTCAGGGCCTGTAAGAGGATCCAGTACATAGTGACACTTTATACATATCGTGAATGAATGAGTAAATGAATGACGCACACACAAGCTGGTAACTCCATATTTCAAGTATACAGAGAAACAGATTTGTTGAGTGTCTGTTCCAGATATTTTTTATTTCATACCTTATTTAATTCATATAACAATCTATGGACAATTACCACTTCTTTACAGATAATAATAATGATAACATCCAACTTTTATTAAACCCAACTTGGCGGAACTGAGTCCAGAATGTATGAAAGACCATTCCAGGGCTGCATGGTGAGTTAGAAAGTATGTTATATCTAAAAACTATATATAAATAGATACACCTATATATGTAAAAGATATATATGGAGATATTGGAGCAATAGAAGAACATGTAAAACCTCCACGGAAAAGAGAAAATATTAGAAAACAAGTGACTTTATTCTGATACTGAAAGAGTGAGTAGCAAATACCCAGACCATGAGCAGTGGATGGAATTTCCAGGACGAGGAAACAGCTAATGTGAAGGCTGGTGTGCGATGTGTGCCTGGCACACCCGAAGAAGCCACAGAATTCTGGTGCGGCTGGAAGAAAGGCTTAAGGGCGGAGTGGTGAGAAATCGGGGTGGAGATTGGGTGTATGGGGCTGGACCAGCAACCGTCCCATAAACGTAAGACCCAGAGGAACCATTCCATGCTTCTAAGCCATTGGATGTTTTCACAGGTTTCTATTCACTTATCATCTAGAAAGTGGATTGGGGGGGGGGGCCCACCTGCAAGAGGTGGTTGAAGACCAGGAAGACTGCACCCCTCAGTACGGAAGGAAGCGGGCCTGTACTAAAGATGGTAAAGGACAGTGTGAACAGGGAGATGACTGTGCTTTGAGATATTCAGGAGAGAATCCATTTTTCATGTGGTAGGCACCATTATGTCTAATTTATAGATAAGAGATTCTAAGGTTGGTAGAGGAAAAGTGATTTCTCCCAAAGCCCCACAGGAACTCGAGAGCAGATGGGTTCCACAGCTCCACCCCTCCCACCGCTTGATACCATCCCCCAAAGCTTGATGCCCCAGACATGTGAAGCTGTGGTCTCTGACGAGACCACCAACACCCACAGCAACTGGCATCCTCTTTGCATGGCATTCCCACCACCTTCTCTTTCTTCCCCCAAAGCTCTGCTGTTGTGCAAAACACTTTAAATCATCAGACGCAAAATCTCTTTGAAAATCAAAATCTCTTTGAAAGCCAGAGATTCAGTTAAGCACTGAATGACGGAAAGCAGAAAAGTTAACCTGCAGATCAAATCTAGATTACCTGTGTCTCTAACATGCATAACAGTATCGTCCACTGACATAGCTAGGATGTTGCTGCTTTAAAAAAAAAAAAACCTCCTGGTTGGCATCTCAGAAGCAAGCACCCCTTGGCTTATTTGCTGCTTTCTTCGACAAGAATAAACAAATCTTTAAAAATATAATGAGTCAGGCCATTCTCTCTGTGGCATATAAGTGACTCCAAGGAACTCCAGAAGGCCCCTGTTGAGGGTCATTACCTCTGCCAAGCCCTCTGGGAAACATTCGGTAAATAACTACTTCCCCACGTTGCATGGATACCCTGTTGTTCCAAGCATGGGCCAGGGCCAGGGCCAGGGAGTAACTCCTGAACCGGGAGGATCTGGCTGATTAACTTTCCATTAAACGCTTCCAGGCTCCAAGCTGAAACTCCAGGGATCAAGCTGAGAGCTGAGGAAAAAAAGAAACAATCTGAAATGCTTGGCTGGTAATTAACATCACCAGGTGACAAATCAATACTACCTGGTTCTTCCCATAAACAACGATAACCGGGAGAACGGAGGAGTCCAGCCCAAAGCCTCCTGGGCATTTTTCCGTGGCTACTGTTCCTTTAAAGACAGCAAGGTGAACAGGGCTGGATGGTTTTTTTAGCTGTAGGTGGCAGGGAGGCCTGAAGACACAAACAGATCTTTCAAGGGAAAGTGAATAAAGAATAATCTGAGATATTGGACAAAAATAAATGTGAATTTGCGTGGGTGGTTTTCAAACTTCAGTGTATGTAAGAATTAACTGGAGAACTGGTTAGAAATGCAGATTCCAGAAATTCTGTGTCAGGAGTATACATTCTGTTTCTCAGATCATGCTGGTGCAGGTGGGTAATAAATCATACTTGAAGGATCTCTTAAATACCTAACAGTTTCCTTTATTCGGTAGTTAGAGCCGAACAGCTAAAGAAGTACTGAGGTCCTGACAACTTGGTAGCTCTTTGAAAAAGCGATGCATAGAAATTGAAGAAAAATTAACTTCCTTCCTTCTTAAATGGCCACAAGCGGTGCTTGATAATGGGATGTGCACACCTGTTGGGCCCTGCGCAGCTTTTCAAAGGCAGCAGATCAGACACGGCCACCCCCATTTTCCTGCTCACGTTGACGTTCACTGGGGCTGACTTTTTATCACGGCAACAGCTGCAAACCCAGCTTCCAAAGGATAGGACACCACTGGATGGAGTACAACGTGACTGACAAAAGTCAAATATTGCTGTGTTTTCCTAACAATTTAGAGTATCTCTGTGCACGCCTGTGAGTTTGGTATAGCACTCCAGTTCAAGTCAGCACACGCTCTGGGAATCGGGGCGTGAGCAGCAGTGAAAACAGAGAAGATGAGGTCGCTCAGACCCCCAGAATTTCTTTATAGGAAGAGATGGGCAATTAGAACCTCATGAGATATATATATATATATATATATATACACACACACACACACACACACACACACACACACACACATATATATCACTATTTTATATCTGTAAGAATATGATTAGTTAAATGGATAGAAGCAATGATAAATAATATCTACAATTGCTACAGAAAAAAATCTACTTTAACAAATTGTTCCAGTTATGCAGAAATACTATTTAATGAAATATTGAGAGGGACAAAGAAAGAAAGAGAAGATGAGGTCAGCTCAGACCCCCAGAGTCTCTTTATTGGAAGAGATGGGCAGTTAAACAGATACTTGGGAATAAGGAATTGCCCAGCCTTTTGGAGATGGAGGACACTTTCCCATTTCAGGGTAGACTGTCTAGCACACTAGCTTTAGGCTTCTCAATAACCCTAATTGGAAGTGTGTTAGTAAGTGGTATGGTTTAGTTAAGCAGTTTAAAACATATAGAAATGCCTTTTTTTTTTTTTTTTTGCATACCTCCTACTATGTTCCAGGAAAATATCAAAATATCTACATTAGGTAATTTCATCTGTCCAACAAACCTGTGAAGTGTTATCCCCATTTTCCAGTAGGGATCAAATTGGCTTAGATACATATCCAATATTCTTTTTTTTTTTTTTTCATTTATTGATTTTAGAGAGAGAGGAAGTGAGAGGGAGAGATAGAAACACTGATGAGAGAGAACATCGACTGGCCACCTCCTGCATGCCCCCCTCTGGGGATCAGGCCCACAATCTGGGCATGTGTCCTGACCAGGAAGCGAACCGGCGGCCTCTTGGTGCATGGATCGACGCTCAACCACTGAGCCACACCGGCCGGACCGTATCCAATATTCTACCGATAGTGAGTGTTACAGTTTGGCCTGGAACCTAGTTTTCATGGGCTCTAAAACCCACGCTCTTTGCTCTGTAGCTAGGTCCTCATTTATGAAAACAAATGCCCTCAGGTGGCCACCACGTAAGTCTAGGAGGTTCAGCTTGAGATGCTCCATTTATTCTTGCTTCACCATTTATTAGCCATATGAACTTGGGAGAGTTACTTAACCTCAATAGCCTCATCACCCAAAGAGGCTAATACTGGCAACTAACTACTTTTTAGTTATTGGGAAAGAACTGACATAAAGCCCTTTGCACAGTTTCCAGCACAGTAAAAGCATTCCATCAGCGATCGCTGTTACGAAAGCTCCACTCGCGGTACCATGAGCAGGTGTATGTTGCCTGTGAATTTATGTCAAGTATTTAGAAAAAGAGATTATATTAAAATATAGGCTGTGTTTATGTTACATGGGTTAGAATACCCCATCATTCAGAAAGGTGATGATACTTTGGAAAATAAGATCTCCTATGTAACCCCAATATAATCTTTGGGTGTATATATAGTTCACTCTGGAGTACTTCACTACACTTTTGTTGGCAAGGAGTTTTTCACTGGCTATTAAAAACCAAATAAAAATAAATGAAAGATATCTCAAGGAGATTCCCACATGGGCCTGTTACATAGTGAGCCATTGCAATCCTCTCCTTGGGCCTATGCATTTAACCCTGTGTGAAAGGTGGAAAGAGGAAAGAGATTACACCTATGTCCTCCCTTCCAATAAATTCCAGGTAAACATTACTCTACCTGGACATCTAGATTTCACTCCCCCTACCCTATCTTATTGGGGGAGATCATTTAATTACCTAATCTCTTTGGGACTTAGTTTCCTTATTGATTTATATTTAAATATATGTCGAGCATTAAACTGTTATCAGTGGAAGTGGAATTCTTGTGATGTCATGAGGAAAAGAACTTCCTGAGACTCGCATGGGAGGATGAGTAATATATATTCCAGTGGAAATAAACCCCTGAGTTTCCAATGTCCCATTTCCCAGATGCTTAAAGCATGTGTGTTTGTCTGTGTGTGTGTGAGAGAGAGAGAAAGAGAGACAGAGAGCGAGAGAGAGAGAAAGAGTTGTATTATACCAGGACCAAAGGAAAAGGATCTTTTCTGCCCTTCTATTTTGGAATTTATTCTAAAACTGATGCCATTTCTCATACCCTCTGGGCTTCTCCTGGTCCAGGTTGAACAATTTCCTTGAGACCCATTAAAAACAAAACATAGCGATTAACTTTCCTTTCCTTGATATTTTAAATATTTTGGTTTGAGAGCATTAATTATGCATTGGTGGTTGAAGGTAAAAATTAAATATCCACAAAGCTCTAACTTAAGTAAAGATTAAAGAATCTAGAAAAACTTTGTTTTTTAACATTACTATTCCACTTACACACACATAAAAATACTGATTTACAGAGACTTTTCCAGACTTATAAGTATCCTTAATATTATTCAGTATTAATTCTGTGTTTTATGTATTATTATTAAAGACTGTTTTATTCTCTAACTTGAAATAGAGGTATAGATGCCATAGATATAAACACAGATCCAGTCAGAGCTGGTGTCCACTTATAAGAGCTAGGTGTCCACTTATAAGCTACCAGTCTCCCTTCATACCCTGGGATTTCCCCAAAGTTGTTATCATTCTAACATGTCCATATCCAAGGCAGGGAAAAGGCAAAGAAAGCAGTGCTTTTTAATTTTTTTTCTTTGGTTTCTTGATCCCAGTTACTAAAGCTTGGTATTACCATGAAATATTGATTTATTTATGTGTGTATATTTTTAATGGAAAGGTAGTTTATAGGGAGTAGGGAAGGAGAGAAAGAAGTGTTGATAGCTCCATGGATGAATGAGTGAATGGTTAACAGAGTAGATATAGGATTTGATTAAAAAAAAAAAATCCCATGGCATATTAAAACCAGAGAATAGGAAAGCATTTAATTACTGAATGAAATAGGTGCTGTTTTGACAGCTGAGTGCAATATTTTGTCTCATGTTAATAAAAGTCAGTGTTTTTAACCTCTTTTATGTGCCTGCCTTAGTGTTTGGGGTGAGGAATAGAGGTCAGTGGTAAACATGATCCATTCAACCTCTTGGAACTTATAGAACAATTAGTTTCATACAGTCCTCACTGCCCCTTTAGGTAGGTCTACTGTCTCCATTGTATCAGTGTCGGAATCAAGTTTCAGAGAGGTGAAGTGACTTGTTCACAGGTAGGAGTATTGGAATCAGAAACTGAACTCAGGTCCTTTTGAGTCCAAATTCCAGTCCCTTACTCTACACTGGGCTACCTGCCCCCCAGGTATACTGATGATACAGAACTAATTAATGTACTAGTTGCTCCTCTATATTTTTTCAACATAGTTTGGTTTCATAGATAGTACTATTCTCTCTGGCATACTGTTGACAATATTAGCTTTGAACATATTATAACATACATATAGTAATGATAATCATTAAAAGCAAAAGTGAGTGAACCACAGGACTTCATCTAAATTTTCAGAACTATATTTAGCTATAACATCATTAGGCTGCAAAAGTAATAATAAGGAAAGAACATGTTCTAGTTACAGCCCCATTTTAGATGATCAATGACCCAGAACTGTCCTTTCCTCTGGTCGTCTACCTCACATCACCTGGGAAGCTCGTTAAAAATATAGATTACTGCCTGGCTCATGTGGCTCAGTGGTTGAGCATCAACCCATGCACCAAGAGGTCATCAGTTCGATCCCCGGTCAGGGCACATGCCCAGGTGGTGGGCCAAATCCCCAGTTGGGGGGTCATGTAGGAGGCGGCCAATCGATGTTCTCTCTCCTCAATGTTTCTACCTCTTTCTCCCTCTCCCTTCCTCTCTCTCTAAAATCAATAAAGGAAAAAAATATATATATAGATTACACACTCTAGTGAATCAGCGTCTTTAAGAAAGAAGAAAAAGCCTCTGAGGAATCTGTATTTTAAATCATTTGCCCAAGTCATTTCAGGCTATAATAAGTATGGTAACTAATCTTGTAGATGTGAACTACTCCACTACAGATGGGGAAGTATAGTTTGATCTCTCTTATTGCTCAAAATTGAATTATTAAAAGCTCAAAACCTCATCTAGAATAGTAGCAAGTTCAGTACTTTTCTCTAAAAGGGGAGCAGACTCCCCACCACTGTTGTCTTAAAAAAGTAAACAAGAAGTCTTATGCAAACAATTGATTCTACCACTGGATTAAACAAGGAGAGCTGTAGACTAGAATTGATTCACCGGTGCCATTGTTCCGTTTCTCTTCCTGACGCCTGTTGCTATTAAAAGTCAGTCTCTCAAGACCAAATCTCTTGGACATTTGAGGAAAGGTGACTCCAAGCATTTGATGCTGTGCTCTGGATGTCTGCTCTGCGCTCAGCTCTCATTTTCATCCTCAGCGCAGCCATCCCCTAAGGCTCCCTGGGAGTTGTAACAGATGTTGCCTCCACGTTCTCCCCTCAATTGCAAAGCCAAAAAGTGACTTCTACCCCTCTTCTCAGGGAAGAGAGCTTGATTACTTCTAATGGAACAGAAAACCTTGAACCAAAGACATCCATTTTTGACAAGTTTCCAGCTTATCTTCTACCATACCCACCCTCTGGAAAGTTCTCTTTCTTTATCCTTCATCATAAAAGGATAAGGCTGATTATATTCCCATTCCTTGCCAATACAGCTTGACTGGTTTGCTGCTTCTTTTGTTGTTTAATCCAAGACTTCAAAAACACAAAAGACCCTGTTTCCTGAGAAGATGAGTCATCAGTCATTCAAGGTTTCAGTCAAATGAAATTCTCCCTTCCCAAGACCACCAAATAAATCTCGGAGTCTTGTCAAACACAGAAAAAATGGAAACAAATTCAAGTTAGAGCTGTATAAACTTATTGTAAATACACCTTTGATTATGATTGACATCATCATTATTTCTTTCAATTACCGTGGTCCTTATGTCACAATGAGATACTGTAGAAAAAGCCACTTCCTAAGAATGTACATCAATTCTTTCCTATATCGTTGCCCTAAAATATCAAGGGAAATTACAGCTCTCTGCACTATAAATGTGTGAAGTGTTGCGTCCACACCTTTTCAGTTTTTATCAACTGACTTTTCTCTACTTCATAGAATATAAATTCCAGACAATGTGTAATAATTTTTACACAAACTAAAGAGTTTTCTTAATCAAGTGTTTTGGAAAATTACCAGTACAATAAAATATTTTACTACCAGTTCTACAAAGCACTGTGAATCTGCAGAAGAAGATTTAGTACTGGAGTTATCCTTAGGCTAAAATATGGAAATCATTTTTCCAAAGAATATCTTGCATCACTGATATTCTACAAAATTCACCACACGAAATGCAGATTCCAGCCAATTTCTGTTATTGATTATTCTATCAACAAATATTGTTGAATATCACCCATGTTCTCAGCACTCCTTGGGGTAAATAGAGCAGGATGGAGAAATGTCTAGGAATTAAAGGTGGTGGTAGTGGGGGGGTGGCAAATAACATTCTTACTTGTCACATACAATGACATAATAACTATATTAACTACCTAGTATGCTCTCTCAATTAATCCTTTCAAGTGTTTTCTGAAGTCCTTTGCCTCTTTCCTTTAATTTATAATTTTTTTCCTTTATTGATTTTTACAGAGAGAGGAAGTGAGAGGGAGAGAAAGAGAAACATAGATGAGAGAGAACATCGATTGGCTGCCTCCTGCATGCTCCCCACTGGGGATCAGGCCCACAACCTGGGCATGTGCCCTGACAGGGAATTGAACTGGTGATGTCTTGGTGCATGGGTCGATGCTCAGCCACTGAGCCACACCGGCCGGACCCCTTTCCTTTAATTTAAAAAGAGTTTTAAATTTTTTAATCTATGAATACACAATTATAGTAACACGAAAGTATAATCACATTGTGCATATTATGACTGTTTTAAATATTTATTTACTTATATTTTTAAGACTTTATTATTTGCAGCAGTTTTAGGTTCACAGCAAAACTGAGAGGAAGGTACAGTGATTTTCCATGTCACTACTATAATGGGAGGCTGTGTCCCCACACATGCATAGCCTCCCCTATTATCCACATCCCCCACCAGCGTGGCACATTTGTTATAACTGATGAAAATACAATGACACAGCATTATCACCCAAGTCCACAGTTCACATTAGGATTTATTCTTGGTGTTGTGCATTCTATGGTTTTGGATGAATATATAATAACATGTATCCATTATAGTATCATACAGAGATTTTCCACTGTCCTAAAAATCCTCTGTGCTCTGCTTATTCATCCCTTCCCCATTCCAAACTCTTGGTAACTACAGATCTTTTTATTGTCTCCATATTTTGCCTTTTCTACAATGTCACATAGTTGGAATCATATAGGACGTAGCCTTCTGAGACTGGCTTCTTTCATTTAGTCATATGCATGTAGGTTTCCTCTGTGGCATGGTAGCTCATTTCTTTTTAGTGCTAAATGATACCGTTCATTGTATGGATGTGCCACCTTTTATTTATCCACTCACCTGCCAAAGGTAAAGTTCCTGCAATTATAAATACAGCTTTCATAAACATTCTTAAGCAAGTTTTTGTGTGGACACACGTTTTCAACTTCTTTGGGTAAATACCAGGAATATGATTGCTGGGTTGTATGGTAAGAATATGTTTAGTTTTGGGAGAAACTACCAAAGTGTCTTTCAGCTATTTTGGATTTTGCATTCCATAAATTAGAGTTCCTGTTGCTCCCCATCCTTGCCAGTACTTGGTGTTTTTAATATTCTGAATTGTGACATTCTAATAGGTGTATTGTCACTGTTGTTTTAATTTGCAATTCCCTGAAGACCCGTGATGTGAAGCCTCTTTTCATATGCTTATTTGTCATCTGTATATCTTCCTTAGTGAGGTGTCTGTCAAGGTCTTTGGAACATATTCTCTGTGGGTTGTTTTTCTTTTCTTATTGTTGAGTTTTAGGTGTTCTTTGTATATTCTAGATAACGGTGTTTTATCAGATGTTTCTTTTGCAAATATTTTCTCCCAATCTGTGACTTATCTTTTCAATCTCTTGACACTGTCTTTCACAGAGCACACTTTTTAAATTTTATTAAAGTCCTGCTTCTCAATTATTTATTTCATGAATTGTGCCTTGGGTGTTGTATCTAAAAAGGCATTACCATACCCAAGGTAAAATAGGTTTTTTTCCTATGTTACCTTCCAGGAATTTTGCAGTTTCACATTTTACATTTAGGTTTATGATCCATTTGGAGTTAATTTTGTGAAGGGTGTAAGGCTGGGGTCCACATTCATTTTTTTTTTTTTTTAACATTTGTTTGCCCAGTTGTTCCAGCACCATTTGTTGAAAAGATTATCTTTGCTCCATTGTATAGCCTTTGCCTATACAATGTCAAAGATCAGTTGATTATATTTATGGGATTCTATTTTTGACTCTCTCTATTCCACTGATTTATTGGTTTATTCTTCTGCCAATACCACACTGTCTCGATTATGGTAGCATTACAGTCAGTCTTGAAGTTGGGGAGCGTCGGTCCTTCGACTTTGTTCTTCTCTTTCAATAGTGTGTCTGCTGACTGTGTTTTAATGCAGTATGGTTTCCTGTTCGAACTTGACTTCTTTTCACTCTTAACCCCCTCTGTGCACAGGAGGCACCAGCTCCACACAGATCCCTTCATGTGAACACACGCATGGGTTTTCCACCACAGCTTTCTCTAACTTTCCTGTAACTACTTACTCAGGCTTGCACATATCTCATCAATTCTAAGATGCACTTTTGTCACAATTTAATGTCTCTGAAATTAAGATACATCTTATAATTGCTGTGGTATTCTCAAATGTTGCTAGCACATCGATATCCAAAGAAGGGGAGTTCAGGGCCCGATACAAAATGCTCGAGTTCTCATTTTAACAATGTTAGTAACCTTGACTGCAAAGGAAGATGTTGTGTGAAAATTTAAAATATCTGTGATCTCAATTTGAAAAAAGACTCAGAAAAGTCCTAATGTGGATATGAAGAAGTTTTAACAAAACCTTGAATGATTTATTTTGCTTACATGTTCCTTTTTACATATGACAATATTTCTGTAAGTCAAGCGCTGATGTTTAGTTAAATCTAAAAGAGCTCTTTAAATGAAAATTAAATTTCTAAGTGACAAAAAAGTCTTCTGTCATAGTTTAATTTCAGCCCTTTTTCTTTCATCTTTTAATGAAAATAGAATCATATTTTATAATTTACTTTTATTTTGCTTGTCTCACTGAGTGAGAAATTCCTCCAAATGCAAGGGACACATCTCATATCTATTTATTTTATTGGCTTAATATTTCACAGTGAATTCAATCCTTTATTCCTCTATTGATAGGCATTATTTTATTATTGCTTTTTTTGCACTATAAACAATGCTATAATAAGCATCCTTATAAATGTGTCTTTACATATTGTAGATTCATCTATTTGGGAGAGCTTTCTGGAAGTGAAATTGCTAGGTCAATATGTGTATGCTATATAAAATTTAATTTAAAAAAAGGAAAATTCTAATTTATACTAGCAAGGCACAAGAATATTCTTTTTCCTGGAGTCATGCCAGAAATATATTATTACTCTTTTTTTTTTTTAATTTTTTTTCTTTATTGATTTCAGAGAGATAGAAAGGGAGAGGAAAAGAGATAGAAACATTGATGAGAGAGAACATTGACTGGCCGCCTCCTGCATGGTCCCCGCTGGGGATTTGGCCCACAACCTGGGCATGTGCCCTGACCAGGAATCGAACCGGCGGCCTCTTGGTGCATGGGTCGTCGCTCAACCACTAAGCCACACCCGCCGGGCTATTATTACTCTTTATTGAAGTCAGTATGAGGGAGTTCCCTAGTTTGTTGAGTACTTTTATGATGAAAGTCTTCTGGATTTTCTCAAATGCTTTCTCTCATAAATAAGATTTGGAGTAGAATGGAAGGGTAGATTAAAAGTGTCATGAACGATTAGAGACAGCAAGGGCCTGACCAAGAAGCCAACATTAAAGAGTGCATGAATTCGCATTTAGAAAAGTAGAAGAAAAATGGGAATGCATATTGGATGTAGAGGGAGTAACATGATCAAACCCTTATAGGCAAATGGAATCATGAGTTAAGAATGAGTAGGTACTTTGTATCTAGTTTTTACTAACTTCCTACCTTATAAGTATAAACAATTCTCCGTAGATGTTCTAGCAACAGTCCTAATTAACAGCCAGCATCAATTGCCAAGTATCTGAGTGTATAAGTTTTCAAACTGCCTAAGAACCACCTGGCTGAGCTCAGTCAATCCCCAGAATCATGAGAAATAAAGAAAGAAATGACCATTGTCGATTTAAGCCACTGAGTTTAGGGGTGCTCTGTTAAACAATAGTAAATAAATAGAGAAACAACAACAGAAGCAGTTTAGAAGGAAGACTGCATTATGGAAAAAGAAGTAAATGTCTGGCCAGACCAGGGTATAGCTACTTATAAATTCAAGTAATACATTCACTAGGCATTTTATCTAACATGCACAAGGCCAGGTCATAGGCCCTCAAGACCTAAAGAGGAGCACAAAACAGTTTCTGCTCCAGAGGAAGGCACCACCCGAGGAGATGGAGAGACATTATCCATAGCCAGCGATAATAAAATGGAGCAACCTTACAAAAGGGATGTGGACTCGAAGGAATGGGAGCACGTTCTGCCTAGAAACAAGGAAAAGAAGAGATTTTCGAAATAAAGCAGTGAAAGCATTTTGAAAAAGGGAAAATAAGGAGGAAAAGTTTTCAGTAAAAAGGAACAGCATGTATAAAGTACAGAAGTTTAGATTATGCGTCTTACATGGTCTGTTAGAAGTCAGATGTAGCGTGAGTGTCAGTAGGGGTGATGAGAATAGTGGGGGATGGGGTACATGACCCTTTAAAGGAGTCTGGACTACTCTGTAGGCTGAATAAAGACAATCCCTAAAATGAATGCTAGCATAATACATTGACCAAAGATCAAGAAGACAATCCTACTGTCTCCAGAATTTTTCAGAATAAGAAATGTATCTACTCCACCAAGCATCATTACTGGCTACACTATCTTCTTTAGCAAGTAATAATGGAGACGTAGGTAGTCACTGTAAGTGTTCTTTGAAAGGGATCAGTCATCCAAGTTCATTCATAATATGCACCTGAAGTTTATTAGGTGAAAAGAACCCTATGCTTTGTGTCAGATGGTATTCTTTCTAATTTTCCTTCCCTGTCTCTGTGCTTATACAGGAATAGGTTTCATTTCAAAGCTGAATGAAATGATCATCACAAATGAAAGTGAAATCACTAACAAATGAAGGCATTGCTATGTGACTATGACCCAATCACCACATTGAGAGCTGGAGACACAGTTCCAAGAATTCCCAAATTAATTTCATTTCTATGATTATGATAGTACTCCTGATCATCCTTCCTGGCAGCTTTCTTTCACTGGCGCTCAAAAATTATCAGCACTCATTGGAAGTGCTCAGCAATTCAGCCAAAATCGCTCACTAAAGCCCATGAGTTACTAGCAAAGAATAGAAGTAAAGCTCCCAAATAAACAATTGATTTGTTCGATAGTAACCAAAAAGGTGATAAATGCCCCCCACCCCATGCACTGGAATTAAATTAAATCTTTTATCTATGTAAAAGATTATTAACATACTTTATAAGCATATTTACTGTTAATAATATTATTAATATAATAGCTGACTCTCAAGCATTACGGTCCAGATAATGATCTTAGCATTTGATATCAATTAACTTAATTCTCACAGCAGCACTGTGAGTAGTTCTCTTGCACTTGGGAAGCTTGCTTTGGGAACCCAGCCACCATGCTGTAAGGAAGCCCAGGCCACACGCAAAGGTTACAAGCAAACATTCCAGCCAACAGCCCGAGCTAAACTGACAGCCAGCAGCCAGCATCCACTGCCAGGCATGTGTACAAATGGGCCTTCAAATGATATTAGCCTCAGCTTTGACTTTTCCAGCTGAGGTATTAGAAGCCATGGAGCAACGACAAGCATCCCTGCTGGGCTCTGTCTGACTTCCTGACCCACAGAAACTGGGAAAGAGTTTTACTGTAACTTGTGAGGCAGAGATAGATAACTACTACATTCCCACGTTACAAATGAGGAAACCCTGCTGTAATTATTTATTAAAATGTCTGTTTCCTCCACTAAGACTGTGTCTTATTTGTCATTGTATTTTCTGTCTAAGCACCGGTCCTGGCACTAATGTAGAGCAGTAAGTGTTTACTCAATGAAGAGATAATGAGAACCAGAGACGGAGAGCAGAGATCCATTCTCCTACGCTCACTTTTCCTCTCTATCCAATTCCCCTTAAGAACAGTCAGTCTTCACCTGGGCAAGCAAACCTAAATTGTTCATTTGTTACAAAGAACGAGGCCCGTGAAAATCACACAAAGAAGGTGAATTACAATCTGGAACTTTTGCGGGAAGATTGTTGAGCCAAAGTACCTTTTTGCCAACTACTGAGACAAAGCATGTTGTTTTTTCCTAACTTTATAGTTATCAGTGGCAATCTCTGAAGCCAATAGATAGCACTGCTATCTAGTATTGATGGAGCCCAGAGACCAGCATCCTTCCTATCTTAAAACTTGTGTTTACTGTCACGTTAGTGCCCTTCAGATACTGTGGCCTGCTCCTTGGTTTTGAGTACAGACAGCAGAGAAACGCATGCGACAGAGAGTCCCTCCGTTCCCTGTTGCTGTCCACGTGCCTCCCTTTCCTGGCATCGCTGTGTGCTCCGTGCCCACTGGCCTTCCCCTGTGATGCTCTGAAGAGAAGTCTGCCCTCGCACGATTGGAGCCATTTGCCAAAAGTGGCTGGGAGACTATGTGAACCACACAATGACTGATAGGATAAACCTATGACAACTCAGCTCTCCTGGAGTTGGGACAGATTCTTAAGTGTCATTTATATCTCAGGCTGCCCTTCAGGAGCCATCTGAGGCCCGGACTTGGGATCTTCTTCCTCCCTGTCCAGAGCTCCCCACTATCTTAAAGACTTTTCAGGGTGCTCATCTTTAATAACTTAGCTGTACACAATCCTCATGTCATGATCTGCTTCAGAAGAACTAACCCCAAGGCAAAGGGTATCAGCTTTGTTGGGGAAGAGAAGTAAGCAACCTATTGATAGACAATCATAAGGCAGGGACTGTTTCAACTTCGCAAGCTATTCTTAATTTCTTAACCATGTTCAAATTGTCCCCAGGGTGCTGCCACAATGGAAGAAAGAAACCAATCAGGCACATCAAAAACGTGAGGATAGTGACTTCATAATGTTCACTGTCATCTTGGGTACAAGCTAATATGTTCAGATATGTCAAATTATATAGATGCATGCATTATAATTGTACAAATTATGTATATATTATATATTACACAGTATATATTAGAATACAGGGAAATCTTACCAGGGAAAGGAATAAGTATCATTTCTATTACAAGCCTGACACTGTGGATTCTGTGATCAAGGGACTAAGTAGCAATCACTGGTAAGGGCACAGAAAGATCAACTGGACCATGGGGATGCCCCCATCCAGCTGGTGCAAGAATGAAATAAAACCCAAGTCAAATACTACAGTCTGCAGAACATGGTATAAAAGCACATTCAATCTGGGGAACTATCCAAAAGAGATCAGTTTCAGTGGAATCCGGATGCTCCGAGGAGTGCCACACTGGGGTTTTCAGCAGCAATTCTTGGTATTGAATAAAAATAAAAATTTCCTACTGGCAGTAATTCGTGTGAGGGTGGCTACAGTCAGGATCTAAGACCCTAGGACAAAGGCTGGCATGGAGCAGGTAAGGGGCTGAGATTCAGAACTAGCTGCCAGATTATTGCACAGAAATGAGACAACAGAGCCCCATGGACAGGGACAAGTTTGGCAGCTTTCACGCTGTGTTAGGGGTCAGAACAGTGAATTTCTCTCACTTTCCTCCAGGTAAGAGGACTTAGGGATGAAGAGTCTTCAAGTATGTATAGACCCCACTGCTCATGGGGAGGGGGTGGCAGTGCCCGGCTGTAATCACTCTAATGGGTACTAGGATAATCACCATCATCATTTTCTCCTCCCCCTCCACCCTCACTGCCTTCCTCCCCCCTCATCATCATCCTTCTCCATCCTGACTAGCAGCAGCATTTACTGACATTTCACCCTGTACCTGGGACTCCTGTAAACAGCTTGGATGTAATCACTCAGTCTTCACAGCAGCTATATGAGGTAGGTATTATAAAGCTCCCATTCAACAGATGAGAACCACTGAAGTACGGAGGACTCATATAATCGGGCCATGTTTCCACTATAGTGATGGTGAAGCCAGGAGTTCACCCAGGCAAGGTACCAGAGCCCACGCTCTAGGAAATATATTCCAGTAGCCAGTGATTACCCCACAAGCAACTAAGGTAGTAGTTTGGCTGGCTGTGCCTTATATCCAAGGAATTACCCTTGATTTTGGAGAAAGGGATTGATCTCCCATTTTAAAAATTCCATTTTGCATTCTTATTTCCAAAATCCTCTGGGATCCATCTATTCCAGGCACCTCTTCATCCTCTGAAATCTTTTATTGTTTAGTTGGGACTTCGCCTGAATGCTGGATCACCAGCTCTCACTTCACTGATGTGCCTTCTCACCAGCCACATTACATTGTCTCTGAAAGGACACACCACATCTTAGAAGGGCTGCATCATGGAGACTTAACTGAAGGGTCCTGCCGACATATTAATTGCAAAGTGGGGACTTTCCATCAATGGACTACGTTGCCTAGTGAGTGCTATCAAATTCCCTTCCAAAGAGATATTTATAAATAGAATTCGATCTCAGGAATTTCTTGTGATTGACTGTGGTCTTGCTCGAAGTGAAAGGAATGATCTCTAAGAATCCTTTCTGAGACTATGGCTTGATGCCGCGGGGATCTGTCTTCCTAAACCTCCACATCCCTTCCTTTCAAACTATTCATGGCATAAGAAGACTGGACAATCTTGCCCTTATACATAATGTAATATTTTGAAAAAAATCATAGGCTTTGGGGACAGTCGGTTTGAGATGTTAATTTAGGCTTTATAATGTAATAGCTGGATAATCTTGATCAATTTTTACATTTCTAAGCCTGTTTCTTCACTCACAAAGTGGTTTTGATGAAAATATCTTACAGGGTTCTCCGAAGAAAATGTAGACATGAGAAGTCAACGCAGCACCTGGATTGACTCATAAATGCTCCATAATGCTCAACAAATATTAGTTCCCTTTTCCTCCTTATAACTTAACCCTCAATAAAATCAGACCATTCCATTAGTTGTTCTGTTTCCATAGAATGGCCATTTAACATGCATGACTTTGTGAATATGCATAAATGATTTATGAAATAGTTATACCACAAAGCTCAGTAAGGTAACTGGAAGACAGGTAAACTCCAGATGTCAACTGTAGGGTTGGCAATGATCTGATATCACACATACACACACACACACACACACACACACACACACCCATATGGTGTAAGACTTCAAAACAATAAAAACTTTTACTAGCATTCAGATCAGAAATTGTTCATGTTTAGAAAATAAGTAGCTGCAGCAGCTCAGAGAGACAAGGAATCCCTAAGCTGTAGCAGCAGCTACGGAAAGCAAATGTTAACTGGAGGAAATTTTAAATTACACAAATCAGTATAACAGTAAGTAGGGATAAAAGCAGTAAACTAACAACAATGTAGTTAATGCATTTTGTACCAGAATGTCTCAACTTTGAAAGATTATAGGGGGAGACAAAGATAGCATTAAATTAACATATTAACACTGATATCTGTAGCTAGCCAAAGAGAAATCCAAGGATGATTGCAAACCAGGACAGAGTTCAGAAAAGAATGAGAAGTCAGGACTAGGACAAACTAATAGTCATAAACCATTCCAGGCTAAGAGAGGTTCACCACATTACCCTAATAAAAAAGGTTTTGGAAATAACAGGAAAAATACACCATGGTTCTATATGAATATTAATATTTGTTTAGGGAAATAATAATATATTTATAACTAAACTACTTAGTGAATTTTTATTCTATAGATTTGGAGTCTTAATAGATTTTATATATTTTTTTAATCTTTCAAGAATGTCATGATAAAAAAAATCCCTTTAGTTTGTTAAGAATAGACAATCCAGCACAATTTATAGTCAGTCTTGGTTTCCAGAATGACTTGGATCCAAAATTAGAAAACAGTCCTTATTAATATATCCCTAAACTATACTTTATCTTCTGCATGTGATAAAAAATATTAGCACAAAATATAAACTATATATATACAACCATTTAAATGTGCACACACACATACATACTCACAATTTACTTTCAACATAGTATGAGAGAAAAGCTCACATTACAGAACTTACAAAATAAAGAAGTCAATTCAGGACTCACTAACTTCTCAGTCTAAACACTTTTAAGCTAGAATAATCAATTCTCAGAAGACTAATGTCATCCATCACTCAAAATAAATACAAATGACCTCCATATAAAGATAATAAATGCTATAAATATTTGTACATATTTAATATTACATGTGAGTGTTTTATTTGGGGACTGTGTAAATAAAATTCATTAACAATTTTACATTCATGATGTTTCTTGAGTTGGTAGTTAATAGCAATTATAAATTTAACTTTGTATATACAGACAAATTATGCAATACAAGTTTAAATTAATTTTCATTAATAAAAACAATATAGTGCATTGAGAAGATCCAACTGCATTTAATTGCATTTGATTTAGCCACTACAATTCATCTGAAATAAGCTGTAATTTAATATCTGCAATATTAATTTTAAATTCGAATGATATACTAATTGCAATCTTTACAGACAGTTAATTACTTCAGTTTGAAATACAGAATTACTTAACATTTTTTAAAACACTTGTTTAACTCTGAGCATATACATTTTAAACATGGATATTTCTCCATTTGTGTAACGACTCTCTATGATTTTATGGGTCGAAGACCATGAATTAATATGCTATTACTTCAGTCATCTGCACTTGACATCGTTCATGGGACATGGTTAAGCAAACAGGACATCTAGTCCCATACCATGTCTTCTCCTAGGTTCTCTGAAGTAGGCAGCTACGTCATCATTAACGTAAAGGACCATCAGAAGCTGCCACATCAGAGGTGTTGTTTATATGCATGAATGGAACCATTAACGTTATTCTTTGGGGAATTTAATACTTAGTGGTTAATACACACTTTTCTACATGTAAAAATTAAATTAGTCACTCCACAATAAAATATATGTTTTGGTAATGGGAGGGGGAGATCTGAAAATATAACACACCTTATTAAATATGGTGAGAGACTGAATATGTAAGTGGACAATAGCCAGATCATGTGTAAAAACAGAACTCTGGTATACATTTGGCAGCAACCACCCCAGGGAGACAGACAGTTATCTACACATCAGACTTGTCAGATCGGACCATCTCTAGCAAAAATCCAGGAAGCCGGACAATAACCCCTGTAACAATCAGCTCCAAATGGTTCAAACTTGATTAATAACTGACAGCTTTCCTAATTGTTCTTCCCACTTCCAATTTAGGACCAAGCAGAGAAAGCAAACATGTACCTCTAACCCATCCCACAGGATTCCCCACTTCCGTTGGCCCACCTACAGCCTTCATCATGGCATACCTGGAGCCTTCCCCATTTCTCACTATTAAGCTTTCTCATTTCTCTATCTGCCTTTGAATCTCTACTGAATACAAGTGATAGTGGCTATCTCCCTTGTACAGCAAGTTCTGCATACATAGCCTGTGTTCGTTCTCCTTTGGGTGGTCTTCATTTCCACAATGGAAAATTGTGAACGGTGAGTTCATAGATAATTGCTTCTTTACATTTTTTCTATAGATTACCTGCATTCTAGTGAGTTGATACACTTCACAATCAAAAAATGTAAATGATATTTACAGATCGAGGAAATATACCCTTTATACGCTATGACCATAAACTCCGAATGTATGCATGCACAGGGGTAGCAGCTCAGGAGACATCGAGGAGGAAGACTTAGCTGGACTGTGCATTAAGAATCCTCAGCTGGAATACTGCCTTCCCTTAGTGGAAACCACCTTGAAGAACTGCAGTATGCTGCTTTGTGGTTTTCTTTCTAACTCAAGAACAAACTGTTAGAACTTGGATCATTTTCTAACTCTTAACATCTAAGGTTTGAAATGACCTTTGCAAAGAACTGCTAACATCTGATAACCAACTGCTGATCATCAGAAGACATTGCTAAAATTATTACTTTCAGTGCATCTGCAGGATACATATACCTTAAGTCTGACCATCTTTTATTGTCATAAAAACATATCTTGTTATTCATCCTTCTCATGAAATAAATAATCCAGCATTAAAGGGATATGGGAAGAAAAATAGCCAGTGATGAAGGAATAATTACAATGTGAGAAGTATTAAGTATTTTTACATGTATCCCACCATTTAATGTACAAGAACTCAATATGGCAAGTACTATTATTCTCCTCATTTTCAAATTAGGAAATTGAGACCTAAATGGATAAGTATTCTGTCCAAGATAAAATGCTTACTGCTGGCTAAACTCAGACATTTTTACTCCAAAGCCTATGCTCTTAACCATTAGCTATAATCTCTCCCTACCCTAACCATCAAAAGAAGACACACGTATGCACATACACACCTGACAATAAAATATGGGCCAAGCACTAATAAGAGAAGTAAATTATTTACCATATTTTCCTTTTTTAGTTCTGGTAGTCTAATATTCATCTCGCTTCTTACATATCCAGATTTCACCATATCTAAGAAGTTATGATTACCAGACTTCAGAGGCAAACAGATAAATTCCATTTTGAATAGTTTAACATGTAAAAATTATATTGCTTACTGCATATTTAAGGAGGGGATTTTACTTTCTCATTTTCTAAAATGGGCATTATAAATTGCATAAGATACAGACACTCAATATGTAGTATAGAGAAGTGATGACAAGTACAATCTATAGATTTAGGCGCAGCGGTTCTCAACCTGTGGGACGCGACCCCTTTGGGGGTTGAATGACCCTTTCACAGGGGTCGTCTAAGACCATTGGAAAACACATATTTCCGATGGTCTTAGGAACCAAGACACCGCTCCTCTATCCATCTCCAGGCGGGTCCGTCCACATGCAGATATGCCCACATGCAACATGAGGAACTGTATTAAAGGGTCGCGGCATTAGGAAGGTTGAGAACCACTGATTTAGTGTATTAAGTTTCACCTTTATAAACTACATGGTCTGTGAGAAGTAACTTAACCTCTTCATGACACAATTTCTACATCTGACAAATGGGAATAATCCATGCAACCATTCTTTTGGGTTGTTACAAATAGTAAAAGAAATAATACTTTTAAACACTGTATCAATGAGTGGAAGGATCTTGAACCATTCGCATCAAAATTTCTCTAGTACAGAAACAACTTGAAATTTTGGAAAAATTCCCAAAATTTCACACCTGTAATTAATCAATGTCATGCTTTCCTGAAAGCCTCTTTAGAGACAACTAAACAGGTTTCCAAAGAAAGAATACCAGTGCGGGAAAGGAAGAGAAGAAGAAGGGAGAGGAAGGTGGAGGAAAGAAGGTAAAAGTCAATGGAAAAGAGAATAGAGTAGAAAAAGAGAAGGCCAGCATGCCCACTATTGTTTTATTTTCCATTCATAAAATAGAGTTCCCGAACCCCTGAATTATTCTGATGACCTTCAAAAGCTCTCCAGTAGTCCACTCTCAGTGGTTTCTAGCTTGTGTCTTAGTTCCTCGGGGAAAGGAGAAGCAGTTGATTGTTTTCTGATGTAATAAGAAGCTGGATTTTAATTAAGTTAACAATGAGACTAATGCAGTTAAAGTTTCTGATTTTGTTGCCAAGGTAAAATAGTAATTGAAAGCAAAATGGTTAGAAGCAGGCAAAATAGGTTATAGGTTGAGCTGACGCCAAGTTGTCCTCAGTAAATAATCAAAGGAGGCACAACAAATCCTTCCTGACTTTGTCCTCTACCTCCTGGTCTCTCATACTCTTTAAATTGGAAGGAGATGTAGTGTAGGACACTATACATGCTAAGTACAGCCAATGTATGACCAAGAACTATAGCAGAGTAGGGGACACAAAAGAGAGAATGAGAGAAAAATAAGAGAGAGGGAGGGAGAGGGAGAGAGGGAGGGAGAGGGAGAGAGGGAGGGAGAAAGAAACAGGTCACAGAAAGATGCAGAGACTGGGACATTATAGCATAAAGGCAAGGTCATCACTTTAATTTAAAAAATAATCTGGGTTAGAATCTTCTATTAATTGCTTTTCATGTCTTCGATTAGAGGAAGTTACTTAATTCCACCAATCTTCAGTTTTCTCGTCCGCATATTGAGGCTAGCAGTGTTAACACTGTATGTTTGATTTAGAAATAAAAGGTATCTGTCTCAACCACTCAGCGATACTAGATTTTCTATGTATGGCTACTCATATTTTTTAACTCTACTTCCCATAATTATCTAACTTTACGTCTCTGCTCTTGACACTCAGGTCATGATGCCTCCTCATGGAAATATATATTAGTTTACTTGGGCTGTCATCATAAAATACCACTGACTGGGCAGTTTAAACAACGGGAATTTATTTTCTCACAGTTTTAGGGGCCAGAGGTCCAAGATTAAGGTGCCAGCAGGGTTTGTTTCTACCGAGACTTCCTTCCCTGGCTTGCTGTGTGCTCACAGGGACACTTCTCTGTGTGCACATCCCGATCGGCGTCCCTTCCCTCTCTCAGAAGGATGCCAGTCATGTCGGATTAGGACCTCAAGCTCGTTTATACTTAATTGCCCTTTGAAAGTCCCGATCAACAAATACAGCCCCATTTGGGGTGAAGGCTTCCACACATGCCTTTCAGATGAACACAATTCAGTCCATAACACATGTTGTTCAAGCGAATCCTATCAATGGAGATGGCTCAGCGTTGACTTTCAGAGAGTTTTCCACAGGTTCCTGAAGAGCCCCTGATCTGGAGACAGAGCTTGTTTTCAGATCTGTTTCATTATTCAAACCCTCTTTCTAATATTTTCTTTGTTAACATGCCCTCAGTCTGTGTACTTGTACAAAAATTTTCGATGATCGATTGGAACCACCAGATAAAAACTGTTTCCCATGCCGAAGCCATGAAATACCATTTGGATGCTATTACTGATAGTGCCTTCTTTAACAAATCTCAGGTTATTTTTATTTTTTCAGGACATTTTTTATGAACATGAAATATTCATAGAGGACAGATAATGTTTAAATGACATCATTAAATAATTAAAAATGTGAAGCTCTCCACTGGGAATTAACACATTAAGATTGCAAATATATTCTCATTATCTGCTCTCAATTTCTGAGGTATTGTGTAATAAAAGGAACTTCTGAGTCATTTCTGTGTGCTATTATTAAGTGGAAATCTACCATCAGAGACTTGAACTTTGTATTAGATTTTTAATAGAATAATTATTTAAATATTTTTAATAAATGTAGGGACCTAAAAATCAATATGGAATAAATAAAGAATATACCACCCTGGCCAGTTTGGTTCAGTGGTTAGAGCGTCAGCCTGCAGACCAGAGAGTCCTGGGTTTGGTTCCCGCTAAGGGCACGTGCCTTGGTTGCAGTTTGTTCCTGCCCCGGTTGGGGTCGTGTGGGTGGCAACCAGTCGATGTGTCTCTCTCACATCCATGTTTCTCTCCCTCTCTCTCTCTTCCCCTCTCCCTTTCTCTGTATCTAAAGATAAATGCAAAAAATGTCCTCAGGTGAGGATTAAATAAAAAAGAATCTACCAAATGTTAGCACTTCCAAATATCCGTGTGACTGAAGGCACAAGAAAAAGCTTTTAAGCATACAAAGGATTGAGTTTAATCTCAGCTATTATATTTGCCAAGTACATATTCTGTTGGTTTCCATATTTTCTTTAAACTGATTCCTACTTGGTTTATAGTTATATCTACTTGTACATGGCAATAGAAAGAAATATGGAAAGGTGATATTTTTGAGTACTTAATTATCTAATTTAACTGTCTTTTTTTTTTTTTCTTTATTACTTTTAGAGAGAGAGGAAGGGAGAGAGAGAGAGACATAGAAACATCGATGAGAGAGAACATCGATTGGCCACCTCCTGCATGTCCCCCACTAGGGATCGGGCTCACAACCCGGGCATGTGCCCTGACCACGAATTGAACCAGGGACCTCTTGGTGCATGGTTCGACACTCAGCTACCAAGCCACATCAGCTGGGCTCATTTAATGTCTTAATTAGTTTGTGACATAATTATTTTACAGGTGAAGAAACTGAACGAGGCTAGAGATATTGAGTTGACTCAACTTATGCAAATAATAAGTGGCAATGGCAGTTATCTAAACTCAGGCCTAATCATAAGCTTTATTACCTTTTCCAAAAACAATGATAACATCCTACCCTGTTTCCTCCTGGGGTTGCTTTGAAAAGTTAAGGTGCTCTACAAATTATATCAGGATTCACGTATAAATTTGATTTCATTGTATACGATTCCCGAACTATGGCAACATTTTTTCTGTTACTCGCTATAGGTATAAACTTGTTATTTCTATACCATTATTTTGTGACAGAAGTAGGATTATCATAAATGTCAAGCAGAGGGGACTCAGAATATAGAACCATCAATGTGACCAGTGAAATCAATAGTATTTATGAAAAGTTTGTTGTGCATTAAGCATCACAAAGAATACTTGAACAATGCATAAT